>JAWWNH010000052.1:5102117-6377647 GCA_034641385.1 Darevskia mixta
GTTCAGCTGAGAAGAAGCCCTCTCTCAGCACCCCCAGCACTCAACTATGCAAAGCTCCACACTGGAGGTTTCTGCCTTTGAAAGCTTCAGGGGGTTTTCAGCCAGGAGTAGCAGCATTAGTTGGGTGCTTCGGGCGGGTGGGTGTTGTAGAGAGCAGCACTGCAGGATCATTCATTTTGTAAGAAAACAGCAGAAGAATCCAGGCCTAAGTTAGAGTGAGCAGAGACAGAGGGAGTGCGTGATCCCGTACACACAAGCCCTTGATTCAACAGCATTTGCCAGCTCTGTAAGAAGCAAGTGGTGCCACCAATCTCTTTTTTTGTCCCACGTTAAGTGACAAAGGCAGAAAGAGGGGGGAGGAGGGTCTTCCCTACAAACAAGCCCTGCTAGAAAGCAGCCCCCACAGTCCACCCAAACAGCCCTCATATTTGGAGTGCCATTCTGGTGAAGCTTCTCCCCTCAACAGCTAGCCCTCTTCGAAAAACATCCTCTAGAGATCCCAGAGGCAAGTTGTTTAATTAGCTGGCTGCTTCAGAGTCAGGAAACAAAGCTGCCCACCCCTCCATTACCGACCCCCCCCCAAAAAACCCACCAGAGTTCTGTCCCAATTGACAACTTCTAGGCTCAGGAGGTCTCCATCTCTTCTCCTGCTTCTGGAAAAATGCTCCCTTGAGCAAGCCCTCCTGCTCTCCTGGCAGACAAAATCCAGGCAGTGTGTCCTCCCACCCCCAACAACTAGACCAGTTCCTTTTCTGCAGATCTTGCCAGCCACCAACACGGAACCGCCCAGATCAGATGCTTGTGCTGTGGGCCCCCTGACCACCTGCCTCTTGCAGTTGTCGACTACCGCTAGGCAGAGGTTTGATGGAGGTTGTGGGGGAGGGCCAAGGAAGGTAGATGTCAAGGAGGGGGTGGGGGGAGGCGGAGTCCATGGTGGTTCCAAAAGCCAAGGGAGGGGGTTGCATCTTCTCCACTCCTCAACAGAGCGTGTCGGTGTTGAAGGAGAGCTGAGCCTGTGGGGAGACAAGGAAGATATACAAAAATTGTAGGATATGATTTGGGACATGGCACTTTCCGGAAGAACTGGTGCAAAACCCTGGGCTAGAGGGAGGGGGGAAAGAAAAGAAAAACACAAGGGGCATCTACGGCTGATAGGTGGCCATTTATCCACCAGACGCTACAGTTCAACTGCCTTGCCAGGTAAGAATCACAGGACCAACTGCAGCTGCCACATTCTAAAAGAGATGGCTGCATTAATGCCATCCTTTAATTCAGTGGCTCTCAGAGGCTGTGGCAGGAGAGGATGCCAAGTGTGGTGGAAGATTCAAGGAGGACGGTGGTGCTAGCAGCATAGGCTGCTGCCTCCTCCCCTTCTTCATCTCTCTTCCTCCCTCCTCTCTCCTCCCCTGCCAACATGGAAAGAGCAAGCAGAAATGAAAGGGGAGTGATGCTCATGCTCTCCCGGCTGCTGGCAGCAGCACGCCCAAGGGGAGAGTGCGCATTGCAGGGCAGCTGAAGAAAAACGGTGCAACCTGTTGACAGAGAGCAGCTACTACAAGCCCAAACAAGGGCCACCTTTTCCTTGCTGCTGCCGCCTCAGTGTCCTGCTTTTCGCAAACCCCCTTTTAGCCACAGTTCCATGCTGGCTCTCCCCACCGTCCATCCACATTATTGTAAGATTTGGGGTGGGGGAGCCAGCACTGCGTACCATTGAGTAGCACCAGAAAAAAGCATTGAGTAGAGTATAGCATAGCATGCTGTCAATATGAAAGATGAGAAAAGAGAAAGGCTTATTTGTGCTGATGAGGAGACGAGACTTTCTTTATCTCAAATTAGACCTAATATAAATGAGATTACCCAGCCAAAGCAAGCTCACACCTCTCACTCAGTCTGTAGACACCAGCAAATTAGGGACTCTCTCATCAGTACCCATATGGGGGGGATGCTTAATTAATCGTTTTCCTCTTTCTAATACGTAACTCAAAGTGTAATTCCTTTCTTCTTGCAAGTAAGAATAAATGAAAAAGAAAATAGTATCATGGCTGCCATGAGAGCAGTCCTCTCACCCGCTCCTCTTCAAAGCTGATCAGGCCCTCATCATCTGTTTCCAAGTCCTCGGGCTCCTCCACCACTAGGGCCCGCAGCTCAGTTGGGGCTGCACGGGGCCGCAGAAGGTTCAGCAAGCGCTGGAGAGGCGATTCCATCGAACAGGCCGGGCTGGTCTCCTGCTGCTCTAGGTTGTCACTCTGCTTCTTAGCGAAGTTCACAAACACCTGGGGATGGGGAGGAGGAGGAGAGCAAAGTGATAGTCTTACTCCATATATATGATTCAGGTAGGTAGCCGTGTTGGTCTGACACAGTCGAAAAAAATTAAAAAATTGTCCAGTAGCACTTTAGAGACCAACTAAGTTTGTTCTGGGTATAAGAAGTGTACATGCACACGAAAGCTTATACCCAGAACAAACTTAGTTGGTCTCTAAGATGCTACTGGACATTTTTTTTAATTTTCCCCCATATATATATGAGACTGCCTTACCCTGTACATGCCCACTCAATCGCTTCGATCTGTGAAACTGGTGCTAGTTACAAGTGACACATAATTCTCGTTCCACACTTGGAAGAAATGGGGCTTTTAGTGAGGCAGCACCCACACTTAGGAACTCTGTGCTTATTGACATCAGGCAGGCACCTTCATGGTACTCCTTTCAGCACCAGCTAAAAACATTTTTGTTTGCTCCCCAGACATGTAGAATGTTTACATTAATATCAGTGATATTATTATTTGAATGTTTTAAATAACTGTTTTTACTGTTTTTTTGTGTTTTGTTTTGCTCTTTTTCTTTGTAAACTGCTTTGATGGTTTTTTGTTTTGTTTTGTCTTTTACAACGAAGAGGCCAAGGAGTCAATTGCCTGACCCCCACCAACTTATCTCCGGAATTTTGAACAGAGGTCACCTCCACTCCTGTTCCCCAAAAGCCCTTTAACCAGAAATTCCAGGGATGTAAGAAGTGCAAACTGGTCATGGCAGAGAACTCATAGCACTCACTTCTCTGAGAAAGCCAAATTCCATGCTAGCGTATTATTAGCAAAGGGATTGAAAATACAAATGCCTGCATTGTAATGCCCCTATACATAGATCTCTGGTGTGGATCACCTGCCCTAAGAGGAAAGGATAATGAGTCTGGGCCTGTTTAGTTTAGAAAAAAAAGGGAGTGCAATTGCAGAAGTCTGTAACATGATGAATGGGACAGAGTGGAGTTCCTCTCCCTCTCCTAACAACAGAACCCAAGCCCCCCCTCTCCATGAAATGGATTGGCAAGGATATTCAGGAGAGACACAACAGCAGACTGACTACATGTCACAATGAACATGCCCCCCTCCCTCAAATACATGTTTAAACTGGCCACTTTCATTTAAAGAAAACAGCCTTTTGGGACCCTGATCTGGAAAATGGTCCCAGTATGGCTTGGGACCCCACATTAGGCACCTTCTGAAAATCGGCTCTCCTCACTCCTGCCTCTAATTGCTATTTGCCTCAAAGGTGCTGCTGTTACTTTTTAAGAAACAAGTTTTTCATATTATGTCCCACAACATCGCTGGAAGAGATTGTCACGCAGCGCATAATGAATATATGAAATTTGCTGCCAAGAAGTACGATGTATCTCACAAGGAGTTGCTTTATATCGGGACAACTGTCTGTCCACCTGGCTGTGACTCTCTGGGTCGCTGGTCTTCCCCATCCCCTGCCAGCTTAGAAACCACAGACCGAAACTGGACCTTCTGCATGCAAAGCAGCTGCTCTTCCACTGAAAGATGTGGAAATAGCCAACTGGCTTAGGTGGCTTCATAGAAGAAGTCGATGGAGGAGAAGAGAGGCCTTATCGACGGCTATTAAGCATGAGAGCTAAACAGAACCTCCATGGTCAGAGACAGCATAAACACTTAATACCAGCCCCTTGGGTCCCCACAGCTGGGTGCTCTTACATCCTGGCTCCACCCTCAAGAGGTCAGGGAATGGTCCCGAGAGGCTCCTGCACTCACGTTGTCCAGTGTGGTCTGACTGACAGAATAATCCTCAATGCCCAAGATGTCCACCACTTGCTCCATCTTGCTGAAGACCTGAGCCAGCGAGATCTGCTCTGACTTCAGCTGGTACTGCACCTTTGTGTGGTGCCTCTCCTTGGAAAACAGAGACAAAACATCAGCACAGCACCAGAATGGCCTCTCCCCTTTTTTTGCACACACACCTCTTTCCAAATCTGTCTCCTTTAATACCCAGTGCTATGTCCGCATGAGTGAATGCAAGATGCCTTGGGTAGCTCAAAAGAGTTTGCATGATGCCTAGAATCCTCACATTTTTCATCTGGCACCAAGATTGTGTGCAGGGCAGTCAGGTAGGGGCTCTGCTGAATCTCCCTCTGAACGTCATTTCATTGCAGTTCCCTTTTCAATGCCACACACACTTCTCCAGGCTCTTTTTATGTTCTCTTACTTGCAGTTTAGGTATAGGGTCGTGGTTCCCAACCACGGGGGGAATTTGAGAATGAGTTATTAACAGTTAATGGCCTTTTAGGCTTCCGCCACATGAGTTCACTTTTTGAAAAATAAGAATTATATGTCACCGGGGGGGGGGGGGGAATCAGGATTTTAGAGATGCATGGCGGGAAAAAAGTTGGGAACCACAGGTGTAGGGGAAACTAGGAATTTCCCTTACTGAATTCAGTAAGCTATTGGTTGCAAGGTAGCAACTTCCACAGGTGGAGTTGCTTCTTTGCACGTTCAATCAATAAATGTTATTGAATGCATTATCTTGTTATTATTGACCTCCAATAAGTGGACCTCCTAATTTCCCCTACACAGGAACAGAGATATGAAATCCCCCTTTAAAGAGAACTCTGTCATCTGCTCCCTCCCGCACTGATGCAGCTAGGGGCCAAGCTTGCAGGCAGCAGGGCCTCTGGGCATTCTCACGCTGGAAGAAGCCTAACCTTGAGGACAGCCTCTGGGAAGTTCCTGTTGAAGAACCGCACTACCTCCTTGACATTCAGGCTGGATTTGGTCCGCACCGTGATCATGTAGCCGTCTCCAAACCTAGAGGAACAGAGGAAACCAACCATGCCACTCTCATTTCTCTCTCTGCACATGCCCCTCATCAGCAAAAGTTAGCCCTGGTTTCTCACGCCTTGGCTTGCAACCATGACGCACCTTCACAAGCAAATTTTAAACTGATGTTTAGTGCAGCTGAAACTTACGGCACCGCTTCCTGTCAGGCCCTGGGGCAAGGCAGGGCCTGTTCTAGACCCTTTTCAGATCAGGTACCCATGGAAGCAGGGCCTCCTGGCTATGCCAGATCCAACACCTCGCACCCTTGGGAAGCTGCCATGGCCTCCTCTGAGCAGGACTAGGTGGCTACATTCAGCCCTCCTTAAATTTTCCATGATGCTCTTCTGCTCTACCTCTGGGGCAGTGTGGGGAGTCATAAGAGTGACTGGTCCCAGCTGCTCCATGCAGTTGAAGACACTGCCTCCACAGGCAGGTAAGCCTGATGACACAGGAAGGGGAGTCGCTTTAGCCAGGACCCCTTCCAATACAGAGCCGGTCCTGCCTCGTCGGATCTGCATCCACAGCAACCAGCACAGTTCTCACGTGGAGGAGCAGGGGCTGGAAGAGCTCCCCTTTGATGCACCCTCTGGCGCCCCTTGAGCTTTTCCCGCTCACCTGTTCTTTAGGTGCTGGATGCTGCCCAGGCACTTCAGGCGCCCGTTCACCATGATTGCCAAGCGCGTGCAGAGGGCCTCACACTCTTCCATGCTGAGGGAGACAAAGGAGAGGGCCTCAGCACAAAGCCACCCTGAATGGGTAGATCACTCTGGGTCTGAGTCGCCCACATGATCTTCTCCCAATACAGAGTGAGCAGGCAATCACAAGCCCTTACTTCAGTGAACCATCCATTGCCTCAGTTCATCCCGCCCCCCACCCCCCGGATCTCATGAAGCAGAAAAGGGCACCCCATGGCCTTGCCAACCTGTGTGATGTCAAAACCACTGAGCGGCCCGTCTTGATGATATCCAGGATAAGGTTCCACAGGAAACGCCTGGCCTTTGGATCCATGCCAGTGGTTGGTTCATCCTGCAAGGAAAAAGGGGGCAAATGGCAGAATTAGCTGCCCACAGGGGCATCCTTAAGCCTTACCGTCATTCGGGTTGGCTCCATGCAAGCCTATTGTCAGTTGCCATGGATTCTGAATAATACAACAACAACAACAACAACAACAACAACAACAACAACAACAATAATAATAATTTATTATTTATACCCCGCCCATCTGGCCGAGTTTCCCCAGCCACTCTGCGTGGCTTCCAATCAAATATTAAAACAATACAGCATTAAATATTAAAAACTTCCCTAAACAGGGCTGCCTTCAGATGTCTTTTAAAAATAGGATAGCTGCTTATTTCCTTGACATCTGCTGGAAGGGCGTTCCACAGGGAGGGCGCCACTACCGAGAAGGCCCTCTGTCTGGTTCCCTGTAACCTCGCTTCTCGCAATGAGGGAACCGCCAGAAGGCCCTCGGCACTGGACCTCAGTGTCCGGGCTGAACGATGGGGGTGGAGACGCTCCTTCAGGTATACAGGACCGAGGCCATTTAGGGCTTTAAAGGTCAGCACCAACACTTTGAATTGTGCTCGGAAACGTACTGGGAGCCAATGTAGATCTCTCAGGACCGGTGTTATGTGGTCCCGGCGGCCACTCCCAGTCACCAGTCTAGCTGCCGCATTCTGGATTAATTGCAGTTTCCGGGTCACCTTCAAAGGTAGCCCCACGTAGAGCGCATTGCAGTAGTCCAAGCGGGAGATAACCAGAGCATGCACCACTCTGGCGAGACAGTCCACGGGCAGGTGGGGTCTCAGCCTGCGTACCAGATGGAGCTGGTAGACAGCCGCCCTGGACACAGAATTAACCTGTGCCTCCATGGACAGCTGTGAGTCCAAAATGACTCCCAGGCTGCGTACCTGGTCCTTCAGGGGCACAGTTACCCCATTCAGGACCAGGGAGTCCCCTACACCTGCCCGCCCCCTGTCCCCCAAGAACAGTACTTCTGTCTTGTCAGGATTCAACCTCAATCTGTTAGCTGCCATTCATCCTCCAACCACCTCCAGGCACTCACACAGGACTTTCATCGCCTTCACTGGTTCTGATTTGAAAGAGAGGTAGAGCTGGGTATCATCCGCATACTGATGAACACCCAGCCCAAACCCCCTGATGATCTCTCCCAGAGGCTTCATATAGATATTAAAAAGCATGGGGGAGAGGACAGAACCCTGAGGCACCCCACAAGTGAGAGCCCAGGGATCTGAACACTCATCCCCCACCACCACTTTCTGAACACGGCCCAGGAGGAAGGAGCGGAACCACTGTATAACAGTGCCCCCAGCTCCCAACCCCTCTAGACGGTCCAGAAGGATGTTATGGTCAATGGTGTCAAAGGCTGCTGAGAGATCCAGCAGAACTAGGAAACAGCTCTCACCTTTGTCCCTAGCCCGCCGGAGATCATCGACCAGCGCAACCAAGGCAGTTTCAGTCCCATGATGAGGCCTGAATCCTGATTGGAAGGGATCCAAATGGTCCGCATCCTCCAGGCGTGCTTGGAGTTGTTCAGCAACCACCCACTCAATCACCTTGCCCAAGAATGGAAGATTTGAGACTGGGCGATAGTTGGCCATATTGGCCCGGTCTAAAGATGAATATAAATCATCAAAGGAAGGAGGGATCCAGGAAACCCAATTTAACTTAACACACATTTCCTGCAATTTACATGGTCATCTTTTGTGGTTGGAGACTTGGTTTGGGTTCTTTGCCAGGGTTCTGTTGCTAGGTGCTGCTAGAGGACTATAGGCTTTGGTATACATATATACAAAGACACAGCACTAGCACAATAGTGGCATCTAGGGACAGAAAAAAGCATTACACAGTACTGAAGCTGTGGTTGCTCTTGTGTGCCATGCACCCTAACCCCACATCTTCTCCTCACCAGGAAAATGAAGGCTGGGTAGCCAATAAGGGCAATGGCTGTAGATAGCTTCCTCTTGTTGCCGCCACTGTAGGTGCTGGCAGGTTTGTTAGCATATTTGGCCAACTCCAGCTTCTTTAGTGCCCACTTCACAACCTGAGAAGAGCAAAGAGGAAATTGCTTGTACACAGCTGGTACCCCCATGAGAAGGTAACCCCATGAGAAGAGCCCTGCTGGATCAGACCAAAGGTTCACCTAAACCAGCAGCCAGATGCCTCCAGGCAGCTCCCTCAGCAGGGCAATGAGGCAATGGCCCTCCCAGGCTGCTGCTCCTCAGCAACTGATGTTAAAGAGATGCACTGTCTCTGGGCATTGAGCTTCATTCTTAGCTACCGTAAGAATATCAGAATCAACCTGCAGGATTTGGTGGAAGCACCCGTGTAGCCCAGCATCCTGCTTGGCCAGCCATATGCTTCCTAGGCAAGGCATGAAGGCTGGTTCCCACCACTCCACACTCCGCCACCAACAACTGATGGTCAGGGGCATACAGGCTTAGCCATCATGATGACAGCCATTAGCAAACCTCTCACCCCTTCCGTAAATCCCTCCAACACTCTTTTAAAGTCACCTGCACCAGTGGCTGCTACCACATCTTGTGGCTATGAGTTCCACAAGTTAATTATGCATGGTGTGAAGCAGCAGCAGCTCCTTGTTTGCCCTGAATCTACTGCTGCTCAAAGCTGTGATGCACAGCTTAGCCATTGCCCCAATCATTAGGAGTCCAGGCTGACCAGCAAACCAGCCACCCAGTAAAGGCCCATGGGAAAGAGAGGCCAGAGTCACCCCGGCCTTCTTCCTCTCCACCACTGCCCGCCAGAGGAAGCAGCCCCTCCACAACACTCTTGCTCACCCGCTCCTCATCCTTCCATGGAATGCCACGCAGTCGGGTGTACAGCTCCAGGTGCTCTTGCGCAGTCAACTCATCAAAGAGAGCGTCAAACTGCGGGCAGTAGCCCAAGCTCTGCTGCACCTGGAGAATGTCCTTCAAGATGCTACAGAGACAGAGAGGAACAATGGGGCAAAGCAAAGAAGTCAGATCCTCTGAGGAGCCCTGATGTCAGGAGTGAGCCAGCAGTAAATCGTACCAAGTAAGTGGAGTCAACTCTTTATTAGAAAGACAGGAGTCTCAGGCCTAATGAGCGTAGGAACTCTTCAGTACGTCTTGCCCCTATGAAGCAGTTGCAGAGACTGAAGGTCCCACAGCTGCATAAGTCCCCTGCTCTCCAGGGCTTTCCCCAAGTTATCTGACACCCCACCTGCGTGCCTGTCTTTGCCCCTCCCACTTCATACCTCTTCTGGTTCTGGGAGAACAGCGGGGAGGGGGTCTTGTTGCAGGATGATGGAGAGACACTTGCACCTCTCTACCAGCCGGACTAATCTCTGCCTCTTGCCCTCCCTGCATCAGCTTCTGATTCTGGACTTTTCTCTGCCACAGACTCTCTCTGCTCACTAGGCCCTGTTACCTCTTCAGTTTCTGACATCTCCTCCTTTCAGTCTTCTCCCTCTGGCCACTCATCATCATTCCACCACCAATCCCCGGGCTCTGAGCCGTTCCTCTCACCGTTCCACTACGCTCAACCAGTCCTTGACACCCAATTATTGCTATCATTTAATGTATTTATTTCCCACCTGTCCCCCAAGTTGTTGCTGTTAACTGCAATTATATCCCACCTTCTTCCCTCCAAGGTGGCATAAATTTTATCCTCACAACACTCCTGTGAGGTAGGCTGAGAGGCAGTGTGACCAGCCCAAGGTCACCCACTGAGCTTCATAGCTGAGCGGGAATTTGAACCCTGGCCTTCCAGGCCCTAGTCTGGCACTCTACCCACTTTTAAAACAATGTAATAAAACACAAAGTAATAAAAACAAACTAGTTAAAAACTATAACTAAAATATGCCAGAACATGTTTAGAATCAGCAACTAGTTGTAACTTCATGGGAAATAAGTTTGTTTCAACTGACAAAACAGTCTCCCAGATTTTTCTTGCTTTTAATCACTCCAAGAGGGTTGGAATTTGTGAGGGCCCAGCAATAAAAATGCTTGCAATTGCAAGTGAAGGGTTTATCAATACGAGTCCACCAACCCCTTTAAGTATCCCAAGGTGTCAAAGGGAACATCATATCCCATCATTTATTGAATTTCATGTAGGCTGTCCTTCCAAAACAACTCCACATGCTGTCCTCCAGAACAGATGCAGGAAGTCTGCCTTAACTGAACTGAACCCCAGCATTTATTAGTACAAGCTGGGCATATCTTACCTGATCTATGTGGGTGAGATGCAACTGAGAGGCTGCTTTGAGCAGGTTTTTCTTTTCTTTCCCCAAGAGCAGTGCTTGTTAACCTCTCGGGAATGTTCACACAACTGTACATAAATGGGTCAGGCTTGCACAGAACCAACTGTGACTTTTTGCCTGGCTCTTACAACAGAGCAGGTGGCACAGCAACCTTGTGCCAGGACCAAGCCCCACCTACCCCCCAACCACCTGCCCCATGGACGTACCTGTGTCCATTGATGAAGGCCTCACCACCAGTTGTGCTCTCGTCCCCTGTGAGCATTTTGAAGGTGGTAGTCTTCCCGGCCCCATTGACACCCAGCAAGCCAAAACACTCTCCTGGGCGGACGCCCACACACAGTCGGTCCACGGCCAGGATGCGTCCAATCTTGCGGGATTTGTACACCTGGAACCCAGTGAAGGAGTGAAGTCATCAGTGAAGGCGTTGCACCCTCAATGTGCAACCTGGTGTACTATTAGCAGGGCTTGCAGCAAACTGGCAAAACAGCCTGTTTTTCCTAGCTGGCAACCATAGGAGGGGCAAGTGCTCTTGAGCTCAAATCCTGCTTGCTGGATGCTGGACTAGATGGGTCATTCGCCTGATCCAGCAGCAGCTCTCCTTCCTGGATTTTGAACTTGTAGAGTCACACAAATCACTATCATCATCATCATCATCATCATCATCATCATCATCATCATATTTGTATACCACCCTTCATCCAAAGATCATGAGTTGGTTCACAACAACTCAAAACTCTTCCCTCTGGTGGTTTTCAGAAGCGCTACTGCCTCCAATCACAGAGGCAGAGCATAGCCATCACGGCTAACAGCCACTGATAGCTTTCTCCTCTGTGAATTTGCCTAATCCTCTTTTAAAGCCATTCAGGTTGGTGACCATCACTGCTTCCTGTGGAAGCGAGTTCCACAGTTTAACTCTGTGCTGTGTGAAGAAGGGCTTGATTTCACTTGTCCTGAATATCCCAGCAGTCATTGTTTGCTGCTTGTGGAATTTGATCCTTTCTTGTTATGGAAACTCCTGCCCAATTAAATCCCTCTCTGATCCTGGAAGCCAATCCTCGCCACAGCCCCTGGCAGGATTGGAGGAAAGGTGTCCCCTACCTTGGTGAGGTTCTCGATCTTCAGCATGTCGTTGTCAGCATCTCCCCGCAAGACTCGATGACGCTCATTTGCTACATCCACATCGTCCTCAACAGGTTTGCTTGACACAGGAAGGCGTCTGGATCAGGGAACAGGGTGTGGAGTGAGGCTCAGGGTGGGGGTGGGGGGTGAATGCAGCAAAAAATGGCTCCTTACACTTTTCAGAGAAAGGGAAAGAGACAAAGGAGTGAGAAAGGCACTCTTCAAGTGTGGGCTGGAATGCCTTCAGCAACTAAAAGCAGAAACTGAGTAGAACTCTTGATAAGGCTCTTCTCATTGACCGAATCTGTGGGATGTCAGTTGCCAGTAACAGTGAATCGGGGTGGTGGTGGTGGTGGTGTCCAGATGAGTATGACTTAGGAGAGCGTCCAGCTTCTTGCACCCTTATCTAGACAATTGCCATATGCATTTATCCTAATACTGTATAGTCATTTTCACCTGCAATTTTTGTAGGCCTTTCAGGTTAGAGAACTACACCACAAAGTTTTCAGAAGTGCAAATTTCAAAGGACAGCTTCATGTATTGGCTTGGGGAATAGAAATTTGATAGGGTCACATAAAAATGCAAAATTAATTAATTGATTCTATTTATATCCCATCTTTTTCTCCAAGCAGCTCAAGGCAGTGAACGTGGTTCTCCCTATTCCCATTTTATCATCACAACAACCCTGTGAGGTAGCTTAGGCTGAGAGGCAGTGACTGGCCCAAGCTCACCCATTGAGCTTCATGGCTGAGTGGGAACTAGAACCTCTGTTGCCCAGGTTGTAGTCCGACACTCTAACACATTGTTTCTCAGCTGTTGTTGTACTACAAATCCCATCATCCCTAGCTGGCAGGACCCTGCTCTAACCATTATGTCACATAAGTGTTGGGGTGAGTGTCATCCATTCATTCCCAGAAGCAACAAGTTACAGCAAGTTTGTGAAAATTCCAGGAGCTGCCAGAATGCTGAACTGTTTACTGCAGGTGCCAAAGTCAATGTTGTGAAAACTGTTTTTACACATGCGCAGCTCCTAGACTGGACTGAGATATTGTTTGGCCTCACCCTGTCTCTTGAACGTGAAGGATATAAGAGAGGCAAGGGAGGGCCTTGAAGCTCTTTAGGGTAAGGCCCGCAACGTCAAAGGGGACCTCTACAGGGGCTCCGGTAGAAGTTTGCATAGTTTGTAACCATTATGCTTAAAACCGACAGTAAAAGTATTCCTGTCTGTACTGGATTGTCCTTTGTGAATTATTGCTCCGTGTCTGACTTGGAAGCTCCTACATGTTTTGCTGCTGTGTGTTTACTCTGCTTAACTGGGTGTCTGGAAACGTGCTGGAGCCAAAGATACCGGTAGGAGTTTTAGCTGTAAAGAAACCCAATAGGCGGTCTGCCTGCTTAGCACAAACCCAAACAGGTTATGGGTGATGTCCCATAATACCAACCAACAATAAGAACCTTTGGCATATTGATGATGCCACCAGTGGCCCATTCCCCCCCCCCCCTTCTGCTTACTGTGGTTTCCGGAAGAAATTATACTGGCACATGATGGTGATGAAGAAGCCCACAAAGCCTTCAATTGTCATGGCAACCAAGCCCCTGGTCACGATGTCCCACTCGAATGGTGACTTCATTTTGTCAAATTGCCCTAAGGTGAGGGGACACACAAAAGCAGAAGATGCACCAAAAAATTCCCCTCTTGCTGGACACAATCATCTGAGAAGTAACACTCACTGGCTTATCCCCAACTGAACTTTACTCAGAGTTAGGCCTACTGAAAACAATGGCCCTGAGTTAGACACGCCCACCCAATTCAATGGGACCACTTATTCAGGATGGATAAAAGGAAGGACCTCTTCACACAATGCATAGCTAAAACTTTGGAACTCGCTCTTGGAGGAGGCAGTGACTCGCTCTTGGAGGAGGCAGCCACCAACCAACCTGGATGGCTTGATAAGAGCATGGGGTGGGGGGATGTAAAGAAAGCTTTCAATGGCTAGTAGCCATGATGAATGCTTCTAAATACCAGTTGCCACAGGAGGGGAGAGGGTCTTCTGCTTGGGTCCTACTTGCCCTTTTCCACAAGCATCTGATTGGCCCCTGTGAGAACAGGATGCTGTACTAGATAGGCCACCGGCCTGATCCAGTAGGCTTTTCTTATGTTCTTTTGAGTAACATCAGATATAGCAGTTCCTGTTTCTGTTCAGCCACTCTCAAGCCAAACAACTGTTCTAGCCTGTTTAGGGCTTTGATTAGCAAAAGCCCCCTGCTTTATTCCTTAAAAAGCAATCAGTGCCAAGGATGTGCTCATGGGAAGCCCCTCTTTTGATGCTGGTTGTAGTTACTTGATTGGTGGCAGATATAGAAGACGCTCTGCACCTGTTCATAAACTCTTTCCCCCTCCACTAGAGGTCCACATGTCCCAGGACTAAATCATGGCTGTAAAAGGTGCCAAGCCATCCTTTGCCAACTGGCGACCTCCAGGCATTTTGGGCTACAACTCCCACCACCCCACAATGCCTGCACTGGTTGCTGGCTGTTGGAAGTTATTGTCTAAAACATCCGTAGGGCACCAGGTTGGCAAAGGCTGGACTAATCCATATAAAAAACTAAACAAAGGGTGCTTAAGCAGGCTGGGAAATTTACCAATCTTAGCGTAGTATTCGTTGATGTATTCGTTGTAGGCCATCTCCATCAGCCCATGGCCTAGGTTGTAGTTTGGGAAAATCAGGAAGCAGCTTTTTAAGTAGCTGTTCACTACTTTCAGGTCCTACGGAAAGAAGACATAAGGAGATGGGTCAGACCAAATGCGTATCTAATCCGTAAACAGTAACTTTTAAAGCCACCCATCATGCTTTGTATATCTATTTATTCATTTCATAAAATTCACAAACAGAACAAAGGAACAAAATTATCAGTAAAAAGAGTTAAAAACAACTATTTAAAACTTTAAAAAAGTTAAATCAGCGATAAAGTGAAACCAGACTAAAACACACATCAATCAATGTCCTACATATCTGGGTTGGCTTCCCTAAACAAAAATGTTTTTAGCAGGCACCAAAGGGCACAATGAAGGCAGCGAGTTCCAAAGTCTGGGTGCTGCTAAATTAAAAGATTAATTTCTTACAAATGAAGAGCAAGTATTAAGAGTAGATCAGAGTTTCCCTGTTCAAAATGGCTCCCCAAGGCAGCCTCATGGGAGAGCCAAGGCTATAACTTTTCCACCACCTCTCGCCCAAGTCCCGCTCACCTTGTCGTGCTCAAAAAGCTGCAGCAGGAACGTGGCCACAGTGGCAGTGATGCCAATGAACAGGTTGATGACAATCAGGAAGACGTAAGCTGAGCTGGGCACCTCAAACCAGAAGGATGCTGGGTACATGATGGGGGTGATGGACCAACTGGAGGGTGGTGGGGCAGAGTGAGAGAGAGCATTAAGAGGCAAATTGAGAGGTGGTGCTGTTAAGGAGGCAATTTTTCACCTCTGGCAGAAGCACCGCTATCCATAAAGAACTCTCTGAAATAGGAAAATAGCTGACTGCATATGTGTCTGCCCTGTTTTTATTACCATCATTTAATGGATCAAAAAAAGGAGATTCAATCTAAATCACTGTTGGTTATTTTATACATTGCAGACCCTCAGATAATCCGATAAACATTTGGTTTATGCAGCCAGAGAAATTTGGTCATGATAATATTTTTGTACAATTGGAAATCATATATACAAAGGCAGAGTCTGGCCAAAAAGCTTAAGTATTTGCACTGTTCAATCGGACCAAAGCAAGTCCATCCTGCTTCCCACTGTGGCCAACCAGATGCCCCAATGGGAAGTCTGTGAGCAAGGCAGGAAGGCAATTGCCCTCCCTAGTATGTTCCCAATATCTGGTTCTGTAAGGTAGACTGCCTCTGAACATGGTAGTGCCAGCAAAACAGAGGGAACAGGCATAACCCCTCATCCTCCCTCTCTCTGAAGATCATTCTGGATGCCCACCAGGACAACGCAAGGCCCCAGTTTTGCTGTTTGTGCCAACGTACCCATAAAGCAGGAAGAGAGAGAGCACAGCTGGAAAGTTGGTGGGCGAGGTGTATGCTGGCAGGTCAAACACAAAGAGGATGATAATGCAGCAGGTTGCTGGGACCAGGTAATTCAACTGCAGGAGGGAAGAAAAGGTAAGGAAAGCATGAGAACAGAGACTCTCTAGAAGGAGAGGCTTTGCATCACCACCACAACCCCTGCTATTCAATCCTGCATTTTCTGACATGAAAACAGCAGACAGAAAGCAGAAGGACCCTGAGTGAGAGTCAAGGAAGTGAAGATTTCCCAGTGTGAGAGGCTGGAAGGGTTTCTCATTTTCTGTGGGCAGCCAGAACCAAGAGCTACTTTTGCATAGACAGAAGATTATGTATTTGTGCAACTTTTTGTATTTTAGATACCCTGCTGCTGATTTTCTGATCCCTTAATTTTTATGTTGCTGCTTTTGAAGAGAACCTGTATTTCACTATACATTTCTTACTGCTATAAATTGTGTTTATATAATTGCCCTGGGTTTTATGTTGCACAGATATTATGTGGCAACATTTGTGTTGCATTTTACAAACTGGCCTCTGGCCTTCTGACAAAGGGCAGCATACAAATTAAATGACAATATTAGTCTGATTCACACCTCCTGCCGCTGAACTGTGCCAGCTGCTCATTATAAGAACAACTGTTGAAGAATTAGTGCAGGGGCCGGTAACCTAAGGCCCATGGGCCACAAGCTGTCCACAGGGGTCATTTAGCTGGCCCACGAGCTGCCCCCGAACTGAGCCACCAGCTCGGCGAGTCCCCGTGCACTGCGCTAAACCGGTACAGCGCTGCGTGGAGACTCACTTCCGCGGTGCTGAAAATCGTGTCTGCGCAGACGCCAGAAATCACACGTACAATCCGGCCCATGGAGGGATCTCCGCTGGAGTGAACTGGCCCAGGCGAGGTAAACCTTGCCGACCCCTGAATTAGTGCCTGAGCTTGATTCCCGCCCCCCCCCCTTTCCCCTTGTGTGTTGTGCTTTCCCCCCTTTTTAAGATTGTACGCCTGCAGGGGCAGGGACTTTCTTGTTTCAACTAATTGTATGTAAGCCACTTAAGGAGCCTTTATGGCTGAAGAGCAGAGTAGAAATGCTACAACAAACAAACAAACAAACAAACAAACAAAGTGAGAACATGAACTGCTTTTCTGGATCAGATTAAAAAAAAAAAAGCTTTGTGAAGATACCATGTCCCAGACGTAATTGGCCAGCCAGTAGATCACTGGGTCACAGCCGCTCACAAACTGGAGGTGCTTGGCTTTGGTGGACTTCTCTGCCACCAGGAAGACCACGAAGCTGGCCGGCACAAAGGACATGGCCACAATGATGAAGATGGCGATAACCACATCGGTGCCCTGGAGGCTATGGTTGGCCAGAGAAAGGAGGAAAAAGACACAGGGCAATAAATCCGGGCACCATTATACAATCTGCTATAGGCTACGGGGACTAGGTAGCAAGAAACATGCGTTTCTAAATGAGTGTGACAGCCTCTGATCCGCTTAACTGGTAGGACAAATCTAGAGTGCAACCCCCCCCCCGCCCGTCAGCTCAGGGGCAAGCCCCCAAGGAGTTCCAGTAAGTGCGACTGGCACTGCAGACTAAAGGTAGTTCATTTGATGGGGGCCAACCTGTTAAGCAACACCAGAAGCTGCCTTAGACCAGGTCAGAATATTTGCCCATCTACCCCATGATTATCTACTTTGACTGGCAGCAACTCTCTAGGGCAGGGCGGTCCAACTTTTCATACCAAGTGGGCCATAAGTATACTTTGACAAAGAACCTGCAGGCCACACACTGAGTTAAATTTCCATATTGTAAATTAAAGTGTTCACAATATATTTAATATTATTGAATATACACAATTAATATATTTAATTAAATATGTATAACTGTATAACAAGTACTAGTAATAGATTTAATATAATCAAATATTTAACAAATTTAATGCACAAACAGATGTATGCGCTTTTGTTAACAACACATGACACAAAAAGTAAATGTTTAAGGCTTTAAGATGTTTTTTTCTTGAATGTTGCCAAGAGCTGCCCAAAAAAGGCCTCCTGGGTTGAACCACCTGCTCCAGGGTCTCAGGAAGAAAGAAGAGTCTTCCTGTTGCCTGCTATCCAAGAGACTTGGCTGGAGACGGGACCCATTTCCTTCTGCAAACAAGGCATGTGTACTACTGAGCTGACCCCTTCAATCCAGCCTTTCCCAACCTAGTATCCTCCCGACATTTTGGACCACAACTCCCATGAGCCAACATGGCCGTAGGATAATATGGCTGAGGGGATCACAGCCATGCTGACTAGGGCTGTGAGGAGCTGCAGAATAATATAAACAAAGGAGGGGATGAAAGCAACTCTGCCAGCTCTTCCCCTTACCCATTTGTTTATATTATTCTGCTGGGGAAACCCAACCAGATGGGCAGGGTATAAATGATAAAATTATTATTCTCTTTTTAAAAAGGAAAGAAAAAGCACGTAGCACACTCTCAATTCAAAGAACCCAACCCACTCCCAATTTCATTTTAAAATTTGAAGCAAAGGTAAATAAATGGATACCTACAGATAATCCAGGGAGAGGCTGGCACTGGTTTTGTTCATAGGGTGGTTGGTCAGGGTGATACCTGGAGTGTATGAGGAGAAGAACAGGAATTGGATGAACTGCTTTGCGCTCCAGAAAGGCAAGAAGCTGTAGCCAAAACCAGCCATCTCCAACATGGCGCTTTTCAGATGTTTTGGACTACAATTCCAATCAGCCCCAACCAGGAAATTCTGGCTGGGGCTGATGAGATATGTGGTCCAAACATTGGGGGGAGCACCAGACTGTGGAAGGCCTACAAGCAAGACATTCCTTTGACATGGTGTTCCCATTCCGCAAAATAAGAGCCATTCGAGTAAGCCCCTGCAGGCACAAGCTTCTTTTCCTAGAATCTTTTCTTTTCAACATCTTTCTGATCAAAGAGCATCTTCCACAGATGAACCATCCAAAACCAATGTAAGGAGCAGAGAGGCACACTCACACACTCGCAAGAGGCCTCCTAAAATATGAAACAGACTTTCACCATCACAGTGTTAAGAGCAACTAAGTGGAAATCAACAAATAAAACGAAATCTAGCTATGTCCAGAAGTTTAGATACAGTCCTGAGTATCTTCTGCCATTCAACCCGCTCCCCAATTTCAACACACAAGGGCTGGCTGGCTCACCATAGGCAGCGGGGTTCCCCCTGGTCTTGGGCAGGTTGGCACGGAGGATGGCATTGTTGAGGGTGTTGAGGTACGTAGGCATGCTGTGGTAGCCCTTGTTGTTGTAATAAACCTGGGCAAAGAGAGGGATGGGGGAGAGAGATTAAATATTTCTGAGCAAAGCTGTTCTTCTGTTAACAGGAGCACAGACCGGCAGTCACATTTTATCTACGCAGCGATCCGGAGGGGTAGGTTATGCAAAATATTGTATTGCCCTAAAGCCTTCCAATTACTGGTAGCTTCATGGCTGATCTGAGATTTGAACCCAAACCATCCTGGCTCTACCACAGCCTTCTCCAACCTGATGGCCTCCAGAGCCTTTGGACTACAATTCCCATCACCCTCCAACAATCAAAGCTGTATTATCTACTCTAGCATGGCCGTGCTGCCTGGGAGTTGTAGTCCAAAACCTCTGGGGGGCACCAGGTTGGCAAAAGTTGTTCTGGCCAAACATCCTTATCTACTATACTGAAGATGGATCTCAATTCTGATCAAAATGAAACAGAAGGACAACTAGGGTCTCCCACCTTTGGTCCCACGTTTAGCCTGCTCTGCTGGCTGCAGCTGCTTTATTTAGTTAATGGTGGTGGTTGCTACTTTACTGAGTATCTATATTGATGAAGGGCAGGTTATAGAAATATTTTTATTTTAAAAAGCGAATACCTGGGCGGCTCTCCGGACAGCAATTTTCTGCACCATGGGAGGAGCTTTGGCCCCAAAGGATGCTGGTATGGATTTCAGGAGATTGCCAAAAGTCATTGCTCCGTACCTGTGCAAGAAGAGACAGCAGAGCAGAAATGCAGAGCTCACAGCAGTACAAAGGGTTTAAATTTTGCAAAACTGAGGTGCAGTGGGGCCACGTGGCTCATTGGGACTGGTAGGGTTAAAAGTGGTGGAGTCAGGGCCAAAATGACCCTTTGGCTAGTTGTAAAAAGGCAGGCAGGTGAGGAGCTAGCTGGGGGCAGACTAAAGCTAGTGGGAGCTCATGGATCAGCCTCCACCGCTGCCTAGGCTGCCCTCAGACTGAGCAAACCAAAACAAAATGGCAGAGACGGATTACTATTACTTATTGCATTTATACTCTGCTCTTCTCCTAAGTTGGAATTCAAGGTGCCTTCTAGCATTTAAAAACATAATTGCAAAATGCAAAGCAAAAAAAGCACACTTGCCAAAACAATAGTTAAATTACATTCGAACACATTTAAAACCAGCATTTAAATGCAGTTTGCTCTGACTGTCAACACCTTAGCCTGCCAGGTGGGAGGATAACAAGGAGGGAGCCAATCTGGCCTCCTTTGGAAGGGGATCCTGCCATATGGGAGCAGCCACAGAAAAGGCCCTGTCTTGAGACAGACAGCTGCCTCAATTCCCCTCCCTCCCAACACACCCACCCCTACCGATGCAGCCGAAAGCGGTCTGATGTATACAGCAAGTACTCCGAGACGTTGCGCCCAGTAATGTCCACCAGGATGTCGCCTGTCACCACCTTCCTCTGTGGTGGGTGGCCCCCGACTCCGCTGGGGCAGGAAAAGCCGGTGCCCTGCATAGAGCAAGTGCACTTGATGGGCTCGTGGATGATGCTGGCCAATGATGGGGCAGAAGTGACGGTCTCTGTGAGGGGAAGAGCAAAGGAGCTGGGTTAAGCACAAGGATTATTCCTTCCTGTGCTGTGTCCTAACTGAAGAAAGAAGGGACCTCCATGTATTCTTTTAAAAATAGCTATATCTGTATCTATATAGTACGATGACATCTATGAGCATTTTACTTGTGTAATTTCAACCTTGTGCAGTTAAAGGCTGTCGAAACCATGCAAATTAAATCCATGGAATATCTTCCCGGCACAAAAAGAGCTTTTAAGAGCTTGGCCTGGGCTTACTCAGCAAGAACTTTGTGGCATGTTGGCTCTGGCATGGCCCCACAAGATCTGCCAGAGCTGACCTTGCCAGTAAGCAAGGCAGAGAGAGAAAAGGCCATTTTAGCTGCAGTTGGCAACATGCTCTGAAATCCCTTTTCTACCGCTGCTTCCAGATACCCTAATAGTGCTACCACTCAATTTGAATTTTCAACCCAACATGGCAGATTCCCAAACTTTACCTCTGACAGTGGAGGGGTAAGTGGTGGAGTTCCAGGCCCTCAGCAAGTCCTCGTCCAGGGAGAAGGGGTAGTCAGAAGGGGCAGGTGACGGAGGGGGCGGCACAAAATTGGAGAGGGGCAGGCCCTGAGTGAAGGAATCCACGCACATAGCATCAAAGTACTTTGCTGCCAGCATCTTCGACTCGTTGCTGTTGAGGTTCAGGGACTGTACCAGCTGGTCCAATGTGCTGTTGAAAGCCGTCTTGAGCACACAGGTGGCCCCCACCCCTGAGGGACGGTAGAAGGTCTCGACCAACTGCTGGGGCTTCGCATCCACTGACTGCTTGAACCTGCCAGAGGAGAGTATTATATTATTATTATTATTATTATAATATTATTATTATTATTATTATTATTATTATTATTATTATTATTATTATTATTATTATTATTATTTATATACCACCATATACCCAGAGGTCTCAGGGCGGTTCATAGAAAAGAGTAATATCAGTTAGAAAGCAGGGAGAGCTGAAGAGCTTTTAAAACACATCTGGCTCAACTAAAAGACAATATTTTTTTCAGAGAAGGCAAGACTGAAAGATCTATCTAGCAGCGCTCTCCATCTGCCAAAAGAAACCAGCGGCATGCATGAGACTGGAGCTGGTCACCATCTATTTACCCATATTATCTGGCACTCTTGAGGGTCAGTTGCTGATGGAACCCACCCAACCAGGAAGTGATCTAACCCTTAACTGAGTTAGCGGCCATCCTCACATCTCCTGCAGTTGATGGATTGCTTATGTAGTTAGTGGGATCAAGTTGCATAATGGCAACAGAATCTTTGACGCAGAAGTTCCAGCAAGCCCAGACACTCAGTCTGCTCACATTGATTTTGTGTGTCTGCGTGTGCACACATGTGTTTTATCCAGTCACTGATGCTGAATCCAAGAGATGAGAGCCACCCATCAAGTTAAAGGGATTAAAAAAAATTATTATAGTAGGGGTTTGGGAAGTATAAATGTGCTGATGTATATGTTGAAAACCAGCGCACAGGCAGTATAAGTAAGTGTGAGGAGACTATTGAGTGAAAGGACGTTGAAAGAGTTAAGAAGTTTTCTGGCACTGATAGATGAATCTATGGCCTTGTTCTTCCTTCCATGCATATGATGCTACTTCTGCTCTATTCCGATAAGGCCATTGGTTAGTTACCCGTTTGCAATTCTGCATGCTACATTACTTAAGCTTCTATGCATGTGTACACCACTTTTATGGGCTCCCAAAGGCCGCTGTCATTCTGACCAAGTGAAAAGCAGCCATCAATAGCCCAATCTCCTCCATGAATGTGTCAAATCCTCTTTTAAAGCCTTTCAAGTTGATGGCCATCACTGCCTCCTGTGGGAGGGAGTTCCACAGTTTAACTATGTGCCATGTGAAGAAGTATTTCCTTTTAACAGGAAAGGAAAAGCTAAGGTCCAAAGCTGAAACTGAAGATCCAGATAGAGGAAGCTATAGATAGGCAGCCCACCACTGGGTGAAAGCAGGAAATGGATTGAGGAAGTAGCTGCATGCCCCTGGCCTTGGAACATTTACTGCCTTGGTGACTCCCATGGGAAATCTTACTCATGCTTCTTTCTCCATCACAAACGAAGTTGAAGCTGGGAAAAAAAATTCTTTCTCTGCATGCAACCTTTCAGAAAAATAAAAAGTCACCAGAGTCCCTATGGCTTCTGGGTCCAGATCTGAAAAAGGTGGAATGACAGAGCTCTCACCGGTATTCGCGTCGTTCCTCGTTGGCATATGGGATGAAGTTGCCTTTGGGTTGGGTGTAGTTGTGGTACTGGGACGGCGAGAGGATGAGAGGAGGTAGGTCTCCTGTGGAACAAACAACATTTGTTACAGCTGCTTTGAAGTTCTAAGAGATAGCCCCAATTTAAGCACTAAAATGCATGGGGTGGGGATATATGAATCCTTCCCCCAATATTCTATGGATTCCCTCCACCCCTAAACACCTCTTGGTCCCTTCCTGATCTCTTCTAGTTTTTCCACAAAGCACATCATCTTTTCATTTTGAAACTCTCAGTCTTACTGCAACAAGGTGCATGTGGGACTGCCTTTGAAGAAGGTTCAGAAACTTCAGCTGGTGTAGAATTTGGAAGCCAGGTTGCTCACCAGGGCAAGATGGTTTGAGCATATGACACCGATCGTGGTCCAACTGCCAATTAATTTTCAAGCCCAATTCAAAATGCTGTTTTTGACCTATAAAGCCTTGAAGAGCTCAGGACCGCAAAACCTCCAGGACCGCCTCTTCCCATATGAGCCCACCTGGACCCTGTGATCCTCATCTTCGTGTGCCCTTCTTCGTGTGCCCCTTCCACGAGAGGCTCGGAGGGCGGCAACACAAGAATGGGCGTTATCTGCAGTGGCTCCCTGTTTGTGGAATGCTCTCTCCAGGGAGGCTCACCTGGCACCTTCGCTACATATCTTTAGATGCCAGGCAAAAACATTCCTCTTCTCTCAGGCCTTTTGACTAATTAAACAAAATACATGGCCTTTAAAACTGTGTGTATGTAGGAGGGAGTTATTGCTTTTGTTTGTTATTATGTGTATTTTTGTGATTTATATTGTAAACTGTCCTGTGATCTTTGGATGAAGGGTGGTACACAAATTTAATTAGTAACAACAACAACAACAACAGCAGCAGCAGCAGCAGCAGCAGCAGCAGCAACAACAGCAAGGGTGACGAATAGCAGCACTTAGCAGGATGAGGTAGTGCTCAAGGGACACTGGACCCAAGTTGTCCAGGACTTTGTATATCAACACAGGAGCCATGAACCTGGCCCAGGAGCATATCGGCATCTAGGGCAGATGTTTTAACAGAAGTTACACTGTGCACCCAAAGGCCTTCAAAGTGGCTTACAATGTAAAAGTGTTTTAAAATCCAGAATCCAAACAACAAGTATGATGACCATGCAGCTGAACTAGAAAACCAGGGTAGCAATAATTCAAAGGTCCCGCTGAAACTGAAACAGATTAATCAAAAAAGAAATTTGAACCACAGAAGCTATATTACTCCAAGGGACTGAGATCCACAGTCTAGGTGCCACTGTTAAAACGGCCCAGTGCTCTCATCTCTACAGTATACCAGGCTTAATCTTCAGTGTGGCAGCACCTACACTTTGGAACTCCCTGCCACTGTACCCTTTCTGGTATCTGCTTAAAAATATTTTTGTTTAGGTAAGCCTAGTGAGAGATTTAGAATGCTGGTGTGCTTATTTAAAAAATGTTGTAATTGTTTTTACTAAATAAACTTACCGTGTTCTATTCTTTGTGTGTGTGTGTGAACTGCTTTAAGGTCTTCTACAATCAAGCAGCATATAAATATTATGAAATGAAACTAAATGAAATAATCAATTAATAATCTGGCCTTCTGTATTTTGGGAGACCACTGGGCGCAGAGCCTGCTTCAGAACCAAGTGCACCTACCTATCTCAGGCACGGAGAGCGCCACTGTCATGGCTACACAGACGAAGAACGCAGGCAGCAGGATCTGGGAGAAGAGGGCCTTGGTGTTCCGCTTGGCACAGTGGAACCGCTTGACGATGAGCCCATGGAATTGGCGCAGCTTGAGCCAAGAGCCCTCCAGCTTGATGCTCCCCTGCCCCACCAGCACATGTTCATCCAGGTCCGCCTCTGGGTCTGCAGCGGGAAAGAGCAGAGGGGAGACGGGGGGACTGAGGCTTCTCTCTCTCTCTCTCTCTCTCTCTCTCGATGAGTGGGGTCCAAAACCAACAGTATGCAGGCAGATATATGACCCCCCACCTACCAAAAACAGGCAGAAGAGAAGTCCCAGAGACATGGAAGTCCCAGAGACACGGGGCCTATAGGAGTGGTACCCCACAGAGTGGCATTCATGTGGTGCTTTGAGTCCTGTGCTTTCTCCTGCCCCCTCCACCCCTCACCTCCTGCAGTCTTCCCCACTCTTAAAATGCTTTACTTAATACAATTTAACATGCATTTAATTCGTGCAATTTCAACTTTACACGGTTGATGGCTGGCCGGTCAAAATCACAAATGTTAAATGCACAGAAGGTGGAGAGCTTTAAAAGCTCTTTTTGTGCAGGGTTTTCCCAGCACAGAAAGAGCTTTTAAGATCTCCTCCTTGCTTACCAGACTATGGTGGGCTCTTGTTAGATCTCATGGGTCTATCTGAGTTTCCGCAAGAGCCTCCAAGAGCCCAGTAAGCAAGGCAGGGAGCTTAAAAGCTACATGCCTTGCTGGGGAGGGTAAGACTTGTCTGGGTCACTGACTCCAGAAGGCAAGTCTGCTTGTGTAGGGTCAGTTCCAAGCGGGTGCTTTGATATTAAACAATTTTGGCTTTAAATGCCATCCCTGAAACATAAACCCCGTATAAGATGTGAGTTGGCTGTAGTATTATTATTACATTTATTTATCACCCACCATTTGCCAGCAGGCCCCATGGTGGATTACAGCAATTTAAAATCCAGAATAAAAAAACCACCACATACAGTTAAAGCACTTTGCATTTACATAAACAGGGTGGGTTCTGAAGAAACACATCTCAGGTGTCAAAGGCCATGGTACAGAGGTGCACCTTTAGCATTCCCCAAAAGCTGTATGGTGAGGGTGCCAGATACAACTTTCTGGGGAGGGAACTCCACTGCTTAGGGTCAGAGAAGACCCTCTCTCGGGCCACCACTCCAAACCTCTGAGGGCAGTAGAACTACCAAGAGTGCCACCTCTGCTGATCTCAGCACCTGGAAGGGTCTGCAGGGCAGGAAGCGGTCTCTCATATATTTAGACTGGAAGCCCCTTGGGGCAGAGGTCTGGGCTTTTTATGTTTCAGTTAGCCTGGTGTCCATAAATAACCAACACTCCCCCCCCCCACCAGGGGGAGCAAGCAGAAGCAGTGTCACAAACCAATCTGTTAGTTTATCTTACAGATCCCTCCCTCTCAAAAAAACAGCATCAGACCCACCTCAGACTCCCTCCTTGTGCTCACCCAGCCCCCCCCCCCTCTGACGGGTGGGCTCTCGAGCGCCAGTCAAGGGAGGAGCAGGGTGTGGAGGGGGCTCTTCACACTCTGTGCCTCGTCCTCTGCCCGCCAGCTGATGGCACTCAAGTGGGGACAGAGCACAGGGGTTGCTCATCATCCTCCAAGCTCTTCTCCCGCCTGGCGGCAGCAGTGGTAGTAATTGGGTGAGCGTGGAGGGTGAAGAGTACCCTCTGCTCCCCACCTGTCAGCACCAGGGATTTGGTGAGCGCATGGAGGGAGCCCTCCACACTCATCCAGTCTCTGCTGCTGACGGGGGGATGGGGCGCTGAGGGTGCTCTTCACCCAGTGCCCTGTTCCATGCCCTGACCAACGGTGGCCTCCGTCCCCGCCGGGGTGTGTGTGTGGCGTACACACATACCGGGTGCTGGGGGGGGGGTGCTAAACCCCTGGCTGCACCCAAGGGTACACTAAAGGAGATTGCAGGTGTAATCTCAGAGCTTTTGCCTATGATCTTTAAGACTTCTTGGAGAACAGGTGAAGCCCCTCCAGACTGGAGGCAGGCAAATGTTGTCCTCATTTTCAAAAAGGGAGAAGAACACCTGGATAACTACCAACCAGTGAGCTTGACATCAATACCAGAAAAGGTTCTTGAACAGATAATTCAACATTTGGTCTGTGAGCACTTAGAAAACTATGCTTTTCTAAGCATGGGATGCTTTTCAGCATGGGTTTCTCAAAACCAAGTCATGCCAGACGATTCTCATTTCTTTTTTGATGGAGTTACAAACTTGGTGGATCAGGGGAATGCTGTGTACATAGTGTATCTTGATTTCAAAATCAAAATCTTGATTTTGACAAAGTCCCCCATGATATCCTTGCAAGGAAGTTGGTAAAATATGGGGTGCATGAGGTAATTGTTAGGTGGATTCGTAGCTGGTTTACAGACCAAACCCAAATCACCACTAGTGGTTTCTTGTCATCCTGGAAAAAAGTGACAAGTGCAGCGCTGCAAGGTTCTGTCCTGGGCCCGTTGTTGTTCAACATCTTTATAATTGACTTATGATGAAGGAATTTAGGGAATGTCATTTGCAGATGACACCAGACTTGGAGGGGTAGCTACTGCCACAGAAGACAGAAATGGAATTCAAAATGACCTTAACAGATTGGAGAACAGGGCCCAATCTAACAAAATCAATTTAAACAGGAACAAATGTAAGGTGTTCCAGATCAAGGGAAGTAATAGTACTACTCTATTCTGCCTTGGTCAGACCACACCTGGAGTACTGTGTCCAGTTCTAGGAACCACAATTTAAGAAAGACGCAATCAAGGTCTGGAAACCAAACCTTATGAGAAAAGATTGAGGGAGTTGGGTATGTTTAACCTGGAGAAGAGAAGACTGGGAGGAGATATGATAACCATCTTCAAATATCTTAAGGGCTATCACATGGAACATGGGGGGGGGGAACAAGCTAATTTTACTGCTCTGAAGAGTAGGACTCAAACCAATGGCTTCAAGTTACAAGAAAAGAGATTCTAACTACAGTAAACATCTGGAAAAACTTTCTGACAGTAAGAGCTGTTCGACAGTGGAACGGTCTCCCTCGGGGGGTTGTGGGCTCTCCTTCCTTGGAGGTTTTTAAGCAGAGGTTGGATGGCCATCTGTCAAGGATGCTTTAGCTGAGATTCCTGCATTGCAGGGGGTTGGACTGGATGACCCTTGGGTTCCCTTCCAACTCCATGGTTCTATGATTCTAAGCCCATGGCACCAAATCCTTAAGGTTTCCAGGTGAGACATTCTCCCCTCACACCTCTGCAGCCACAGTGTAGGATCTCTTCCTCACCCCCCACCCCGCCACACCATGGTGCCCTCCTCCCGGGGTGGGGGTGGGGAACACGCAAGGTCTCTCACGTGTTACAAACCTTGCAGACTGACGTTATCAGGGTCTTGCGGGTTATCAAACAACGGAGAGTAATCCCCATAGAACTCCGAATAAGCCCCACCTTCATCGCCTCTTACAGAGCCGGCTGAGGACGACGACTGCAGTGACGTCTGAGACTGGGTGAGTTGGGAGCAGGCCCGCAGGTTCCCCTGGTCTGCCTCAGGCTTCTCGAGCGTCTCTGCCCCTAGGAGGAGTTCCCCGTTAGCGTCAGCCTTGGGGCCCAGTTGGGAGTCGGGCAGAGGAAGGGTGTCCTTTTGGGACTCTTTCACATCTGTAAGGGGTGGAGAAAGAGTGAAGGTTATTTATTCAGTGCAGTCACAGAACCATGCCCCGAGAGGCTCTCAAGACAACAGCTCGCTTCCCCCCCTGCCCTTAAGAGACACAAAATTTGTTCTGATGGATTACCAACCAAAAAAGCTCAGATTACAGTGGAGAAGTGGAAAATAGGGATGGTTTGAGCCCAACAGTATGTGCAAAGTCAATTTTATGAACTACAGTTCAGTCTGAGCTCAGGAACCTTTTTATTTGGTTTTACAGTTTGTTCAAAATGAGCAGGTTCCTTTTTCTTAAACCTTTCTTAAGTTCACAAAGTAATTGAAATACTTTACAACAAAACAAAGCAAAGCTTCAGGTGGAGACTTGCTATTACAGGTCCACAGTATGTGTTTGGATGTGACATTGGAACATGAAGAGGTTCAATCTAAAGCCAGATAAGAAAATAAGATTAATGTTCTCACAGTGGAACGTCCTCCCTCGGGAGGTTGTGGACTCTCCTTCCTTGGAGGTTTTTAAGCAGAGGTTGGGAGGCCATCTGTTATGGACGCATTAGTTGAGATTTTGCATTGCAGGGGGTTGGACGAGATGACCACCAGGGTCCATTCCAACTCTACAATTCTATGATTCTTACCGACATCACTGTTCTCCAGAGACTGGTCTTCCTCTGAGACCTTGAGGAAAACCTCTTCCAGGGTGGTGTCCATCAGCCCAAAACTGGTCAGGTCTAGGTCATTCAAACTGTGCTCCAGGTGCTAAAGAAACAGAATGGGAGGAAACCAGAGGGGAGTCAACACAGGTGTGTCCATCTAACCTCCACTAGACACCATGCACTGCTAACAGTCAAAATATTCTGGATCAGCCAAGAGCATCCTTCTTTGAACACACCACCCAGGCACAAGGTTTCTGTGTCAAAGCCTCACAGTATGATGTTATTGGTGGAACACCAATGCCTGTTGGGTTGGGCAAAATGAAGTTACACATACATTTATTTAGTAGATTTGTATTCTGCTTTTCAACTAGTCTTCCAAAGCAGCTAACTACATTTAGGAAATATGCAACAGGTACACCAGGCACCACATATTCACAAAACAGAACACTGAAGCAGGCGCTTCAAATGCTCCTTTACACATGCAATATGGTAGCAGTTGGCCCTGCAGAAAGAGGGGAAAGCGTGACTGGAGCAGGCCCTGATCTTGCCTTCCTCGTTCTTTAGACAATGCACAACTACCTTTTGGAATTCACAGCCACAAGACGTGCTGATAGCCACTGATTTAAAGGCTGCTAGCACTGCTTTTTCTTCTTCTGGGGGTACTTGAGAGTACGCAGTACTGGCACCCCCCCCCCATGTTAAAGGTGTGGCACTTACTCTAACAACTTCATGGTGAGAACTGGGACCTTTTCTTTTCTTTTTTTACAAAAAAGCACTGAGTGCTAAAAAAAATAATTCACAGATGAGAAGGCTATCAATGGCTCCTAATGATAGCTATAGAGATATTCCACATTCAGAGCCAGTCTACCTCTGAGTATTAGTTGCTGGGGAGAGTAACAGAGGGGATGAGCTATTGCCCATGACCTAATTATTGGGTTCACATAGGCAGCTTGTTAAGCAGTTCACAAAAATAATAAAACAGTCAAAAACATCTATTTAAAACAGTAAAAAAAAAAATTTAAATCACTGATTAAAAGCTGCATTAAAACACATGTCAATGTTCTACATATTTGGGTAGACTCGCCTAAACAAAAGATGTTAGTGAGTGCCAAAAACAAGTACAGTGGAGGAGTCTCCCTGATGTCAACAGGCAGGGAGTTCCGAAGTGTGTGGGTGCTGCCACACAATTTCTTGCAAGTGCGGAATGAATATTATGTGGGAACGGTAACTGTGCTGGTTCTGCAGATGGAAGCGGTTGAGTGGGCATGAGGCAAGCAATCTCAAAGGCAAATTTCTGTTTGCTGGAGAAAGGAGTAGAGATGCAGGAATACAGAGATCAGTTACCTTCACCGTATGTACTCTTTTCGGTTTCTACTAAAAACATTCTTGTTAAGATAAGCCTACCCAGATGTTTAGAAAGTTGAGGTGAGTTTAATTCTGTTTCTAGTCTACTGTTTTAACTTTTTGAAAGCTTTGATTTATAGCAGTTAATCTTTCTCATTGATAATTTTATTGTTTTATCTTTAAAAAAATGCTTTGGGGGTGCTTTTTTTGCAATCAAGCGGTGTCTTGGTTTTATTCAATAAACAAACAAGAAAACAAATGAACAATTCATTATTGTTTTAAAACGTTTCTTAAGTGCCTACCAAACAATCGCCAAAGCCCTGTAATTCACATGCCCAGGCCTTTGAGGGTGTGACTATAGATCCAAAATTTAAACCAAACCCTATGTGCCCCAATTTAAAGATGTTTGCAAATGGGACACGAAGGCTGGCAACATTAATGCCCCCCCAATATAGGAATCACTGGCATATGACCTCAGTGCCTGGAGACAGACAATCAGGTCGTGCATCCACAGTAGTGTCCAGAGGAGGAATGACAGCTGGGAGGAACACAGAAAGAATAAACGCCATGGTGCATCTGCAGCAGCACAACCGGATGCCTTCCAGCTGCAACAAAACATGTCTCTCCCATATCAGTCTCCACAGCCACAGCAGGTGCTGTAACTCTTCAACGGTTTGACTTCACCCCCAAAGGCGCACTCCTCCATTGTCTCATGAGATAGATGGATGCCAACCAACCAGTCCTGTCCCCCCCCCCTTTTGCTTATTCACCAACTGCCTGGTACCTGGAAGAGCCTTTCGAAACAGCCCTTCTTGACTGCTTCACTGGGGAGGATGTAGGAGAGCTCTGTGTTGGTGTTAGAGATAAGGAGGCAGGAAGCAACATACTTCTTGATGAACTGTGTGACTCGTGCTTCGGAGCAAGGGCTGATGGAAGACTGGCAGGGAGAGCTGTGGGTCTGCCCAGAGTCTAAACAAAGAGGAGGGGGAGGGGGAGAAGGAAAAAAAGATTATTTATTTGCTGTCACCTTATATCAGTTTACAAACAGGAACATTAACAAAAATACACATATGCATATCATAAGGACATAAGGACATAAGAAGAGCCCTGCCAGATCTGGCCAGTGGCACATCTAGTCCAGCATCCTGTTTTCATGCTGGTCAAGCAGATTCTTCAATGGGAAACCTGCCAGCAAAACATGAGTAGAAACTGGGATTTGGAAGCATTTACTGCCTCCAACCATGGAAGCAGAGCAGAGCCATCGTGGCTAGTAGTCATTCATAGCATTGCCCTCCTCCATGAATTTGTTCAATCCTCTCTTAAGGCCATCCAAGTTGGTGGCCATCACTGTCCCCTTCAGGAGGGAGTTCCACAGTTTATAACGATGTGCTGCATGAATAAGTACTTTCTTCCAACATGAATTGTCCAACATTCAACCTCATTTGATGTCCACAAGTTCTAGTGTCGTGAGGGAGGGAGAAAACTCTTCTCTATTCACTTTCTCTATTGAGAACAGCTGTATCCAAAAACATTGTCACTTGCACTGTGGTTGACCCTGAAGCAGAGTGACCACAAGAGACTCAGCAGAGCAGCAAGGGAGGGAGTGTTGATAGGATGTATTAGGCCTTTCCTAGCCCCTTGACAGAAACTACAGTAGAAATGGACATGCTAGATAGACCACACCTCAGCAGTTGTTACAAGGGCAGCAGCCACTGGTCATTGGGTTTTTACTGCATCTTCCATCTAATAAATTAAACCTAGCCAAAGAGGAAGGCTTCCTATATTTAGGGATAGTTAACCATCCCAAGTATGGCTTTCCATCCTTATGGGTTGGTGGCCCCAGAATAGTTGGGGAGTGTCACCCAATAAAAAACTGATGGCATATAAAATCAGGAAAGAAAAAAATAAGTACTTCCTCACACAACACAGAAAAGCCTTATGGGATTTGCATGGTCCAATAAAGACCTCCGCCTGAGGTGGCTTTAAGTGGAAACTAGACAAAGATATGGGACAGGAAGATGATGATGAGGAGCCTATCAACAATCACTAATGCAAACCGCTATATGGAACCTCCATGTACAGGGGCAGTCTGCACCAGAGTATTAGAAATTGAGCACAAACAAACAAGGGTGGCCAGAGTCAAATTGCTCTTTAAACAAAGAATAGTTGGCTGCAGCAAGGGCTTCTGAGAGAGAGGCTGAAGCCACTGAAACCACGATGCCCAACACTGACCAGCATTGACTTGGGCGTCCGACTGCTTCTTAACGACGGTAAGCTTGTACCCGTCACCGTAGGTGCTCTTCAGAAAGAGGGGGGACCCGCAGCACTTCAGCTTTCCATGAGAGATGATGGCGATGCGGTCACCCAGGAGGTCAGCCTCATCCATGTGGTGCGTGGACAGGAGGATAGTCCTTCCTGTGGGAAAAGGGTTAGGGTTAGGTAAAGGGGCTGTCACAGAGGCACGAAGGACAGGGCAACAGCCCCTCACAAAAGGACACATTACTCAACCACAATGTTCTGGGGAAAGACAATCTTCTGCATCATGCATTCACCTTCACTTGGAGGTTTTTAAGCAGAGGTTGGACAGTCATCTGTCAGGGATGTTTTAGCTGAGAGTCCTCAGCTTTGCACAGTATTGGCTCCCCACCCCCCATTCCAGAAAGGTCAGCCAAACTGACACAAGGGAAGGCAAAAGGATGTGGGTTGGTAGCTGGTGCACCCCACCTGTCAAGCCCCAGCAGAGTGAGGCAGCACCCATTTATCTCGCTTACCTTGTTTGTATTTGAGGATGAGGTCCCAAATAGCTCTCCGTGCATAGGGGTCCACACCAGCAGTGGGCTCGTCCAAGATGACAGCCCGGGACCCTCCGACAAAGGCAATGGCCACCGACAGCTTCCTCTTCATCCCTCCTGACAGCGTCTGCACCAGGGAGTTGCACTTGTGGGTCAGCTCCAGGTCTTCAATCATCCTGGAGGAACACAATGACATGTGTGGGTGCGGGGGTTTAGTCTTCCAAAGTGGCCAAGTCTGACGCTAGAACTTTGTGGGCTCCTCTACAAGTGGGCCCCTGTAAACAGTTAAGGGATGAGAGGAGGATGGCATTGCCCCTCTCCCAAATGCTGGCCTCCCCTCTCTCCACCCTAAAGTATGATTAATTGAGCCTACCCTAACCTGGTTTGTTGTCCCCCACCCCCTTAACCTGATGTTTCAGACTACAAAATGGCCACACTAACTGGCTGATGGGAATGGCACGCCAAAATATCTGCGTCCTCATCAAGGGCACTGGGTTGGGGGAGGCAGGATTAATGTCTGAGGGTGTACAAATATGGGGGACCTGAGGATGAGGTTAACCATATGTGTACCATTTCTGAATTTGGGATGCATATGCATGTCTTCAACCCCAATCTACATAGCCATGTGACACGGCTCCCCCAGCCACTGGGGTTCCTCCCTGTCAAGGTGGATTGCGATACATGAGATGGAATCATAAAATCGCAGAGTTGGAAGGGATGCCAAGGGTCATCTAGTCTGTTATAGGAATTCTAAGGCCATAAAATTTTTTAAAAAATTAAAAATTCAAGGCAATCATATACAGTGGTATCTCTGGTTGTGAATGGGATCCGCATGAGCAGAGCGCAACCTGAAGTGACGTGTCTGCGTGGCGCGATTCGGCGCTTCTGTGCATGCGCATGATATCATTTTGAACTTCTGTGCATGTACGAAGCGCTGAACCCGGAAGTAACCCGTTCTGGTACTTCCAGGTTCGGCGCGTTCGTATCCCGTGGCGAACGCAACCCACAGCGATTGTAACATGAGGCATGACTGTACATAAGTATATAAACCACATGTCTGAAATAGTACAGGAGAACAATCCTGAAGCCATTTTGACTCTCCCAAATTGGCCTCAAATATTTCTCTGCAAGGAGGAAGGAAATGGGAAAAGCTTTCCAATTGTCTTTGGACTGTAGGGGCTTACACACCTCCCTGTAAATATAGTCTGGCAAGTATCTGTTAAGCTGAGCACACTCTCAATATGCATAAGAGATTCAGGAACTAAGTATTTACCACCTCAAAGGAATGGCCAGGCTACCCAGAAAAGGCATTATCAGGAATCCTGGCAGACAGGAGAGAAGCAACACACTCAAATTTCTGCTGGGGACCAGCTCTTTCTGTGATGTATGCATGATGTTTTGGGGGGTGGTCTTGAGCTACAGGCAATTTCAAAAGTCTATATAAGAGCTTGCACACCAATGTTCTGGGTTCCTCTCCTCCCTCCCTGTGTGTGGGGGGAGGAGTGGGGGACCCTGTTGCAACAGTTTAATAATGATCAGGCTCACTAGCTTCTTTGCTTCTCAATTTTCTCTGGTTGGCCTCTGTTATTTTCTCCTACCGATAGAGAACCTACATAAGGACTCCATATGGGCTCTTGGATACCCCATAAGGGAAAAAGGAGCAGTTTTTTCTTATAGTCCAACCGCCTTCAATGCAGGAATCTTTTGCCCAACGTGGGGCTTGAACCCACGATCCTGAGATTAAGAGTAACTCCTAAATTGTTAATGATCCCTGAATATAGTAAGGCAGGGTTCAATGTTCTCCCTTCGAATTCACCTTGGATGGTGGTGGACTCTCCGTCACTGGAGATTTTTAAACAGGGGCTGAATGGCCATCTGTCAGGGAATCTTTAGCTGTGAGTCCTGCACTGCAGGAATTTGGGCTAGATGATCCTTGGAGGTCCCTTCCAACTCTACAATTCTAACAAGATTGATGGAAGACTCTTACTGTTAATGTCAGCTTGCAATGGATTTTTTTTTGTTAATCGTCATTTTTATTATGATTATTGTATTATTATTTTTTTCTGTTACAACAGCAATCTTGTAAAAAATGAATTTAATTTAAAGAGTGCCAAATTCACTTTAACTGGGCAGCCTGAATTTGCTGGTGTGAGTTCAGTTCCAACCAGCTATACAGTGACAGACTATAAGCAGCTTTAGAGTGTTTATCATAGAAAAAGCTTTCATATCTAAGGTTGCCACAGGATTTTTTTGCAGCCGATTCTTCCCTCAATACCAAATAACTGACAGCAGGTACAATAAAAACCCCAGGTGCTGCCCTTCTAACAACACTGTGGTGGGGTCTATCCTGCATGTCCTTTTCTACTGTAGTTTCTATGAAGGAGCTAGGAAAGGCCTAATAGATCCCATTACACACTCCCTCCCTTACCACTCTGCTGAATCTCTTAGGCTCGCTCTGCTTCAATTAGCCAATCCCAGAGCAAGTGGGAATGTTTTTGGATACAGCCGTTCTCATTAGACCACCCATGATTGCCATATATATAATATACTGCTTAGCATTATTATCATTTTTAGTTGAATTAATGTGTATTTTTATTAAATCTATTAATTGCTATAAAATGTTATAATGGTCTGTTGACTGCAGATGTAGTGTCTGGTGCGGAGGAGAGGGATGGGCTGAGCCTGCCTACTTGTCCATCTCCTTGCGTATCTCCTCTTCTGCCATGCCTTTGAGCTGCGAGTAGAACCACAGGTGCTCCTCCACAGTCAGCTTGTCAAAAAGCACGTTGTGTTGCGGGCACATGCCCAGGTTCTTCCGGATCTCATCCATCTCCGTCCGGATGTCGTGGCCGTAAATGGTAGCGGAGCCAGAGGTTGGAGGGAAGAGGCCTGTCAGGATGGACCTAAGAGGGAAGGGAGGGAGAGGCGTCATCAAGCCACACCCACCTACTGCCCATCAACACAGGGGCAGAGAGAAGGGGCCACAAGGTGATTCATTATTTCATTTCATTTCACTTCATTTCATTTTATTTCATTGTATTTGATAAATTAGGCTGCCTCTCTCCTTGCTGTCCTTCTGCCGGCAGGTGAAGACCTTTTATTTCAACAGGCCTTTGGGAGGTGACTGGAAAGGGCTACTGCTGTTAATATTGTTGTTATTATTGGTATTTGCATGTCATGGACTGGTTGGATGCAGGAGTGGTGGAAGGAACTATTAGAGGTTACTGTCCACACACTTTCGCTGCACAGATACTGGTGGTTAGGTAAAACCTCTTTTAAACTGTTTAGCAGAGCAATCTTCCCGGAAGCAGTGGACAATAACAAAAGTTGTTCTACAGACGACTCACAAACTCTGTGAAGTCTCGGTCAAGAGATGTTATTCCCAGACCGGGAATACAAGCATTATGGTAGCAAAGATATTTTCGACTGTTAAAATAAACAGCAATTAACAACACACTTTAAAACAAAAATCTCTCTTATCTCCCACGTCACACATTACAGGAACAGTCCTTCAACAGATTTTACAGGCAGCACTCTTTCATCAGACATCTGCCATCAGGTGTCTGCAAAAACGAAGCCGAGTGGTCTTCTTGGCACTTCCAGCTGATGCTAATTAGGCTCAGAGTGCCACTCCCACATGTAGAGGAAAACTCTGGAACCTTTTAGAAACGTTCTACTTGTTTCTGGCAGAATGATTCCCTAACAGGAACCAGCTGGGGAACCACTAAAGGAAGAAGGCTTAGAGCCCAGGGATTGGTGGTAGGACAACAATGAGTGGTCACAGGGAGAAAAAAAGAGGGAAGGGGAAGTATTGGAAGCTGAAGGGGTAACAGGGTTTAGTGAGAAGTGAGAGTCTGTGGCAGAGAGAAGTCCAGAATCAGAGGCAGAAGCTGAAGCAGGAGAAGAGGGAGGCCAAGAGGCAGAGATGAGCCAGGCTGGTGAAGGGTCTCTACAGGAGAAAGATAATTGGGGCAGTTTCCTTTCTGACCAGATTTAGCAAGGTATCTGATGGACTTTGCCCCCTCCCCGCCACTTGGCACCTGCCATCCTGCAGTTTTGTGATTTTGGTACCCACCAAAACCCAAGCTGACTCACTTACATGGTTGTGGTCTTGCCAGCTCCGTTGTGGCCCAGGAAAGAGACCACCTGGTTCTCGTAGAGGTAGAGGCTCAGCTTGTTCAAAGCCAACTTCTTGTCTGTCTTGTAGATCTTGGTGAGTTTGTCCACACAAACCACCAGTGGAAGGTGGGTCGGCTCCTCCTCAATCCCACGAGTCTCATCTGTATGCAAAGCCAAAACTTTGGTGTGTGTGCTGGTTACTAGCCAACATGCCGCAAAACACAGAGTGCTAAGACCACCCCAACATGAGTTGCAAGCTTGCAAATAGCAACTACTACAACAAAATACTAGGCCTATGAAGATGCTAGTACAGTACGATCACATTTTATGTGGGGGTTATGTTTCAGGGATGATATGTATATTGAAAAACGCATATATTCAAAGCCCCCTGCCCTGGAACCACCCCTGCGCGAGCATCCTTACTTTTTGAAGATTTTAAGCTCTCCACTTTGCTTATTTGGGCAAGACCCACTCAGCACATGGGCTCTTGAGAGAGATCTCGCAGGGTGACTGAGTTTCTGTGAAATCTTCCAGAGCTGGTGTGCTGAGAGGACCTTGCTTGGTAAGCAAGGTGGAGAGCTTAAGAGCTCTTTAACACAAGGTTTCCCTGGCATGGAAATGGTTTTTCCATTTCTGCACACATTTGACTTGTGCAATTTCAACTGATGGGCCTTCAACCATGCAAGTTAAATTGCATAAGCTGAGGTTGTGATTGTACTGTATTCTATGTTTCCATGCTGTCCCCAGCCATTCAATGGGGTGGTTCTGCTTCTCTGTCTCACCCAGCCTCCTGTTCTCCATGGCACAAGCTTGGTCTTCCTCCATAACGCTCAGGCGGGTGGTTCGTGACCAGGGCCATGTCCATTCCCATGTCTCTGTGCGCCCATTTCCCAGCCAGTAGGATTTCTGAAAGGGGAAGTACCAGGGCCTGGGAAGTCCATACATTCCTATAGGGAAGGAAGAAGAATTGGCATGAAACTAGAGCTTGGATTGGGGCAGAAACTGTGTGCTGCAGAATGATGTGGAGATGTGACCAGAATAGGACCGGAGCAGAACCAGGTTCAAACCCCCTCTCAGCTGTGAAGCTCACTGGGTGATTTTAGGTCAGCCTAATCAACCTCACAGGCTTGTTGTGTGGAAAAAAATGTGAGGGCAGGGGACCATGCACACCTTTTTGAGCTCCTTGGGGGGAAATGGTGGAGGGCAAATGCAATAAAATGGGATGAACAGAGGAAGATTTGAAAGTGAGCCTGTATGTTAGCCTAAGTCAGTGGCAGTAGGAGACTGACAGATCTCAACCCTCCTCTCAGCAGGAGGCTGGGCAACCCAGCAAAATCGGGTCTCCCCATCCCTCACCCCCGCACATACCTGGGTGTACGGCCTCAATGTACCACGTCAGCACCCCGTAGACTACAGCATCAATGATCAACATCATCATGGAAAGGAGAAGGTTGAAGTCATCCCCCTCCACAGGCGACTGGCTGAAGGTGTGCCACTGGATGCCCACACCAGCCACCTCGTAGAGGGCAAAGTACTTGGAGCCCAGACCAAAGGCAGTGGTGGACATCAGCGACTGGAGGAGAACAGGGGAGGGAAGAGGGAGAAGAGACAAAGAGATGCTGCAGGGTTTTATTGGATTAAATATTTGCATGCTGCTTTCCCAACAACCAAATGGAGCTCCTTAAGGCATACTGGGCTGAGGCCATTTAGGGCTTTAAAGGTCAGCACCAACACTTTGAATTGTGCTCAGAAGTGCACTGGGAGCCAATGTAGATTCTTTAGAACTGGTGTTATATGGTCTCGGTGGCCACTCCCAGTCACCAGTCTGGCTGCCGCATTCTGGTTTAGTTGTAGTTTCCAGGTCACCTTCAAAGGTAGCACCACGTAGAGCAGTAGTCCAAGCGGGAGATAACCAGAGCATGCACCACTCTGGCAAGACAGTCCATGGGCAGATAGGGTCTCAGCCTGCACACCAGATGGAGCTGGTAGACAGCTGCCCTGGACACAGAACTGACCTGTGCCTCCATGGACAGCTGTGAGTCCAAAATGACTCCCAGGCTGAGCACCTGGTCCTTCAGGGGCACGGTTACCCCATTCAGGACCATGGAGTCCTCCACACCTGCCTGCCTCCTGTCCCCCCAAAACAGTACTTCTGTCTTGTCAGGATTCAACCTCAATCTGTTAGCCACCATCCTCCAACCGCCTCAAGACACTCACACAGGACCTTCACCACCTTCACTGGTTCTGATTTAAAAGAGAGGTAGAGCTGGGTGTCATCCGCATACTGATGAACACCCAGCCCAAACCCCCTGATGATCTCTCCCAGCGGCTTCATATAGATATCAAAAAGCATGGGGGAGAGGATGAAACCCTGAGGCACCCCACAAGTGAGAGCCCAGGGGGCCGAACACTCATCTCCCAACACTACTTTCTGGACACAGCCCAGGAGGAAGGAGCGGAACCACTGCATAACAGACCCCTCCCTAGGCCAGGTGGAGTGAGGGCCCTCAGGCTCTCAGCAGGTCAGTTATACAAAAAACATTATACAAATATTTTCATTAATAATAAAAAACTGCCAATGGTGAGGCAAAGGCATGTGATGTGCTTCAGGAGGCCAGCTCTGTCACAATGGCTCCTGGCTGTAGACTCCTGTCTGGGAGGCTACCACATCAGTTACTCACAGCAATGCACTTCTCAAATGCGGTAATCTTGTCATGTGCCACCTCTTCCCGGATGGCGACGTACATGTAAGGGACATAGCTGAGAAAGTAGATGATGCCGCCACAGGCCGAAGCCAGCTTGGCTTTGGAATACAGCACTGACACCAGGAAGCTGAGGGAAGAAAGAGATGGGCATGCAACACAAATCTGCATTCTCCCACTGAAGGGGGAAAATGGCAAGCCAACAGTCTCAGGGATGGCTCACCAATCACAGAAGCTGAGCCAAGCCATCAGAACAGGTGGCAAAACTGCGCCCCTGTTCCAGCACCCTGCGTGGCCCAGTAGAGCACCTGAGATTGTGGAGGCTGGCCTCAAAAGGAAGTGAGGCTGGGCATTTGCTGGGGTCCCATCATGTACCCCAGGGACCTAACTATGGCTTGGTCAGGTTGGTCCTGGAAAATCGTGCCTCTCCCCTCTGGCTCAGCGCGGCTAGGAGTCAGCCCACCTGAATGTCCACACACTCCCTGGGCCACTCCTCTGCTGTTCTGGGTGGCTGGGCGACACACGCAGGCCCCTCTGGCGAAGGTGCAAGGTGGGGGGTGCCAAGGGTGCAAGGGAGCCTAGGTACACCTCTGAGATGTCCCAAGGAAGATGCCATTGATTCTACTTTTAGAAAGGATGCCCAAGACAGCAGAAAGGGACTCTCCACTTGCATGCCCAGGTTAAGGGGCCTCACTGGAGTTGCCTAGCTGAAATCCTGGAGCTCCCGTCACCAACTTGAGGCACCAGTCCTGCCTCTCCATGGTGGCCACGCCGGGACGTAACAAACCCATGGGCTGAATTCAAGACATGGATAAATTTGTGCAATTAAAATTAATAATTTAAAAGTTACTTGTGCAAATTGTGTGTGTACACACACACACACACACACACACACACACACACACAGAATATATATACACACACATTCACATATTATGTCAAAGGGTTATATGAAGACCTCTGAAGCATAGTTTCTTAAACTGTCAGCAGCCCTGATCAGCCCCACCAGGGTTACAGGGTTGAGAACAACTGTGGCATACTGGGAGAGGCCTCGTTCTTATTGAGGTGCTTGGACCACACCACTTTTTGATTGTACATGGGACTTTCATGCCTAAGGGTTCTTCATACCTCCACCGCAAATTAAGAAAAACCACACCTGCCTATAGAAAACTAGCATATCAGAGAGAAGGTTTCTACTCTCACCTTCTCCCTGACCTAGTAGTTTTTAATGCACAGGGATTTTTATTACTAAGGCCAGAAGAGTGGTAGAAGAAACAGGTCCAACATCAAGCAAGACAGAAAAATGAGCTGAGCCCCCAAGGTAGGGGAAGAGCCCACATCTGGTCATTTTTCTGCTTCCTTCAAGCAAGTGGGAGAAAACGACCTGCCTGGTCATGTCCCATTGCTCACTTGAGAAACAGAACTGTGAATCAGGAAGCCCCCTGTTCAAATCTAGTTTTCATCCTTTGCCTGCTTTCCTTCCCTCCCTTAACTCACCAGAACATGATGGTGGCCACGGCATAGATGGCAAGGAACAGCCAAATTATGAAGACGTCACTGTGCATCAGAACCTTCCCGTACTTGAGAATGGCAGTCAGTGCTGTGACTGAGATGGAAAGCTGGACAAACCCTGTGATAAACCAGGCTACCCAATGCACTGCGTTGTTCAGCCCCATCATTTTCATCACCTGTGAGGAAGAAAGGCGACAGTGTCAGCCCAAGAGGCCAGCTTCCATGGCCCCTATACAGGAGCCACAACCACCATTTATCTTTCTTTCATGTTTAGTGAAATACAGTAGGTGCAATGTAATGTACTTTGCACACACAATATGTGTGCGATATCAGAGCAGTTATTTTTTGCAATATTGGTATTTAACTGAATTTATTATAACAAAATAAAAAAATTCCTTCCAGTAGCACCTTAGAGACCAACTAAGTTTGTTCTTGGTATGAGCTTTCTTTCTTTTTTTAAAACTTTATTTATAGTCAGTTTTAAAACAAAACATTATAAAACATTGTAACATGTAAATTGTCATTTATACAATCTAAGAATATATCAAAATTAACTCATCTATAATAAACAATATTTCCAGTTTTGTACTTTTAAGTTCATAATTTGTTAAGTCAGGCCGAAACTGGTCTTCATATATACTTCATCCTCTCCTTCTTATTCTGCTTTGTCTTCTCTTTCCCACATTTATCCACAATTGTTAAAATACTAAATCAGATCAAACATCATTGTAATCTTTACATCCCTTTAAAGACTTCCACTTGTCGGTTACTCAAAGTAAAGCCTCTTTCTAGTTTCTTGCATCGCTTGTCTTTCTGTTCTCCTTCACTTATCTTAAATCATATTCTCTTCTCTACCTTTAAATACTGTACGGACTATTTAGAAGTGGATCCATGACTTCATAGTGGGGCACTGTGATTTCAAATAATCGCCAAATTTCCCCCAGCTTTTTTTGAATTTTTGTTTGCTGCGGCCTCTAATAGAATTTGTTAATTTATCTAAGTCCAGAAAGCTAAATGCCTTCTCCTGCCATTCTTGAATACTAGGCACAGTTTGCTTCTTCCAATATGAGGCTATTAGAATTCTGGCCGCCGCTGTTAAGTATAGAAATAACTTTTGATCTTGTTTATTTATTTCTTCATCTAGTATTCCCAATAGCAGGGATTCTGGCTCTTTCTTAATATTATATCTTAATACCTTTTTTTATTTCTTCAAAAATTTGAATCCAGAATTTTTTTATTTCATCACAGTGCCACCATATATGAATAAATGTTCCCACCTCCTTTTTACATCTCCAACATTGGTTGTCTCCATTTTTATACATTTTATGAATTTTATAAGGGGTCATAAACCACCTGTAGAACATCTTAATCAAGTTTTCCTTAATTCCCTCCGCGGCCGTGAATTTCCACGATTCTTCCCATAATTTTTACCATTTATCAAGTTCAATTGCTCTTCCCAAATCTATTGCCCATTTTATCATCGTTTCTTTCACCATTTCATCTTTCACCTCCCATTCTAGTAGGATGTTATACATGCTCGAAATTACTTTTTTGTTCTTTTGCAGTAGGTGTGTTTCCAACAAAGATGGTTCATGGAGGAATCCTTTGTCTGTTTTATCCTTGTTAAATTTACTATTTACTTGGTGGTACTGGATCCAGCCTGTTAGATATTGATTTATCTCTTTATACTCCTTTATTTTAAATTCCCCTTCTTTTTCCTCCACCAGATCTTTATACGTTCCCCATTTTTCTCCTGAATTTACTTTCTTCACCGTCAAAATTTCGATTGGGGATAACCACTTAGGGGTCTTGGGTTCTAGGAGTATTCTATGTTTTTCCTAAATTTTTAATAAATATTTTTTAATGATGTGGCTATTGAATCCTGTATGAATTTTAACTTTGTTCTCTTCCAAATAAGCGTGCCACCCAAATTTATTTTCGGCTCCCTCCAAATCCAAAATATCGTGGTTTTCTAGCAGTATCCACTCTTTCAGCCAAGTGAATGCTGCCGAATCATGGTAAAGTGCCAGATCTGGGAGTGCCAGGCTCCCCCTGTCTTTGGTATCAATAAGGAGTTTGTATTTTATTCTAGCGGGTTTGTTATTCCAAATAAATTTAACAATATCTTTTTTCCATTGCTTAAATATTCCCGTACCTAATATTGGAATCATTTGAAATAAAAAGAGCATCTTAGGGAGCACGTTCATTTTTATCGCCGCAATTCTTCCTAGCAGGGATAAATTTAGCCTGTTCCATATCTCTAGATCTTTTTTTATTTCTTTCCAGATTTTGGAGTAATTATCTTTGAGGAGGTTGTTTGTGTTGTTGGTAATCCAAATTCCTAGGTATTTAGTTTTCTTTACTACCTTTACTCCTACTTTCCCTTGCAGTTCCTCTATTTCTTGTTTAGATAGATTTTTAGTTAGGATATTCATTTTATTTAAATTTAAACTAAAACCTGCCAATTCACCATATTGCCTTATTATTTCAAGCACTCTTTTAATACTTTCTTGGGGGTCCTCCACCATAATTATGACATCATCCGCAAATGCTTTAACTATCTGGGTCCTTTCCCCTATTCTAATACCCTTTATTGTCTCATCCCTTTTTATGTTTCTTAACAGGGGTTCTAAACTTAGAATGAACAATAGTGGTGACAGGGGAAAACCCTGCCTCATTCCTCTTTGAATTTTTATTTCACCTGTAATTTCGCTGTTCTTGGTATGAGCTTTCGTGTACATGCACACTTCTTCAGATACCTCATGAATGCACACGAAAGCTCATACCAAGAACAAACTTAGTTGGTCTCTAAGGTGCTACTGGAAGGAATTTTTTTATTTTTTATTTTGTTTTGACTATGACAGACCAACACGGCTATCTACCTGTAACTGAATTTATTATAGTTTGGATTTTTACTTTATTATTCTGCTTAGGCCAGTGATGGCTAACCTTGACACCCCAGATGTTTTGGAACTACAACTCCCATCATCCCTAGCTAACAGGTCAGTGGTCAGGGATGATGGGAGTTGTAGTCCCAAAACATCTGGAGTGTCAAGGTTAACCATCACTGGCTTAGGCATTCTAATTCTTGCATACCACTTTCTGCACCTTCCAGTTATGTGGCAGCAGGCATGTATATTCACCACCAGGGAGCGCTGACTTCAAATCAGCCTGCATGGTGTGAGTGGTTAAGAGGGTTGGGACGAGGACCTGGCAGACCAGGATTCAAATCCCTGCTTAATCTTGAAGTTCGCTGGGTGACCTTGAGCCAGTCACTCTCTCTCATCAGCCTAATCTACTCACAGAGTTGCTGTGAGGATAATATGGGGACAGAACCTTGTATGCCACCTTGAACTCCTCGGAGGAGAGTTGAGATATATCATATAACTATTCATTTATTACAGTTATATGCAATAAAGAAAGAGACTTAAGAAACAGAAAAACAGCAAGAAAAGATGATAAATAACAGCACAACATGGTGGCTTGAAGTAGTTTTCTTTGCTTGGTTGTTTTAAAGCCTAGGAGAATAAGAAGGTTTTTGCTGGATGCCAAAGTGAGATTAGAGTACCGGTAGGTGCCATGGGAGAGCGTTTGAAGCAGGGAGACTCTTTCCTGGGTCGCCGCTTGCCTCACAACAGGAGGCAGAGCCACACAGAGGACACACTTAGGCCAGCACTTCTCTTTCAACCACAGTCCCGCAGATAGGTAATATGGGGATAGTAATACTGACCAGGGCGGCTGCAGGGACAGGCATCTAATATCTGTGAAGCAAGTGCTGAGTGCTGCTATCACCAGCGAGGCATCCCTGACTTTCTCAGCCAGGAAGAAGAAAGATTTGCAAAGCCACAGCATTGCATTCACAGCTCAGCCATGCTCTGCCATCCCAAGGGAAATGCTGTCTAAAAATCCTAATCTAGGCCATTACTCTACAACTTGTTATATTGACCACCTGCGTCCATGTCTGCCACCTCCCCCTCCTTGATCTCACCCAATTTCTCTTCCAGTGGCTGAGCTCAGCAGTTAGTTAGCAGGAGACGGGATGTTCTGCTGGAGCACAGCTGAGTTGGCATTTGCCATAAAAATAGGACATATATACTGCAAAAACAAACCAGCCTCGATGGATGTTTTCACTGCTGGCCACAGAGAACCTGCTTGAACTTTCTGCTCCAATAATCCTTCCAAACTGCCCCTGGGAAAAGCAACAACCTACTACTGTCTCTCTGTAGCCTAAGGCTTCCACAATTTCACAGGTCTGTTTAGATAGTGCTATTTATTCTGCTGTCTTAAATTGGAGGATTTCTTTTTTTCTTTCTTTTAAAAAACACATCCTTATGAGAAAACAACTTTCATGTTAACACAGTTAACTGCTGGGAAGGGAAATCACATTGTGTGAATGGAAGAGGGAGGGGCCATTTTCAAGCCATCTCACATCTTTTCATCTGAATCACCCCAATACTTCCTGGAATTTGGAAACACGGTTTACAAATGCAGTTTGCTGTACCAACGACAATTCAGTTCCACTGCATTTACTAGTGCAGCATCCTGTTCTCACAGTAGTCAGCCAGATGCCTGCGGGAAAGCTGCAATCAAGAGCACTCTTTCTGCCCCCCCCCATAGCTTCCAGCAACCGGCCTTCAGAAGCATTGCTGCCTCTTGACTGAAGGCAGAGCGTAGCCATTGTGGCTGGTAGCCATTGATAGCCTTATTCTCTACTAATCTGTCTAATCTTCTTTTAAAGCCATCCAAGTTGGTGGTCATCCCTGTCTCCTGTGGGAATGAGTTCCACAATTTAACTCTGCACTGGGTGAACAACTTTCTTTTATCTGTCCTGAATCATCCAACTTTCAGCTTCACTGGATGTCCACAAGTTCTAGTGAGAGAAGGAGAAACACTTTTCTCTGCCCACTTTCTCCATGCCATGCATAATTTTATAAACTTCTACCATGTCACCTCTTATTCCTTTTTTCCTTAGGCTAAAAAGCCCCAAATGCTGCAACCCTTCCTCATAGGAAAGTCACTCCAATTACGGAGCTTTAAGCCACTGCATGGCACTCCACCCAAACCACCCCAACAACTGCTGGAATTTGCAAACATGGTTTACAAACATAGTTTGCTGTGCCAAGGGCAATCCACTTCCATTGCATTTAAAAGCACTTAACAACAGATCCTCCTTTATTAAGGAATCGGCCTAAAATTTTATGCCCTCTCCTCCTCCTCTTTCTTGCAATCTTTTAAACTTAGGTGTTATCTAACAGGATTGGGGGTTCTTTCAAATCTTAACACTGCAGCCTGCAGGATACAACAACTGCCAAAGAGAGTGGTATTGCTCACAACCAGGATAAGGAACAGAGAAGCTGCTTGCAGGGTGGGTTTTGGCACAGGCTGCGACGTTCTTGCAGGCAAGGGTCCTGGGAGAGTGGTGGGCATGGTGCTGAAGAATAGCTCAGAGAGACAGACAGAGATGCTCAGAATGATTTTAGTGCCAGGAACCAGGCCTGGAAACTCAGTCGGGGCAGCGGGAGGGAGGGCAGGGGATTCAATTTGCTCAGTCAGTCAAGGCTGGTACTGGCTAATTTGGGAGTTGTTATCTATTCTTCTGCATCCCTGATGGAAGCCAATAGGAAGCAAGTCCACTTTGGCTAAAGCCAACTGTGGGGATCTGATGCAGTTTAACCCCTGTCCACACGAAAACAAGCATTTTGGGGACTGGTTTCCTCAGAAGCATCCAAGGTAATTTCGTGCCCTGTGGATTTCTCAGCCCCCGATGTGTTTATTGAATGCCTAAATAAGATTGGCTATTGATGAGAAAATAACTCATAGCTTAAAAGTGATTCATGGAATGGAAAAAATGGACAGGTTTTAAGCAATATAGTGGCCATTTATTCAATATACAAATGAAACTGTATAAACTCTCCCAAGCATCTTTGCAGAAAACGCTTTGCTGAAGAGTACATCTTGAATTATATTCTTCTCTCGGAACAACTATCTGTGATGGATAAGGAAAAGCCTTTGTGCTGGTCCTAGGACATTATATGCTGGACATGTGGATTGATAACAATAATTTATATGATACCTGTGGAGGGGGGTGTTATATATGTTTTTTTTATATTGGAGCAGATAGGAAATAATGCAACAGCTGAGCAGGATCAGACCAAAACACTCACTGAGCCTAGCATGCAGCTTTCCACACTGGCCAGCCAGATGCCACCTGGAAGCCCACAAGCAGGGAGTGAAGGCAACTGCCCGCAGCATCTGGTGGCCAAAGGTACACTGCTTCTGAACATGTAAGCTCAATATTAGCCGCTATGGCTACCATTGGGGCCAGGCCCTGGCAAAAAGCACAGCCCACCAACCCTCCCCCCCCACTTGCCAGAGAAACAAACCCCGTGGGCTTACCTCTTTCAAGCGGTGCTCCTTCTCTGCCACAATATGCTGAATCATCATTGCTACTGAGTAAACCCAGGAGATGACCATGCAGAGGGGCATCATGTGCTCAATAACGAACAGAAAGCTGCAGGGAGGAAGAGGAAGGGGAAAGTAACCTACCACACTTTTCACCAACTAGGTGCCTTCCAGCTTCCCTGGGGCTACTGGGAGTTGCTGTCCAAAACATTTGAAGGGCACCAGGCTGGTAAAGCCTGACACATAAAAGCAGGAAAAGGGTCCTCAGGGTATCCTGTTGGTCAATGAAATTCTGCCTCCTTCCCTACAGACCTCTCAGGTGCTAAGATTGGCAGTAAGGGCCCTCTTGGTTTTTGCACTCCCCTCTGAATTTTGAGGGTAGTGGTAGGTCAGGAGAGGGTCTTCTCTGTAGTGGTCCCAAAGCTGTGGAACTCTCTCTCTCCATGGAGGTGCATCTGGATCCTTCATTGCACAGCTTCTGGAGAATGTAAAGATGCAACTCTTTACCCAGGCCTTTGATATTTGAGGGGTGCATATTTTTAGAACCTACCTTATTTTGGTGGTTGTGGGCTGTTTTAAACTGTTTCTAATATTGTGTTTTAGTGTTATAACCCACCCTGGGACCTCAAGGTGAAGGACAGTTTAATAATAGCAACAACAGCAGCAGCAGCAGCAGCAGCAGCAGCAGCAGCAGCAGCAGCAGCAGCAGCAGCAGCAGCAGCAGCAGCAGCAGCAGGAAAGCTATAGTCAAGCCAGCAGCAGAAGCTTATGACTCTGCCCTCAGGGCAACACAGCCTCCTGACTTTACTCAAAGTTTCTCCCAAAGTTAGGAAGAAAGTCAGGCTGCAGTTTGACCTTGGGATAAGAGGACCTTTAGCATCACCCTTGCAACTTCATCCCAGTGCTATAAGAAGAGAGGGACCCTCATACCTTGACAGCGAGAGTATGAGACATTTATGACATTTATGTTTCCAACATTATTGGTCAACCACTGGACCCAAACTTTGCTTTGGCCCTTCTGCCACTAGAGGGCGATCTGGACCCCTTGTAAATACAGAACCAACTACAGTGGACGCTCGGCTTGTGAACATGATCCGTGCGGGAGGCGTGTTCGCAACCCGTAGTGTACGCAATTCGGCGCTTCTGCGCAAAGCACGATTTAGCGCTTCTGCGCATGCGTGAGCACCAAAACCCGGAAGTAACCCATTCCGTTACTTCCGGGTTCGGCGATGTGCACAACCCGAAATCGCACAACCTGAAGCGGCCGTAATCCGAGGTATGACTGTACATGTATTCAAAGATCACACACCGACACACACACACCCTGCCCTGGAAAGACCCCAAAAGGCCATCTCTGATGGAATGGCAAGGGGAAAGTTTGAGATTTGGCTCTTTCTGTGCACCTATCACAACACAGGAGAGTTGTTAAGAGGCCAGACTAAACACAATCATTTTGACTAGTTATAGTTCCCCTAATACCTGCTTATGTAAACAGAAGTGATGCTAATGTTGGGCCTCCAGCCACACACACATGGAGAGGCTGCATCACAGATAGCTGAAGCCTTGGCGATGCAATCAATGATTCACTTGTTTGATAGTGTCCCTGCTCAGTCTTCCTTCTTATACACGACTGCTGCATGCATGCAATCAATGCCATTTTATTACACAAAAAAAAGAACTTCTCTGCCTCTTTTGCTCACACACAAACACACTTCTAAGGACTCACTCATCGCGGGTGTAGCACGGGTATGGAAACATCTGCACGTAGTTTCCGGGTTCAACCACATCATGGCCTACGAAGGTGTTGATGATGGCTCGCTCCATCATATCTAGCGAGGGAGAGAGAAAGACCCCTCTGTCACCCACTTTGCTCATGGCACCTCTCGGCTGTCACCTCATACCAGCCATGCTTAAGACGTGGAAGAGGTCCTGGAACCCAGGGGATTCCAGAGGGCTTTGCTCTGCTCTCGACCACCATTGTGGCCACTTGGCCAGGGGGCAGGAGCTGCTGGTCTGCTGGCTCTTCAGCCACACCACTGCAGATGGCTAGTGGGCAATATTGCAAGGAGGGGCTCAGGTGGTGTCAAGGGGTCAATGCAGCTTCACCTGACCCTCTGCATTTGCCTCTTGAGGCTGTGGTCCAACCACCACATAAACTTGACCACATCAAAAGAAATCGTGTTTTCTGTTTTGCCATTTCCACCGTGGTTACTTCTGCTGCTGACAAAGGCAGTCTGCACTGCAGCTGGCCCAGAGAAGTGGACTGCCTCTTCAAGGTGCAGAGTACAAAGCAAAGGCTCAGTGAGCCTCCTGTTCCCTCCTGTTGATTTATAGTCAGCAGGGGAGGTCCTGTTGGTGGTCCTGCCACTGGGCGTTTTCAGGTTGCCAATGATACATGAAAGGGGCTTCTTGGTGGTGGCTCCCTGTTTCTGAAATGCCCTCCCAAGTGAGGTGTGTCTGTCACCCTCATTATTCAGGAAAAACCTAAAAATAATCCATGTTGAGTCAGGCATTTGATGTCCAAAAGGTTTGCTCCTGGCAACCCTGAAATTATTAGCCGTGAGGAGGGGAAGAATAACTATGTCCATCATCTTGAACTCCCTACGAGAAAATTGTGGGCTATAAATGGAATAATTAATAAATAAGTTCTTAAGCTGTATTTTATTAGTGATGGGTTTGCTGCCCTGAGACCCCCTTTGGGAGGAAGGGCGAGATATAAATTAAATCACCATCATCACCTTGCAGCCGCATGCACAGGACATATGATCTAATGAGAAGCTGCCTTGCTTGAGGACAGAGGAGAGAATAGGGCATATCTGTGGCCCAAGGATGGATGGGAACGAGAAATAGGGAGGCTGGGAATGTGCTCACCCTGGATCCAGACAAAGCCATAAAGGAAGTAGAAACGGCCCCCGGTGTTTGGGCCAGGCCGCCAATACGCACGGCGGATCTCATTGGTCTTTTCCGTGAAGCTGGAATTTTGCCGGATCTTGTACATGACATGAGGAGGGAGGGTGCCGTCCTTGTTTGTTTGGAAGATCACACCTTTATTTGGGGGGGGGGGGAGAGAGAAACAGGACAGGACAGAAAAGAATGCATAATAAGAGCCTCAAAAACCACAAGTTACAAGCAGTGATACATCTGACCAGACTATGCCTTGGTACATCAGAAGGGCCTGGCTGCTGCATCAGACCAAAGGCCCATCTCAGCCAGCAACCTGTATCTCACAGTGGCCAGCCGGATCCCAGCCCTCTACCCCACTGTGGTTTCCCAGCAACTGGACCAGGGTGCAAATTGCTTAGAATGTCAGGTTTCTAGTCCTAATGGCTTGAAATTCTTGCTTCATAACAAGGGCTCGTGATCTCTGCAGGAGCCGAGGAAAAACACAGAATATGTTATTTGAAGAAGTGTGCATGCACACGAAAGCTGATACCAAGAACAAACTTAGTTGGTCTCTAAGGTGCTACTGGAAGGAATTTTTTTATTTTGTACAGAATATGGTGTTGGACACAGAACTTATTGTTTTTGCAAGAAAAAAAATCAAGATTCTAGCCCTTAACCCCCTAATTTTTAGTCCCAATGATAAGATGGAAAGTGTGCAGGCAACGAATGCCTGCTGGGGTGGGTGAAAATTTTTTGCAGTAGTTTTGGGGGTGGGGCAGTTATCCATGTTTCACTCAGGATAGCAAAGAAGGTATAAAATAAGCAAAGTCCAATTAAAAAATTTTTTTTTGCACAACTATACAAAATAGGAGTAATGTGTGCAAGAGTATACCCATACAGAGTAGCAGGTCAGGCAGGAAAGTAGTAGTGGTCTGAGCACCATTCTGGGCCCTGTCAGAACAGATGCAGAGGGGCTGGAAGCTTACTGGCCCAGGCCAAGACCAGCTAGCTCCTCCAGAAGGAAGAAACCTCCGCCAGAGAAGAAGATCGGCAAAATAAATTATTGATATGCAGGACAAATTAGCTAAATTGAAACCCAAGAAGAAGGGGTAAAGGTTGCTGCATATTCTTCAAGCTTTGTGTATAGACTTCTACAGTAGTATAACTTTTAAAACTCATTTGTAAAAAGATGGGTAAGGTTTAAAAATTGGATTGTTAAGAATATAAAGTTTTATGGACGTGCATGAACAAGGATTAAATAATGGAACGAAGAGGGGGAGTGGAGGGAAGTCAACCAGAAAATTATGGTTCAAAATTTCTTTTTTGTTTTTGTTATTTTTGGAAAATTAATAAAATGTTATTTTTTTAAAAAAGGAAGCTTACTGGCAAAAACAGTGACGTTGTCTTGGTAGGCTTGATTGAGAGTGTAGTTGACAATGCTCTCCTCATCCGGAAAGCCCTTAAAGATGTCCACGCTGACCTGGTGGTGGAAAAAAGAGAGAGATTTCATCAGGGAAAGCAGCCCAGAGCTGCAGACATCATCTCATCTTAAGCCCTGTTCCTGTCACGGGTTTATTTATTTTAAGGCATTTAAAAACAATATATAAAGCATTTTTGAATATCTCCTAGTGGATTCTATAATGTAGAACCTTCATTTTCCTAACAAGAATCTCAGGGCTGTGGGTTTGATCCCCACGTTGAGCGAAAGATTGCTGCATTGCAGGGGGTTGGACTAGATGACCCTTGTGGTACCTTCCAATTCTACATTTCTATGGTCAGTCCCACTCTGCTGCTCTTCCAACTTTCCAGTATCTCTTCAGTTTCACCCTGTTTGAACACTGGCAGGAACAGTGGATTTTGCAATGTTGGTAAGGAATGGTATGCTTGCTCCCTCACTTTGATAATTTGATAAAGGGGGAAAAACACTCTTCTTTTTTAAAATGGAGAAATAAATGCTCCATTTCTGGTATTTAATAGTATTCAAAAAAAATTAAGAAATATATCTGCTGTGTTTTACAGTTGCAAAAAAAGAAAAAAGTACTTTTGAGTTACATGTTGAAAAGAGGGAAAATGACAAATGTTCCACCCGCCAACCCTTTTGCCCAATCTGAAGGCATATTACAATTCTAAATAACGATAGTACAGTTTGTATGAGTGCTGAGGTGGAGAGAGTCTGGAATTTGCTGATGTGAAGATGTTAACACAATAATCTATTGTGGAATGTGGCAGGTACTGCCTGTCTTGTAGACTCTTTGTCTGTGTACTGGATAAACAGCCACCAGGTTCTTTTTTTTTTTTTTTAATTGTGCGATTTTTGAGAAGTCTGTTAAAGTTTAAAAATGAAAAGCAAGGGAGATTTTAGTCCTAAAATTTATTTATCTCTTGAAAGCCCCTGGGTTCTAACACTTTTAGGTTCTGCTCCGGTAAGGCAGAACTTCAAGGTCCAGAGCGGAATCTGGAAGAAGTGGGTTCCATGAGCACCCTGAGTTCCTGCCGTTTCTCTCTCCTCCCAAAAGGGCAGCAGGGACACTCACCTTGGACATGAACTGAATCCAGCCACAGGCTGCATTGTCAATGGTGTCCAGCTGCTGCAGGAGCACACTGGCATTGGGCAAAGAGAAGTTACTGTCCAAGAAGTTGTGAAGCAGGTCACCATCTGACACGTTCAGGATTTCGGGGTGCTTGCGAAGATCTGCAGCAATCTGCAGGTAACAGACAAACATGGGAAGGAGAGGGGCGATGAGGAGCTTTCACCTCTAGGCCAGCCTTTGCCACTCTGGTCCTGTTGGACTATAGTTCCCGCCAGCACTGCCAATGGGGTGGTGGGAGTCTAGATGCAGAGCAGCATGCTTCTTAGACTTTGGTGCTTGCACATACACACACGTGCCATTGTGGGGTGACAATTGATCCTTTGGTCCTGGTGCCACTGCAGAAGAGGCCCTGTTCCTAGCAGAGGACAACCTGGTCTCTAGAAATGATAGCACAGGGAGCAGAGCTTCTCTGGTTGACAAGGGGGCTTATGAGAAGGTCTGTCATGGGCTCCACTGGCATTTTTCGCGCTCCCATTCACCCATGCTACACTCAGAAGCACAGCATGAAGCCTAGTCCCTGTAGAGGCTCCAACAGTAGCATCCTTTGGGGAGAGACTCCCTGCAGGTACTTGGAGTCCATCATCTGGTGTCTCAGAAGAGATTCTATTGGAGAAGGACTATAGCTCAACAGAGCAGCGCATATGCTTTGGAAGCAGAAGGTCCCAGGTTCAATTCCTGGCTTCTCCAGTGACAAGGACTGAGCAGCAAGTGGTGACAAAGGTCTTTCATTTCCTGAGACCCTGGAGAGCCACTGCCAGACAAGTGTTAAAACTAATACAGGGCTAAAAGAGCAAATAGTTTGCCCTGGTTTAAAGCAGCTTCCAATGCTAATGGCAACATAGAGGAGCTTGGAATCTGCAGAAGTCAAATTAGTAGCTCAGGGTACATTCCAACATTAGTTCCACCCACTGAGTTTTACGTGTATAATTAAGATCCATTTATTTCAATGGGACTACTCTGATTGGAGCATGGTTGGTGACGACTTTTCCTTTTAACTGTCTTAAATACAACTGAGTGTCAGAAGGTTTCCCAGGCATCCCAGCACCTTTTTCTACAAGCTGCACCAGAATCCTGGGACCAGAGCAGAGCTTGCATCACTGTTCTCCCTGAAGCTGCTCTGTCCTCTCATCTGGGTTTAGCCCTTTTCAAACCTTGTTGCTCCAGCTGTGGAATGGGTAACTTCTTGCCTGTTACACTGTCCCACCCCTAACCCTCTAACAGCATACCTGCTGCAGCCTGCTAATCCGTTGCTGCAGCCTGCCCTCTTCCAGGAAACTGCGGATCTCCGCTGACATGTTCATCCACACTTGGGCATAGTGAGTCACGTTCCCAACGAAGGCAAAGGTCTCGTTGGCCTGCAGCACAACCAGAGTAAGCAAAGAGTAAGCAAAGGAAAAGGAGGTGCACCACAGCCAGGTGTTTAAAGACAACACCTCCCAAAAAAATAATTTTGCCGCTGGGATATATATAAGGTGTGACAGGAAAGTTCGGTGAATGGTCACAGATATTGGACAGTGAGAAATATTTGAACATACATACCTTACAGGCCTTCAAAGTAGGCACAAAGATTGTGTTACAATTATTGTATGGTGCAGAGTTTTGGGGATATAATAATGTCCTCCTGTTAGAAGTGGTGCAGAATTCTTTCCTGAAATCACTGTTGATTGTCCCTAAAGGTACACCTGCCCCCTTTTTAAGAGCTGAAACAGGGCTAATCTCCTTACAAACCAGTGTGCATGTAGCGCTAGCCCTATACTGTCTGAAGTTGGGTAGCATGAGTAATACTAGGCTCCCTAAAAAATGCTTCCTAGAGCAATTGCAATTTATGCCCCAAATCTCTTGGGCAAACTCAGTCAGTAAGGTTCTCCATTATTATGGAATTAATGTGGACTCCCTACTAAATCTTGCCTCTAACAGAGTCAAACAACTCATCAAAGAAAAAAATTATTTGGACTCTAAATCGAGGGACCTTCATTCACTTTCCCAGATGGTATACTCATCCTGGTATCCAATATATAAAACATCTTTTGGGCTGGAGCAGTACTTTATTAATCACACGCTGGCACCACTTACAAAAGCATCTACAGCTTTGCATCTTCAGTGCATGCCCTCCGCATATCTAATGGGAAGATTCAGTAACACCCCTGTGCACCAAAGACTCTGAGTCGGGGGACATGGAGGACATTCAACACTATTTGTTACAATGCCCTTTGTATACATCCCTGAGACAAAAATTCCTTGATTACATCCTTTGCTCTCTTTCCAACCGACCTCCCTTTGAGCAAATCTCTATTTTGCTGGCTGGCAATAACTATTTATTACTGCACAGGTTGCAAAATTTGCCTTGGCTGCAAGTAAGTTGAGAGCTAGGCACCAAGACAAGTATCATAAGGGGGAGTGTGAGATGTGGAGTGCTTAATGTATGCAGGTGTGATTTTTGAATTTTTGTATGTTTGCTTTGTTGTTTGTTGTTGTTGTTGTTGTTGTTGTTGTTGTTGTTGTTGTTGTTGAGTTTTAAATCAATTATTTGTATTCTACACATTGTGACCAATTGTGACGGCTTATAGCTTTTAGCAATAAAGATTTCATTCATGCCATACTGTCCTAGATGTCTGTGGGAAACCAGCAAGGAGAATTACAGCACAAGAGCCCTCTCCCCTGTTTTGGTTTCCAGCAACTGGCATTCAGAAACATGGCTGCCTCAAACCATGGAGACAGCGCATAGCCATCATGGCTAGCAGCCACTTTGATAGCCTTCTATAAAAAAGGTAAAGAACCCCTGACAGTTAAGTCCAGTCGCGGACGACTCTGGGGTTGCGGCGCTCATCTCACTTTACAGGCCAAGGGAGCCGGTGTTTGTCCGCAGACAGTTTTTCCAGGTCATGTGGCCAGCATGACAAAGCCGCTTCTGGCGAACCAGAGCAGCGCACGGAAACGCCGTTTACCTTCCCGCCGGAGCAGTACCTATTTATCTACTTGCACTTTTGGCGTGCTTTCGAACTGCTAGGTGGGCAGGAACTGGGATTGAGCAACAGGAGCTCACCCCATCGTGGGGATTTGAACCGCTGACCTTCTGATCGGCAAGCCCAAGAGGCTCAGTGGTTTAAACCACAGTGCCACCCGCATCCCTTCCATGAATTTGTCCAATCTTCTTTTAAAGCCATCCAAGTGAGAGTGAGTTCTACATGAAGAAGTACTTTCTTTCATCTGTCCCAATAAGACTTCCGTTAAGCCATGTTGGGAGGCAGGAGATCCAGGAATCTCCAGGTGTTTTGCCATGTAAGAACAGCCTGCTAGATCAGCAAAACGATCCAGAGTTCTCAGCACCCTGGCCGAATTCCAAATTCTCCAGGATTTTCTGGGGGAAAGCCACAAGGCAGTTAAACTGGGATGCAACCGAAGCAGGCTCACAACGCAGATGAGCCCCATGCTTCCTAACAAGGAAAGGGCAGGGGAAGAGGTGAGGGACGTTCAGTAGCACATCCCAAAGCCAGCTTCCCTCACTGCCTCACCTTCAGGATGACCTTGTCCACTTCTGTGCCCACAGGAGCGTAGAGGATCTTTGGGTTGCTGGTCATGAGGTGAACGAGAAGGCCTAGATTCCGCTGCTCTTTGCTGGTGAATCCCAGAGAGCTCATGTTGCCCTGTTTCAGGGCCTCTGGCTCAATGGTCCTGCACAGGGAAGAGGAAAAAGACATTGAAATTTAATCTTCCTGACAAACGTGCTGCTAAGTAGGAAAATGGAGACAAACCATGGGAACTTTGCTGCTGCAGTCGCATTTTTACCACGCATTCACATTTCATTCCCCCAGAATTGCAAATTAAGCTGTACATGCAGGTCCCATTATCCGCACAAAATGAATTCCTTGGCGAGCGTTTGCCTAACAAGTCAACGATTTCTACTGATTCCTATGGGTACTTTTCTAATCTGTGATCTCTCCCCCTCACCCTCTCCTGTCATGACTTCTTCCGAAAATGGTTACATCAACCAGCAAAATAAAAATGAAGGAAAAACAGCTTTGCCCCCTCCCCCTCCCCATGGTTGCTGAAAATGGCTGCCACAAAGCAGCAAAGCACAAACAAGTAAGGAAGTGGGCAAACTCTGGATGTTCAGATATCTGAATCAGCCATACGGATAGCAAGGTTTGGGTATAATTCTTTGTGTTTGGATAAATGAATTAGTGGATAATGAGCGGATGGATGGTGAGACTTGTGTGTACTTTATTGCCTTGGGTCTGATGGTTGGTTTGTACTGTACCCTAGATTTGCAAACAAGTGCTTGCGGGGTCCAACTACTGCCAGCATATAAACCTTGCTTGTGGGACTTGTCCTGGCTGCCAGTTTGTTACAAAGTTCAAGGTGTTGTTACTAACATATAAGACCCTAAACCAGGCACCAGCAAACTTGGCCCTCCAGATGTTTTGGGACTACAACTCCCATCATCCCTAGCTAACGGGACCAGTGGTCAGGGATGATGGGAGTTGTAGTCCCAAAACATCTGAAGGGCCAAGTTTGCCTATGCCTGTCCTAAACAACTCTTGAGAGAATGCCTTTTCCTTTTATGCACCCAGTGAATCGCTGTGGTCTGTGGGAGAGTCTCTCCTACAAGTTCCAAAGACCTCAGGAGCCAACTCCGCAGTAACTCGGAGCAGGGCTTTTAGTGTGGCTGCCCCTGTCCTGTGGAATGGTGTTCCTGTTTGAGATACTGAAGGCTAGGGTTGCCATATTTTAAAGAGTCAAAACCCAGACCCCCCACCACCACCATGCTGCATCTCCCTCGCTCGCCCCCTCCCTGCCACTGACCCCTGTCCTCATCCCCCTGCTCACCCCCTCCCCTCCCCTCTCTTACCTTTGCTGTCTTTGGCCGCGGAGGCCTGGCGCCCGGTAAAAACGGTGCAAGGCCTAGCGGGTCCGGCGGAAGCCGTGGGAGGCCTGGCGCAGCCCGGCAACCATGCAAGGCCTAGCTTGGCACGGTGGTCACAGGAGACAATGCGAGGACTAGAGCGGCCCCTGGCAGGCCGCTCCAAGGCCCTGCTGTAGGGCTTCCACTTCTGGGGTACAGCGCCCTCCCAAACATGCGCTGTGCCACACCAAATTTAATTAATTTATTTTTAAAGAATTAACCCCCCCCCCAACCCAGACATTTCATCTAAAATGAAAAAATCCCCCCCGAATGGGATGCTGGCCCTAAAAATGAGAACATCTCTACGAAAACCCGTAAATATGGCAACCCTACTGCAACTGCAAGCACCCACTAACTGTATTTTATGGACGCAGACATTTTTGTTCCAACAGGCTTTGATCCCAGATGGATGAATGGGTCTTTATCAGGAGCATCTGTTGTTGTTGTTGTTGTTGTTGTTGCATTTTCGCATATGTGCAATAACAAACCATGTAACAAAATAGAAGCGACTGATTGTGCATTCTGTTGAGAATATCACAATAAGCAACCTGGTATCTCCATAGACATGAGAAAGACAGACACAATAATAACCTGAGTTCTTAATCCAGTGGATCTCTCCATAGGTTTCTGTGAGTTTGAGGTGGCTTTCTTGTTTGGTCTTCATGCAGCATAAATGAAATGGTTGCCATACTGCATAACAGTTTTTAATTATCTTATGTGTACAATGCCTTGAGACAGTGGTTTTGAAGGTGAATAATACATTAATTGTTGTAATAAGAATAGGTGTGTGCAGGGATTTCAGCGGCATATCACAGCCCAGAGGGTTCCAGGGATTTAAGGGCTGTAACCAAAGCTAGTCCTGCTCAGAGCAGAACTACTGAAATTAATAGACGTGGCTTTTAATGCTTTAAAATATCTATTTTTAACTCTTTTTTTAAACTGACAATGTCATTGTTTTATTCTGTTTCATGAACCACTTTGAGGTTGGTCCTTTTATAATCAAGTGGCGTATAAATTTTATGAAATGCATGGCGATCACAACTTACAGTGACTTTACTTACGCAATCGCAACTTTACACAGATCATCACTCAACAGAAAGGGGGCATGAAAACTTTGCTTACTGGCCTCTGGAGACTCTTGCAGGATCCCAGATGGCCCCATGAGATCTCGCAGAAGCCTCCAAAGGCCTTGCATAACTGTCCCAGAGCCTGGGTAAGTAAGGCAGAGGGGCTTCATACCTGCCTCTGCGAAGGGCTGTTCTTAAGCCCTCCACCTTGCTTATGAGGCTCTTTGGACAGTCATCCAAAGGCTCTGGGAGGCTTTCGTGAGATCTCATGGGGCTGTCTTGAGGTCTTGCGAGATTGGGGCTGTTCAGTATAGAAGGGCTTTTCTAGGTGTCGTCCAGACTTTCCTTTACAAGCAACCCCTGGAGATATAACGTAACCCTTGCACAACTTGCAATTGCCCTGTAAATAAAATAAACGAAACAGCTGAGCTGACAGGCGGGGCTGAAGCACTGCCAACTCTAGAAGCCTGTGAAAAGTCTTGCCAGGCTCTGGGCCACTTGGCCTTACCGGTTGTTGCCGCAGAGGATGGGCTGCAGGCCGGCCCAGAGCTGGACGAAGGCCGAGCACTGCCCTTGGGGGTTCTCTGTGGGTGCCTCACTCTCCCCCTTGCCCTCCTCAGCGCTGGAATTGGTGCTGGAGGTGAAGTTCCCGGTGGAGCTGGTGCTGTTGGAGGTGGTGGGGGGCGCTTTGGAGGTGCAGGCACCCTTGGGGAGGAGCTTGGCAAGCGCCGAGAGGATGTCCACGTCCTTCAAGACGTTCTCCATCTCCATCAGGTCCTCCAGCACAGTGTGGAGACGGTTCCTGGCCGCCGTGCTGTTCACCTCGTCAAGTTTCAGCTGCGTGAGAAGGGCAAGGGAGGAGTCAGCATCGTCAGTGGATTTTGGCCTTATCGCAGATCAGATTCCTGCTCCGCTCCATCCCACAAGAGCTCAGCAGGGCTTCATGGGGCCCTACTGAGCAGCAGACATTACCCACAGACCACCACCACTCGACAGACAGCCTCTGCCAGTGCCCTAGCAATATACTGCCTGTAAACATGGGAGGTTCCACAGGTCTGTCAACGGATTGCTTTATCCCATGTATGCCCACTAGACTGCTTTGATTTATGTTAACTGGCATATTGTCACAGGTGCCACATAATACCTGTTCTGCATTTGTAAGAAATTGATCTTTTAGTGTGGCATCACCCACACTTTGGAACGCCCTGCCTGCTGACATCAGGCAGACTCTTCACTGTACCCTTTTCAGCACTTGCCCAAGACATTTTTGTTTAGACAGGCCTACACAGGCATATAGAATGCTGTTGTGCATTTGAATCTGTTTTAGTTTATCACTGGTTTTATATTTTGAATGTTTTAAACAGTTTTTTTTAATTGTTTTCATTGATAATTTCATCATTAAATTCTTTTTGTAAACTGCTTTGAGGTTTTTTTGTTTTTATTTGCAATCAAGCCATATATACATTTTATGATATAAAAGGATTACACAAATTAATTGAGGAGAGTACTAGCCAGTGGTTATTAACAGTGAGAGCTAATGGGACTTCCACATATGGTAACATTATACCTTCAAGCATCAGGTGCTGGGAACAAAGTCTGTGGAGGGGAAATTGCTGCCTCCATGCCCTGCTCATGAGTTGCCCAGGGGTATCCTGCTGGATAGTGTAAAACAGGGGTGGGTGATCTGTGGCCCTCCAGATTAGCCAAATTAGACTTCAACTCCTGCAATCCTTGCCCATTAGCCATGCTGGCCACGGTGGATAGGAGTCAAGCAGCATCTGAGAGGGATATAGTGACCCTCCTATATAGAAAGGTTTGGGACTTTTGGGGGAAAGAGGAGACATGATTGAAATTCATAAAATTATGCATGGCATAGAAGAAGTAGATAGAAAAAGGGGTTTCTTCCTCTCTCATAATACTAGAAGTCATGGACATCCAATGAAGCCGAATAGTGGAAAATTAAAGGTAGGTAAAAGAAAGTACATCTTCACACAGTGCATAAACTATGGAACTCCCTCCCACAGGAGGCAGCAATAACTACCTACTTGGGTGGCTTTAAAAGAGAATGAGGCAAGTTCATGGAGGAGAGGGCTGTCGGTGGCTACTAGTCACAATGGCCACGATCTGCCTCCATACTCAGAGGCAGCAATGCTTTTGAATACCAGTTTCTGGAAGCCACAGGAAGTGAGAGTGTTGTTGCACTTGGGTCCTGCTTGCAGGCTTCCCATTGGGGCATCTGTTTGGCCTGTGTGAAAAGAGGATGTCAGACAAGATAGGCCACTGGCCCGATCACCAGCACGCTGTTATCCATGCAGCACATGTTTATTTTTAAATGGAGCATTAATGCGCATGTATGAAACCTGAAGAGCCTTGGACCACAGTGCCAGTGGCTGCCAGGAACAAGAATCAAGCTTACAGATCTGAACAATTTCCCAATGGTTTGCAGTTCAGCCTAATGGCAACCCCCTTGACAAAACACACTGGATATCAAGCATCTGAGGTGACAAGCAGAAAAGTTGCATGAGATGCCAAACACCGAGTACCTCATCCAGGCGGGCACAGACCCATGTTGTTACTGCTGCCAGAAACCTGGGTTGGTATATGTATGAGGATCCCTCTCCATCCTGCACCCACCTGGCTGATGATCTTGTGAGCATCCAGCTGCTCCTTCAACTCGGCAGCCAGCTGTCCAAAATACTCCTTGCGCAGGCTGGTGCTCTTATTGCAGGCGGTGGCTTGGTACGCTCGCAGAAGGGGGAGCCGGCTCTCTGGAACAACCAGGATGCGCCTCAGCTCATCCTGGTTCTGCTGGCAGGTGAGGCTCTCCAGCACAGCAGCCGTGAAAAGGATGTTCTGGGAAAGGGAAGAGATAAAGGACATCTTTACCTGCAATGCTGGCAACGATTTCTGGTCTGCCGCACTCAGACATTATGCCTCAGCTGAAGACAATAGTTCATAGCTGGCCCATGTTGCTAACCTGCCAGTATACAGAAGCCAACCAGACTGGCAGCTGAATGGCAGTGCTGGAGTCAGGACAGTGCCCTCCATCACACCCAAAGGCAGAAAGAATGCTAGCTTAGGAGATAAGGAACAGGCCATGCATGGCACACACAAATCTAATCCTCTCAACACCTTGCAGCTGGTCCCTTCCCACTCCCATGTCTGTTGCCTGATACAGCTATCCCACTCTATCCAATGGGAGGGTCAGCCCTGACAGAATGGCAGTCACATTGCAGAATGTCAGTGAAGTTCTTTTTAAACTTGGGGAAGGGTGAGCCAGGGAAGGCTTACAGAACAGCTGCTATGAGTCCCAGCTTGGGAGAAAGGAGGGATATTAATAAATTAAGTATTTGTTGTTGTTGTTGTTTTGTTGTTGTTGTTCCAGCTTGGGAGAAAGGAGGGATATTAATAAATTAAGTATTTGTTGTTGTTGTTGTTTTTGTTGCTGCTGCTGCTGCTGTTATTTCTTGATAGCCTGGCTTTTTCTCAGAACTGGGACTCAAGGCAGGTTAAGAAAAATTAAAAGAAATGCAGATGAAACACGCAGAGCCAATGACATATAAAAGTAATTAAAGTTTAAAAAGTAATTAGATATGTAATGAAAGCAATGTGAATGAATGATTAAGTAAATACATTCAGATCCTGCTTTATAAACGTTTGCTAAGTTAAAATTTACTTCTCTGAACATGATGAATTAGTACCCAAACCCCGCAATACAGTACACACCACAGATTCAGATATTCAAAGAGAGAGCATTTCTTACTTCCTTGTTTGCTTTTGGTTGGCTGGCTGAGGAATGGAGGGAGGGAGGGGGAACTATCAGACAAATCAGAGAGCATTTTTTTCTGGGTTTTCCTGGGTGTGTTCTTTGGGGGCTAAAATTGTGTGGATGGGAATGCAATTTCCCCATCAGAATAAAAGGAAATTGTCAACTCTTTAAGCGAACGCTCATCTAACAAACCATTTCCAAGAAACACATTGTGTTGGGTAAGCAGCACCTGTGTGTATGGAAGCAGTGGGTGACTACATTGCAAAGAGCCCATAGATGGGGTGGTATTCTATGAAGTTTTACTCAGAATGGACCCACTGCAATTAATGAGCATGACTATGTTTAGGTCCATTAATTTCAAATAAGTAAAACTTAGCTGCATACCATCCAATTAAAGGTAAAGGTAAAGGGACCCCTGACCATTAGGTCCAGTCACGGACGACTCTGGAGTTGCGGTGCTCATCTCACATTATTGGCCGAGGGAGCCGGCGTACAGCTTCCGGGTCATGTGGCCAGCATGACTAAGCCGCTTCTGGCGAACCAGAGCAGTGCACGGAAACGCCATTTACCTTCCCGCCGGAGCGGTACCTATTTATCTACTTGTACTTTGACGTGCTTTCGAACGGCTAGGTTGGCAGGAGCAGGGACCGAGCAACGGAAGCTCACCCTGTTGCGGGGATTTGAACTGCTGACCTTCTGATTGGCAAGCCCTAGGCTCAGTGGTTTAACCCACAGCACCACCCACATCCCTACCATCCAATTACACCCCCCCCCATAAAAATACAGTAATAACAAAAATAGAGCAACAAATATTTTTTACAATTGCAATTATTTGGCTGTCTAGTAGCATTTGCCAAATCTGGTGTTCTCTATAAGCTCTGGACTACAATTCCAATCAGGCCTGGCCTGTGTGTGAAGGTGGGGCAGGTGGGAGCTGTACTCCGAAGTATCTGTAGGACAGCGGGTTGAAAAAGGTTGCTTTAAACAAAGGTGTGTCTACGGTGATGACATTTTTGCAGAGGAATCTCTTTTGTCCTTTCTGTGTATTTAACTAAAACACTACTGATTTTCAAGTTCCCTAAATGCAGGAAGCTTGAAAACAAAAACTGATCTCACTCTGTTTTGGAGGAAGATAAATCACAACCAGTCGCAAGTTATCGGGGGTCAGATCTTTAATAATAATAATAATAATAATAATAATGATGATAATAATGATAATAATGATAATAATTTATTATTTGTACCCCGTCCATCTGGCTGAGTTTCCCCAGCCACTCTTTTGCTGTCCTTTTCACTGGTTTCTCACATAAAGCTGTCTTGAGCGCCTCCACATTGGGGAGCCCAAGGACAAGGTATAAATAAGCACCTTAACAAACAAGGAAGGAAGGAAGGAAGGAAGGAAGGAAGGAAGGAAGGAAGGAAGGAAGGAAGGAAGACAGACCTTGCAACAGGTCCCACTGAAAAAGAAAAAGCAGTTTACAAGATGTAGCTGAAACCACACTGAATTATTTGGAATACGCACCAATAAGAAACCACCACCTTGGGTTCACCACTCTCAATTCCAGCCCATGGTAGGCTGTTGGGTTATTCTGCCTGGGAGGTACCAGTAGCCCCCACCCCTGGCTACTTCCCACCACCCAACACAAAGTCCTGCCTCCAAATTCAGTCTCTCACCTCCATGTCTTTTACAAAGGTTTGGGGGCTGTAGGTACTGGAAGACTCTGTGGTAGGGCTAGCAAGGCCCAAGGCGTGAGAAAGGAGGTGCAGGAAGGCCTGCTTGTGGGAGCCCTTCTGAGGATGGCGCAAGGCCTGGCGGACCAGCCCATCTTCCACAGTCCTCCAGCTGCCCAGAAGACTCTCCTGGTAAAGAGAAAAGAGGCAAGGGAGATGAACAAAAAGAATAAAGCCCTTCAATTGTGAACATGTAGCTTGTTTGCTTGGATAGAGATGGCTCTGACTTTTGCATGGCTGAAATGCAGGCTACTGAATATGGTTAAGAGCCACATCTGTTTCCGCTCATATTTTTGCCTCTGGCCCTGCCCATTCTTGCCTCTGGCCGCACCCAGCACTCTCATGCAACCCCTCTGGAAGCTTGTCTGCAATGGAATGCGGGTCTTCAGCTGAAAATAGTTCCCCATCACTGAGTTAAAGGCACAGCTAGTCTGCAATGAGTGGATCTTGGCTACGCGCTTCAGACACCCAGAGGGGCCCTACAGGGCCCACATAGCCCAACCTTCTATGTAAGAACCCCGGTAGCTGTCAGGCAGAATATGACTCATCCAAAATCAACTGGCAACCCACTGTGGTCTGTTCCTGCCTACTCCAGACCACAGGGCAACCATCTCACCTCCAGATGAAGCAGCTTCTCAGCTGTGCTGAATTGGTCCCATGGCTCATGGAAACCCTCTGTGGAGACCGGAGAGGTGCCAAAAAACAGTCGGTAAACCTGGAGTGGGGAAATAGTTAGCTGATCATTCTGGCACCTTACATTCTTGACAGAGCTGGCATTCCAACAGGGGTAGTCTCCCCTCCTCCCTCCTCCTTTTGAATAGGTAATACCCCTCAATTTCTACATTCCATTCATGAGTCTCATTCCACAGATTTCAGTAATGCCTATTAGGTCATATTTGTCATCCAGTACTAAGAGCTCGAATTCTTCTTGTTTGTTTCTCATATGCTGTGCACTATTATAGAGACAACTGAAAAAAGGAATCATTGCTCCATACACTGCTGCCTCCATCTCCCTTTGAAGAGAGTCACATGTCACCACCACATGTCTCTTCCTTCCCTGGGGGGTGGCAGGAATTGTTCTGTACACTGTGCCTTCCACTGCTACCTCAGTGTGTTCTGGGGTTTGCAACTGTTGTTCTTGCTCCTCTGGCAGAGAATCTGTGTCCAAGATGAGATCATGGAATCAATTTTGCAGCTCCAGAGACATGACTCCAGAGACACAGCATGGCCTCACCTACCTCACAGGGTTGTTGTGAGGGTAGAATAGAAAGGGGGGAACCACCTTGAGCTCCTTGGAGGAAAGGTGGGATATAAATGTAGTAATAATAAGAAAGTAAGGCTGAGCCAAAATTCACAGGCAAGGTTTGGATAAAGTTAGCCAAACCATCCCAATGCTACCCTTTCCCTGGAAGAAAGGGTAGCAACTGCCCTTTTTCTTGTTGTTTTTGTCACCTGCTGGTCATCCTAGAGTGAAGGCAGGAAGCACCACTCTCACTCAGACGGTGTTCAGAACCAACACTCTATCATCACAGGCCCTTCCTCTGAGGCAGCCTTCCTTTCCTTAAAATGTGGCTGGACTTCAACATCCCTGACCTCTGACTGGAGTTGCAGCTGGTTGGGGAAGGTTGCTGGGGGAGGGGGGAACTCCTGGGGAAGAGAGAAAATAATGTCTGCCATTCCTAGCAGGACCATAATGTTGGCAGCAGCAGCAAAGTAAGCTAAGGGGGTAGCCATAAATATATTATCTAAAGCTCAGTCTGGCAGTCCAAGATCTTATTCAGACAGGTGTTTGAAAATTAAGATGCAGACCATGCTGACCACTGGGCTGCTGTCATGCCAAATTCTATTTCAATTCTGCTTCCAAATGTGTTTTAATGTTTGCTTTGTTTTGTTTTTAAACAGAATTCCTTTTTTAATGTATTAATTTTCTACATCATTGTGCATAATGTACATAAAAGTAAAACAAATCAAACCAAAAGAACAATAACAAACAACCAAAACAAACAAGGGTGGGATAACAAAATTTTAAATCAAGGGATCAGAAAAAAAGAGTACCAGAAAAGAAGAAATATACCCACCTAAATGTTTCAATGTATATGTTTAATGCATTTTAACTATTGCTTTTAACCATTTTGTTTTTATTACCTTTTAAAAAATGTTCTTCAGCTGCCTTGAATCCCAACTTGGGAGAAATGTGGGACATGAACACATTGGATAATTACAACCACCAATAATTTAAGGTGCAGCTCTAACTGCCTGACCAACCCTAACATGCAGCCAAACGCTGTGCCAAGCTCTGGTTTCAGGAACTGCTACTTCCCCCAGGTACCTCCTCCTCCCCACCCACTGCCAAATAATAATCACATACCTCTTTGAGGTTAATTTTGGACCCTGCCAACAGCTCAGCAGTCTCGTTGGATAGAGAAAGGTTCTGCATGAGGAACCGTTGGAACTCCAGCTTGTCCTTGGCAGTCGAGTCCAGCGTGAAGCCAGGGGCTGCAGGGTACGGGGAGGAAAAGAAGAAATGACAAAGTTGAAGGGAAGGCAGGCATTGTCACCAGTGGGTCGCCACTCAGCTGTCGGGCACCAGCTTTGTATGCAGGGCATCGTGGGTTCCACCCCAAGCACCTTCCCCAATCCGCTACTTGACCCTTTTAATGGGAGATGGTGGGGACTGAACCTGCAGATTTTTCAGGTTGTTATTTTATTATATTTGTATTCCGCCCTTCATCCTTAGATCTCAGGGCAGTTCACCACAAAAAATTACAATATAAAAAACACAAAATACACAGTAAAAAAGAACGAACACAAACCAATAATCCCCGTTTCCACAACACATTTAAAAGGCCATAGAATGTTAACCAGCCAAATGCCTAATTGAAGAGAAACATTTTGCCTGGTGCCTAAAGATACGTAATGAAGGCACCAGGTGACCCTCCTAGGGGAGAGCTTTCCATAAATGGGAAACCACCCCAGAAAAGGCCCATTCTCATGTTGCCACCCTCTAGACCTCTCATGGAGGAGGCACACAAAGAAAGGCCTCAGAGCATGATCTCACACCTGCCCGGTTGCTGAAATGAGTCTCCATGGTGTTGGGTTCACTGCTGCTGAGAGACTCTAGGTGGCGCCGTAAGGACTCCAGCTCCTCCTCCAGGCCAGCATGATCTGGATCAAACAGGTTACTCTTCTCCACCACTTCATTGAGCCGCTCCAGCAACTGCGTTACTCTAAGAGAAAGGACCAACCAACCAAGAGTTATCACAGCTGCAGAGGAGGAAGGAGGAAGTATCAACACCACACCTCCAACAGGCGCACCTGAAGCAAATCAACTGGGCTGCAACTCTTTGTGATACTGCAGTTTTCTCTAACAGAGGAATTCAGCTGGCTTGGAACAAAGAATAATAAAATTTTGTTCTGGGTGTTCAGGCCTGAACTGAGACAATGGGTTGCGTGCGACTAAATTTCATTCGGAGTAGACTTGTTGTAAATAATGAGCCTGATAGTGATGACAATTAACTTCAGTGGGTCTACTCAGAGCAGGACTACCACTGGATAAAAAACCAGTGGCTTCCTGCTCCATTACAGGCAAGGGCATAGGAAGGGGGGTGCGGTGGGTGTGGTCCACCCCCGGGTGCCATCTCTGAGGGGGGTGACAAAATCCCCCCTGGGCGGGGATTGCCGCGGATCGCCTCGTGGATCGTCCCCGTGGGCGGGGATCGCTGCGCTGATTGCCCCCGTGGGTGGCCCCTGGGTGCACGGCATGTGTGCCGCTCCGGGTGCCCTAGCAGCTAGCTACACCACTGATTACAGGTGCTGACCAGCTTAGCAATACTAACATTATGCTGTTAAGAACTGCTGTTATGAATCATCACTGTGTTTAATTTGCATGCATTTAACCTTTCATCAAATTAGCACAGACTGTGCTGTTTACATTTTATCACCATTGCCTTTTATCATCATTTAATCCTGCCTTTTATGATTTTTCCACCTTCTACACCCATATGTGTCAACTTAGGACAACAGTCCCTGCATCTGGTAGCACAAAGTCCATGCCCATGAAACCTTCTGCTGCTACCTACCAGACTCTTGGCTGCTTATGTCAATACCCCTCTGAAAAGTGTGTGTGTGTGTGTGTGTGTGGATGCACACAGACTTTGCATTATGCACATGGAATTTTAAAAGCCCCACTAAAAGACCATCATTGCAGGATAACCTTATTGGATATGTGCCCACTCAATTGTATAAATCAGTGGAACAGACACTGTTACAGGTGACACACAATACTATCCTGCAGTTGTAAGAAATTAGATATTTTAATGCGGCAGCACCCAAACTTTGGAACTCCCTGCCTATTGACATCAGAGAAGGCGCATTTGCTGTATATATGAAGCTGTCTGCCTTTCTCTCTCTTATTTGAGCAGGCCACTGTATAATGCAGTCTTTGCCAACATGGTGCCCCCTTCAGATGGAAGACGACTCCCGTGTAAGTTAGGGAACAAAAAGGTGGACTCACGTGGAGTTGGAATATTGCAAGAAGCCAAATTCATCTCGCTGTCCATCGGGACACAGGGATTGCATCACTGGCAAGATCCCAGCAGAGGTGAGAGGGGCTGCTGTGTAGTATGCTAGAGAAGGGGAGAAGAAAAAGGAGGGGAGGGGGAAATTTATAGGGCAGGGAGACCCACAAGTAGTTCAGAGAGTAGCGCACGTGCTGGATCAGTACCAGCTAGTTAAGTTTCTTCAGTTAAGTTAAACAGTATTCAGAGAGTGCAGTTCAGAGGGTTGAAGGGTCAGAAGTCATCCTCTCCACTTAGCTCATGATGTAAAGTCAACAGATAGAAGCTGATACTGAATGGCTATTTGCACCCACACCCACATCCCATGTGGCGTGACGGTGCAAACTCATTACAAAGTGGGGCATAGAATCAAGTCAAAATTCTCCCTTGCGTTTCAAAATTCAGTGCTTATTCAGATGCTAAGCCCATTGCTCCCCAAATTTCAAAGGTTAACATTGCTCCAAAACCTCCTTATTTTTGAGTCATAATGGAAGAGTATTTGCAGCCCCAAATGTTTGAAATTGGACGTTGATGACAAAACTGATTTTTAAAAAAAACTTGCTGGATTGTAGGCATCCACAGGGCAATCTAAATGATAGTTAGCACGCAATCCTGAAACTGCCAAATGATGCCAGCAAGCATGACGCAAGGGAGGAGAGGGGGATTAAGAGATGCCAACCACATGCCTTCCGGAGGTGCCCCTTGCATGCAGATCCACTCACCAGACACCACTGATGGTGTCAGTTTGGTAGCTCCAGTCTGCATCTACTTCCAACTGAGCGTGTTTAGGAGCTCAACACTAAGATTACTTCCTACTCTCTAGGTTTAAAGTCAAAGAAGAAAAAGATCCCTGAAGCCTAATGAATTAAAATCCTGTTTGCTTCCGTGGAGAGTGAGGCAACCAATGACCTTTCATCCTTTTCAAAGGAGCCGTACTCTCTGGCTGGCCAGTTAAAAACATCCTAGGGTGAAGGTAGGTTAGAAGGAAAGAGAAAGAAGGTTGGTGAGTAGCAAGAGACGAATAAGCACAGCACAAACCACCCTATGCCTTCCGCATAGCCTTTGGGCCCATCACTTGTGGATCTGTATATGTATTTAGTTCCCCAAACTGCAGTAGTCAGGAGAGAAAATGAGGATGGGGAATGCAAAGCGAGGAAGGAAAGCTAAGCCACAAATGGAACTAAAAGGCTGGTGGATCTAGAGTATGGTGAGCAAACCACATTGTGAACAATGGGATACCATTGTTGATGGTATCCCATCAACTCAGACTTTTAAGGCTCTTTGGTATCAAACTGTTGCAAACAGATGACTGAATCTAGCTTAGCTCCAGATTAAAATCTGCAGAGATCTTTGCTCCGCTTAGGTGCACAATTTACAGCACTATGATTTCAATAGAATCCCAACAAGTTAAGAAGGAAGTGGAAGGGTGAGAAAAATGAGGGTTAAATTGAGTTATATTTTAGTTACAGAAGTCCAAAGGGTTAGATGAGCTTTTGCCAATCTGGTGCCATCCAGATATTTTGAAGTACAACTTCCATCAGCCTCAGGCAGCACAGCTAATGATGATGATGCTGGAAGCATGGGTGTTCTTGGAGAGGCTGACAGGAGTTCTAGTCCAAAACATCTGGAGAATACCAGATTGGTGAAAACTGGGTTGAGTCAATATGGCCACATTTCCCCAGAATAATTTGGGCAAAGCAAAAGGAGGGAGAGGAGAGAAAAAGAAAAGGGAAACCCAACTTACAGACTAGAGGAGACACAAAGCATATTTCAAAGATGGGTGGGGAGAAAGAAAAAATGAGGGTGGGGAGGAGAGAAAAAAATGTATGAGATAAAGTAAAACACTCTAAAGCATAAACATCATGATAATGGCTTTATGGAGATACAACTACAAGGTGACAATGGCTGCTTAGAAACATAGATGACAAATATGCAGAGCTGGAAGATAGCCCAGGGTCATCTATTCCAACCCCCTGCAATGCAGGCAATGGCTAAATAATCCCTGACAGACGGCCTTCAACCTCTGCTTAAAAACCTCCAAGGAAGGAGGGTCCACCACCTTCTGAGGGAGTCCATCCCACTCTCAAACAAACCTTCTTACTCTAAGAAAGTTATTCTTAAAGTTTAGTCGGAATCTCCTTTCTTGTAACTTGAATCAATTTGTTCAGGTCCTACTCTCCAGAGCAGCAGAAAACAAAGTTGCTTCATCTTCCATGTGATGTGACAGCCTTTCAGATATCTGAAGATGGCTATCGTATCTCTTCTCAGTCTCCTCTTTTCCAGGCTAAGCATACCCAGCTCCCTCAACTGTTCCTCCTAAGGCTTGGTTTCCAAACCCTTGGTAATCTTGGTCGGCCTCCTCTGCACACATCCAACTTGTTAATATCCTTCTTGAACTGTGAGCACAATGAGACACGGTAGCAGGGATATTTTTCAGCCGGAACTCGCTAGAACTCAGTTCTGGTACCTCTCAAGTGGGCAGCATTGCCATTATAAGAGAACAAGGGAGGTGTTCATGGTGAGTTCCAACTCCTCTTTTTCTAGAAAAATAGCATGGCACAGTACTACAAGTGTTGTCTGACCAAGGCAGAAGAGAGTGATACTGTTACTACACTTGATTGGGACACAAGATTTCTGTTGTTGCAGCTTAGAATAGTATTCCTTTTTTTTTGCTGTTGCATGACAATGTTGACTCATGTTAAGTTCGTGGTCTACTAAGCCCCCTGGATCCTTTTCACATGCCCTGCTGTCAAGTCAGGAATTCCCTATCCTAGTGTGCAATTGTACATTTGTCCCTGTTTAAATTCATTTTGTTACTTTTTGGCCCAGTCGTCCAATCTGTTATGGTCATATTGAACCCTGGTTCTACCTTATGAGAACCCTGGTTCTACCTAGCTCTCCCGCTTGACCTCAGAGCATTTGCATGTGTAGCTTTCTGGCAAAGCAGTTCTCCAAGCAACTGAAGCATGGAAGGTAGTGCCAAAAACTGTTGCCAAGTGGTTACTTAAACTCAAAGGGGCTCCTTACTCCATGTAAGGACAACCTTACAGCTGTGGTTGCCACCATGCTGATCTTGAGACATGAAAAGATTTCTACTCATGTGAACTCTTTCTGGGAAGTCAGACCTCTGAGCTCTCCTGGTCCAGCATCTGATCAGTTTCAGCTGGCAAAAGCTCCGAGCTCCTCCAGATCACCTGCTATACGAGATTCTTTTTAAGTGGAGGGCCTGCACAGCTGCATAAATGCCAAGTTATGACCTTCCACAATTTGGTTTGGCTTCTTGGCATGTTATGGTCTCTGAAAGCAACAGGCATCCTGAGGGTCTGGCAACTGCTCCGGTGGTCTGCAAACATACCGGTACCAGGGGGCAAGAACCACACATTCCTATGGATTTGTTCAATCCTCATTAAAAGCCATCCAAGCTGGTGGCCATCACAGCCTCCTGAGGGAGGGAGTTCCATAGTTTAACTATGCACTGTACCAATAAGTCCTTTAATTTTTTTTTAAAAAGTGTTCTGAATCTTCCAACATTCAGCTTCACTGGATGTTAACAATGAAGTTGTGAGAGAGGAAGAAAAACTTTTATCCATCCACTCTCTCCTTGCCATGCATAATTTTATAATTTCCTGCACCACACTGTGACTGTAGGGGAGGCCTTGGGCCTGATCAAGCTGCAGGGCTCTTCTCAAGTCCTCTCTGTGCTCTCAGTTTCCAATCCACTTCAAGCAGAGTAGGCGTTTCTGTTCCCTCTGTGGAATGATTAAATGTTCAACCAGCTCGACAAGCCGCTCTTGGAGGCTGATCATTACGCCTCTGTGTGAGTTGCTGCCCTTGAGCCCACCCTTCTCTACTCAGTATCTAGGCCCAGAACCGTAACTTGTGCAGATGCATTGAGAGAGGTGCCTCATCAGTTTTAGCATTCAAGAAGAGAGATTGAGAACGCCTCTCCAACCAAAATTCAGGAACCTGCAAGCTCCTCTGTCTTCAGGCTGCTACTGATACCTCCTCTCCCCTCCTTGAGCAAACTTGGGCTTTTGCAGGCAAACACTGAACAGGTGTGAAACATTTCACAGAGGTAGCACTGTGAAAAAGGGTTTACCCCTGGAGATTCTTTTTAAATACATTTATTGAGTTTTATGGTTGCAAGAAAACCCACAACGCTTTGTGTTACATATTGAAAAAGAAAAATGACCAAACAACACACCCTTTTGTCCATTCTGAAGGCATATTTCAGATCTAAATAATAATAATAAACTTCCCATAAGCACTGCAGTGGAGGGAACCTGAACACTGTTGATGTCAATATAAAGGAAGACATGAACACAACCATCTATTAGGCAATGCAGCAGGTGTAGTTTGTCCTGCAGAGCCTTTGTTTGTGTGCTGAATAAGTGGCGACAAGTCAGCTGCAAAAGCTTTTCTGCCCTACAGCCACATGAAGTTTTTGAGTCAGTTTCACATAAAGTGCTCTCTCCCAAATTACATAATAGCATTTTATTTGTACATTTAAACCCTTTGGTGTCGTCCCCCCTGCCTAATTTCCAACCATCTGTATTCTTGCTGCTGTGAATATGTAACCCACTAAACATTTCCTATCATAAACCTTTGGCTGTGTCCACTGAATATACCTAAAGAAAGAACATATAACAAGAGCCCTTCTGGATCAGGTTTATGCCCCATCTAGTCCAGCACCCTGTTCTCACAGTGGCCAGCCAGATGCCCATTATGGGAAACCCAGAAGCAGGACCCGACCATAAAGGTTCGGGCTTCCAGCAACTGCTAACAATGCTATTTCGGGTGGTTGTTGTTTTTACAGCCCAGTATTTTCTGTTACTTCCTACAAATATCTCCCTCTCATAACCAGGCAACTTTGGCACAGCCCCACTGCATATGCACAAAGGAGCCGTGAAGTGCACATCTCCCTCCAGCAAGCAGGTGAGAAAGATTTATCCTGCTGATTTATCCATTGCTACATTCAAGGCAAACTGCGCCTGTGGATTAAGGGATCAGCTGGATCTGAGAAAATGGAAAGGCCTCAAATTCCACTCCAGAATCATTGAGGGTGATGGGCTCCACATGGGGGCGGTTAACCTTACAAGGTTGGCATGTGGGGGTCTCTTTCCAGGTCCCCGGAGCATGGGCAGGCAAACTAAGGCCTGGGGGCCGGATGCGGCCCAATCGCCTTCTCAATCCGGCCCGCAGACGGTCCGGGAATCAGCGTGTTTTTACATGAGTAGAATGTGTCCTTTTATTTAAAATGCATCTCTGGGTTATTTGTGGGGCATAGGAATTCATTCATTTTTTCCCTTCAAGGTCTGAGGGACAGTGGACCGGCCCCCTGCTGGAAAAGGTTGCTGACCCCTGCCCCAGAGGGCTGCTTACCTTCTTTCACAGGGATGGTGGGTTTCTTCTGTCGTAGCCCCAGCAGAATGAAGAAGAGGACCAAAGGGATGAAGATCTCGAAAGCCAGCACCCACTGGGGAGAGGAGGAGGAGGAGGAGGAGAAATAAGTCAGAAAGACCCAGAAGCAGGAGCAGCAGCACCCGAAACTTTGCCAGGGCCTTCCCCCCAACCACCACCAGCATAGATCTGTACAAGAGAGAGACACAGCCAAAGAGAGTCAGGTTTTTCTCCCCCCACCCTCCCTCAAGCTCATGTATAGTATTGTATTAGAACTTTCAGCGAAACTGCCTGAAAGAAGACAAAGGAAACATTATTCATTCATTATTTTTAATTACTATTAACAATTAATTTATTAATTGTAGAGGGGATTTACACATAAGATACAGTAACTGAAAACAGTTTTAAAAAACCAGAAATAATAATAATAATAATAATAATAATAATAATAATAATTTATTTGTACCCCGCCCATCTGGCCAGGTCTCCCCAGCCACTCTGGGCGGCTTCCAACAAATATAAAGATACCTCTACACTTGTGGTAAAATACTCATTTACTAAGCTGGGGAAGCCTGCTGGAACAAAAATGCCTCCGGAAAGTGCAGCTCGCAGGTGCCTTCTGTATTCCACAGGACAGGGGCAACTGCACTAAAAGTGCTGCTCTGAGTCACTGCAGAGCGGGAGTCTGAGAACCCTGGAACTTGCAGGAGTGACTCTCCCACAGACTGCAGTGAGCTACAGCAGGCACCCCCAAACTCAGCCATCCAGCTGTTTTGGGACTACAACTCCCATCATCCCTGACCACTGGTCCTGCTAGCTAGGGATGATGGGAGTTGTAGTCCCAATAACAGCTGGAGGGCTGAGTTTGGGGATGCCTGAGCTACAGGGTGCATAGAGGATAAGGCGGATATCTCAAGTAAACCATTGCATTCTAGGATAAGCAACAAAACTCTCTATAGAAAATGCAAAAGGAGCGGTGGGAATGCCTAACTTAATGTTATATTATGCTGCTTTTCAAATCAAATATACTTGATCCCATCCCTCAGGAGAAGAGCAGAGGACTATTGGGCCCAACTCGAAATGGTCCCTTCCACACCTTCAATAAGAGGCCACCCATTCTCACATTTGTCCTTGAATGAGGTAAGGAAAGCAGACAATCTGTTTACAAGATGGTATGGAGAACATGGAGCAAAACACTGGTCCCTGACCCTTCACCACTGTTCTTGTTCCTGAATCATCCAGCTTTCAGACACACAGACAACTATCAACAGTTCTAGGATTGGGAAGACATAGGCATTTACACAATCTGTGACCTGCTTCTCAAAGGGAAAGCAATTGCCAAAGAGGAACTACAAGGTAAATTAAAAGGCACTCATACCGGTACTACCTGGGTTCAGGTAGCTCAGGCTCATTCTCTTGCACAGCGTTTGGAGAGCAGGGGAGGTGGTCTAGAACACTTGCTTTGTTTGAATCCTTATGAAGCAGGTCACTTCCCTAATATAGAGCAATCATGAAGAGGCGGATGCTCATGGCCTTTGAATTGTATGGGAATCAGAATTAGGCCACCAAATTGAAGATCACAAATGGGAGGGGATCTGGACCACTCCCCTCCCCCAGTGGAGTGGTTAAATAATAACTTTAAACATTGAATGTATATGTCAAAGATAGAACAAGCATCATTAGATGTACTGCTGGATAAGTGTTTAATACAAGTGGTTTGTATTTGTTTAAAAACCAATAAAAATGTTTTTTTTTTTAAGTAAACCACTGAACTGCTCCACACAATGCAAATTCTTAACTTGCAAAACTCACTGACAAAAGACATGGTGAAGGCCTTTGGCTCACAGAAATTAAACAAATTCATAGAGGGGGGGGAGGGAGGATCTATTTGTGAGTATTAGGCTTGATGGCTGCATGGAGCCTCCCTTTTCAGGAGCTGTCTATCCCCTAAAAGCAGATGCTGGAGAAAAGGGCCAGGGGAGTCTTTAGCATATGAACCACCGTTGTGCAAAGATCCGCCCAGTGCCCCCAAATTTAGTTTAGCCCCCAAATTAACTTTTATTACACTTATGTCAGACACCACACTTACGCCTTATCTCTTGTTTACGAAAGGAGAGGAAAAAGAAACAAACTTTTATTTGCTTATTTATTTAAAATACACTTATACACGTTGAGTCTGACAAGTGCTGCCATTGTGAATGATGAGTGCTGCCACTGGCACGGCGCTTCTTTGATAAATGAGCACACAAAGTCGAAAGTCCTTTAGTGAAACAGTAGGTATACATTTCGGTAATAGTATATATGTATTTTGTTTTTCTAGCTTGATCAAAATTATTTATTATTTCATAACAGGTAGATAAGTTAAGAGCTTAGGTGGCTTCAGCGGCAGGCACCTGGCACCCCCCAGAATTTGGCGCCCGGGTGCCCCGCACCCCTTGCACCCCCAGGTAAAGACGGCCCTGAAAAGGGCTGTTGCTTCCCCTGCCCAGTTTCTGGCTTCTCCAAGGCAACTGGCTGACCACTATGGGAAATGGGACATTAGGCTAGACAGACCTTTGGTGAACCCATCTGTTATCTTTACCCTTTTTCCTTAATTTTATGGTGGCTGCTATAGCAAGCAAGCCCCTCCCATGGGAAAGGGCCATAGCTGAGTGGTAGAATGTCCACTTTGTATGAAGAAGGTCACTGGTTCAATCCCTGGCATCTCCAAGTAGGACTGTGAGATCCTCCTCATCTGAAACCTAGGAGAGCTACAGCCGCTCAGTGTGTAGACAATACTGACCTTGGCTGACCAATGCTCTGATTCAGTGTAGGGCAGCTTCCCTTGCCAGGTTCCCTTGCCCCCACAGATACAGCTAAGTCCACGCACAGTAAAAGGACAATCAAATCCTGGTCTCTTCTTTTTTCAACTCAGTGGTTCAGATTTCACTTCTTTTGCCATCTACCGAAGCTTCACCAGCTAGTCCTGGGCCACTGGGACCATCAGAAGCTCCCACTTAAGTGCTAATTTTAATTGTGCTGTAATTAACAAATCCCATCTCAATTCCCAGCCTGAAGCTTCTGACACATCGTTTACGCAGCCCCAAAGCAAGATCAACAGATCCAAAGGTAACCAATAAGACAGAAAGCTTTCATTTTTAGCTAAAATGAAAACTTTGTCAACTTCTCTCTCTCTCTCTCTCTCTCTCTCTCTCTCTCTCTCTCTCTCTCTTTTTTATTGAAATTAAAATGCTTGGTAAGTGCAATGCCACAACCATTCCTAAACTCTGGCAAGAGTGCACAGTATATCACCACGCCATCTGCCACCTAGTCCAGCATCCTTACTGTGGCCAACCAGATGCCCTTATAGGAAGCCTGCAGGCTAGACTTGAGCACAAGAGCCCTCTCCCCTCCTGTGGCTTCAAGCAACTAGTATTCAGAAGCATTGCTGCCTCCAGCCATTGTGGCAGAACAGAGCCATCATGGTTAGGAGCCATCAACAACCCTATCCTCATCCATGAATTTGTTCAATCCTCTTTTAAAGCCATCCAAGTTGGTGGCCATCGCTGCCTCCTGCAGAAGCGAGTTTGACAATTCATCTCTGCACTGCATGAAGAAGGGCTTTCTTTGATCTGTCCTGAATCTTCCAACATTCTGCTTCCTTGGATGCCCATGACTTCAATGGTATCTCCAGCTGTGTACAATACTGGACAAGAAGAAACACAGCAAAAAAATAATAAAAAAAAATCAAAAAAAAAAAAAATCCACACTTTGGCACTGGCTGTGTGGCTTTTGTGTTGCCTTTTAATCTTGGGTGATTTTTAAATGGATGATGACAGCGGTGGCATCCAGCTACTGGTTAAGTGGGTCAGTTCTGGGGCCCTGCCCAGCCACAACAGAGAAGCTAGTGTCGCAACAGAGGGGGAAATTGTTTTTTTAAACAAACAAACAAACAAACAAACAAACAAACAAACAAACAAACAAACAAGGTGTTGTGTGTGGCACAGGCCAAGTAATTCAGAGCATGTTTTGCAGAAGGCGGCGGAGGAGGAAAATATCCTGACACATTAAAGAGCACTGCCGTGATGACTCAGCACATTTATCCAAATCACTTCGTGCTGCCAAGGCACAGCGTCAAAGAACCACCACCATATATCCTGATTGTGACAGTACTCACCAAGTAAGGAGTACCAGTGCCTCATTTTTTAAATTTAAAAAACAACTATATATGCCCTGGGGGTGGGTGTTCACAACCGTCAGCCACACCCTGGCACAGGACTGCCAACCTGATAAATTTGGGTTGGGTCCTCCACCTCTGCACTGCAATTCAGAACACTTTCCTATCAAGGCCTACTGAGATTCAGAATTCCAATTTCTAAACACAAGGGGTGCTGCTTTGGACAAAATGATTCCCTGCAGAGGACATGTTTTCCACTTAAGGTAAGAATATCCTCTGGCATGCAAATTTTGGGCTGTTGTTTCCGAAGATGTATCATGAACTTTTACATGCCCAGTTCAAGCCTCCCGCAACTTGCCCTTCTCAACTTGTGGGATGATCAAACAGCAATGTGACTAAGGAACTTCTTACGTGGGTGCTGGCTATAATGAGAGAACCTCTTCACCCCATAATTGGAAAGCACTGCAGGACTTCAAAGGTCTCAGTGCAGTGCAAGAATATGTGGACTCTGATTTACTGCAGCAAAAACAACTCACAAATCACGCATTTCTAAGGGTAAGGAAGCCTCGGAACATTTTCTAAGCCGTTTGGAGGGATTTCTTTTCTTACACATCAAATTCAGATATACTGTACAAAACTCTCTTCCCACACTGAGCGACAAAATTTTGTCATCATTGTGTGTTTTCTACATCTACTGCTCTCTATTCATTTGAAAAATGAAGCTTCTAAACTGCACCCCCCCAAAACCCAATTCCCTGCACACACACAAAAAAGAAAAGAAAGGAGATTGAGACTAGGAAGAGCTTTCTAACATAAGAGCTGTTCAGCAGTGGAACAGACCACATTGGAAGGTCATGTACTCTCCTTGGCTAGAACTTTCTAAATAGAAATTGGACGACCATTTATCAGGGATTATTTAGCAGCAATTCCTACACTGCATGGCATTGGGCTAGACGACCTTTGGGAGTACCTTCCAGCTCAAAAGTTCTATTGTTCTCACATGACTGATGGAACATTTTCTGGTTAACGCCAGCTGGTAATGGCTTTTTTGTCAATCATTATTTTTATCATAATTGTTATATTAGGGTTTTTTCTGTTACAAGTGCAAATTAAAAAATAATGTACCAGTATTTAATTTAAAGAGTGCCTGATGCACTTCAATTGGGCACTCTAATTTTGCCGGTGTGAGTTTGGATCCAACCAGCAAAACAGCAGCAGCCTGGAAGCGGTCTTGGAGATTTTATCATAGCATAAACTTTCGTCTCTAAGAGTGCAACAGAGTTATTTGCTGTAATTAATACAGAAAGTTCTCTCCCACCCCTCCCAATCCTGCTCCACTTCCCCAGCAGGTGGTGATTTTAAGATGCCTTCCGGAAATATGTATGTGTGGGGGGAGAAGAGACATCGGGGGATTCGCCAGGCTTGGTTGTTGGATTAACTTTGAAAGATAGCTTTCTTTCCAAGACGTTGCATTCCCTCCCATACACCTACAGGTACTCTCAGGAGAGACACTGAGTCAGCCAACACCCCCCCCTTCAGTCAAAAAGGCTTTCAGAGTGGCTTAAAGTGTAGTCAGTTAAAACAAGGCATTCCCCGCCTGCAGGTTTATAATCTAAAGCAGCACAACACACAAGGGAAAGAGAGCAGAGAAGGAAGAGGAAAAAAGCAAGCTCAGGCTCCAGTTCTTAAACAGTAGTACTTATAATGAACAGGTAGTTAAAGAGGAACGTTTTCGATCGGTGCCAAAAAGTGTATAATGAAGGCGCCAGCCGAACCTCCCTAGGGAAAGCATTCCACACACGGGGAGCCAGTGCTGAAAAGACCCCTTCTCATGTTGCCACCTTCTGGACCTCTTAGGGAGGGGGCACACGAAGAAGGGTCTCAGAGGATGATTGCAGGATCTGGGTCGGTTCATATGGAGAGAGGCAGTCCTTGCGGTACTGTGGTCCTGAGCCATTTAAGGCTTTATAGGTCAAAACCTTTGAATCGGGCCTGGAAACTAATTGGCAGCCAATGCAGTCAGGCCAGGATCTGTGTCATATGCTCAACCCTTTGCCCTGGTGAGCAACCTGGCTGCCAAATTCTGCACTAGCTGAACTTTCTGAACCATCTTCAGAGGAAGCCCTGTGTATAATGTGCTACAATAATTTGCCATCTAAACTCCAGGAATATGTAAACCTATAGCACACAGAGGGCGAATTCACTTCCTATTTTCTTATCTAGCCAAGTCTAATGAGGCAGTTGAAGGGGCACTTGTTAAGATGGACAGTAAAGTAAGGCAGAGGCCCAACAATCTGGCAAATCTGGGAGCCTCCCACTGATGACATAGCTGGCACAGGAAACCACACTGCCCATCCTCTGAGCCAGTACTTGTGAGAGTGTAAAGGAATTATCTGTCCTGGAAGACAACAGAAGTGCTGTGATCTTCCTGCCAAAGGCAGGAAGATAAATTACCAGAAACCTTTGCATGCTTGTTCTGAAACATCTGCCGGATTAGCAGCTAGTGGAATCTTTGCATGTGACTTTGTTCCTTGCCCTGACCTGGTGCTCCCATGCGCAAATGCAACACACAGGTGAAGATTTCCTTCTCCTGCCTGGAAGGGATGCATTAGCTTAGATGCTGCCCTCCACACCAATGCAATCATTGGGAAGTTCAGCCAGAGCGCAGGAGCAAGAGGCAGGGGCAAGGGCAGAATGCCAGAAGAAAGCCAACTCTTCCTGATTCATCTATGAGGAAATGTTTTGTGCATCCAGGGGATTACAAAGTAGATGTATGCATGGAGAATATATTTATAGAATAACTAGCTGGCCTGGCCATGCGTTGCTATGGGTTATTTTGTGAAATTGGATAAGTTAGAGTAAGTGCATGGATACTCAGACGTGGCGTAAGTTCATGTTGCATGGTTTGTATGTTGTTGCGTTTCTTCTTTGTTGTTGTAGATGGATTAGTAGGAGGGTGATAGTGTTGTTGTAGGTAGATTTGTTTGACGGTTGCAGTCTGAATGAGGTAGTTTTTTCATTCAAGTTCAGCTTATCCCGATGAACTTCCGCCTGCCTGCTCTCAGTCTTCCCCCCCTTTTCGCCTGGCTTAGCACAGCTTATCCCAATGAACTTCTGCCTGCCTCCTATCAGTCTCCCCCCCTCCGTTTTCACTTGGCTTCCCACAGCTTATCCCAATGAACTTCTGCCTGCCTGCTCTCAGTCCCCCCCCCCTGTTTTTGGCTGGCTTCCCACAGCTTATCCCGATGAACCTCCGCCTGCCTCCTCTCAGTCTCCCCCTCGTTTTCGCCTGGCTTCCAATAGCTTGTCCCGATGAACTTCCGCCTGCCTCCTCTCAGTCTCCCCCCCGTTTTCGCCTGGCTTCCCACAGCTTATCCCGATGAACTTCTGCCTGCCTCCTATCAGTCTCCACCCCCCTCCGTTTTCGCCTGGCTTCCCACAGCTTATCCCGATGAATTTCCGCCTGCCTCCTCTCAGTCTCCCCCCCGTTTTCGCTTGGCTTCCCACAGCTTATCCCGATGAACTTCTGCCTGCCTCCTCTCAGTCTCCCCCCCCTCCGTTTTCGCTTGGCTTCCCACAGCTTATCCCGATGAACTTCCGCCTGCCTCCTCTCAGTCTCCCCCCCCCTGTTTTTGCCTGGTTTCCCACAGCTTATCCCGATGAACTTCCACCTGCCTCCTCTCAGTCTCCCCCCGTTTTCACCTGGCTACCCACAGCTTATCCCGATGAACTTCCGCCTGTCTCATCTCAGTCTCCCCCCCCCCCTCCATTTTCGCCTGGCTTTGCCTGGCTGATTTTATGCTTATTACCATCAGTAGCAGCCGCAGCCAAAATAACCCCCCCCCCGGGCTATAGGTTTTGTCCTCCCCCCCCCATTGTTGTCTCATACCTGTGATTCCTCCCATCCTGTAGTGACCCATGAGGTATCCAGTCCCCCCTCCCCCAGAGTCATCCCTGTGACTTCCCCCACCCTGGGTCAGCCCATGACCTATTCGGACCCCTCCTCCCCCCACCCCCCCACTCGGCTCCACTCGGGATAGTCTGTAAAGTAGAGCCGAGGCCTGGGGGGGGGGTGTTTTTGGGTTGCGGCCTGTGGCTGTGGCTCTGGGTTTGGCCGTTTGCCTTTGTCTGGTTATGGCTCTGTGGGTTGTCTGGCAATGGCCGCCTTGGTGGTTTCAGTTGCTCGGTTGATGACGTCATTATTTGGCGCCACCCTTCAAAGCTTTTGCTGGAGACAGCGCGCTATCTGCCTTTCTATTGGATGCTGCTGCTGTCTTCAGAGCTCCTGATAGTGATGTCATATGTGCGCACCACTTTTTTGCGTTTAATCATTATTTTAGGTATGAAAGGTGTGCTTTTTTTGAATTTTTTTTATGCCAGATCCTTCCTTGATGGTCATGGCACGCTGTGTCCTTAATTTGATGAGATTTGGTCCAGCAGTTACGGAGCACGGTGGTGTCCGCCGCGCACACAATGGGAACATTTATATATATATAGATTATAGAATATGATTATAGAATTGTAAAGCTGGAAGGGATACCAAATGTAATCTAGTCCAACCCCCTGCAATGCAGGAATTTCATCTAAAGAATCCATGAGAGCTGCCCATTCAACATCTGCTTAAAAACCTCCAATTAAGGAAAGTCTTCCAAGATAGTCTGTTCCACTGTTGAATAGCTCTTACCATCAGAGAGTTCTTCCTAATGTTTAGCTGAAATCTCCTTTCTTTTCATTTGAATCAATTGGTTTGGGTTCTACCCCTCAGAGCAGCAGAAACAAACTTGTTCCATCTTTCATGGGATTGCCCTTCAGTTTTGAAGATGGCTATCATATCCCCACTCAGCCTTCTCTTCTCCAGGCTAAACATCCTCAACTCCCTCAACCATTCCTCATAAGGCTTGGTTTCCAGACCCTTAATCATCTTGGCCTCCCTCCTCTGCACACCTTCCAGCTTGTCAGTATCCTTTTAAACTGTGGTGCCCAGAACTGGACACATGACTCCAGGTGTGGTCTGACCAGAATAGAGTACAGTGGTGCCTCGCAAGACGCAATTAATTCGTTCTGCGAGTTTTGTCTTGCGAGTTTTGTCGTCTTGCGAAGCACGGTCCTGCGAAGCGCGGTTCCCCATAGGAATGCATTGAAGCGCGGTTTCCCATAGGAATGCATTGGGAACTCGCAAGACGTTTTCGTCTCGCGAAGCAAGCCCATAGGGAAATTCGTCATGCGAAGCGACTTCAAAAACAAAAAACTATTTCGTCTAGCGAGTTTTTCGTCTTGAGAGGCATTCGTCTTGCGGGGTACCACTGTAGTATTACTTTCTTAGATCTGGACACTATACTTTTGTTTATGCAGTCTAGAACAGCATGGCTTTTTTTGCTACAGCATCACACTGTTGATTCATGTTAAGCTTGTGGGCCACCAAGACCCCTAGATCCTTTTCTCATGTACAATTGACAAGCCAGGTCCCCCCATCTTATATTCCTCTTAAGACCGTCTCCAGACCCTTGATCATCTTGGTCGCCCTCCTCTGCACACCTTCCAGCTTGTGAACATCCTTCTTAAATTACAGTGCCCAGAACTGGACACAGGACTCCAGGTGTGGTCTGACCAAGGGAGAAGAGAGTGATACTATTCCTTACCTTGATTTGGACACTAGACTTCTGTTGATGCAGCCTAGAATAGCACCAGCTTTTTCTGCTGCTGCATCACACTGTTGATTCAGGTCAAGACTGTAATCTATGAAGACCCCTAGATCCTTTTCACACATACTGGTGTCAAGCCAGGTGTCCCTCATCTTATATTTGTGCAGCCGGTTATTCCTGCCTAAATATAGAACCTTACATTTGTACCTATTGGTGTTCATTATGTTAGTTTTGGAGCAAATTGTACTCAGAAGTCATGCAGATTGGTTGGCATAACTGTTAAACTGGCCTTCATCCTAAAAGGCAAACTCCTTCCAAAGTCTCCTCCAGGGAAGCAGAATCTGCTCCTCTCTGCAACCAGCCCAGCTTGGGTTTCAACCATTGTTCTTGGAGATTGCCCCTCCCCTTGTTTACTTGTTGTTGGAGGGGAGAGTTCTCTGACAATTGCCACTCTGTGCCATGAAACATTAACACCCACTTTCTTTGCCAGCTTCTGCCAGGCAGTGTCAAGTTCAGGGTGGGGTAAACTTGTTTTGCTTTGAGATTTCAGAGATGTCACTAGCATTTCTGCTCTTGCTTTTGAAAAAGCAAGAAAGAAGGTTTTACAAAGACTAATAATGATAATGACTTATCCACAAGCCTGTGAGGCAGACCAATATTTTACAGACAGAGAGCACAGAATAACTGGAAAAAGGTTACCCCTAGTCATCAGAACTGCAAACACCATCCTGGATTATAATACAGTGGCTGCATCTGTGATTAGCCACGTAAGGACAGCCTCATTCACTGACCAAAGAGGTTTTTCTTCCTACTCACTGTTATTCATTACTCATTAACAAAAGGTTCCCTGTGAAATCTTAAAACAGAAAACAAGAACAGTGCAAATAATTTAAAAACCCCTCAGTAAAATGTCTGGTGGGATACAAAGGTCTTCACCAGGCACCCAAAAGACCACAATGTGAAAACCAAGCAAGTCTCTCTGGGGAGGCCACCCTGTAACCATAGGCCACTACTGAAAAGGCCCTCCCCACCTCCCACCTTCTTTGGCTTTAAGGGTCCATGCAGGTGTATAAGAAAGAGGAGCCAATTCACTACACAGTCACAAAATGCAGAGAGACAGGGCCAATGCCAGGGGGTGCCTCAGTCTTTTGTGTGGAGCTCTGGATATCCTGTCCCTTCACCCCTCGACTTTTAAAGCAACAACAGCATGGCTTACAATTCTGGATTGTATTCTGGATTGCACACCCAACCACCACCTAAATTTGCTTTCCGGCCATGTTGGTCTGTGGTTGCTGTGTACAGGAGCCTTGTAAATACTGAGTGTGCAATAGCTGGGTGCAGGGGGTAGGTAGTGCTTGAGTGAGAAAGGAATCATGCTAAGATGCCAGGTAAGACTTCCAGCTTTAACTTGCATATAAGGAACAGGTTATTGCCAACAAATTGTGGGTGGGGCAGAGGGCCCAATCCACTACAGTGTACCTAGAAAATCCTGAAAGCACCTCCCACTGAATGGTATGTGCTGGTAGCAACAAGCCAGTTTCTCATTTTCTCTCTCACGGAAATTCTTTCCATAAACCACTCTGAGGAGTTTTCTTTGGCAGCGGTTGGTGTTTGTGCGTGTTATAATCAATTGGTATATAAATTTTATGGAATAAAAATAAATAGAAGCTTCAGCCTAAACTTACACCTTCTCATATAAACTAGAATATGCCACAGTCATGTTGCTCCCATGTCTTGAAAGCACCCAGCAACACTCCCACAAGGAACCATAATCTGGACACGAAAATGATCTTGGAAGGACAAAGAAAGTTTCAGTGGCCTGCAACTCCCCCCCCCCCAACCACTGATCATAATGGCTCGGGTTAATGGGAGTGGTAGTCCAGTGTGGTGCAGTGGTTAGAGTGTTGGAATAGGGCGTGGGAGAGGCCAGGGTTCGAATCCCCACTCAGCCATGAAGCTGACTGGGTAGCCTTGGGCTGGCCACCACCTCTCAGTCTAACTGACCTCACAGGATTGTTGGGAGATTAAACAAGGAGGGGGAGGACCATGTACACCAACTTGAGCTCCTTGGAGAAAGAGGAGGGTTATAAATGCAATGAATAAATAATAAATAAACATTCATCTGGAGGGGATTATGTAGGTTGTTGCAGATGGTCATTAAAGCAATGTCCACCACTTGTTTTTGCTATCTGTATTTTAATAGATTTGTGGGGGACAGGCTTTACATTATGTTACTTCCACTGTAGCTTAATTACTTTTAAACGACCATCTTTTATATGTTTCTGGCTTTCTGCGTTTTAGCCATGCTCGTTTTAATTCTTTGTAAGCCTCATTGAGACCTGGTTCTTGGAAAAAGGTGGGGTATAAACAAAACCAACAAACCAACTGCACGCTTCTCAGAGTGTAGTTATAGGGTCATCTATGACCCATGGGGTCATCTGCCATATACTAACATGGCAAGCATGGTTTAATCTGCTTCTTGGGAGCTGGAGCTGCAAAGCAGTATGAGCTGCAACGGCCTTGAATCTGTGTGTTTGCTGGCACAAACCCCTCTTGGGTCAGCCTCAGCTGTGATATAGGGATAATCATGGCCTCATATCACACATCTCTATTCCTTGCAGCAGCCTAGCAAGGAATAGAGTTGACCAAATTGAGCATTTAATAATATCAACAGAGCATCTTAATAGCTCAGTACTTGAAAAATTCCAGTTACGTGGAAGTGCAAAGAGAAATGAGGTGCTTAAGACTGACATAACTTATCTGAGATTCAGAGAAGGAAAAATCTAACACATCTAGAGAATTAAAACAATTTAAGCTTTTCTCTCTACCCCCATCCCCCAAATACTGGGAGAAAAGAAAAATATAGATTTAAGTTTAACCATTTGCTGGATCTAACGACTATGGGGAGATTTGTTAAGCACAGCTGCATGAGCAATTGAAACAATGTTTATATGAAGCAACAGTTTATACAGAAAGCTATTTATGGTTCACATTGTCCAATATCAATTTTTGTCTTCTTCACAACAACTTTATTATTTGTACCCAACCCATCTGACCCCGTCCATATATAACTAAATATATTGATACAGCATTTTCCCCTTTTACTATGTCAACCCTTTAACGAGAACATGATAAAATTCTCCTGGCAAAGCACTAGCCACAAACAAATCTATTAAAATACAAGCAGTGGTTATGGGTAAACAGTTATGTGCAGCTGGTACTTTTTAAACTAAGCTCCCTATGCTTTTTTGTGGGGGGAGGGGTGGTTGAGATGCCAGTACTCATGTATTGCTAAAAGTGGTGTGGGTGCCAGCACGAAATGGCTGCCATGGGCAGTGAAAACAAAAGTTGCCAAAATGGTCACAAAAAATGCCTTGCCAGCTCCAATGGCACTTTTTATATTTATGGGACCCCCTCATAAAGCAATGTCTCTATGTGTCAAACAAATAAAAAGAGGGAGGAAAACATGGCTTCCACCCCAAAGGATTCTGGGAATGTAAAAGGTAACCCTGGTGATGAGGCTGTTGAGACTCTTCTGACAGAAATCTCTCTCTCTCACCTCCCTCCCCCCAAAGCTACAGTTCTCACAGAAGAAATGACTATTAAATCAGTTTTAAATCTGTGGCGTTCTTATGCGGAGGATTCGGGTATGATTTTTGAAGTGGCAACCAAAACAGCGAAGAAACCACAAGGCAATATTTCCACAGGATGTGGAAACCGTGTCGCAGCTCATGAATGTGTTTAATTTCACATGATTTTTACACCTTAAAATGGATGCCTGAGGACTGGCTTATCACAACCATTGATGGGGGGTGGCGGGGGGGGGGGGAGAGAGAGAGAAGAAGAAGAAAACTGAAGAGGAGCAATTGTTCCCAACCGCATTCCCAACCTTGAGGCAAATCCAGCCTTCAAAAGCCATGTGGTTAAACTGGACTTGTGGATACACACATATATACAAACACCCACCCACCCCATAAATCTACATAGAAAGATCGCCAGTTTAGGACCCATGTTTGAAAACATGTCAATTCTCCACAAAGGCTATTTCACTGCACCAAGAGAGAGGGAGAGAGAGAGAACAAACAATTAGGCCATCCTCAAAATGTGTGTCAAGTTTTCATAAAGGCTGCTTTAGCAAAAGAAAAACACCACATTGTGCAGTTCTTTCCATAAATATTTTACTTTTAAAAACAAACACGTAAGGTGTGTTTTTGGAATTTAGATGTGTTTGGGATCTTTGTCTGGTTGGGGGTTTGTTTGTTTGGGATGGGGCTTCTTTTACACCCCCTCCCCCCCCAAAAACACCACTGCACTACAAGGACCCAAACCAGGGGGGAGGGAGAATGGAAACTTTTTCATATTTCTTTTAAAAATGAGAAGAAATATAGCTTTGCATAAACCCAAAGCTAACAATTTTGCATAATCTTATTGATTAACTTTGATAATTGCTGTTTATGTTCAAGTGAAACCGTTTTGGCAGGGAATGGACACAAATACACCTTCAAGACAAAAAAAGTGTCTTGTTTCAGGTCACAGCAACTCTTGAACCTGTTTTCTTCCCCACCCCACCAGTCTTTCCTCCCCCACCATCCCTTTTTCTTGCTGGCTCCCACTGCAAAACAAGCCCCAGCCTTATAAAGAAGATATTCTTTGCTGCGTTTCCATAGCAACAGAATCTGGTTTAGAATTGCAAGCAGCACAAGCATACAACACTCATCACCAACAACACAACCACACACACACACAAAAATCACATGGTGTGTCAAGTTGGTATTAAACTACAAAAAAATCTATAAGGCAAAAAAGGAGGGAAGAGAAGAGGGCACGGTTGCCAACTGACCAAAAGAATTACTGACCAGGCTTGTTCTTGTGCATGCAACAGCTGCTTGAATGAGTTGTTGGGTCTCTGGACCGTAATAAAGTTTGAATTGAATTGAATGGAATTGAATTGAATTGTGCAAAATCAGGTGAAGCTGTTCTTGGCATAGAGAGATGCCACCACTGCCTGGATAATGGCTGTAGATGGAGGTGCTGTTAACTACACAGGAGCAGTGGCCAGTAAAAAGTTGTCAACCCTATAGGTCAGTGATGGCTAACCTTGACACTCCAGATGTTTTGGGACTACAACTCCCATCATCCCTGACCACTGATCCTGTTAGCTAGGGATGATGGGAGTTGTAGTTCCAAAACATCTGGGGTGTCAAGGTTAGCCATCACTGCTATAGGTGGTGCAAGATGAAACCTTCTATACAGGATTCTATTTCTGAAGACAAAACAAAAAATGAAAGGTGGGGAGGAAAATAGCAGGATTTGGGATATTTCCTCTGCCGCCTCCCCCCCCCCCCTCTTCTGAGGCTACAGGAGGTAGGGTGGCTGTGTGGTTAAATAATATTAGTAGTACTGTAATTCGCTGGAATTAAAGCAAAAAGCTCATCTAGCTCTGCATTCGTCTCCCATCAAGGGCCAGACAGATCCACCTGGGGAAACTTGCAATACTGTAACTAGTGGCTCAGCACCAGCAAGATTTATCTGAAGTAGATTTAGGGCAGACCAAGAGAAAAGCCTTTTCCAGTCAATTCACTTACGGAACACACTGCTTTGGCAAAGGGGCAGGACACATTCAAACCGAGGAGGAAGTCTTTATCTGTAGCGATACCTAAAAGAGCACTTTTCTTAATACCAAACGCCTTGAACCCTTCAATCAGCAGATGAGGCCTTGTTGGTGGAGTTACCACTAGAGGCTGCCAGGTTGTCACTGACTCATGACAGGGCCTGTTCAGTGGTAGCTCCCCAGGTGTGGAATGCCCTTCCCTAGTGAGGTCTGTGTGTCTGTCCCCATCATTATTAACTTCCAGGAGTGGGGTGTTAAAAACACTCCCAGGCATTTGGTAGCTGAAAAAGCGTGTTCCAACCAACCCTGATATCTGTAACTGCTTTTAGAACGTCTTGATCTGTTTTAGAATGATTTTGCTTTGTCTTTGCTTTGTAATAGCTGTGTGCCTTCAAGGGGAGCAAAGGTGAGATATAAATTCAATAAAGAATGATAAAGAAAAGAAAATAGCTGTGACAAGAAAATGACACTTCCAGGTTCAGAGGTGGTCTACTTCAGAATGCCAGCTACAGGAGGGTAACAGCAAGAAGAGAGATGGTGCCTTTCTGCTCTGCTGCTGGGTTTCCCAGAGGTTCAAAGTTCATAGCAGTGAGAAACAAGATATGCTGGTCTCATCCAGCTGGGTGGTTTCTGTTTCCGTTTAAGTATTTTCTAGTGGACTTTACATGCATGGCAATAAAGGCAAATGCCTGATTTTTAATGTGTCACCTCTACTCGGAGAAAGGTCACCCTTTTGCAATGTGAGCATGCCTTTTCAGCCCATTCTCTTCCTTGTTCCTAAGCCAGTTCATGCCCAGGGAAAAACCCCTCCTCTCAAAACAACAGCACCTTTGCTCCCTCAACCAACGCCCAGAGTCAGCACCTGTTCCACTTTTGTTGTGTGGTGCAGAAATGGTTCCAAAGCTCCCACACAGAAGGGAGGAGGAGAAGAGATGAACATCTAGTGATAGTTTTTTCAAACCTCCCTCTCACATCTCCATGGGAACAGCATGGGGAGAGTGGTGCCCACCCAAGGCCACCTGTTCCTCTAGAACAAGTCAGGTGTTCAATGCCTTTTAGCTCGACCTAGAAACAGGCTGGGTTTTTAAAGTACTGTATTGGCCTGGCTTATAGCCTCACATTTTCCCCAAATTCCGACCGTGGAAAGTTAAAATGGGGCTTATATTCACAACCTTAAGGTATGCAGTTAGGAGTGTGGGGCAAACAGCCCCAGGAGTGCGGCAAAGCCCCGTGCGCGGCTCCCCCACCCCCCGCCCAGTATGCAGCGAGGAATGGAGCGGATTATATTCAGGTATTTTTTCTATTTTTTCTTCCCCCCCCAATTTTAAAGGTGCAGCTTACATTTGGGTGTGGCTTCTATTTGGGCCAATACGGTAATAACAGTTAATGGCTCTTTTGTGCGAAAGTAGAAAGCGGTTGGCCCAAACGGTGCGAGTCCTACTCAAGAGCAAACCTCCTGAGTAATGGGCATGGCCAACTTAGATCCATTAAATTTCAATGAGTAGCACTCAGTTGACTATACTCCCCTCCGGGACCGCATTCACAAAGCATTATGATACCACTTTAAACAGCCATGGTTTCTCCCAAAGAATTATGGGAACTGCAGTTTGTTAAGGGTGCTGAGAGTTGTTTGGTGACTCCAATTTGGCAGAATAGTGTAACAATCAATCTCTTTTCATGGGTAACTCTGAAAGTGTAGCTCTGGGAACAGAATAGGTGTTGCCCAAGAACTCTCAGCACTCTCAACAAACTACAGCTCCCAGAATTCTTTGGGAGAAGCCATGGCTGTTTAAAGGGGCATAATAGTGCATTATGTAAATGGTGTGAATGTGGCCTGAGTCGCGCCATTTCAGACTGCAGGCGGGGAATGAACATCAGTGCACCGCTGTCCCACTCAGGTCCTGCTTGTGGGCTTGCCATTGGGACATCTGTTTAGCCACTGTGACCCCTTTTGGCTTGATCCAGCCAGGCTCTGTTCTTAGGTGGGGGTTCACACAACTGAATACTTCTTCATATACATAAAAAAGAACGAAAACATTCAGTTGTCTCCAACTACCGGTAAGTTCTCTACTCAGAGTAGAACCACTGAAATTAATGAACCTAAATTAGTCACATTCATAAACTCCAACGGGTCTACTCTGAGGACTAACATTGGATGCAATCCATTTCCCCTTAAATGCTAATTTTCTACATGCAAGGATTCTTGTGTATGTGGTGGTGGTGGTGCTGCTGCTGCATGTCCCAAGAAGAATTCAGCCTAAACAAAGGTTTTGAAAGAAGTAGACTCCAGTGGGGAAATGCAGCTTAATGATTTTCTCTTCCAAAACAGCGCCTCCAGCTGCCTGCCCAGTAACCCAAAACCTGAGCTGTAGCTCAGTGATACAGTGGTAGAACATTTGCTTTGCATGCAGGAGGTTACAGCTTCAACCCCAGGCATTTCCAGGCTGGGAGAGAACCCTGCCTGAAACCTTTTAAGAATCACTGGCAGTCAGTGCACGCTGTGTAAACTATTGGTCAGACTTGGTATAAGGCAGCTTCCCCTGTTCCAGAGCCCACACGTCAGCCCTGTGCAATACTCTGCACTGCTTTCCAGTCTTCAAAACCAACTACCAACTTCAGCTGAACTCAAGCAGGGTGTCACTAGCAATTTAGAAAAGCCAGTTCAGTTGGAGCCCTGAGGGCCATTTCACAGCATACAGGCCAACTCTATGGGGCTGAGAACAGCTCAGTTCCCCCATCCCCCCAGTATGTGGGGACAGGGCTGAGCCCCCTGCCCCAAATCCTGAGGTGCCGGGCCCTGTCGGCCTTCCCGCTGTAGCAGAGGGACTTGTTGGGCCTCACAGCCTCCTTCTGATGTGTGTGATATCACACATCATCACACACATTTGCCACACAGAACTCAGTGCCTCTATTTCACAAGGACCAAGTATTGGCACAATCAACTCTCCAAGAATTATGAATAAATTCCTTTGTTTGTTTGTTTGTTTGTTTGTTTGTTTGTTTGTTTGTTTTTAAAACTGCCTTCAACCTTCTGGTTCATTACCAGCAAGGGAAGTCAAACCATTCAGACTACAATAGGGCCCAGCGCTGATGTGACTTGCTCCTGCAATTGGGGAAGGGGGTTGCAGGGGGAAATAGAGAGAGAATGAACCAGCTATCTGCCCCAGTTGTGCACTGACCAGAAATGGTTCGCCACTGTTTCCCCTGCTTCAAAAATCCTCACTTTTTAAATGTGGTTGTAAGGAAGTTAGCTTGTAGCTCAGTGGCAGAGCACCTGTTTTGCAAGCAGACGGTCCCTAGTTCAATTCCTGGCAACTCCAGGTAAAAAGATTGGAGGGTGGGGGAGAGACCCTTCTCTGCCTGTGGTCCTGGAATGTCACAGCCAGTCAGGGTACAAAATACCAGGCTAAAGAAGTGAATTGGCTTGATCTGGTTAAAGACAGTTACATATGATAATCCAGTGCTTTCCAAAGTGGGCAGGGGAATAATGGGGGGGGGGGGCTAAGAGGCAAGGTCGTACCTCGGAGGTCGAATGGAATCTGTTCTGAAAGTCCGTTCGACTTCCAAAACGTTTGGAAACCAATGCGTCGGATGTTCAGGTTCCAAAGAATGTTTGCAAACCGGAACACTCGAGTCGCAAGGCATTCATCAACCAACGTACGACTGTATTCTGAACAATGCTTTTTATAAAGTAGGGGACATTATGGATGAGTTCATGGAACCAAGGGGCCTGGAAAAGTTAGGGGACGAATCCATTAATCCCATATTCATCACCCTCAGCTGAAACACAACTTTGCATTTGTCCGTTCCCCCCCCCCCCACCTCAAACCAGAGCTTAGATTGGATGCTCCTCAGGGCAAAGAGCTGTTTCTGATGCTCGGTGTACCTTGGCGGCCTTAAATATAGCGTTAGAAACCCAGATGTATACCGTAAACTAGGCGCCAAATGGCTCCTTAAACCAAAACAGAATGTCTTGTTGCCATTTTTGGACAAGGTGACTTGAAAGTCTTATTTTTAAAATGTTGGACTGACTGCTTGATTCTAAGTTAAACACTTGGCTAGTTCAGATGACAACCTTGAGCTAGGTTGAGAACTTTGAGAACTTAAAGAAGAAAAGTCACTTGATCCAGGGCCAGTCTACATATATATTGGCCTCTTTTTCTTAATGGTGACTGCTCCTGCTCAGGCTGCACAGAAAAAGCATTTTGGTTCCAAAAATTCATTCTGAATGTGCAGATAAACTAGAACTGTGTTTGAAAACAGTCCAGATCCAATGATCCCCAGATGGTGGAGATGTCAGGCACCATCCTGACACCCAGGCATCTTCACTTTGTCGCAAATGCACCTGGCACTGGCTAATTTCGAACACCCCTTAAATAAATAACAATTCACCAGGCAGCGACCACACAGAGGAACTCCACTTAATGGCTTCAAAGCCTCATGCTTTCGGCTTTCTGACTGGGAAGAGAGCCCACGGAACAAACACACAGTGTGCCTTTAGCAACCCACATGAGCTGCCCTGGCAGAACTGGGCAGGACCTATTGCTGCAGTTACTGCTGCCTCAAGTAAAAACAAATCCCCTTTTGTCCTTGCTGCCAAGCCGACTTTAGCAAACACCCGCACACACACCTTCATAAAAACAATAACCAAACAAAGGGACTCATTTCAAGCTGGTGAATACTTTCAAATCTCTACCATCTTTGCTATTTATTTCTAGGGCACTTTTCAGAGGGTGCATGCAAAACAGCAACACACAACATACATGGACGTATTTATAAGGGTCAAAGTGCAAGGGCCAAAGTGCATTGGAAGAGCATACAATTTGCATTCAAAGGATCCCAGGTTCAATCCCTAGTTTGTTCAGGTAGGAAGCAAATACCGTACTTCCAAGGGAAGAAATAGTATCACTCTATTCTGCCTTGATCGTACCACACCTGGAGTCTCATGCCCAGTTCTGGGCGCCACAGTTTAAGGAGGATATTGACAAGCTGGAAGGTGTGCAGAGGAAGGCAACCAAGATGATCAAGGGTCTGGAGACAAAGTCTTAAGAGGAACAGTCGAGGGAGCTGGGTCTGTTTAGCCAGGAAAACAGGAGACTGAAAACAGGAGCCTGATATGCTAGCCATTTTCAAATATCTGAAGGGTTGTCACTTGGAAGGTGGAGCAAGCTAGTTTCCTGCTGCTCTGGAGGGCATGACCCGAATCAATCGATTCAAATGACAAGAAAAGAGATTCTGACTAAATGTTAGAAAGAACTTTCTGATGCTTTGACAGTGGAGCGGACTCCCTCAGAAGCTGATGAACCCTCCCTCATTGGAAACTTTTGAACAGTGCCAGTGGTGCCCATTGAGACCTCTGGAATGCCCAGAGGAAGTCTGTGTACATAACTAGTTGTTGTTTAGTCGTTTAGTCGTGTCTGACTCTTCGTGATCCCATGGACCAGAGCATGCCAGGCACTCCTGTCTTCCACTGCCTGCCTATCTATCTATCTATCTATCTATCTATCTATCTATCTAATCTCCCTGTTGTTGTTGTTGTTGTTTAGTCGTTTAGTCGTGTCCGACTCTTCGTGACCCCATGGACCAGAGCACGCCAGGCACTCCTGTCTTCCACTGCCTCCCACAGTTTGGTCAGACTCATGTTGGTAGCTTCGAGAACACTGTCCAACCATCTTGTCCTCTGTCGTCCCCTTCTCCTTCTGCCCTCCATCTTTCCCAACATCAATAAAAAAGTGATCGTGGGGCAGAGGGCCCAATCCACCACATACGGCATACTGGGTCCGGAAAATCCTCTTGGCATCTCATCAGAGTAAACTCTGCTAGTCAGAGCTTGGTTTTACCCCCCTCTCCAAAACTCAACCTAAATTTGCATCTAAACCAGCAAATGCACGTTTTTAAAACCAATCTGTGTCATGGTCCTGGGTCCCAAGCTTATTAAACATCTAGCACCAGCTTACCAAACTCTGACTATTAGAATAATAATAGGCATCATAAGAAGAACATTGAGTGGGGTGGAGGGGCTGTTTGCACCAAGACCCTGCTCTCAGTGTCCCCTATCAAAGTCAAAAGCAGATGGGGCAGAAACTCCTGAATCTTACAGAGTTTGAAATATGTATCTTTTCATAGTGGGAGTGTGTGGGGTCATTGCCAGGGTCGGGGATATAGCTAATTACTATTTTTATGGAGAGAAAGTCAGGAGGGCATATTTGCCATTCCTTGTAGCTCCTGTTAAAAGCTATTATTACAATTAATTTAATAATGGCTTTCTAAACTTCTCAATGTAATTAACACAGGGGTGCCCAAACTTTTTTCAAAGAGGGCCAGATTTGATGAAGTGAACATGCGTGAGGGCCGACCAAAGTTGTTGAGCTTTTTTTAAGGATTTTACCCCAGGAGATAGACTGCCACAGGGGCTGGATTAAACCGACTGGCAAGCCAGATTAGGCCCCTGAGACGGATTTTGGACATGCCTGAATTAACACATGGGATTATTAAAAACAGTTAAAACACATGAACAAATACATTCAACCAAGGCTAAAACCAAAACCAGAGGACACTCATGGTGAATACCCATTCATGCAGCTGGGATGAAAACCTGGGGGACAAAAATGCCTCCCACTTCTTCTAGTGAGTGCAGATAGTGGGCTCCTGCAGTATCTCAAACAGGAACACCATTCCACAGGACAGGGGCAGCCACACTAAAAGCCCTGCTCCGAGTTTCTGCGGAGTCGGCTCCTGAGGTCTTTGGAGCTAGCAGGAGTGACTTTCCCACAGACCATAGCGATTCACTGGGTGCATAAATGGATAAGGCTCTCTCTCAAGCAACCTGAGTTGTTTAGGGCCTTGTATGTTAGTAACAACACCTTGAACTTGGCCCAGTAGCAAATTGGCAGCCATTGAAAATCCACAAGCAATGGTTTATTATGCTGGTGATAGTAGGGCCCCACAATCAACCTTGCCTCTGTATTTTGTACCAGCTGCTACAACCTCCAGACCAAACTCCGCGTAGCCCCACATAACTCCCTGAGCCTCCAGTCGCTCTCTGGTCTCCAGGGACACCTCTCAGCATGCCCTTGCTTTTCTGTATGATGCTGTGGACTTCTGGAGAGCAGGAGCAGCGAGGGAGGGGAAGACTAAATTATCCACTATGGTCTGCAGGTGACTGCACCTAAGCAGATGTCCACTGGGTGGCCCCTGCCACACAGAACACACCCCGTACTGGGATTCAGCCAACACCAACAGCTGGGTGTTTAGCCACCCACTAAAACCTCCTCTATTCAACCAGCGTTCTTCCCCTTGACCCACTACTGCAGGCTCCTAAAATCATAGAATCGTAGCGTTGGAAGGGACCCAAAGGGTCATGTAGACCAACCCCCTGCAATGCAGGAACCACAACTAAAGAATCCCTGGCAGATGGCTACCCAACCTCTGCCATTGCCCTGGGCATTATTAAGACCTTCTGCTTTTATTTGAACTTTGTTGCTGCTGTAATGTAAACTGCTTTGGTATGTTCTGAAACAGCAATATAAAAATTCTTTTAATAAATACTGTTCTATTACTATTACTATATCCTCTTCTTGCACTTAAATCAGGCATCCTGACTCCCTGATTTCTCGAGTGTAAAGAAACCGCTGAAAAGTCCCAAGCTCAAGCTTCTGTGTGGCCTGGCTGTTGCTGCTGCAGCCTGTCCTGTCCTGGTGCATTCAGTGCTGCACCTCAGTGCTGGAGGAGAGAGAGAGGACACGGCTGTCGCAGCAGGATGTGTGGCTGAATCCACTGTGGAGTGAGCCCCAGGGTCCTTCTGGGAGAGGAGGCAGCACAAACAGTGACAGCATAGCAAGGTCACAGCCATCTCACCTCTGAGATGCAGGGGCAGGCTGGGCAAGGCAACAGAAGCACAGGCTGGACTCTCCCCCTGCTGCAACTAGGCTCTCTCTCAGGAGGGCCCCCATCACATTCACCTGCTCACAGTGCATACTGGCTCCTTTCCACTGGCAGCTCCAGCATTCCATAGTCATGTAGAGTTGGACGGGCACCCACAGAGTCATCTAGTCCAACCCCTTGCAATGCAAGAATTCACAGCCAAAGAATCACTGACAGATGGCCATCCAACCTCTAAAAACCTCCCAGGAAGAAGAGGCCACCATCTCCCAAGGGAGTCCACAGTCAAACAGCTCTTACCATAGGAAAGTTCTTCCTACTGTTTAACCGGAATTGCCTTTCTTGTAACTTGAATCCATTGGTTCAGGTCCTACCCTCTGTAGCAAAAGAAAACAGGCTTGCTCCGTCATCTATGTGACAGTCCCTCAGGTATTTGAAGATGGCTGTTCTCTCACTTCTCGGTCTCTTCTCCAGGCTAAACAAATCCAGCTCCCTCAACCATGGCTCTTAAGGCTTGGTTTCCAGTCCCTTGATTATCCTGGCCTCCCTCCTCTGCACATATTCCAGTTTGTCAATATCCTTCCTAAACTGTGGCGCCCAGAACTGGACACAGGACTCCAGGTGTGATCTGACCAAGGCGGAATAGAGCAGTGCTATTACTTCCCTTGTCCTGGGTGCTAGACTTTTATTGATGCAGCCTTGAATAGCATTGGCTTTTTTGCTGCTACATAACACTGTTCACTCATGCTTGGAGGACCCCTGCAAAAGGCCCTACTCCTTGGGGGTCAGTGTCGTCTCACAGGGGGTCAGTGCGCTCTTTGTAGCAATCGCAGGGACTCTTGCAAAAAGGGCCCCCCTGTTGGGGTGTAACTGTTACTTGGCTAGTGCCCAACCCTGCCAGCCCTGATCCTCTCATTCCCTGCAGTGCTAACTCCACCACACGAAACCAGCAAAAATATCTCACGCAGAAATTAATTAGCACCTAAACCAAACTGCAATCACACCACAAACCACCCAAGATGAATTAGCTGGATTTGCAGACATCACAGAGCTGGAAAAGGTGCAGAAAAGGGCAGCCCAAATGATCTGAGGGGCAGAAATAACTCCCCTATGAGGAAAGGTTACAAAATTTGGGCCTTTTTAGCTAAGGAAAAATCAGGCAAGCAAAGCCAGGGGCAGAAAATACAAGAGTGATGAATACAAATAGGCATGGGATGAAAAAGTGGGGAGCTAGAGGGGATTTTTTTCTCCATCACTCCTAACACTGGAACTCATGGACATCCAATGAAGCAACTGAATCTTGGACAGGCAAAAGAAAGGACTTCTTCATTTGGGATGGAACTCCCTCCCACAGGAGGCAGTGACGGCCACCAATTCAGATGGTTTTAAGAGAGGATTGGACAATTTCACTGAGAAGGCTAGCCATGGCTTCTAGCCACAATAGCTGTGCTCTGCCTCTGAAGTCAGAGGCAGTAGCACTTCTGAATGCCAGTTGCTGGAAACCGCAGGAGAGAAGAAGAACAGAACCATAGAACTGTAGAGTTGGAAGGTACCCTGAGGGTCATCTAGTCCAACCCCCTACAATGCAGAAATCTCAACTAGATCTTGCATGGCAGGTGGCCATCCAACCTCTGCTTAAAAACCTCCACGGAAGGAGAGTCCACCACCTCTCATGGGTGCAATAAAGCACCAAGTCAGCAAACAGAATAAAAACCTACCAATAGGCAGAAAACCCAATATAGCAGTAGGTCCCTGTTGCACCCACAAAGGCAATGTGTTGCACAGGAAGGCTCCATTTCTACACTGCAGCCAACGGTGGTAAATACACCTTGCCCCCCCCCAGTGTGGGCAAAAGGGCACCTTCACATTCTACTGTTGCAATGCTGAGCAAGTTAGTTATGTGTGTGTGAAGAGGTGCTTCCTCTCATCTGTCCTGAATTAACTGCTAATTGATTTCATTGATGCCCCAGCTAGGTTTTAATATTATCCCTCTTGGCTTTCTCCACACAACGCATCATTTTACTTACATCATGCACCTCCAACCCTCCACCGCAGGCTTACTCAACATTCTACACTCCACATCTAAACTGGAAAGCGTCAAACATTCCCCTGAATCATTTTGCTCGCTCTTTCCTGCACCTTTCCCAGCTCTACAATCTCATTTTTGATGCAGGGCAACCAGAACTGTATGCAGCATTCCAAGTGCAATTATATAGATTTATATAATTCTGATAGTACTGGCAGGTCTTGTTCCTGGTCAGTCACCACCAGTTCAGACCCCACAAGTGTGTATGTGAAATTAGGGTTTTTTTGTGTCTTAATGTGCATCACTTTACACTTGCTTACATTGAATTGCATTTGCCATTCTACTACTCATTCACCCAGCTTGGAGAGAGAAGACCACCTCACAATTCCTTTTTGCTTTAACCACCACAAACTATTTGGTACCACCAGGAAACCTGGCCACTGCACTGCTCACCCCTAACTCCAGATCATTTATGAAGAAGTCAAAAACCTTAAGAAATCAGATCTCTGGGCAACAAGGCACCCATGTATTCTTAGCTGAAGCAGCAACTGAGCCTCTTTCGGTGATAATGCCTCTTTACCTAACAACATGGGCAAGCTTGAACCATCACTGGGCAATTATGACCACTGGTTTATTCCAAGAGAATAAAAGATGTAAAATAAATATAATATATATGTAAATATAAAAATATATGTTCAAAGTTATATTAAGGGTTTGATAACCATGACAGCTTTTGAATGACCTAAGAAGAGATATAAGATAGATATAAGTGATAAGGGAGTAGAAAGATAACAGAATATATTAGAAAGGAGGTAATAGAGAAATAACAACAAGGAAGACATTCACTTTTAGTGCTTGATTATGCTTTTATGTTAGACAGGAAGTCGCTGTATTTAATGTTGCGTGTTTATTTTGTTGTGCCTTATGAGGGGGGAGGGGGAGGGAGCAATATTGGATAGTCACTATATTTTGCGCAGTGTCAAAGGGTATGTTATTAGTTAGTGTTTATGGTTTGTTTTTGTTGTTTATTGTCTCTGTCGATGTTTGATGTAGATTATTTTGTAATAAAGACTTTTTAATAATTAAAAAAGAGAGAGAGAGAGAATAAAAGATGGGAATAGTTCAGTCAGTAGAGCATGAGACTTAGTATCAGGGTCGTGGGTTTGAGCCCCACATTGGACAAAAAGATTCCTGCATTGCTGTGGGTTGGACTAGATGGCCCTCATGGTCCCTTCCAACTCTACAATTCTATGATCAAACCCTCCTGGAAGCTGCAGTCAGACTCACAAGCACCATTTCCACATTCTAGCTGTGTGGAGTTATTCAACAACAAAACCAAGGTACTCAGAACATGCTCAGAGGTACTTTCTCTGTACCATCCAGGCCCCAGAAACAGATTCCAACCCTGAGGGCCTGGCCCCAATCTACTTTTGTTTTGTTAACACTCAGAGGCAAAAAGCTCTCCGCAGAGTTAATCACCCCAGAAGCAAAATATTACACTGGCTACCTAGGAAGATCTGGGTTCATCCTGCAAAAGTCCTTCATTAGAATGCACATATATTAAAGGGAAGAAAGGAAAATCAATGCCCCTTGCTGCCTTGCTTCAGCAGAGGATTCCAGTGCAGCGACAAGAGAGTTGAACTAGGAAATGTGGCAATACCCCAGACTCATACAGGACACAGGTAGAAACCACTGGAAGAAAGGCCAACACCTGAGCTTTAGAATCCCTTTTTAAATACCAAGGCTGAGCCCTGCCCTGTTATTTGAGTTCCCAGTGCAGATGCACAGAGCTCTTCTTCCTAACCCCTGAGAGACCCCCATACTTCAGATCAAATGAAAGGTCAGAAACTCTTCAGACAAATCCAGCCCCTTTAAAAGGTGCTGGTGCCAACTCAGAGGTATCAACATAAGTATGAACAGTGGCAGCCTCAGCAGGCTACTTTGTCATGGGGCAGTTTGGGAAGGGCTTTGTCCCTCGTCTCTCCCCCCCCCCCTTCCCACAATCACCCCTTCTCAAAACCAGATTCCAGCAAATCTGGTTGCCGGCTAAAGTATTGTGGGACAAGATAGATCCCCCACCCTTCTCAAAATGAATCCATACACTTGGCGGTGTGGGGGCGAAAGGAAGGAGGAATCTAGCAAGGGTCAGGATAAAGCCTCAATCATTTCCCACCTCTCTCTCAATCTTTCTCATATACAACATCAAGCAAAGCTGCACTGGATGGTTTGACAAGCAGGGAAAGAAGAGACTTTAAAAAATAAATGGAGAGGGAGGAGGGAGAGAGACAGACCTGACCCACATAAGATTGTCACAGTCAGGGAATGGGGGGGGGAGCGGGGGACAGGTGGCACGTGGGAAATGAGTCAGTTAGGAGGCACCCCAGAGCAGGGACCCACAGCTGGTCACAGCCAGCCTGATCTGTGCAGCAACAGAAAGTATTTCTCTCCAAACAACATATGGAATAAGATGTTGATAAATCTGAGGAGGGGCACACCTGCACAACGGCTACGCACAGGTGAGAGCTGCAGGAGCACCAGAGCACTGCTTTTGCAAAGGTGGTGCCCACAGCAGAGACTGGGATGGATGGGTGCTAGCAGCCTCCCTGCCCCCACTCTTTGTCCTATATTGTTTATAAATAGACCACCTGCCAGGCTTTGGAGGCCAAGCAGTCTCCAGGCTGCTGTGCCGGCAGAGAGAGGGAAACAGATCGCAGCCAAAATCTCAACCAAGAAGGCCATGGCATGCCGCAGGAAAATTTCCATAGCCTGCTCTGTCTTGAGCCAGGGCAACTGCCTGGGATCTGGGCTGGTTGTGCTTCACTTTTGGAAAGGAAACCACAGAACCTATGCCTCCATATTTTTATATATTTTTTATATTTAGAAGGCCAGGCAACTCTATATCCCTCATTAAAAAAAAGGCACTCTTAAGCCAGATCAGCAGTCCATCTGATCGGTATTCTGCCAACAGACACTGGCCAATCAAATGCCCCAGGGAGGCTCACAAGCAAAGCATGATGGGAATATCCATCCCATGCTGCTGTTGATGCCCAGCAACTAGTAACTAGAAAATTTACTCTCTCTGGTAAAGGAGGCTGGAAGGTTATTATAACCAGCAGCTGCTGCTATGACTATTCCTTTTATCCTTTATTTAAAGAGGGACATGAATTCTACAAGCAATCAAGAATTCCTGTGGCAATGAGTTCTGCATGCCAGCGAGTCTAAATATAGACCCAGTCCAGGGGGGAAACTGGATTTAAATCTCACCTTAGCCTCCATCCTCCCAAAATGACCCAACTTTTAAGGGTGCCAGTGAAGCTGTCTGAATGGTGCACCCCAGTATTCTCCAAGACAATATAAGGGACCCAAAGAGCCCCATTCAGGCACTGTCTAACACAGTCCAGCCTCTTTAAGGAGGCAAAATGTTGTAGGGCAGCCCTACAGCCTTCCTGAAAAATTATTCTCTCCACACACACAGGGGTGGCACTGCCCAAAAAATAAGTAGAATCCTAGAGTTGGAAGGGATGCTGAGGAATCTAGTCCAACCCCCTGTAATGCAGGAATATGCAGCTTTCCCATACAAGGATCGAACCTGCAACCTTGGCATCATCAGCACCGCACTCTAACCAACTGAACTAAGTAATTGCAATGCACCCATTAAATGCTTCTCATACCTTTTACATAAGAGAGTGGGGTAAAAATGGTTGGAAACATTTTGAACTGTGCAGTTAGTAGATACCCCCCCCCAAATAACCCCATCTATCTCTTCTTTTGAGCCACGTACAGGTAAGCACCACAGGGCAAGCTGTTCCACAGGTTAACAATGTGTGGTGCAAGGAAATGCTTTATTCAGTCCTGTTCCCCTTTCCTTTCACAGCAGAAGGCCTGATGTCTGCACAGCCATTTGCTTATTTTCAAAAGGAGAGGTGTGTTTTTGAAGAATGCTCCTCTGCCTCACATTTAGGTGAAAAGGGGGGGGGGGTTGGGCCAGGGAGAAATCACACCCCAAATGTGAATGCAATGTTGAATGACCACATTCTGAAACTGAAAGATTCGACCCCACCAACCTTTTGCAGGTTAATCCGCAACAACTGCAAGAAATAACTAAAAATTAGTGGTGGGGAGGCAGAGTCTATTGAGGAAGCAAGGAGACTGGGTGGCAGGAAGCCCCCCCCCCAACACCCAAAACAGCACTGAGCTCCCAACCATCTCCCCCTATCAGTTCACCCCCTCTCATCTTAATCAAGAAAAGAGGAGTGGGGATGGAAGCATTACAAATCTCATTTCTTGTAGTCAAACCAGAAGTGGGGGGCGGAAGGTGAGACTGCGCTGTCCCAAACACAGACTAATCAGAAGGGGTGGCTTTCTCTCAGCTCCCCATCACCCCACGCGGCCTTATGGAGTTCCTGCTTTTTTAGAAGGGTCTTTCCTGATCCCAGTAGAAAACTGTCTTTTCTTTTTTAAAGCAAACCATACTTGCTCACAGCCTGCCTGGTCTTCCGGGGGCCTTGCAGCCCTGGTGTTTAAAAATAAAAGGAACGGTGATGGGGGGGGGGGGTCCAATCCTGCCCGCCCACTCCCACCAGTATTCGAGTGCCAGGTCTTTGAAGATACGCCTCCTCTCCGCTCCCCTCCTAAATGCCCCCCCCCCGCTCTACTAACCGGACTCCGTCGCTTGAGGGTTACATTCTTCCATAGCAAGAGATACAACTGGTGCAAAAACCCCATCTTGGCTGCTCCAGCGAGGCATCAGCTGCAAAGCATTGCGGGCAGTAGAGGCAAATCGGTGGGGAGAGAAGTTGGGGGCACAGCCCGGCCTACCGACAGATCTTCTGAGCCGCCGCTCCCCGGCTCCCTCCGCCCAAAATAAAAAATAGAAATAAAAGCCGGCTTTTGATTCAGCGGCAATAGCGGCGGCCTGCCCTGCCTTGCGAGCTTTCCGCTTTGTCTCCTGCAGATCAGGGGTGGGAAGGAAAGCGGATATTATCAGGCAGGCACCCTTTTTTAAAAAATGGAGCGGGGTTGAAGGTTGGGAATCAGCGTTTTGCAACCCGGTGCAAGACAACAACAACCAAAACAGACAACCCCGCTAACATGCAGTTGACAAACTGCTGGTCCATTTCGCTTTCAAAGGAAGCGGGCTCCCTGTCTATCTCCCCTTTTCATTACCGAACATACATCTGCCTGCCTGTGCCTGCCAGGCTCCGGCTTCTCCCCCTTTCTTCTTCTGCTGCTGCTGCTGCTGCTGCATTGCCTTGCAAGCCTCTCAGCCCGCCCCTATCTCAGCGCCAGGCTCCGGCCTCTTAAAGAGGCAGCAGCAGCAGCAGCAGCTCCGGCTCAGCTGGGCGGGGGCGGGGGAACGGACTCGGGGAGAGGGATAAAGGAAGATTTGCGCTCCTGGAATCACCGAATGGATTACCAGCCGGCTTCACCTCCCTCCCGACAAAGTCCTGGTGGCGGGAGAGGAACAGATTGACTCTCAAGCTGCAGCCCTGCTTAAAAACCATTTCCTGCAGATACCCACTGCTCCGCCCGCTTCTCCCTCTCTCCTGAAAGATTATATGTCACAATTAATCTGCTAATTAAATAACCCATCCTGCTTCTGATGGCGTGGGCTGCTGCACAAGGAAGCTTCTGTCCTAATAGGAAATGAGTTAGCATTTAAGGTGCTAGGAGCAGCACCGTGGTAGGTTGTTGAGGTAGAACAGCCCCTGCATAAAGTATAGGGCTCCTCATCACCATCCTAAGAATCCTGGGAACTGTAGTTTCTCCATCCACAGAGCTACAATTCCCAACATCCTTAACGAAGCACATACAGTTTCCAGGGTTGCAGGGGAAGCAGAGCCATGTGCTTTGAATTTAATGTGCAGATCCATAGTTAAGCTTCTGTGCAGGTTTGGATGTGTGGTACATGATAGTGTTGCTCAGAGTAGACCCATTGAATGGGCATGATTCACTTGGGGTTCTTATTACAAAAGAATTTCAGAAACAGACTTGAAAGAGAAGTTGCTGAATTACAACTTATTACCAAACTTAAAACCATGGAGAGACCTGGTCTGAATAGAGATATTGGATTCTCGTCTCATTACACATGCCAAAGCTATTTTTGGTCATCTGCATACCGGTACTATCCCTTGCTTTTTCCTGTAGGACTAATTGCAGTTGTTAACAGTCGTTAACAGGTTCACCATACCCATTGAATCAATCACCCATCTCCCACTACCCTCCTGAGAAAAACCCCACCCTCCCACTATATACGGTATAAGGGTCTGGGGACTTCTGTTTCAGTGTATCTGAAGAAGTGTGCAATGCACACGAAAGCTCATGCCAAGAACAAACTTAGTTGGTCTCTAAGGTGCTACTGGACTATATATATATATATATATGCACAAGTAGATAAATAGGAACTGCTATGGCAGGAAGGTAAACGGCATTTCCGTGCGCTGCTCTGGTTCGCCAGAAGTGGCTTTGTCATGCTGGCCACATGACCTGGAAGATGTACGCCGGCTCTCGGCCAATAAAGCGAGATGAGCGCCGCAACCCTAGAGTCGGACACGACTGGATATATATATATATATATATATATATATATATATATATATATATATATAATTCTTAATGTTGCTGTACTTTTAAATTAGATTCATGTAACTGTTGAGTTGAAAGATACCCAAGGGTTATCCCCCGGCAATTGTTGTTTAATTGATAAGGATGATAATTGATATTTATAATAGTGGTTAATGTTTATTTTATTAGGAATTCTAAATTAATAATACTCTAAAAGGGGGTTCTTTTTTGGGGGAAAACCTTTTGAAAAACTGCACCCATTAAAAATATTAATTTACAACTGAAAGCAGAACCAAATCCCAGCCAGCATGAAAAAAATGTAGCATCCAAATGCCTCATTGCAACCAGCTCAGACTCTGCATTGGAAGAACCAGGCTAATGGGAATGTGGGAATGTCTCTGCCAGGCCCTGGGATAACAGCGCAGTGAGCATCATGCAAGCCTTCCTACCGGTATCTATTAGTACAATTCATTATTTGCTTCTCACTTGCATCTACAGATGCTTATCTTCAATGCAGCAGAGAGGGGGAACAAAATTCAGCAATAAACTTTAACAAAATAATAATGATGGAGAAAAAAGGTAAAACATGTTTTTAATTTGTTCCTGATATTATTGTCATTTGGGGATTCCAAAACAGAGACATTTGAGGGGCTTCACAGCTGAGTGATGCTGGCATGCTTTCTAAAAGTCAAATTGCCACCACTGCTGTAGGGGAAGAACATTCAAGCTCTGTCTGTACTACGAAAAGCAACTTGGTATTAAACCAGATTCACTGTCACAACTCTCTCCCAGTTGAGAACTGCCAGCTTTGAGATGGTTACTAGTCATGACAGCAATGTACAGCCTCTTGTTCTGTGGCCTCCAACATGGCACCCATTGGGTACCACAGTAGCCTCACATATAGCTTTTGGGGACCCACCAAAACCCTCTGCCCAACCCTATTTCTTCTTAATTGAGTAGGTTTTGTGTGGTTTGGCCTGAGTCCCTCTTTTTTGGGGGGGAGTAGGGGAGAGGAAGGTGTTAATGTTTCCCATGTGTTTGCTGCTGTCTATTTGTTTTGGGTGTGTGGGGGTGTTTTGCCTGCTGGAGGGGAGGCGTTCTGAGCACCATTGCATTGCATTTACATCCCACTTTCTTTTCCAACAAGCTCAAGGTGGCGTACATGGTTCTCCCACTCCTCATTTAATCCCCATAATAACCCTGTGAGGTAGGCTAGGCTGAGGGACTGTGACTGGTCCCTCAAGGTCACCCAGTAAGCTCCATAGCTGTGGGGATGTGAAACCTGGTCTCCCAGGTCATCATCTGACACTCTAACCACTATAGCATCCAGGCCATCACCATTTTTCCTTCTGTGAAATGGGTATTTTGTGGTGCAGACAACAATTCCTTCAATTCCTTCACCCCCTTCCTTCAGTTCCTTCAAACAAGGACAGTTGTTTAGGCCTTCATGTCCACGATCAGATGTACCTCAGAATGGATATTGTAGAGTTGGAAAAGGGTCAAAAATGGGTAAACAAAAATATCAAGAAGGTGGAACGACACCCCTATGGGGAAATGAATTTGGACCTTTTTAGTTTAGAGAAAAGGTGAGTAAAATGTGACCTGATAGGAGTGTATATAATTATATGTGGCATGAAGAAAGTGGACAGAAAAAAGCTTTTCTCCCTCTCAGTGCTAGAAACCATGGTCATCCAATGAAGCTGAACAGGGAAGATCAGGACAGATAGAAGTCTTTCTTCACACAGTGCATATTTCAACTACTGTACAGAACTTGCTCCCACAGGTGGTAGTGGTGGCCACCAACTTTGGATGGCTTTAAAAGAATATTAGTGAATTTCACAGAGGATGTGATTATCAGTGCCCACTAGCTAGTACTATTTTTCTAGAAAAAAGAGGTGTCGGAACTCAGCATGAAGGGCCCCCCTCGTTCTCTTGTAATGGCAACGGCGCCCACCTGAGAGGTGCCAGAACTGATTTCCAGGTGAATTCCAGAAAAAACAAACAAACAAACAAACAAACAAACAAACAGCCTTGCCACTAGCCATGATGGCTCTCTTCTGTCTCCACTGTCAGAGACAGCAATGCTTCTGAATATCAGGCGCTGGAAACCACAGGAGGGCTCTTGTGCCCAGGTCCTGCTTGCTGGCTTGACATTGGCCGCTGTGAGGACAGGATGCTGGACTCAGTAGGTTTTTAGCCTGATTCAGTGGGGCTCTTCCTAGGTTCTTATACAATATACCCTAAACAGCAGGTGCTAGGAGGAAAGAGCAGGGGGAGGATGTCTCTGATTAATCCTTGACAAGAGGAACTTTCTGGACTGGAGATATCCGGCAGCAGCTGGAAACCAGGTGGATATTTGATCCAACCCAGGCAGGTGCTTCTTAAAAATAATCTTCAGGTCATACAAGACCTTCACGTGTTTTCTCCAGATCTTCAACAGCCAATTGAGTGTAGTCACAAAACGTGTCCTTCTAGCTGCTATTCCCTCTGGGGGCTCAGGCGCCCAGCTGAAGTGCTGGGCCAGGTGTAAAAGATCATGTGCAGAAGAGGCTTGTCCTCCAGGGAACCAGAGGGTGGGCACCCTGGGGAGTGGTCCACCTGGGCAGATAATGATGGATATGGCCGGGATGTTGCAGCAGGCAAGGCCGGCTGTGGTGGCTTTGCGGTGTCATTTTGCTTTTCTTGCTCTGGAGGGAGGGCTGCAGAAGGGTCAGAGTGAGCACAGCTTTTTTGTTCTCATTGGGAAATGTACAAAAATTCACCCTCATGAGATTAAACAAAGGTACCAGAGGGTAAGGAGGGGCACATGCCGGCAAGTTTACAAGGGTTGTCACTGCAAACATGCTTTCCTCCCCCCCCCGCACCCCCCAGAAATGTCATTTTTGAAAACGTTCCTGTAGTGCCATCAGTGCGCATGACCCTTTTAACAGAGCAAAAGGGAATAGGTCTCTGCCCTAGGAACTTACAGTTCGAAATCCAAGCGCCGTGGAAACAACAGTGCAAGGGAAATCAGGGGTAAACAAAGCAAACGAACCAATGCAAACCCAGTTTTTAGCACTCTCTGTGAAAAACAGGGAATATTTTCCCCTCTCTTTCTCGCAGGTGGCGCTCTTGCTAATGAATTTGCCACGTTCGGCTCACTATTGTTAGAGCTGAATGCCAAATTCAGGAACAAGAGCGCCTCCTGGGGGGAATGGTAGGAAATGCCGGTGGCTGGCAAAAGAATAACGACTCTCTACCAACTATTAAAAACCTATCTGAAGAAGTGTGCATGCACACGAAAGCTCATACCAAAAACAAACTTAGTTGGTCTCTAAGGTGCTACTGGAAGGGTTTTTTTTAATTATTTTTATTTTTACTACGGCAGACCAACACGGCTACCTACCTGTAACTGTTATTAAAAACCCTGTCTGCTTAATCTGGACGACCTGACCAGGACCGTCACCAAGGGTCAACATGCCAAGGGCAGCTGCAGGGAGGAAATATTGCTCCAAAATGTGGAACCAACGATTAATCTGAGGACAGTGATTCAAGTTCTCTCTCACGTCTGAAATTCATGAAACTTTATTTATTCATGGCACAGTTATATCCCACCTTTTTCTCCAATGGGTGCAAGTTGGTGTACATGACCCCCCCACAATTTAATCCCCACAGCAACCCTGTGAGGTAGGCTAGGTTGAGAGGCAGTGACTGGTCCAAGGTCATTCAGTGAGCCTTGTGGCCAAGGGGGGGTTTGAATCCTGGTCTGGCTCTCCCACACCTTTTAGTGTTCCCTAAATTCTCTCTTTTCACAGTGGCAACTTAGAGCGGGCTGGGATACAAATCTGGGGGTGTGTGTGGTTTAAGCCTCTTTTTAAAAGAAACAAAATAAAACCCTGATTTTTTAAAGCCTGCTATCTTTTTGCATGCATCTCTTCCAAATACCCTCATCATCATATTGGCATCAGTGCAGTGGTCATGAACCTTTTTGAGGGCGGGGGGTGGAGCTGGAAGTCTAAGAAACTCTTGTGGACACTGCAAAATACCCATTTCACAGAAGAAAGATTGGGGATGCTCAGACTCCCCTCCCAAAAGCAAGCAGAACACCTAGAACCTCAACTCTCAGAAAAGCTACTCTTCCCCCAACCCCCCCCAAATTCCAGGGGTATTGGGGGTCCATGGGGTCACGAAGAGTCAGACACGACTAAATGACTAAACAACAACAACCAGGGTCTGTATTTTCTTAGGACAATGAGGCACAACAGAATCTGTGCTGTCTTTATGGTATATGGTTTTATTTATGCATATATACAATCTGCATCTTTATGGAGAGAGTGCAGAGCATTCACATCCCAAGAGGGTCCTGTTCCTCTCATTGCGGCAGCCTCAGATTACAAGAGACCCCAAACATCATGTCTGGCCCTTTGTGCAGCATAAAGCAGGCTGCCTGCCTCCTGTTCTGACTTGCAAAAGGGACATTGCCTCCCTGCCCCCCCCCATTCACTTACCTCACTGCCTACCGGTACTGCAATTCTAGAAACTCTCCCCACCCCCCCACCCCAACTCTGGGATTGCCTTTTGCTAATTACCCAGAGCTCAGGGTGGGGTATCCCTGCTCTGCGTCTGCCTTGTTGATGACTTTCTTGACTGGTTAATAACTCTGCCTGTGCCAAGGCGATTCCCTAGTCAGGAAAACAAGTCCATTCTTTGTTTTTACACTGCTAAATCCATTGATTAAACTCCAGCATTTACTATAGCCAATAATTATGGAGTTTTAATGAATCAAAAATTTTTAGGGGAGTCTTGTCTCCCCCTCAAACTTATAACAATAACAATAATAATGGGATGGCTAGCATGCCTTACCAGGCCCCACAATGTGTGTGTCTGAGTGCATTCTGCAGACACTATGTTGGGGCCCCCAGTTCACATGTGTTCAAAGTATGGGATACTTCTATGGAATGCATAGAATCATAGAGCTGGAAGGGACCCAGTGGGTCATCTAGTCCAACTCACTGTAGCGCAGGAATCTCAGCTAGCTCATACATGACAGGTGGCCATCTAATCCCTGCTTAAAAACCTCCAAGGAAGGAGAGTCGACCACCTTCCAAGGGAGCCGGTTCCATTGCAGGGGGTGGGCCAGATGACCCTTGGGACCCCTTCCAACTCTGCAATTCTGTGAATCCATGAAGTGCCTCATCTCAGCAACCTCTACATCTGGGGTTTCTGATCTGGGTTCCCTTCAGAGCTTCTCTGAACGGCCCCATCCAGCTTTAAATCCCAGAGAGATGCTGTCAGTCAGAATAGACCAGGAACAGGGCACTACAGCTTTCCATATGTTTTGGGCCTGCCACAACACCTGCCACCCGCAGCCAGCCTAACCAACAGGGATGGTGGGAGTTTCCTTTCATAGACTAATCTTTTGAAGAAGTCTGGGTTTAATCTCTGGCATTATGAGAGAGTAGGCGGGTGAGGGGGAAATATACTAGGCGTTCTCTCACTCCACAAAATCTTACGGTTTGATCTTAATTAGACCCAGTCCACCTTTTAGTGTTGCCTAAGTTCTCCCCCCCCCCATGTGCTGCCATGCAAGACCAGGCACTGGTGTGGGAGGGTGTCCAACCACATGAAAACGCAATGTAAAGTTTCAGGAAACCGCTGTAGAAGCAGAGTGTGAAAGACGCCAGTGATGAAATAATCTTACCAAGAAAAAAAGAAGAAGGAAGGGAAAGAGATTGTGATCCCCTACTCAGCTGCTGCTTTCCTCTGCTGCTTCTTCCGAACAAAAAAAGGCCTTTTGAGAAAGAAAGGATCCAGGAGGTCTCAAAGCATCTTATGACAAGGAGGGCAACATGGTAATTAAGCTGTTTGGGGATTTTTATGTTGCTTGATGGGAATGCTTTTCCTGATATTTTTGTTTAGGTGCCTTGAACACCAAAAAGACAGATTTATTTATTTATTTGTTTAAAAAATCAAATCAAATCAAAATGAATTGCAATTACTTTTTTAAAAGATTAACACAGTTCTAAGAGACCCCTGGGGTGGGTTTTTTATTTTTATTTTTGCATTGGTTAAGCAAGGGCTAGCAGTTATGTGCTACTTTGTTTTTTAAATATAAATTTAAAGTAGGGTTTTGCATGGCACTTGATTCATTGCTTTCTGTTGCTTTACTGTCTCTGATGTTTTGCATTTTATGTTGCTACGGCGGGGAGCTCCCTGGGAAAGGGGTAAGAATTTTATTAAGCTGTCTGTTTGCTTTTTCTTAGGACAGTGTTATTTTTAAATGATAAGTTGAAAAGCTGAAGGAAGGAGAAAATAAATCTCTCCATCTAACTTCAGCTAATCTTTACTCATGAGCCTGACATTCTCAGCCATTCACTGCTTCCTCTTAACACTCCCCTGAATACCACATATACAAGTTCCCCTCCACTCCATGTCCTCATTTGTCTACCTCTAGAATGGGCACATTTTGCACACTTTTGAAACCCAGCATCCTTTGCCAAATTTGCAGCTAAGGCTTCAGATGGAGAAACTTTCATTTTCACATCCAATTTGGGAGAGTAATTTTTTAAAAGGTAAGGATTAAAAGCTCACCAAATCTTACATATTTGGGGTACTTCCGCATTGTTGCTATTTGTGGATGAGATTCATTCACATAGCAGCAAATTCAGGTTGTGCTATTATAGATGATTTGGGGTTCTTGTGCAAAAAAAACCTATTCCCCTGCCTGAAAACAGCACACACCCCAACTTTCATGATAAGGAAAGTGATGGTGGCAAAATTGACTGGGAAAATCAGAAAACAGGAAGAGAAGAACTTTAAGAAGGAATGAGAATAATTTACAATGTATTTAAGAGAACAATGTAAACAGCTAAAAACTTTGACAGGATTTGAGTAACGCTTGTAATGTACTAAAAATTATGGTAAAAATTGATTATTTAAGAAAAATAGAGAAAATAAGAGAAGCAGGTGAAAAACAATTGATAGTGGTAACCATGGAAGGGCAGAGGGGAGTCGAAGGATTTAGGGAATGTAAAGCAGCAATGTAAAACTTAATAAAAAAGATTTCACCCCCAAAAAAGATAGGGAAAGTGATGGGAAAATACACTAGAAAATGTAGGATAACAGTTGCTTTGTTGCAAAATCATTTTACCTCTGCATAAAAAAAATCAGAATGGATGCTCAATAAATAGCTAAAGTCGTCTGATCACTCCCTGAAAATGAATCAGGATGAATGCTCAATATACAGATCATCTGGAGATGCCCTTTAAAAAGACATTGATAACTGGATTTTTGAAAATCGTGTTAATATCGCACCTCCCCCCCCGCCTCCGCCCCAAGAGCTCAAGGTGGAGTACATGGTTCTCCATGTCATTTAATCCCCACAACAAACCTGTGAGGTAGGTCAGGCTGAGAGGCAGTGACGAGCTCAAGGTCCCAGCCAGGGAGCCTCATGGCTGAGTGAGGATTTGAACCCTTGTCTCCCAGGTTCAGCACTCTTAAGCACGACACCATTCCATTATCATATCTACGAGACACCTCCTACACCAAATTCTCTAGGTGTCATACAAACAAAAAGAGAGTGGAAACCTAACAACGAAAACCACAATCAGCTAGAGAGGCAACTGGCAGAAGAAACCCTCAGGTGTAAAACTTCTGACTGTGAAAACTGATTCTTGTCTACTCAGAAATAAGTCCAACTGAGCTTAGAGGGGCTTACTCCAGAGGAAATTGCAGTCAAAACCAGAAACGTCGACAGCTGGGAATGTTATTAACAGTACAAAGGAGGGTTAGAATAACTTTTGCTGTAAGGGTGTGGTTCCTTCTACTTTATATAGATTACCGGAGGCAACGGTATATTTTTGGCTGCCGTCGGTATGTTCTCATTGAGCTGTGTCAGTGTGCGATGCTCAGGTTGATCAAGCTCTGCTTTCCTCTTTAGATCTCATCATGCATCAAAGTGTTTTTCCATACAATAAAGATTTTGGGTTTGTTTTTTTATTTAAAGAGTGCCCATTAGGCTGGACACAATTTGTTTTTCATTTATTTTTGCCAGGAAGTAGGAACTCAGTAGGGCCATGGCTTCATTTCAGAAGATGCACCTAAACCGTCCCGTTCTACACAAAACCTTCTGCTTGTTTTATGCCAGACTCAGCCTTCACCAAACTGGTGCCCTCCAGCTGTTTTGGGGCCTCGGCACTTAATATAGCCAACACGTTCCTTCCCGCCTGGCCTTCAGAAAGGCAGCCTTCACTTGAAATGTGTTAGCAGGCTTCTATTTAAAATCTCCGATCCTCAGAGTCTTGGTTTACAATGGTGCTGATTGCTTGTTGCTCTTTCTTATTGGCTTTTAACCCAAATCCTATTGTTTTATCTCGTTTTATTGCGCTACTTTGGGGACTTGTATGGGTGGGAAGGGCTGTAGATCAGGGGAGGGCATCTGCCTGGCAAACAGAAGTTCCCTGGTTTGAGCCCCGCTAGCCTCTCAGGAGGGGCTGGGAGAGACTCCCTGCCAGAAATCCAGGAGAGCCTGGTGGACAATATTGAGCTGGATGGGGCCAATGGTCTGACTTGGTATAAGGCAGCTCCCTATATTCCTATTTGGAAAGCAAATAGCTCAGTAGTAGCACACTTTGCATGCAGAAGGTCCCATTTTCAATCCCCAGCATCCCAGCATCTCTAGGTTGGGTTGGCGATGCCCCCTACCTGAAATCCCAGAGAGCAGCTGCCAGTCAGTGTAGCCAATACTGAGCTCAGATGATCAATGGTCTGATGGTATAAGGTGGCTTTTGACATTCCTCTGAAGCCAATAGTTTTACAGTTGTCTTTGGAGGCCACCCTTTAGAAGCCAATTAAAATGGAATTCAGTAGAGATAGAGCCTTTTCTGCAATGGCTCCCATCCTACAGAACTCACTTCCAAACTGTCTTATAGCTTTGTATCACATTTTTATGTACTGATACCTCTTGGGTGATACCACTACAGTCTATACACCACTTTTCAGACCAAAGAGTCCCCAAAGCAGGGAGGAGCAACTAACCAAGCCAAACATCCAAATGCACAAGTTTTTAAAGAATATATACTTTGCCTTGTTAATTGGGGACCCTGTTAGCCTGCATAGTCAGCAATTACAGCAGGCATGTCCAAAGTTTGTTTTGGGGGCACCCCGTCTGGTTTTATCCGGCCTCTGTGGCTCAACAACCTTTGTCGGCCCCCATGCATGTTCACTACATCAAATCTGGCCCTCTTTGAAAAAAGTTTGGGCACTTTTCAAAATTGCTGAGACCAGTCACTCTGCTCCCCCTCCCAGATGGAGCAGAGCCTGTGTCCGACGCCCACATGGAGAAGTCCAGCTCCCTGGCCAGTTCCTGATCCTTATGAAAGGTGTATTCAGGAATGATGTTTTCTTAGTTCTTTTTGTGTGGGTGGAATATGTTCCTTTCTTCTTCTTTCTGGCTTCCTGCTTGCCTTTCAATGCTTATCCCAGGTAAATGCCCCAATGCCTGGTCTTGGACTGCTAGGTTTCTTTAATCTAATTATGTCAGAGCAAGATGGGCTGAATGCAGTTAGGAGAGGTTATGTCATTTACTCAGACTGATTGTCTGATCAACACTATTAAGTAGTTCACACGACTTTTAGCCTTTCTCACAAGCAGATGCCAACAGCAACCACTACTAAAACTTGAATTAATTTATGCTGATTAAATCAATTTATATGCAAGTTGCTTTATTTTCAAATATTTCATCCCTTGGAACCTGTTTTATTTCCTATCAATTCATAGAATCATAGAATTGTAGCGTTGGAAGGGATCCCAAGGGTCATCTAGTCCAACCCCCTGCAATGCAGGAATCTCAACTAAAGAATCACTGATAGAGGACCATCCAACCTCTGCTTAAGAACACCCAATGAAACAGACCCCACCACCTTTGAAAGGAGTTCATTCTGTTGAGCCACTGCTTCAGGCCCTACCTCTGGAGCAGCAGAAAAGAAGCTTGTTCCATCTTCCATGTGATGCCCCTTCTTATATTTGATATTAGATATTATAAACTCTTCTATGATAACTACTGCACTTTCTACACTAATAAACTGGGTGGTTTGTCCCACTTAGTCTCGAGCCTATGGTTTTCACTGCTTTAGATCTACTCCTTCTTCCACTGAGTTGCTGCTAAACAAATTAAAACCTTGATTAGGAGATCCAGTGATTGTTAATGCATTGGTTCATCCATGGTATGGACTGACTGATTAGATCTCCATATATATATAGCATACTTGTGAAGCAAAACACTTTGTGTGCATTATCTTGCTATAATCCTTACAACAATCTTACAGGGCAAGTCAGTGCTATATTGCCATTAGGGAAACTGAGTCCAAGAGAGAAATCTCTATGTCCCCTCTGGCCACCACAGGAATGAGTTCACAGTGAGCGCAAAACCTCTGAGGACTTCCTCATTTGTCACTCAGCAAGCATGAGGGATGCACAAGACCCCATTTTTCATTGTAACAAACAAAGAATTCCAACAGTTCATTGCCCTTTCACAAGGGAAGCTGGAAAGAAGAACCAAAAGCTTGTTTCTGCACGAAGTGGGGGATTCTTCCATCTCCACCATCTTCATTTTCAAAACATAGACTAGATACCAGACGTTAGGAAAGACCCTCCCCTGCGAAGCTTGCAGAGGTTTTGCCAGCCAGTGTGCAAACAATACTGGACTAGATGGGCAATAGTATAGACTGCTGTGGTCTAAGGCAGCTTCTCATAACTTTCTACACAGTCAGAACTTTACAAAAACAGAAGATTCTTTCTTGGACTTGTTTCCCTGGAGTTGACTCTCCTCTCCCCTCCTCTGTTGCAGCTTCCTAACGCCCACCCTGACTGAAGGACAAGAAATGCTGACTTTTGAATTCAGGAGAATTAAGCACATGCTTAATGAGCAAGAGGATGGTGGCCCCTGCATGCACAATGGCCTCCTACTCCATGATAACCATGAAGAGATTTGCTGGCGCAATGTTCCTGCTTGGCGCTGTGTTCTTGAACTTGACGTTCCTTGCCCAGCCATTCCATAACCCCAGCAGAACTCAAGCACAGAACCATTCCCTGGTGGTCCTGATCTGGGACTGGCCTTACGGCCATGCCTTAAACCTCACCGGCAATCCCTGTGCCACGCTTTGCTCCATCAAGAGGTGCCAGCTGACCTGGAACCGCAACCTGTACAACCGAGCAGATGTGGTAGTTTTCCACCACTGGGCACTCCAGCACCGCAGATCACACCCTCCTGCATCTAAGCCCCACCCAGGGCAAAAGTGGGTGTGGCTCTCCCTGGAGTCCCCCACACACAGCAAAGACCTAGCCAGGTGGGATGGAGTATTCAACTGGACCATGACGTTCAGGCGGGACTCCGACATCTTCATCCCTTATGGGGAGCTCATCGCCCAACCATCAGATGAGGTGGACATCCCAGAGAAATCTGGCCTTGTATCATGGGTCATCAGCCACTACCACCATACCCAGCAGAGAGCTCAACTGTACAGGAACCTGTCAAAGTACATCAAGGTTGATGTGTATGGGAGGGCAAACAAGAAGCCTCTCTGCCCGGCCTGCCTACTGCCCACCATCTCCAAATACAAGTTCTATCTGGCCTTTGAGAACTCCGTCCACCGGGACTACATCACTGAGAAGCTCTGGAGGAACTCCCTCCTGGCTGGAGCCGTGCCTGTGGTCATGGGGCCTCCCCGAGCCAATTACCAGCAGTTCATTCCTGGTGATGCTTTCATCCACGTAGACGACTTTGGTTCTGTGAAGGAACTTGCAGACTTCTTGCTCACCATGAATGAGAGCCGCTACCAGAGGTTCTTTGAGTGGAAGAGGAGTTTTGCCGTGAAGCTGTATGATAGCTGGCCAGAGAGGTTCTGCACCATCTGCCAGTGTTTCCCCAGCCTGCCCCAAGGGAAGGTCTACTACAGTTTGGAAAAGTGGTTCTGGGGTTAGCAATCAGGGTGGGCTGAAGTCAGGGGCCTCGCTAGGTGCTTAAGAACCTAAGAAGAGCCCTCTGGATTAGGCCAATGGCCTATCTAGTCCAGCATCTTGGCCAAATGCCCCATAGGCCATAGAAATCTAGATATATTGCCTCCACACCGGGAGGAGGTGTTCCATAAATAGGTAAGAAAAGCCTGCTGGATCAGGCTAAAGTGTGTGTGGGGGGGCATCTAGTTCAGCATCTTCTCCTCACAGTGGCCAACCAGATGCCCCAAAGGGAAACCAGCAAGCAGGATCCGAGCACCAGAGCCCTCTCCCCTCCTAGGTCTCCCAGCATTTGGCATTGAGAATCATTGCTGCCTCTGTCTGTGGAGGCAGAGCAGAATCCTCCTCACGGCTGGTAGTATTCCTTGCAGGGCTTGGGGCACATGGGCCAAATTTGTACATGCTGATTTGTTGGTATGCATGGAAATTTAGGCTAATTGTCAGAGGGAAAGATCCCTTGTAAGCATTAAGAAAGAAAGAAAGGTTGAATGGGAGACAGAAAGGCAGCAGATCTGGAGCCCAGTGCAAAGGACCTAGGGGCCACCCACACATACCAACAATGCTAGCTGCTGGATTCAAACAAGGAGCACCCTGGGCTTGGTCCTCCTTGTGAAGAGTCAGGATGAGTCTGCAAGAAGAGTGACTCAGGGCCCCATTATTGCTCCACTGTTGTTTTGCACAAGCTTCTTCTGACGTGACCTGTTTCCTTTTTTTTTTTTTTTTTAAATTTTTATTGGTTTTAAAAGCGGTAGACAAATAAGAACAAACAACAACTACAACAAAATATCACTGACAAACAGACAAAAACAAGCAATAACAATAACAAATCAAATTCAAGTCACAAACCTCTTTGCTTTTGTACAGTAATTTCTTTCTACAACTGACTATTTTCCTTCCAGTTTTTCATTGTCTGTACAATCTCCCTTATATTTTTAATAAACATAAGTAAACAACAATAAAGAAAAACAAAAAAAAAAAACTTCCAATTTTTTTGCATTGTATTTGTATTGCCATTTTGTATTCCATTTATACACACTCTGCTTCAATCTCTTTCTTCTTCTTTTTTGTTCCCTTATTTCAATTTTTATTCCTTTTATGTATTTTTCAAGCCTCACTTTAGATCCGACAATAAATTGTTATTTGGATAGTAAGTATTTAAGTATATCTTAAATATATTCCATTCCTTATATATTTTCTGGTTCGGTAGTCCTCTTATTTTCCCTGACATTTTTGCCAGTTCCAAATATTCTATCATCAATGCTTGCCAATCCTCTATTGTTGGGGCTGTGTCTGATTTCCAGTTTCTAGCTATCAATATCCTGGCAGCAGTTGTTCCGTACATACACAGTGGTCTTATTTCGTTTTTTATATCCTCTGCCATAATTCCTAGGAGGAAAAACTCCGGTTTCTTCTTAAATGTTATTTTAAATAATTTTTTCAGCTCATTATATAATTTATCCCAGAAATCTGCTATCGCTATGCAGCTCCACCACATATGGAGGTAGGTTCCTTTTTCTTTCCTACACCTCCAACATGTTGGTGACCTGTTTCCAAATTGTTCTTCATAGCAGTGGCAGTGATGTCATGCCAGGGTCCTTCTTGGGCAAACCATCAGATTGCTCCACAACTGCCTGTGCCTTTGTTCTTGCACTCCAAACCCTGCCCGAGACAGATTTCTCGACTCAGCCCTCTCTTCCCAGTGCCTGCAATTGCCTCTGCTACTTTATTGGACCTTCATCTGGATGAACCTCAGAATTCGGCTCCTGACCCAATCCTATCAGGATTCACACCTGTGTGCTTGGCTGCCTGTGGCCCAGCTGGCACAAGCAGGCAGGAGTGTTCCTAACACTTTTCTCATTTCTGCTCATCAGCTAGCCTGAGCCTGTACAAGACACAGGGGTTTCCTTTCACCCTGTTACTTTTCCATAACTGGTACATGCTTTCCCTCTGTGGGTGGGCAGAGTTTTGTTTGCTTCACACCATGTGGTGGTTGTATGTCTGGCTGGGCACCGTTTTATGTCTTTGCTGCCTAGGTGGCTGAGAGAAAGTTTGGCATTTTGACATCTGAACCATCCTATTCCCAGGGAGTGAAACAAACTCACTGAGAAGTTATTCTGCACACGCAGAGGTTGGGTAGCCATCTGTCAGGGGTTCTTGAGCTGTGATTCCTGCCTTGCAAGGACTGGAGTAGATAATACATTGGGTCCATTCCAGCTCTACAATTCTATGATTCTATGACTTGGGTACCAAGGTTCAGGTCTTGTACCACCTTTTCAACAGTCACTAAACTCTGCGGCTGGCTCAGCCTCCAATATATTAGAGGAGCTAGGGCAGAAGATGAGAAAGGCTCCCTTGAAGAACCTCAGGCTGGCAGAGTTGAATCACAAAGTTCATAAGGCTTCAAAGATCTGATGCTGAGAACTAAGAATACCGGTATATATCTTTCCAGAAGATGACTGAGAAAACACACACACACACACACACACACACACACACACACACACACACACAGAGCGAGAGAGAGAGAGAGAGAGAGAGAGAGAGAGCTAGAGAGCTGATTAAGCGCTTTATCTTTTCTTTATCTCTGCCATCCTTGTTTAATCTGAAATCACAGAGAGGATTGATCTCACACAGACACAAACTGACCATCTGACACAAATCGCCATCTGAACCTTTTAGTCAGCTGTCGATGAATTTAACAGTGCAAGCAACAGCTCATGTCATGCAAGCAGACCCTCCGAGTGTCCTTATTTTCCAGGGACAGCCCCAGATTTACAGAAGCTGTCCCAGTTTCTGATTTGATCCCGGAATGTCCCACTTTTCCTTAGGACGTCCCTATTTTCATCAGAGAAATGTTGGAGGGTATGGAGTTATCTGACCCCTGAGCCATTTGAAGGCAGCCCTGTATAGGGAAGTTTCAAAATGTTTAATTTTTTAAAAACGTTTTTATGTATGTTGGAAGCCGTCCAGAGTGGCTGGGACAACCTAGTCAGATGGGCGGGGTATAAATTGTAATTTTTTTATTATGGAATAAGACATCCCTATTTTCATTGGAGGGTATGTGCAAACAGTTGATGGGGCAGCAGCCAGTTCTCTGCCACGCCTCAAACCTCAGCCACCTCATTGTGGCATAGTGTTGGGTCTGGGCCCCAGGAGCCCAGGGTTCTAATCCCTTGGGAGCCAGTTACTGCCTCTCAGCCTAATCTACCTCACAGGGTTGTTGTCAGGATTAAATGAGGAGGGGAGAGACCAATGGATGCCACCTTCAGGTCCTTGGAGAAAAAGGCGTGGTGGAAATGCAATAAATAAATAATAAATTGAACCTCTCCCCTCCCCCACTCTTTCACACACTTCCTCCTCTGCCAGCAAACTTCTCTTAAGCCCAAATCTCCCACCTCTTTCCCTCTATCCATAGCTTCCACAGCCTCCTTCGCCACTTCCTCTCCACTGCTTCCTGCTGGTCTCATCTATGCAGGCGGTATCTACACACACACACACACACACACACACACATGGACCCCTAAGGCAATACCCCTTGGTATTACCCCTTGCTAATACAAATGCAGCTCTTTCTTCTTCATTTGCACTGGGGGCTGTGAGCAAGGCATGGGTGGGGGTGCAGGATGGTACATAGAATATGCTTCACAAAGTAATATAAGCAGCGATGACAGGTCTCTGCCCCGAGGTGCTTACAGCCTCTCAAGCTGTACAAGTAATGCCAGATGAAGAGCAGCGAGATTCAGGGGTCTGGCCAGAAATGAATGTGAAGACGTTTCTTGGTTTCATCACTTGGACTTCACTTAGAGCTGAGAAGTTAAAACCTTCGAAATAAAACCGATCAAAAAAATAAATCTGATCCTCTCATTACCACAAAGTTGTGGGGGGAGGGGGAAAGGAAGGAAGCAACCCTCCTACACCACCCTTGAAATGAGAGAGCACTTTGCTCAGCAGTGAGACCTGTTTCCTTTCCTGTTTACCCAACATAAGCTGACAGGAGCTGGGCAAGAAAAGGAGGGCAGCTGTCCCTGCTCCACTTTAAATAAAACCTACAACTCATCTCTAGGGCAGGAGAACGCAAGGGCATAAGAAGGTGCTGCTGGATCAGGCCACAGGGTCTAGTCCAGTATCCTCTTCTTACAGGGGACCTAAAGGGAAACAGGCAAGCAGGACCTGAGCACAAGAGCCCTCTTCTCCCCTTCTGTGGCATCTAGCAACTGGTATTTGAAAGCATTGCTGCCTCCAACTGTGGAGCCAGAGCATAGCTACTGTGGCTGGTAGCCATGGATAGCCCCAGGGGCGGAGGAAGGGGTGTGTGGTGGGGGTAGTTCGCCCCGGGTGCCACCATTGAGGGGGGTGGCAAAATGCCGGGCGGCACTCACGGCGGGGCCTGCAGCACACCCGAGCCATGCGTCTTTCCTGGGAGAGACGCGGTGGCTTATGCGCGCAGGCTCTGCGCTGCCCAAATGGTCCGCCCGCCGCCTCCCCCTCAGCTGTAGGGCGGCTGAGTGGGAGGAGGCAGGCAGACTCCTCGGAGGCCCTATGGAGCGCCCTGCCCTGGCTGGCCCCGCCCCCAGGCACAGGGCATGGGTGCCACCCCAGGCGCCGGTTCAGCTTGCTCCACCGCTGGATAGCCCTCTTCTCTGTGAATTTGCCTGATCCTCTTTTAAAACAATCCAAGTTGTTGGCCATCACTGCCTCTTGACAAAATACAAGGCAATGAGATTCTCAGAAACCAGATAGTGACAGACATTGCCACTCAAATGGACAAAGCAATCTCACTTACTTACTTCTTACTTTGCCCTTAATTTGTTGTTATTCATTGGAACTCATTTTGTGCAGTGAGGGAGACAGGAAGACCAACAGCCGGTCAACTTAGAGTCAAGGGCAAGCAGACCCACCCCATGGACCAGTTGCAAGCAAGAAGGCTGAGGGCGGGTTGAGGCTGGTGGGGCAGCAGCCCATTTGCCCCAGTGGACCAACCTTTGCTGGACTTGGTGGCAGAGATCACACACCAAAATGTAATTGCAACAGCACCAGGTTTTGTGATCATGTTTATTTAGTTTAGAGAATAAGAAACAGAAGAGGGGAAGAAAGGGCAAAAAGGAAGGGAGGGAGGGAGGGAGGGAGGGAGGGAGGGAGGGAGGAGGTAAGGCTGGCATAAGATGGCACATCAAAATGTCATATGCCAACAGGAGTGTGTCTTAAGTCCTATGATCCTGCACACGAATGCCTAGTGCAAAGGAACTGTGTTATTATGTTAACTATAACTTAAGATATCAGAAGGTAAAGTGATATAAAAAATTTACATTGTGTAGAATGAAACAGGTGCTGCCAGAAGCAGCCCTCATAGTAAATGCAGAAAATGGAGTAAAAAAATATCAGAGTTAAGCTGCATTTTATTTGTCCCAAATGTCCCGAGAACTTGGAGGAAGAGACAAGCTTAAGTCTTCCTTATTAATGTAATCAAGGTCACACCAGACTGGAGTACTGGAGAGTCACTTTCTCTCAGATGAGGTTCTCTGTCGCATCTCTGCATGAGTTGTCAATCGCCCTGGATTTGCCTCTGTCCAGCTCAGCCTCTGTGCAGTGTAGGTTGTTCCACTCCCTTTACTACAACTAACATTATTCAATCACTCTCCATGCAAAGATGTTGCAGCTTTAGGAAAGGGTGACTGTTGACCTCTATTGAGTCAATATTCTGGATGTGCTTCCTTCCAACCACAGCTGTGCCCAGATAAGTATCTCCTGCAGACATGCCAAATGGGGAAGGCTCCTCATTCTTGCCCTTAAATTAATTCATTTTAGTGCAGGCACTAGAGGAGGCTGGTGACCCACAGAGTTAGCAGATTTCACACAGAAGGCTGCAAATCTAGGCAATTCCAAGCAAGAATTTCCAGTTTAATATAAGAAGAACCCTTGCAGCTGGACCACACCAAATGCAGGGGTGGAAGGACACTCTTTTCAAAGCTGCACCTAATGGAAGGGAGTCCCATAGTGTGACTTAGGTGTGGTATGAAATGCCATCCGTAACATTCAATTGCAGAATGCATGGTTCACTTGCTCCACCCAATGGCTGGAAATATCTTCCTAGTTCAAGCATCCTTCAAAACAAATGGGGCATTTCCAGATTATTGGCAGCTTCAAAGGAGCCTGCAGCCAAATGCGAGACCCTAGTTGTTATGTATTGGTTTAATATGTATGCATGAGTTTCACTGTTAGTTCTGTAACTACCTTTCCCGCTCCAGGGTGATTCAAACGGGTGCGGGGACAGTTGCTATTGGTTAACTTGTTAGCACAATTTGGATCCTTACTCTGATTGGGTCCCGCCAAAATCTAAATGTATCCTTTCCCCAACTCCTGTTCCTGAGAGTATAAAAGGAGCTCGCCCTTTCCCTCCAGTCGGTCAAGTTCCTACTGCAATAAAGGAGATTATACTTGTTAGACTTGACTCCTAGCATATCCTTGCTAGCATGCTGAATCACACTTTGTTGTTGTTGTTGTTCAGTCGTTCAGTCGTGTCCGACTCTTCGTGACCCCATGGACCAGAGCACGCCAGGCACGCCTATCCTTCACTGCCTCTCGCAGTTTGGCCAAACTCATGTTAGTAGCTTCGAGAACACTGTCCAACCATCTCGTCCTCTGTTGTCCCCTTCTCCTTGTGCCCTCAATCTTTCCCAACATCAGGGTCTTTTCTAGGGAGTCTTCTCTTCTCATGAGGTGGCCAAAGTACTGGAGCCTCAACTTCAGGATCTGTCCTTCTAGTGAGCACTCAGGGCCGATTTCTTTAAGAATGGATAGGTTTGATCTTCTTGCAGTCCATGGGACTCTCAAGAGTCTCCTCCAGCACCATAATTCAAAAGCATCAATTCTTCGGCGATCAGCCTTCTTTATGGTCCAGCTCTCACTTCCGTACATTACTACTGGGAAAACCATAGCTTTAACTATACGGACCTTTGTTGGCAAGGTGATGTCTTTGCTTTTTAAGATGCTGTCTAGGTTTGTCATTGCTTTTCTCCCAAGAAGCAGGCGTCTTCTAATTTCGTGAGTGCTGTCACCGTCTGCAGTGATCATGGAACCCAAGAAAGTGAAATCTCTCACTGCCTCCATTTCTTCCCACTACCCAGAGCTGATTACACGAAGAGCTGAAATCATATAGATACTGCACCCATGACAGAACAACTGGCGTTGGTCCATATTTTTAAATGGGTATCAGTATGAGTTGTGTCATGTAAAGGGTACACATCTCTGCCATGTGGATGCCCTAAGCCGTCTGCCCTTGCCCCATATCTCCGATGGGGACCCTGCTCCTGCTGAGCGCGTCATGATGTTGGAGGAGCTGCCGGGCCCTCCAGTCACAGCCCTCGAAATTGCCGCCCGTACAACGAGAGACCCCGTCCTTGCCCGAGTCCTTGCTTGGGTGGGGAGGGGATGGCCAGGGGGTCCCCAGCCAGAGTGTTTCAGGGCGTTCAAGACCAGGCAGCATGAGCTCTCACTGCACCGGGGGTGCCTGCTGTGGGGGGACAGAGTGATCATTCCAGAACCTCTCAGGAACAGGGTGCTGGGCACACTCCACATGGGGCACCCAGGTATGGTCTGAATGAAATCCTTGGCTAGGTGCTATGTGTGGTGGCCGGGGATGGACCAGGACATTGAGAATTGGGTACGAACGTGCACCTCGTGTCAGGAGGTGAGGCCTGACGTACCTAGGGCACCAGTCCACTGGTGGGAGCAGGCGTGGACTCCCTGGAGCCGTCTGCACATTGACTTTGCAGGACCCCACCAAGGAAAGGTATTCCTAGTAGTGGTGGATGCCTATTCAAAGTGGTTGGAAGTGGCAATAGTTCCCAGCATGAACTCCGCTGCAGTCATTCGGGTGTTGAGGCAGCTGTTCGCAACCCACGGGCTGCCAGAGACTATTGTGTCGGACAATGGGATGGCCTTTGTGTCTCAGGAGTTTAAGGCATTCCTGGCGGACAACTTCATTGGGGGGCAACGTCGGCCCCGTTCCACCCATCATCAAATGGACAGGCAGAGAGGATGGTATGTACGGCGAAAGAGACTATTGCTTGCTTGCTGGAGGTGGACTGGGCAGCCAGAATTGCCCGGATGTTATTCTTGCAGCATGCCACACCCTGCACCACCACGGGCAAGTCGCCCGCTGAACTATTGATGGGTCGTCGGCTGGTCACCATCATGGACTTTGTACACCCAGACAAAAACCCGTCCCGTCCTGCTCGAGCAAGGCCAGAGGCCGAAAAGGACACTACGCGATACCTTGCTCCTGAAGAGCTAGTCTGGGTGCGGAACTACGCCAGGGGTCCGGCATGGGTGCCAGGTGTTGTCACCCGCGCCAGTGGACCAGTCTCGTATTTTGTCACGCTGGACAACAGTCGGGTGATGCGGCGACATATTGATCAGCTGCGCCGACGTGCCCCCAACCGTACCCAAAGTGACGGGGACCAGAGTGACGGAGACTCATCTGACCTAGAGGAAATACTGCCTGGTACCTGTTCCTTGCAGCCATCTGCCCAGACCAGTTCCAGCGACTCGGACTTGCCTCCGCCGGAAGGTAGCAGCATCGCCGCTTCCCCAGAGATTCTGCCCCCAGCCAGTGATGTGTCTCCACCGCCCAGCCTGCCTGTTACACCACCGTCACCCCAAGTTCAGGAGCAGCAGACACCAGCCACTCCTGTTGCTAGTAGATCCCAACGGGAACGCCGGCCACCAAATTACTTGAGGGACTTTGAGTGCTCAGCGCACTAGGAGGGGAGGGGTGTTATGTATTGGTTTAATATGTATGCATGAGTTTCACTGTTAGTTCTGTAACTGCCTTTCCCGCTCCAGGGTGATTCAAACGGGTGCGGGGACAGTTGCTATTGGTTAACTTGTTGGCACAATTTGGATCCTTACTCTGATTGGATCCCGCCAAAATCTAAATGTATCCTTTCACCAACTCCTGTTCCTGAGAGTATAAAAGGAGCTCGCCCTTTCCTTCCAGTCAGTCAAGTTCCTACTGCAATAAAGGAGATTGTTCTTGTTAGACTTGACTCCTAGCATATCCTTGCTAGCATGCTGAATCACACTACCCAGAGCTGATTACACGAAGAGCTGAAATCGTATAGACACTGCACCCACGACAAAACACTAGTACCTGTTCTATCCCTTCCCAAAGAGATCTCCCAACCCTACAGAATTGATATGCGTTCCTCAACATGGCACCCTACAGCTGTTTGGGGCTACAGTGCCCATCATTCCTATGAGACTGGGGCTGGTGGGAGCATACCTATGCTGGGTGGGGCTTTATTCAGCTCTCCTTTACATCTATTTGATCAAAACATCAGAACCCATCAGGTTGGGTTGTGGGGGTGCTGGTAGAGAATCAGGGTGTTTGGCTAGGTTAGCCAGGTTCTCATCCCTGCTCAGCTATAAAGCTGAGTGACCTGGGTGACCTTGGACCAGTCATTATCTCTCAGAATATCCTAACCCGCAGGGCAGTTTGAGTGCTTTGGGGGGGGGGAATGTAGCCACAAACTTCTCCTATAGTTCTTTTTTAAAATTTTTTTTTTTTTTTACAAGAACAAATTTAAAATAATGAGGAAAAACGTTTAACATATCCATATATGAGATTCTCTGAATCTTGTGACTTCTCCCCGTCCACTGCATGGGAACTTAAAATAATTTTCCTAAGACTATATATCATCACGTTTTCCAGTTTTTCATCTCTCTGAATTATCCATGTCTTTCGTTTCTTTACAAGTTATTTTTAAAGTCCAGCTAACGTTTTTATTTACAATGGTCTCCTCAGTAAGTTATGAATTTTCCTCATTCGTTATCTTCTTGATTCCTGAGTCTCCCAGTCAGTTTTGCCATTTCAGCACAGTCCAGCTGTTGGGCTTGCCATTCTTCCCTGGTTGGGGCTGTTGGTTCTCTCCATCTTGGGCTAGTAGCATCCTTGCAGCTGTTGTCGCATACGTGAACAGTCTTTTCTGCTCTTTTGGGATGTCGGAACCTGTAATTCCCAATAGAAAAGCTTCGGGGTTTTTATTTTTGACAAATGTTATTTGAAATATGTTTTTTCAATTCATTGTACCGCATATCATTTCCCAAAAAGACTTTGGTATCTTACATGACCACCACATATGATAAAAGGTACCTTCCTTTTCTTTACACTTCCAACAAATATTGGAGCTTGTTCTGTACATTTTTGGACGCGGGTGGCACTGTGGGTTAAACCACAGAGCCTTGGGCTTGCCGATCAGAAGGTCGGCGGTTCAAATCCCCGCAACAGGGTGAGCTTCTGTTGCTCGGTCCCAGCTCCTGCCCACCTAGCAGTTCGAAAGCACGTCAAAGTGCAAGTAGATCAATAGGTACCGCTCCGGTGGGAAGGTAAACGGCGTTTCCGTGCGCTGCTCTGGTTCGCCAGAAGCGGCTTAGTCCTGCTGGCCACATGACCTGGAAGCTGTACGCCGGCTCCCTCGGCCAATAATGCAAGATGAGTGCAGCAACCCCAGAGTCGGTCACGACTGGACCTAATGGTCAGGGGTCCCTTTACCTTTACCTCTATACATTTTGGATAACTTAGTAGTTCATATAAGTTCATATAATTTTCTTTCAGTGTACAACATGCTGTGAATTTCATTTCTGTTTTCCATAGCCTCTCCCAATCTGCCATTTGTATGTTATGTCCTAAGTCCTAAGCTTATCATAACCAATTTAACCTGTTCATCCTTTGTACGCCATTCTAGGAGCAAAACAAAATAAAAAATTCCTTCAAGTAGCACCTTAGAGACCCTTGGTATGAGTTTTCATGTGCTTGCACACTCCTTCAGATACTTCTTCTAGGAGCAAGTTATACATTTTGGACAGAGTCTTAATATTATTTTCTAGAAGTTCTATAGTTCTTAAGTATTATGAAGCTGTCATATGCAAAGAAATATTAAAGAGAGCTTTGAAGGGAGAGTGCTTTGAAAATGCAGATTGGGGAAGACCTGTGCTTTCCAGCTAGATGTCTCCCTGGAGAGCCCTGGATGCATATAGTTCAGGGGCAGCTCTCTAGATGTGCTGGATTCAAACTTCCATCAGCCCCAGCAAGCAAAGTCAATTATTAGCGATGATTGGTGCTGTACTATAAAACATGTGGCTTGTTGATCCCTGAAAGAATGGTTAGAGCATCAGACAAGGCCTGGGAGAGACCAGGGTTCAAACGCCCACTCAGTCGTGAAACTCATGGTGACCAGGGTTCAAACGCCCACTCAGCCGTGAAACTCATGGTGACCTTGGGGGCCAAGTCATTGCTTCTCAGCCTAACCTACCATCCAGGTTTGTTGTGGGGATTAAATGAGGAATGGGGAAGAACCATGTGTACCAGCTTGAGTTCCTCAGAGAAAAAGGTGGGATAGGAAACAAACAAACAAACATTTTTTTTATTTATTAGCAGCTAGCGGCATTGGACAGAGAAGAAAAGGGAAATCTACATCATGGCTGGCCATAACAGTCAAATATCACAGAGCAAGGCAAGTTAGGAGTTGCAGTACCACAGATAGCTTCAGGTGAACTTTGTTTCCTTCCTGTGGTTGCTTTCATCCCCCTACAATGGTGACCTGGTGACTGTAGAAAGGCCAAAGACAAGTGGTGAAAAGCAGCTTTGCCTAAACTCCATATTCCTCATCTGAGTGGTTACTATTCTGGTGCTATATTTAAAGAACAGCAATGACTGCTGCTGTTATTTGAATGCAACATTTTTACAGCAATATTTGCATTTTGAAGCATTAATGCAGAGTGGGAAAGGTACACATGCCCCAAACTGCAGGCTAAAAATATATGAAATAATCATAATCGCTGCCCACGTTCCCATTGGATGCTACCTGGGCCAGGTGTCTAACCTGCCTCATCTAATACTGAGACTCAACCTGGATCTCTATGGCAGAAGACACAAGCAGTTCCCACTCAACACCCCAATAGCTCAAAATGGTTAGATAAAAGCATCCTGTATATTATAGTCTGTGCTAGGCCTTCAGATGACCCAAAGGTGCACTCTGGAATCACTTCCCAGAATCCTCTGGGAACAAAGATTACTGGGCAATCGAAATCAAGGCAGAAGAGAGTCCAGTCCCCCAATATGGAAATCCAACATACTTCTTTAAATATGCCCTTTAAACCAAAGACCTAGAAACCAGTTTATCTTATGAGTACAAGTGGGTTAAGAAAGAACAGGAAATCATGATTTGGTTTGAAATTTAGTCATTTAATAAAACTTCCCCTTCTTTAAAGTAACACTAAGCACAGTCCATACAATGAAATTAGTTTGGAGGAGTCACATGTAACAGAACAAGAAGAGAGAAATAAATCAGAGAAATTGGATCTCCCCACCCCCCGGGCATAGCCCCCCACCCCAGTAAGACTTGGGGTGGGTGGGTGGTGCCTTTTGAAGCTCTTTGCAAATGCCAAACAAGGAGTAGGAAGAACGCAGAGCCTTCTCAATAGCAGAGTGCCTGCTCAGGATATTTAATACTGTAGCTATAAAAAATGTTAGCATACAATCAAGGATTCCTTCCTTCTCTCCTTCCCTCACTTTATGATTTAGGAACCTGCATGCCCCACAGCTACAGTTAAGGCTCTGAGCTGCACAGTTTGGCTTCAAACGCCAGGGAGCTGTATAGCCTCAGGCATCTTATAACTTGGAGATAGTGCCCTACTTTGCAGGGCTGTCAGGATGGAAAATAAGTTAAAGAGCACTTTGCTAAATTCAAAGCCAAGCAACAGAAAGCAGAAGGGGCTGTCCGAAAGATGCTGTGGGGGCATTGGGGGGGGGGTTGTTGTTTAAGATACACAAGATGGCTGACCCTCAGATAAATTTATACTATGCCCCCCCATCAATACATTTTCATGACAATTTCCATTCCCTCCCACAGTTTAACAGTGTGGCTCACTCACACTGTAGTATACAAGGGATAATCAGCAATGGTGTATTTTAAACATCTGAACTATCAGTCTAGCAGCTGCAGAAGGAGCTGTGGATTCTCTCGCATCAGAGGCTTCCAATGAAGGAGGATGTAGAACATCAGATCTCTTCCAATTTTGTGCATTTAAAATTGTATAAGGTTGCCATCTCTTTTCCCGGTAGATCTTGTCTCTCATTCCACGGGCCCAGACTCTGCAGCCGTAGCAGAGGAAAGCAGGTGGGAGGAAACCACAGACATGGCTATATGTGTGTGTGTGTGTGTGTGTGTGTGTGTGTGTGTGTGTGTACACACACACACACACACACACACACACACACACCCATTCAAAGGTGTTGACATGGGCGTACCCGGGGGGGCAAGGGGGGCAGCTGCCCCCCCAGAAGCAAAAATGATCAGCGTCCGTTCAAAGCAAACCTGAACGACCATGGCTTGCCCCCCCCAGTTTTGATCCTGGGTACGCCCCTGGGTGTTGAACCTCAGATACTCATTTGGCAAAGCTTCCTAAATGCCTCTGCCCTGCAAATGCAGCATTAGTCTTAGAAGGCATTGAGTAAGATGATATTCAAGGTTCCTTGGGTCAGTGTTGTAGAGGTACACTCCTGTTTCAAGCATTGCTTCCTTCCCCATGCCAACCAGCTAAGCATTAAAAGAAAATTAAGAAACCCAAGTTTCTAGACCTCATGACTGGGGCAAAATTTTAAAGGGCCTGGGGCTGATGGGAAGTCATAGAATCATAGAGTTGTACGGGACAATGAGGGTCATCTAGTCCAACTTCCTGGAATGCAGGAATATTTTACCCCATGGTGGGGCTCAAACCTACAACCGTGAGATTAAGAGTCTCATGCTCTACCAACTGAGCTATCCCACAGCATGTAGTCCAATGCATCTGGTTTACAAAGGCTGCTCTATGAACTGAGGTCTCTCTCACCCCAATCTTCTCTTAATGCAAAACAACTGAGTTACCCCAAAGTTAGGAACCTCATCCTTCATCTGTTCAGCAAATTAGGAGAGGAAAAACTTTCAAAAATTGTGTTTTCAATTGGTTTTTTTTAAAGAAGTATCTCAGAATCCGCATTAGAAAATCCCCCCATCCAAAAAAAAATCAGGGTTTGAGGTTTGAACTTTTAGAAACACTTGGCTCAATCCCAAACCCATGAGGAATAGTCCCATTTTGGTTCTTGTGCAGCCCAGGGGCATGATTGTCAGGAACAGTTGACTCAGACCCTGATTCCATCTAGCTCAGCACTGCCTACACTGACTGGCAGCAGGGGCTGTTCAGGGCTTCGCATGTGGGTCATTGCAATTTTAACCTGGAGCCCTCTGTGTGCAAAACAAAGGGGTCTCCAGCAGGGGCCCCCCCAGAAGGGCTGGCTGCTTCAGAAGCCACAGTGGACGTCCCTTCTGTTGCTCTTGGCTGAACCAGCTGCAAAAGTGATCTTACCAAGCACACACACACTGCCCCCTGCCAATAATCTCTCACTTATCACAAAGAATGACAAGGGGTATCCCTCATCAGCTAGATGCCCTGGAGGTACTGGGGGTTAGTGGGGTAGAAGAAAAGCAACAGAACAGAAGTTGTCGCCCCTGTTGTCAATGAGGGTAGAAACAGGGAGGTAAGCAGTACTGTGTGGTGAAAGAGGGGGAAAGAAGCCAATGTTTGGGGCAGCAAATTTGCACTGCTGTCAGGGCCAGCCTGCTCATGAGGTTCAGTGGGGCAGGCGCCTCAGGCAGAAGGGTGGGGACAGCTTGGATGGGTGGCAGATCAGGGCTCCTGAGGAGCGCCCATCTCACCTCCCCCTCCGCTTGTTGCCCACCCACCCCACATCCACCTTCCCACCTGCTCCTCTCTGGAGCAGATTTTCTGTTTTGCCTCAAAACATCCTGGGCCAGGCCTGACTGCTGCACACCCAGCGCACGGACACCCAGCACTGTCCAGCTTGGTAACCCCCTAAACCCAAGGAACCCCCTGTGAACACCAGTATGTTTTATTTGGTTCCTGCTAAAGCCAATAGGCTGGATCACTCCTACCCCCGGCAGTCTGAAATGGCCAGTCAGCCACCTTTGAACTGGGCCTTTAACTTTTCCCTCTTGCTAGTAGGGTGGGTTCTCTAGACTCTAAAGGAAAGCATCTTTGCCACCGCCCACCCCCCCTGCTCCCTTGCAGCACCAGGTGGGGCAATCTGTGAAGAGCAGATGCAGTGCTCTCCCTGCACCCCGTGCTTCAATTAATGCACAGTGATTTGATGACTTTAAGGGCACAGTCCCAAGCTTGGGAGAAAGTCCCATCAGTGCAGCAAAGCTTACTTTTGGGTAAATGCACCCAGGATTGCACTGTTATGTTTTAAAGCTGTTCCACTTGTGTTAACTCTCCCTTTCCTCCACAATTTTCTTTATCCCACAACATGGCCATGATAATGAACGAAATCTTGTGAACCACAGTTCTGCACAGAAGACCTGGAACCTCTGGAGTTCTCAGCAGTCTTAAAACTACAATTCCCAATTTTATTTGTGAGGGAGACATCCTGAGTGTTAAAGGGGCATTAAAAACGTTTTATTTTTGGCATGTAGATAGGCTCTCTCTCCTTCTCAAAGGTACTCTAACCCATCCTAGGATGGGGTTGGACCTTGCTGTAGATCACAACCCAACAGCTGAGGACCCAACTGCCTGGCAGATAAAAGCCCAGAAGTGATTTGAAATTGTTTCACTATCATGAATGTCATTATCCTTCTGCCTTAGTTTGTTCCCCTTCCCACCTTTAAAATGGGCACTTTAATGTCCTAGGAATACTATTGGGTAGGAAGGTCAATCTTCCCTTTCAATCTTCACAAAATACAAAGAGTTGGGGCGGAGGGGCACGATCCCCCCACCATACTGCTCAAATAAAGAACTGCAAGGTATGTGCATATGTGTTTTTATATATTACAAATTGGAGGGATGACACCACTGGATTCAAAATATATTTATAGCATTTTATGTACGAGGCTGTGGGTGTGGATTCTCATTTTGGGCTTTTGCTCTGAGGGCCTCCAGGACAATGGCCCCTTGCAGGAGTTCGGGGTGGGTGAAAAAGTCAGGGAACTCCCCTTCCTTCTCTCACACTCCGCCCCCACCCCAGTCAACAAAACAACAAATAGGCATTTCCTCCCCCCACCCCAATTCACGTGCCCAATCATCTAAATAGTGATAGGTTGCTGTATCTAAGAGGAGTTGGGGGTTGCAGTGGTAGCAAGGAAGAGCTGAAGAGTGAAGCCCCGCCCTCCCTCCCCCCCAGAAGCCAATAATGTGCATTTATTTCAGAGATTCATTTGTTGGCGTGGGGAGGGGGGGAGGGGAGATGCACATTCGGGCATCTGGAGATGCTGCAAAGGAGACTCTTTCTTTAGGTAGTGAGGATGTCGGCAGGTTGGGACATTCCTACACATAAGGCTCGGCAGACACAGTCCACAACATGCTCGGCCAGAGGTCATGGGTGCAACTTGGTGGGTGGGGAGTGCAGCGAGGAGTCGTCAAACAGAGGGTTCTTCACTTCCATTTCGCCAGTCTGCATTGAGTCCAGGGTGGCACAGGTGGGGGGAGGAGAGAAGAGAGAGAAGATGTGAAAAGCAGCAAAAGTTAATTGCCCACAGGAATTTTTAGTCATTTTCTCCCCCAACTCCCAGTTTTTTCAGTATTTCCTTTTAAAAATCTACTGCCTTACACTGTTCAGCTGGAAGAGCTCAAGAGTTCTTACACACAACTGAAATGCTCTCTCACAATAGAGCAAGACTTGGCGTTCCCCTTCAAGAGCCAGCGTGTGGTTAGAAGACCAGACCAGGGAGCCAAGGGTTCAAATCCCCTTTTCTGAGGCCATTCCCCTCACCAGTCCTGCTCTACGCTCTCCACAAGGACCTGGGTGGAAGGTGTCCTTAAACTGCAATCCTGGCTCTGGCTTGCCTGGATGGAGGACTGAGGGCTTATGAGGGAACCCTGGAACATAACCCTCATGTAACTGAGGAATCACCTGTATTAATAATTATTAGTCTGTGAATTCAGTCTGGAGGATACCATGGGTTCCTTCCCAAACCTGCAATCCTGTATCTGTGAAGCTATATTCTGCAAGAGAGAAACTGCCAAATCAGTTTCTTTTTCATGGTGATGGCCTTAGCAGGTCAGCTAAGTACTCATCATTCACATCTTGAAAGAGTGAGCTCTGTTGCCATAGAGACAAATGGGTGTGCCTTTTCTGAGGGCAACAGGCCAAGTGGGAGGGGCTGAGAGTTGTGTGAGTGAGTTTGGGTTGATGCTGGAAGCTGGGGAAACTGAGGCATACCTTGCTCTGTGCTGGACCCCAAAGCTGTGACTTGGAAACCTAATGAAGTAGCAAGATCTGCTGGGGCACTGATACTGTGAGCCCCTCCATCCTATGCTCAGGTTGTATATGTTAGTATTTTCACCCCTCCCTTATCTGAAAGTCTCCTGACTCAGTGGAGAGAGAAAGGGGAGGAGCTTACTGTGTTACTGTGTTCCTAACTCTCTCTGCTCTGAGGAGAATTCTGAGGAGAAAATGGCTGCTGTTTTATTTCTCTGAGGTGACTGAAGTGAGAAGCTTTAAACTCACTCAGTCTATGTATTCTGTAAATATGTTTAGCTTGTAGAAATAAAAGAAGGATTACTTCTAAAACCTCTGGAACTAGATCTGGTTATTGGTTACTGAGTTGGTGCTTACAGCTAGCAGTTGTGAGTCCAGGTTTTAGGGAGCAGGCTGTGAAGGTGTTCCAGTTTGTCCTGCCTGTGAAGAGTGGCTTGTGGACAGAAGATGTGGAAGACACACCTGGCCTATTCCCACATATGGTAGCAGAGGATGGTTGGACGTTTGGACGTACAGATGTTCAACAGTTCAGCGTTTGAGACAGAGGTTGGTGGCTGCTGAGACGTTCTGACTGACTGCTGCACTTCAGAGCTGAAGCTGTTTCTACAAGCTGTTTTATTTACAAAGGTATGCTGCTTGCTGCCAAAAGATAGCAGAGACGCTTTTCCAGTTTGCTTGATTAATTGCGCTCATTGAGGGGAGAGAGAGAAGTTTACTGAGAGTCCAGGCTTATTTTATGTTGCATGAAGGGAAGTGTTTACTGTTAATTAAACGTAAACATGACTTATGCACAAATGGCTATGCCTTTCCCTGTCCTCACGCCAGAGACGTACCCTGTTTGGCAAGTTAAAATGAAAGCGCTTTTACAGAGGGAAAAGCTTTATCACACTATAGAAGATGACCCCCCTCAAGAGGATGATGATGAATGGCCTGGGTGGCATGAAGCCGACTTGAGAGCTAGGGGGACGATTGTCTTGAGTGTTGCTGACCATTTGTTGGTTAATTTGGAAGACCAGGAAACTGCACGTGCTGTTTGGAATAAACTTCGAGATTTACATCTCAGGCAAGGAGCAGGGTCAAGTGTCCTGTACTTTAAAAAACTGTGCAGAATGGAGCTGCCGAAAAATGGCGATTTGCCCAGTCATTTATCTCAGATGAAACGCCTCAGGCAAGATCTTGCCCAGAGAGATTTGACTATTTCTGAAGCTGTTTTTTCCATGCTGATAATTAATAGCCTAGATGAGTCATTTGATGCAATTGCTTCTCAGCTTTCAGTGTTGCCTAATGATAGATTAACACCGGACCATGTGTCTGCTGCACTTTTGAATGAGTGGGACCGCAGACAAACTGTTAAAGAGAGCCGGGGCAAAGCTGATGAAAATGTGTTTAAGAATTCAGTAAGTGAAAGTGAAACTGCTGCCAAAGCTTTGAAGACACGGCGTTGTTACAACTGCGGAGAAGTAGGCCATTATAGAGACCAGTGTCGGAAGACTTCAAAGAAAAAGAGCTACTTCAAAGGCAAAGATAAAGGCAGAGGAGGCCCAGAGCCACGTGGAAGTAAATCTCAGGGATCGCATGCGTCGAAAGCTTTGATCTCTCACTGTTCTGATGAGCTCACACATTCAGTTTTTGTTGTGGATTCGGGAGCCACGAGGCACATGACCAACAACAAGAACATCTTTGTTCATCTTGAAGAACAGCAGGGGGCGATACATCAGGCCGACGGAACGACGATTAGAAGTTATGGTCAGGGAACTATTTCTCTGCAGAATCTTAATGCAACTGTTAAAAATGTTATGTATGCTCCTCATTTGCAAGATAATTTGTTGAGTGTTTCCCAGCTTACATCTCAAGGTCTCAAGCTGGTGTTCACAAAGTCTCGATGTGAGGTTTTTCGAGACAATAAGCTCATTCTTTATGCTAAATGCAAAAATGGTTTATATGTTTTGCCTTTTGTTACAGGTAGAGCAGCTGAAGCAACAAAAGAAATTGAAAAGGCACACTGTAACATATTAGTTGATAAGAATGAGAGGTTGCATAACCATTGTATTCATGATTATCACCGATTATTTGGGCATCTTAATTTCCAGGCTGTGGCAAAAATGCAAAATATAGTTGAGGGCATGAAGGTTCAAAAGTGTCCTTATCATATGAAGTGTGTCTCTTGTGCAGAGAACAAAATCAAACAAGCTCCCAAAGGTGATAAATCAGGGAGAGATGTACAAAAACCCTATGAAGTAGTACATGCTGACTTGGTGGGACCTCTAGCGCCCTCTAGAGGAAACTCACACTACTTCTTTGTTCTGATTGACGCATATTCTAGATATGTTTGGGTTTATGTACTACAAAAGAAGTCTGAAGCCTTTTCAAGGTTTAAACAGTTTTGTGCATGGCTTAAAAATGTGCACGATGAACATATACGTAGTTTGTTCACTGATAGAGGGGGAGAGTTTTGTTCAGAAGAGTTTAAAAGTTATCTTGCTGAACAGGGCATTGAGCACCTCACTACCACGCCCAGATCTCCTTGGCAAAATGGTTTATGTGAGAGAATAAACCAAACCCTGCAACAAGGGATTAAAACTCTGTTGCACGACTCAGGCTTACAGAATCCTTTCTGGGGAGAAGCATTGTCATGTTTTACATATGTCTACAACCGCAGATATCAATCAGCCATTGGGTGCACTCCGTACGAAATGCTGTTTCAGAGAAAACCATTTGTGAAGCATTTCAGAATTTTTGGTTCAGAAGTGTGGGTACATACCATGAAAATTGACAAACTGAGTAAACGTGGTCAACGAGGTATCTTTTTGGGTTATGAGAAAGGCTCATATCGTGTGCTGATGACAGATACGAAAACAATTAGATTGACCAGGAGTATGGACTGTAATCCTAAGTGGGATACAGTTGGTATTTTCCAGTGTTACCCACTATCTGATGATGAGAATGAAAAACCCAGACCAGAAAAGAAAGAGGCAGAGTCTGCAGAGCCTGTCACTATTGATGAATCTAGTGATGGTGGTGATGATGGTGAAGAGTCTGACTCTGACACAGACTTTCACAGTGCTAAAGCCTCAGTTAGAAATGAGTTAGAGGCTGATGTAGATGTACAACCTTTGTTTACTGTGGGCCAACATTCTCCTAGGGAGAAAATGGACCCAGAGGATCTGAGAATTTTGCGCAGGTCCGAGAGAGCTACTAAAGGAATACCGCCAAAGCGTTTTTCCAAAGAATTTGCCAAAGCTGTCACTACTAGTAGCTCAGACTCAGTGTTTGAACCAACTAGTTACAAAGAGGTTCAAAAGATGTCAGCTAAAGTTGCAGAGCCTTGGCTTAATGCCATGAAGTCTGAGTTGAATTCCCTGAAACAAAATGAAACGTGGGAATTGGTTCCAGAAGAACCAAGTATGAAATTTGTAGACAGTCGGTGGATATTTAAGATAAAAACTGACCAGCATGGTAAAGTTGTCAGACATAAAGCTAGATTAGTAGCACGTGGTTTTTCTCAGGTTCCTGACCAAGATTACCATGAGACGTACTCACCAACAGTCAAATTTGAAAGCATCAGATTGTTGATGAAACTTGCCGCTGAAGAAGGCATGACTGTTTCTCACCATGACGTGAATACCGCATTTTTATACGGTGTTCTTGACGAGAACATTTACATGCTACCACCAGATGGCGTACAAATCAAAAAGGGAATGGTGTGCAAGTTGAAAAAGTCTCTATATGGTCTGAAACAAAGTGCTCGTTGCTGGCACACTAAACTGACTGATGTACTATTTTCCTTAGGTTTCCAGCAAGGAATTGTGTATTTGTGAAAGAGTGTAATCAACAGAAACTGTATTGTGTGTGTTACGTTGATGATATATTATTTTTCTGGAAGGATGTAAACATCTACAAAAACACTCTTGCGAAATTGCAAAAACATTTCGACATGAAAGATTTAGGAGACGTCAGTAACTATCTATCTCTGGAAGTTGAGAGAAATGAGAAAGGTGACATTTTGCTGCACCAAACACATAAAATCAATGATTTGATTGAAAAGTTGAATCTAACTGACGCAAATGTTGTAGACACCCCCATGGTCACAGGCTATCAGCATGATACAAATGCTGAAGCTTTTTCTGACACCACATTGTTTAGAAGTGTGTTAGGCAAGCTCAGCTTTGTAGCAAGGTGTACCAGACCAGACATTGCCGTTGCTGTGAATCTACTTAGTAGATGCGCTAATAATCCAACAGTGCAAGATTTCAAGGCACTAAAACGCATTGTTAGATATTTGAAGGGTAGTGTACATTACCGGCTAAGACTTACTGGTCAAAAGTCTGGAGGCCTAGAAATCTATGCAGACGCCAGTTTTGGCAGTGACACAACAGACGGCAAGAGTACATCAGGTGTCTGTTACTTATACAATCAAGGTTTGTTTGATTGGTCTTGCAAGAAGCAAGCAACAGTGAGCATGAGTACATGTGAAGCTGAACTCAACGCTTTAACTCATTCGCTCATGGATGTGGAGTGGTTGCAACAACTATGTCAGGATGTGAGAGTGAAAGTTTCTTGTCCAATTCAGGTTTACCAGGACAACAAAGCCTGCATAGAGTTAATCCACTCAGAAGGGTGCAAACAAAGAAAGAAACATTTACAAATTAAATTGCACCGGGCCAGGGAGTGTATTAAAAATGGAGTTGTGAAAGTTTCATATATGCCAGGAAAGGAAATTCCTGCAGATGCTTTGACCAAAGCTGTTAATAAGGAACAACTTGGTGTATATGTAAAGAAGTTACAATTGTGTTAGACTCTCATAAAGGTCGGAATGAAAAAGGGGAGGATGTTAGTATTTTCACCCCTCCCTTATCTGAAAGTCTCCTGACTCAGTGGAGAGAGAAAGGGGAGGAGCTTACTGTGTTACTGTGTTCCTAACTCTCTCTGCTCTGAGGAGAATTCTGAGGAGAAAAATGGCTGCTGTTTTATTTCTCTGAGGTGACTGAAGTGAGAAGCTTTAAACTCACTCAGTCTATGTATTCTGCAAATATGTTTAGCTTGTAGAAATAAAAGAAGGATTACTTCTAAAACCTCTGGAACTAGATCTGGTTATTGGTTACTGAGTTGGTGCTTACAGCTAGCAGTTGTGAGTCCAGGTTTTAGGGAGCAGGCCGTGAAGGTGTTCCAGTTTGTCCTGCCTGTGAAGAGTGGCTTGTGGACAGAAGACATGGAAGACACACCTGGCCTATTCCCACAGTATATACCTGTAAATAAAACCATGTTTCCTAAAGACGCCACTGTCTCTGTTGATCCTCATTCCAAGGAAACTGAACTCTGGGTAAGTGCAGGAACCCCCGGCCACTTCCAACACTGCTTGGAGGTGTGGGTTAAGTGCAACAACAATATCCTAATTTGAATGTGTGAACCATTACTCAATAAAACAAGCAGAACTTAGTTATCAAGAAGCACACAGAAAGAGTAAGAAAAGCTATCAGAGGGCCAAGGGCACTCTTTGGTGCGTGGAAGAGGAAACACTTACAGGAGCAAGGCCTGGGCACTCATAGACGGTGAAGTCTCCATCTTCGTTTTCTTCATCTGATGATGCAGATTCTGGAACTTTGGCCTCCTCTTTATTCCTATTGATGGGGTGGAGGAGGTGAGATGGTGGCAGGGCAGGAAGGGAGAGAGTGCAGCACACCACTGCCTTTCACCCATTCCGAACGCCCAACCCACTCTCCCCACAGAGTTGGGCTAGAGGACCCTTTGAGTCCCTTCTGACTCAGTCCTATGATTCTATGACTCCACACACAGAGAGCCAAAATGTATTGGGGGCAGGGTGGTGGTGGTTCAGAAGCTCCAGGAGTTGTCTGGAGCCACTCCCAGGTTTTAAAAAAGTCCTGTGTTGAAACCCTGGAGTATCAAACGCTGCATTTCCAAGCTTAGCCATCTACAGAACTCTGGCACGCTGATGTGACATGTTTCTGAAACTTGGCTAAGTGTGTTGGGGAAACTCAGCACCATAAATATGGCCTTGCTGGGTCAGCCCACAGGGCACCTGGTTCAGTGTTTCACTTTAACGGGAGCAACCAAGGATAAAGATTGGCAAGCAGGTAATAAAGTGAGACTGCTACCCCCCCCGTCCCACCCTCCTTGACCTTGGGCTCCTGGTACTCAAAAGTGCCCTGCCTCTGAACACAGAAGACTGCACTTGGCAATTTTCAGGTGTACACACAGACCTTCCATCAATTTAACTATACCTTTCCAAAACCTGTCATATAAGAACCCGACAAGAGCCCTGCTGGATCAGACCAAAGGTGGCTCACCTAGGCCAGCATCCTGTCCTCACATTGGTTACCCAAATGCCTGTGGGAAACCCACAAGCCAGACCTGAGCACAAGAGCCCTCTGGCCCTTCTGTGGTTTCCAGAAACTGTTATTCAGGAGCTTTGCTGCTTCTGACTGTAGTGGTCATGGATACCTTTCTCCTCCTCCATGAATTTGTTGCATCTATTATTATTATTATTATTATTATTATTATTATTATTATTATTTCCAGCTGTCCTTCATCCAAAGATCACAGGGTGGTTTACAATGCAAAAACACAAAAACACATAACATAATAACAAACAAAAACAATACCCTCCCCCATTTAAAAAACCCCCACATACATTGTTTTATTGGCCAAAGGTCTGTGAGAAGATAAATGTTTTTGCCAGGCGCCCAAAGCTGGTGGCCATCCCTGCCTCCTGTGGGAGTTCCACAACTATGTGATGTGTTTAACTATGTGATGTGTAAATAAGCACTTTTCTTTTGTCTATCCTGAATCTTCCCAACATCCAACCAGCTTTCCCCAACCTAGTACCTTTCAGATGTTTTGAACTTCACCTCCTATCCAGCATGGCTGTGCTAGCAGGAGTTGGTGCGAGTTACAGTTTGGAGGTTTGCTGGGTTGGGGAGAGGCTGACTTAAGCTTTAACAAAGGCTATCTGAGCCAGAGGCCACATCACATAGGCCAAAGGAATGCACAGAGAGCCAGTGTGGTGTAGTGGTTAAGAGTGGTGGCCTCGTAATCTGGTGAACCGGGTTCACTTCCCCGCTCCTCCACATGCTGGGTGACCTTGGGCTAGTCACACTTCTCTGAAGTCTCTCAGCCCCACTCACCTCACAGAGTGTTTGTTGTGGGGGAGGAAGGGAAAGGAGAATGTGAGCCGCTTGGAGACTCCTTCGGGTGGTGATAAAGCGGGATATCAAATCCCAACTCTTCTTCTGAACTCTCCCAAGTGAGTCCACATTAAAAAGACACTAAAGATGTGGATGCAAGGTTGTGGACTGACTGTTCCAGTCCTCTCGGGCAGACATTTTTGAAATGCACCCTCCACAGGAATCCAGTCCCAGTACCATGCATGGAAAGGAAGAAGCCTGAGTTTGTTTTTTTTCTACTTCATCCAAATCCGTTCCTCTCTCTCTTATATCATGCCTTTTTTAAGATTGTAAGCCTGAGGGGCAGGGGGTTGTCTCATCAATGACATTGGGGAGCTGCTCTAAGAGGACTTCCGTCTTTTTTTAGGGTGAAGAGTGGGATAAAAGTATTTTAATAAAGCAGACTTGTTGCCATGGGGTGGGGTCTGTGGAAGACGCAGTCTGAAGAAAATGCTAAAAACATGGGAGAAAAAGGTGCTACTCACTTCTCCATGGAGAGCATCTGTTGTTTCTGGTGTTGGTAGTGGTACATCTGGGCACTCTGTGCCAACTTCTTATCGCCAGGCTTTGGGGAGAGAAAAACAGACACAGTGTACACAGCATTGCAAGTTGGGCTGTTGCAGTGAGTTTGGAAGAAATGAGCATGCAGAAATCCAATGAACAGTCCAATGAAGTATTTCCTGTTGAGAAGGAGCCAAGTCCAGAGCAGTTGCTCACAAAGGGAAGCAATGTGCAAGTTCCTCCCTAGGGAAGGTAATTCTTATGCCCCAGGAGCAAATGTATTAACAGCATCCAGTGCAGAAACATGAAGAATGACTTGCCCCTGGTAGCAGAGATGTATTTGGAAGCTTGTGAGGCCAGAACAGTATACGATACAGAGACGCAAAGGTAACCCCCTGCTATGGCCGGATAACTGGGGCTCATTATTGACTGGAATTAGGCATACAAGTGTTTTTTCACATTCCCTTTAAACAGTGAAGAGCATCAAGTTTAGTGCATAGCCAGCAAACAGGCATCAAAGAGGAAAGGACATACTGAGATCTTGTCATACGATGGAGGGCCTGGGAGTTTCTGAACTGGGTAGTCTGCTTTCTGAGCGAGGCGTATTTCCTTTTGCAGCCTAGGAAGAGGAGGAGAAGAGGAAAGCAAGTGAATAATTAGACACACCAGCAGCTTGCTGGGTCAGGTGAGAAATCCATCTAGCCAGTTACCAACAGTGGCCCACTTATGCAAAGCCCATAAGCAGGGCTTGAGGGCAACATTCCACATCCCTCAGCACTTGATACTACAGCAGTGCATCGTACACAGGGCTGCCCTGTTTAGTGCTTAGAGTGCAAGACTTGAACCTGGGAGAGACCAGGGTTCAAATCCCTACTTGGCCACTCATTCACTCTCAGCCCAACCTACATCACAGGGTTGTTGTAGCGATTAAATGAAGACGGGGAGAACCATTGAGCTCCATTGAGAAAATGGTGGGATGCAAATGCAATAAACAACAGCAGTTGTTGCTGCTCTTAAGCAGCTCCTCATTCCAGCCGTTGTTATACCTGCATCCCCACCCCTCCTGGTGGTTCCCAAGAATGGTGTTTTGGGGTGGGGGTGGGGAGAAGCACTAAATAAAACTGCTGGCCTCTTGCCAAGTAAAGGTTTTGTATGGGCCTACCTGCACCAGCAGACAGCTGCCACCGCCAGAGCTGTGATCCCTGCAGCTGTACACACGACTATCATCCCTGCAGAGACACACAGGTGGAAAGTTTGTATAGAGACACACCGGGGAAGGAAGGAAGTGGGGAAGGAACCAGCAGTAACCTCCTGGGATGTTGCAGGTGAAGCATCGTCAAAGAACTTCCAGCCTTTATGATTTTATTTTCTTCATTAGCATTTTATTTGTTTGCTTGAATACTGTCCTTGTTATAAGTGTTCATATACTGCCCCTCATTGCAGGTGGAAGCATAAAATCACTACCTGCAAATCAGCAACCAGTGGTGCATTCAGCATTGTGGGACAGTTCTGTGGAACTCTCTCATGGTTAAGATCAGAGGAGTTCCCTCCCTATTAGACTTCTGGGACAATTTAAGCAAGTTTTGTGACTCTGTGGTTGAGTTTAAACTGATTTATCTTCATTGTGTCTTTTCAACTTTACTGTACACCGATTAAAAACATCATCATCATCATCATTATAAAACATTTTTCTTTACAAACTTCATTACAATTTAAAAAACAACAATTACTAAACAAAGTTCTGTCTTCCAAGACAAATGCATGTCCAGCTGTTAAGTTTTATATGGAGTCGCCCACATGGCATCAAAACAAACTTGGAAAATCTTTTACGTTTCAGGTTAAGTTCACACCCACAGGGTATGCTTCAATCTCAAGCGTTAAGATAATGTCTCCATAGCGGCTGCTGCAACTGAGATGGAAGAGGCTCTCCTATTGTTAATAAAGGATATAAACTGAGATCCTACCGAGTCAAACCCATCTTTCTTTGTTATTCCTCTTATGCACCTCCGATGGTGAGTCAAGCTCTCCGGAAGTGCTCCATATGTTCCACACATATTGGGTCCAAAACTCTGTGGTGGGAGGGGGAGCCCCCCCCAAGTGGAAACAACTATTTGCCTCTTTGCTGTGCATTCAAAATTTGGATTGATATAGTCTTCCATTGTTATATTATATTCTGCCATATATGGAACACCCACTTGCCTTGCTGAACTGCTTACCCAGTATGAGAGCGTCATTTGATGAGAGTGACGTTTCCACTGGAGTACTTTTGATTGCCTCCGTGCGAAGGGAAGGTGTTGCTGGAGGGTGTCTCGCCCACCCCTTTGGCAAGGACTCTGACTTTGACGCACCGATCCTGGGGTGCTTGCCTGTGGGGGCCGGGGTTTCTGTGTAAGGCAAAAATATGTCCACAAAGGTTGGGGTGAGGACAAAAGATTAATGCATGCAGAAGGACAACCCCTGCCCCCCTGGATGGTCTCGCCCTATTTGAGAAGAAAGCAAGTATCAACCCTAATGGTTCATCCAAGATGTGTGGAGTGGAAACTGGTTCGCAGGAGAGACTTACCATCCTGGTGAGCATTATCCTGTTTGGACAGCGCATCCGCCACTAAATCAACTTCTTCCTCTAGGTTGGGAGCACTGGGTCGCCCTAAGAAGGAAGACAGAATGTATTTTGGGGGGACAAATCCAAAGAAAAGTTATCAACAGATTATTTCATAAAATTTATAGACCAAACAACCGCTTAAAATAAACCCTCAGAGTGGTTTACTGATAATTACCAGTAAAAATAGTTTTAAAAGATGTAAAACGTTAAAAAATAATAATTAAAATCAACAATAAGCTTGACCTCGCTTGTAGGGTTAAAAGAAGTTTTGTAAGGAGTAATTTATAAATTATTGTGAAGAGAATTAAGAATAGATGTACTGGAAATTTGAGTTTATAGCAATAACTATAGCAGTAACAAAATGCATAATTAGAAAGACGTTAGAAAACCATCAGTCGAGGTTGAAGGAAGTCTCAGGCTGTGATAGCCAAAAATTTCGAAATGATGTTTAAAAGGATGTTATGCTGGAAAATATGTGTGAAAACTAATAAATAATTATTTATAAAATCAACAATAGGCTAAAAGTAAGATTGACTGTGTTTATTCCCCAATCGAACAGCCGTTGGACTTGTAGCTGACATGTTTGCATCCCCCCCCCTCCCAAGCAAGTGGCACTTCACCCTCGCAGCAACCCTGAGGGGGCAGAGGTGTGGGGATGTGAACTGGACATTGTCCCATACTGAAGTCTAGTGCTCTTGCTGCTGGAAGACAGTGGCACATCTAAATGTTAATATGATTAAATATCCATTTCAGAATCACAGGCAAAGTTGTGTGTGTTACTTCACCTGTTTTTGGTTTTTTGTTTTTTGTTTTGCATAGGTTCAATCACCACTCAATAGATCATTAAGGTGGGAGTCTTCATTGATGTTATGACATAATTCCGAACCAAGATGGCAGACCAAAACATGACTGGCGTGACTTCACTCAATTTTTGCCGTGATGAGTCCAAACTCACAAATTACACTATCCATTTTTTAAAATGCAATATTTTTCAGTCTTTAAAAAATCCTGGGCAACACTGGGCACACTCTGCTAGGCAGGGGGGACAACTTGAGAAAAATATTGGGGGGGGGCAGGTAAGCTCTGCCCTGCATAAGTGATCACATGAAGCAGTGCACACACACCATTTCAATGGCAATGCCCGTCAACTTTGGCCCCCTCAAATGTTTTATGGGGGGCAAAGACCCCTCAGCCCCTCGGAGTTGGCTCCTATGTTGCTAGGAATTATATAAAGCCAGGCTTCTTCGAAAGGATGGAATTGTAGATCTCTCTCCCTCCCTCCCCTCCAGGTTATTTCTTCAAATTCAGTTAGATGCAGTTCTCTGAGTGGCAATTATGATGTTCGCCGGAGGAGCTAAGCGTCCTCAGATCAGAGTGAATGATTGCCAGGGTTTCTTGTGCACAGGGAGTGGGAGGGGGCTGGCATGGGGGAGGGAGGGTCAAGGAGCACTGTGCACAGCCAGCTGGCTTTGGCATCACACTTTTTAAAACAAAAAACAAAAAACACCACCCTAATAGTGTAGATGAGAAAAGCCAGCCTACTCCTAGTGGTGCTGTGGTCTAAACCACAGAGCCTAGGGCTTGCCGATCAGGAGGTTGGCGGTTCGAATCCCAGTGACGGGGTGAGCTCTCGTTGCTCGGTCCCTGCTCCTGCCAACCTAGCAGTTCGAAAGCATGTCAAAGTGCAAGTAGATAAATAGGTACCGCTCCTGTGGGAAGGTAAATGGCGTTTCCGTGTGCTGCTCTGGTTTCGCCAGAAGCGGCTTAGTCATGCTGGCCACATGACCTGGAAGCTGTACGCCGGCTCCCTCGGCCACTAAAGCAAAATGAGCGCCACAACCCCAGAGTGGTCTGCAACTGGACCTAATGGTCAGGGGTCCCTTTACCTTTACTCCTAGTGGTAGAGCAATAAAACTGCTACCACATTTTCTAAGCTAAGCAGGGTCTGGTAGTTTCAGATTAGATGGAACATGTGTTGAGATTCCTGCACTGCAGGGGGTTGGACTAGATGACCCTTGGGGTTCCTTCTAACTCTACAATTCTATAATTCCTTCAACCTGCCCTCCAGATATTTTGGACTATCATTCCCATCAGCCCAACCAGCACAGCGGTGGCATCAGGTTGGGGAAAAGCTGCCACACTGTCTGTAGACTTCTGCCGAGAATTTGACGTGTATTACAGCCACCCTGCAAGGTAGGCCACTAATATTATTCCTGGTGGAGAGGACGAGAGAGAGAGAGAAGAGACAGAGAGGGAGAATGAAGACTTGCCAAAAACAACTTGGTAAGATTTGAACTGGGGACTTGTAACTTCACACTCAATCTATTTTATTCTGCAATTGCTTTTTCATATATTTATTCATAATAAAACATAACAAAGTACAAAAACGGACGGCAAATAAAATAAAGCAAAAGTTGAAGAGAATTTCTAGAACCAAACATAAAGGAACAAATTGACATACCAGAATCAAATATAATAAATTAGTAATCACAAGGTTCCAAGTAACATAAACAGGTTCAGTTTATCCTGTCCCTTATTGTTTAATCTTTATTTAACAAAATTTAAATACTCCCCGGTTTAGGTTTTATTATAAAGCAGATTACCCCCCCCCCCCAAAAGGAAAGAAAAATCTACTACATGGCATTAATTCTTAATCCTTTCATCAGGGATGGGGAACCTGCAGCTCTCCAAATGCTGCTGAACTCCCATCATCTCGGACTACTGGGCAATAACACCTGTAGGGCCACCAATATCTCCCAGCCCAGACTGACATGAAGCCCTGATTTAAAACATGACTGAAGTTGTAGCTTGCATTTCCCTCACCACCAACTCAACATCGCAGATGTTGGCCCCTGCATCACTTTCCCCTAGATATCAAGTGTTTGCCCGCAAGGCTCTCTTTATTTTAACCGTTTCATCAGTTTCACTCTTGAAGCAGGAAATACTGTCCTCACCACTTAAGTCTTGATTTCTGGAGATCCCCTCCCTCCCACTGCCAGCCACAATGGAAAAGTTTGAGATTGAGTTTTACAGGCTCAGGTGAATAGCAGGCCAATGGGCAGCTATGCTTGATCGTCCGCCAGCAGCTGACCAGCTATTCTCTGGGAGTTCGTAGAATGAACTGAGTTGGAGGAAGTGAATAGAGAAAAGTGTCTCTCCCTCTCTTGTAACACTAGAATTTGTGGAAGCTGAACATTGGAAGATTCAGAACAGATAAAAGAAAGTCCTTTGTGGAACTCAGTGCCACAGGAGGCAGTGATGGCTGCCAACTTAGATAGCTTTAAAAGAGTAAAGGACAGATTTATGGAGGAGAGGGTCACTGATGGCTAGTAGACCCTGATGTTGGGAAAGATGGAGGGCAGAAGGAGAAGGGGACGACAGAGGACAAGATTGTTGGACAGTGTTCTCGAAGCTACCAACATGAGTCTGACCAAACTGCGGGAGGCAGTGGAAGACAGGAGAGCCTGGCATGCTCTGGTCCATGGGGTCACGAAGAGTCGGACACGACTAAACGACTAAACAGCAAACAACAACAGCCATAACAGCTCTGCTCTGCTGCCACAGTTTGAGGCAGTGATGCTTCTGAAGATCAGTTGTTGGAAGCCACAGGAGAGGAGAGGGGTCTTATGCTCAAATCCTGCTTACAAGTTTCCCATAACAGACATCTGATCAGATACAGTGAGAACAGTATATTGGTCTAGATGGGCTACTGGCATGTTCCAGCAAGCTTTTCTAATGTTCTTATGTATACTTTCCCACACTCAAGAGCCCAAAATTCTGGATACCAGCATCCCTTTGCGGGGGTGGGGGGTGTCCTCTACCCAGGGTACACCTTGTGTCCCATGTAGTCCCTGTGTTGCTATTTTTAGAACTCTGTTAATATTTCATGACTCCGGCAAGCTTTCCCAGCTTTTCATTGCTTGGGACATGAAAAAGTGTCTTTAATAATGCAAGCACATAGCACAGAACACACACAACCGAGGAGACCTGCACTCTCTCCCTCTCTCTAGGGTTGGCAGAGTTAACAGGGCCTTTTTGCTCTGAACAACCAGTAGAAACAGACTCGCCAGCCAACCCATCCCTTGCTCAGTTCACACTCTCAACCCTTGAGGCGGCTTCCATCAAAACATCACCAGGATCTCATGCTAAGATTTATTTGCTTGGAAGGGTTAATAAACAGTTTCGCAAAAATGAACAATCTTTTAGCAGTGTACATAAGCACAGTATAAAACAATCACTGGTAGTACACAAATAAGATCAGCCACATTTAAAAATAAGTGTAGCCCAGTCCCACAATGGTTTCAAAAACCACATAATTAGAAAAGCATTGTACAATGTATGGATGAGATATAAGGATCTGCTAGAAAGAAAAACACCCTGGTGGATCTCACCATTAGAGGCTAAGGCCCACAAAAGGTTAAACATGGACACTAAATGGTTGAAATATAGTGATCTCGTAACGGAAGTTGATAATAAATTTAAGTTGAAGTCGTATGAACAACTTAAAGATAATTTAAATGGTTGGTTGCAATATCATCAGATTAACAAAGTCTTTAAAGTGGACAAAAAAAACTTTGGTTTTCATGCAGAAAAATCCAAATTGGAAATAGAATTGTTAGATACAAAGGTGAAAAATCTTTCCAAAATGTATAATTTGTTGTTGGAATGGCATACGAAGGATGAACAAGTGAAATCTGTTATGATAGATTGGGCAAAGGACATGGGGCACAACATTATGTTAAATGATTGGAAGAAATTGTGGAAAAAGGGTATTAAATTCACTGCTTGTACTGTATTGAAAGAAAATGTCATGAAGATCATGTACAGATGGTATTTGACACTGGTAAAATTAGCAAAAATGTATCGTACATCAAATAACAAATGTTGGAAATGTAAGGAAAAAGAAGGGACCTTTTTTCATATGTGGTGGACATGCCCCAGGATAAAGGACTTCTGGGAAAAGATTTATAATGAGATGAAAAAGGTGCTGAAAGACACCTTTATTAAGAAACCAGAAGCCTTTTTACTGGGAATTGTAGGGCAAGAAATACCCAAGAAAGACTTAACATTTTTTTTTGTATGCCACAACTGCCGCGACGTTACTACTTGCAAAGAACTGGAAAAGCCAAGAACTACCTACAATAGATGAATGGCAAATGAAGATGATGGAATTTATGGAGCTTGCTGACTGACTGGAAGACTCCGCGATCAGGGAGAATAGTCGACAGAGGAAGACTGGAAGAAATTTAAAATTTATTTGAACAAATATTATAGTATTTAGAGTTGCCTTAGGAAGTAGCTATAGGTTTTTGCTATTTTTCTTTAAGATTCAGGTTAAGAAGATGTTAGTATGAATTTTAATGGTTAGGATGTTGATTTACTGTAACTGCTTGAGAATGATAAGACAATGAAATTCAGTTGGGGGGGTGAGGGAAGTCACCCATAAGTGTGAAGATAAGTTATGAATGTAAGAACTTATTGTTCTTTTTTTCTTTTCCTTTTTCTTTTATATTATTCTCTTATAAAAAAAGTTTATGATATTATCTATGTTAAAAAAATCTTACAAAACTAATAAAAATTATTAAAAAATAAAAATAAATGTAGCCTGCTAGATGGTGTGCCCTGTTAAGGTTTGCTGAGACAAAACTTCCAGGCATGTGAAATTGTGCATGCAGGGCCAAATCTGAAGTGTCCCAACCAACCTTGGCTGTAGTGGAATCCCTGCAGACCAGCAGCTGATGGCTTCTGGGCCAGCACTGATCCATGGACCACCACTTTTGAAGAGCTTGCTCTGTTTCATCTCTCTTCCCTGTCCCCCAGTCAGCCACTAGGCTGTTTTGTGAATACGTGCATATTCCCACCCCTTAAATGTTTTTTAGACTTCTGCAAACTGGTACCAACTCCTCATGCACTTGTGGTGGTGTTCTTGTTATTATTGTTAGTTCATTCATTAGCTGCCCTTCAACTATGTGTTGCAGCATGGGAATCAATATTAAAAATATATAAAACAACTTACAACCATAAAAACAAGGTGAGGCCTAAAACCATGCCCCTCATGTATTAAAAGTCAGGTAAAGAGGTGCGCCTCCAGCATTCTCTGAAAGCATTTGGGACTGAAATGTGGGTCCATCTTCAGAGAATCCAGTTTGTTATTCCTCTGTCCAATGAGTGTGCCTCTGCTAAGGGGGGGATGAGTTGTCTAGGGCAAGCTGTTTCTCTTGAGACTCCATTAGAAGTTAAACCACTGCATGAATGTTAAAGTAAATTGCAAACAGCGCAGGAACAGAAAAGCCCCAAATCTCCAGCATTTTAAAGGGGAAAGGATGTGCCACTCGCAGTACATAATCTCCCCGGGTAACTGAAATGCAGTCCGAACACCAATCCGTTAACAACCAAGCTCTTATGTAAGCTCCCATCTGTCGCTAAGAATCATCACTTTGCATGAAGTCATGTTTCAGGCAGGAGATTGAGGACCACAGTGTACAAACTGCATTCCTTTCCAACACTGTTTCTCACTTTTCAAAATGTGGGTAGGTGGAAGACAACTGTGCCTTGTACAACAAGTGGCAAGATCTTTAAACTCAGTACGCCTTACACTTGCAAAACCAGCTTTTGCATCAGGCTAGAATGAATAGCACCAAAGTGCACTGAAGACCTTTTTCAGTTATCATCATCAGCTGCCTAGAGATGGCGCTATTGCTTAACATGAACCACTGAGTTACAAAACTGGGGGTGGGGGGGGAGTCCCGAGAAAATTAACGCTTTCTGCTCTGCCTGGGAGGGCCTATCTAGATGTGTGCCCTAACACTGGAGCTGCTGAGGTACAAAGGAATAAGAAACAGGTCAAATACTGATGCAACATGTGTTACTGCAAGGATTTGGACCTCCTCCCCATAAATTTTCTAGTAGGAAAGTTTCAGCAAGTTTCTCCATGCTGCAGGAATCCTGGTTTCATGTTGTCATGAGTTGCAATTGTTTTATTCTGTGTTCACAAAACAACAACAACAACAACAACAACAACTCCTTCTTAACACCCAAATGCTTTGTCTGGGTTGAATGGCTTTCACCTTTCACACCAATGCATGGAAGCTGCCTACAAGTCTCCCAAGGGAATGCAGCTCTGAGGAAATACTATGCAGCACAGTGTGGCACCAGAGGGAGGGGGCCTCTCCTCCAAAGAGAAAATGAAACAGTAGAGGGCAACATGGACACCAGACTTCTGGTTCTGGTTCTGGCATGGATCGTCCAGAAATAGCTTTACTGGTTTGGAGCTGGGGAAAGAGAACTGGCAATATTGTTCTGGCTGAGGCTTTCTGCACCCAGCCCTACCTACCGCTGGCTGTCCGTGCCTTGGGGATGCATTGGCCATCTCCATCCTCGATGAACTGAGAGAGACACGGGCCACAGGCAAAAGATCCGGGGCGGCAGAACTCACGCCGCAGCAAAGCGCATTCCAGACTTCGAGGGCATGACCCTGTGTGTGAGAGAGAGAACCCATTAGTGATCTGTATGCATTTTGCACAAAGTTGTCACTCCCAATGCCACTGCTAGATAAGACAAAAGCACCACCTAGTCAGTTGCAGAGCTTCATGCTCCGGCACGGGGTGGGGGTGGGGGCAGAGAGCAGGAGGGGGTGGGGGCACCGTCTGCAGGGGTGGGGGGCAGCCGCAATGGCACCCCCTGGGATCGCACTGCTAGGGGCGGTGCGCTCCCCCCGCACTCCTCTTCCTCCGCCAGTAGTGCACCTAGTCGAGCTAAGCCAAACAGAGGCCACAGGGGCTCCAGCCCTCCCGCTCCCCCAGCAGCTGCTAAACAGGGACAACATCACCAACAGCCCTGGACTGAACTCCATGGAGACTCCATTTAATAAAATCACCTTAGTGGCCATTCTGTTGCTGCAAAAATTAATGCAATACCGTGGCAGTGAAATTAATGTTGCATTCCTTTATTTGGCCTGAATCTACCATCCACTTTTTGGCAGACACTGGCTGCCCAAGTTCTAGTATTGCTTGGGGGGGGGGACAGACGACCCAAACCCACTTCCTGCACACTCTGCATTGTGTTATAAGTCTCTATCACACACCCACACCATGGATGTCTGCAAATTTTCCCCAGGAGCAAAACAAAGCACTGAAAAGGCTGTGGGGAGCAGGCTAATTTCTCAGAAGAAAAATATTAATACCACCAGTACATTTCACCCCATATCTCAGATTCTACAGATCTAGAGATATGTATATTTTCCAAAAAAATGAAAGCTGGGAATCTGGGGATTTGGGTTCGCCTAAGTGGAGGACCTACCACTCCCCTACCCTGTGTGGATGTCCATTCCTCTTTCCACAACTAGAATCTTAGAGCTTTGCACAACTGGCCTATTCAAAATCAACTTACCCCATGTATATTGGAGGGAAATAGCATGTGAATTTTGTGTGGGTGTGTGTAACTTAAAAATGGTCACAAAGAGTTCGTGACAAAACAACAACAACTAAAAAAAGCAAACAATGCAGATTTTTTTTGGGGGAAGTGGGGACTTAAGACTGGAAAAATGAAAAAGTGACACCAAACAAGACTGATGGGATCTGCCATCCTTACACACAGTCACTTGCCACATGCCAGCTTAAAATGCTCCAGAGTCTTCCAGGAGGAGAAGGTGCAACTCACAGGACGCTGGAGCCTCCCCTGACATCCTGCTCCCTTCCAGGAACTGTTTGCTTAAACGTGTGTGTGTGTGTGTGTGTGTGTGTGTGTGTAGACTGAATTTCCCCCACCTGAAAAGCAAACAACCCATGCCCAGCCTGTCAGCAGAGGGAGAATGTGATGTGAAGGTGTTGCCTCAGGTTACTATATTCTTCATACTGTGGGTTATTAGTGGTGGTGGAGAGAAGAGTAAAGCAAGGAGGGTTTACTATGTACTTCTTGCAAAGCAATGATCAGCATGGGGTGGGGAGAGAATGTTGAGAATTTGCTGATTAAAAAGAAACGAGCAACTTTTTTTTTTAATAAAAAAGGTCACAAGGTGGTAATGCGAGGGGAGGCAACGACACAGGAGCAGTTTCCATCCACCGCAGACACAACCTGGCTGCACGTGGTGACTTCAAGCTAGATCTCAGGAGAGCCAGTGTGGTGTAGTGGTTAAGAGCGTAGACTCGTAATCTGGTGAACCGGGTTCGCGTCTCCGCTCCTCCACATGCAGCTGCTGGGTGACCTTGGGCTAGTCTCACTTCTCTGAAGTCTCTCAGCCCCCCTCACCCCACAGAGTGTTTGTTGGGGGGGAGGAAGGGAAAGGAGAATGTGAGCTGCTTGGAGACTCCTTCGGGTAGTCCTATATTATAATCTTCAAGTGTCCCTGCGTCCACCTGCAATTTTCTGTGTGTCACGGAAGTGAGTTACTGCACATGACACACGCGGAAGCAGGGATTGGAGCAGGTGGAGAGGGGGCGTGGTTACGCTGCTTGCTTGCTGCTGCTCCTCCCGCTGCTCACAGAGACTTCCGGCGGCCGGCGGGAGAGGAGAAAGAGAGAGCCAAGGGGGAAGCGTCCCGCCGTCCCCACTGAGAGAGGCGCACGGGCCCGCTCTGCTCTGGCTGTTGGAGCTCGGCGGCGGCGGCAGCAGCAGAAACGGCGACGCCGGCAGAGGGAGCGTCGGCTCCTTAGGCTGCCCGTCCCTGCTGCTTTAGCAGCAGGGACAGGCAGCTCCAGGAGCCGGCTCTCCCTCGCCGGGAGCTGCAGCGCCGAGCGGGATGCATCCTGCCCGGTGCTGCTGCTCCCGCGGTCACTGAGCGACAGCACGGACAGGCAGCACATAATTTCTAGCGCCCGTATTTTTACGGGCTTAATATATACTAGTGATAAATAAAGCGGGATATCAAATCCAAACTCTTCTTCTTCTTCTCAGGACCATTGGCTACCTGTCCACAGGGCTGGAAGAGGAGAGAGAGAAGGGGTTTGCAAGGGAAACCCAACGATTGCTCTTGTTTGCTTAGGTGCTGGGCCAGCATAATGCTGGTGGCAGAGAGATGCAGTTTCCAGTGAGGTGGGGAGGTCGTTCCTCTAGCTACACACACACACACACACACACACACACACCGGACATCCATTTCACATATCTCCTAGCTGTTTTAAAGCATTCTTTTAAAATTAAAGTGTACAACTGAATAATGTATGTGATAAGTGACTGCCTTTCCTCCCCTGTGTAAAACTTGATTTAAAAATGATGGCAAGCACCTCTCTCCTTTGATACTACTATTAAAGAGCAACAGCAGCAAATCCCTTGTGGAGAAGCCTTCAGGGCCAGCCGGAGCACCAAACAAGTGCTGGTTTCTGTGCTGGAAACCACAGGAGGAGAAAGTTGCTACTGTGCTTGAGGTCCTGCTTCTGAGCTTCCCATTGGGACACCTGGTTGGCCACTTTGAGTACAGGATGCTGAACTAGGTGGGTCCCCTTTGGCCTGATCCAGCAAGTTCATCTTAGGTTAACAGGAGAGAATCCTCACACCCACCCTCGAGACAGAGGGGATTCTCCAAGCGAAGCTCTCAGGCTCCTGCAGCTGTCGCCAGCTTCCTGCTAACAACAAACATATCCTGCTGCTGCTTTGTCCTCTGGGAGGTTTTGGCGCAGTTCTGCTTTGCCTCCCTCTCCCTCCTTCCAACAAGGATTAAGCAGTAAGAGAGATACTTCTCAATCTAATTAAAGCTCCAATAAGGTTATCGGCTGCCATTTACAGTCTCCGGTTGCAACTGAGTCCTCTGCACCGCTACTTACGATGCAATTAAACTCCCATTTGCTGGTGGTTAACAGTGCTGGAAATTTAGTTTCTAGAAGGGCAGCGGGTGGGGAGGAAGGCTGGCCTCATTTACCAGCACCTGAGAATTTCGTAAACATGAACTGTTCTGCACATCCTTGGAAAAGAATTAGACACATTTGCCAAGAATTGTTTCCATCAGGTGCCATTAGTCATGTTTGCTATAATGGAATCAGAGCCTGCCTGGCACAAGGGGGTGATGCAAGATGCCAGGCAGATCTGAGGGTCTAGTCTAGGACCAGCTTGGAACCACACAAAAACTGCCTTGAGTTCCATAGAAGGCAAAATTGAAATAAACAAAGCCTCCACACTCAGAGGCAGCCCATCTGCAAACATGTCACACTGGCTCTCAACATTGGGGTAAGAACAGGAAGCAGGGAAACCTTTTCATCCCGAAGGTCACATTTCCTCATGAAGAGCTTCCTGGGGGAGGCCTGCCAGAGGCGAGAGTGGGCTGAGCAAAAGGTTGCAAATCTTGCTTTCAGGTAAGGAAGAGGTTTCTGTGCATGTATGTGTGAGAGTGTACCTATATGTGTGCATGTACAAATGCACGCAACCCACCCCTCTATCCTAGCAAGCAAGAGGATTAGGTTGACCAAGTCAAGGACACATTCTGGTTGGCCAAAAGCACTCAAGGAGGGTGCTGACCAGGAATTGGTAAGGAGGGATGTGTGGCCTACACCAGTCCCAAAAGCTTAAACAGAGAGGCAAGAGGGATCCAGGTTCAAAACCCAGCTCCAACCATGAAGCCCACTGGGTAATCTAGGCCAGTCACTATCCCTCAGCCTGATCTACCTTATAAAGTTGTTGTGGAGATAATAGAAGAGAGGAACAACCATGAATCCTGGTTTTCTTTTGGAGACGTGGGCGTACAGGGGAGCAGAACATCAGAAGTATATCCAGGCCTCTGAGTTTCAAATCTCCAGCACTGTCCTCTTTTCTTCTTCTCCTTCTCCTCCTCCTGCTCCTCCGAGCAGAGGTGGTGTGGGAGGCAGCTGAGCTAGGGTTACCAGACGTCTCCAGTTCCCGGGGACAGTCCCCGGATTTGCAATTCTGTCCCTGGAATGTCCCCAGATTTGCAAATCTGTCCCCTGGAAATGTGGCACCGGCAGCCTCAGCAGCCCAGAGCCAGCCTGGTAGCACAGTTGGCTCTGGCTGGCTTCAGTAGCTGCTTGCTGCCGTGGTGGCCCACCATTTTTCCTCTCCGGAAGTCCCCATATGATGTGTATTGTGTGCAACACATCCTATGGGGACTTCCGGCAAGGCAAAATGGCGGGCGCCACGGCAGCGAGCAGCTCCTGAAGCCAGCCAGAGCCAACTGTGCTACCAGGCTGGCTCTGGGCTGCTGACTGCTACTGCCGCTGCCACTGCCAAAGGGGAACCGGGGACGTCCGGCGGTACAGATCTCCTGTCCCCTTCCCCCTTTGTTTTGACTGATCGGGGGAGGCTCGGGAGTCACGGGCAGGCGGCCGTTGCCCAGTTTTTTAAAAACTCTGTGCATTTATGTTTGACAGGGTGCAAAAGAAGGGCTTTGCACCTTTATACAATATGCATATGTGCTTGGGCCCAGGGTCTTTTGCCTCACCATCACCACTACGGACTCCCTGTTGCTACTCAGCTTCAAAAAAGGGGGGGGGAGTGTCCCTGGATTCATTGAAAAAAATTCTGGTAACCATAAGCTGAGCACCTTGCAAAGCATCAGTCACCCTTCATCTTCATTTGTCCAGTGGCACCCACACACATACAAATTCCTCTACATGGATTTGTGCCCTGGGCTTGCACCCCTAAGGACCTAGCAGCACCCCTGCAGAGAGGAGGGCTGCTGTTCTGCTTGAAGGCTTCCCATAAGCAACTTGCTTCTGAACATGTTCAGGAACATTACCTGCTGGACTAAATGAAGCCTTGGCCTGATCCAGCTGAGTTCTTTGAAAACAGAGTTGGGGGGGGGGTTGATGAGTCAAAGCTGCACAGCAGCTCTTTCAGTCGCACAGGATATCCTTTGTACTGCTCTTTGGCTTCAGTACAGACCAACAACTCTATGAAGCAAGCATGAAACAAGCCCATTTCACAGATGGGAAAGGGGTGCCAAGAGATAAATGACTGGTCCATGGCCAATACAAATCTTACAAACCAGCACAAATTTGAGCTTGGGTCTTCCATGCCTTCATTTATAATAGCCTCCAAATAATTTATAATTCATTGATCACTATTTTATCAGCCTCACGTTTTAATCGTTTTATTGTAAATTTTCAAACTGGAAGGGGGGAAGCACAACTTTTAAGCAGAGACTGCTAAAAAAATTAAATTGGAAAAAAAATCCCACAAGGACACATGGTCAAGAGGCTTTCAAAAATTTGTCCAGGCAGACTGGACAGCAAGCTCAGGAGGAGTAGGATCAATGTGCAGCACATAGTTAAACTATAAAACCCACCGGAGGGAGTGATCCGAGCCGTCTTTCCCATTGGGTTTACTGGCGCGTTGTGCCAGGGTGCCAACCTCTTAGGGGCGCTGCAGCGAGTGGGGGAGCTGCACGGCTTTGCCGGCGGCCTCCCCTTTCCCTCCTGCACGCCCGCCAGCTGCGCCCCGTCAACCATATGGCTGGTGGATGTGCAGTTTCCTTCCCAAGCCTCCGCAGGAGGAGAGTGATCCCCACAGAGGCTTGGGAAAAGGTTGACAACTCTGGGAAACGGGGTGAGGCACTGGAGGGATCTTTGCACCACAGCGCCGGATATGCTTAAGACGGCCCTGGGAGTGATAGTGACCAACTGGGAAAACTTTAAAAGAGGATTAGATGAATTCATAGAGGAGGAAAGGGCAATTGATGGCTCCTAGCCACAGCGGCTATGCTCTTGTGCTCCAATCCTGCTTGCTGGTTTCCCACAGGCACCTGGTTGGCCAGCATGAGAACAGGATGTTGGAGTCGATGGGACAGTGGCCTGATCCAGCAATCTCATCTAATGGTTATGTTGCAGTTCACTACTTGCTCAGGAGTCAAGCCACACAAACACTAAGGAAAATCAGAACTCCTCCTTCTGCTGCAAATAAAAAAAGAAAACAGTTCTAAAAATTATCTGTCTGCCTTCCAGAAGGCCTTATATAATGGCTGCTACAAGCAAGCTGACCGCCTGGTAGCAAGGGAGGGCAGGAGGAAGAAACACTAAGAGCTTTAACACAGTCCGGAAAGCCAGGGAGAGGCTGTGACGTCCTTCTGAGGGTTGCAACAACTAAGAGGGAAGGAGGCAGAGCCAAGCCTCCCATCCTGCCATTGTCCCAGGCTAGCTTTATGTCCCCCGGTTCACAGACAGCAGGTTATCGTCAAAGGTGAGGGCTTGATAGCATTGCTCTCTTCAAGCGAAGACGCAAACAAACTTTGCAAAGTGTCAACCTTCGAAAGAAAGAACCAAGCAAGGAACAGGGGAAACTGACTGGGCTTTGGGAGGGGGGTGGGAGGGTACTGTGCCATGTACTTGTTACAAAATATTCAACTGTAATAGTACCACTCCATTCTGCCTTGGTCAGACCCCACCTGGAGTCCTGTGTCCAGTTTAAGAAGGATATTGACAAGCTGGAAGGTGGGGAGAGGAGGGTGACCAAGATGACCGAGGGTCTGGAAGCCAAGCCTTATGAGGAGCTGGGTATGTTTAGGCTGGAAAAGACGAGACTGAGAGGAGATATGACAGACATCTTCCAATATCTAAAGGGTTGTCACATGGAGGATGGAGCAAGCTTGTTTTCTCCTGCTCTGGAGGGTAGGGCCCAAACCAATGGATTCAAGTTACAAGAAAGGAGATTCCGACCAAACATTAGGAAGAACTTTCTGACAGTAAGAGTCAGACAGTCAAACGGACTCTCTCAGAAGGTGGTGGGTTCTCATTCACTCTCATTCATTTAAGGTTGGATGGCCATCTGTCATGGATGTTTTAGTTGAGATTCCTGCATTGCAGGGGATTGGACTCTCTTCCAACTCTATAATTCTGTAAAATCGCTGCTAGCTTGGATTATGGGAATTAGCTAAATGTGGATTTGAGGTCTACGAATGGCTACTAGTCTGGGTAGCTGAATAGAACCCCAGTTTTCCAAAGCAGTCCACCTGCAAGCCTCTGGCATGTAGAGCCTTCCTTATTTTCTCTTTTCAAAAAGTAAATGCTGGAGCAAACAAGGCTGTTCCTGCACTGCTATGTCAAACACAGAACTGACGTGGAGGAACATCAGAGTCTTGTTTCTGAAAAACTCCTACCATACAAATGCACACTTACAAACTTTGTGACAAGTATCCACCCTCACCCCACCCCAAAAAAGGTAAAGTGGATGTTAATCTTTTAGATATTTATCAAGTGCACACACAAATTAACAAGAATAAAAATTAGGACTCTCCACAGTAAGTTGGAACATATGTACTATAGCAGGGGCCATGCCTCCAGTTCAGCACTAAAACAACAGTTGCACCCCAACTTTATTTTAAAAAGACATGGCGGCTCCACTTTTCAAAGAATTAAAAATGTGTGTGCAATGTTTAAACACCACTTGCGACGCCTCACTGGGCTGCAAAGAGGCTGTGAGCTTAAAACCCAGGGAACTGAGAAATTAAACAACAGGTTTGCAGGTTCTCACTGAGGGTGTTCTCAGCTGTGCAGCAGCAGTTGGACACGTCAGCTGAGTCTGTTACACACACAGGGGAGTAAACAAGGTGAGGAAGAAAGAGCTTTCATCAGATGGCAAGTAGAAGGGGTGGTATTTGAGATCGGAACACAAATAACAGTTTTGGTAACTGTGACACAAGGCTAGGTCTCTTCAGCTCTCAAAGTCAGAATCTGGGCAATGTAGGTATTTGGTTGTATGTCGAGATTGATAGGAAAGTTGCACAACTGGGGGGTGGAGGGAAGGGGATGTCCCCCCCCCCTTTATTAGAAAAGCTCTTTTTTTTTTTTAAAGAATCTCGGCAATGGAGAGCTGAATTTTGCAGAGAAACTTGGGTGCATTATTTCTGCCTTCATCAACTATGTCCCAAACATCTGGAGGGAACCAGGCTGGGGAAGTCTGGTATATTTTATACACTTTGCTTGGTTGCCAAGTCAGAACAGGCTTTGAAAGCACATATTGGCAGTACTTAAGACAGCCCCAGAAATATTTGGGGGTGCAACAGGAAGCACCAGTGCTTACTTCCAACAACCAACTTGGTTTGGATTGCACACCCCAAAGGGTTGTGTGAGTGGCGGCCCTCCTCCAGGTGCCCCTGCCATCAGAGGCACGAAAGCTGCAATGCCAGAAGTAGGTCTTCTCCAGTTGTGGTGCACCCTCCCCAGAACAGATCCTACCATTAGGTAAAGAGATGTGACTGCCTTGGGCACCTGATATCGAGTGTCATAAAGGACAGTAAGTTTGAGGACGGGGCACCATTTAATTTATTATGTTTTTAAGCCAGGGAGAGCAGCCTCGGGTGCAAAAAATCACTTGGGGTGCAAAAAATCACCTTGGGCACTCTGCTTGAGGTTGCTCCATTTGCTATCCTGCGTCAAGCAATAACATAACCTTGTACCAGCCCAGCTGCACCCCAGGACATTTTGCCTGGTGGCACGCTTTTTGTCACCTCTCAATACCAGGGAACTCTCTTTTTCATTTTACCAGGACTTCAAGTTCAGTTTCAGTGAGATCATAAAACTATGTGAAACTGTTTAGGGGTGCAGCTTCTATTTAGCATGCCAGTTTTTAGTGTTGCTGTAATTTGTACCTATTTGTATTTGTATTCACTCCTCCATTTGATAACCCTGCCTACACCCTCTAGCCCCCTTCTCTCACACCTGGCCAACCCCTCTTCCCTCTGCCCCTAACCAAGCTCCTTTCCTGTCAAGCCACTCTCTGAAATGCTTCCCCCTCCATTAAACCCCGCTGCAAGCCACATTTAATAGAGGGGCTGCAGTGAAATGCCTTACCCTCTGTTAGACAGATTGCCTGGGCTGCCTGTCACCCACGCTGCTTGCTCACGCGCCTGCCCGTAGGTGGCCATGCAAACTGTGGCATGACGACAATGTTACATTTTTATCTTATGTATGAAGAAATGATGAAAGCAGTCTTGGGGAACAGCAAAAAAGGGTGTTCTGTTCTGAAGTGCAGGATAACCTAAACTGGAAAATAAACTTGGAACACTGATTGCACCACTGAGAAAAACAAGGAAATAAACAGATCACTTGTGTGTGTGTGTGTGTGTGTGTGTGTGTGTAAAACCCGCTTCATCCCTACCGCTTCCAGGTTCCGTATGCACTCACAACCTCAGCAGTCTCTGCACACTCATGTAAGCACTGCCACTTGCTTTAAGCAGTGAAATTCCCAGCCTCTTGAATAATTGATCCAGACACAATTTGTACTCAAATTTACCCTCAGTTCAGGGTACACAGAAGCCGTGGATCAAACCAGACTGTTTTAGGAAAACCCTAAAGGTAACATCCAAATAACTTTCACTCAGGCACTCTGATGCACAATTTCATCACTTCTGGACCTGGGATCAGGGAAGGGATCTCACATTTACCTTCACTTATTTATTTCATTTATTTACTTACAACATTTGTATACCAACCAATAAATTAACCTTCTCTGGGTGCTGATCAATGCAATTCACAAAATAAACCTCCCTCCCTCCCTCCCTAATTAACAAAGCAAGCAAATCACCACAGCATAAGCAGAAGAAATAAAACCACCAAGCCATACAAAGAAAGTACTAAAAGATTAACCCCAAACAGCTGGGAAAATATAAAGGTCTTCCCCTGATACCCAAAGAATGACAATGTGGGTGCCAGTCCACACTGAGGACATGACCAATAAAGTCCTCTCTCCAGGAACCCATTAATCATTCCATTTAAAACACTGTGGTGCCACTTCAAACCATCATGGCTTCCCCCAAAGCGCTGTGGGAGGTCCTGAGGGTTATTTCTCAGCTCTACTGAGATGCAATTGCAAAGAGATGCAATTCCCAGAGGGGTTTAAAAATTAACTCCTCTTTCCAGGAAAGTCTGGGAATTCAGGTGGAGCTCAGGTAAGGGAACAGAGGCCCCCCTAACAAGTCACAGGTGTGAATGTAGCCTAGGTGGGACTTTGGTCTGATTCCGCAGCCAAGTTCCTCTTCTGCTAAGCTCTCTTAAAATAGGGCCTGGGAACACCTGTGACTGGGAAGGCATTGCTGTACTCATTGCCCCTGACCACCACCAATGACACAAAGCATGAAGGGTGGCCTTTTCCATTTGGCTCAGCCACCCCTTTCTTTGTTCTTCTGCAAGGCTCTGAGCAGCTCCCATTATAAGCCCTGCTCTGCCAATGGCAACAGTCCCACTCACTCTCTCTTTCTCTCTCTCTGCGCCATGTAAGCAGTGCTGAATTATTGATGGTGTTCTCCACAACTCTGAGGAGTGGCAAAAGAGCAAAACAGAAATAACCCCCATCAAGGTGACCTTCAGAACCATCAATGCACTCTTTGAAAGGGGGAAAGCAGCCTAGCCTTTGACATGCATTGTAGAAGCTGAGTGGCTGCATTTGTTTTTTTTTTTGTTTTTTTTTTTTAAGGTTCTCTCTCACTTGCATTTTCAAAATAGGAAGCAGCCTGTAAATTCAAAGAGCTATTGGGATGCCTCCAGAGAAATCCACTGTCAGGGAATGACAGTCCTCACCTGGGGCGGGGGGGGGGGCCTCCCCAGCCAACTGGAATTCAGGGCTATGCTACCTCTGAATGTGGAGGTTCCATTTAGATGCCATTCTGTTTCTGATGCTCTGGCATGAGTGACAAAGCTTTTTGTCAGAAAGTTCCCACTGAGGGAAGAATCAGAAGGTTTGGTGGAGCCCTGAGGTTCCCAGAAGTGAGAATCTTTAAAGGTGTGGGTGGGAACTAGAGGAATCCCCCCCCCAAAAAGTTCAATGGTTAGTAAGCGCACAAAAGAAACTCTTTCACGTAGTGCATATTTACACTTTTGAACTCACTCCCACAAGTTAGTGGTAGTGTAGCTGGATGGATGCGTGGGAGCTGGTTGAAGTTAAATCCTTTGAAGACAGAGGTCCTCTGGCTGGGTCGGGACGACATGGGGTTGGGGGGCCAACTCCCATCTCTTGCGGGGGCCCAATTAGTGCCAGCACCTTCTGTCAAGAGTCTGGGTGTAACCTTCGACGCCTCCCTTTCCATGGAGGTGCAGGTTGCAGCCACAGGAAAGGTGGCATTTTCCCATCTCTGCCGTATTAGACAGTTGGTCCCTTACCTTTCTCGCCCTGATCTGGCCACAGTGATCCATGCGACGGTCACCTCCAGACTTGATTATTGTAACTTGCTCTACGCGGGGCTGCCCTTGAAGCTGACCCAGAAACTCCAGCGGGTGCAGAATGCCGTGGCGAGGCTCCTTATGGGGTCTTTGCCGTGGGACCACATTCATCCAGTGCTCTACCAGCTGCACTGGCTCCTGGTGGAGTACAGGGTCAGGTTTAAGGTGCTGGTTTTGACCTTTAAAGCCTTTTGCGGCCTAGGACCCTCGTACCTAAGGGACTGCCTCTCCTGGTATGCCCCGTGTAGGACCTTAATAACATTTTGGAGGTCCCGAGCCACAAGGATGCTAGGTTGGCCTCAACTAGGGCCAGGGCCTTCTCAGTACTGGCCCCGACTTGGTGGAACGGTCTGTCACAAGAGACCAGGGCCCTGTGGGATTTGGCAACTTTCCGCAGGGCCTGCAAGACAGAGCTGTTCTGCCTGGCCTTTGGGTTGGTTTTAGTTTAACCCTGATGTTTCATTCCTTTATGGTTTGATTGGTGGGCTACTTAAAAATGAGGCTGCATTTTAAACTTTAAATCATATTTTAACCTGCATTTTAATTAATTGTTTTGTATGTTTTGTTGTGATTTTATGGGTGTTAGCCGCTCTGAGCCCGGTCTTGGCTGGGAAGGGCGGGGTATAAATAAAATTTTATTATTATGATTATGATTAGCTGCCAATCTAGATTGCTTTAAAAGAAGATAGGGCAAATTCGTGGAGGAGATATGGCTGTCAAAGGCTACTAGCCAGGATGGCTCTGCTCTGCCTTCACAGTCCAAGGCAGTGGCTGGAGTGCACAGGAGGAGAGGGGGCCCTTGTGCTTATGTCCTGCTTGCAGGTTTCCCACAGGCATGTGGTTGGCCAATATGAGAGCAGGATGCTAGACTAGGTGGGCCACCGGCCTGATCCATCAGCCAGGCCTCTGATGAATGAGATGTTGTGCCTCGAGGGGTAGGTGGGCACTGCTGCCTAACCAGAACCCTGAAGAAGAGTGCTCTACGCTGCAACATTTTGTTGCAAATCCCACTCCTTATGACTAGTAAAGCACTGATGAGTAGGCAAGGACTCCTCTCTCCTTTAACAGTTCACTATGGCTATTCCCTATTTCTCCAATACACAAGGATATATTGCTCCTGAACATGGAAGCCCCATTTGTGTCAACCTGTTTTCAGGCTCAACTCAAGCCACTGGAGAAAGAAATGAGCCGCTGGTTTTCAAGCTAGCCCAGCTGCAGCTACACTGGTGAAGGTTATGCTTCTGGATCCCATTATCTCTTTTGACTCAGCTGCTTCAATATTTGCTCAAGCTCATGAAATCTGTGTGTGCTCCATGAATACACATGAAGCTTTGCACAATATTTCCTCTGTTGCAACAGGAACTGTTCCTACCCAGGAACCAAATATACTCCTGTTCCTTCCAATTACGAGAAGTGAGACAGGGAGAAAGTTACTAGGTAATTGCAATCCTGCTGCCTCCCATTAAGCATCCTTTATCACATTAGCCGCCTGCTCTTGTAATAATATGGAGCTGACAGCCCATCATATAACAGCCCAGGAAGCATCTTTGTCTGACTGTCAGATCTGCCTTTAGCCACGGAAGGAAGGAAGTCGCCCTCACGCCCAGGAAAGGCCAATGGACCTTCCTGATCCAGGAGCCCCTCCTTATGCGACCCCAAAGCAGCTGAATCACCCACTCTCCTGTCATCCACCAACTGCATGTGCATTTATTTTATTACTCATTTGAAAACACTGACATACAGTTTTCCCAGAAGTTTCAGCATGGCTGTTCCACCCACCACACACACAAGCACAACACAACACAACAGCAGCACTAGTAAGGCAGCACTTCAGGAAGCAGCCAAAAGCAGAAAGATCTGCAGGAAGGGCCGGTCCTGCCGTCATGCAGGAGGCAGCGGATATTGCGCCGTGTGGCCTGCCCCTGAGCCTCCTAGGCTAGTCTGCTGCCTTCAGGTGTGTCAGTGGCTCCTTGGCAGCAAATTAACAATGCTCGCTAACAGAATGCCTCCATGCTCAGTTTCTCTCAAAGAACCAGATCCCAGGGAGGGCAGCTGCTTTCCTGTGCTTCCTAGAGTAGGGATAGGCAACTTAAGGCCCATGGGCCAGATGCGGCCCAATCGCCTTCTCAATCCAGCCCGCGGATGGTCCGGGAATCAGCATGTTTTTACATGAGTAGAATGTGTCCTTTTATTTAAAATGCATCTCTGGGTTATTTGTGGGGCATAGGAATTCGTTCATCCCCCCCCCCCAAAAAAGAGTCCGGCCACCACATGTTCTGAGGGACGGTGGACCGGCCCACGGCTGAAAAAGGTTGCTGACCCCTGAGGCATCTAACTCAGCCGCTGTGGGATGTTGGATGAGATGGGCCTGCTTTGATCTGATCTAGCTGGGCTTGTTTTCAGTTCAGGTCAGGGACACAAAAATTTTCAAGGAGGGGGCTGGGCACCCCTCAAAATTACGCAGCGGCCGTGCATACACACTGCGTGATGTTCTCATGTCATGGGCACAAGCCCCGCAGCATGGCATGACACGTCAGCATGCCCTGCAGCATGCGCAAGTGATGTCAGCACATCACGTGGCATGTGCGCATGGCAAGCGCATGTCACATGGTCACAGCAACCTCAACTGCAGGGGCAAGCTGGGGCACTTGGTTCAGATGCCAGTTTCTCTAGGAAAAGTGTGGCTTTACAATTATATGTTAGTTGGTAAAGCACACTCTTGGTCGCTTACCCTCCCAGATAAATTTAGATATTTCTTTTCTCCAATCATCGATAATTGTTGTTTTCCCTAATATTGGAATCGTCTGAAATAAAAAGAGTAATTTAGGCAATATATTTAATTTTACTGCGGAGATGCGACCTAAGAACGATAATTTCAGTTTATTCCAAGTTAATAAATCTTTTTTAATTCCCTCCCAACAATTTTTGTAATTATTCTCATATAAGTCAATGTTTTTTGCTGTTAGCCAAATTCCTAAATACTTGATCTTATTATAAATTTTGAGATGTGTTACTTTCTCTAATTGTTCTTTGTCGCTAGTTGTCATGTTTTTTGTTAATAATTTAGTCTTACTTTGATTTAATTTGAATCCCGATACCCTACCATACTCATTCATTATTTCTATAACTTTTCCCAAACTTTCTTTAGGTTCTTCAGTCATTATTATGAGATCGTCCGCGAATGCCTTTAACTTATATTTGTTCTTCCCCAGATGCACTCCTTTGATATCATCCTCTTTTCTTATTCTATTATTTAATACTTCCATTATCATAACAAATATTAGAGGAGAGAGCGGGCAACCTTGTCTTGTTCCTTTTTTAACTTCGCACTCTTGAGAAATTTCTCCATTGATTATAATTTTGGCTTTTTGATTTTGATAGATAGCTTTTATTCCATTATAATATTGATCTCCTGGCATCATTCGATTTATTGTATTCAGCATAAATTTCCATGAGATGTTGTCGAATGCTTTTTCCGCATCGACTGCCATAAAGGCCACTGGTTTATTAATTTTAACTTCCAGGTATTCCAATATATTAATAATTATTCTCGTATTATTTTGAATTTGTCTACCTACTATAAATCCTGCTTGGTCCTTATGGATGTATTCCTGTAGTACTTTCTTTGTTCTTTCAGCCAGAATATATGCAAAAAGTTTATAATCACTATTCAAGAGTGATATAGGCCTAAAGTTGCCCATAGCTTGATGGTCTGTGCCTGGTTTTGGAATTAGAGTTATATAACTCTCTCGCCACGTTTCCGGCATCTGTCCTCCATTTAGGATTTTATTCATTATGCAATTTAAAGGTTTAGCCAATTCTTCCTCTAATTTCTTATAATAAATAGCAGTTAACCCATCTGGGCCGGGAGCTTTTCCGCTTTTGGCTTTCTTAATCGCATACTGTATCTCAGACATGGATATAGGGCTACTTAAAGATTCTCTTTGGTCGTCAGTTATTTTAGCTATATTCACTTTTCCCAAATATTCTGAAACTTCTTCATTTGATTCTCCCCCTTCCCTATATAATTCCTTATAAAATTCTACAAAATTCTTTTGTATTTCTTTAGGGTTTGTTATTATTTCCTCACCTAATTTAATTTTATTAATTATCCTCTCATTTTCTCTTTTCTTTAACTGCCACGCCAGCAGTCTCCCTGGTTTATTAGATTGTTCAAAGTACTTTTGTCTTCTCATCTTCATTTCCCATTCAATTTCTTCCCCTATTGTCGTCGAATATTGTGATTGCAATACTTTAATATTCCTCTTTAATTCTTCATCATCTGGTTTTTTATATAGCTCCTTTTCAGTTTTCCTAATTTCTTCTACTAATTTCCTTAATTTTTCTTCCTTTAATCTTTTTTGTATACTATTTTGTTTTATAAAAAACCCCCTCATGACTGCTTTTCCTGCATCCCATACCACATTCGGGTCCATATCATCTTTTAAATTCAATTCAAAATACTCTTTTATGTTCTTTTTAGCTTTTTCCACTATGGCTTCATCTAATAGAAGTTTCTCATTTAATCTCCACCTTCTCATTCTTTTCCCTTCGTTTTTAAGCCATACCATCACCGAATTGTGGTCTGATATAGTTCTGGGGTGTATTTCTGTTTTGTATATCTTTGGAATTAAATCTTTTGACAACCAGATGGCATCTATTCTTCCTGCTGTATTCTTGGGAAAAGAAAAATATGTAAATTCTTTTTTTAATAGATTCTGGCTTCTCCAGGCATCTTCTAAGTTTAATAACTCTATGAGGGAGAAAAAACTATTTGGTAATTTTATTTGCTTTTTCTTTGAGATCTTTGGGGATCTATCCCATTCCGGGGCTACCACCCCATTTAAATCTCCCATTAATATCATCTTTTCGTCCCAGTATTCTGCCATAACCTCCTCTAATTTTTGATAGAATTCGTTCTTTTTTTCATTTGGTGCATATATTCCTACCACAATTACATTTTCCCCTTGGATTCTTATTCTTATAATTACAATTCTGCCTAATTCATCTTTGTACAATAATTTTTTTTTTTAAATAGTTTTTATTGAGTTTTTTAATAACATGCAAGGAAAAAAAAAACAACAACAACGACAACATAACAATATACAAAGATCTACATCAAAACAATCAAAAAGGAACATTTACATAGAGTAAGTTCCAGCACTATATCTTAATTTGAATAAAAGCTTATATATACCACTTTGGTTGTTCATCTGATGTTATTGCTTCTGTTAACATTGTTCTTAATATAATTTGTGGTCCCTCTGTTTATTTTATCGAAGTTAAGTATTTTATTCTCCTAACAATTCCCTTTTCCCCCTCCCCCTCCCTCCCTCCCCCTCAAAAAAAAAAAAAGGTAAAATAAAAATTTGAGGGGGAAGAAAAGAAAAAACAAAAAACAAACAAACAAACAAACAAACAAACAAAAACCAATATATATATATATATAGATAACCACAATCACTTCCTGTCATCTCCCCTTGCATATATTTTCTTAAATTGAATGTACACATCTGTTTCTTATTTCTCAGTTGTTTCCTTCAACATTCACAAAAATCATTTTTTCCTATTCATCACATTATTTGATCATACCTTAACCCTCGAATGCTGGCAAAGGTATCTGCTTTTTGGTAAGTTTTTGTATATATCTTCGATAGCTGTCCCATTTTTCTGCAAATTTTTGTTTCGAATTGCCTCTAATTGAATTTGTTAGTTGTGCTGATTCTGCGAGTTCTTGCATTTTCATTTGCCAATCAATAACACTTGGAACCTCCTGATCTTTCCATTTCTTAGCGATCAGAATTCGGGCCGCGGCTGTAGCGTATAAAAAAGGTTCTCTTATTCTTTTTGGTATATCCTTATCCAGAATACTTAGGAGAAAGGCCTCAGGCTTTTTAATGAACGTTATTCCAAACATTTTTTTTAATTCGTCATATATCTGTCCCCAAAAAATCTTAACTTTGCAGCATGTCCACCACATGTGCATCATATCTCCTTTATTTGCTCCACACCTCCAGCAAGCATTCGCAAGATCTTTATACATTTTCGCCAGTCTGGATGGGGTGTAATACCACCTGTGGAACAATTTCATCATGTTCTCCCTTATGTTGTAGCAGGCTGTAAATTTCATATTAACTTTTAACAATATTTCCCATTCTTTTAGCATAATTGTGTGCCCAACGTCTTGGGCCCACCTAATCATTGGAACCTTTATCTCTTCATCCATAACTTCATACTCCAACAGTAATCTATACATTCTTGATATTACTTTGATGTTATTGTTTAAAAGTTCCCTTTCAAATCTTGATATTTCCTTCTCGAATCCTATCTTTTTATCCTTTTGAAATAACTCATTTACTTGAAAATACTGCAGCCAGCTTGTGAATTGTTCCTTGGAGTTGTTCCATCTTTGTACAATAATTTGGGTTCCAGATGTGATTTCGCATATATTATTACTCCTCTTTTCTTTTTTACATCCGACGACACAAACTCTAACCCCAACTTCTTATTTGATAGTACCCTCACATGTTGTTGTGCGACATGTGTCTCTTGGAGACAAATAAGATCAAGCTTTTGCTTATATAGAATATGTTCTACTTTGTTTCTTTTATGTTTTTCATTTAACCCATTAACGTTTCCCAAAAAAAAATAAAAATAAAAAAGCACAGTGGTGCCAGCTCCAGGGGGCTGAGCTGTTTTGGGCCCCCTCAATGTGTTTTTTTGGGGGGGCGCCCTCCCAATGATGGAAGAGGCTGAGTGCAGAACCGAGCGTGGCGCAGCTCCAGTGGCTGGCTGCTGCTGCTCCTCCTCCTGCCACAGGGAGAAGGAGGGCGGAAGCAGCCTCCCACCAGTGGCAGAACCAGGCGGCGGCGGAGGGGCCACTGAAGTCGCCCCCCCCTGTGTTTGGCTCCGTCCCCAGCTCTTCCCAACACCCTGACATCACCCACCCCCCAATCGCCCTCACAATTGGGTGCCTCTGGTAAAGCATGAGACTCTTAATCTCAGGGATGTGGGTTCAAGCCCCATGTTGGACAAAAAGATTCCTGCATTACAGGAGGCTGGGCTAGATGACCGTTGGGGTTCCTTCCCAGCCTAGAATTCTATGATTCTATTAATTCTGGAAAAGACCCTGATGTTGGGAAAGATGGAGGGCACAAGGAGAAGGGGGTGACAGAGGACGAGATGGGTGGACAGTGTTCTCGAAGCGACCAACATGAGTCTGGCCAAACTGTGGGAGGCAGTGGAAGACAGGAGTGCCTGGTGTGCTCTGGTCCATGGGGTCACAAAGAGTCAGATACAGCTAAACAACTAAACAACAACAATGAATTCTGTAGGCAGCCATTCTCCTTCTTCACCCTCTACCAGCCAGCATAAGCAAAGCAATCCATGCTGCACCCTTTCCTCTAGCCCAGGTGTCTGGGCATCACTGGAGCGAAGCCACAACTCACAGCACAACAAAACGGCACAAGAGTTATTACTATTATTATTACAGTTTATATCCTGCACTTCCTCTCAAAAGGAGCCCAGAGTGGCAGGCACAGCAGTAACAAAACTTTTTTTTAAAGAGAGTTGCAAAACATTCTTTAAAAAGCTAAAATATAAATGCAAGGTGATAGAGGGTCTACCGTACACAGCAATTGTTCACAAACTGTTTTGGCCCCTCCCCCTCCCACCCCTGGTTCCATAAACTCACTCTCAGTGCCCCCTACCCTATAAAAAGCTTAATTCAGAATAGCAGTTTGCAGCATCCACAGCACAATCAAATTCAAAACAGTAACATCTGTACATGTATTTGTTCTGGAAGACAGCATTTTATGCTTGGTCACTGTTTTGAAAATTTTCAATAAAGTTTATAATTAAAGGAAAACAGTAACCTTTAATTGCATGTTTTTTCAAAAACCAATGTAAATGATTTTCTTTGATCAATAATTGATGTATTTGATCCAGTGATGCCAGTGTGATAGTCATTTGCACTTCCAGTGCCCCCTGCTACCCGCTTGCTTCTTAGAGCCCCACCAGGGGATCCCAGGGGGAGGTAACACTCACTTTGGAAACCACTGGACTGAAGTACCCCTAAGGTTGGCTGGGGGGGAAGGCTGAGCTTCCATAACCATGATCAGGCAAATAAAGCAGCAGTTTATTTTTTTCTATTTATTTCATTGCATTTATATACAGCTTCACTGTAAACAAAACAAAAAACAAGCTACAGAGAGCAGTTTATGAAGACAGCTGTTGTAGTCAGGTAAGTGTCCTTCAAGTTTCACTTTGGTCAATGGCTAGTTTTTTTAATTCAAAGGTGTTATGATTATAAACTCATTTCAGCTACGCTGAATACCTTTGGCTTTGTTATATGTCCATAACAAAAAGTACTGAAAAGCACACCTGCTACCATGGCCTGACGGCCTGGAGTCTTCTCCACACACTTTAAAAATGAATGTTATCACTATGGCAATTAATTTTATCCACTCTGCACAGCAAACCCATAGCCTGGGCAGACAACTTGCACAGCTGTGATCACTGTGCTAAAGAAAGGAAGAAGAAGAAAAGAAGAAAGGGGGGGGGAGAGAGAGACAACACTGATAGGAAACTGAATTGTGCACCAAATGCTACACATTATAGAATACAGGCAGAAACACAATTATTACTGTTAGTAGTAATTTCATTTAATAACACACACCTTTCTGACACATTTTGAACTCAGAGCAAGCAAATCAGCAATGTTCATGTAATTAAAAACAAATTAGGTAACACACAAGCCCAGATCCTGGTACCATTAGCTCCCCCACTCCCTGCCACCGCCTCCAAGCCTCTGCATTAAATAACTTAATCTCTCCTCTTCAAATATTATTTCCAGTTCAGCAGCACGTAAGCGGGGTGGAGGGGGAAAATATGAGCTCTGTAGTGCTCCTAAAGCTGGAGATTTACAGTAGCTGGGAATAAACACTAAATCTCTTTCTTCCTCAGCCGAAAAAGGCACCTATAGCTAAATTCGCGCAAGGCAGATTTAGAAGCAGATTATACTCCTCTAATGCTCCAAAACAGGCAGGAAGAAGAGACCTTTCCACAGATTCCCTCTTAATGAACAAGGCAAGACTGTACCCCTCCATCTTTCCTGCCAGGAAAAGCAAGCACACCCGCCACAAAACACACACACACACACACACACACACACACACACACACACACACACACACACACACACACCAGGCACTGATGTTTCCCTAAAAGCAAATGAATCCCTTCCTATATAGTGCTGCAGTGGGGGGGGGGGGGTTGAGATCCATTGCAGCTTTCTGACAGTACTGCACATTCTCACACCAGTCATGCAGGTTGCTGGGTGACCTCGGCCTAGCCTACCTTGAAGGGCCGTTGTGAGGGTAAGATGGGGAGGAAGGAGAACTCCTTGGTAGGAAACACACGGGCTGCAAATAAATCTGTGTATGCTTTTATTGTGTTGTAAAATCGCTCCACAGTGCCTCGTCGAAATTGAAATTAAATACGGGCGACTCCCTACTTGTGCGGGTGTGACATTCCAGGCGCCTGTGCGCATAAGTGAAATTGTGTAAAGTGGGGAGCTCCCTCTAAACACCCTCTCTGCCACTCTCTCTCCAAGCAATATCAAAAATACTGTGTCCAAAATAACTAGAATTGAAGCTCTGGGGCCGGCAAAAGGCTGGAGGACAGGCAGGAATGTGGCTGCTGCTGCGCCACACCAGCTGTTAGATGGGAAGGCTGAGCAGCGTAAAAAAGGCCCTGGTCTGGCTTCCTCCACCCTCACCAACATCCTTTCTGGGCTCGAGGGAGAGTCTCCTTGTGAGCCACAAGGACTCTCTGGATCTCTCCCTCCCTTTCTGGGTTTGAATTATTTATTTTCTGGCGCTGTGCATACACCAAGTCACACGTAAGTTGATTGCACCTAAGTGGGTGAGGAGAAGCCTGTAAATAAAGTAGGGCCTGCTAGAACAAGGAAAATCAATGTTTTAAAGGAGAGAAAAAAATAGGTTGGGTGTTATAGTAATGAGGTCAGTTTACAGATTATATGAGGTCAGGATAGGGCCGCAGCCCAGTGGCAGAGCCTCTGCTTTGCATGCAAAAGGTCCCAGATTCAATCCCTAACGGTGTCTCCTGTTTGGGCTGGGAATGTCGCCTGCCTGAAACCCCAGAGAGCCACTGCTGGTCAGTGTAGTGGGTTGGGACCTCCTGGTGGTCTGCAGGCTGACCCAAGTGGGTTATAATAAGAGCACTACCACCATGCAAACATATGGTAAAAGTATATGTTTCAAGTCTGAGTCCAAGATGGAAATGTTTGGCAAAGTTACTCCCTGGTGCTGAGAAATCAGCTTAAAAAATGACTGCTGCCCAGTTCTATGATTGTCTGACTTAAAACAGATTCCAGGTTTGTTTGTTTTCTTTTAAAAAACTGTTTTACTCTTGTGCCTATTTATTACATATGGTACCCAATGCTGTCACCCGTCCCTGTGACCTTAGGGTGAAACGCAGGATATAAATTTAAATAGGCACATAAAAAGTAGTCATCATTACATCCAGCCCTGCGGATGGGTCAGTGCTCATATACCCATTTTATAGTCCTGACCCCCACCCCTTGCACCACACACACACAAAAAGAACAGACAGTTTTCCCTTCACAAATCAAACCAGGTGCCTTCAAACTGAAAGCCAAGCCATACACATTGTGGGTTCACAAAGGTGCCTTCACCTTTGGCACAGCACAGATCTCCAAGACTCAAAAACATCTTTGCCCAACTTGGTGTCCTATCGTCGCCCCCCCCCCACTGTTTCAGGCTACAACTCCCACCAGCCTTTGCTGGCTGAGACTGATGGGAGTTGCAGCACAAAATATCTAGTCTGGGGCACCAGCCTGGGAAAAGGCTGAGCTAAGACACACCTCAGATTTCTGACAGAGATGCGTGAGAAGATGCTTTCAGGAGGCAAACGGTGCTCAGAGGCAGCTCAGGAGCCAGGCCACAGATGCTCGCCTTCCACACACAATGAGCTGTTCTTGCATGATTCATGCAGCAATAAACCACGGTTCCCACCGCCACATGGGGTGCCAGCAAGAGACCTGGCCCAGCCTTCTCCTCCTGTGCCAGGCAATCCAGCCCGCCTCCCTCCCCACAGCAGATGCCCCTGCTGCCCTACACCACCCACCTGTGCCTCCCTCTGGCAGGTGCTCCTGCAAAAGCCAGGCTCCTCTTTTGCTTGTGAGACAGATAGATAGGCAATCCCAGAGGCTGGAGAAAGAGCAGGGGAGAGGACAGGCAGAGAGGAAGGAGCAGCAGAAGAGAAGGTTTTAAGAAAGAAAGAGACCTAGAGCCTACACCTCTGTCAGCTTCCATTTGACTTGTCTCAGATGAGTTTATCATGGCACAGGCCTCAGAAGCACAACAGGAACAATGATGAGTGGGTGAGAGGTGGTGTGGTCTAACTAGGGGTGCAACATGGGGTGGTGGTGCCAGGAGGCTGTGGCGCCAGATGCACAATTTTTGAGGGCGCACGAACCAGGCACCCCTATGCAGGTGCCCCCAGTGCACCCCAGCCAGGTGCTCCTCTCCACCTACCAAAGTCTGCAACAGCTATATGGGCTCCACCCTGTGCGGGCAGACAGCTCAGTGCAGCCCCACTTTGTTCCAGCAGGGGTGGGGCTGCTCCAGCGGCATCAGGCGTGAGGGCTCGGCTGGCACCTGCCCTGCACATGCACTTTAACCAGCATGCATGCGCATGCCCACCCCAGGCACCGGCAACCAGCACTATGCCACTGGGTCTAGCAAGGAGCCTGGGTTAAAGTCTGCACTCATTACTAATGGGGAAAGAAAAACGAATATGCAAGGCCAACAGCGAGTCAAACCAATGGTTCACCTAGCTCAGAATTAGGAAGTCTGCAGGCTAGTACTGTTGTGGGCTCATTTGCAAGGCTGGAAGGCAAAACTTTGAGGTTTTCCAAGGGTCTGGGTGCCATCCTGACGGGGGCGACATTCTACCCCCCACCTGCGACTCCCAAGCCTACAGCAAGCCGGGGAAAGGGGGGAGCTGCAAGGCAAGCCTACCCGCTAGCCATTGGCTGCACACGCTTTGCAGCTCCAGCTCTCTCAGAGCTGCAGCCGCGAGCAGAGGATCCCGCTCGTAGTGGCGCTATTAGTGAAGAAAGTCAACCATAAAGTATACATTCAAAGCAACATAATTTACAGGCAATTAAAATATTATTTAAAATATTTCAAAATAAAACACTACAAAGAAGGTCAGCTACAGAATGCATATTTAACGCAGCAAAGCTAACAATAAAAAATGTCTGAAACATTTCGAATGAAAGCATTTCTAAAGCAAGTCAAAATGCACATTTACAACAGCATTATTAACAAGTGAGTTATTATCATAAGCACAGAACATATCTGCTGCTGTTTCTGCCAGTGGTGGTTCATGGCAGGTGGCGGCTTTGGAAGATCAGGCTTGATGACCTGAGTCTGCACTAAGAGGCAGCCAAGATGGTCTGTTAGAATGCTAGATTGACGACTGGCTCGTGGGTAGCTCAGCCCATCGTTAGTCAAGGTAGGGTGCAGATGGGGGGAAAAGGGATCGATTTATTAGAGGATACAAACTTCCAGCCTCCTCCTGATGGCCTACAAGCCCCAGAGGGAGCCACTATAGCAGAGTGGGGGAGAGGTCAGAGAGGCAGAAGCTGACCCTAGGGGGGAGAATCAAGGAGCTGGTGGGGCTATCTACCTTCCCCCGCGATGAGGACAGCTTCTCTGATCCGGTGGGGAGAAAGCGGTCAGCCTGGGCTCCTGAAAGAAGTGAGGGCTATTTCCTTCAGCTCCAAGGGGTTTGAGATCCCCTGAACCAGAGACACCATTGCCTGTATTTTAAAACTTCATTGTTATGGGAACACTGTTGAAGAACAGCACATGCCTTAAAAAATAAAAATACATTGATTGCCCCTTAAAAGGAAAGTTCTTAGGAGGAATGAATTTGCCCCCCCCCCAATCTCTTCTCCTCCAGATGCCCAGCATTTGAAGATGCTTCTGCTCAAATGGGTCATATAACCACCCATTCCCAAAAGCTCCCCCCCCCCGGGATTACAGGCCTGCCCTTGAAGCGCAGATGTCCAGGATGCAGGGCACTTACAGCTCTAGCTCCAGATTAGAAACTGGGTTTTCGAAGCAGCCTTGGGAGTACTTCCAGGAAAGGCAACTCCTTAGGGCAGCTTAAGGGATTATTCGAGCAGAGCCAGCCATCACCAGGCGCTATTAAGGTGGTGCTTATTTGGGGGTAAGGAGGAGAGAATCTCAATGCAGATTAGGGCTTAGGGCCCTTGGGCTCCCCAAACACAAACTTGTATGAAGACCTTCTCTGCAAAATAAGGGGTTTCTGCTTGCTCTAGATTTTTAGCAACAGGGAGTGTTAAATTTTCAACAGCCTTATCAGTGTTTCACCTTGGATGACTACAAAAATGTCAAAATCATCACCACCACCAGCACACATGGAGGTACTTGACACAAAGTTTTCAAAAGGCTGGGGAGGTCCAACATCCAGGCAGCTACAAGCAGTTGCTCCTCCATCCCAAATAGATTTCCCAATACCGTACCTCAATGGAAGTGGGAAAGGAAAGGAAAGGAAGAGAATTTAGGGGAGAAACACAAGGTGCTTATAGTTTGTCAAATACAGTGGGACCTCGACTTACGAGTGACCCGACTTACGTGTTTTTTGACTTCCGAATAACTCCCGGAAGAAAAAAAATGGCCGCCGCAACCGAATTTTTCGACTTCCGAAAGGAAGTCGCGGCCGCTTTGAATAGGATTTCTTCGATTTACGAATTTTTGAATAGGATTTCTTCGACTTACGAATTTTTTTCGCTCAATGCATCCCTATGGGGACTCGACTTACGAGTGTTTTCGACTACCGAAGATCGCGTCGGAACGTATTATCTTCGTAAGTTGAGGTCCCACTGTATATGACACAGGAACAGCAGAGGTTGCCTTATGCCAATAGTCCATCTACACTGACTGGTCCCCAGATATTGTTGGACTACAACTTCTATCATCCCTAGCTAACAAGACCAGTGGTCAGGGATGGTGGGAACTGTATTCCAACAACAGCTGGGGACCCAGGGTTGAGAAAGGCTGCTATAGAGAATCTTATCGTTTGAAGCCTCAAGTGGGATGTAAGCACTATAAGGGTGGGATGTAAATATTTACTTAAATCAGTCTCAACCAGCCCCTGGTAAGGTAGATCAGCATGATTATCACCATATTACAAATGAAGATAGTAGTATGTCAGGGTTGGGGGAGAAGGTCAGAGCCCCAACTCACAGTCATCTAGGGACACCTCCTGTGCTAGTAAACTGAGATTTTAGCCCAGGACTTCCCACTCACTGCTCATGCTCTCAACCACCATGTCAAATCAGCTCACCTAATCAAATGAGGCAGCTGCACGGGGGAAGGGGTAACAGATATTTTAAGAGGCACTAACTACTAGGCCATCTAGCTTCCACCAACCTGGTGCCTTCCAGCTGTTTAGACTACAATTCCCATCAGCTACAGCATCATACAACAACTCTGGCTGAGGCCTTTGGGAGTTTTAGTCCAAAACATCCAGAAGGCACCAGGTTGATGCAGGTTGGTAGGCTATCCTGACTAGGGTTGGGAGATGCTGCAAATTTAAGTTTCCCCCGGTTTCTCATTTTTCCAATTTAAAGTTCAATTCTCCAGTTTATTTATTAAATGTATATACTTCATTTACAACAGAGCTTTCCAAACTGTGTGTCACGACACATTAGCGTGTCGGCTCCAGTGTGTAGCGTGAATGCTCCCTGCGCTCCTTCCGGGGCTGAAAAGGGGTTAGTTTAACCTCCGGTTTGCTAGTAAAACTGAATTACTGTGTAGCAATATGATGCATGTCTACAAAAGAGTTGTAACCAACATGGAAAGTTTGGAAAGCTCTGGTTTACAACATAAAAGTTACATAGTTTGTGAATTTTTGAAAAAAAAGGGCTCATGAAAATCTATTAGCATTTTAGTGCAAGTTTATCTCACTAATGCACACATTTGTAAAGAAACTTCCTCTAATGCATCTGCACATTATATTTACAATAAAATATGCATTTTATGGAGATTTTACTATACACAATTTTTTTCATGTTACTTGGCTGCAGAACAGCAGTGCAGAAATTGGAGAAAGGTGAACTTTGTTTCATTCTCATATCATTTCAGAATGCGTGATTTAGGTAGGTTCACCTTTCAAAGTGAACTTAATTGAATTTCTCCCCATTCTTAATCCTGGCCATCCCCATCCTGGCCATGCTGGTCCATAATAGGTTCAGGATTCCCCCCCCCCCCTTCCTGCAGCCAGGGGTAGCAGAATCAAATACGGCACACTGCAGAGGTTTAGAATTTAAAGGCTCTTCACTGGTCTGTATCCTTGCCCCCAAAATTTTGCATTCAGTTAACAGGAAAAAAATCTGAAGGCGGAAAATGAGGATCTGACACACTTGAAAGGACCCCACAGCTCAACAGCAGAGCCTGCCAGAAAGTCTTGGGTTCAAATTCCTGCTGCCAAATGGCTGGGCTGGCTGAAACACAGGCCTTACACTGGAGAGCCAGTGACAGGCCAGAGACCTGGGCTGATGGGCCCATAATCCTGTTTGCCTGCAGATGCCCAGCCCAATCCTACAGCACCTCCACTTAAAAGATCCATTTCATTTCACTTTAATATTCAAGGCCCATTGTCCTATCCAAAACAAACCCAGTTTTTAAATATAATATAAAACCAATAAAACAAAACATCCATTAAAACACAATGATACAGCAGAATGCAAAATGCCATTGAAGGAATAACAAATGCAGCAGGTCACTTATTTAAAGTTAGTTTGGCTTTAAAATGAAAGACTTCACCATCCAGCTGAAGATGGAAAGAGGGAGAGAGCTTGGGCAGTCTCCAAGAACAAGTTCCACAACTGTGGAGCCACCACTGAAAAAGCCATGTTACTTCCCCCCTGCTCACCTGATGTCAGAGCAAGGGCTGCAAGGCTCATCTCAAGTCCAGGAAGAAAAGAGACACCAGAAAGATTAAGAAGCTGCAACAACTCCTCTATGAGGAAAGGTCACAACATGTGGGGCTTTTTAGCTAGGACAGTGATGGCGAGCCTTTTAGAGACCGAGTGCCCAAACTGCAACCCAAAACCCACTTATGTATCACAAAGTGCCAACAAAACAATTTAACCTGAATACTGAGGTTTTAGTTTAGAAGGGGAGGTTGGCGCATCCATGTGGAGAAAGAGTGGAGCAAAACAGTGGTGCCTCAGTTTTCGAACAGCTTAGTTCTCAAACTACTTGGAACCTAAGCACTTCAAACCTGGAAATGAGTGTTCCGGTTTTGGAACTTTTTTTGGAAGCTGAACGTGCTCTGTTCTGAGTGCCACACACTCGCTTTCCTTGTGAGGGAAGGCAGGCTGGGCAGCAAGCAAGCAGGCACCTGCCGCTCTCCAGCGCTGGGTCCCTCCTCCGCTGCCACAACAGCAACCACCCCCTCCTCCAGCTCCAGAGGCCTCTGCGCTGAGTGAGGGAAGGCTGGGCTGGGGCAGCAAGCAAGCAGGCAAGAGATGTTGCCACCCCTCCCAGCCTGCTCCTACTTGCAGGCAAGGACGAGTGGGATTGGGCTGCTCTGCTAGGTAACTTTGCTGCTTGCACAGCAACAGGAGTTGGATTGGGGCTGCTCAGCTGGGGAGGTGCAGGCTCCATCACACTTTCCATTGAGGGGTTCGTGGCTGCACTCCCCTCAAGGGAGAAGTTTAAAGGAGCCCCCACCTCTGCATCAGATCCCCTGCAACCCCATGAAGGCAGCCAGGCTGAATAGTTGCTGAGGTTGGGGAAGGTGCAGGCAGCCCGGAAGCTGCATCTGAGAGCCCTTGCACCTCCTGAGCTGCCTGCTCCAGCTCCTACTTGCGTGCAAGCAGGAGTGGAGGCGGGGATCTCTCAGAAGTGGAGGCTTCATGCTTCCCAGCTGAGAGATCCCCACCCTGCTCCTGCTTGCACGCAAGTAGGAGCGGGATCGGGCAGCTCAGCTGGGGAGCATGAAGCCTCCACTCCACTTCTGACTCCGCTCCCATTGGCCCCCAATGGACTTAGCACAGAGATTTTGTTTCTGCAAGGACCAGGCCCCTTCCTCCCCATCACCCATAGCTGTCAACCCTCCCTTTTTTTGTGGGAAACTCCCTTATTCCAATGCCGTTTCCCTCTGCTATCCCGGATTGTTGATATCCCTTAAATTTCCCAGATTTCAAAGGAAGCAGCTCCTCTCCCTCCCTGCCGGCCAGGGAGGCTCCTCAGCTGCGTTGCTCGGCTGCCAATCAGGAGTCTGAGACCGACTGGGGGCGGAGCTTGCATGCCTTGTGCAGCCAGACCCTCATGCCCAACCAGACAGACAGCCTGCCTGCTGTCTACGCACTCGCTTTTTCGCTCACCCGTTTGCGCGCAGCCTCTGGAGCGCAGGGTGGCGAGGCCACTTGGTGGCATTGCACCACCATCGCGGCATCCCTTATTTTCAAATCTGAAAGTTTGAAAAAAGCCCTTATTTTCAAATCCGAAAGTTGACAGCTATGCCATCACCCTGAGCCAGGTGATCAGGATACTGCAGGAGAGGACCAAGCAAAGAGGCAGCATTTGAACCACAGCCATTAATAATAATAACAACACATGTTCCTTGTCCTCAAATCGTGTCACTCACATGCAAGCCCAGGATGCATTTTTCTCTGGCTGCAAACCTTTGGCCTCCTGTGAAAATGCTTCAGGAAAAGCAGGTTTGGCAACCCTCAACGTTCAAATCCAGATAAGCGTAAAGAAACATCTGCCCCTGTTTCCTTATTCACAGGGAGGACTCTACATTATCTAGGCCAGTACCATCAAAGCAGCAGCCTGATTAAACATATATGTATATATTTGTTGTTGTTTAGTTGTTTAGTCGTGTCAGACTCTTCGTGACCCCATGGACCAAAGCACGCCAGGCACTCCTGTCTTCATATGTGTATATGTATATCAAGGTTTTACGTGAAGGGATTTAAAAACACTCAGTCATAATAAAACTTTGAAAATCACATTTCTCTGAATGTTGCAGTGATGTTCTCCAAACAAAAAATGGGTGCAAACATGCTAAGATGACGTACCTAAAAATGGATACATTGGTGAAAAGGACATACAGAAATGCATTATTTTACAGGAAACTGCTGGCAAAGATGTGTATATTTGTCAGCACTGCATACAAAAATGTGTTTATTAGGGGAAAGCAGCAGTAAAATGCTGGTGGATGTTCACCCAGGATCAAAATTTGTGAACTGCTGGGCCCTAACCCTCTTCTCGCTGGAAACATATGAAGTTACCTTATATGGTAACCAAGCACTAGTCCACCTGGCTCAGTTCTGCCCATATGAATTGGCAGTGGCTCTCTGTGGGTCTCCGACAAGAATCTTTCCTCAACATAGAAGGGTCACGCCAGGGAGCGAACCTGGGACATTCTGCATGCGAAGCAGGCAATCTACTGCTGAGCTACAGCCCTGAAACAGATTTCCCTTCCGCCCAAATTTCAACTGTTTTGAGAGCCCATTCAGTCCGCCCACAAGACTCAGCTTCATAAACCTCATTTGCTTCCTGCTCAGACCCAAGAGGATGCTAGCTGGAAGATCAGGAAACAAGCAAAGAGGGCTAGAAATCAAAGCACCCCTTTGAGAACTAAACTGAACATGCAGCTTATCCATCCAGTAGAGACCGCAATCAAGCAACATATCATACAGTTGGGAAATAAATTATTACAGGGTGGTTGTTTATGGGAAATGGTCTCCCCAGCCCCCTTTCTTCTGATATTATTCCAAGTTCTAGGTCAGGGGTCAGCAAACTTTTTCAGCAGGGGGCTGGTCCACTGTCCCTCAGACCTTGTGGGGGCCCAGACTATTTGGGGGGGGGGGGATGAACGAATTCCTATGCCCCACAAATAACCCAGAGATGCATTTTAAATAAAAGGACACATTCTACTCATGTAAAAACACGCTGATTCCCGGACTGTCTGCGGGCCGGATTGAGAAGGTGATTGGGCCACATCCGGCCCGCATGCCTTAGGTTGCCTACCCATGGTCTAGGTGCTCATTTGCACAGCCTGGTGACCTCCTGATGTTTTGGACTACGTTGGTCCTCCCTGCAAGGCAGAGCATCCTGGGAGCTGATCCTGACAGGGCTGTGCATCACTATAGTCATTCAGAAGGTTCAGAAGCATTCCATCTGCTACAGCTGCACTAGGTGCCACCCTTGCCTGCAGCCATGGCACCTCGCCTCAATGGGCTGTGCCACCCAGGAATGGACAGCAAACAGACTTTCCCCACAACACCACCACACCCCTCTAAGCAGGTGCCTGTAGCGCAGGCCCAAAATACTGAGGACACCACCTCCAGGCACACAACCTTTGTTGCGCCACTAATGCAGATGCATGGGAAGCAGTGCTGGCAGGGAGGCGGGTGGGGAACTGACAGAAGACAACTGCAGTGCCTGGATGGACAGGGACAGGGAACTCCCATCATCTTGGCTTCTGGGGCTGATGGGTCCGGCAACATCTGGAAACTTCCCATCCATGGTCCAGGAGAAAGCCAAGTTCAACCCTCCCACTCAGCCATGAAGCTCACTGGCTGAAACTGGGCCAGTCACTCTCTGCCAGCATAAACTACCTCACAGGGTTGCTGAGAATATAAAATCAAGATGGAGAGATAGAGAGAAGATGAAAAACCACACACTGTGCCCTGAGAATCTTGGGGGGGGGAGTGGGAAGGGAGTAATAAATGTATCAAAACACACATGAAAAGCAAATGTACTAAAAATAAACAAAACAGTAAGGCATGTCATCAGTTGTGATGTTAAAACTAATATCTTAACTCCTTTACCCAAATCATGGTTACCAGAGTGTCCTTCACAGAAGGTAGGATACTACCGATAATAGACAAAATGGTTTCAAACCAGCTCAGGTTTCAAATTATGACCTGCATATGCACACCATTCAAATGGCCCCTTATGGGCATACCTAAAATAATGCATGCATTATTGATTAGTATTTGCAAAGTTTCCCTCAATAAAATGTAAACAGGAGGGTCCTTTCTAAATTATCACTTTACACTGCACCAACATGCACTTCCTGCGTATAGAAATACCACATAAAGGAGTGAGGAAGGGAATATTATCTTTCCTGATGAACCAGCTTTCTATAAGTATGGACTTAAAAAAAAGGAACGAACACAATTGCTCTTCTGAAGTGGTTCAGGCCATTAAAGACTCTTATTCTGAATGTGTGATTTAGCACATGGCCCTCAAACACTCAGGCTATTTGGACACAGGTGTAAAACCGAGCCATTAAGCTACAGTCTTATCAATTACTGTGCAATGGAATGGAAGTGGGTGGAGCATAGATGTGCCCCAGATATGCTCTGGCAAACGCCTTCGAGCTAAGGAAGGATATACCTATTTAGCTCCCCAAGAATAATAATGTTAATAACTCTAACTCGTCATTGATTTGGGGCTGGCAAAGTGTCATCAAGATATGACCAGCTCTGCATGCATTTTGCTCCACTGAATCTGAGTGACTTCTGAGACTATTTTTGCTTGGAATCTGGAATTAGAACAGCAAATCTGCACAATGCTTAACTTGGGGCTAAATTCTCCAGAGTGTTTCCACAATGACAAACCCCACAGCTGAGGTCTCAGCGGAAGTCTGCTCAGGCCCCCCCCCCCCCCGCATTGCAGAGTTGGACCCTCCAGGTGCTTTCCAACTATTATGATTCAAATGTCCTTTAATTAGTCAATTCCCATATAGCACCTGGCCACAATCTGCCTCTTAATTGGTGGTTTGAAGCCCAAACAATCCCACCAATTGCTTGCTTGCTTGCTTGTTTGTTTGTTGCTTTTTCAGCTTTCACTTTTAAAAGACACATAAAGAGGAGAGGCAAGGTCCTGTCCCTCATCACCAGCAAATATAACAATGAAAAATGTGTGGAAGTACCTGGCAAAACCTCAAGAGCAAGAGGGGAGATGAGCAGGGCTACCTGCTGTGTGTGTGTGTGTGTGTGTGTGTGTGTGTATGAGAGAGAGAGAGATTTGGGGGGGGGGGACTTATCCCACCTCTCTTCCCCATGACAGGCAGTAGAAGCCAAATAAATTAGACAAAACAAGCCAAATTTGCATAATTTTTGTCAATCACAGAATTCAGTTTTTCTTGACACATAATTCTTTGCACAGAGGATAGGCAGCCCTGGATGCATGCCAGCAAGTCCATGATCCCCCCCTCACTTTTTGCCAAACTGTCAGTTAAAGCAATTTAATTCCTCCTTGCAAAGCGAGTTTAAAATAGCAAAGTTGGGACAACGCCCCCCCCCCCCCATTTCCCTTATGGTGCCAGCCAGCAGCGACTATGGGAAGAGGGATTGATTGCTAAATCACTTTAAGAATTGTAGTTTGGTGAGGGGAATATAGTGGTCTCCTAACCATTCTCAGCACCCTTAAACTACACTTCCAATAATTCTTTGCAGGAAGCCATGACTCTTTAATGTGGTCTTGTATTTGTTTATTATTTATTGCACGCACATATTCATTCCACCTTTCCTCCAAGGAGCACAGGTTGGTGTACCTGGTTCTCCCCCTCCTCATTTAATCCCCACAAGAACCCTGTGAGGTAGGTGCAGCTGACAGGAAGTGGCTGGCCCAATGTCACCCACTGAGCTTCATGGTTGAATCACAGTCCAGCAGTCTAACCACTACTCCACACTGCTTTAAATGCTTTGACTGGATGGTGTGACCAGGGCCAGAGTTTCAAGAGAGCAATCCCACATTTTAGCACAGCAGCTCTTCTTAATTTTGCACTGTGCAACAGCAGCTTTGTTCAAAATTATGTGCTCCAATGATGCAAAGATGGCCTCAGCATTATTACAAAGGCCAAACACCCAAGAGGACACCTAAAACATTTGCTCTAAACTGTCTTCCACATCCACTGCCTGAATGCCTCATAGAGTTGAGCAGTACACCCACAATTTCTACCACAGAGAAGGGCCGCTGCAAGATTCCAGCATCCTGCTGCCCATCTTGAGATAATGCTTCCCAGCCACTTCAGGTAAAAGTCAAGATGTGTCAATCCACTGACTGAGGAAATTCAAGAGCTTTGCTGGTATCTGAAGGCAGCGGCAGTTCCTCGGGTGAAGGTAGCAGACAGTTCACCAAGTCCACAAACCCAAACAGCTGAAGGGGGAAAGTTTATTGCATCTCTTACACAACAACTTCCACACAGCGAGAAAGGAATTCATTAAATTTTCACAATCAAGAACAGTCAGCCACCCACCAAAGAGGCTGCAGACTGCAACCCTGGCTGATTTACTGCTCTGGCTCCACCTCCTTCCAATCACGCCAAGTCTCTTCAAGGGGTCTAAATGGCTTATTCTGCCACACCAGTGCAATGATGGTGACAGTGGGCCTCCCTTAGAGGATGACGCCCTCTGTCTCTCTGCAGGAGCCTTTACTGTGGATCAGTAACTCATGCAGATGAACAACATGCAGCATCTTCCAAAGGTTGGGCAACCCTAACCCTGACACACTACTCGGAGCGCAGGAAGCATCTCTGCTATCGGGGCATCCAGGCAATTAATCAATCAAGGCGCTTTGTGACTTATGTGATGTGTCCAAGGTTGCATTCGTGAGAGTCAGAAGTTGCAAAACCAGCTCAGCTGCCAGGGGGGTGAGCGTGCAGGGGGTGAGTCTTTGCCAATCTGGTGCTCTACAGGTCGGTTGGACAACAACTCCCTTCAGGCTTATGCTGGTTTGTGGTGCAAAACATCTGGAGGTGCCCCAGATTAGCAAGGACTGCCATGCTGCAACATCTGCAGCACAGACAAAGGGGTCTGATTCCATACCAAGATTAAATTGTAAATTAGCAACAACAAAAAAGCTACCTGCCCATTATACACAACAAGAAGAGAGGCCCTCTTTTCCAGAATCTCTTTCTTTACTGGATGACACATGGTTTTAGGCGCTCCATCCATCAGAGTGTGAAGGAATGAAGCCCTTCTCCTTTACTGAACACCAACGGGTGGGGTGGGGGCGGGGTGTGAAATCCACCACTAAGCAGGAGCTTATGCTCCAAGGCCACACATGCAAGTCGCATCGCAAAGGGATGTTGCACGAATCAGGAGCACCTTCCTAAGGGCACAATAAGGGCACTCCCGTTAAAAACAACACCAAGGAAACCAGCCTTGAGGCCACATATCAGTACTGTATAACTTTGGCAGAAGATATCCAATCCTGCAGCTAAACTCCCCGCCCCCAATATAAGCCAGTCCAGCTCAGACAGAATTGCCAACGCTGGAACCCCCCCACTCCCCCCCCCAAAAAACCCCTCTAACAACAAAGTGCGTAAATGGCAGCACATAACTAAGAGGAAATGATTCGGGCAGGGTGGGGTCAGCCAGACAGGATCAGGGTTGGATAGAAAGGAGGGGAGAGAATTAAAGCTTCGGAATAGAATCATTAGGAAAATAAAGCAGGGGGTGGGGGCATGAAGGAAATGCAGGGAGGAATGGAAATGAACCCTAGTAAGAGAAATGTTAATTAAGGAAAGGACGGGGGGGGCGTTTCTAAAGGAGAGCAAGGGGTGTGGAGGGGGGAGGACAACGTGAAGCAGGGCGAAGAGGAAGGTTGGGGGGGTTATTCTGGCTAGGAAAAAAAGTAATGGTGCGGGAGATTATAACTGAAGAGAAAATCCAGGAGGGGGTGGATGCGGGGGGGGGGGCAGCGACCGGGAGGAGAGCAAGAAGCCCGCCGGCGGGGGAGGCCCAGAGAGAGAGAGACCCCCACTGGGCGAGGGGAGGGGGCTTACTGAAGAGGCCCCAGGCGAGGGGCGTCAGGAGCAGCAGGCGGAGGAAGGGAGCGGCGCTCATCCTTCAGCGGCTGGCCCGGCGGAGCATCGCGGCGGCGGCGGCAGCAGCGGCTGCTTGGAGATGCGGCACAGGGGAGCCGAGGGAGCAGCGCTGCGCTGGCAGGAGCAAAGCAGAGCCCGGGGCGGGGCCAGCCGGCGGGGAGGCGGGCGGGCGAGAGCGAGCGACCAATGGCAGCCCTCCTTTGATCAGCAGGCTTCGCCCCGCGCCGCCCACCTGGCCGTCGCCGCGAGTAGCCGCAGGTGCAGCTGGGCTTCGCAATCGCCCCGGGACGCAGGAGGGAAAGGGCGAGGCGGGTGCCAAGCGGCGCAGCGCGCGAAGCTCCGCCCCGTCTCCTCCACCTGGCCGCGCTGGTGGGGCTTCAACCCCGGGACATATTTTTTTAATGTTTGGCCAGTAATATCAAAGCATACTCTAGTAGTACTAGTAGTCGTTCATGATGAAAAAATGAAATACTCTCGCCGTTATTTTATAGTTATTGATGATGATCAGTTGCTTAATACTAAAGCCTGATCTATTATTATTTTTATTAGTAGTAGTAGTCATTAATACTAAAAACCCGCACGACTTTTTTATTGCTATTAATGCTGATGGGTTTATTTAATACTAAAACATCTTTATTATTATTATTAGTCATTAGTAATAAAAATGAAATACTCTTAATTATTATTCTGTTGTTATTAATGATTATTGGTTGATTAATATTGAAGCATATTCCATTATTATTATTTATCATTGTTATTAATGATTCAGAAATTTAAAAATTAGCATATTACAAAGTACCTAATAATGCAATTCTATTCATGTCCACTGAGAAGTAAGTTTGTTCAGTGGATTTAATTCCTTCTAGGTGTGTGTCTATATAGGATGGGGGCCTAAAAGTGCTAGCAACTGTACTAAAATTTAAAATAATACTGTTTAAAATTGTGGTTGTGTATGTGCCAACTTGAATAAAATATGGGGGGACAGGTAAGACCCACCCTGCATGTGATGTAGTGCACACACACCATTTGAATGGCTATGTCCATTACCTTTGGGAGGGGGCAGCCCCCTCAAATATTTTATTGGGGTGGGCATCAAAACCCCTCTGCCCCTAAGAGTTGGCTCCTATGCTCTGGCTAGTCTCATTGACTAGGCCTGTGGCCATCTAGATCCAAAGCTCCACGCAGCTGCAGAGCTCACTGGGTGACCATGGACTAGCCACTGTTACCCTAAGGAACCTACCTCACAGGGTTGTTGTGATGATGAAATGGAGGGGTGAGAGAGAGCCAACCTCACTGTATTATTGAAGCAAATAAGAAAAAGAATGCATTGTTTTTTATTTATAAAAGTGGTACCATTCTGCTGTCAAAGGCAAGCTGGGATGTTGCTTCACACCCTGCTTCACCATCATGGTTACCCACAATGCAGTGCTTGCAGACTGCACTCCACTCCTAAAACAGGAATACCTGCTACATATGAGCTGGCAGCAACTCGAAAACCACTGGACTGTAGAGCCCGCCCGTTCTTAAATCACAGTTCATTTTCCTACAGCATAACATAACAATGCCATCTTATGGCCAAAAACCTCCACACCAACTACAGATCTAGAGGTACCTAAAGCCCAACTGGACAAATCCTTCACCACATCTTAACTGTCAGTTTCAAATTTGTCCTGAAAGCAATTGCCGCACTGCCCAGAGGCTAAGGTCACCCTGAGACATCCCTCCCCCACTTTTTTGTTTTATTTAATTTTATTTATTCAAAGCATTTATACTGTGCACTTCCGTTAGGAAAGTCTCCCAGAGCAGCTTATAGGTCAGTGGAGATTAAACATTCCCTGTCTCTCAGGCTTACGGTCTAAAAAGATGAAACACAATAGGAAAAGTGGATAGGCAGGGAAGAGGAAAACAAGTGAACGTAGGCAACCCAACTAGACCCACTGAAATGGACCTGTGCTAGTCATGCCCAGCAGCATAGCATGGTTTGCTGGTGCTTGGGGTGGATGCATGCATGCGCTGGGGAGCAGGGCATGAAGGATGCATGGAGTCATCCTTGTGCCAGTGCAGCCCTCATCACCAACACTGCCAGAGCGACTCTAGCTCTGATCCACTTTGTGAGGCTGGGATCTGATCTGAATTATTTGCCATCAGGCCAGAAGAAGAGTAAGTAAGCCAAGATTTTCCGTTGTCCTGCCTCAACTGTCTCTTAGCAACAGCCATTCTGTAAGGGTACCTGAACTGGTTATTGTAAGAACTGATGCACAAGTTTGCTTTTTGTTTCCACCCCTTCTCCCTCCTCATCCCCTTTTCCTTGTGTGTTGTGTCTTTCAGAATTGCAAGCCATTGGGTGGCCTTCAGCAGAAGAGTGGGGTTTAAAAAACCCCACATAATTCCCGCCCAGTTTGAGGAGAGGAGGAATCCGTTGAGGTTTAACCCTTTTGGAGGACATTTCACACACACACACACACACACACACACACACACACACACACGTGTGTTGGATTCATTGTGGGGGTTGGCACATGCAGTGTGCTAGGCCCTGGAAATCCCGCAGGCACCCTGTAGCTCAGAGGAAACCCTGGCAGCAAAAGCCAGAGTTTGCATTCCGCTCCACCTCTGCCATCTGAAATTCAGCCTGAATTTGAAAATTTGTGTCCTGGGCCTGTGGCCCAAGATGTCTGAATACCTAGTACAGTGATGGCTAACCTTGACACTCCAGATGTTTTGGAACTACAACTCCCATCATCCCTAGCTAACAGGACCAGTGGTCAGGGTTGATGGGAGTTGTAGTTCCAAAACATCTGGAGTGTCAAGGTTAGCCATCACTGACCTAGTAGTACCCCTGGCCAGAGGTGTGAGGGGACTCAGGCCCAGGGGTGGGGGAAGCAACCCCTCCTATTTGCCAGGCAGGAATGTGCCTTCAAATTGTGACATGCTTCTGGCTTGCTCCGATGGAGAGATCCATACAGTACATGTGTGAAAACCTCTTGGAATGCAGCATACCACCCAGGGGCAAAAGTCTCATCCATTGCTCCTCCTCCTTTTGTCTTTGGCCCTGCCCACCATTGGCATGTGGTGTCACAGGAGGTTGACTGTGGAGGAATTGTGGCCCTTGGTGTCTCAAAAAAGGTTCCCCACTGTGAAATTGTAACCTGATTTGTTGGGAAGGATCTGTGGTAGAGAACCTGCTTTGCAGGCAAATGTTCAACCCCTAGTACCACCAGTTTACAGAATAATACCTAACCCAAATCCCTGGTCAGGGTCCTGAAGAAAGCCTACTTGGACTTTGCCTTTCACCCTTCAGCAATTCCATCAACAGCATTCTGAGGATTTTAGAAGCGCATTCTTGGAGCAAACCCCAAATCAGGGCATGCCTTGATTTGCAAAATGCAAAAGGTATCTGCTTAGGGGAGGATGGGGGAATACGTTTCAGTTCACAGTTGAACCTAATTCAACCGTTGAACCGATTCATGGGCACGAACTGAAACACAGCTCTCTTTCAAAATCCATGGGATATTTTCGAAACTTTGTGATCCATTATGCCAACCAAATATTATCAGGGAAATGTCTGCAGTAATAGCATGCAGCAGTGCATTTTATTAGGCAAGATTGTGCTCAAAAAATCTCTGTTAGGAGAAATGAAACACAAATGCATTTGAATTTTTAATGTGTTTTTTAATAAAAGAATCACAAACATGCAAGAATGGAGCAAATTCAACATAATGCTGGGGGCAGGGAATGAGAAATGGGGAGCAACTGAAATTGACAGGGTTTTTCATCCACAACACCAGTGAATCTGTCTGGAAACCAGCGCTAAAAGCAATGGGTTCTAATGGTAGAAAATATTTTGTCACTCTCCTGATGCTGAAGTCGCTGTTTGGAGGCAAACCAGGGGCTCACAATGATCAATAACTAACTCCTCAGCCGAACACGCCAAATGTTGGTATCCATGAGATGTTTTCATTTGTGTGGTTTTTTTTAAAGACATGCAGTGTTTTTCTTCAAAAGGAAAACAGATGGAATATATCACACACACACATACAGCTGCATTTTGTTTTAAGAGTGCAGAATATGCTAATGAGTATTGGGGTGGGGAAGAAACCAATGAAAGCTTGCCTGTTTTGCACCAAGGTCTGGTCAGCCACGGTGAGACCAGGATGCTGGACTAGATGAGCCACTGGCCTGATCCAGCAGGCCTTTCTTCTGCTCTTACATGAGGGATCTGTCATGTGGGGGCGTATTTAATGTAAAAACAGCCAAAAATTGTGAAGGGGTGGGGAGATGTTTTCTCTCTCCACCCCTCATCAAATTATTTCAAATCAAGTTAGTATATTTAAATGCAGTTTCCCAGCTGCCCCACCTGGAATTTTGGGGGAGCAATTTTTCATGGAAAAAATAGTGAATTCTTTATCCTAGAATTGCATCTCCTCCTTCAGAGACCTTCAACCCACTTTCACCTCCATCTGCACAGTTCAGAGTTCCCAGGAAAGCAAGCAAATAATAATAATAATAATAATAATAATATTTTAAAAATCAGTGGTGCATTCCTGCTATCCACATTTACGCAGAAGCAAGTCCCACTGAGTTCAGTGGAACTTACGCCCAGGTAAATGAGCCCAGGATTGAAGACTAAACCAGTTTGAAGTCTCTACTATGGGTAGGCTTTGATTCAAAATTTGTCTTTGGTATTTAATTTTGGATGAGACTCTAGAATGCAATGTTAGCAGACTACCATAAGAAGTTTTAAGAAGTCAGTTTGTGGGCAGACATTTTGCTGCCTGAGGTAAAAGACAAGAGAGCACACTCCCAGATAATTGACTAGAGTGGCTGTCCTGTCCTGTCCTATCTTACTTCAACCATGGCAGCTTTCTCCAAAGCTCCCATGGGCAGCAAGTTGGCTCAGGAGCCAAGAACCTAGGAAGCTACCTTCAACTGAGTCAGGTCACTGATCTACTTAGCTCAGCCTTGTCCACACTGACTGACAGCAGGGGTTCAGGCAGGGCACATTCCCAGTTCTATCTGGAGATGTACGGTAACCAAGGACTGAACTTGGGACCTTCTGCATGTAAAGCAGGAGCTCTACCGCTGAGCTGCATGCAGGTCTCTCTGCCGCCTCTCAGCCCCCAGCACCTGCTGCCTCACTTTGCTCAATGGTAAGGTGGCCCTGGGGGAGCTCAAAGAAAGCAGAGCCACAGGTGCCCACATCACTGGTGTAATTCGTGCCACACCTGGTGCTTATCTACAGTGCCAGATTTCAGGTACACTGGCCTATTTGTAATGCAAAAAGTTGGGGGGGGGTTTCAATCCCCCCCAACATTTCTTCCCAGGGCTGGAGCCTTGCCAAGAACAAAACATTCATGGCAGATTCAATATGAATCTAACTTGGGGGGTCCCTGAGCTTCAATAAGTAACAGATATGCAAGCAGAGCAGAGGAGTGGGTGAAAGTCCAGAAAAACCTTGCTTTCAGCTGGAGTCCTTATTAAAAGAAAACAAGAACAACCACCATCACTCCTCTTCCAGAAGTTGTGATTTTCACTGGCTCTTCAACAATGGAAGAAAATGAGGAAAGTCGATCGTTCAGGCTGCAGCACTCTTGGATCCAAACAAGGGCTTCATCACAAGCCTCAGATAAACTGTTCTTTTATCCAGCATCAGTCTCCATCTCCTCTCCCTCTAGGCTGTAGTTGGGGTGGGGGGCACGTGAGGAATGGGTTCTGATCTCCACAGGGGGATCCAAGCCAACAAGCCGTGGGGTCAGGCTGGACACTGGATGTGGCCCAGGGAGACCCGCCATCTTCACATAAACCCCACCGTGCTGGGCTCCCACCTGCTCAGGGCTGCCCTTACATCACTCCCCGTCCCTTGGAGGATCTCAGCAGGCAGAAGATGCTTGCCAGAGTGACCAGGATCATGGCAACGAAGAGGAGGACCAGGCCAACCCAGGGGCCGTACGCTGTGCCCTTCCAGAAGCCGGTCTCCTCGGCCGGGATCATGTTGGTGAGGTTCAGCATGTATCCCAGGGCCCATCCGATTGATGTGTCCCCAGCCTGCATGTAGGAACAAATAAACTGTTGTAAAAAGACTCACACAACTGGCAACGCTTCCCCTGTGGCTACTTCCACTGCAAAGCGCTCCCTCGCTCAAGCACCACAGCGACTAGCAGGTCTCCTCTCAAAACTCCCTGCATCACCATCAAACAACAGGGCTCTGCATGTTCCAGAAGAATTCATGTTGCTAAGAACATAACTGCTTTTTTGTGGGCAGAATACAGGTTACCAAAAGCACAACTGGGTTGGTTTTTTTGGGGGGGGGCTCATATTGGTTATTGAAACACATTGGTTGGAATCTGAGACGAATGACAGATAGCTAGCAGCAAAAGATAAACTTAGGAGGAAACAGAATGAACATGCTTAATTTAAATATAGATCATTCTTTACCTAGATCTACATCTAAATTCAAATTATGTGCTTAGGCACACTTTGTGTATGTATTATAGACTTGGGCCACATTCACACCATATATTCAAAGAGGCATGATACCCCTTTAAACAGTGCTGCTTTCTCCCAAAGAATTATTTGGGAGCTGTAGTTCATTAAGGATGCTGAGAGTTGTTAGGAGATCCCTCCATTCCCCTCAGAGAGCTACAATTCCCAGAGTTCCACCACCTTCAAGTTCCACTCTGGGGACTGTAGCTCTGAGATGGGGAGTAGGGGCCTCCTAACAGCTCTCAGCACCCTTAACAAACTACAGTTCCCAGGATTCTTTTGGAGAAGCCAGCACTGTTTAAAGTGGGATCATAGGGTTTTAATGGCATGGTATGAATGTGGCCCCAGTCTCATGTTTCAGGTTTTCGTTATTGCAGGGCACACAACACTGCTAAGCATATTCTGTTGAAGTTCAGTCATTGGGACTTCCCTACACACACACACACACACACACACACACACACACACACACACACACACACCTACCCTTGTCCTTCAAGCCCCACTCTCAGCCTTCAGGGCCACACACACACCTTTCCCCTGTCCCTCTGAGCCCACACAGCTCCATTGCTGTGACATGTGCTACAACCGAGCCTCACCCATGAGCATGCAGGAGACAGTGACCACATTGTTTCTACACTCCTTGCTTGCAGCTGACCTCAAACCAAGGGTTGTGTGATGCTGTTATAGAAATACATGGTGCAACTGCATTTGGAACACCATGTGCAGATCTGGCTACCTCAACTCGAAAAGGATATTGTAGAGTGGGGGAAAGGTTCAGAAAAGCACTACAAAATGATCGAGAGAATGCAGCAACTCCCCTCTGGAGAAAGGTTGCAGTGTTCAGGACTCCTTGGTTTAGAGGAAAGCCTAGTAAAGAGGGGACATGATAGAAGTGGACGGAGAAAAGTTTTTATTCCTCTCACATAACTCCAGAACCTGTGGACATCCAATGAACCTGAAAGCTGGAAGATCCAGCACCGATATAAGGAAGTCCTTTTTCACACAGTGCCTAGTTAAACTATGGAACTCTCTCCCACAGGAGGAAGTGATGGCCACCAATTTGGATGGATCTGCTCTGCATCGTCAGAGGTAGGAATGCTTCTGAATACCAGCTTCTGGAAACCTCATGAGAGGAGAGGGCTCTTGTGCTGGGGCCCTGCTTGCAGGCTTCTCAGGAGAGGCATCTGGCTGGCCACTGTGAGAACAGGATGCTGGACCTGATGGGCCATTGGCCTGATCCAGCAGCCTCTTCTTAGGTTCTTACCTTTTTCTGGAAGACGATGTTGGGGAAGGTGCTGTTGTCAAATTTGTAGCCCCGCATGAGAATGAGGTAGATGAAGGTGGTCGCTGAACAGTAATCAGGAAGCCTCTTCTCTAGGCCTGGTGCTTTCTCAAGAAGCTAGATTTACAGAAGCATGGCAGGCAGAGAGGAGGGAAGAGAAGATGCTTGATATTCTTCTCAAATGCAAAGCACAACTCTGACTGCCCCCTCCCAACCTTCTTGGGTCCTGTGCTGCCTAAGGGGAGGGTGTTCCTGGCTGTCACAGGCTTTCACAGGGTACTCCTTCCGCTCAACCCATTCTCCTACCCCAGACTCACTGGCCTGGGGGGTTTCCTGTGAGGAAATGCAGCCATCTGGCTGGAAAAGATCCCTCATCACTGCGTTAAGAGCTGTCTTCTAATCTCGGTTATGTCACCCACAGAATTAACCTCCCAGCTTCCAGGACATCTCTAGCCATCCAAAAAGGGGCATTACAGAGCCCCCTGCCCTTTCCTCAATTTTCTGTCTCCATGGCTGTATCTTTCCTTTGTTCCTGTTTCTGCCTCTTTCCCGGTCCTTAAGGAAAGCAACCATAGAATCACAGAATTGAAGAACTGGAAGGGAGTCAAAGGGTCACCTACTTCAACCCCCTGTGATGCAGGAATCACAACAAGTATAGTCCTTGCTCCATTTACATTCTGCCTTTCCTCCAAGAAACACAAGGTGGCAAACAAGGTTCTCTCTCTCTTCCTTCCTCCCTCCCTCCCATACCCACACACCATTTTGTCTCAACAGCCCTGTGAAGTAGGTTAGGCTAAGTGAGACATTCAATGTGAGCTTCACAGCTCAGGATCCTGCCCCAACACTATCCACTGGTCTTCAACTGGTGGGTTGGGACCTGCCAGTGGGTCACAGCCTGATCCAAGGAGGGTGTCAGCAGAAATATAAGATAAAAGATTAAGATATGGGCCCCCCAAATGCATGTTTGGGTAAGACTGGGTCCTGGGTCTGAGAAGGTTGGATGTATCTGCACTATACACCATGCTACCCTACAGCAGAAATGGAAATCTTTTGAAATATCAGATTTCTTCTTAAACCACCAGGACCTTAATGTCTGATGCATGCTTCAGTTTGCATTGGAAAAGCCCCCCTTACGAGGAAACCCACCTCAGACCAAGTTGCGCTGCATATTTCATTAGCAGCCTGCTCAAGGTCGCTTGGCATCGCCACCTGTCTCTTCATTTGTGACTGGATGAAGTCCACAGTGTAGAAAAAGGCAGAGAAGGCCTGTAGAGGAGGAGGAGGAGGGAGAGGAAGAAGGTGAGGAGGGTGTGGCATCCACTGATCGCACTTCCTGATCATTATAATAATCAATTTCATTTTATTATTTCTTTTTTTATTTTAAAAAATGACTTATTTACATAGCACCAAGCTAAACCATGGAACTCCCTTCTGCAGGAGGCGCTGCTGGTTTGCAACTTGGATGGCCTTAAAGGAGGACAAATTCATGTAGGAGGGGGGCTATCGATGGCTACTAACCATGATGACTATGCTCTGACTCCACAGTCAGAGGCAGTAATGATTCTGAATACCAGTTGTGTCAGGGCTGGAGTCAGGTGTAGGTCAGCAACAGTACAATAAATGCTATGAGACCAGTGAAGTTAATTCTTTATTCAAGGAGAGAGACCACAGCTCTAGCCCAGTGGTCTCAGCAACGCTTTCTAGGAGGTCTTGCCCTGATGAAGCAGTTGCGAGGACTGAAGGTCCCCGCCTTCCCAGGGGCCCACTAGGACTCCTCCTCTCCGGGAACTTTCCCACACAGTCTCAGGCTGCGTCTCCGCACATTTCATTTCTCTGTGTGTTCTAGGAGACCAGAGGGGAAGGTTGCTGGTCAAAGCAGGAGGGGGACACTCCCTGGCTTCGGCTTCTGCCTTGGAGTCTGATCTGTGCTCTGCCACAGCCTCTTCCTGCTCACCAAACCCAGTCCCCCCCCTTCTGCTTCTGACACCTCCTCCTCCCAGTCTGCTCCCTCTTCTCCCTCTGACCACTCAAGGTCCTCCGGACCCCAATCCCCTGGCTTTGAGCCTTCTTCCCCTGCCTCCCACCACTCCTCTTGACAAGTTGCTGGAAAGCACAGAAGGGGAGATGGCTCTTGCACGCAGGTCCTGCTGGTGGGCTTCTCATAATAGACTTTTGCTTGGCCACTTTGAGAACAGGATGCTGGACTAGATGGGCTGCAAGCTCTTCTAATGCCCTTATCTTACTTAATACCTTGTGGTCGTACGCCAAGGTTAGGACTCATTAGCCAGGGTCATAGTACTGTCTGACAGCGCCTGGAGCAAGTGTGCACCACCCCCACCCTCCAGGCAGGGATGGAGCATGCTTACCCAGCCCTCACCATTGCCACCACTAGATGGGGGCACAGCACAGAGGGTGCTCTTTACTGTCCCTGCCTGGCATGCAAGCAGCCACCCGTCAGTGGTGGGGACTGGGTAAGCGCTGGTTGGCGCTTGCAGGCTGGACAGGGGCAGAGTGCGGAAGGTGCTGCTCAGTCTCCAGGCCCAGCGCCTACCCATCCACTGGCGAGCGGGGTGGGGTGGGGTGGGGCATGGAGGGTGAAGAGCACTGTCTGTGTTCACACAGCCCCCGTCAGCTGGCAGCCAGGTGCTTGCACGCCAAGCACATGAGGGGGGCACCTGTTTTGCCCCCCCAAGATTCTGCGCCCGGGGCCACAGCCCCCCTGCCCCCTCCCTCTACGCCACTGTCATGAGCAATAGATTGTGATGTGTTTTTAGTTTATTTGTTTCAACCCAGTTATTGGATGTTGCTGAAACATCCAAATCAAGTGGAGGTTATTATTTCAATCCGTTGGCCGCTGCCAATAGGTGGATAGCAAAATGTTGTTTACAATAAATAAATAGGCCTGACAGCCAATAACTGTCATGGTAAGTTTCGGGAAATGCTAGAATCCATTAAGTTTACTAGTTAAATGCATTTTATGCAGAAGAGAGTTTGGAAAATGTTTCCAGAAGGAAGGGACTAATTTGGCAAAATGTTACCACTGCTACAGAAAAAATTCATGGAGATGTTTTACTGAGATGCTTTTTTGTTTTATAATGCTGCATGTTTTATAAATGTATTTAAATAACCCCCTCTCTGCCCATGTATTCTTCCCACCTTCCAAATTTAAGAAGTAAAAGTCTACGGGGGTCTACCAGTGGTCCATGGGCCACAGGTCAGAATCCTGTGAGCAGGTGGAAAGATGCTGACACCACATGGACCAAGGGTGCAAGCAAAATATCCCAAATTGTTTGGGGGTGATGGGGTGTTATCCAAACATTCCCCAGTAGGGGGCAGTAGTTTACAACATCCCTGAAACTAGAAAACAGAGAAGCAGGTATTCATTTAAGTAATCCAAATGAATGAATTGTTCATTACAGTCACAGACCAATAAAAGTAGACACACAAAACAAAGCATCGTAGGAGCCAACTCCTAGGGGCAAAGGTCCCTTCAGCCCCCCAATAAAATATCTGAGAGGGCCACCACTACCCACAAAGTTGATGGGCATTGCCATTCAAATGGTGCGTGCACACTGCATCTTGTTATTTATTATGTGGAGCAGGGTTTATCTGTGGACTCCCCCTCCCAAATATTTTATTCAAGTTGGCCCCCTGCAAAGCATGCAGCTATGGTTTAATCTAACAACTACAGCGTTCAGGTTCACAGAATTTGAAGGAGAATAGAAACTATGAAAATTATGAAAAGTCATAGAAGTTTTGGGCAGATCAGGGTGGAGGGCTGAAGGCTGAGCTATGACTTGGAGGTCACTGTCCTCCCATCCTCTAAGGAAAATAGGAAAATGCCTTACAATGAGTCAGACCAGTTAATCTTGCTCAATATCACTCACACTGAGTGGCAGCAGTTCTCCAGGGTTTCAGACAAGGAGTCTTTCCCAGTCCTACCTGGAGATGCCACTAGGGACTGAACCTGAGACCTGCTGCATGCAAAGCAAGCGCTCTAAGACTAAGCTACAGCCCTTCCCCTTAAATCCTTTGCAAGACCCTGATTAATTGGCGGCAAATGCAATGTGCTCTACACATGCCCAGAGGCACCCTTTTCCATCTGTACTTTGTGTATTCTGAATACTGGTCCTGCTATTTGGGCCAAGGCTCAAAGTGGGCCTCCCTTCTCCCATGACATTCCGCCGCCTCAAGCTACTCACGATAAAGTTTCCTGTGACACTTGGCTGGAAGATTTGGTCAAAGGAGCAGTGGGAATAGGGGCACGCAGTAAACTGGAAGAGGCTCTCCACGTGCTGGTGGCACTTGGCAGCATTTCCAGAGCCGCTCATGTTGACTATAGCGGTGGGGAAGTAGCTGGTCGGCTTCTCCGCTTCAGTGCATGGAGAGTCATAGATGCTTCCCACTGTGAAGTTCTTCCAGTATCCTATGGGCCAGCAGGGGTTGCTCACCTGGAGTACATACCTTTCGGCCTGTTGTGGGTGAAAATAACCAGTCTGAGTCAACCAACCAAACACCAGGCCCTTTGGGATTCTCTGGAGTTTGTACTATCATTGAATTGTGGAGTTGGAAGGGACCCCAAGAGTCGCCCAGTCCAACCCCCTGCAATGCAGGAATCTCAACTAAAGAATCCCTGGCAGACAGCCAATGAAGGAAAGTCCAGAGGGAGCCACTTCCACTGTCAAACAGCTCTTACCACTGGAAATTTTGTGCTAGGATGGTGCCCTCCAGATGTTTCTGGCCCGGAACTCTCACCATTCCTGATCATTGGCCATGCTGGCTGGGGCTGATGGAAGTCCAAAACATCTGAAGGGCACCAAGCCCTCTGTCCTGGAGCATTGGTGGGAATTATAATTGTCCTGTCCAGCACAGATTGAAGTGCCACCATTAAGGGGGGGGGGACTTTTGAGGATGGGAGTTCCAGGTAGGTGCCCCCAGTGGGTCCTGGTGAAGCCTCCACACATATTCATTTTCAGCTCCAAACGTAGGTCTAACACACCGTCTTGAGCTGGCTTCGATTCTACATGGGCAATGATCAGATGTTCATATAAGCACAGCTAGAGGCCAAAAAGTGATTCTTTTTTTAAAAATCACTTTTTGGCCTCTAGCTGTGCTTATGTGAACATCTGGGTGTGGTTTTTTTTAAAAAAAGTCCAACAATACCTTCTGTTAATAATAATAATAATAATAATAATAATAATAATAATAATAATAATAATAATATTATTTATACCCTGCCCATCTGGCTGGGTTTCCCCAGCCACTCTGGACGGCTTTCAACAGAACATTAAAATACAATAATCTATTAAACATTAAAAGCCTTCCTAAACAGGGCTGCCTTCAGATGTCTTCTAAAGGTCTGGTAGTTGTTGTTCTCTTTGACATCTGAAGGGAGGGTGTTCCACAGGGCGGGCGCCACTACCGAGAAGGCCCTCTGCCTGGTTCCCTGTAACTTGGCTTCTCGTAGTGAGGGAACCGCCAGAAGGCCCTCGGCACTGGACCTCAGTGTCCGGGCTGAACAATGGGGTGGAGACGCTCCTTCAGGTATACTGGACCGAAGCCATTTAGGGCTTTAAAGGTCAGCACCAACACTTTGAATTGTGCTCGGAAACGTACTGGGAGCCAGTGTAGGTCTTTCAAGACCGGTATTATGTGGTCTCGGCGGCTGCTCCCAGTCATCAGTCTAGCTACCGCATTCTGGATTAGTTGTAGTTTCCGGGTCACCTTCAAAGGTAGCCCCACATAGAGCGCATTGCAGTAGTCCAAGCGGGAGATAACTAGAGCATGCACCACTCTGGCGAGACAGTCCGCGGGCAGGTAGGGTCTCATCCTGCGTACCAGATGGAGCTGGTAGACAGCCGCCCTGGACACAGAATTAACCTGCGCCTCCATGGACAGCTGTGAGTCCAAAATGACTCCCAGGCTGCGCACCTGGTCCTTCAGGGGCACAGTTACCCCATTCAGGACCAGGGAGTCCTCCACACCTGCCCGCCTCCTGTCCCCCAAAAACAGTACTTCTGTCTTGTCAGGATTCAACCTCAATCTGTTAGCCGCCATCAATCCTCCAACCGCCTCCAGACACTCACACAGGACCTTCACCGCCTTCACTGGTTCTGATTTGAAAGAGAGGTAGAGCTGGGTATCATCCGCATACTGATGAACACCCAGCCCCAACCCCCTGATGATCTCTCCCAGCGGCTGCATATAGATGTTAAAAAGCATGGGGGAGAGGACAGAACCCTGAGGTACCCCACAAGTGAGAGCCCAGGGGTCTGAACACTCATCCCCAACCCACCACTTTCTGAACACGGTCCAGGAGGAAGGAGTGGAACCACTGTATAACAGTGCCCCCAGCTCCCAACCCCTCTAGACGGTCCAGAAGGATGTTATGGTCGATGGTGTCAAAAGCCGCTGAGAGATCCAGCAGAACTAGAAAACAGCTCTCACCTTTGTCCCTAGCCCGCCGGAGATCATCAGCCAGTGCGACCAAGGCAGTTTCAGTCCCATGATGAGGCCTGAATCCCGATTGGAAGGGATCCAAATGGTCCGCTTCTTCCAGGCGTGCCTGGAGTTGTTCAGCAACCACCCACTCAATCACCTTGCCCAAGAATGGAAGATTTGAGACTGGGCGATAGTTGGCCATATTGGCCACATCCAAAGATGGTTTTTTAAGAAGCGGTTTAATAACAGCCTCTTTTAGCGGGTCTGGGAAGGCTCCCTCGCAAAGAGAAGCATTCACCACCCCGCAAAGCCCATCGCCCAGCCCTTCCCGGCTAGCTTTTATAAGTCAGGATGGGCAAGGATCAAGGAGACAGGTGGTTGGTTTCACTCGTCCAAGCAGCCTGTCCACATCCTCGGAGGTAACAGATTGGAATTGATCCCACACAGCTGGACTAGACAGGACTCTAGCACTCTCCCGCCCCGGCCCTGCTCCCACGGTAGAGTCTACCTCTTCCCGAATCTGAGCGACTTTATCTGCAAAAAACTTTGCAAAATCATTGCAGGAGATCATGTGGCCCGTACTGGGCCCTGATGGAGCAGGTGGTTCCGCTAAATTGCGAACCACCTGAAAAAGTCTCCTGCTGCTGTTTTCTGCAGATGCAATAGAGGCGGTGAAGAAAGTCTTCTTCGCCATCGCTACCGCCACTTGGTAGGCTCGACATTGAGCTCTAACCCGTGTCCGGTCAGATTCAGAATGAGTTATCCGCCACCGGCGCGCTAGCCGTCTCAACGATTGTTTCATCACCCTCAGCTCCGGGGAAAACCACAGGGCTGTCCGGGCTCCATGCAATCGGAGAGGGCGCTTCGGAGCCAGACAGTCAATAGCCCTGGTTAACTCCGCATTCCAGCGGGTCACCAGGGAATCAGCTGAAAGGCCATCAACATGGGATAAAGCATCCCCTACCACTCTCTGGAAACCATTTGGATCCATCAAATGGCGGGGGCGGACCATCCGAATCGGTCCCACCTCCCTGCAGAGGGGAAGGGTCACGGAGAAGTCCAGCTGTTGCCTCTTTCTACACTTTCTACACCTTCTGTTGTCTCTGCCTCTCAATACTACCTGTGATGGATGTTCTTCAAATGCTGCTCACTCATTCCACAAGGACTGACTGGCCCAAACCTCCCTACCCTACCCAACCCTAAACCATTTGCCCTAAAGAGACTCTCGTAGGACATAGGTCTGTGGGGGGTATGGGGGTGATGGCCTTGGTGTCAAACAGAGTCTTCCAGAATTCAAGCAACTTGGGAACAGGCAGTGATGGCCACCAACCTGGATGCCTTTAAATGAGCATTGGACAAATTCATGGAAGAGAGGGTTACCAATGGCTACTAGGTACAATGTCTATGCTCTGCCTCCATGGTCAAAGGCTGCAATACTTCTGAATACTAGTTGCTGTTTGGACTCTACTTGAGGGTTTCCCATTGGGGCATCTGGTCAGCCACTGTGAGAACAGTATGCTGGGCTAGGTGGGGCCATTGGCCTGATCCAGCAAGCACTTCTTATGTTCTTATGGTCTTCAGCCCTTACCTTCAGCACCTTGGACAAAAGCCTCTTCAGGATCTGGTCCCTGCCATAGCAGAGGAAACTGTGTGTGTAGACCTTGTACGTCTGCCCGTACAGCCGGAGCATCACCTCGTTGGCAGGGCGGCTCTCGATAGCCTCTGGTGTCTCAAAGGTGATTTGGGTGGAAGCTCCCCCCAGGTCCATGGCACCCAGGGTCTTCTTCTTGGGATGGACCCACTGTCCAATCCATCCGTACTGAATTAAAAGGAACAGGAATTGTCATCTTAGAGGAGCTGCCTTCAAAGCACAGAACTAGCCTGGTGGCTCTTGACCTGAATGCTCAGCCTTTCTACGAGACATGTTTTTTTCTCTGCATGGTGAGTTTCTCTTATGAGCCCCTGGCAGATGTTGGTGGACCAACTCCCCTCACCCCTGAGCACTGGGCCTGCAGGCAGGAGCTGATCGGAGTTGGAGTCCAGCAGCATCCAGAGGGCACCCCAGCTTTAGCCGTTGCATCATGCAAAGCCTTTGGGGCAGAAACTGCACACTGTCTCAATGTCCTGTTCCACACCTGGCAGTGAATGACTTCGGTTCACGTTTAATATAGTAAAAAGGGGTCAAAGAAAGAAAGTAGGATTCTTCTACCTTGATGAAGTTCTCCAGGAGGTAGTTAGCTGTGACCCAGCCAAACACACCCTCATCCTCTCCGCTCAGGATCCTCGCTCCACGGAAGTCAAAGGGGTACTGCTTCATAGTGGAGCTCACAGCTGCAAGGACCCTGTCCGAAGCCTCAGGGTCAGTGAGGCTGCCCAAAAAACAAGAACAGTTGTTTGGATCAGGCTGGAAGTTGGACACCAGTGACCCAAGCAGCCAGCTAGATACATGGGTGCAGAAACATGGGAACATAGGAAGCTGCCTTATACTGATTCAAACCATTGGTCCACTTCACTCAGTACTGTCTGCACTAACTGGCAGCAGCTGTCCAGGGTTTCAGGCAGGGGGTGTCTCACAACGCTACCTGGAGATGCCAGAGATTGAACCTGGGACTTTCTGATTGCAGGGCAGGTGCTCTGCCACTGAGCTAAGACCCTTCCTTCAACTCTCCCTACTCAACAGCAAATAGTGCAAAGCAGGCAAAACTGAACTAGATGGCCAGTGTTGTCTTGCTGCTGTTGTGGTTCATTCATTTCATTTCTATGCTGTTTTATATTTTTAAGGGGGGGGGGGGACCTCAGAGCCGTTTACCACATGGAAGCATCAAATAAAACAATCCAGAATAAAACACTGCTGAAGAAAGTCAAGCATTCAGAGCAACATTCAAAGCAACAGGAAACTAAAATATAACAACAACAACAACAACAACAACAACAACAACAACAACAACAACAATAATAATAAATTGTTATTTATACCCCACCCTCCCCGGCCAAGACTGGGCTCAGGGCGGCTAACACTAAATATAAATACAGTAAAAACATTAAAAACAAAACAAACAAACAAAAAACAGTTGATTAAAATATAAAATATAAGTAAGAATACAGTTTAAAATGCAGCTTAAAATGCAGCCTCGTTTTAGTGGTAGCTTATAGATCAAAGCCATAAGGGGAGAAAATGTCAAATATTCACCGGGGCCGTCCTGCATGGGCCAGCAAAAAGAGCCGAGGGAGAATAAAATATTATCATAAGCATATTGTTAACAGTTTTGGGAGTTTGTTAGAAGCCCAATGCACACACGGATTGCTCATGTGCACACAGCTTATTCACTGGGTGCTGGTGATGGTCAACAGCCTTCAAAGAAACTGTGGGCATGAGAAATTGTGATCAGAGCTACATGTGCAAATGTAACAATTTGATCTTTTAGTGCCCAGCACCTACACTTTGGAATTCCCTGCCTCTTGATATCTGGCAGGAACTTTCGCTGTGCTTTTCTAAAAACACGGCTGCGCCTACCCAGATGTTTAGAGAGTTGGTGCAAAGTTTTGATTTGTTTTTAGTCTATTGTTATTTCAACTTTTCGAAAGTCTTAAATTGTTCTTAATTTTTCTTATTGACAATTTTATTGATTTATCTTTTTTTGTGAACTGTTTTGCAGTGTGTGTGTGTGTTTTACAATCAAGCGGGGTATAAATTTTATTAAATAAAATAAATGTGTAATCCTATGTGGCAGAGATAAATCATGCTCCAAAATAATAAAGTGGGTTATAATTGCAAATTTTAAACACACACACAAACATGCACGTGATATTCAAAAGTTAAAATGCATGTAGGGTGTGTGTGTGTCTGTGTGTGTGCGTGTGTGTGTGTCAGAGATGCTACTCAGCTGGGCACCTTTTGGTCTAGGACCTGTTCAGAGAGGTCAGTGACTCCTCAGGGAGTCTAATTTTGATGCCGTGAAAAAGAGCCAAGTAGGAAATAGATCTCATCCATGGAGTGCAAACAAAGGATTAGAGCACCTTCAGTATCCAAAGCTTTGGGGCTCAGAAAAAAAATGTTTCTAAGATAGTGGGAGGACCCAAGTGGGGTTTATAAAAATTTGTGTGTGTGTGTGTGTGTGTGTGTGAGTGAGAAGTTCCTGTCCTGCCTTGTAATACTAGAATTGAGGATCATCCAATTAAGTTGAGGGGCAGCAGGTTCAAGCAAACGATGGAACTCACTGTCACAAGATACCGTGGGGGGCCACTGGCTTAGGTGGTTTCAAGAAGAGACTAGACAAATTCAAGGGAGGAGGAGGAGCCAGCCATGATGGTTGACTGGAGCCACCAGCTTTAGGGGCAATCTGCCTCTGAAGGCCAGTTCCTGGGGAGCTGCAGCCGTGACAACCAGTGATGAGGGTGACATGGCAACGATAGATAGAAGCATGAAAAAATGCCCCGAGATGCCAGACTAGGGTATGTAGTTCTCACTTGAGCAGTCGCATGCCGGCCGTGGCTCCCAGGTACAGAGGGGTGGCTGCATGCCTCTCCTTCGGAACATCAACCTGGGCCTGGTCAAGACACGCCTGCAAGCTCCGTCCAGCTGCTGAGGGGTCTGCAACGTAGCTGGAGATGCCACCACCTGCAGATTCAACCAGAGACAAGGCCATCATTCCCAGTCTAGGGGCACAGTAGGGGATGGCATTCAAATGAGAAGGTGGTACCAGTCATGCCAGTTGATCATTGGTCACAGGGAGCCTCTCTGGAAGGGCATTCCCAGTGCCAATCAGCCAACGGCACATAAAGTACATCTTCAGAAGAGGCTTCTGTCACCTCCAATCACACAGTGACCGCCACTGAACTCCACAGGTGTCAATCATCTGGTGCCATGGTGACATCAAGTGGTTGGCAGGTGGGTGGTGTGGTGTGGTGGGTGGCCGTATTGACGTAGGCATAAGCAGGAACATAGGAATCTGCTTTATATCAGCTCAGGCCTTTGGTCTATTTAGCTCGGTATTGTCTACACTGACTGACTGACAGCAATGGCTCTCCAGGATTACAGACAGGGAGCCTGGAGATGCTACTGAGGATTGAACACCTGGGACCTTCTGCTTGCAAGGAAGATGTTCTACCATTGAACCATGGCCATCCCCTTGAGATAGCATTCCAAAGAACATCTGAAATTAGAATCTCTGTGTTAGGGTTCATCCATACTTCCTCTGGTCCCTAGCCTAGAAAGCACATGTCCAAGCAGTTTTCCGCTTGTTCCGGCACTTTTGCTGGGAAAACTCACTATTTGGAGCTGAACTGGAGCAAACAGTCATCTGTGGGGAAACCTGATCGATGTTTGCTCCATTTCAGTGGGTTTTCCTGGCAAGGCAGATGCTCTGTCAACTGAGCTATGACTCTTCCATAGGTCACATTGATAGGGAGCCTACATGCGAGAAGATGTAAGCAGAGTGTGTGCAATGATATCATTAGGAGAACCTGCATCGCTCCAACACTGGCTGGGTGGCCGTTCAGCAAGGGGGCCAGGGGGCATGGCAGCAAGGCCAGGCCAGGCTTCAGGGCCCAGGGACACCTGGCAGCAGGCAGGGTGGGGATCCATGCGTGGGGTAGCTTGGCTCGCACCCCCTCAAAATCATGTGCCCAGGGCTATAGCACCCCTGGCCCTCCCCACCATATGGAGGGAATGCCTGTATAAGCCTGTGTAATTTATGGGGCTGGGAACTCCACTTTTGTGGGTTCCCAGTGGCCACTGCTGTGGGCAAGTAAAGTTGCCTTAAACATCACAATGGCATGGTTAATGACAAAATTTACAACAACAGCATTTGGATAAAGTCCTCCTAGCTTTCCCCAAAGCTGTGTAGAGGCAGCATGAAATGGCCAGGAGATTAACTTGTGCCCTTTACATTGCCGAGCCACGCCCTGTTGAGCCACCCTCTGGATCCCAAAACCATTTGTCGGTTTGGCACGGGCAGAGCACCCACCTGGCTCTCTGCCTGGCCTCCCATTGTGACATATTATTTTATGTTTTGAAAACAAGCATCTGGGCCTTTTGTGCCATTTGCCCAGCCGATGCCAGCTCTGGAACAGAGACCACATTGCCTTTAAAAAAAAGAAAGAAAGAAAGTTGGCACTAAAGATTTCAAAGCAGGTGGGCGAGGCTGGTTCTTTGTCTGGCGCTCCGTGGGAAAAGAGAAAAGGGGGAAAATGGTGGACTGGCCAACCCAGCTTCTTCTGTGGCATGCCCACCGTACAAAAGCCAGATTGGAAAGCTCAGACAATGGGTTGACCAGATCAGAGCCAGCCACCACAACGCACTCCCAAGGCAGGCACCACCAGTTTGACCCAAGAAGGAACAAGTGCCGCATCGAGCAAGATGGAATCCCAGAGTTGTGCTCTAAGGCCGTTGTCTGCTGCATCTTCGCAAGTCTTCCAATCAGGGCTGCAGATAATTCTGCCTCATCACTAACTCAGAGGCAATTTGAGCCCTATTAAGAAGAATGATGATTTCTGACTAGAGTTCCCATTGCCCCTCCATGAGTCACTGTTCTCTCCGATCTTCTCTCAGGTAGAAATGCAGGGGGTTGCTTTCTCTTGGGGCAGATCATCTTCTGCCACTGCGCCAGAGAGCTTTTCAAGGACAAGAGTAGACCATCGCTTCAATTTTAATTGCATAATTAAAGTGAGACTTAATTCTGCTTTGAGAAAATAGGTTTCCTTAGAGCAGAAGAGATACAGGTGGGTCTGAGTTAAAGGAGGATCCTCTAACAAGTTCCAGGCAGTGGCAACAAGCAGAGTCGACTACAGATCTTTCATAAGTCTAACCAGCTGACCAGCTAAGATCTAAGGTAATCTGCTTGTAGTTTGCAAAACCTAGGACCTGTGGTACGGTACCTTAACTTGCCAACAAAAAGTGACATCTGTTGTTGCCTCCAATTGCAAACAGAACCCCCTAATTTCAAAATGATTTTTAAAGGTAAGCTGCCTGCCAGAATCAGATGCCCCAACTCCCCAATTCTACAATTCATTCCCATTCTGTTAACAGCATGATGGGAGCTGCAGGAAGGGTAGAGCACCCCCTGCAGGCTGGGATGCCTAACTGTGCGCTAGCCACACTTACCATCTACATCGCACATGCTGTGTTGACTGACGATCCCGGTGTCGTTCTCCTTGTCTGCAGGCCACTTGTACACGAACATGGCAGTGTGGGAAGATCCTGCATCCAGGACAATTCCATACTGGGCACAAAGAGAGAAGGGGTGATGTTAGCTTCAGAAGGAACTCTGGATTACAGATGGCCAAGCCCTGAAACTCAAAAGGTGACTCTTGACAAGAGGCTTCTCTGCCTCACAAATTAAACCACCTCACAGGGCTGATGTGAAGATCCAGCAAGAGGAAAAGCCCACCTATCCGACCCAACCAAGAGGTAGCAGGCATGGGTGTGTCATTAAAAGGGATCAATGGGTAAGTATTATATTTAACACCTTACAAGAGGAGACAAGACTGGAGTTTATAAAACAATGCATAGCATGGGGAAAGCGCACAGAGAAAAGCTTCCCTGTCTCTTTCGTGATGCTAGAACTCGCAGGCATCCGATGAAGCTGAACGCTGGAAGGTTCAGGACAGATAAAAGAAAGTCCTTCGTTGCCAGGTGTCCACTATTTGAGCGGACAGTCCGCTTTTTCCACATTATGTTCACTATTTTTTTCCACAAAATAGTGGACATTTTTTTTATTCAAAAGCTTTATGATGAAATGGTACGTAATTTAAAGCTGTACAGTCTAAGAGAATAAGGATAGGAGAATCGCGTTTTGCCTTTTTTTTCATAAGTAAGAATGAGACAAAGATCGAATATCCATTGAACTCGATTCTCCGAAAAAATTATTAATCATACTCAATTGTTTCTCAAGACATTTAAAAAATGGGAGGGGGGGGAGGCGCTTCTTGCCGGAGTTCTGCCCCGCCTGTTCCTGACTCGTGGGGAGAACAAAAGGGAGAGGCGCGAAAGAAAAAGACGCCTCTTCCTGTTCCTGACGCGCAGGAGCAGCAGCAAACCAGCTACCGGTAGAGGCGCAGGGGGGGGGGGGAGGCGGGCTTGGAGGAGACTTGCCCGACGACCTGAGGGAGCGAGATCCTTGTCCCAAGGATCGTCTCCCTAATACAGGAACGGTAAGAAGGAGCCCCTGTTGGGAACTTGGGTAGCTTTGCCCCAAGGATCCCTAAGAAGCAAGCATAGAAACATAGAATTGTAGAGTTGTTTGAAGGGACCACGAGGATCATCTAGTCCAACCCCCCTGCAATGCAGGAATCGAACCCATGGGGGCTCGAACCCATGACCCTAAGATTAAGATTATAAAATTAAGATTAAATTAAGATTAAGATTATAAAATTATGTACAGTTGTTAACATTTTTAAAATGTATTGTAGCTTGTGACGACTGACCTAAAATAAGTAAAGTTTTGAAGTGATTATTTTAATACGTGTTAAAATGTTTGTAAGAAAATATATAATTTAATTTAATTTAAACCCCCCCCCCCCGCTTGTCCGCTATTTTTTGGAAGCAGACCTGGCAACCCTACCTTCTTCATGCAGTGCATAGTCCAACTGCATAGTACCAACCTGGGTGGCTTTTAAAAAGGAGCAGTCAAATTCATGGAGGAGGAGAGGACTATCAAAGGCTACGAGACACCATGCCTCTGCTCTGCCTCCACGGTCAGAGGCAGGGATGCTTCTGAATAATGCCAAATGCTGGGAGACACAGAGGGGAGAGAGGGCTCTGGTGCTCAGGTCCTACTTGCAGGTTTTCCACTGGGGCACCTGGCTGGCCACTGTGAGAACAGGATGCTGGAGGGGCCACTGGCCTGATCCAGCAGGCTCTTCTTCTGTTCTCATAAATATTATATTTTTAACCACAGTGGAAGAGCAATCTCTGGGTTCAGTCCTACTCCCTGCCTTGCATAGCCTCTTTCACTTCCAGTTTAGGAGCAAATTGTGAGAGAAAATAAAAATTAAGAAAGGTGTGTGGGGGGGGGTAAGTATAATTCCTGGGTGGTGATTATCCCCTAAAAGCCCCCACCCTTACCGTTACAGTCCCTCCCTCAATCATGAAACTCACTGGGTGACATTTAGGACAGTCACTCCTTTTCTCTCTCGCCCCCTAACCTTGCAGTGTTGATGTGAGGAAATGAAGTGGGAACCTGATGACTCCCTGGGAAGGTAGTGGGCTCTCCTTCATTGGACGCTTTTAAACAGAGGTTGGATGGCCGTCTGTCAGGGAGCCTTTAGCTGTGATTCCTGCCTTGCAGGGGGTTGGACTAGATGACCCTCAAGGTCCCTTCCAACCCTATGGTTCTATGAAAACTATGCATGCGGCCCCAAGAGCAATGGTAGGGTTAGAAATAATAATGAATACATAAAATAAATATAATTTATTTAATTAAATTTGAATTAATCAATTTAATTTAATTTAGGGAGGCCATAGGTAAAGGCTTGCCAAATGCACACACAGAAAGGAACCAGGACTGAATGCAGATCCCCTGGGGCTGGATCCTATTGTGTTTCACTGAGCAAGGGGAGTAGCCTCTGAGCACATGCAAAGTGCCACTGTCTCTCTTCTGAATACCCACAGGCAGCTCTCATGTACCTTGGTTTAAGCAACAGGACTCCTGTTGTTTTGGGATGGGGAGTGGAGCCGCCACACCCCTCTTTTAAAATGCAAACTGAGCATTGCCCACACTTAACTGTGCTTCGAGTGCAGGATTTCCATACAGGGATTACAAGGCTACTCACTTCAGAGCTAATATACCGGACTTTGCTCTTTGCCAGAGAGTGTCAGGAAAGATTCAGCTGTCACCTGAGCAGAGAGACCCACAGCTCCTTCTCAAAACAGACCATGGCAGGAGAACGGCAGGGTTCTCAACGATTCCTGTCCTTTTGACCATCTATGGGCTGAACAGCCATTCTATAAATAGGTCCCTTCTTCTCCCTCCTGCTTGCCAAGGCAAGCCCCACCAAAGGCCCATGAAGAACAGGGAACTGAAACACACAAGGCTTCTGCAGGGGATGGAGAAGGGGAACGCCCATCACCAATGAGAGATGCAGGAGAAATTTGGTCCTCATGTAAATGCAAACCTACCCAATTCACATTTCCCGAAGCAAGAAGGGAACCGAAACAGAGCTGTGCATAAGAATCTCTGTTTCCCTGAATCTTGCAATGCAGCCTTTTGGCCAATCAAAAAGGCCAAACTGAAAACCATGCACAAATATGCATATATTAGGGGAAAGTGCGCATTAAATAATTCATATTGTAACATACAAAACAAAATGCATTGTATTAGGAAAACTACATACAGAAATGGATATATTAAGGAGAAAGGTGCACTAAGACACTGTTGAGTTTTCAGGAGGGCATAAAATTATACTGCACTGTCAATAATTGGGCTACACAGTCCATATAGCTCAGTGTTGCCTACACTGACTGGCAGGGACTCTTCAGGTTTCAGGCAGGGAGTTTCTCCTAGCACTGCCTAGAGATGCCACTGGAGACTGAACTTGGCAGCTTTTTATGCAAAGCAGGTGCTGCACCACTAAAGGGACAAAGGTGCAAGAGATCCAGTACCCACTGCAAAAGAGGGCAGGGCTTGGGCCACCCTCTAACAATGCCCCTGAATTGACCCATTACAGGTGAGGAATCCTGAAGCTAAGAGAGAAGCTATGAGCACAAGAACAGCAATGGAATAATTTGTTATTACTACTACGGTACTTGGTGTTAAACTGTTTGGGAGCTGGAGAGCGTTTGCCCAGAGATTTTCCTTGTGCGGTGCATGGGCCTTTGACACACCAAAGCCATGCAACCAGAATGTGGTGCTGAACTCACAACTCCTTGATAGCCCCCTGAGTTAGCAGCCACTTCCATGCAGGTGCCCTCACCAATTTTATGTCAAGTGAGATAGGAAGGACACTGATAAGAAGCTTGGAGGGGGTAGGAGAGATTCCATTTGCTAGGCAATCTCAGATCCATCCCCAGATGGCAAAGTCCAGCAATGTCTGCCAAAATGCTGAGTAGAAAGAAGGGAGTGGGACTAGATGACCCTTTGGGTCCCTTCCAACTCTACAATTCTATCATCAAGTGCATTTGCGTCAAATCGTTCTCCCTGATTAGAAGAATACATAATGAAATGCACTTGCTTCAAATTGCCCTCCCCACTTAGAAGAATGGCCCTCAGGATTTTGCCACAATTGTATTATTGGCAACTTAAGACTTACACAGGAACATAAACTATTATTTATTTAGAAAGCTACCATCAAAGGAACAGAGCACTTAAAAAAAGAGAGGTCCCTGCCTGTAGGGGCAAGCAACCAGAAGCATCTGAACATTTTCTTCCCAGTTAACCCTTCTGTTTCCCCCTTCTCAGGAATTCAGATCATCTGTCCTGTGGGGCATATGGGAATGTAGGAAGAGACCCACTGGGTCAATTTTGCTGCAGTTGTATCAGCTGAACTTTGTAAGGCACAGGCAGCAGAATACTGTTGGCAACTCAAGGTAACCAAAAAAAAAAAAAGGCCAATGCAATTCTAGGCTGCATCAATAGAAGTGTCCAAATCCAGGAAAGTACTAGTCCTGCTCTATTCTGCCTTGGTCAGACCACTCCTGGAGTCCTGCGTCCAGATCTGGCCACCACAATTTAAGAAGGATGTTGACAAGCTGGAAGGTGTGCAGAGGAGGGCAACCAAGATGATCAAGGGTCTGGAAACTAAGCCATATGAGGAGCGCTTGAAGGTGCTGGGTATGTTTAGCTTGGAAAAGAAGAGACTGAGAGGTGACAGGATAGCCATCTTCAAATATCTACAGGGAGGATAGAGCAAGGTTTTCTGCTGCTTCGGAGGGTAGAACCCAAACCAATGGATTTAAACAACAAAAAAGGAGGTGCTGACTAACTATCAGGAAGAGCTTTCTGACAGTAAGATCCATTTGGCAATAGAACAGACTCCCTTGAAAAGTGGTAGACTCTCCTTCAGTTGAGATGTTCAAAGAAAGTTTGGATAGCCACCTATCAGGGACTCTTTAGCTGTGATTCCTGCATTGCAGAGGGAGGGACTAGATGACCCTTGGGGTCCTTTCCAACTCTAAGATTCTATTATTTTATTTAGCCACCCATCAACAAACATTTCTTGGGAATCCTACAGCATAAGATCAGAAACCCAATACTTCACTACTTGGCTGCTCTTCTGTATTTGGTCTTGCTCCCGTGTCCAGTGGGCAGGTTTCTTCCAGCCTTTGCCAACTTCGAGTCCCCACCCACCCACAGCCATTTTGGACTACATCTCCCATGAGCCCCTGCCAACACAGCCATCAGGAGGGCCACAGGCTTTTGTGCATGAAACCACAGAAAACTGCCCTGGCCCATTAAGAAAACAACAACAACAACAACTCATATCATCAGCATGAACGTAATCCTTGGACACATATTCCTTCTAAGCCTTCTCTCCCTCAGCCATCCCCTGGGGGCAGCCATTCCATCAGGCTGACTCAGCAGGAGAGATGGGATGCTTTGCTGAAAGACCAGCTGCACAGAGCACCTCCTTCCCTTGAACTGCGCCAGCATTTGGTCATTACAGGAACAACTGTTTAAGAGTTGGTGCCTGAGTTTGATCCCCCCATCCTTGTCCCTTGTGTGCCATGTTATATTCTGTTCTTTACATTGCAAGCCTGTGGACAGGGACTGTCTAGTTTTAACTGAGTGTGTGTCAGCTACTCTGAGAGCCTTTCTGGCCGGCAAGCACAAGCATTTGGGACACAAGTGCTCTACATGAAAGAAACAAAAAGCAATATTAAATGGGGGAGAGATAAACCTTCACGTTCCAACAAGTAACAGGGCACAATGGAATGAAATAGCGGCTTGTGCTTTGCCACTGAAGGATGGTGGTGGCTGGCAAGTGTCCAGCTCCACAAGGCAATGAGTCTGCCACACGGAACCCAAGGATGCAAAGGAGGCTCTTCTCTGTCAACTAGTGATATGGAGACTGAAGCCTTGCAAAGCCATCTGGAAAATTCCCTCTCTTGACCTCTCAGGCTAAATCCACACTGCCAAGGCATCTAGAACCAGCTCCATTAGCGGGATTGGGATAGGGACAGCTCCAGATTTTGAGATGGGTGGACTCTCCCTAGGTGATCCTCCCACTGATGCTGTCCAGTCCACAGAAAAGCTCAGACAGAGCTGGCCAGGGAAAGAGAGGCAGCTTCCTCACCTTCTGGGCCCTCCTGTGCTACTTCAGAGTGAGAAACAGGCAGCAACAACAAGAGGCAGCAGCCCCCCCTTTGGAGGTGTGGGCATTGGAGATGCCCCAATGATGCCAGCTCATGATTTCCAGCCCTCATTTGGGGCTAGCACTCAGTGGCAGTTGACATGCTTTGCACGCAGAAGAGGTCCCACGTTCAATGTCTGCATCAGCTCTGGAAATTGCTCTCTCTGCTCACCGCCCTGGAGAACCACTGCCAGGCAGACTAAGGACAATGGTTGGCTGGGAGGATTGGTAGTCTGACTCAGGAACATGAGGACATCAGAAGAAGAACCCTCATGGATCAGGCTAATGGCCCATCTGAGCAGGGCAGCTGAACACTGTCTCAGAACCAGCAAGATAATCCCTGGAGGTCTTCCTTGTTCTGTAAACCCTCTCCTGATGAACAAAATGCAGCCAAGAATCACAGGACTATAAGGGACCCCTCAGATTACATCCAAACTAAACCCATCATTGTTATTGTAGGCTGTACCAGTTGCTTGGAATCACAAGTGGGGAGTGAGCTGCTGTTGCATTCAGGTCCTGCTTGCCGGCTTCCCATAATGGGCCTCTGGTTGGCCACTGTGAGAAGAGGATGCTGGACTAGATGGGCCCCTCTGGTCTGATCCAGCTGCTGCAGGGCTCTTCTTAGGATACATTCTCAAATTTGCAACAATGCACACACAGCACCAGCCTTTCACCCTCCACTTTGCAGAGAACCTGGGTGATCCAGTTCTCTGTCAAAAATCTGGTGGAGATTCTTGCAAAAGGGTTTTTTCTTAATGCCTTCTGATTACTTAATACACACCTCAAGGGCAGTTAATTTTCTAGGGCGAGACTCGCTGGTTTGCATTCAAGCAATAACTTGATTGTCCTAAAGAGGCTGCCCAGACAACATGACGGTATCCAGAGCAAGCAAAAAATGCATTGTAACTGGTAACGCTGCTTCAGTTTCCTTCCAAACAAGTCCTGGCACCTCACTTACCCTGGTAGTGCCTGGCTCTGTCTTAACAACTATTCAGGATGGGGGAGAAATTCCATCCAGATCACCTTTAAAGGTGAGCCTGCCTAATTTTTGATTTCTCAAAAAATATGCAGACAAAAACACAGCCATCCTCAAAAATTATGTTCCTCTGAATTTTGCAATGCCATTCTCCTCCAGTCCAGCAATGTGCACAAAAATACATAGACTGGGTAAAGTGTGTGGAACAGTATACCTGTATTCATAGCAGTGACATCCAAGATGCCTAACATTAGAGAAGATGTGCTCTGCAAAAAAATGTTGGGCAAAGCTGTGTATAAAGATGAATATATTAGCAGAAATTGGCATTAAAATACCAATAAATTTTCATGAGAACTTAAAGAACAAATAGCAGGTTGGTGTGGAATTGAACTTAAGATCCAATTCAGATTTGAGATTCAAGACAGCTATATCCAAACTCACAGAAGCAGGTCCCAGTTGGCCAACATTCTATGACAGACACCATACACCTGAGAGGAATGGTTGCAAACACTCCAGGGCATTTGTGTAATATGTGTGTGCGCAAATGTTGGGAGGTTGGACTTTTCCCCTTTTTTGGTACCTGCATTGCAGGGGTTTGGACTAGATGACCCTTTGGGATATCTTTCAACTCTATAGTTCTATGATTTCCAAAGCAGTTTTGCTGGAGTCAGGGGCAAAGGGAATTAAAAACTCAGAGCAGCTCTGAAATTATTCAAAATTACATTTATAAAAAAACCAGAATCATTTCTATTAGGAATAATTACAGATGAGATCCCCAAAAATAACATAAATGTATTCTTCTATGCTACAGCGGCGGCCAGATTATTAATAGCGAAAAATTGGAAAGGGGAGAAAACACCAACAATAATAGAGTGGAGAACCAAAATGTGTGAATTGATAGAATTGGCAAAATTAACGGCAAACATTAGAGGACATTCAAACCAAGAAGTCATAAAGGAATGGCAAAGAGTGAAGGATTATATGATATTGCAATGTTCCGGATTTGATATTTTGATAGATATGGAATGAAATGGGTGGGGGTAAGTAAGATGAAATATATAAAGTAGGATTATAATATTGTAATAAGCAACATAGCAAAAGAAAATAAAACAGAGACGTAATGAGATCACGCATGGGAGAGGGGGAGTGGGGAGGGAGGGGAGGGGGAGGGAAATAAGATGGGGAAATGTGATATAATGATGGTATGGTTTTGTCCTTTTTCCTGTTTTGAGTGAATTTGAAATAAATAAAATTGTTTTTAAAAACTTTTAAAAAACAACAACTCAGAGCAGCTCTCTTGCTCTGCCTCCACAGTTTGCACATTGGTTCCGCCTATTTATTGCAGGACCAGCAACCGCCCCTTGAAATCTCTTTCCCATAACCTCTGACCACTCCAAGCCAAAAGGGGACATTCAGATCGACAGCCAGCCCATGTTCCCTTGTACATCTGATAGTCATCTATGCCTCCCGCCCTGTTCCACAGTCCAGCCTCCCCTCCCGTTTTTAAGCAAGGCTCCCCTGGAGCTTATTTAGCTACAAGATTCACAAGGCCAATCTTTCCATAAACAGCGTATTGTGAGCTCAGCAACAGAGAGCAGCCCATTTCCCAGCCTGCACATCTGTAGGTCAAACCTCAGCCAGGAACTCCCCACCCCCTCAAAAAAAAAAACCCCTCTGCTTCCTTGACAGGCCCCTGCAAAAGAGCCTGGAGGGAAGTCTGTTTTTTTTTATCACCCTCCTTTAGGTGGAGAATCTAGAGTTGGGACTTGGACTCTTGCAAATTCCAAAACAATACATGCTTCGGATTGCCAGATGCATGACTTGTAAAGACCACAGAGTTCTTGGAAAGCTGACGCATTCAGGAGAGGGGTGTGTGTGCAAAGAATAACAACATATCCTAAGAGGAGCATTGCTGGATCTGGCCAAAGGTCCATCTAAACCAACACCTCCAGCAGCCAACCAGGATGCCTTCACGAGCAGAGCATAAAGGCAAGAGCCTCCTTTTGCTGGTTTTCCAGCATCTGCTTTCAGAGGCAGACTGCCTCTGCAAATGGAGGCTCCATTTAACAAGCATAAGGATGTAAGACGAGCCCTGCTGAATCAGACTCTGATCCATCTAGTCCAGTATCCTGTTTTCGTACAATGGCCAACCATTTTGTCTCAGAAAATCCTCCCAGGTTTAATCCTGGGCATTTCCAGGCAGGGCTGGGAACAGCCACAAGCTGGAACTCTGGAGAGCTGCTGCCAGGCAGTGCAGACAACAGTGAGCACGGTGGATCAATGATCTGGCCCCTGCAGTAGTTGTTCAAAAGGCATACTGCCTGGAGGCTCCACCTGCCAATGGCTGTTAGCCATGATGGCTAGACCTCTGCTCCATGCATCTGCCTCCCCTGGTACCATGACCCTGTCTGCCCTTAGATCTCCCATCACTTAATTGCTGGAGGGAATGCAAGATACAGGGGGGGGGAGGGGACATGTATGTATGTATGTGTGGTGGTGGGAATGCCAATATGCCCTTAGATTTTTGAAGGGTATCTTTTAAATAATGTCTTCTTATAGTAAATAAGGAAATGCAGAGGGGTCCACGATTAGCATTGCTACCTTTCTTTTGTGGCTAGCATGTCCAAATCTAAGGAAATGCTGCTTCCCCATCACCACACAAATAGCATTTATTAGTTGTGATCTATCCTTAGAATGTGGAGCATGTTAGACTTGTCTCCCCATCTTTTCTTCCACTTCCTGGAAGAGAGCAACTGAATGGATGCAAACTCAGAGCAGCAACTTTCACAGAGACACAGGGGAGACAACTTCCCACATGGTGTGGTGTTGAACTGTGCTTAACCGTCGCCCCAGGAGGCTTTGATTTTCCCCTTGAACTGCTGTACTCTAATCATTGAGGGCCTTTGTTTTTCTTTTTTGGGCTTGGGTTGTAAAACAGCACCAGAAGGATCTCAGGAGACCCCCAAGAAGAGAAAACAATCAGCAGTTAAGAGAGAGAGAGAGAGAGAGAGAGAGAGAGAGAGAGAGAGAGACCCAAAGCCAGATTCTGAATTTCTTTACACCACCAAGAAAATGTTTCCTTTCAACTTCACAATGCCTCACAAATTGAAAGCTGGAGGTGGCAGAGTGGGTTTGTGTTTCCGCTTCAGAGAATGCCCTTATATAGCAAATTTTGCAAGGTGCTTGCATGAACTCAAAGTTCAAGCTTTTAACCATTTACCCACACCCAGTGACCAAGCCATTGCAATTCATTGTCATGGCAGGATAGACAATGGGCCATCAAGGCCAATTGGCTGGCTCTAAGAATGTGAGGAGCTGGGGTGAAAGACACCCCAACATTACAAGGATCACCTGAGCTATCCTCTTGACCAGCCTTCACTAACCTGGTGCCCTCCAGCTGTTTTGGACTACAGCTCCCATCAGCCCCAGTCAGCATAGGCAAAGGCTGCTCTTGACCAGGCATAGGCCCTCATGATGTTTTGGGACTACAATTCCCATCATCTCTGACCACCTGTCCTGTTAGCTAGGGATCATGGGAGTTGTAGTCCCAAAACATCAGGAGGGCCGAGTTTGCCTCTTGACCATCCCTCCCCCCACACCAGTACACAACCTCAACTTTCAGAAACTGCACTGGCCTGTCAAACTGCATGTATTAATAACATCTTCAGCCTGAGAGTAATCTTTCTTATGCGTCAAATGCTGTGCGCAAAAAAAAAGCAGTCATGGAAGCTGATTAGGCAAGACCAGAACAGGGATGCATCGGACGTTTGGCTTCCGAAAAACGTTTGAAAACCGGAACACTTACTTCCGGGTTTTCGGTGTTTGGGAACCAAGGCATTTGAGAACCAAGGCACCACTGTACTTCACTAAACAATTAAGGCCACTGTCATTATTCTTTGAAGGAAAACTACCTGAAAATGATTCACAGATGGTATTTAACTCCGAGTAGGCTTGCTAAGATGTACAAGACAGAATCAGATAAGTGCTGAAGATGTACAGAGGCAGAGGGAATGTTCTTTCATATGTGGTGGATATGTAAATGGGTAAAAGAGTATTGGGAAATGATCTATAATGAATTGAAAAAAAATGTTTAACGGTATTTCCCCCCCCCCCCAAACCAGAATTCTTTCTGTTGGGGATAATTCAGACTGAAATCTCCAGGTGTCAAAAAAAGTTATTTATGTATGCTACAACTGCGGCTTGTGTTTTGTTAGCCCCCAAATGGAAAACGAGCAAGGTCCCAACCAAAGAAGAATGGCAACTTAAGTTGACAGAAGATGCACAACTTGCAGGCTTAACATATAGAATAAGAGAACAAGAAGAACATGTGTTTAAAGAAGATTAGAAAATGTTTATTTAATATATGGAAAGTAATTGTGTACAGCTGAAAACACTGGTAGCATTAAGATAAATTCAACAGTATAAATAAGTTTTGATAGATTCAATAATGGAATACTGATTGGTATAGTTTTTGTAAAATCCTCTTCCTCTCATTTTGAAAAGACCTCTATCCAGATTGTGCAAAAAAGAAGCAGCCCTATTTTGATACCACACTGTACAGGGTGGGGTAAGCCCCACCCCATATAATCAATCACAAGATGTGGTACATGCACACCATTTGACTGGCAATTCCCATCAATGGGGGTGGGCTCCCTCAAATATTTTATGGGAGGGAGTGAAGACCCCTCAGCCCCTAGGAGTTTGCACCTATGTCATGGTCCAACTAGAACTCTGAGCAGAAAACATTATCTGAAACCCTGAGAAAGGAAATAGCCACAGAGAGAGAGGGGGGGGGGATTCAAGAGATCCTCATTAAAGCAGTTCCTGCTGCATTGCAAAAAGCCCAAGACAAGCCCAATAGTCTCTTGGAGAAGTCCTGGCACTCAATCTGCCGAACAGAGAAGGATTTTTCTAAGCGCACAAGGGCTCGTTCTGGCACTGGCTGAATGACCTTTGCAAAGAACATCTCTGGGATTCCGAAGAAGAAGAAGAAGAAGAAGAAGAAGAAGAAGAAGGAAGAAGAAGAAGAAGAAGAAGAATTGACTACAGCTTCTCTGTGTCCTGAATCTGATTTGAAATAAAGAAGAAATAAGGGCAAGACCTGGAGTCTCTTGCAAGCCCTCCAGGATGCTGCTTGACTCTTGCAGCTTGTAGATCATAAACTGTAGATTTGGAAGGGACCTCAAGGGTCATCTACTCCAGCCCCCTGCAATGCAGAAATATGCTGAGACTTGTTGCAAGGCAGCATCTAGAGGGCCACATTTATTCCTCGGAACCCGGGAGCATAAACATGAAATCAGTATTATTATTTCATTTGCCCCGGTGTGTCTCACTTTACGCTTGTGTACAGTGCACCTGCTGTTTTACCACCCACTCACTCAGTTTGGAGAGGTCCTATCAGAGCTCTTCTCAAACTGTTTTTGTTTTAAACAATTTAGTAGCACCAGGAAACTTGGCCACCTCACTGCTCATCCCTATAGTTTGTGAACAAGTTAAAAAGCAGAGGTCACAACACCAATCCTTTGGGGGTCTCCATTTCCTACATCTCTTTATTTAGAGAATTGTCCATCTATTCCCACTCTTTGCTTCCTGTTTTCCCTGTTTCTTAATGGGTTACTGGTTCACAAAAAAAATCTCACCTTTCATTCTATGACAGCTAAGCTTACTCAGGAGTCCTTGGTGAGGTGCTTAGATTTTCAAAAATATTTTGACAAAGTACACGATTTCAGCTGGGTCAACTTTATGTGCCTGTAGATTCTCTCAGAGAACTCTAAAAGGTTAATGAGACATGGCTTGCCTTTGCAGAAGTCATGCTATTTCTGCTTTCCACTTTTGAAGTCAAATATGAATGTTACTGGCAGTTGTCCATTTACATATGTGAAGTTATGGCTCTATGATCACTGCTGCCAATCAGCCCAGCAATAGTTAACATATTGCACCAGGCCCTGGGCACCACTTAAGGCTCAGTCCAGGGTCACCCCCCACCCTCTGCTTCGCCCTATGGCCAACTGTTCTGGGGTGTGGTCATTTAACTGCCTTACACCATCAGACCACTGGGTGCATCTTGCTCAGTATTGCTACACTGACTGCCAGCAGCTCTCCAGGGTTTCACACAGGCAAAGCAGGTGCCTTGTACAGAGCCCTTCCCTGACCCAGCTCTTCCTTGTATTCCTAAGATATCATGCCAGTTTGTGACAGCACGTTTTGTCACTTCCCAAAGCTCTACTTAAACCCACCAATGCTTCCAAGTGAGAGAGATTGAGAAACAGGGCTTCAGGATTGCTCATTGTCTCATTTGGGAGGCTGAAGATGAAGTCACACTTTGGCAGAGTTACAGGAGAGTCAGGGAGAGTTCCAGCTGGAAAGTAGGAAGGAAAGCAAGGAAAGAGCACGGCATTTATATAACTCCTGAGTGACTTGAATGCTAATCTGGAGGGAGGAAGAAGAAACACCAGAGGAGGCACCATCAAACTTGAAAGAAGAAACGAGCAGAAGGGAATGGGAGGAGATCAGTCCTGGGAGGTCACAGAGCAAGGTTCCAAATCATTCCTCCGACTGATAGATTCAGGCTATGAGAGTCAAGGTTTAGGTAGCCAAAATAACATCACCCTCCCCCCACAAGAAGGAGGTCAAGAGGCTTGGGGCTGCCCCAAAGTTTGGAGAAGTACAGGGGAAAAAAACTCAGTAAAAAAAATACTCAGTAAAAAAACCCCAGTGCAGTCAGAGTGGTGGAAAGAGAAAACCCTAAAAACTGCTGAATAAAGACTGAGTGTGGTCAGTAGTCAAAGGATGGAAAACAAAGTGGGGATGGAAAACAGGGGCATGGCTGACTGGAATGGCTCAGATCCTGATCAAGTAGCACTTCATATGGCAACCTGTGGCCCTCCAGATGTTTATAAAAATATTTACGATTCATAAAATCATAGAATTGTAGAGTTGGAAGGGACCCCCAGGGTCATCCAGTCCCGAATCTCAGCTCAAGCATCCAGGACAGATGGCCATCCAACCTCTGCTTAAAAACCTCCAAGGAAGGAGAGTCCACCACCTCCTGAGGGAGTCCATCCCACTGTTGAACAGCTCTTACCCTTAGTTGCTTCTTCCTAAATATATCAGAGCCATTTACAACAATTGTGCGTAAAGGCATACAATAAAAACCATATCAAAAGGTTAAAATCAGAAATCAGCTAACTATTGTGGAAATATGTATTCCAAGCCTGAAGGAGTAGAAATTTTCAGCGGATATTTAAAAGTTGAAATGGAAGGAATTTGCTGATGTGTTCCACAGGACTGGCTCAGTTTCTTGATGTTTCAAATGAACTTAACCAACTCAGAGAATGACCAGCAGTGCTGCTGCAGATGATCTGTGACTGAGATGAGATATAAATATTCAGGTGGTACCTGATGTACCCTGGACCAAACCTATTCAAGGTTCTGTAAACAGATACAAGGACCTAAAACCTTGTTGGACTCCAACTCCCATCATCCCCATCCAGTGTGGCCAATGATCAGGCATGATGGGACCTGGAGTCTGATAGTATCTGGAGGGAACCATGCTGAAACAGAATGGATATGGGGATCATGGTTAATGCAAACCACTCATCCTTTTACTGTGGATTTAGGCTTTGCAAAGTCTCTAGTAAATGCAGTCCATGAATTAGCCCCAAGGCTTTCCTGATCTCCCCTCCAGCAAAGTCAAGGTGCCAAAAGGCTTCTGTGCATGCAAAGCAGGTTTCTGGATGCAGGCCTCAGCAAAATTGTGCAAGATTGTTCCCAGGCTTCTTAAAAGGCTCTCTCCTGCCCTGGCAAAGCGGCACTCTCAGACTTGGCTTGGGTGCCAAGGGATTTAAAGAGATTTACATACCAAGCATGGAAGGCAGGATGCCCATGCAGAGACCGTGCCTCTCCCCACCCCCCACCCCCGGCCCTGCACCACCAGGAGACTCCAAATGCAATGCTCCCACAGCAACCCAGCCTATGCATGTAACCAAAAGCAGAAACTCCCCTGAACAATCTCTATATTATTTCACTTTTCTCAAACAGCTTTCCAGTAACTGCGTAACATAGGTCACTGTGACTCTTCCCATGGTGCAGATTAAAGGGGATGATGTGCGAGAATACTTGAAGCAAGATATGAACCCACAATTCTCCCTCTCTGTCGTTCATCCCCCTTCTATGGATCCACAGATCCCATGTTCACAGGTGGGAAATCTTGACTACCTTTAAATAAAAAAAATAAAAATTTGACCCACTCTTGAGCCTATGTCGTGGCAATGCCACCTCAGAAATCAGCAGAAGATGTAAGCCTGCCAGAGGCAGGAAGTAGGTAAACCACAAACAGGAGCGGAAAGCAATGATCTCACTTAGCCAGCACTGTGGGTCCCAAAAGGGGCAAGCAGCGGGTGGTAATTGGTGGTGATCTACTGTTTGTCTGCCCTATCTGTTCTAGAGATAGACTGCCCCTGCATGTGGAAGTTCTATTTACCCTTCAACCCTCTGCGGCCCCGTGGAATCCATTTTCCATTGGCCTCAACATGACAGTGGGTGGGGAACAGCAAAGCTGCAATCCAGCAACATCTGGAAGGTTACATGTTCCCCATCGTTGTGCTAGGGTTAACCCCTCTCCCCTTCATTTTACAGGGTCCCTTCCAACTCTACAATACTGTACTATGAATCTATGAAAGAAAGGTTGGCTATAAATGCAAAGATCCATAGAACCATAGAATATTTCTTCCATAGAATCATACAACTGTAGACTTGGAAGGAACCCCAAGGGTCATTTAGTCCAATTCCCTGCAAGGCAGGGATCTCTACACAGTTTCCCATCCAATTTGAAACCACACTGGACGCTGCTATCATAGAAGCCAAGGTGGATGTGGCTTCCAGGTGGTCACCCACCCAGTCCAAGACCAGACCTAGATCCCATCAGCACCAGCTAATGTGGCCAATGATCAGGAACACTGGGAGCTCCAGCCCAGCAACGGCATCTAACCATATCTCTCTCTCTACATCGAAAGCCACCTAAATGGCCTCCATCATGATGCAGGGTAGCGAGATAAACAAAAGGAAATGCTAGCAGATTTGCTTACATTTATGCATGTCTGGTATGTGCCCTACAAGGAAGATACAGTATGAGATTTCCATGGTGCAAAAATGTGGTTAAAGAAGAAAACGATGACTACAAGGAAGTCTCTTTCGCAATCTCTCCACACAGCCTCCCTCCATTTGCAAACTGCACCAGCAAGTATATATATTCTTAATGTTTAACCTGACCCGACCTAAATGTGCCACTTCATTTCCTAAGCTCACATTGCCATTTCACAATAGATCCTTGTTGCCAAATAGCTGGGATACCTCTCTCACTTGCCTCCTTTCCTCTGGGGAGGGCATAAGCAGGAGAGCCCCAAACAATTTAAACAAAAACAAACAAAAACCAGGAGGGTAGGCAGAGAACTCCCACACTGCCCTATGTTTATTTATGGCAGGAATGCACGTGGCATGAGGCATGTTTGGCAACAGTTTCCACTGTGTGGATGACACAAGAGGGCTTCCCTGCTCTAACCTCACCTCATCTTCCCTGACAGCAGGTATTGTGCCTGCCCTGCTGATGGGAACACAGATAGGCCCTAAACGTAACTGGAAATTTGTGATCATATGGAAGGCATCTTGCCTGTCTGGCATGGTGCTCAGCACCCAAAAAGGGGCCAACCCGGATGCCCAGATGGAAGAGGTTCAAGGAAGAGGTTCCCAAGGAGCAAGACCAACTCTGTGAGAAAAGATTAATGCAATCTTGTAGTATTTATAGTATTGAAATGCTACTGTTGTTGTTTATGTTGTTATATTTGCTATTGTGTTGTTGTTGTTGTTGTTGTTGTTGAAAGATATGAAAGGAGCAAGCAGAACCTTGATGAGTGTATAAAAGAGAGTGGGGAGCAGCTATGGATGTGGGGCTAAGCTCATGGATCTCTAGCACAACCCTCACCCCTTTGATGCAGGAAATCTTCTCATACAACAACCCTGAGAGGAGGCCACCCACCCTCTGCTTTAAAACCTCCAGTGCAGGAGAAACCACAGTCTGTTCCACTGTCTGCCACTTCATTCAAAGCCTTTTTCTTGCAACGTGAACCCACTAATCTGGGTTCTTATCCTCTGGAGCAAGAGATAAGAGAGAACAGCATTCCAGATATTTGAAGATGGCTCCTATTGCATTTTTTTTTTAATCAGGCATCTCTCCAAAACAGAAACTACAAAGTGTCCAAGAAGATACCTCATACCAATCCAATAAACCACCATAAAAAAGGAAGGCACAGAAACTGGGAGTATTTCCAGCAAACAGGATGCTTGTTCTAAACATCAGATGCTGCCTTGTACCAGGTTAGACCTTTTGTCCATCCAGCCTCCTCTGACTAGCAGGGTGGTCTTAGGCCTTTCCCATGACCTGGGGTCTTCTGCATGCCAAGCAGATGTTCTATGCCAGCAAAGTCCTTACCCTCCCTGATCTAAACGGATGATCCTTGCATTCTTAAAATGTTTTGGAGCGCTTGAGCTGACTGTTTGCCTTTTTTCTCTTCAGGGAGGGAAGAAAGATTGTGACTATTGCTCCATGCCAGCATTGGGAGGGGGTTAGTTTCTGAGATGGGAGGGTCAGGTGCAAACCCTGGTCCGCTGAAAGATCTTGAAGGAGCTGCTGTGTGATAAACTGGGATTTTTCTCTCACAGGGCGAAGCTGCCCACTAGGCCAGGTGTGAGGAACACCTGAGGCCATTCAGATGTTGCTGGACTACAACTCCCATTATCTCTGACCATTGGCAGTTCTGGCTGATGGGAGATGGAGGCCAACAGTACTGAGTTCCCCAAAAACAGGACATTAAATTTTCCTAGCAGGCTTTGCAACTAAATGAGTTTACCTGTGCCTCCCTCACCAGGAGCCAAAGGCCCTGAAGGTCTTGCAGGGACAGCAAGAAAGTGCATTGTCATCCAGTCCATTAATATTTCTGAGCAGATCCCCCCCAAAAAACTCAAATTGTTGATAATTGGGTGGGTGGACAAGGTCAGGGGGTCCTTAGGTCCACCCAGCAATCCCTGTTTATTCCTTCCACTGTTTCTTAAAAGAACACTCACTCTGAAGTTGTTCTTGTTAATATCTCAGCTTGTTAATATTAACAAGGAGATGTAAAGATGGGTAATATCCAATGATAGATTAATGGGCACATTCAGTGGCACTTTGTTGGAGACAATGCATAACCTTTTACTTCATTTTAACCCCTTCTGCTTTTTAGAAAAAGTGTGCTGTGCAATCTGAAAGATTTGCACCATGGTGGGTCTTTTTTTGGTTTTTTTTTGTTATAGGTAAAGGTAAAAGGACCCCTGACCGTTAGGTCCAGTCGCGGATGACTCTGGGGTTGCGGCGCTCATCTCGCTTTATTGGCCGAGGGAGCCGGCATACAGCTTCCGGGTCATGTGGCCAGCATGACTAAGCCGCTTCTGGCGAACCAGAGCAGCGCATGGAAATGCCATTTACCTTCCCGCCAGAGCGGTACCTATTTATCTACTTGCACTTTGACGTGCTTTCGAACTGCTAGGTTGGCAGGAGCAGGGACCGAGCAATGGGGGCTCACCCCGTCGCAGGGATTCGAACCACCAACCATATGATCGGCAAGCCCTAGGCTCTGTGGTTTAACCCACAGCGCCACCCGTGTCCATGCTGATAAATAAGGTACCAATGCAGAGTTCCTGTCACTGAAGATGATTTGCTCCCTGGACATACCCCAGTTTTAGCACCCAGGAAAGCCATCCATTACCCTCGCCTCCCCCACATACATAACACAAAGTATTTAATTAATACAACAGAGGCATTCAATCCTGTACTCAAATTATTCTGTCACATTCAGAAATATTAGCCTCTGATTTTAGATGGTTGCAGGTTGGGTGTGGTTATTCAACAACAACAACTTTTATTGGTCAGCCAAATACTGGTTATAGCCAAAAAGCAAAAAATGAAGAAAATGAAAGATGTAAGCAAACAATCTCAAAAGATTGTTTCCTCTCCCCATTTAATTATATTTATTGATACTTGTCCGAAGATATACAAAAGTTCATACCCAGTACAAAATATCTTTTTATAATACACTAAAATAAATGTTTATTCTAAAAAGGAATAAAGGCAGGAAGAAGAAGAAGAAGAAGAAGAAGAAAGGGAAAAGGGGAAGAAATACTGTATGAAAAAGACTCCCAGTTCTCTGTCCTGCAGGTAAATATAGTTTTTACTCATTAATTTCCAACCATTCTATCCATTTTTAAAAATCTTAAAATCCAGATATTAAAAGTTCATTTTCTCTTTCATACGAAAAGTCCATAAGAAGTTTCCAGTCCTGAATAAATGTCAGTAAATATTTTTCTCTAATTATACACGTTAACTTTTTCATCTCTGCTAAGTACAAAATCTCAGAAGCATATTAAAACACAGGTGATAAAAAAATTTTTAATAAGCAGAGCATGAGTTTATTCAAGAGTAAGTAGGGTGGCTTATCTCTATGTGGGACAAGAAGCTACAGTTAGAACTGGATATGGAATAACTGATTGGTTCAAAATTGGGAAAGGAGTACGACAAGGCTGTATATTGTCTCCCTGCTTATTTAACTTATATGCAGAATTCATCATGCAAAAGGCTGGACTGGATGAATCCCAAACCGGAATTAAGATTGCCGGAATAATAATAATAATAATAATTTTTTATTTGTACCCCGCCCATCTGGCCGGGTCTCCCCTGCCACTCTGGGCGGCTTCCAACAAATATTAAAATACATCAAAATCACAAGTTAAAAACTTCCCTAAACAGGGCTGCCTTCAGGTATTTTCTGAATGTAGGATAGTTGTTTATCACTTTAACCTCTGCTGGGAGGGCATTCCACAGGGCGGGCGCCACTACCGAGAAGGCCCTCTGCCTGGTTCCCTGTAGCTTTGCTGCTCGCAGTGAGGGAACCGCCAGAAGGCCCTCGGCGCTGGATCTCAGGGTCCGGGCTGAACGGTGGGGGTGGAGACGCTCCTTCAGGTATACAGGACCGAGGCCGTTGCTCAGATATGCTGATGATACAACCTTGATGGCAGAAAGTGAGGAGGAATTAAAGAACCTTTTAATGAGGGTGAAAGAGGAGAGCGCAAAATATGGTCTGAAGCTCAACATCAAAAAAACTAAGATCATGGCCACTGGTCCCATCACATCCTGGCAAATAGAAGGGGAAGAAATGGAGGCAGTGAGAGATTTCACTTTCTTGGGTTCCATGATCACTGCAGATGGTGACAGCAGTCACGAAATTAGAAGACGCCTGCTTCTTGGGAGAAAAGCAATGACAAACCTAGACAGCATCTTAAAAAGCAAAGACATCACCTTGCCAACAAAGGTCCGTATAGTTAAAGCTATGGTTTTCCCAGTAGTAATGTATGGAAGTGAGAGCTGGACCATAAAGAAGGCTGATCGCCGAAGAATTGATGCTTTTGAATTATGGTGCTGGAGGAGACTCTTGAGAGTCCCATGGACTGCAAGAAGATTAAACCTATCCATTCTTAAAGAAATCAGCCCTGAGTGCTCACTAGAAGGACAGATCCTGAAGTTGAGGCTCCAGTACTTTGGCCACCTCATGAGAAGAGAAGCCTCCCTAGAAAAGACCCTGATGTTGGGAAAGATTGAGGGCACAAGGGGAAGGGGACGACAGAAGATGAGATGGTTGGACAGTGTTCTCGAAGCTACTAACATGAGTTTGGCCAAACAGTGAAGGATAGGCGTGCCTGGCGTGCTCTGGTCCATGAGGTCACGAAGAGTCGAACACGACTGAACGACTGAACAACAACAAGTAGGGTGGCACTTTGGATGTGCTCAGAGCTACTGTTACATTTTAGCCATCACTTCACAGCTATGGTGGCTGGTCACCCAGAACATTTGTCCGCCACTTGACTGTTAAAACAACAACCAAATCTCAAAGCGGCTTACAAAAAATATAATATTATAAAATTATTAATAAGAAAAACTAACAACAGCAGTTTAAAACTTTCAGAAAGGCAGAAAGCAGGGAGACCAACAGTAGGTGGCGCCAGAGCCAACAACAGACTGGGCCTTAAAGGACCATCCTTCGTTGCGCTACATGAAGAGAGATTGGATTCAGCCCTGGGGCGGCTCAGGTCTGGATTCCAACGAAAGCTGAGAGTTGCTACCATTGAATTACAGTGCAAAGAGCTGGACCATCCCACTTGTTCACCAGAAAGCTAAACTTTAAACTGCCCAGAAGGAGCCTGCCCTTCCTCCACTACCCGTTCAAGAACAAGATCAATGTCAAGCAGATGCTAAGTCGGTGATCCTCTCTCCCTAGTAACCCATTTCCCTCCCCAACCCCATTAATCCTGCCCGCCTGCAATCAAACCACCTGGAAAACGCATCTAGATCGACTAACCCTTAAACGCAGCGGCAACAGAACGCAAAGCAAGGAGATGTCCCCACGCCTATGAAAGACCAACGCTTTTAACACAGGCGCGTGTTTTTAGGACCCAACCTATTTTTATGGTTGCAAGTTGCTTTAAGTTGTTTTAAATATTAGTTTTAATGATGTAACCCGCCCTGGGACCTTAGTATGAGGTGCGGCTATTAAATTAATAAATAACAATAATGATAACAGAAAATTTGAGCGTTGTCCCTAATGACTCTCCACACACACACACACACACACACACACACGAGATACTTCTCCACAGCTTTTGAACAGAAAGATGAAGATGTTCCTATGGAAACTGCGTAATGCACTGAGCTCTCTCCAACTTTGCATCTTGCATTTCATCTTCTGAACTCTTCAATTGGATAAAACATTTAAGTCGGTTTGCTTTTAACTCAAAAGTTCGGACTGAACTGAAGGTCATTAAATGGGTTTGGAAACTCGAGGCGGGAAGAAGCGCTGCCACCACCCGCAGAAAAGTGGAAGTTAGAAACAACATCCTATCCCATCTCCCTGTTTGAGGAACTGGTCCTCTTACACTGACCGGCAGAAGCTCCGTGCGGCTCCCATTGGAAACGCCAAGGACTGAACGAGGAACTTCCTGCGCGCAAAGCAAGCGCTCTGCGGCTGAGCTGCAGCCCTTCCCCTACTAAAATAAGGTTCCGGTCCTCGTTGTTCTGAATAAAGAGGTGGATCAGAATGGAACCATAGGAAGCCGCCTTATACTGGGGTGAGGCCACTGGTCCGCCTAGCTTAGCGCTGCCAGTGCCAGCTCTGGCTGGCGGAAGCTCTCCAAGGTCTCAGAGGAGGGAGGCTGCCAGCCCTGGTGCGAGATACCCAGGACTGCGCTTGCGACCTGCTGCGCATAAGGCAGATGCTCTGCTGCAAAACGCTGCCCCTAGCCCGCTCAGTTTGCAAAGCTGAGTGCCTCTGCACATGCTCGGCGGTGCTCTTCTGCCTGGAGAAGACAGAGCTGTGACCCGATTCAGGTATCTTCCCACCACCTCCACGACAGCTGCAGCGGAGGCTACGCCGGACGTCTGGATTATGCCGGGCGCTGCGCGCACGCTGCCTACCTTGAAGGTGGGCGGCTCCCGCAGGTCCTTGGCGGGCAGGCAGAGGAGCAGGAGGCCCGCCACGGCCGCCAAGCCCAGCCCGCCCAGAACCACCGCCACCTTCTTGTTTCCGCCGCTGCCCATCTTGCTGCTTCGGCCGCCTGCAAACCGGAGCTGATGCGCCTCGCCTGGGCTCCGCCGCTGCTCCGAAACCTCAGCTCCGCCTCCTTCCTGACCGGGCGGCACAAGGGGCTGGCGCAGCCAAAGAAGGAAGGCGAGGCGGGACCTGACTGGGCAGGTAGGGGAGAGTCTCCTCCTCCTCCTCCTCCTCCTCCTCTTAGCAAAGCTGCCAAGTCAGCTTGGACTGGGCTTCCTGGGAAGTATCAGCGCCCCACGCGTGGGGATGGCAGGTCGGTGGAACCTCTCTGTGCAGGCGCAGGCTACCGCCGATTTATGTGCTAATGTCTCTGTTTCATAAAATTTGTACACCTTTTGACTGTTAAAACAGCAACAACAACACACAAACATCGAAGCAACTTACAAAAAATATAAAACAATAAAATTAACAATAAGGAAAAACTAACAACAGCAATTTAAAACTTTCAGAAAGTTACATTTTCTTAAACATTCTGCTAAAAGCATTCTTGTTTAAACAAGGCTGTCCAGATGTTTTAATCTGTTTTAGTCTATTGTTTATTGCTTTAAACAAGTGTGTTTTTAGCAGGCGCCACAAAGAGTAAGGTGAAAGCATCTAGGAAGTTCTCTGGGTGGTGTTGTGCCCACTGCTATCTTTCAGCCTACCTCACAGGGCTGTTGTGAGGAAGTGAAGAGCCGCCGAGCCCTCCTGGGAGGGAAATTGGGCTATAAATGTCATAAAATTGGCTTTCATCTTTGAGCATCTTTGTGGGCCCCTCTTCCACAACAGAGGCATCTGAAACACCACTGTGGGAATCCCAGGTGCCAAGCAACTCTTTATTTGTTATGTACTTTTTAGTAAAGATGCCCATCATCTGTCTCAAGATCCCAAGGTGGTAGGATACATGTGCAAAAAATACTAAGTCCCATAAAAATGTGACCATTTATTTGTTCTGAAGATGTCTAAACTGTGTAGTCATCCAAAGCATGAATTTCAGGGCAGGGCATATAAAGATCAAGTATTAGCACAATTTTAAAAACAATATACTATACACTAGAGCAGTAGTTCTCAAACTTTTTACCTGGGCCACACTTTCAGAATAAAAGTTTGTTCACACCACACCAATAGATAGATAGTAAAATATTTTCTTGGATAACAAAGGCACATACAGCATCTGCATCTCTGTTTTCAACTTATAGAGTCCTTCCTAGCTTTTGGGAATCCAGCAAAAACTGGAGGACCACAGCCAGCTTGCAAATTCATAGCAGAGGCAAGATTTGAACTCCAAGTTTTGTCTTGATTTATAGCTTGGTCTCATGGCCACGTAGTTGGTATCTTATTCAATTAAAGGAGCAGGGACCTTATTTCCCCACCACTGTGTCTGAAGTAGACTCCTCTCCTTCCTTCCTTCCTTCCTTCCTTGGCAAGTTCTTTTCCTCATTTCTGCCTTGAGAAAACTTGTGTACTAACTAACCTCATTTCTGTGAAGTAACACTGAAGAACCAACATCCCAAGGGCGCATTAAAAAAAGAAAGGAAAAAAGAAAGGAAGGAAGCCTAACATCAAAAACAGCAATGGACTAAGGACTGTAAACAAAAGTTTTTTCTTGAAAAATAGACAGGCTTTGAAATTGTCAAAGCATAAAGAACATTCCAAGCACATGGACACTTCTTCAAATTTGTGTATTTCATAGGGCTTGCTGATCAGAAGGTCGGCGGTTCAAATCCCTGCGACGGGGTGAGCTCCCGTTGCTCGGTCCCAGCTCCTGCCCACCTAGCAGTTCGAAAGCACGCCAAAGTGCAAGTAGATAAATAGGAACCACTCTGGCGGGAAGGTAAACGGCATTTCCGTGCGCTGCTCTGGTTCACCAGAAGCAGCTTTGTCATGCTGGCCACATGACCCAGAAGCTGTATGCCGGCTCTCGGCCAATAAAGCGAGATGAGCGCCGCAACCCCAGAGTCGGACACGACTGGACCTAATGGTCAGGGGTCCCTTGACCTTTACCTTTATATCTCACCTTTCCAACTGACATCAACCACACAAATACAGCCACAAAGCAATAGTTTTTAAAAATGAGAGTCGCTGTCACAGTGTCAGTTAAAGCCCAGTTTAACAGCAGAGCCAGCAACAGTACTGCCTAGATCCCAAAGGTCTGAGCAGCTTTCATTTTTTTTTTTTTTTAAATAATTTTTATTAGGTTTTCCAAATTTTTGTCCAGCCCTGATTCAGGCCAGATCACATACAATTTATACAATCTCTGATGACTTCCTCACGCCCCCCCTCATTGTTTTCATTTATCATAATATACATTCTTTCCAGGTTTCTAATTCCACATCATTAACATTTCCATAATTTCTTAATTTCAAATCGTTTACCAACCACTCACATCTTTAACATTCTTATCTTTTACTTTAATCAGATCCCTATTCCCCCCCCAGTCCCCGGTGCAGACTATTTCATTATCAAAATTGCTTATCATTTATAATATCTATCAATCTTATATCATTGTTTTCCAAAAATCATACTGTAATCATTTCCTGCCATATCCAAGTTCAAAAACCAGTAGGCCACGAAACAGTTACTTCATATAAATGTTCATCCTATTCCTGCAGGATCCAACTTTGGAACCCATTGTCTTTGCTGCAGAGTAGCATCCAAAACGATAACCATTGATGTCTTCGATCTTTCATTCCATGCTTGGTCCAGATTGTCTCGACTTCCTCTCTGCTGCTTGACGTTGACGTTGAGCTGTAGTTTGTTGACTATTCTCTTAATGTTTCTCTTTTTCCTAATGATGACGACAGCTCTTGACTTATGGTGGATAATTCTTTTGCAGCTGATTCTCTTCTGAGTAGACTTTTTCTGTTTATGCTCAACAAGTACACTGTTCGCAGGGTTTGATTGCAAATCCTGGCCAATCAGACCATTGTTTATGCTTTGCTTTATCTCTGTCACAAAGCTGTTCCCAGCAGCAGCCAGTTCAGCTCTCAGTTCTTTCACTCCAGCATTGTAATCCTTTCTGAGTTCTTTCAGTTTCTCCAACAATGTTGACAAATCCACATCCTGTTTCACCGCCATTTTTAGCAAACAGTTTTTTTCTAACTTTTCCAAACTTTTTCAAACTTTATAAAAGTTCCAAAATTCCAAAATAATCCTCTTGCTCACACAAATTAAATTGACTTCATCTGCCCCTAGGACCGGGGGAGGCGCAGGGGTTAAATCTCCGAAACAAAGTGTCAAATTCCAAGCATAACTTCTCAAGCTTCTCAAGCTGTGCAACAATGCCCTGTCGTTGTTACACAATGGCAAGGGACGGACCTCCGTATTTTCGCCCTCAAGCCAGTCCGAATTGATTCAAAATTAAAGCTTTTTCTTGCAGGTTACTTACAGTTCCTAATTGAAGAATTGGGAGGAATCGGCGCGCTCGGCTGCGGCGATCTTGCAGCTTCGCCAGACGGGGCTGTAAACGGACCCTGGAGCTCCGCCGCCCGATCGTCCGGGAGCTCCGCTAAGAGCTCCCTGGGACCGGGATCGGCGTCCGAGCTCTTGCGGGTCCTCCAGACCCCGGGACGCCCTTCCCGGGGGTTTTGGGGGTCGCGGCGCTGGCGCGAGCACCCCTTTGCCCGGTCTGGCGGGGGAATGTCAAGAGCGACATGTCCCCCCGACCGCCATCTCCGGCACGCCAACCGGAAGTCCGAGCAGCTTTCATTTTGCACCTTTCCAGCCTTTGCTTGGGGCGATTTCCCTCATCTCACAATTCTTCTATGCCAGCGTTTTTCAACCTTTTTGGCCAGTTAGGTCACCCCTTGCCTGCAGAACTGGCAGCCTCTCACCCTTTTTTGAACACCCTCCCTTGTGGAGTGTTCCCTCAGCCTCCTCTCCCCTCTCCTTGGGAGCCCTCTGGGAAGCTGCAGCTGCCACCCCTGGTCTCTGAGCTACCCCCCCCCCAAGAGAAATGCCTCCTCGCAGAGGGCATCAGAGGGAGGGAAGGAAAGAGGGACAGAGGCCAGTGCTGCCCTTGATACCCCAAGGTGCCATGGCACACTGGTTGAAAACCACTGGTCTATGCTAATCTGCTGCAAACCAACATGAAAAACTCATTTTCACCTCATTCACTTGCCTATCAGCTTCTCTGGCACTCACTGCTCCTGCTCTGAAAAAAGTCATGGAGCAACTGACCCCTGAGTCCTCCTCTAACACAGCACTATTTTGAAACATCCATGATGGGCAAAAGATTTCTGCATTGCAGGGGGTTAGACTAGATGACCCTCTTGGTCCCTTCCAACTCTATCACTCTATGATTCTAAGTGAGGTTTGACCTTCAGCCGCAGAGTATTGGGGAGGAGAGCCTGGCACTGCCAGGACTCTCCTCCTTCTAAAACTGGCTTCTGCTGAGGTTCATTGCCATTTGTTTCTGCGGTGCAGGAGGTGGTTGTGGAGGGTCCTGCAGCAGCACAAAAAGAGCCCAGGCATGTGGCTAGAGTGGGTCCCAAGTTGCTGGATTTAGTGGAGGCTCAGGGACGCAGGTGGCGCTGTGGTCTAAACCACAGAGCCTAGGGCTTGCAGATCAGAAGGTTGGCAGTTCAAATCCCCACAACAGGATGAGCTCCCGTTGCTCGGTCCCTGCTCCTGCCAACCTAGCAGTTCAAAAGCATGCAGTGCAAGTAGATAAATAGGTACCACTCTGTCGGGAAGGTAAATGGCGGTTCCATGCACTGCTCTAGTTCACCAGAAGCGGCTTAGTCATGCTGGCCACATGACCCGGAAAAACTGTCTGCGGACAAATGCCGGCTCCCTCGGCCTATAGAGCGAGATGAGCACGCAACCCCAGAGTCGTCCACGACTGGACCTAACGGTCAGGGGTCCCTTTACCTTTACCCAGGGACACAGGGCATCCTTTATGGTGGTTGGTTTGGTTGGGCAGGGTCCAGTTTTTCTTCTGCAGATGCTCCTTCCAATTTAGGAAAATGGAACTGGTGGTAACTAACTAATAAGCGAGTGTTCTTAAGGGGGGGGGGAATAGAGAGAGAGAGAAAGAGAGAGAGGATCATGATTTCATACCTGTTTAGTCTGAGTCTATTTCACTTGAAAGCAAGGAGGGACATGGTCAAGGACACCTCTTGGCCTATGAGCTGATATAGCTGAGACAGTGACTTTGATTACTCTCCCTCAGCATAATAGGGTCCTTGTTTTGTAACCTTGCTTTGTCTAACCACAATGTCTATGGTACATACAGTTTTAGTCGCTACATTTGACACGTACCTGTGGTTTATCTGTTTTGGTTTCATGTCTGTATCCCTTTGGCGATGATCTATAATTGCACATGGACTATGTATCTTGTCGCAAGATCCTGTTCTGCACACCATGCAGAATTAAAAAAAAGTATTTTTTATAATTTAAAAATATCTTTTAAAAAAACTATGAAGCCCCCCTCCATATGTGGGCAGAATGTGTTTTGCTATTTGGACAAATCCAGCTGCTGGATAAGAAAAGCATTTATTGAGAATTCTTCCTGACAGCTCTTTACCTCCTTTGGCAGACCGCATCATGACTGGCCTTGATTCCTCTTGCATGCAGAGAGATAAGGAAGGGTCTTCCAGACAGTTCCTTCTGAGCCAGGCTCCATTACCCAGAATTCAGGGGGAAAGCCAGCCAGGTCATTTCTCCCCAATGAGTTTCAAGCTGCTTTTTTTATATTGCAGGACACATCATAAGGGGAGGCAGAGAAGTGATTCCTCACTTGCTGCACATTACCTAATTTCTTTCCCCATGCTGAACTGCTATTCAATGAAGCTGCCCTATGCACCTGTGTTGCCATCTGTACATGCACAATGGATGCTCAGATGTACACACACACACACACACACACACACACACACACACTTTAACTGTGGTCTCCACTCACAAACTGGGTGGAAGTTGGTTTGAAGGAAAAGAAACTAATACACACACGGGGGTGTGGGGTGGGTGTGGAAGGGGAGTCTGTCTGGATGACACACATTTCCAAATCTGTATCTGAAGAAGTGTGCATGCACACGAAAGCTCATACCAAGAACAAACTTAGTTGGTCTCTAAGGTGCTACTGGAAGGAATTTTTTTTTTTTATTTTGTATTTCCAAATGTGTGATCCTGTGTATGAGAGGCAAGAATCTATAGGAGGAAGGTTGCTAAAACAATGAGGCCAGTTCCTTCATCAAGGTGATGGCCTTAAAAGCTCAAATAAGTACCCATCATTTACATCTTAAAAGAGTGAGCTCTGTTGCCAGAGCCTTTCTCAACTCACCTGGCAGGATGCCAAGTCATCTTAGGATGGAGAACATTCCTGCATTGTAGGGGGTTAGACGGCTCAGGACCGCAATACCTCAAGGACCACCTCTTTCCATGTGAGCCTACCTGGTCATCTGCAGAGGCCCTCCTTCATGTGCCACCTCCACAAGGGGTCCGGAGGGTGGCAACATGAGAACGGGCCTTCTCTGCAGTGGTTCCCCAAGTGAAGATCATGGGGCTTGTTAGGTCTGGGAGAAGGTTTGTAGTCACTCAGGGCAGGTGAAGACCACATACTTTGCCAAGTAGGGAGGAACAGCTGCTCAGCTGGAGCAAACTCAGGTGCAGCCATCAAGATTGGGAAGGATAAAAGGGAAGCAAGACATCAGCGGGGCCAACTTGAATAAAATATTGGGGGGCGGCAATCAATCACATGATCAATCACATGATTTGGTGCACACACACCATTTGAATGGCAATGCCCATCAACTTGAGGGGGGCACTCAAATATTTTATTGGGGGGCCAAAGACCCCTCGGCCCCTAGGAGTTGGCTCCTTTGCAAGGCAGAGACTTAACTTTCTCTGTTGATGGATCACAACTTGGCTGCTTTGGGAACTCTACTGACTTTGGGACTGACTCCAGGTGTTTCAACCCTGGATCTTCTGCAAAGGTGGGAACCTGACCTTATGGATTGACTTTGGACCTTACTCATTGTATTGGGCCTGGACCATTATTTGACCATTTGAACAGTCTGACTACTCTCTGGATATATTGAGGTTCAGGACAGGGCCTTTCCCCCCCTTTCTACACCTTTTTGCAGTTTAAATTGCTTTATTTAATTATTTCCTGGTGCTGCACATATATATGGTTGTGCATGAGATGAATGTATAAGTGGAGAGGTGCCTGTACATAGTGTGAGTTACAGGTAGGTAGCTGTGTTGGTCAGCCATAGTCGAAACAAAATATAAAAAAATCCTTCCAGTAGCACCTTAGAGACCGACTAAGTTGGTATGAGCTTTCGTGTGCATGCACACTTCTTCAGATACCAATACCTGAAGCAGTGTGCATGCACACAAAAGCTCATACCAATAAAAAACTTAGTTGGTCTCTAAGGTGCTACTGGAAGGAATTTTATTTTAATTTTGTACATAGTGTGGTTCATGCTGGACTGTACACACAGGTTAACTATTAAAGATCTGTTTAACATCTTTGCAACGGATTTTTGGACACATTCAAACCATACATTTAAAGTGCTATGATAACACTTTAAACAGGCATGGCTTCACCAAAGAATTCTGGGAGCCGTAGTTTAAGGGTGCTCAGGAGATCCCACTATTCCCCTCTCAGAGCTACAATTCCCAGAGTCCCCTGGGAAGAGGGACTGATTGTTAAAGCACTCTGGGAACTGTTGCTCTGGGAGGAGAATGTGGGAGGGATCTCCTAATAACTCTCAGCAGCCTTAGCAAACTACAGCTTCCATAATTATTTTGGGGAAGCCATGACTGCTAAAGTGGTATTGTAGTGCTTTAAATGCATGGTGTGAATGTGGCCTTTTATTTGTATTTCTGAAGCATTTCAGCTGGAACAAATGACGCATGCCCAAGGGAATATCAAGGAGTCCGCCATCACCCCCCAAAACAAGGACAGAGAACAGAAAAGGCTTTGTCACACTAAATAACCCTCCCTGTGTGGGGGGGGGGGTGGATAACAGACTCACTAATTATAGCCATTTCCTCCTAGCATCTTCCTTTGTTTTATTCCTCTTCCACAATTAGCCTGACAAACACATGGCCTTGCAATTCATTGAAAGTGGCCTTCGTGGAAATAATTTGCTAGAGGAAGAACGAGGAATCCTCTGCCCCCCCCCCCCACCAAATTGTACAGGCTGCCCTTCGGTTGGCATTTTAAAAGGTCCCAGAAGGCCAGTCCGTTGGGGCTGGAAGATGACAGTTCTTAATGTCCCAACCACACAAAACAGAGAAGGGGACGTCTGGCAAAGTGTGCCCAGCGGCAAAGATGGCAGAAACTGAGAAATATTTGTTTGAAGAAGATCAAAAGGCTTTTCACTCACCACCTCCTGCCATCACCATACGAGCACAGAACAAAATGTCCACTAGACAGAACCACTGGTACTCTGCTCTCACATACTGTTCCCAATGGGTCTTCACCAGAAGCTTCCAAGAAACCCAGAAGATGGGCTCACTGGAGTCTTTCCCAAACATTTGAACCAATCACTTCCATTAACGTCATACAGCTGTGCTGGCTGGTGAACATGGTGGTCTGGAACATCTGGAGGGCAGCCCAAGTTGGGGAAGGCTGGCTTAATGGTATGTCCCCAGAATCTGACACTCTGGGATCACCCACACTTCTGCTTCACTCAGCGCCCCCCCCCCAAAAAACCTGTAACACTGATGATTTAGCAAATGCTCTGATTCAGCGCTTAATAGCAGGTTTTTTGGGGGGAAACAGTGAGGCAAATGCAAAACTGCTCAAACTTGTGCTTAGAAAGCGTGGAACAAGTGGAAAGTCTCTTGGGCCCGTGGTTTCTAGGCTTAGGCCAAGCAGTAGTGGATGAGCCCTCAGAGGCAGGCAGCTTTTGAATGTGGATGCTCAGCTCCTCCCATCTGCTTTCCTCTTTCACGCTCTTTTCTACACTTGAAGAAGAAGAAGAAAAGTTTGGATTTGATATCCCACTTTATCGCTACCCTAAGGAGTCTCCAAGCGGCTCACATTCTCCTTTCCCTTCCTGCCCCACAACAAACACTCTGTGAGGTGAGTGGGGCTGAGAGACTTCAAAGAAGTGTGACTAGCCCAAGGTCACCCAGCAGCTGCATGTGGAGGAGCAGAGACGCGAACCCGGTTCACCAGATTACAAGTCTACCACTCTTAACCACTACACCACACTGGCTCTCTTGAGGTTTGGCCCCATGTGTTTCCGCTGACTGAAGTTCAGCATGTGACTATCACGTGACAGTATGTGCCAATATGGACCTTTTAAGTTGTTTACTGCTGTAGATCAGTGCTTCCTGAACATTTTCTGATCACCACCCCCTGATTCCACAAACTCATCTTCAGTGCCAGCTACCCTACAAAAGATACCGGTACAAACAACAAAACAGCAATAATTAATAGCACATTTATTCAAAATCCAATTAAAACTAACAAAATTCAACAAAATTGATTAACTTTATACAGTGATACCAGCTTTTAAAGGACCCAGGTGGCGCTGTGGGTTAAACCACAGAGCCTAGGCTTGCTGATCAGAAGGTCAGCGGTTCGAATCCCTGCGACGGGGTGAGCTCCCATTGCTCGGTCCCAGCTCCTGCCCACCTAGCAGTTCGAAAGCACGTCAAAGTGCAAGTAGATAAATAGGAACCACTCTGGTGGGAAGGTGTTTCTGTGTGCTGCTCTGGTTCGCCAGAAGCGTCTTAGTCATGCTGGCCACATGACCCGGAAGCTGTACGCCAGCTCTCGGCCTATAGAGCGAGATGAGCGCCGCAACCCCAGAGTCGGACACGACTGGACCGAATGGTCAGGGGTCCCTTTACCTTTACCTTTACCAGCTTTTAAAAGTCTGATTGATAGTCCTTTGGGGTCCTTTCCAACTCTACATCCAGCACCCTTTGCCCCCTACTTGCCTCTTAGCATCCCCCTAGTAATTCCACTGTCCCGTCCCCCCGAGGTGTAGATCATGGCATCCATACAGCTGCATAACGTGTGTGTGTGTGTTTGTGTATGTACACACACACACTTCAGGCACCAGGCCCATTGGCAGACCAACTGTGCCCTTCAAACTTTGGCAATGGTGATGGATGCTTTTTGCAGCATTTGAGGGTTTTTGGTTTAGACTTTAGAGAAAAGGAGAGGAAGAGAGGAGGTGATAGATGGGTATCAAGTTATGCAAGGTTCAAGGAGAAGGGAGTTTTTGTCCTGCATTGTTTTGGAACTCCATGGAGACATCTGGGGAAGATGAATGCCGGGAGATTCAGTACAAACAAAATTAAGCAGATTACAGAACCATAGGAATTTTAGATTTGGAAGCAGCCTAAAGGAAAGGGTCATCTAGTAAAAACCCCTGCTTTGCAGGAATGACTGCTAAAGAATGTCCAACTAAGTTCTTCTCAATGAAATTAATGAACCCAAGTTCATGGACATTAACTTCAATGGGTTAAGTAGGACCAACATTGGATACAACCCAAAGCACTTCTTCATGCACTTCACATATTTAAGCTATGGAATTTGTTCCCATTAGATGTAGAGATGGCCACCATCTTGGATGGAGCAGACCCTCCAAGTATCCCTATTTTCCAGGGACGTCCCTGATCTAGAGAAGCTGTCCCAGTTTCTGATTCAATCCTGGAATGTCCCACTTTTCCTTAGGATGTCCCTATTTTCATTGGAGAAATGTTGGAGGGTATGGAGTTATCTGACCCCTGAACCATCTGAAGGCAATCCTGTATAGGGAAGGTTTTTTTTTTTTTAATGTTTAATGTTTTATTATGTTTTTATATATGTTGAAAGCTGCCCAGAGTGGCTGGGGCAACCCAGTAAGATGTGCAGGGTATAAACAGTAAAATTATCATTATGGAATGGGACGTCCCTATTTTCATCAGAGAAATGTTGGAGGCTATGGATGGAGAATCCATGATCACTGCAAATGGTGACAGCAGTCACGAAATTAAAAGACACCTGCTTCTTGGGAGAAAAGCGATGACAAACCTAGACAGCATCTTAAAAAACAGAGACATCACCTTGCCGACAAAGGTCCGTATAGTTCAGTGATGGCTAACCTTGACACGCCAGATGTTTTGGGACTACAACTCCCATCATCCCTGACCACTGATCCTGTTAGCTAGGGATGATGGGAGTTGTAGTTCCAAAACATCTGGAGTGTCAAGGTTAGCCATCACTGGTATAGTTAAAACTATGGTTTTCCCAGTGGTCCAGTGAGAGCTGGACCATAAAGAATGCTGATTGCCGAAGAATTGATGCTTTTGAATTATGGTGCTGGAGGAGACTCTTGAGAGTCCCATGGACTGCAAGAAGATCAAACCTATCCATTCTGAAGGAAATCAGCCCTGAGTGCTCACTGGAAGGACAGATCCTGAAGCTGAGGCTCCAATACTTTGACCACCTCGTGAGAAGAGAAGACTCCCTGGAAAAGACCCTGATGTTGGGAAAGATGGAGGGCACAAGGAGAAGGGGATGACAGAGAACGAGATGGTTCGACAGTGTTCTCGAAGCGACCAACATGAGTCTGACCAAACTGCGGGAGGCAGTGGAATACAGGAGTGCCTGGCGTGCTCTGGTCCATGCGGTCACGAAGAGTCGGACACAACTAAGCCACTAAACAAACAAACATGGATGGAGGAGGAGGAGGAGGAGGAGGCTATCAGTGGCCACTAGCAATGATAACTATGTTCTACATCCACTGTTAGAGACTGTAGGCTTCCAAATACTAGCTGTTGGGAATCACAAGTGGAGAGACAGCTGTTGTGCTCAGGTCCTGCTTGCAGGCTTTTCATTGGGTCACCTTGTTGGCCACAGTAAGAACAGGAGGCTAGACCAGATAGGCCTTTGGCCTGATCCAGCTGCAGAGTTCTTCTGATATTCTTTAACAACTAGCAAAATGTGTTCCCTGATGCCAGGACTTTAGCTGATTTATCCTCATAGCAAACATATGAAAAGATTGCAGCGCTAACTAAAACAAATGAAACAATTTAAAACACAAATTGTCCTTGTTGCTTTTGCAAACAAGATTAGACACTCCAGACACTACGGTATATACACAGAGGTTCAGCTGTGGCATACCCTATTTTCCTGGAAGGACAAAATGATCCAAGGCAGGCAAGGCTGTTGTGTTTCTTTCAGCACTTTGTGGAGAAGAGGGCAGGATCCTGGGTATCTTACAAAGGCAATGTCCCTGCCTCCAAACACACCCCTAACATGTTGATTCTCACAGTTGGGAAGGAAGGATAAAGAAAAGACAACAAAATGAAATGAAAGAAGCTATTGACAGGACAGCTTTGTTCATTTTTTACATTCATTGGACTGTTTTGGGATTAACCGGATTTTTTTTTTATGACTGGCGCTGAAGACAAAGAGGGAAAGGTCACCAGGCAGCAAACTTTGTGGAAAGTGAACAAAAAGGGTGAACTACAGGTTGCAGTGACCTAAGTTAGGTTAGAGTTTTCGTTTTTTAAAATAACTACTGCTCTTTGAAAGTAACAAACAAAAACACTAGTTTACAGTTGTTCATATAATTAAGAACGTAAGAAAAGCCCTCCTGCTGGATCAGGCAATGGCCCATCTGTTCCAGCATCCTGTTCTCACAGTGACTAACCAGATGCCCACTGTGGGAAACCTGCAAGCAGGACTTGAGTGCAAGAGCACCCTCCCCTCCTGTGGTATTCAGAAGCATTGGTGCCTCCAAATGTGGAGACAGAGCAGAGCCATCATAGCTAGTAGCTATTGGTAGCATTATCTTCTCTATGAATTTGTCTAATCTTCTTTTAAAGCCCTCTAAGCTGGTGATCTTCACTGGTTCCTGCACAAGTGAGTTCCATAGTTTAAAGGGGTAAAGGTAAAGGTACCCCGACAGTTAAGTCCAGTCACAGACGACTCTGGGGTTGCGGCGTTCATCTCGCTCTATAGGCCAAGGGAGCTGGTGTTTGTCCGCAGACAGCTTCCAGGTCATGTGGCCAGCATGACTAAGCCGCTTCTGGCGAACCAGAGCAGCGCACGGAAATGCCGTTTACCTTCCCGCTATTTATCTACTTGCACTTTGATGTGCTTTCGAACTGCTAGGTTGGCAGCAGCAGGGACCGAGCAACAGGAGCTCACCCTGTTGCGGGGATTCGAACCACCGACCTTCCGATAGGCAAGCCCTAGACTGTGGTTTAGACCACAGTGCCACCCGCATCCCAGTTTAAAGGGGTACTTTCCCCCAAAGAAATAAGAGATCAATTTGTGAGCTTCTATACAGAATTATATTGAGCTAAACGGGGCAATTTAGATGAAGTGCTAATATTCTAGAGCAGGGGTGTCAAACTCAAATTCATCGGGGGCCGCATCAGCAGTTTGGTCACCCTCAAAGGGCCGGTTGTATCTGTAGGACTATGTGTCCACTCTTTATTATCATAAATTATTGTCACTGCATTCAATTATTACTGCTTTTTGTATTTTAAATATATATTACATATATATGTGTGTATGATTATATATAACATATTTCATTTTCAACTGCATATTACTCAGTATGTGTGTGTATATATAATAATAATATAAGGTTTCAGGGGGAGGGGGCATGTTCAGGGAGGAATTAAGGGGCAAAGGGGGATATTTTAGTAAGGTTTCAGGGGGAGGGGGGCATGTTCAGGGAGGAATTAAGGGGCAAAGGGGGATATTTTAGTAAGGTTTCAGGGGGAGGGGGGCATAGAATCATAGAGTTGGAAGAGACCCCAAGGGCCATCCAGTCCAACCCCCTGCCAAGCAGGAAACACCATCAAAGCATTCCTGACAGGTGGCTGTCAAGCCTCTGCTTAAAGACCTCCAAAGAAGGAGACTCCACCACACTCCTTGGCAGCAAATTCCACTGTCGAACAGCTCTTACTGTCAAGAAATTCTTCCTAATGTTTAGGTGGAATCTTCTTTGGAGGCATGTTCAGGGAGGAATTAAGGGGCAAAGGGGGATATTTTAGTAAGGTTTCAGGGGGAGGGGGGCATGTTCAGGGAGGAATTAAGGGGGAAAGGGGGATATTTTAGTAAGGTTTCAGGGGGGGATGTTCAGGGAGGAATTAAGGGGCAAAGGGGGATATTTTAGTAAGGTTTCGGGGGGGGATGTTCAGGGAGGGATTATGGGGGGAGGGAGCATGTTCCTCACTCGTTTCTGAGGGAAGCCGGAGAGTTGCTGGCCAGTCCGGCAAGAGGCTTCCTTTCTGCGGGTGACTCAGCTCACAAAATGAAGTGGGAAGGAACGTGCAGCGCGAGAGAGAGGGGAATGGGAGAGCAGCTTTGGAAAGCTCGTGAGGCCCTCCCGGGGGGCGGGGCTTCGCCGACGGCGCGGGCGGCATCCCAGCGAAGGCAACGAGGAAGGAGCGCATCGCCTGAGCCGAGCTGCGTCCCTGCGCCGATGAGCCGCCGCCGCCCCGAGGAGAGCGCTGTGGGGGGCGAGGGGCAGGCTGGCCAGCGCCCCCTCCATTTTGGCGCTCTAGGTTTCCTGAATGCTTGTAAAGTGGAGGTTTCCTGTGTAGAACGGCCGGCGCCGCTAGAGGGCAGACGTTCTCTGGCTTGTAGGCTGCCGCGCATGCGCTGAAGAGGTGGCTTTCTTGTGTAAAAAAAAAAAAGCGAGAATAAAAGGTGAAGGCTGGTGGCCGGCGGTGGCTACATGGGCCACATGACGAGGTCTGGCGGGCCGCATTTGGCCCGCGGGCCTTGTGTTTGACACCCGTGTTCTAGAGGCTAGTGGAATATCTAAAATACCAAAAGATATGATAATTTTGAATGCATCGGTGATGATGATGATGGAATTACAGCAACCAATCTCAAAGGCAAAACTTTCAAAAGCACTCAGACCTGATGGACTTTCAGCAATATATTATAAGAAGTTGCGAGATTACCCAATACAACCATTAAGGGCATTATGAATATGACTTTAAATATAGGTGAGCTGCCAGAATCTTGAAAGAATGCTTATATAACTTTGATTGCTAAACAAGACAGGGATCCTGAGCAACTAAAAAATTATCGACCTATATCTCTGTTGAATAATTACACACACACACACACACACACACAGTGGATGCTCGGGTTGCGAACGCGATCTGTGCGGGAGGTGCGTTCGCAACCCACAGCGTTCGTAACACTACTGTCTCACAACAAATGAAACTGATCTGTAGAAACCGCAACTTGAAAAAAGAGACAATGCATGTATTTTTGTACAGTGGTGCCTCGCAAGACGAAATTAATTCGTTCTGCGAGTTTTTTCGTCTTGCGAAATTTTCGTCTTGCGAAGCACGGTTTCCCATAGGAATGCATTGAAAATCAATGCATTTTCGTCTTGCGTTTCGTTTTCGTCTTGCGAAGCAAGCCCATAGGGAAATTCGTCTTGTGAAGCAACTCAAAAAACGAAAAACTCTTTCGTCTTGCGAGTTTTTCGTCTTGCGAGGCATTCGTCTTGCGGGGTACCACTGTAAATGACAAAAGCTTTAATAAAAATATATTCAAAAAACAACAAGAGGGAGGAGAGTATCAATAAGATACTATTGGAGACAAAGGCTGAGCAAGTAAAATCCTCAATGATACATTGGGCAATAGATATTGGTTATAATATAGATATGGAGGCATGGGAACGATTGTGGAATATGGATATAAAATTCACAGCATGCTATGGTTTAAGAGGAAAATATATGAAAATGTTATATCAGTAGTATGTAACACCGAATTGATTGGCAAAAATGTATAAATCAAAATCAAATAAGTGTTGGAAATGTAAAGAGAAAGAAGGTTCTTTTTAGCATATGTGGTGGTCTTGTAGTAAGGTTAAAGCTTACTGGGAAATGATATATAATGAATTGAAAAAGATGTTTAAAATAAGGTTTGTAAAAAAAAACACCAGCTTTCCATTTGGGAATTATAGGGACAGAACTACCCAAACTGTATAGAAATGTATTCATGTATGTGACTACAGCGGCAAGGATGTTATATGCCCAAAAATGGGAAGAAGAAGTCCCAACGAAAAAAGAATGGATACAAAAACTTATGGAATATGCAGAACTGGCAAACCTTACCGGAGAAATAAGAAATCAAGATAACAAACTTTTTTAAAAGAACAGAAATGGTTTATTGAATATTTACAAATAAACTGTATTGCGATAAAAAGATTGGCAGGATTATTGTAACAACCTGCAGTTTTATAAGAGTATACCGGTATATTTGAAGTAAATGAATAAATAGGAAGTTAATTTAGAATATGCAGAAAATATATATATATATATTTTAAGGAACTGCAGAAAGAAGAAGTCTAGTTTTCAAATGTTAAAATGATTGTAACATTATTGAAATAACAATTTAAAGGAAAAAAAACTGGGGGGGGGACACCTACATACAGCAACAGTGGCAAATGGCTTGAGATACCTATTAGGTCCATCAATTACCATATAGCATAAATTCAACACAAAAAACAGCGACAATTTGTTGTTAGCAAAGGACAGCTGGACATACAAAGGGCCCCATTTCCTTCCGAGTGCCAGTGTGGTGTAGTGGTTAAGAGCGGTAGAACTCATAATCTGGTGAACCGGGTTCGTGTCTCCACTCCTCCCCATGCAGCTGCTGGGTGACCTTGGGCTAGTCACACTTCTCTGAAGTCTCTCAGCCCCACTCACCTCAGAGTGTTTGTTGGGGGGGGGAGGGAAAGGAGAATGTGAGCCGCTTGGAGACTCCTTCGGGTAGTGATAAAGCGGGATATCAAATCCAAACTCTTCTTCTTCAGTAGCTTAGGGCCTCATCAAACCTAAAGCCAGCCCTGGGTGGGACTACACTTCCGCTCAATGATGGGGGGGGGTTCACTGGAAACTGGGATAACTGTGGACTGGTGTGAAGTTATTTAACCATCCTGAAAACAAATCAGAACCAATGCACTGTGAAAACTTTGTGCAAAAAAGCAGGAAATAAATCTTTTGAAAGTGACTAGGCAGGGTTGCAAGTGGGGTTGAAATATAAATATGTGTTGTTGTTGTTGTTGTTGTTGTGTGTGTGTGTGTGTGTGTGTGTGTGTGTGTAAGAAACTTAAACTGTTGGGAAGCAGATTCTAGGGAGGATTTCTGGAGGCTTTTGTTTCCCATATGTGTTTGTGCTTAACTGCACAGCTGCCAGTTCTAGTAAGGCATTCCAGTCTTGCCTACAGGGAAGGATCCAAAGTCCTGGCTGCTGCAAGAGGCTGGTGTGAGTCACACAGGGAACTTCTGGTGGTTAAAACCAAAAGGGCATAAGGGCATCCGCAGAGGAAGTGAAACAGTGTGGGATGGAGAGACCCATAATTCTGGATGGGGAGGTGGGGAACCAGCTGAGAGAGAGGGAGAGGGGGAGAGAGATTCTTTGTCATTGGTGTGAACTAAAAACTGGGGAGATCCATCATGCAGGAAACGATTCTCAAGACTCACCCTGACTTACGTTTTCCATCACGGGGTTCCTGCAGTTTCAGGAAGGGTGAGTTGCACCTCTCTGCCCCGGCCCTGATCCAGTGCTCTGCCCCCTGCTCCAGCCACTTCTCTGGCAGATGCTTTCTGGTTAGAATGAAAACACTGGGAAAGCCAATCATGCAGCCTTCATGCAAGGAGCAGTGGTCAGCCACCTGACCAATGGCTTTCTTAAATAATACATTTTATTTGTTTTAAATAATATGTTTTACTGATTTTTCAAAGAGACACAGAAAGAAGTTCACAAAACACAGCAAATGTCTCCTACCTGAACAATTATTGACCAATTACGTAGAGCAGGGGTAGGCAAACTAAGACTTGGGGGCCGGATCCGGCCCAATTGCCTTCTCAATCCGGGCCGTGGACAGTCCAGGAATCAGTGTGTTTTTACATGAGTAGAATGTGTCCTTTTATTTAAAATGCATCTCTGGGTTATTTGTGGGACATAGGAATTCGTTCATCCCCCCCCCCCAAAAAAAATATAGTCCGGCCCCCCACAAGGTCTGAGGATCGGTGGACCGGCCCCCTGCTGAAAAAGGTTGCTGACCCCTGACTTAGAGGAAAGGACTTCTCACCTACCCACCACGATTGCTGAGCTTCCATCTTTGTGGGATGCTCTAACCTTTCGATTTCCTGCATGGAGTAAGGGCTTGCACCAAGAGGTGGCCCACCAGCCTCCCCCAAATCAATGTTTCTGATTCAGCTGGTTTTGCTGCAAACTGAGGCTGATGCCACAGGCATGCCTGGGCAAGGATCAAGGCACCTTGAGCAGCACCCACTTCATGGACTGGCTGGGTGCAGAGGAACGGTGGGAGGCACCAGCTGGGGAACCCCCAAGGGAGGCAGGCTCAGAGCTAGGGGTCAATGGTCACAGGGACAAGAGGCAGCAGAGGTGTGGGAAGCTGAAGAGGCAACAGGGTTTAGTGAGTGTGGGGAGTTTGTGGCAGGCAGTAGTCCGGAACCAGAGGCAAATGGGGAGGCTAGAGAGGAGGGAGGCCAAGTGGGAAGAGAGGAGTCAGGCTGCTGAAGAATTCAGGGTGTCCCCCCCTTCTGCTGCAACAAGCTCTCCTCACCCAGAACCAGAAGAAGAATGAAGAGGACAGAGCAGAGACAGACAAGATGTCAGAGTCTCAAGTCTCAGACTGTTCAGGAACAGTAGCAGAGGAACCCTCTCCGGCACCCAGGGCGGCGCATGTGCGGCACCCCGTACGGGCTGCACATGTGCGGCAATCCACGTGTGTGCAGTCTGTACCAGCTGCCGCTCATGCACGGCGGCTGTATGGGCTGCTGCTTGTGCACGGCGGCCGTACAGGCTGCAGCGCAAGCTGCATCCCGTACGGACTGCGCATGTGCAACGGCCATACGGGATGCCGCACATGCGCTGTCCGTACGGGCTGCCATTCACACGCAGCGGCTGTACGGGCTGCCACTTGCATGCGACCGTACAGGCTGCCACACGGGCGGCATCCCGTACGGACGGCGCGCCCTTGGTTGCTCTACACCTGGGGGGATGCAGGGGCCATCTTGTCGCCCTTCCCAGAGTGGCACCTGGGGTGCTCCATCCCCTCTGTCCCCCTTCCTATGCCCCTGCTCAGGAAGGAACCAGCAGAGGAGGAGACTTAGGGAGCTGTGGGAAGGTGGGGACCCCTCAGTCCTCACAATTGCCACATAAGGGCAAGATCTACTGAAACACATTGCTGGCCAGATGCTGGCCTCCTGAGCTGGCCTTTCCCCCCCTTGAATTCACTGATGCTGTGTGATTTATTGCTGACCTTCTCCTGGCAACTGCTCCAAACAACCACAGCCCTGGGCAAAAACCTCAAAGTGCCTTGAGCAGCACCCAGCGGCATCAGGGAACCCACAGAGCATCCTGTGTGGCCCAGAGCGTGGGCAGCAAGCAGCCTTTCCCAGACAAAAGAAAGGGTCCCATCCTCCTAGCATGCCCTGTCATGGCTTGTAAAGCAGCTGTACTTGCATGATGCCAGGAAGGGCGGGGGGGGGGGCAGGGGCACCTGCTTTGCATGAAGCTGATCCAATATTTGATCCCCAATGGCACTTCCATGTAGGGCTGGGAAAGGCCACTGCGTGAGATCCAGGAGAGCCACTGCCAGTCAGTGCCATGACCTGGCAGGACAACAGAGAGGAGGAAGAGGATCTTGGTGAAGGGTGCAGCCACGACTGGGACCTCCTGGGGCAAGCCGTGACTAGGAAAGGGGAGTGTGGGGCTGTGGAAAGTACACATGGGATGGCAGGGGACGGTGAGGGGGTCAATGTGCAGGGACCAGACGATCAGGACCCTTCATCAGAGCCACAGAGGCCCCCATCTCCATGCTCAAGGTGGGCTCTGAGACATAGGGAGCAGCAGGAGGTTGCACTCTGGGAGACTGAAGCAGGCAAGGGCCCACAGCTCAACTGGGGCTCATTAGCTCAGGGAGGAGACGTGTGATTCCCCAGCTGGAGTGGGCTCAGAACCAGTGAGGGTCACCTGCCTCCTCAAGCCCAGATGCTGCAATCAACAGGCAAGGTATAAAAGGGAAGCAGAGCAGAGGCGCCTGGTCTGCTCAACTGCCCATGTTAATGGAACTCGGCTTGGCTGCTCCAGGACTTATAAGGGACTGTGCTTTGGGTTTGACTCTGGACTGCATTTCCTGACTGTTGAACTTTTGACTTGACATACTGTTAGGGTTGCCCTAATTTGAAGAGCAAAGAAGAGGTGCATGGGCACGCACATGTGGGGCTACCACCACAGCACCTGCACACCTCCTTCTCCAGCTTGGCCTGGCAGCAGCCACGGCATGCAGAGCACTCCACACCTAGCCTGTGCCTGAGCTGCCTGCTCCCGAGCCAAAAGACACACACCCCCACCAAAAAAACAAAAAAACAAAATCCCAGACATTTCCTTTAAAATGTGAAAATCCCCTCGGATGGGCCTGTTGGCCCCCAAAAGAGAACATGTCCGGGATTTCCCAGACATATGGCAACTCTACATACTGTGTACACCAGCGGTACTTGCCACCAGGGGGTACTCACTGGGGGTACAAGACAGTCAGAGTAGAACCATACTATGCTAGACAGATGTCCCCAAAGTAGGTCTTCACTCCCCACTTGTTCCCAATGTAGATCTTCGCTCCACCCCCCTCTTCACTAGCAGGTGAGGCACCATTTTGTGGTTCTCCTCAGGTGCCAAAATGTCCTGGGCCAGCCCTGAACGGCAACAACAGCAACAACATTCACTGCCTGCATATAGGCAGTTATGAGTAGTGGCAGAGAACAGGCATGCTTTCCCCAGCCCCTTTAATTAAAGGGGAGAACACACCATGAATCCTAAAAGGCAAAATCAGGAAGGGAGTTTAGCAGGGATAGACACAAAAAAATGGGCCTGTCTTTGGTAAAAAGGGATGGATGGGTTGTGGGCCAGGTGCTTGTTGGGGCAAGGGAGCTGTCTGGCAAGCAACTCAGCTGTCAGTGAGTTTGTGACCTACAGCAGAGCAAGAGGAGCCAGGCCTGATGCAGCGGTTTCGCAGGACCACCCAGAAGCCTCTAAAACCACTTTCCTCCATTGCTGACCCTGTCCACCCATGTTGCAATGTGTATGTTGAACCCACAAGCCATGCACACTCCCAAGAAGCTAAGGATCTTTTACTGGAGTTAAAAAGGGCACCTGTTATGAATATGTGTTCCCATGTTCAACCTTCCACCCCCCCCCAAGGAATTCACATACCAGAGAAATAAAGGAAGCATAGTTTCCTGAAAACTTGCATGAAATGAAAGTGACAGAATAACTGGGTGCTGCCTTCAGACAGTAATATCACAAAACAAGCAAGGCAGCAAAGCACACAGCACAAGCACACCTTAATGTAAAGAATGAAAAAGGATCCCTAACCATCCCAGAAACCTACAGAGTGAATGTGACCATTTGCCATTCTTCCCTACCAGAGACATTAGCTTAACTTTGCCAGCAATGCAAGATTGATGTGCTGATCTTTGTTTTAGGCATTAGGAGCTCAAGAATTTCCCCACGCCACCTTTTATTTATTTATAAAAAATATTTATAGACTGCTGTTTCATAAACTGCTGTTTTCCTTGTGCCTCTTTGGGTTTCCCCCTTTTAGAAATTGATCAATTGCATTTCTAAGCCTCTTCCCACTCAAAAGAATCCCAAAATAGCTGAGAGACACCACACATAGCATTGGAATATCACAACATAGCATAAAACATCTTAATTACAATGCCTGGGCCACTAAGAGAAGAGCCTACCGAGTCTTATGATATCCACAGCCAAAGAATTATAAGTGATTTTAATCCACACAGCAAAAATAAAACAGCATCTATGAAGAAGAAGAAGAAGAAGAAGAAGAAGAAGAAGAAGAAGAAGAAGAAGAAGAAGAAGAAGAGTTTGGATTTGATATCCCGCTTGATCACTACCCGAAGGAGTCTCCAAGCGGCTCACATTCTCCTTTCCCTTCCTCCCCCACAACAAACACTCTGTGAGGTGAGTGGGGCTGAGAGACTTCAAAGAAGTGGGACTAGCCCAAGGTCACCCAGCAGCTGCATGTGGAGGAGCGGAGACGCAAACCCAGTTCACCAGATTACGAGTCCACCGCTCTTAACCACTACACCACACTGGCTCTCCTGAAGGTAAACTTCAGGAGGTAAACGTTATTAACATACCAAGTTCCTCAATAACCATTCACTCTACCCAATTCATTGAAATGCACAGCCCAAGACACAGAAGGTGACCCTGACCCAAGAATAGGGATGCAGACAAGCAGAAGCAGATCAGGATGTACACAGGGCCTAAACCTCACCCAGGCCAACCCTTTCCATAATTGCATTGTTTTCTGATCTTGTGAGGTGGCAGGGTGACTACAGTGCAGACAATATCTGTGGCACCCACCTTTTATATCATTTATTCCCCTTCGAGACTCTGTGCCTCTTAAAGGGATTTCTAATGGTTTTAGGGGATGGGGCTGTAGCTCAGTACTGGGGCACCTGCTTTGCATGCAGAAGGTTCCAGGTTCAATCTCCAGTGGCATGGACATAGCCGGGGGGCAGGGGGGGCAGCTGCTCCCCCCTAGATCACGTGAAACAATAGAAATACTTAACTAACTGGCCAATCTCATCAGTTCTGCCTGCCTAACAAATGTCCTGCCCCCCGCAACAAAGTCCTGGGTGGAAGTGGGAAATGGACCGGCTCCCAAACTATTGTGGGTCTGGCAGAGACATTCTGGCGGGATTGTCATGAGTGCTATGCCAAAGCAGACTGGCATGTCCCTAGTAGCACCTCCCAGCTGTGAAGAGCCCTCTCTGAGGTGTCTGGGGGCTCCATCACAAGGCCCCATCAACTCTGTCTCCCATCACCATGGATGTGGACACGGTTGTGCTGGTGCAGACTTGGCAAACTCAGCCTGCTCAGAGGAGTGCATGTAAAAACACCAGGCAGGCCCCACAAATAACCCAGAGGTGCATTTTAAATAAAACAACACATTCTACTCATGTAAAAACACGCTGATTCCCAGACCATCTGCGGGCCGGATTGAGAAGGCGATTGGGCCGGATCCAGCCCCCGGGCCTTAGTTTGCCTACCCATGCATTAAAACCTTTGGCCAAAATTGGGTTGGGTGGGTGTCCCAGTAAGGATGATTGCATCTTGCATGGGGTGGGGTATGTTCCAGGGATGGCCCATAAATGTGTTTACTCAAACTGCTCCCATGTATGCATCATTCCAGAGCTTGCACACCCTTGGGACAGAGACCTGCACTTTCATTATTATTAGTAAAGCACCCTGCATGTGATTAGCATGATAAATAACAGTAACAACAGTTGTTGTTTTAAGCTCTCTGCCTTGCAGGTAAGTCCCACTCAGTGCACAAGCTCCAGGGTGCTCTCAGATCTTGCAGGGCTGTCTGAGTTCCCGTGAGATCTCGTGGGACCACCCCTCAGGCTTCCAGATCTGGAACAGCGAGGGGGCTTTGCTGGGAAAACCTGGCGCACACACACACACACACACATTTTAAGCTCTCCAACTTGCATACATTTAATTCGCTCAATTTCAACAGGCTAGCTTCCAACCATGCAGGGCTGAAATAATGCAAGCTAACTGCACACAAGATGTGATCTTACTGTACTGTGCCCTCCTGGGAGGCCAAGGACTGACTCAATGGTGGATCTGTAAAATTCATTGCCTCTGTTTCCACCTGGGGAATACACCCCCCACCCATTTTTATATTGTTGTACACTGCTTCAATGGCTTCGGTCTGTGAATCAGTTTATAAATATGTAAAATAAATTTAAAAAGATTAATCAACCCCAGGTGGCCTGTGTGCTAATGCTGCTCTGTAAAACCTAATGTATTCTCAGTGGGACAGGGGGGCCCTCTTGTGGACCAAAGCAGAAACTTTGGTTGTCCCAAGTGAAAGCCACATCAAAGCAGGTGCCCTCTGTACCAAGTTTTAAAAGCCTGATGAAGACACACATTTTTTAACACACATTTTTGCTTTAAAATGGCTTTTACTTTTTTTCTAAAGCTTTTATTGTGTGTGGTTTTAATCTTTTCAATGTTGTAAACCACTTTGATACGTTTTGTGATTTAGCAGTATATAAATACTTTTATTAATAAATAATAATGAATGCTCTTAGGTGAGAAGTCACACAGCCCACTCTTGCTGCCTTGGGACCATTTGTAGATTGTAATCCCCTTGGGACAGAGACCTGCACTTTCATTATTATTTGTAAAGCACCCTGCATGTGATTAGCATGATAAATAACAGTAACAACAACAGTAATGGTTACAGGCTCATTTCAGCTTTTATTTGGGAGGAAAAAGGAACCAACAATCCTCCACAGTCACAAAACATTTCAACATGTGTACATGTACATACATGAAGAACTTCGGACAAGTTACAAAAATGCTACATACAAAAAGACATACAAGTGTTCAGATGTAAACCTATTTGGGGAGGGTAAACATATTTGAAGAGGGGAGTCAGATGGAGAGAGGAGAGGGAGTCACATACCATCTTAACTACAGCCTGGATAGCTCGGTTGCTTAGAAAATGGTGGTGATAACGCCAAGGTTGCAGGTTTGATCCCCGTATGAGACAACTGCATATTCCTGCATTGCAGGGGGCTGGACTAGATGATCCTCAGGGTCCCTTCCAACTCTACAATTCTGATTACAGGAGGAAAAGGCTCTTTGCAGAGACATCCCAAGAGTACAGCAGTGGCGAAAAGTGGACAGGACTGCCCCAGCAATAAAGGTAAAGGTAAAGGTACCCCTGACCGTTAGGTCCAGTCGCGGACGACTCTGGGGTTGCGGCGCTCATCTCACTCTATAGTCCGAGGGAGCCGGCATTGGTCCGCAGACAGCTTCCAGGTCATGTGGCCAGCATGACAAAGTCGCTTCTGGCGAAACAGAACAGCGCACGGAAACACCGTTTACCTTCCCACTATTTATCTACTTGCACTTTGATGTGCTTTCGAACTGCTAGGTTGACAGGAGCAGGGACCAAGCAACGGGAGCTCACCCCGCCGCAGGAATTCAAACCGCCGACCTTCCGATCGGCAAGCCCTAGGCTCTGTGGTTCAACCCACAGCACCACCCGCGTCCCTGCCCCAGCAATACATGTCCACAAAACCCACTGTAGCTGCCATCGGTTTTCTGCCATTGGTGAACGATCAATGTCACAGCATGTCTGTGGACATTCTATTTGGAGTGTGACAGATATTGGGTAAGTCTGCCCATATTCAGCATCTTGTTTTGCCAGGCTTACATTCCACATTAGCTAGCAATTTAAAGAAAAAGTTATCATGAAAACTCATCAGCATTTCAGTTTGAGTGCCTCCCACTATGGATTCAAATGACAAGAAATGAGATTCCAACTCAACATCAGGAAGAACTTTTTGACGGAAAGAGCTGCTTGACAGTGGAACAGACAAGAGGTGGTGGACTCTCCTTCCTTGGAGGTTTTAAAGGAGAGAGGTTGGATGACCCTCTGTCATTGATGCTTCAGTTGAGATTCTTGCATTGCAGGGGGTTGGACTAGATGACCTTTGGGATCCCTCCCAACTTTTAGGATTCTATAGATGCTCTTATGCAATTTTACTTAATATCCACATGTTTTTGCAGAGCAATTTCCCCCAATGTAATGCATCTTTTGTATGTTGTTTTCACTAATAAGTGCATTTCTACGTACACTTCTTGCTGTGTGCATCTTTGTATGCATTCCTCAGCTGGAGAACTGCACTTTGCAAAATTGAGAGAACTTTCAAAAGAGTTTCAAAAGATGGCTGTGTTTTGTTCACAGAATTCTAGAGTTGGATGGGACCCAAAGGGTCATTTGGTCCAACCCCCTGCAAAGAGTTGGTTAAAATAACTAGCAACATAAAATAAGCCTACTCCATCTATGTCCTGGAGAAATCCAGGCTTGCTTGAAAACCTCCAACCACCTAATATGAAATGAGAAGTCTATTAGCTGCAGCAGCTCAAACAATCCTCCCGTATAAGAGGCAGTATACCCCCAAATGCCATCTGCTTGGCCTTTGCTGTGACTCAGCAGAGCTGCTCTTATGAAAACAGGCAGAAAAAGAATGGTACAGGTTTAGGTTTGCCCAAAGCCCAGCCATGGCAAAGGAGGAAAGAGCACTCTGCATGAACTCAGAAGTACTCTCCTCCTAAGCCAAAGAGAAATATCTCTCCTGACAATTGAGCCAAAAAGAAAAAGAGAGACTTCATTTCCGAGGACTGAATCTCACTTTTGGAACAGTTCCCAGGGTTCAGCCACTGGCGTAGAGTAGTGGTGGTGGTGGTGGGGCTGTTTCCCCAGGCACATTTTTGGGAGGGGGCATGACCAGGTGTCCCCACAACAGGCTCCCATTGGAGCCTGGCTCCAGTGTGCACCCAGCTTGCAGCTGGTCAGGACTGACCCAGGGATGGAGTGAGGAAGAATCGGCAAGCCGCAGCGGGCTTCCTTCACCCCAGGTCCCCTTGGGGGGGGGGGGTGCCCTGCACAAACACCCTGGGGGGATGAATGCATACACTCTGGGTCCAGCATGGAGTACATGCTGTTCCCCAAATGTGGAATGCTTGTCAATGAGTTGCAGATATTCTAAAGATAAACACCATTAATCTCCTTTCTCACATCAAGGAAGAGACTTCTAACCATGGGAAACAGGAGCTTCATGGTCAAGGCTGCCCCAAGTCGGAGCATCAACACTGGAGTGAAAGCCCCAACTCCATACCCACACTCAGTGGATATGCGTCGTAGGGCAGGAGGTTACAATAAAAACACCAAACATCGCCAGCAGCTAATCCAAATCTGGATCCTGGAATGGGTTGACTGGAGCAATGCAGGCCTGCACACCAACGCTCCTTTCCCCAACAGTCAGGAGAGTAAATTGCACCCAATGTCATGATTTCAGGCCTCAGCCACAAGGTAAAAGGGATCCAAGGCCAGATGGCGCAGGGGTGAGGGCAAGGTGTAAGTCGCCACCTTGTCTCGGCTGCACAGGGTCCTGCAAGCTGCTTGCAGCCAGGGCTGGTGGCACCCTGCAACCCTGTACAATGTCCAGAGATGGTCTTAGATGAAGGTGGAGTCCAGCTGGTTGCTTTCCTGGTGGCTCTGGGCACGTGCTTCAAACAGCTGCTTGATCAGAGCAGACTTCTCCTGCTCCAGCTGGGTGATCCGCTCGCTTTTGTCTGTCACCTCCTGCGGGGGGAAAGGCAGAGTTAAGACCACCACATGGCTGGGGACAGGTGGGCTGGCAGTGACTCAAACGGACTGGCACTTGCAGCAGACTCACCATGGTGAGTAGACGGTTCTGCTCCTTCAACATGTTGAAGGCCTGCTGAGATCCGACGAGAGGAGGGGAGGTCGTGAGCGCAGAGGGTGGAGCATGCCCCATTGCAAAACTGGGGTTCAATGGCTAGAGACAAAGAAAAGTGGTTTGTTCCAGGGCTGCATGTGCTCCACACACTCTCTCTCAAAAAGACAAGCCACCCTCATCTTCTTAATGCACTTCAACCCTCATTCTCACACACGAGAAAGTCTTTAGGTGACTCCTCAACCTGTCAGGGATTATTTAGCTGTGATCCCTGCATTGCAGAGGATTGGACTGCATGTCTTCTTGGGTCCCTTCCAACTAACACAGAGCACAGTTAAACTGTGGAACTCCCTCCCACAAGAGGCAGTGATGGTTACAGACGCTTCAGGTTGCGTGTTTTCGGGTTGTACACCGCACCAAACCCAGAAGTACCGGAACGGGTTACTTCAAGATTTTGGCGCTTGCGCATGGGCAGAAGCGCTAAATTGTGCTTTGTGCATACGCAGAAGCGCTGAATCGCAACCCGCGCATGTGCAGATGCGGAGCTGCAGGTTGCGAACGCTGTGGGTTGCGAATGTGCCTTCCGCACGGATCACGTTCGCAACCCGAGTGTCCACTGTACATCAGGGTGGAGCCTGGATCCAGTCAGTGGGTGCAAATGGATGTCACCGAGACTCCCGAAAGCACACAAGAAGAGCCCTGCTGGATCAGGCCAATGGCCCATCTGGCCCAGCACCCTGTTCTCACAGTGGCCAACCAGGCGCCCCCATGGGAAACCTGCAAGCAGGACCTGAGCACAAGAGCCCTCTCCTCCCCTCCTGTAGCTTCTGGCAACTGGCATTCAGGAGCATTGCGGCCTCCGACTATGGAGGCAGAGCATAGCCCTCATGGCTAGTAGCCTCTGCTAGCCCACTCGGGACCTAACAACTCCCACCACTCCCACTTCCTTGGCCCTTGCCCTACTCTGTCCGTACCGCAGCTCTCACCTTTGCTGAGAGACACAATAGCTCACTGAGGCAGTGGTTCAGCGCTTGCAGTTTGGCCAGGAGATGGTGGCTCAGAGTGCCCTCTGTGAAGGAGTCCTGTGTGAGAGAAAGCCGGGGGGGGGGGGAAGCAATATAAGAGAGCAGCCAGGCTAGCTGTCAATCCACAGGAGCACTCCACCATAGCTCCTTCATGCCTGCAGCCAGCACCCCCAGATAGCAAATGCAAGAAAGGATACACCGACTCGTCATCAGGAATAATTTTCTGACAATAAGAGCTGTGTGGCAGCGCTGGAGTCACCCGCTGGAGGTTGTGTTCTCCTTCCTTGGAGAGCCATCGAGGACACTCGCTTAAAAAAGCAAAAGCAACCCAGCAGCAACCTGTTACTCACGCTGTGGACTCTGCCGCTACCCAGCTGCTTCTGGCGTTCCTGGAGAGCATGGATCTGCTGGTGGTACCACTCGCGCACTTTCTCCACCAACTCCAGCCCCTGCAGCAGTAAGTCCTTCTCCTTCTCCAGCTCCTTCATCTGCTTCAGCTGCCAAGACACAAACCCCAGGCACAGTCAGTGAGTCCTTGCTCACAAAAAGGCCGCCATAGTAGGACCGGCGGGGGGGGGGGGGAGGAAACATCTTGTGCATAGTCCCTACACGACTATAAAGCTGACTGGGCGTGACCTTGGGCCAGTCGCTGCCTCTCAGCCTGACCTACCTCACAGGGTTCATTCTTTATTTAACGGTCATAGACCAATAGATAAAAAGTTACACAGAACACATTAAAAATTACCGATCAAAGTAAAACATATGAGTTTAGGTGTGCTGCAGCGTTTGCCACGCATATATTGGGAATCGGGATGTGAGGGCGATCTGGCTGCGACATACCTCACAGGGTTGTTGCAGGGATTAAATTAGGAGGGGAGGGGGAAGAATCACGTATGCTGCCTTGAGCTCCTTGGAGAAAAAGTTGGGATATAAATGCATTAAAGTTAAAATTAATTAAAAGGGGGTGGGTTCATTTCCGATTTCTCTTTCCCCTCTTATTCCTGTTCCAGAATAATTTCCAAGGTGGACCCTAAGCCACACATCTCAGAACTTGGTGTGCTCCTGGCACCAGCAAGCACCCCACAGTGATCCCTGGCCTTTTCATGTTTTGTTTTCCACGTTGAGCTTCCAGGCCCTGCCATTCTGGAGAAAAGAGAAATGCAACCACACACAGACAGCAGTCGCTGCTCCCATCTTATGCCCAAGTCCCATCTTCTCCAACTAAAAACTATGTGGGGCTACACACTTCACAGCCCCTACTCTTGACTTCCAATCATGTTCCAAAGACTCAAGTTGAGCAGAGCCTGTGTCAAAGGTACTAGCGCAGGAAAACCATACCTCCGAACTTGCTCTAAAGAGCTTTTCTCCCAACACTCACAGTCACCTGCCTTCTACATATTCAGCTTAGAACAAATTTTAAAACATGAGCACTACAAGCTTGGTTTTTAAATAAAAACAAAAAAGCCGACTCCCCCCCCATGAAGTGCTGCATTGAACACTGTGCTGCTCTGTTCTCTCACATCGCATGCATGCATACGCTGTGATATCTAGCAGTCTTTATTTTTAGGGTTGCCTACACCCTTTGCCTTTGCCAATGTAGATGTTGTAATCCTAAACACCTGGAAGGCGTCATTCCTCAGTCCTTTGGGAGAGGTAGACAACATCCTTCGGTTGGCAGGACTTTCCAGGTTCAATTTCTGGTTGAAGAAGATCCAGTAGAAATTGATGGCAAAGACTCTCCTCTGCCTGAAACCCTGGAAAGCCGGTGCCAGCAAGGGCACCCAGAGCTAGGTGGCTGAATGGTGCATGACTCACATAATGCAGATCATAAAGGGGGGGCATAGCTCAGGGGTGGAGTGTCTGCCTTGCATGCAAGAGACTGCAGTTTCAGATCTGCTGCCAGTCAGTGTAGACAATACTGAGGTAGGTGGACCAACAGCCTGACTTGGAATAAGACAGCCTCCTGCGCTCCTGATCCTTTATCCATAAACCCCCTCCCTCCCTCCTTCTGCCATCCTGTCCCCCAAATCCCAAACTGATACCAAAAAGCCCTCAAGGCAGCAACCCCAGATTAGTTATTTTCAAATGAAAAGCACATGATTTGCATGCACCTAGGGTGAAGCACCCACCTTCCCAAGCCCATGCGAGGTAGGACATACCCACAGGAAAAAATCCAGAGCTTTGGGGCTGTGGAGGCTTCTGGCCAGAGGCACAACAAGGGTGCTGTACGCAGCCAGGGCCCTCATCCAGCTCGGTCAGCCACCCGCAGCAGAATGGCCTCCGCGGGTGGAGGTGGGGGTGATTGCCATGGCGACTGGGGGGGGGGTAGAAAAGGCCAGCATCCCCAAAGTTGGCATGGGAGCATCGAGCCTGCAGCTGATCGAAGGTTCCCCAGGGGGTGGAAGGGAAGAGAAGATGGGGGCAGGGAAGGAGAACCAGTCACCTAAACAAGCGAGTGAGCGGAGCTGTCTCCCCCCACCCTCACCCAATCATCCCAGCTGAAATGAGCCATGAGGGAGATCAATGAGTATGTCAGCCTCCTGCTCCTTGAAAGCAAACAGACAGCCATTAAACATGCAGGAGGAGCCCTCCAGATGGGGCGATTTGATGGGAGAGGGGTGAGAGGGCACCCCCCTCAAATTTTGGGGCAAAGGCAGGTCTCCGATCTTATTTTCATTTCCAGCCCTCCTCATGGGGTCAATATTGCCCCCTTTTAAAATCCACACACGTATTCAACTAGAGCAAAGAGAGAGAAAGAGAAAGAGATTTGAACAGAAAACCATATAACTGAGATTATCTCCCACTCCAGTTTATATGTCAGCCCCAAACAAATGCTTAGTTCAAAGCCTGGATTCTGACAATTCTCCAGTGGAAGAGAGTTCCACAGATCTGAGCCTGCCATGAGGTTTGTTGACCGGGGGGGGGGGGGGCTCAGCATTCAAATGAGAACGACAATGCTTTATGCCGAAAGGTTGGGGGGGGGGGGACTTTCTCAGCCAGCAGCCTCATTATCTTTCTACAGTAGATTGCAGTCTCGGCATTCAGCACAACTATCTCTAATTAAAGTCAGCAGTAAGATAAAAACCAGAAAAAGGCCTACTCAGGCCTCAAGCCATTTAGGACTTTATATGCTTGCACTAAATTTTGAATTGGGTCTGGTAGCTCACTGGCAGCAAGCACGGTACTTTCAGGACCAGTTATGCACAGCGGTATCAGGCTGTCCAACATACCAGCCTAGCAACTGCATTAAGCAAAAGCTGCAGCTTCTGGACTGTCTTCAAAGGCAGCCCAGCATACAGCGCAGTGCAGTAGTCCAGAAAGGAGCGGCAAGGCTATCCCATCCCAGGAACAGCCACAGCTGGCAAGTCAGCCTAAGTCGGGCACAAGCACTCCAAGTCAAAGATACCACTTGAGACTCTAGGGACAAGATGCAATCCAAGAGCATTCTCAGACTGTGAATGTGTTCCTCCAGGGTGCTGGAGGCAGGACCAGTGCTAGGGATTTTGGCGCCCTAGGCGAGGGGGCGGGCCACGTGATGTCATTGCGCATGACGTACGGTGCTCCGCCCCCTGCCCGGCCGGGCGCCCCACGCCACCGCGGTTTTCGCCGCTGGTTGGGGCGGCACTGGGCGGCGGCGGGGGCGAGGGGCAGGCTGGCCAGCACCCCCTCCATTTTGGCGCCCCCGCCGCCGCGGTTTTCGCCCCAAGCTGCTTGCTCCGCCGCTGGTTGGGGCAGCACCGGGCGGCGGTGGGCGGTGGCGGGGGGCAGGCTGGCCAGCACCCCCTCCATTTTGGGGCCCTAGGCAACTGCCTAGTTTGCCTTAATGGATGTGCCGGCCCTGCCGGTAGGCCATGCACATAATTTCTGGACATAGGAGCCTCCCACCTACAGCACTTCCATCTTATCAGGATTCAGTCTCAATGTACTGGCCCCCATCCAGTAAGTCACTGCTTCCAACGTTTTCAGAGCTGCTCCAGGTGACAATAGCGAGCCGGTAGTAATCACATCATTCAAATTGGAGTTAACTCTTTATTAGCAAAAACACAACCTTCACAGATATGGCAGAGTGTCAGGTCTAACAGGCAGAGCATCTCATCCCTGCCCCCTGGATCAGATGCCATGTATGAAAATCCCCGCCTCCCCACAGCCGTCCTCTCAGGGGCTTTCCCCCAGCAATCTGAGATTGCACCTTTGTGCAGCCAACCTCTCCTCTGCCCTTTTCATGTCTCTTCTGGTTCTAGGAGACCAGAGGGGAGGGGAGCTTGTCACAGCAGGAGGGGAGACCCCCCTGCCTTCTTCACCCACCTGGTTTCTTGGCTTCCCTCCTCTCCAGCCTCTGCTTCTGGACTTCCCTCTGCCACAGACTCTCCCTGCTCACTAAACCCTGTTACCTCTTCAGCTTCCAACACCTTCTACTCCCAGTCTCCTCCCTCTTGTCCCTGTGACCACTCATCATTGTCCCACCAACAATCTCCAGGTCCTGAGCCTTCTTTCCTTGGGGGTTTCCCAGCTGGTGCCTCCCACCATACCTCTGCGTCCAACCAATGCGTGACAAGCAGGGGCTCTCATACCATGCTGTAGTCCACACCGTTGGTGATGGTGTGTCTTCTGTGCTCACCGCGGCCTCTTGGCTGCCTCCGCACTTCTGCTCCCAGCTTGGAGGTGCTCTCGTACTGAGCCTGTCCTGCCAGCTTTCGGATACCACCACTGCCACCTTTAGTTGCTGTAGATTGGAGAGAAGTGTGAAAGGGGAAGTGATCCAATTAAAGCCATCCTGGGTTTGTCCCCTTCTTATCTCCCCTCCCCACTCCCCAGACCAAGGACAATTATCAAGGACAAACTGCTTCTAGTGTATTTCTGCCTCCCTCAAACCTTCTCTGAATTTTAGAAAAGTATGTCTGCAACCCTATAGCTACTTTTTTATCATTTATTTCTCTCTATACTGTATTTTCCAACAGTATGGCCACAGCATGAGGATGGAGCAGCAGGCAGGTGAGGAAGGAATGCAGGTGGTAGGCAGCCTAGGTGAGCAGCTGAAATGGGCATGATGCTTAAAGGATGATAGAAGGTGCTACAGAGAGCAGTTTGGTAAATGTGTGGGGAGGGGGCTTAGGCTGCAAACCCATACCCACTAACCTCAAAGTAGCCCACCTTTGGGCCAATCATTATCTCTCCGCCTAGCTCACCTCACAGGGCTTTTGTGAAGATAAAATGAAGGTAGTAGGCAGACTGTGCCTTAGGCTCTAGGAAATGCATTTCTCAGTAGGCAACAAGCACAGGGTTGTGCAGTTAGGCTGCAATCCATCAAAAAAGTATACTAGCAGGTAGGTATCATTGGACCCATGTATACATTCTGCAAGGTAAACATGCATTATTCTCCTTTATTAATCTACGTTCTTATCCCACCTTTCCTCTATGGAGCTCAAAGTGGCACACGGAACTCTCCCTGCTACCACAATCTTACCCTCCTCACAACAGCCCTGCAAGGTAAGCTAGGCTGAGATATAGTGCCAGCCACAGAGCCACCCATAGCCAAGTGGGGATTTGAACTGGGCTCTTCTCCATGGCCCGTCTGCTACCACCGCAACACCCACATCGGCTCTCTGATAGGGTAGAGTTACTCAACGAGAAGAGGGGAAAGGATTCCTCACATGCTCAGAGGCACTTCTGTGCCCGCGAATTAAAAGTCATCGGTTCTCAGTCTTCGCAGGGAGGGCGAGACCCTTTAGCCTCCCTCCCGTCCCACTCACCTGCTCTCTTGCATTCCGCCGGCGTGCTGGCGATCTTCTCCAGGGACCGAGAAGCGCACCCGCCGGCGCCCCGTCCGGACCCCCTCTCCGCTTCTCCTCTGCTTTTCGGAGCAGGGGCGGCGGGGCGCCCGGCCCCGGGGCCTTTGTTTGAGGGGCCCGGTGAGGTGCCTCCTTTGTCTGGGCTGAGGAGCGAGGATCTCAAGCCCAGCACGAACCGCTCGAAGGTGAGGTAGCCGCTGGCAGGGGCGGCTCGGCGCAGCCCTTCCAAGACGCCCCGGGGCAACTCCCTAGCTTCGCTCCCTTGCTGCAGCCACCGGGACTCGATTTCCCGCAAGTGCACGTAGCCTCGACGGCGGTCGTCCAAGATGTCGAAGAGGGTCCGCAGGCTGTGCAAGAAAGCCTGAGGAAGCCCCTCGGTAGCGCTGCCGCCGGGCTGCGAGCGCCCATCACTTCCGCGCTCAGGCGCCATCGCTGCTCCCGAAATTGTTACAGAAAGTTCCAAAGGAACACAAAAGTTATCTTCCGAACGTTCCAAAGAGTTGGCTGGGACTCCCGTCTGTGACGTCAGCGACACTGGCATCAAATCTTCCCGCTCATTGGCCGGCGGCTCCGGGCCCTGGAAGGGGATTGGCTGAGGCGCATCGCGAGCTGGTTTGATTTCTTTGCCCCCACGCGTTCGATGCCCCCCTCTCTCAAGCAGCTTTAAAACGATACTTTTCTTCCTTTTCTTGGAATCCCCACACATTATCTACAAAGAAGCAGAAATGGCCCCTTAGCTCCTCCAGGACTGGCCCCGGCTGAGTGATCGGGAGATCTCTCCTCCTCCGGATCCTCAAAGCGACTACTAACAGATCATTTAAAAATACTGACTCACGTATCAAACATTTAAGAATCAGATGTATATAACAAGCACATAATAAAACATAAAAATTGCTAAATGTGTTCATACAACAAGAATGATGAGGGTCCCAGAGTTCTCCCTGCAAAAGGGGAAGGTTTGTTGTTGCGCCACTGCTGGGCGGGAAAGGGCTCCCAAAGAACCTAAGAAGAGCCTGCTGGATCAGGCCAGAGGCCCATCTAGCCCAGCATCCTGTTCTCACAGTAGCAGGTCAGATGCCTGCGAGAAACCTGCAAGCTGGATCAGAGCACAAGAGCCCTCAGTCCCTATGGCTTCCAGCACCTGGTATTCTGAAGCGTTGCTGCCTCCAGCTGTGGAGTCTGAACATAGTTGTTATGGCTAGCAGCCACTGATAGCCCTCTCCTCCTCCATGAATTTGTCTAACTCACTTTTAAAGCCATTCAGGTTGGAGGCCATTACTATCACTTGGGTGAATGAGTTCCAGAGTATAACTATGCGTGAAGAAGTACTTTTATCTGTGCTAAATCTTCCAACATTCAGTTCATTGTCTATCCACAAGAGAGAGTGAGAAAGAGAAAAACCTTTTTTCTTTCCACTTTCTCCACACTATGCATAATTTTATATGCCTCTTTCACATCACCTCTTATTTGCCTTTTGTCTGATCAAAGAAGTCCCTAGCGCTGCTACCTTTCCTCATAGGGGAGTCACTCCACCCGCTAGATAATTTTGGTTGCCCTTTTCTGACCGTTTCCCAACTCTATAATATTCTTTTTGCAGTGAGGCCACCAGAACTGTACAGTGGTACCTCTGGTTAAGTACTTAATTCGTTCCGGAGGTCCGTTCTTAACCTGAAACGGTTCTTAACCTGAAGCACCACTTTAGCTAATGGGGCCTCCCGCTGCTGCTGCGCCGCCAGAGCACAATTTCTGTTCTTATTCTGAAGCAAAGTTCTTAACCTGAAGCATTATTTCTGGGTTAGCGGAGTTCTTAACCTGAAGCGTATGTAACCTGAAGCGTATGTAACCTGAGGTACCACTGTACATGCAAGGAAGCAGAGTTCAACTGTGGTCCACTAAAGTTTACGTTATCATAGATGTGCTAGTGACGTATGGAAGTGAGAGCTGCACCATCAAGAAGGCTGATCGCTGAAGAATTGATGCTTTTCAATTATGGTGCTGAAAGAGACTCTTGAGAGTCCCATGGACTGCAAGAAGATCAAATCTATCAGTTCTTAAGGAAATCAGCCCTGAGTGCTCACTGGAAGGACAGATCCTGAAGCTGAGGCTCCAAGACTTTGGCCACCTCATGAGAAGACTCCCTGGAAAAGACCCTGATGTTGGGAAAGATGGAGGGCACAAGGAGAAGGGGACGAGGACGAGATGGTTGGACAGTGTTCTCGAAGCTACCAACATGAGTCTGACCAAACTGCGGGAGGCAGTGGAAGACAGGAGAGTCTGGCATGCTCTGGTCCATGGGGTCACGAAGAGTCGGACACGACTAAACGACTAAACAACAACAACAGATGTGCTAGTCTTTAAGGTGTTGGCATAATTTTTTTGCCAGAGACTTGTGTTGTGCTGGAAATCTAACCAAGGGACATCTGTAATGCCAGTTCACTCTTTACTGCTCCGCCCTGGAATCTCTTGCCTGTGAGACAGGGTACCCCTTATTGAGACCCAAGGCAGCCATCCTGGGGGAACTCTCACCAAAAAGGTCACCCTCCCTGCACTTCCCTGCTCAGGGGAGGTTGGTCCACTAGGCAAATGGGGCCAACATTTGCCTCTGTTGACTCCTGCAAAGCAATTTATCTCCTACATTGATGCTGTTGTATCCTATATAATAATCTTGCTGTGTCCCTGCGTCCACTTTCTGTGTGTCACGGAAGTGCGCTACTGCGCATGACCGGGACCCACACGGACGCAGGGATTGGAGTGGGCGGAGAGGGGGGCGTGTCCGCGAGGCAGCGGTGGCGCACGTGCGTTGTCATTTGCGCCAGCGCCGCTGCCTCGCACGGACGCAGAGGGCCGCCCCATCCTCGCTGCCGTTACCGCCGCCGCTACAGCCGCCCCCTGGGAAAACGAAGGGGGCGAGAGCGAGCAGCGCCCCGGTGACGGAACGGCTCGTGAAGGACATTCGCCTTGCGCCGCCTCTCCCCCGAAGCCGCGCGGCTTGAAGCCCAGCCAGGCGGGCCTGTTGGCGGCGGAGGCGCTGTGGCTGCTAGCGCAGGTGACGGCGCTATGCGGGGCCTGACGGCGGCGGAACGACCACGCGGAGGCCGAGGAGTGCTGCTGCTGCACGCGCCCACAGTTGAGCAGCTCAGCCTCCTCCTCCGCTGCCGCCGCCGCCGCTGCCACCTCGACGGAGGAGCCCCGAGGAGGAGGAGGACGGCCGGCCCGGCCTGGAGGCAGCGGCGACGAGGAGGACGAGGACGCCGCCCCGCAACCTCCTCGCCCCGGACGCCGCCGGGCGCCTCCGGCTCCTTAGGCTGCCCGTCTGTGCTGCTTTAAAGCAGCACGGACAGGCAGCTCCAGGAGCCGCCACTCCCTCGCCGGGAGCTGCAGCGCCAAGCGGGATGCATCCCGCCCGGCGCTGCTGCTCCCGCAGTCACTGAGCGACCGGCCGAGGGAGCGTCGGCTCCTGAGGCTGCCCGTCCGTGCTGCTTTAAAGCAGCACGGACAGGCAGCACATATCTTCTAGCGCCTGTAATTTTACGGGCTTAATATACTAGTAAACAATAATTACCATTTGTAATAATAATTATTTTATGCCCTTTTAAAATGTGTTGGGGGGTGTTATTGGTTTGTTTTTTGTTTTCATTTTCATGATGTATTTTGTGGTTTTGTATTCTGATTTTATCCTGTGAATGGCCCTGAGACCTCTAGGTATAGATAGGGTGGTATATAAATTTAATACTAATAATTATTTTTATTAGGTTACTGAGCTAACTTTCTGCCAATGCAATCACAGTTTAAAACAGCAACTTACAATTCAACAGACACATAAGAATAGCCTGTTCGGGCAAGTCAATGGCCGATTTAGCTCAGCATCCTGTTCTCACAGTGGCCAACCAGATGCCCAATGGGAAATCCTCAAGCATGATATGAACTGGTGTTTAAAATTCCCCATGCACCAGGCACATTTTGCTACTGGTTTTGGTCCAATGCGGAGATTTCTGGGTGCCATGTTGGCGACCACAGTTTAAAAACCTCCGTCTTAGTCCATAGTTTATTCCATTTCCACTGTGTGTGCTTCTCCTTCTTGCATACTGGGACAAGTGAATTGTTGCTAGAGTAAGATACAGTCAAGCAATGTAGTTGAGGTCATAGAGTCATAGAATTGTAGCGTTGGAAGGGACCCTGAGGGTCCTCTAGTCCAACCCCCTGCAATCTGGAGCTAAGGTGTCATTTTGCACCTAGCTGATATATCTTGAGTTTCTAGCACTGAGAGCACCAGAGCCCTCTCCCCTCCTGTGGCTTCAAACAACTGGTATTCAGAAGCATTACTGTCTCCAACTTCCTCCAAAATATTTTCTCTGTCCACTTTCTCCAGACCACCCAAAAACTTCTATCATGTCACCTATTTACTTGCCTTTTCTCTACACTTCTCTTTTCTGTGAACCGCCCTGAGACCTCCAGATATGGGGTGGTATATAAATTCAAAAAATAGTAGTAGTAGTAGTAGTAATACAGTACACCAAAAGGTCCCAAACTATGCAACATTTCCTCAGAGGAGTTGCTCCACCTCCTTGATCATTTTGGTTGCCCTTCTCTGAACTTTTCCAATTCCCAACTCTACAATACAGGTATCCTTTGCCTCTTCCCTCTGTAAACTACACAGAGGGAAGAGGCAGTGGGGTCAATTCAGGGAACAGATTTTTCCTTTGGGCCCATACCTGGTAAACAAGCATAAAGGTACCGGTATCTAAAAGACAAACGTGAAATAGTGCCGTTTCCATAGAGGACCAGGGGCGGCTTTGGAGGAGAGTGTTCCTTTGCTATGGAAGAGGACAACCTGCTCGAAGAAGGCCGTTTTCTTGCACAGTACACGCTGTGCTGTGTTTGAACATCTTGTGGTGGAGCCCGCAGGTGGGTCTGCCGGGAAAGGGCGGGGGTTGGTGTTACTAAGGCCACTAAGGTTTCTGTAGGAGGTTATCTCAGGCCTTCCTACCTGCGAGGGTGGAAGGAGAGAGTCACGGATATAGAATCATAGAGTTGGAAGAGACCCCAAGGGCCATCCAGTCCAACCCCCTGCCAAGCAGGAAACACCATCAAAGCATTCCTGACAGGTGGCTGTCAAGCCTCTGCTTAAAGACCTCCAAAGAAGGAGACTCCACCACCCTCCTTGGCAGCAAATTCCACTGTCAAACAGCTCTTACTGTCAGGAAGTTCTTCCTAATGTTGAGGTGGAATCTTCTTTCTTGTAGCTTGAATCCATTGCTCCGTGTCCGCTTCTCTGGAGCAGCAGAAAACAACCGTGATGGGGCAGGCGTGGAATCATAGATTGGTAGAGTTGGAAGGGGCCTCAAGGGTCGTCTACTGTAGTCCATCTCCCTGCAATGCAGGATTCACAACTAAAGCATCCCTGACAGATGGCTGGAAACGTTCCGGGAAGTTCCAGCGGCAGAGCGGGAGTTTTGCCTCCAAAGACCCCAGGTTCAATCCTTGGCATCTTCGGTTAAAAGGATCCGGCTGCAAATCTGGAAGTATCCTCAACCCGCTTCGAGCTGAAGGAGGACTTATGTATAAACATGCACAGCGTTACGCTGCAAGTAAGCGGAATCGCTTCAGCTCAAACAAGTTCGAAGCGAGCGCCCAGTATAAACAGCTAACAGTTATGCATCCTCGCGGAAAACAGGACGTAGAAGCGGGGGCGTTCCTTATGCCTGGGGGCGGGATTGCGTGCTGGCTGCAATTTCCCCCAGCCTTTCCTCTCCTTCTTCCTGAGGCCTGACTCCCACCAGTTGCTTTTTTAAAGTTTGGTCGGTTGCAATTTTTGTTTTATTCCCCGCCCCCTCTGGCTAATGGAAGGAGAACCCTGCATGGTTGGACGAGTGCACGCCTGAAATCTGTGCACTCAGGCGAAGGGGTGTGGGGGGGGGGATTTGGAAGTGACACGGGTTTCCGTGCTGTGGTTGCAAGAGGGGATCTTGCAAGTAACCGACCTCCACAGGCGGAACTAGGCGGAGGCGACGTTCCGTTTCTTCCTGGGGAACGTTCCACAAACTTTGGCGCGCGCTCCGCAGGGGCAGTTTTGTTGTTGTTGCAAATTGCAAAAAGACTCTCTTTCCCCTTTGCAAAAGCTCAGCAAGCAGCGCAGAGAGAGAAGGCGATGGCTTGCCTGGAAGAGGAGATCCGGGCGCGGCTGGAGCGTGCCGGCCAGTCACACTTGCTGCGCTTCTGGGGCGAGCTGGACCCGGCGCAGCGGGACTCGCTCCTGGAGGCGCTGGCGAAGCTGGACGCCGAGGAGCTGGGCGAGCATTGCCGGAAGGCGGCGGAGGCCTGTGCGCGGGAGGAAGAGCCGCGGCAGGAGAGACTGGGCTGCCGGATAGAGCCAGTCCCTCCAGAGTTCTTCGGCAGCGTCTGCAGGAGCGACCGGCGGACTTTGGAGCAGTGGGAGGAAGAGGGTAAGGCCAGGAGGGACCTGGCTTTTGGTAGCCCTTTTGACCGCTGGGGGTTGCAGATGAAGGAGGATGAGCAAGCAGTTGGAACGTTGTGGGTTACTGGGTTAACTTTTCGCTGTGGAACCTCGGCGCAAAGGTAGTCTATCCGAGATTGCCGGCGGTCGGGTGCGGGTGGTTGTGCCTGCCTGCCTACGTGCGCTTCCCAGAGGCACCTGCTGGATAATAATGGACCTTTGGTCCAATCCATTAGTGCTTTACGTTTTTATTTTCAGAGAGTGGGCGTGTGGAGAAAGGACTACTTTACAGTAGCTTTTGTTATTGTAACCCCGCCTTTCCTTGTTCGGTCACGCCCACTTAATAAGACACACCCACAGACACACCCACCTACCCCTTTGACCACACCCTCTTCAGCAAAGGCCGCTTTGGAATACAGTACTGTAGTGGACAATATATAAGCCAGCATATTTTTCTTCTTCATTCTTCAATGTAGAAACAACCTGAATAAAGAAAGGAAGATTGCACAACTTTCGCACAGTAAAATAATCCAATTTCGTTGTACTTGTACAATGACAATAAAGATATATACATAGTTACAGGTAGAATAGAATAGAAATTTATTGCGGCTATAAACCCATATAGTAGTTACAGGTAGGTAGCTGTGCTGGTCTGCTGTAGTCGAAAAAAAAAAAAATTCCTTCCAGTAGCACCTTAGAGACCAACTAAGTTTGTTCTTGGTATGAAGAAGTGTGCATGCACACAAAAGCTCATACAAATAACAAACTTAGTTGGTCTCTAAGGGGCTACTGGAAGGAATTTTTTTTATTTTGTTTCGACAGTAAAATAAGTTTTGTGCCACAAAAAACTGTACATTTAGACACCAGGAAACTGTTCCCTATGAGGTTCCCTTGCATTGTCTGTGGCCCAAAATGCTGTTGTTGGGTAAAACATTTTAAGGAGTGATGCTGCTTGGTAGCGAGCCTTCTTCCTCCAGCTTGATAATCTCCAGTTGCCATTGGTGGCAATATTTGGCTAGGGCTGTTGGGAGTTCTAGTCCACCCACTTATGAAGGGCGCCATGTTGGCAAAGCCTTCAGTAAGGGTTGTGTTTGCAAAACACCGTTTGGCATGCCATGCTATGGCATGGACATGTGTTGTATGATTTGGGGTGGGCCAAAACTTTCCTTGGGTGCTGTGCAAACACCAGTTCTGCGTTCAGATTACTTGTGCACCTGTGTTACATAATTTTAATACCTTTAACAAAATTTATATACTGTACTGATTATTGGACAGAAAACCTCTGAGCAGTTTACAAAGAGACTGAGGATTCTAACCAACTGCCTAGAAGACCAAAGCACCTCTGGGCATGTGTAGATAGAGCTGAAGGAAAGCACACTCTGACATCATCAGGACCTAGGGCTACTAGAGGCTTTGTCCCCTGCCTCTAAGTACTAAGTACCAGTAGTACTGTCTGGGATTGCTTTTTACCTTCTCCTTCCTAGTTCCTTTTCCTTTTGTGTTGTATATTTTTGATGGAAAGTCTGTGGGGAAAAACAAACTTAACTGTTGTCGTAAGCTGCTCTGGGGGCCTTTCTTGGCTGAAGAGTTGGAATAAAAGTACTTCAAATAATTTAAATTCCCAAGCATTGCCTCTGTTTTTAAAGCTTCTTCTGGAGCTGTCAGACCTGTCAGACCTGTTCAGCAATGAGGGGAAAGAAGGCAGCTGGGTCTACAGAAATTGCACCCCCACCCACATGCCTCCTTTAGATGATTCTTGCTTGGGGTGCGGGTGGGCACTGGCAGAGGAAGAGGAGTGCGGGGGGAGCACACCGCCCCCAGCTGCGCGATCCCAGTAGGGTGCTATCGTGGCTGCCCCCAAAACAGCCTCCAAAACAGCCTCCAAAACAGCTTCCAGGCCCCCAAAACAGCCTCTCACCCTGTGCACTGTCTCCAAGGGCAGCCATCCGGACTGAAGCCGATAATCTCTTGATCTCAGGGTCTTAGTCTCAGGGTTGTGGGTTTGACAAAAGATTGGGCAAAAGATTCCTGCATTGCACTAGACTAGACGGCCCTCGTCCCTTCCAACCCTTTCAACTGTGATTTGAACGAGATACATATTTCCTCCAGTGATCTTTCTCTTGTCTCCTCAAAGGGCTCCGTAAGATCTCCCAGAACAAGGTGGCAGTGCTCCTTCTGGCTGGAGGGCAAGGGACACGCCTCGGGGTGCCTTACCCTAAGGGCATGTATGATGTGGGGCTGCCAAGCCGCAAGACCCTCTATCAGATCCAGGCAGAGCGGATCCGCAGAGTGGAGCAGCTGGCTGGTGATAAGTTTGGAACTTGCTGCACAGTCCCTTGGTGGGTACTGGCTCCTGGGGTCTTCAGGCACTGGCCAATGGCTCTTGTGGTCACACGGTGTCCCAGAATTATTTGCTGTTGTTCCTTTTGCTGAGTGGCAGGGTGGCTTTACGCCAATCTCATGCCCTCTACTTGGTTTGCAGTGTGACTCCTATTGGTAAAGTCTGTTTAGACCAGAGGTCGGCAACCTATGGCCCATGGGGGTCATTTAACCGGCCCATGAGCCACCCCCAAAGTGAGCCACCTGCTTGGCAAGTCCCCGCCCGCTGCACTAAACTGGCACAGCGCAGAGCGGGGACTCAATTCCGCGACACCGGAAATTGCATCTGCGCATGCGCAGACACCGGTAATCGCAGGTGTGCGGGCGATGCTGCCCATGGAGGGATCTCCGCTGGAGTGAACTGGCCCAAGCGAGGTAAACCTTGCCGACCCCTGGTTGGACATTTAACTAGGATATTTCCAAAGCGCCAAAAATATCAGGACTGTCCCCTGGAATCTTTGTCAGATAATCAACTGAATGTTAATCAGTTGGTTAAACCTACATAAATTTGCATGTAACTGAATCAGTACCTCCAGAGAGGGGGAGAAGCATATTCGGGACTTTTCACTTTAAGAGGCGAGTAAGGGGTGACACAATATAAGTTTATAAAACGACATATTCATGGTGTGGGGAAAGTTTTCCTCCCTCCCTCATAATACTAGAATTCATGGACATCCAATGAAGCTGAATGCTGGAATGACTTCTTCACTCAGCGCATAGTTGAACTGTGGAACTCCCTCCCACAGGAGGCAGTGATGGTCACCAACTTGGGTGGACAAATTCGTGGCGGAGGAGAGGGCTATCAATGGCTCCTAGCCCCAGTGGCTCAGCTCTGACTCCACAGTCAGAGGCAGCAGTGGTTCTGGAGCTACAGGAGGGGAGAGGGCTCTCGGGCTCTCAGTCCTGGCTGGCCACTGTGAAAACAGGGTTTGGGCGATACCTGGTTCTTAACATTGTCATATATCACCACCTAAACATCACAATGTATAAGTATATCACAATAGCTGAAATAAGGATGGAGCTCTGTAGAGGCATTGGTTGGCTTCACATCCCCCCCCCCCCCGCGTTGTGATCTTTGCATGGCACTGCTGTTTACTTCTGTGTTTTTAAATCTTCAAAAGAAAGGCATGTGCCTGTCTTTGGCATGCTTGCTTTTCTTGCCCTGGGTGTGACCAACTGCAAAAAAGTAACGTGCTCTGCTTGCTTTGGTTGTGTGAATCCAACCCTGATGGTTTCCTTGTCCAATGCTTCTAACTGCAGTGCGCTGTGTGTGCCTCACCTGCAGGTACATTATGACCAGTGAGTTCACTTTGGGACCAACAGGGAAATTCTTCCAGGAGCACAACTACTTTAACCTGGAGAAGTCCAACGTCATCATGTTTGAACAGAGGATGCTCCCCGCTGTGGCATTTGATGGGAAAGCGATCTTGGAAGAGAAAGGCAGGATTGCCATGGCGCCAGGTATGTAGCGGTTTTCCTGAACTTGGGGAAGTGTTGTGTCCTGCTTGGGAGCTTCTGAAGGCCTCTCACTGGCACCGTTTTGAATATTTGAGTGAAAAGGGGCATTGTGTGTAGCAAATCCTTCACATGTGGCAGGTGCAGAGCTTCCTCGTAGCAGCACAGCTGTATCATTTTTCTTTTTAAAAAATGATTTATTATTATTTTTAAATGCAACCACAACAAAAGGGGAAAAAATAGATCAAAAGCACCATACCCTGGAAGGACAAAAGTACAGAGTTAAAGCACAGCTCCGAAGGGATGATACAGTATTAACTCATACAAAGATTCCCTTTACAAATAATGAAGATTTATAAAAATAAAAGTATTCTCTGCCTGTGAGTTGCATTGTTATTGAGAGTAAAGGTTCTATATAGCTTTAAGTGAGCCAGACATTTGCATATACTGATTGCACTGAGTGACCATGTCCCTCAATATTTGTATAGGTAATACAATCATGCCATGTAATACATACTATTATAATTATTTATTAGGTCTCTTACCTGCCCTTCACTGTGAAGCTCTAGGATGGGTTTCATTTTTAAAAAATTGTTTGTTTATAGTATTTGTACCCTGCCTTAAAGACTCCCAGAGCGGGTTAAAAGGTAAAGGTAAAGGGACCCCTGGCCCTGACCATTAGGTCCAGTCGTGTCCGACTCTGGGGTTGCGGCGCTCATCTCACTTTATTGGCCGAGAGCCGGCATACAGCTTCCGGGTCATGTGGCCAGCATGACTAAGCTGTTTCTGGTGAACCAGAGCAGCGCACGGAAACGCCGTTTACCTTCCCGCCAGAGCGGTTCCTATTTATCTACTTGCACTTTGACGTGCTTCCGAACTGCTAGGTTGGCAGGGGCTGGGACCGAGCAACGGGAGCTCACCCCGTCGCAGGGATTCGAACCACGACCTTCTGATCGGCAAGCCCTAGGCTCTGTGGTTTAACCCACAGCGCCACCCTCGTCCCTCATCAGAGCAGGTTACTTATATTCAAAACAAGATAGTCCCTACCCGCAGGCTTACAATCCAAAAATAAAAGACACAGAAGGAAAAGGGAACAGGGAGGGAAGAGGAAAATTTAAAAAAACCAGACACCAATTCATAAAGTGTTATTAAAAACAATCAGAATATTACAATCAAGAGGATAGGATGTGTCCTAAAATATATATCTCAGCTTTCAAAGGCCAGGGCAAGGCCATATTTTATCAGGTTGAAAGATCAGGGAACCATCTTCTCCTTTGGCCTGCATCGCTGAAGGTGGGCTGCCTATATTTTTAAAATTGCAAGTGCCACATGTGCATTTGTTTGGTTATACAGTACATTCCTCTGCCACCATTTACAAGCAGTGGTAAAACTGGTTACAGAGATTGCAGGTGAGAGGCAAAGGTGGGTTGTTGGCCAGTTGCTGCGGGTCCTAACCCATTTTCTGTTTAGTAGTTAACTCATTCCTTGTGTGTTGCAGATGGCAATGGGGGTTTGTACCGCGCCCTGATGGACAACAAGATCCTGGAGCACATGGAGCGGTGTGGCGTCCAGTACATCCATGTCTACTGTGTGGACAACATCCTTGTCAAAATGGCAGATCCCGTCTTCATTGGTTTCTGTGTCTCGAAAGGGGCTGATTGTGGTGCTAAGGTGAAAGAGAACAAAACATTGGGCAGGGAGGATCGCACAATCCCCTTGTGTGCAGGGCGGAGGGTTGTCATGGTTAAGGATGAGCAAGAGTGTGTGTGAGAGAGAAGATCTCCATCTCTGCTAGAAGTGACTCATGTTCTGATGGTCCTTTCAGCATCCAAATGACAATTACATTGCTCATCATGGTTATGCCCTGTGGTACCCAGGCCCCAAAGCTGGGGTGTAAGTAAAGGACAATTGCATCTTACGCTTGATTAAGTTGTGCAATTTTAACCTTACGTGGTTGAAAGCCAGCTGGCTGAAATCCCACAAATTAATCGCATGCAAGGCTTAAAAGAGTTTAAAAGTTGATTTTGCATTGGGGGTAAGGAAAGAGCTGTTAAGTTCTTGCTTACTGGGTTCCGGAAGGCTCTTGTGAGGTTTTGTAGGATTTCGCAAGAGCCTCCCAGAGCCCATGAGAGAGAATCCCTGGGTCCAGTTAGCAAAGCAGGGAGCTTCAAAGCTGTTTGCCTTGCTTGGATGGTAAGCATGGTTGTGCAGTGGTGATTCCCAGGGGGCGCTTCGGGTATACACATTTTTGTGCATATGCACCATCCCCAGAAAGTACCCCCAACACAAGATGCAGTCGTACTGCATGTTAAACTATTTTTCTGTGTATAAGACGCCCCCATGTATAAGATGACCCCTATTTTTTTAAACCCAAAATTAAGAAATTAAGTTGTTTAGCTTTTGGGGGTGGGGGGTAGGGGAGGTCACTTCTGCCAATCGCTCACCTGTCTGCGCGCCACTGTCGATTGCTTGCCACAGCCACTGCCAATCGTATATCTTGCCACCAATTGTCTGCCCGCTCGCCGCCACCAACAGCCCACCTGCCCACTTGCCGCAGCCGCCAGTCGCCTGCCCAATTGCCTCAGCCACAGGCAATCGCCAGCAGGCCTTGCTGCAGCCACCAATCACCTGCCCAATTGCTGCTGCCAATCTCCTTGCTTCTGCCATTAATCACACATCCCCCCTCTGCATTCACTATCCGTGTATAAGACAACACCCAATTTTTGCCTTTTTTTTTTTTTTTTAGCAAAAAGCATTGTGTTATACACAGAAAAATACGGTAATAAAACTGTTGTGGATTGGAGGTGGGGAGTGCAATTTAGTCCTTCCACATGTGTCCTGTGGTTGTTTTTTTGGTTTTTTTTTTTAAAGCCCAAAGCACTGCTTGTGTCTGGCAGATTGCAGATGGAATCCGATTAACAATTCCTCCCTGCTCAAATGAACCTTCCTCCTTTGTTGTTGCATTTTTTTAAAGTAGAGCATCTCATCTGTGGACGCGGGTGGCGCTGTGGTCTAAACCACTGAGCCTAGGGATTGCCGATCAGAAGGTCAGCGGTTCGAATCCCCGCGACGGGGTGATCCTGCCAACCTAGCCAACCCTGGTCCTGCCAACCTAGCAGTTCGAAGGCACGTCAAAGTGCAAGTAGATCAATAGGTCCCGCTCCGGCGGGAAGGTAAACAGCGTTTCTGTGTGCTGCTCTGGTTCGCCAGAAGCGGCTTTGTCCTGCTGGCCACATGACCCGGAAGCTGTACGCCAGCTCTCGGCCAATAAAGCTAGATGAGCGCCGCAACCCCAGAGTCGTCCCCTCTGGTCAGGGGTACCTTTACCTATCTCTCATCTAGATCTACTTTTGCCTCCATGTAATTGTATTGCGTGTCTTCTGCCTGCCTCCGAACCATAAACATGTTGAATATAGATAGCGTCTGAGATGGACTGTATATGGAACTTTAAGTACCCTTAAAGCAAAATGAAACAAAACATGAAAAGTGAGTTTCTTAGATGAACTTGGAACACCTATGGGCAGCGCCTAGGTAAAATCTTAGAACGGTGTTGGGGGGTGACTGGCAGAGATCCTTCCCCCCATTCCCTGGGCCTGCAACAGTTGAGTAATCTCGTGCCAAAAAGGCAAACATATGCACCCAATTAATTGACCTTGTGAATTTCTGAATCCAGCATTCTCTGAGCGGAATTGGATTTGATCTGTAGAATCAAGAATTACCCAGCCCCTCCACCTGCTTGATCCACTCTTTGCGGTTATTTTACTTGCTACCTGACTCTGGCCCAAAAATTCTATTTTTTTTGTTAAGGTAGTGGAAAAAGCCTACCCCACAGAGCCTGTTGGGGTGGTTTGCTCTGTGGACGGAGTATATCAGGTGGTGGAATACAGCGAGATCTCCTTGGAAACGGCACAGAGGAGAAACGCGGACGGCCGATTGACATACAGCGCTGGAAATATCTGCAATCACTTCTTTAGTCTTGACTTCCTGAAGGCTGTCACAGAGTAAGTCTTGCAGTTGTGCATTCACTTTCCCATGACCTGTTTCAGAGTTTATGAGTGTGGCATCTTCATCCTGGAAATCAGTTTTGACGGAAAATGGGGTGGGAAGGGATGCATACATTTCTGAGCATTGTATCAGGATTGTGACAAACTGAGCTCCTAGTTTTCTGGTTAGAAGCTGTAGAATCATAGTGCTTTAGACTTGGTAGAGGGACCCCCAAGGGTCATCTAGTCCAACCCCCTGCAATGCAGGAATCAGAGCTAAAGAATCCCTGACAGATGGCCATCCAAACTCTGCGTGAAAACCTTCAGCGAAGGAGAGTCCACCACCTTCAGAGATTGCCCGTTCCATCGCTCTTAAAGCTATGCTTTTCCATTTTTATAGCAGGCAGCTTCAAGTAGGCTTTTAAACTCACTTTATTCAGCAATACTGTATGCAGAAGATAAAATCTATAATGAACACTATTCCATGGAGGGTAAAGCTTGGAATGGCTGCCAGCCACAATGACTATGCTCTGCCTCCACATTAATGTTTCTGAATATCAGTTGCTGGAAAATACACAGCAGTGGAAAGTGCTCAGATCCTGCACTTTTCCACAGGTATCTGGTCGGCCACTGTGAGAACAGGACTGGAGGAGCCATTGGCCTGATCCAGCAAGGGTCTTCTTAGGTTCTTATTTTGATGAAACTCTAATGCAAAGGAATTAGTCCTGTAATTGGGAAAACAGCAGAACTCAAAAACTTGGTTGCTGTCATCCAGACAGCCAAAAAAGAGACGGCTTACCTACACGCTCATGTAAACCGCGGCCTCTGTTGTATAGCTCTTAAACTACAGTCCTAGGGCAAAGCTTTGCTTTGTGTTTGAAAGGCAGATTTCAGAAAACCCACAGAAACAACTCCAATATACCAGTGAATCATTATCCAAAGATTTCCAGGAAGTGTCTGGCAAATTGCCAAAAATAACTTATGCGGAGTTTTATTTTCCTTTCCCCCATGAAAGTAGCTCAGCAGAAAGGCCCCCACCAGCCAAACACACCACCCCTCCTGCAGAAAAGTGAGGAAACAAAATAATCAAGGGGATGAAGCTCCCCTGCCAGAAGGGAAAGCTAAAGATATGATCAAGAAGTGTCATGATGAAGCTTTCCTCCCACCCCCACCCCTTTTAAAATTAAACTTGTGCATAGAATCATATAATTGTAGAGTTGGAAGGTCCACCAGGTCCAACCCTCTGAAACGCAGAAAGAAACATGAAGATAGTTGGATAGAAGGAAGGTGTTCTTCCATCTCTCATAACACTGAAACTCCGGATCATCCAAGGGTGATCCATTGATGTGGCAGTAGATTTCAGGCAGGAGAAAAGGCAGAATGCAGCCCTCCTTCCCCTTGCAGCTGTGCAGTGCAAGGAATGACCTGGGGCAGCCCTGAGTGATCTTGCTGCACAACAACTTTTGAGCAGAGCAAAGTTTGAGGAAATCTCCTGTGCGCTTATGTCTCTGTCCTTCCTGCCCACCAGGAAGTTTGAGCCCTGCTTGAAACGCCATGTGGCTGTCAAGAAAGTCCCTTTCGTCGACCAGGAGGGCAATCGGGTGAAGCCGCTAAAACCCAACGGGATAAAGCTGGAGAAGTTTGTGTTTGATGTGTTCCAGTTTTCTAAGTTAGTGCCAGATGTGTCTCTTTTCTCTTTCTCTGTATCCTATTCTTTGGGGCGGGAGTTGGGGAGACTCACTAAATTCGCCTTGGCAAACCTGGTGCCTGCCATACATTTTGGACTGCACCTCCCATCAGCCTCGGCTGCGCCTGATGGGAGCTGCAGTCCAAAACATTTGGAGCACACCAGGTTGCTAAATGATAATGGAACCAGCAGCTACAGGGTAGGGAGTTGTGACAACGCAGGTGTCTCCCAAACTTCTGATAGCTTCTGGTTTTGTTTTCTGAATTAAAATGGCAGGCACACTTCCCTGCTGCACCCAAGAGCATTTTCTTTTTTTGAGGGATTGATTACTACAGTCAGTAGATGAGAACATTACATGTGCAGATGCAACTGCTGTAACAGGGCAGAATGGCGCACCCCGGTAGCCTCTAGATTACTACCGTGAGTTATATGTGGGGCTGCCTATGAAAACCGTTTGGAATTTATATGCCTAGCTGCATTACTTTCAATAAAAGAAAACTCTTTTCAAAATACATAAATGTGACAATCCATCATGAATTGGGAAAAGGTGGTAGCTCAGCAGCAGAGCATCTGCTTTGCATGCAGAAAGTTCCAGGTTCAATCTCAAAGGAGGCCTGGGAAAGACTCCCTGCCTGAAACCCCGGAGAGCTGCTGCCAGTCAGTGTAGACCGTGCTGAGCTAGTTGAACCAAGGGTCTGTGCTCCTAATAACAATGATGGCTCCACCAACAACAGTGAAATTTTAAGCTTCTTTATTAGCTTTCTGAGCAGTGCTTTACACCAATTGTGCTGCAGAGGTATGTGTGTAGATAGATAGATAGATAGATAGATAGATAGATAGATAGATAGATAGTGATTGGCTGCATTCTGCTAGAATCTAGAGACCCAGCTTGAATGCAGCATGTTTTTCAGATCACCTATCTAGAAATATTTAGTTCACATCCACACCATAAATTAAAAGCACCCTTATACTGCTTTAACAGTCATGGAGAAGCATGGGAACTGTATTTTGTTAAGAGTGTTGGGAATTATAGGCCTGTGAAGTCAGCACCCTTAGACTACTTTTGGGGTGGGGAAGCCATGGTGGCTAAGTTATTTATTTATTAGATTTATTAGTCACATTTTGGGGGGGCATGGCAACTTATAAAGCCCACATCATACATACGGTACATTAAAACTGGGGGTGGGGGGGGGACGAAGAAATACATTAAAACATCCTACCCACTCTAAAAGTTCATAGGTGATTAAAAGCCAAAGCCCTGGTTAAAAAGGAAGGTTTTTGCTTGGTGCCTGAAGATACGTAATGATGGCACCAGGCGAGCCTTGCTGGGGAGAGCTTTCTACAAGCGGAAAGCCACCACAGAAAAGTCCCTGTTCTCCTTTTTTGCCATTCTCCAGACCTCCAGATGATGGCTGCAGGGTGCAGACCGGTTCCTATGGTATAAGAGTGCTTTAAATGTCTGGTGCGGATGTGGCTTTAGTTAGCTTTTGCAGTCAAGTCCAACTGGAATTGGCAGCTTGGAGAACAGCTGCAAGGTCTCCCTGCTTGCCTCCAAATGCAAGTTACGTTTTCCTGGATTCTGGAACGTGCTGTGGCCTCAACGGCTCCATGCTGTACATACAGGAGAGCATGACTGCAACTGCAACTCCCATTTTAAGCCTCCAGTTTCTCCCTTTTGTTAACAGGAAGTTCGTAGCCTTTGAGGTCCCGAGGGAAGAGGAGTTCTCGCCTTTGAAGAACTCCGATGCGGCCGACAAAGACACTCCCATCACAGCTCGCCGGTCATTCCTCTCCCAGCACTACCGTTGGGCTGTGAAGGCAGGAGCTAGATTTGTCAATGGCAATGGCCAGAGGATACCTGAGGAACCAAGGTCTGTGGAGGCTCCTCCCATTTATCCTCCCCAAGGGATTGCGGGAACTGTAGTTTACCCTAAGGGGCCAGGGAGCACTAGATGAATTTGTGACATGGAATGCTGCCACAGTGAAATACACTCTCTCTCTCTCTCTCTCTGTGTGTGTGTGTGTGTGTGTGTGTGTGTTTCCCCATCGGAACTATGTGTAAAGCGGTATCACATCACTTTAAACAGTCATGGCTTCCTGCAAAGGAGCTTGGGAATTATTTAAGGGTGCTGAGAGTTGTTAGAAGACCCCCTACTCCTCTTACAGGGCTACAATTCGTGGAGTGGTTAACAGTCAAGCCCTCTTCCCAGGAAACTCTGGGAGCTGTAGTTCTGAGTGGGGAATAGCTGGGGGTCTGGTCAGGACTGTTAAATATCTGTTTAACATCCTTGCAACAGATTTTTGGCCTCATTCACACCATACATTTAAAGCACTATGATACTACTTTAAACAGGTGTGGCTTCTCCCAAAGGATTCTGGGAGCTGTAGTTTGTTAAGGGTTCTCAGAGTTGTTAGAAGACCCCCCCCTCCCAGAGCTATAATTCCCAGAGTTCCCTGGTGAATTGGTGCTTTGGGGTGGGGGAATTGGGGTGAGGGGTTGTCTTTTAACACCTCTCAGCAGCTTTAGCAAACCGCAGCTCCCAGGATTCATGGCTGTTCAAAGTAGTATGATAGTGCCTTAAATGTATAGCGCATATGAGATCTTCTTGTGGAGATAAATTGTGCCCTCTGGGGTTTATACCAGGGAGGGGAAGAGTGAAATAGAGCAGCTTTGTCCAAGATGGGGCTGGATTCCAGCCATCCGATGCTGCCACCAAAATGGATGTTGTATTCCAGCAGCATTTGGAAGGCACTAGATTAGGAGAAGTTGTGTTAACATCACATGCTGTGACCAAGCTCTTAATATGGCCCAGGAAAGGTTTTATTTTGTTTTATTTTAAAGGTGGGGTATAATAATGAAGCACAGGGTTCAGGATTCAAAGCTAATTGGGGTCATCCTCTCTGATCTGGGGTGCCTTTCTCCCCGTCCCAGGTGTGTGAGGCCATAGAATAATAGAATTGTATGGTTGGAAGGGACCCAAAGTGTCATCTAGTCCAGTCTCCTGCATACAGAAGTACATTGCAGTTATGCATTCTGGTTGCCGTTATTCAAGTGGCAAGGGAAAAACACTCGGCTAATGCTCTGGTGCTTCTGTTTATTGTTTACTTCATTTATATATGACTTGTCTTCCATGCACCCTTGGAGGATTAGTTTTAAAACAGATGATATGAAATGTGAAGTTGGCCTGGGGCTGCGTTGAGCAATTTCTGTTGTTGCCTTGGCCTGCCTACCTGCCTCTCTTTTCTGTGGCTTGTAGTATGTTTGCAGAGAGACATTATCTTCATTTTTCTCTCTTTTCAGTTTATCAGGAGATGGCGAACCACCTGCTGTATGTGAGATTTCACCTCTAGTCTCTTACTTTGGGGAGGTGAGGGAACCATTTTATGTGAACTCCTGTTAAGGATTCAGTATCTAATCTAAGGGAAATAAGTTCTTATTTCTGAGCCAGTGCAAAGAATATTGGGGATGTTGTAGAGCAGGCATAGGGAAACTCCGGCCCTCCAGATGTTTTGGAACTACAGTTCCCATCATCCCTAGGTAACAGGACCAGTGGTCAGGGATGATGGGAATTGTACAGGTAGTCTCAAAACATCTGGAGGGCCAGAGTTTGCCTATGCCTGTTGTAGAGCCCTGAGATTGAAGAATGTTCAGCCAAGATGGCAAATATGGGATAAAACTCCACATGGGCAAACTCTCTCTTCATAAGGGATCAGGCAATAGCGTCTTTCAACTGTGGCAGAGTCCATAGCCTGGAACCGCAGAGCTATATAGGCTTTTCTCCATTTGGAATTTGTGATGCTGGTTACATATAATTACATGGGACATACAAAAAACACAAAATACTGTTGTGTCAGAATAATAAAAAAGAAAAGCAGCTAAGAATCGTTTCCTTATTATTATTATTATTATTATTAAAATCTTTTTGATTGTTTTACAAGTGTATGTATGTCACTTTTAGAGTTAACAACCTAGGCAGGTCCCTGCCTACAGAGGTTTAAAATCCAGAATAGGCAGGAGGGACTTAAGGGAGAATCAGCATGTAACAGGAAATAAAGGCTGAAAGATGGGTTACACTTACTCATACTTGCATCATCTCCAACCATTGGCTGAGGCTGCTGGGAGTTGGCGCCTGACATCTAGAGGGCCACAGATACCTCATACCCCTGAGTTAGGGGCAAAAGTCATGGTTAGATTTAAAAATTGGTGGAGAACCTCAGGCCTGGGAATTTAATGTGGCCCTTGAGGCTTTTCTGACCGTCAGGACTCTCTGCAAGCCACTTGCCCCATTGCTCCTGCTGCTGTGAGTGCTTTTGTCTTGGCTGAACTGTGTCGATGCCTCTTGACATATTCCATGGAACCAAGCTACAAAAGTAAGAGCCGCATTGGTTACTCCACCCACTTTCATCTCTGGCCCTGACCATCACTGTCATGCGAACTCTGAAAGCTTGCCCATAAGGGAATGTGGACTTTGGCTCAAAATTGTTTTCTTTTGCAGGGACTAGAGAAGTACCTGAAAGCCAAAGACCTCCAGTCACCTTTTCTTCTCGATGAAACCAAAGCAGAAACATTAGCAAGAGCTTGAATGAAGACCCAACTTGGAAGATTGTCCTCTGCGGCCATCTTTTTGCTTGACTGTTGCTTTATAATTAAGAAAAGAATAATTTTGAGAAACTATCAGTGTTTATGATACTATAAAGCCAAAATCTTCTAACTTTTCTGCTTCTGGGGTGGGGTTGTTAGCTCGCGCTGTGCCTGGAGAGTGATGAAGTCCTCTGTTTCTGCCCTTGATTGTCCCGATAGCATTCTCTGCAACTTGCAAAGAGCTGTCTGAAATAAGACCTGCCATCCTTACTATGGCTGAGAGGCCCTTTGTGTGTCATACCGAAATTGGAGGCAGCTTTGGGGGGGGATTCTTTGCTGGTGTCAACACTCAAAGGAACCAGAGAGGCAGGAGATAGCTGAGGAGCCTCTAAATAGTGCTGCACATATTCCATACATACGATTTACCAATGCAGGATGAAGGGACTCTGTATTATCTTGGAGGAGCATGACTCAGTGGCAGAACAAACAGGACCCATGTTTGATTATGGACAACTCCACTTAAAAGGATGTTAGGTGGTAGGTCTGGAGAAAGCTCTCTGCTTCAGACCTTGGAGATAAGCTTCCAGTGAGGAGCAATCAGTGCTTACCTAAATGTGCATTTGCAAGAACTTTACGCACTCAAAGTTAAAGGCATTGTCTGTGTCCAAAATCTCTTGCCTCATCTTAGAAGTACTGCCCTGACTGCGGAAGAGACAGGATCCGAATTGCATCTGTTTTGGCAGTGCCATTTTGAATCTGGTGTTTTCAGCTTGGGCTGAAAGCTTCCCTCTTCACAAATCATTGTGTAGCAGAATGCATTTTCTTTCTCCTTTTTAATTATCCCCAAACCGTCTTTTGATACTGATCTTGCCCTTCCTGATCTGGTACCCTCTAGTGGTTTAAGGACACTACAGTTACTCTAATCTGTGCCTATGCTGACTGGGGCTGATGGGAATCTAACCATAGCTGAAGGCGCCACATTGGGGAAAGCTGCTTTATACATGTTCTGGAAGAAGGTGATGAAAACCCTATATTGCCCGTTTTGTAATTTTCGCATATTAAAAGTGCTTTTAAAAGTCTAGCTTGCCTTTTGTGTTTCTTTTTTTAAAACTGGCCCTACTCCCGAGACCTGGCACACAGACAGAAAATGCAACAAGAGGAGTTGCAATGCCCAGCCCTAGCAACCCCAAAATCAGTTGCCCTTCCATAGTTTACTAGTTTCCTTCCCTAGACATGGATGCAGGGTGGGTGGGTGGAAGCTACGGTATATATATATACACAGGACCACCTGCCTTCTGCACTAAAAGGCAGCAAGAACAAAGGCAATCCAGATTGGATGACAAGGAAAGGCTCAGCTGTGTAAATGACGCAAATCATGACAGCTTGCACAATGTATTTTTTTTTTTGCGCAACTTATTCTCTTCCTGCTAGCCAATAAAAGGGCAAGGCTTCTGATGGTTCCTGCCCACTGAAAATCTTACTCTGCCACTTCTGTCTTCACGTATCAGCTGATACTGCCCACATTTACAAAACTTCTTTAAAAAAACAAGTTTGCAGCCATAATGACTTTTTAAAGTTTAAAATTTTAGTTGCCAAAATAAAAGCTTTTAAATGTGAGCAATATCAGAAGATCTGCAAATGGAAAACTAAGGTCCTTGAAAGGCCAGACACGACTGCCATATGAAGAGTTGAGGAGTTACCGATTTGTAACGCGGATCCAGAGCCCTTCCTGTCCATTAGTGGCAGGGTGGATAAAAAATCAAGGATTTTTTTAAAAAAATCAAAAAAATCGGATTTTTTTGATTTAAATTGGATTTTTAAAATAAAATGCTTTTGGAGGAAAAATCTTTCTAAATATAGTCTTCTATTTAAGTTACATTGTAGTCCAAAGGCTATTCATCAGGAAATAAGGATTTGTTTTAAGTTTATCAAGTGTGCTAAAACTCAGTCTAAGTTTTTTTTTTTAAATGTTTAACCACATCAGTTAACAAACATGGATACATATGCTATCATGTTATTGTTTTAGTTAAATAAATTGTTTAAATGGTTAAGGAAATGATTATTTTTCTCCTTCCAATAAAGTACAGCAGAAAAGTTGTCCAAATATAAAGTTAACTTATTAAACCTCACCATAATTTCATAATTATCTGTCTATGTATTTCTAGTATTATAACCAAATCAGTAATTTTTGATATAACTGTAAAAACTGCTCTGAAAATTTATTATTCCAAAAATGAAACCTTCATATGGTTGTAAATATTAAGATTATACCAGCAAGAATGAGTCTTTCTGTAAAAAAAATATTTAAATCAAGTCTTACTGACTAGTGATTTAAATCAAGCCTTACTGACTAGTGATTTAAATCGTGATTTAAATCAATTTGATTTAAATCAAATCCACCCTGATTAGTGGTCCGATTTCTTTTGCAGTATGTTTTCCATGAGCCAATTAGCGGCATTCTGCTAATTAGCAGCATTCCACCATTGTGCCAAAGATGAAAAAAAATTCTGGGCAAAAGTATGCCCGTGCTTTCTGGTCAACATAAGGCTGTTTGACGGAATGGGCAATAATAACATCCTTTAAAAGGTAAAGGGACCATTAGGTCCAGTCGTGTCCGACTCTGGGGTTGCGGCGCTCATCTCGCTTTATTGGCCGAGAGCCAGCATACAGCTTCCAGGTCATGTGGCCAGCATGACAAAGCCGCTTCTGGCGAAACCAGAGCAGCGCACGGAAACGCCGTTGACCTTCCCGCCAGAGCGGTTCCTGTTTATCTACTTGCACTTGGACGTGCTTTCAAACTGCTAGGTGGGCAGGAGCAGGGACCGAGCAACGGGAGCTCACCCCGTCGCAGGGATTCGAACCGCCGACCTTCTGATCAGCAAGCCCTAGGCTCTGTGGTTTAACCCACAGCGCCACCTGGGTCCCCATAAACATCCTTTAGGTCAGGGTTAATGTGTGACCCTCCAGATATTAGACTACAGCTCTTTTCATCCCTGACAGGTCAGGCTGGGCTGAGGCTGATGAGCATTGTAGTCATGGGGAGGGCCACAAATAAGTCACTCCTGGTTTATGCATAAGTTATTTTATGATGACTCAGTATAGATAAATGTCTTAACAGATATTAAACACAAAGTGCTGAGTGCCATATTAAAGCAAGCAGTGTGATCCAAAATCCCATTTTGAGGTTTGCAGTTCTACCAACATGGTAAATTCCCATGTTGTGGGGGGTTTTCTGAGAGATATATAATTACAGTAAAAGCATTTTCATATTGCAAGTTGCCTCAGACACTTCTTAGTAGGGACAAAGGTGAGAGCTGTTTCCTAGTTCTGCTGGACCTCTCAGCGGCCTTTGACACCATTGACCATAACATCCTTCTGGACCGTCTAGAGGGGTTGGGAGCTGGGGGCACTGTTATACAGTGGTTCCGCTCCTTCCTCCTGGGCCGTGTTCAGAAAGTGGTGGTGGGGGATGAGTGTTCAGACCCCTGGGCTCTCATTTGTGGGGTGCCTCAGGGTTCCGTCCTCTCCCCCATGCTTTTTAATATCTATATGAAGCCGCTGGGAAAGATCATCAGAGCGTTTGGGCTGGGTGTTCATCAGTATGCGGATGATACCCAGCTCTACCTCTCTTTCAAATCAGAACCAGTGAAGGCAATGAAGGTCCTGTGTGAGTGCCTGGAGGCGGTTGGAGGATGGATGGCGGCTAACAGATTGAGGTTGAATCCTGACAAGACAGAAGTACTGTTTTTGGGGGACAGGGGGCAGACGGGTGTGGGAGACTCCCTGGTCCTGAATGGCATAACTGTGCCCCTGAAGGACCAGGTACGCAGCCTGGAAGTCATTTTAGACTCACAGCTGTCCATGGAAGTGCAGATTAATTCTGTGTCCAGGGCAGCTGTCTACCAACTCCATCTGGTGCGCAGGCTGAGACCCTACCTGTCCGCAGACTGTCTCGCCAGAGTAGTGTATGCTCTGGTTATCTCCCGCTTGGACTACTGCAATGCGCTCTACGTGGGGCTACCTTTGAAGGTGACCCGGAAACTGCAATTGATCCAGAATGCGGCAGCTAGACTGGTGACTGGGAGTGGCCGCCATGACCACGTAACACCGGTCCTGAGAGATCTACATTGGCTCCCAGTACGTTTCCGAGCACAATTCAAAGTGTTGGTGCTGACCTTTAAAGCCCTAAATGGCCTCGGTCCTGTATACCTGAAGGAGCGTCTCCACCCCCACCGTTCAGCCCGGACACTGAGATCCAGCGCTGAGGGCCTTCTGGTGGTTCCCTCACTGCGAGAAGCAAAGCTACAGGGAACCAGGCAGAGGGCCTTCTCGGTAGTGGCGCCCGCCCTGTGGAACGCCCTCCCTTCAGAGGTCAAAGCGATCAACAACTACATGACCTTTAGAAAACACCTGAAGGCAGCCCTGTTTAGGGAAGTTTTTAATCTGTAATATTTTAATGTATTTTAGTGTTTGTTGGAGGCCGCCCAGAGTGGCTGGGGGGACCCGGTCAGATGGGCGGGGTACAAATAATAAATTATTATTATTATTATTATTATTATTATTATTATTATTAGCAGGCATATAATAAAATAGCGGAGATTGCAAGGTGTTGGACTGGATGACCCTCAGGGTCCCTTCCAACACTACAATTCCATGAAATAAAAGTCGCAAAAGACAAGCAGGTGAATCTGTTGCATTTGCTTTTCACGCATCTTTCATCTCTCCGTAAGGCAGTTTGGTGCAGTGGTCAGAGTGCGCTGGAGAGACCAGACAGACCTGGGGGAGACCAGGGCTCAGCTCCCCACTCAGGCCAGACACCGACTCTCTCGGCGTGGCCTACCTCACAGGGTTGTTGTGAGGACAAAGCGGCGAGAGGGAGGCCCACGCCCGGTGGGGAGCGGAGCGCGGCATATAAAATGGCAATAAATACAACAAGGCCTCCAGCGGACATGACGCAAAACAGCAATGTCTTTTTAAAAAGGCGCTTGTGATTTATTGGCGGGGAACCACGTCCATGGCAAATAGCCTTTTGCTGGCGGGGCCGCTTTTAACCCTTTCACCACAGGGGAATAGAAAAAGGCTCCGCGGCCTTGTTCCCAGGCTCTCCCTGAGCGCTGTTGCTGAGGAGAGAACCATAGAGCTTTCCTCCCCGCCCACCCACGGACGAGGGAGGGAGAGCGCAGACGCGGAAGCGGCCGCTCTGCGCCTTCATCTCTATGGGCTCAGCGGACGCGAGGGGGAAAAAAAAAAACATGGCAGCCGGCGGAGGAGCGGCCCGCGGATCCTGAGGGGCCATTGCCCGCGCCGCCATGTACTCCTCCGCCGCCTCCTCTGCGACGCCACTGCCACCCTCCACCAGGCGGGACTTCATCACCGTGACCCTCAGCCCCGGCGGGGCGCTCGACGCAGCGGCGGCGACCGCCGGCGGCTACAACAACAGCAAGGCCTGGCGGAGGCGCTCCTGCTGGCGGGTGAGGGAAGAAGCCATAGAGTAGGGCCTGGTGGTGGGGTGCGTAGAGAGGCTGAGCGGCGCCCTCAGCGGGAGAGGCAATAAGGCCCGCCGCGCTCTGCCCTCTTCAGGCTGGGGTGGGAAGTGCCGCTCAGGGCGCATGCGTGCGTGCCTTGAAAAGCCAGGAAGCCCCGAGGGTGGGCATTGCATACCCAGCGTAGACCTTAGGGGGGTTGCTTTCCTCCTCCAACCTCCCCAGTCCAATCCAAGTGGAGCAGTTAAGAGTCATAGAACTGTAGAGTTGGAAGGGACCCCGAGGGTTATCCAGCCCGGCCCCCTGCAGCGCAGGAATCTCGGCTAAAGCATCCAGGACAGATGACCACCCAGAGTCCACCACCTCCCGAGGGAGACCGTTCCACTGTTGAACAGCTGCTACTGTCACAGAAAGTTCTTCCTGATGTTTGGTCGGAATCTTTTTTTTTGTACCTGAAATCCATGGGTTCAAGTCCTCTCCTCTGGAGCTGGAGAAAACAAGTTTGTTCCCTCTTCCATGTGACAGCCCTTGAGATTTAGATTTAGTTGTAGGGCCAGGTGAGAAGTGCAGTAGCTTCCTCTGATCCCTTCCCTGCAGTCTGAAATGGTTGCATTAGCTGCACTGGTTGGATTTCTGTCTCACTTTTCTGAATCATATGTATTGTTGTAGAATTACTGAATGATTGATTGCTTTCATATCCCACCTTCTCCAAGGAGCTCAAGGTACATGGTTCTGAGTGCCATAATAAAGCATGCAGTGTGACCCACTCCCTCATTTCATCCCCACAGCAACCCTGTGGGGTAGGCTAGGCAAAGATGCAGTGACTGTCCCAAAGCCACCCAGGGAGCTTCATGAGTGAGTGGAGGTTTGAACATTGGTCTCTGAGGTCCTAGCTTGACCTCCTAACCACTACATCAGCACCAGCTCTCAATCACCTTTGGGGAACGGGTGTGGGAGAGTGCAGCTGGAGGAGGTGATGGGGTGGATTCTGCTTGCTCTCCTTTCCCCCCGTTTGTGATGTTATTTTATCATCATCATCATCATTGTAATGGTTGATTGAATGGGTTTTTTTTAAGGGTAATATTATGGATAGTAAATGTTGGTGTGTTCACCTTTGTTCCTTCAAAGGGCAGGGTTATAAAAAGAACAGGAAGAGTCCCATAGGTGCAGGAAACTGGACCATTAGTAATAATTTATAAGAATCTCAATTCCAACATGTTTTGAGAACAAACATGGAGTTTACAGTTTAGATTAATAGACTCCTGCCCCTGGTGGGTTCCTTTCAGCTTTTAAATATAGGTATGTGAACAAAGGTCCATGGAGTCCAGGATCCTGCTTCCCTCAGTGGTCAACCAGATGCCCCCCCCACTGGAAGCCTTGGAGGAAGCCTTAAAGGCAACCCCCCCCCCCCAAGTTGGATGCTGCTAGTATCTAGTATTCTGAACACAGGCGTTCCAGCCCAGCTCCTCCTATGTTCTTCTGATAATTCAATCAGGCCAGAGGGGGCCTGTCAGGTCAAGCATCCTGTTCCCACAGAGGCCAGCCAGTTGCCCAATAGAAAGCCCACATGTGAGGCATAAATACAACTCCCCTCTCCCATTGTTGCTTCCTAGCAACTGATACTCAGAGACATGCTCAGAGACATCTGGTGGCTCAATACAGCCATCACGATTAGTAGTCATTGATAGGCTTTCCTCCTATTTACCGGTATTCTCCCCCCTCCCCCTTGATTTTCAGACCAACATTTCTTCTGCAAAGCAACTTGCATCAGTTCATGATGCTGGCAGCAGGTGCTGTACCTTCAAGGTGTAGGCAGGGTACTGAATCATCACAACAACAAAAGACAGACCTCTGGGGTGCAACAGGAAGCAGAGAGGTGGCATTAGCCCTGGCAGCTTCCTTTTTGAGAAAGAAATCTTGAACAGAGAACTGGCTCTGTGTTTTTCTCAGAAAGCTGCTGCTGTCAAGCCATGAAAAAGTCAAGAAGCGGCCTTGATCCAGATCTCATGAGCTGTGTTGTACGTAAGAGGAATCTCTGGCATTTTTTGTTTTAGGCAAGATGCTGACAAGAGAGGGAGGTGCCCAAGTGCAGTTAAATCAGGGCAATTGTGGAGGCGCGTGGGACAAGAAAGGTTCATGTTGCTTCCCTTTATAAACCTTATAATACTTCTTAAAACAATTCAGTCTGTGGTGCCATCTTCTTTCTAATCCCTCCTTAATGGGATAACTATGGTGGCTGCATAGAACCTCCATGTTCAGAGGCAGTGTGCCTCTTGAGTGCCATAGGGGGGGCCCTCCTGTCCTGCTTGTGGGCTTTCCGGAAATATCTGGCTGGTCGCTGTTGGAAGCAGGATGTAACACTAGGTGGACCTTTCATGTCATTCAGCAGGATTCTTCTTCTTTGTGGAGCTATATCAGTGGTTTTTATTTAGGATCTGTGTTCAGAAGCAGGAGGAGATGCTGGAGGCATAGAGAGAGGCCAGGGAGGCTGTTGTATTTCCTGTTTTGGACTTTCCAGGAGGCATCTGGCTGGCCTCTGTTGGAACCAAGTGTTGGACTGGTCAGTCTGATCCAGCAGGACTGCTCTTCTGCTTTTTTCTACCAAAGCCTGTCGGCATTCTCCACAGTCACAGAGCAATTTAAGTTGTTTAACTGTGTCTGCTTGCATTTTGTTCCTTTCCCCTTCCCTCCACTCTCCCAGATTTTAAGTCCTTATAGGATGTGTGTGTGTGTGTGTGTGTGTGTGTGTGTGTGTGTGTGTGTGTGTTATACTGTAGAGCAGAGTGGGCAGAAAATAAGTCAGGATCTGTAGGTAGATTGGGATCCACTGCTAGATCTCTGGGTAATCTGAAGAACATAAAAAATGATTTCTCACTCCCAGTTGCTTACAAATTTATTGTGTACAGTTCTGGTTGCCTTACCACAAAAATGTTATTGTAGAGTTGGAGGGCAACCAAAATTATCAGTTGGGGGTTGGGGTTGGAGTGACTTTCCAATGAGGGAAGTTTGCAGCATTTGAGACTTTTTAATTTAGAAAAAAGGCAAATAAGAGGTGGCAAGATAGAAGTTTATAAAATGATGCTTGGTATGAAGAAAGTGGATAGAGAAAAGTTTTTCTTCATTTATTATAATACTCACTGAATGTTGGAAGATCCTGTGTTCCTAACAATGGTATCAACAAACTTACCCCAAATATTGCTGAAATACTGAAAACTGGGGAGGCGGGAACCCAGAGTGGATATTTGATGTAGTTCCGCTCAGTTCTGGTGCTCATAAGAAGTTCCTGGGCTCAGAAGTCTTTCATTCTAAGATTTTGGTTTTTTTGATATGGTCGATCTTGGGCTTCCAGTAAAAAAGCAAAGTGGATCCAGCAAAGCTGAAGTCTGCCCACCCTTATTGTAAAGTTCCATATGTGGTAAAGGAACGCTGTCTACATAATTGCTTCAGAGATGCATCCTTGCTATTCTGTGTATAGTGAAAAGGGAGATACAAACTGGGAAGTGTTTAGTGCAGCTTGTGAAAACTCACACAGAGACCTGTGGTGTCAATGCATTCATGCCATGAGCTAGGGTTCTTTTCTGATTAGACTTGTGAGTTTTTTGCATTATTTATATATTGCTATATAAATAGCACAGTTATTATATTTGCTTTTCTGATTTCTCTCTATATTGTTTCAATCTCAGAAATGGAAGCAGCTGTCCCGCCTTCAGCGGAGCTTGATCCTCTTCCTGTTTGCCTTTCTGGCTGTCTGCGGAGTCATCACTTATGCAAACATGTCTGAACCCTGGAAAAGTAGGTCTATTTCACTTACTTAGATTTTCTGCAGCTTAGTAAGGTTGCAGATTTGTAATTTGTAATTTTTAAAAAGCAACTAAAGCTTTCATCCTAAACTCAAGACAGGTTTGGAAAGTTCTATACACAGAGAGGGTCCTGTATGCAAAAGGAAGAGGCCCGTCATTGGTGGGAGGCCAGTTTTAAAGCAGCAACCCCTGGAGAAAATTTAAGGGCATCTTTGCTTATTTTCAGAGGCTGTTCTGCTTCTTTTGTGTTACTGTACTCAGCGGTGCTGAATGCAAGTTTAGACCACGGTGAAAATTTCCCCCCCCAGGCCTCCCTAAACAAGGGTATACAGTGATACCTCGGGTTACAGACACTTCAGGTTACAGACGCTTCAGATTACAGACTCCGCTAACCCAGAAATAGTACTTCGGGTTAAGAACTTTGCTTCAGGATGAGAACAGAAATCACGCGGCAGTGGGAGGCCCCATTAGCTAAAGTGGTGCTTCAGGTTAAGAACAGTTTCAGGTTAAGAACGGACCTCCAGAACAAATTAAGTTCTTAACCCGAGGTACCACTGTACTGGCTAAAAAGTATTTACATGGGATGTAAAACAAATTCATGATCTCATTTGGGTGTCAATAATAAATACGATATTTTTGTACCTGCTGAGAATGTTAAGATCCTAATGACTTACCTATATACTCGAGTATAAGCCTAGTTTTTCAGCACGTTTTTTGTGCTGAAAAAGCCGCCCTCGGCTTATACTCGAGTGAGGCAGGCAGTGGCTCCTATGAAGCTTTCCCAGGTTTTTTGTGGTAAAATTGGGTGCCTCGGCTTATATTCGGGTCGGCTTATACTCGAGTATATACGGTATATAAGTAGTATAAGCATATAAGCATCTACACGATCATTGCTGAACTAGTCATACACTTGAAACATTCAACTTGTACTTCATTGTATTCGCATGGTGTTCACTTACAAAAACCTACAAATGTGACATCGTAAGATGAGACTGTGCTGTCGTATTGTCAAAGCGTAGAAGCGAATGTTCGTAGACAGTTGGAAGTACTCAGAAATCATAGAATCATAGAGTTGGCATGACATGGAAGGACACTGGGCAACTTATAGAGAACTCTTGGACTTTTCAGAAGTAGTAAGATTTTAAAAAGGAGGGACTTGGACAAGTGGTGATGGATTGGTTACAGTATCATCAAATAAATGATGTGTTAAAACTGGACAAAAGAAGGGGTTTTTTGACCCAAAGTTCACAGTTTGAAAGAGAGATTATTGATAGTAAAGAAAAATCATTTCTAAAATGTATTAACTACTATCAGAATGGGAGACAAAAGATGAATTGGTAAAATTCATTTGGTAAATGAATTGGTAAAATGTGTAAAAAAAATATATGATCCATTGGGCAAGGGATATAGGGCATAATATAGAAATGAGTGCCTGGGAGAAATTATGGAAAAAAGATCTAAAATTTACTGCATGTTACACATGGAAGGAAAACCATATGAAAATGATCTATAGGCGGTATTTGACGCCAAGTAAATTAGCTAAGATGTATAAAACTGAAGGTAGGAAGGTAAACGGCGTTTCCGTGTGCTGCTCTGGTTCGCCAGAAGCGGCTTAGTCATGCTGGCCACATGACCTGGAAGCTGTATGCCGGCTCCCTTGGCCAGTAAAGCAAGATGAGCACCGCAACCCTAGAGTCAGTCATGACTGGACCTAATGGTCAGGGGTCCCTTTACCTTTACCTTTATAAAACTGAAACTGATAGTTGTTGGAAGTGTAAAGAAAAAGAAGGCACATTTTATCATATATGGTGGACATGCGAAAGGGTTAAAAACTTCTAGGAAATGATGAGTTGAAAAAAATGTTTAAAACCCCAGAAGCTTTTCTTTTAGGCATAACAGATGTAAATATACCCAGGGATCGCAAATTTATTTTTATGTATACTACTACAGCTGCATGGATGGTGTATGCTCAGAGATAGAGGGAAGATACAATACCAACGAAGGAAGAATGGCAGACAAAGTTAATAGAATATATAGAAATGGCAAGACTGACAAGCAGAGTAAGAGATCAGGATAAAAAAATATTTGAGGAAGATTGGAAATGTTTTATGGAATATTTAGAGACATTGTAAACATATTAAGAAGTTAACAGTAACAGAATTCAGCAGTAAAAAAGATACTGAGATACGAAGATGAGGAAAATAAGATACAGGGAGAAATTAGAATATGTAGTGGAAAAGAAAGTAATAAAATGCACCATGGAAGGGGGGGAGTTAATATCAATTGTGTATTTCTTTTATTTGAAATGTTGTTACTGTTTCAAGTGTAAAATAAAAATGAAAATAAATTTTTTTTGTGGGGGGGGAAATCATAGAATTGGAAGGGGCCACAAGGGTCATCTAGTCCAGCCCCTTGCAATGCAGGCTCGAACTCACAACCATTAGATTAAGAGTCTCTTGCTCTACTGGCGGAGCTAACTTGCTGTTGATGCTTAGTTCATGGCACAAGTTTGCAAGCTATTATTTTGGAATTGTGCGTGCATTGAAGATGAAATACATATTTTGTTAATATGTTACATAAAACATGTGCAAATTAGTCAGGACCCCCTCTGGACTGCTGGGCCCCAGCTGCACCTGCTGCCCTGTCATCAGCCCTGACTGTAATAATGAATGAATGAATCAAAAGATCAAACCTGGTCTCAGCTCTTTCGGCTAATTTGTAAGGAATTATGCCAATTCTTCTTGGTGGGTGATTTTTGTTGTGGGAGCAAGATACATTGGACAGTGCACAATGATTTGGTTTCCATGGTTTTGTTTATTGTTCTGGTAAGCCTGAAGCCAGCATGTAAACATGTTTAACTGGGTGAGATCTTACCAGGAGTCTTGGATGTTCATTTCATTATGTTGCATCAGGTGGCATTCACTGCAGTTAATTTCTCTTTTTAGGCCTAACCAGCAGAGCTTCAGAGGAACAGAAAACTTATATGGAGATCCCTGGGTTGAAGCCAGCAAATCAGGCAGTTCTCCCGATTCCACAAAACGCTGATGCCAATCTGGGGGATTTTTCACTTCAAGTAATTCTCTTTTTTTGGAATTTAGAAGGTTGGGGGTAGCAGCTTAACACACAGCAAGCACCCTCTGTATCTAAGCATATGATAATATTTTATTATTTGACTAATTGTGCTGTTTAAAATGTGTATTTTATATTTGACTTTCCTTTAGTAATGCTTCCTTTTGAAAAGGTGAGTAAGAGGTGACATGATGAAAGTTTATACAACAATGCATGGCATGGAGAAACGGGAAACAGAAAAGTTTTATTTCTCCCATAACACTGGAACTCATGGACATCCAGTGAAGCTGAATGTTGGAAGACTGAGGAAGAGAAAATAAATTACTTTTTCATGCAGCACATAGTTAACTTTGGAACTAGCTCCCACAGCTTGGATGGATTAAAAAGAGGATTAGACAAATTCATGGAGGATAAGGCTATCATTAGCTACTAGCCGCAACAGCTATGCTCTGCCTCCACAGTTGGATACAGCAATTTTTCTAAATGCTGGTTGCTGCAAGCTACAAGGGTGGAGGAGAGTGCTCTTGTGCTCAAATCCTGCTTGCAGAGGTGACACAATAGACGTTTACAAAATCATGCATGGCACAGATAGAGAGACGTTTTCTCCCTCTCTCATGACACTAGAGCTTGGGGTCATCCAGTGAAGCAGTAATTCTTCTGACTACCAGTTGCTAGATGCCACAGAAGGGGAGGGTGCTCTTGTGCTCAGGTCCTGCTTGTTGGTCACCTGGTTGGCCACTGTAAGAACAGGATGCTGGACTAGATGGGCGATTGGCTTGATCCAGCGGGCTCTTCTTAGGTTCTTATGAGTACCTAAAATCCAACAACCCTGCCACAAAGAAAGAACAGGAGAGGGTGGCCTTCATTTGTCTTTTCTACCATTGCTTATCTTCTCAAGGCTGTCTGGAACACAGCTTGATTAATCATTAATCTGAGGAAATGCCAGACTAGTGACTAGGCTTCTCTGCCAGCACTTTTGCTTCTCAAAAAGGAGACTGAGGTTTACAAAAGGCCCTATATGATTGCTTCACATCTTTAATCTTTGACTCCCAGCCCAGGACTCCACCTTGTGTCTTTTGCAGGTTGCTGACAAAGTCTTGCGTGCTTACCACTCATATAAGCAAGTCTCTGGGTGACAGCCCTGTCCCTCAAGCCCTGGGCCACTGGTGTGTCACCTAGTGTGGTCAGAGGTTGCTGCTGAAGGAAGCTCAGGTCCACTTTGGATACAACTTCTCTGGCAAAGTAGGCGAGAGAAGTGGTCTATGTCCTGAATTTTCCTTGTCTGAGGTTTGGCAGGATTGCTTTTGGGGGGGGGGGGAAGCACCCTATCCTGTCTCATTGGATGGTGCAATTATGACTCTCTTTTGCTTTGGAAGCAGGGCTGTGCAAATGGCTTCATGCTCCGTCCCTTTTCGTGGGAGGCCCCTTCCATTTTCCAGTCTTGCCTGTACTTCAAGGCAAGGGGGACCCTCACAGAGCTTCAGATCGTTGTCATGGTAGTAGGTGGCATCACTATTACTGGCCTGTTTTCTTTTGACCTGATGAGAGAAGCCTCTCTTAAAGAAGCAAATGGAGGCTAGTAATGAGGCCAGGACTCAGTGGGGCTTCCTGTCCTGAGAAACTAGGAAATGGCTGGATTCAGTTCCCTGTCAACAGATGAAAGGGGAGAGCTGAAGGTGGGGGCAGTTTCAGTTTATCCCAGCCCTGCAGATATGGTCACAGACATGGGCATAGAGCCAAGTCTCCCCTTTCTTCCCAGTCTTGTCTGCCAAAGGTGACAAAGCAAGTGGCTATTTACAGGTATGTGTAGGTGTGTATGGGAAGGTGGGAAGTCATTGTTTTCTTCCTCTGCTCCATTTCCTTAGAAACCTCCGAAGCAGCTTCCTGTCCGGCGGGGACCTCCTAACCTACAGATCAGGCCACCATGGAGAGACTCGAGGTTGAACTTCCCAGGTGAAGCAGCCAAGGAGGAGGGAGAAGCTGGCCAGACTGGTAAAGAACAAAAAACGGAGAAGTCCGTCATCAGGTAGTTGGCTGGAGGAGCATTGCTTGGTTGCAGGAAAGTTATAACACACATTTTGACCCTTTAGGAGAGACAACTGCGGGAGCAGCAGGAATGGAGATGTGAAGCTAACATGGAAAACATTTAGTGACAGATGCCTGGGCTTCAGTTCAGCTGGGGGTTAAGTTCTGAGACTGTAAGGAGAAGCTAGAGGCTGGCACCACAGAGGACCTGGGAGTGTTCTGGGCATAAGGGGCAGTAAGGGAGAACCATTTAAGAGACTTTTGTGCGGAGAAATCTGCACCCCCAGGAAAAGGGGAGCAGCTATCTTTGGGGCCGCAGCACCCCAATCCTTGATTGAGCCTTTGTTGTGCATCTTTCTGATGTTGCTGTGACAGCAGAACCCAGCCAGTATTCCTTGAATAGTTCTCTTTTTGCAGCTGGAGAGGAGCAGTGATTGAGCCGGACCAGGGCACAGAACCTCCTTCCAACAAAATAAAGGAACCAGACAGGCCCTTGCCTGTGGAATCCGAAGATACTAAAGAGCCAGGTAATGAGTCAAGGGGAACCCCCATCTCTGGTGAAGTCAAAGCTTATTCCTGCCATGCAGGCAGTTGCTGGTTACTGCTACACAAAACAGACAGGTCTGAAACAGACATGTCTGTTGGGTACAGAGACTCTGTTGGGGAAATATCCAGGTTCAAGCCTGATACCCTGGGCTGCTTGGAACGGCCAGTAGAATCCAGACACCAGTCGTCAGTAAAACAGGATGTTTATATAGGTGTTGCAGGGCCAATGCATCACAACCTCATCCAGCAAGTAGTGACACAAGCACAAGCATGTATAAAGTTACAAGCAAAGGGTCAGGTCTGTCCATATATGGCAATAACTTCCACCTTCCAACTTCTACTGTCTTCTACAAGAGATGGCAACAGGCTTCTAACTTCCTTATCTCTTCTCCTACAACAGTTAAAACAAGTTCCTGCTTATGTGCTACTTTGTCCTTCTCTCATGGTTCTGTTGTGAACACAGCCTTCACATTCTAACCTTCACTAGCTCAGTCCTCAAACACTTTTCAATTTCCATTCTATAATTTATCTGACATATTAGTGAAGGTGGGGGCTCAAGCTTTCTTCCTGCCATTTCCCCTTTGTTTCAGACAGTATGGCTGCATCTAACATTCAAATATGGTTTATTTTAACCTTTTTAAACGCTCATCTATGGTTTTGTTTTAGCCGTGGTTTGTTGGAACAAACTAGGATCAGTCTTGTGGACAAACAAAGCAACCATGCCTAATTTTGCCTAATGCTGATTTCACTTTTCTAATTGCTCTTGCCTCACATCTCTGGCCATGTGAGCGTCTGGGGAGGGATGCTGAAAAAAACAACCAGGTTCATGCCAGTACATTGCATTCAAAAAGTAATGGGAAATCATGATTAGCACAAGCCAGTGTTTGTAAGCCAGCTTCAATCCATGACTTCACATTCTGAATTGTTATCCCCGCCCCCCCATTTATCAAACTTATTAGTCACTTGCCACCTGAAGGTCTCCAAACAACTTACAGTAACAAACAAACAAACACACAACCATAAGGGAAGGGAAAAAAATAAGGGTATTGTATAATACATTAATATATTGTCTAACGAAACACTTATGAAAAAGCAAAAAATAATAATATTGCCTTATAAATACAGTGTTCACTATAAGCTTAACTAATAAATTTGATAAATGGGGGGGGGAAATGGTTTGATAGTTGACTAGAGTAGGCGAATCATGCAATGTCAGAAGGGGCCCTTGCCTAAACAGAACCCAGAGAGCTGGTCCCAGCAGCTAAGTTCCTGTGTCCTAGAGTTGAGTTCTTTTGCTTTCTGATTTTAGTACCTCTCAATGAGCGCCAGATGGCAGTGATAGAAGCATTCCGCCACGCTTGGAAAGGCTACAAGGAGTTTGCCTGGGGCCACGACGAGCTGAAGCCCATCTCTAAGTCATTCAGCGAATGGTTTGGCCTTGGCCTAACACTCATTGATGCCCTGGACACCATGTGGATCATGGGCTTGAAAGAAGGTCTGCCCCATTTCTCCCATGTCAGCTTTTTCATTTGGCCTCATTTACTTGATTTATTTTACCAAATGTCTATACCACTTCATCGTAGCAGAACCTCTTGAGTGGTTTATGGGAAGTGTTAAAATCACCAGTAAGACAATTAAAAGCAAAGTCAGTAAACAGAAAGAAGATATTTTAAAACATGCCTGCTTTTATGTGTCTTCATAGGCTTGCTCAAACAAAAATGTTTTAAGCAGAAAAAAATACAGTGAAGGCACTTGCCTGATGCCAATAGGCAGGGAGTTCCAAAGAGCAGGTATTGCTGTGCCAGAAGAATGATTTATTGCAGCTGCAGAACAGGTATTATGTGGCATCTGCAACAGTGGCAGATCTTCAGATCAGAGGGGTTGAATGGGCACATGCGGAGTGAGGCAATGCCCTCCTTTCCATTGTTTCTCTTGCTCCGCCAGTGTTATCTGAAGAGCAAGAACCTTTCTGCCAGAGCTGGCCCATTACCTTGAATATTAGCACACTTTGCAGTAGCTTCAGAAGATTTTCTTTTCTGTCTTTTGTGTGTGAGTTTGGGGGAGGGGATTTAGTTTGGGCCCCCAACCCCAGGTTGACCATGTCTGCTATGGAGAGCTTCACCTGCCCCCTACCCCCACCCACTTCCACATGCATGAATGGTAGAGAGCTATATTGGGCAGGGGCCATAGCTGCAGCAGAGCACACTGCAGATGCAGAAGGCACTGGCATCATCTCCAGTTGAAAGGGTCCAGGTGACAAGTGATGGCAAATACACATTTCTGCATGAAAAGCTGGAGAGCTGTTGCCAGTTAGAGTAGGATCAGTGGTCAGGGATGATGGGAGTTGTAGTCCCAAAACATCTGGAGTGTCAAGGTTAGCCATCACTGTCCTAGGCCAACAAAGGAAACCTGTGTTCAGCAGCTTGGGAGGCTGCTCTTTTACCTGGCATCCAGGAGATGAGGTGAGCCCTCATCTCCTGGATGCCAGGTAAAAGAGCAGCCTCCCAAGCTGCTGAACACAGGTTTCCTTTGTTGGCCTAGGAGCAGGAGAAGCTGTGTTTATACCCAGTGGGGGGCTTTCCTGAGTTTTCCCTTCCCCAGCAGCCCAGAAAACCTTGGTGTAGGGTTTGTGTTGAAATCTCTTGACTCCCTTCCCCAACGCAGAGTTCAAAGAAGCAAGGAAGTGGGTTGCCACTGACCTCAACTTCAATAAGAATGTGGACGTCAATCTATTTGAAAGCGCCATTCGGATCCTTGGGGGCCTGTTGAGCACTTACCACCTCACGGGGGACAGCCTCTTCCTAGAAAAAGCTGTAAGTAATCCTGCAATCTTGCAGTCCAACAACAACCAATGTCCCCCACCCCGCTGCTGCTGCCGCCAAATCCCCACAACAATGTCTGAACATTTCTGGCACTCTTGAAAAAGTAGCAGCGCTGTGGAGTTGAAAACTGGGGGAAGTCAGCTTAAAACCAGTGTCTGTTTACAGTGTCTAATTGGATGTTTTCCATACCCACTCCTGCCACCTTGTCATGAGTCCCAGAGAGACATTGTAGATAGACTGGTCAGACCCCGAGAGGGTTGGGGTGTTGGAGGAGCTCCCTGCTGGTGACCCTGGGGAGACAGGCTGTGCCTGGGCCTTGAGAGGCTGGAATCCAACCTTGGGGAAGGTCCCGGTGGTGTAGCCTCCCAGCACTCTGCTCTGTCCCCTTTCTGCGTCACCTGGGAGTGCTGTGTCCACCCCACAACCCCCAGCTCCTGTGCCAGTTTCGCCTCTGATCCTGACACCTCTGCTGCAGCACCAGAGTCCACTCCAACTCATCCTCTTAGGAAAAGTTAGACACTCATCAGGAAGAAAGGGTATTCAAGGAAGACTGGAAAATGTTTGTTGAATATATGAAGAATCGTTGTAAACAAATTCAGACAGCAGGATTAGAGTAAATTCCAGCAGTATAAATTACATTGAGATTGTTGTTGTTGTTGTTTAGTTGTTTAGTCGTGTCCGACTCTTCGTGACCCCCTGGACCAGAGCACGCCAGGCACTCCTGTCTTCCACTGCCTTCCGCAGTTTGGTCAAACTCATACTGGTAGCTTCGACAACACTGTCCAACCATCTCGTCCTCTCCTTGTGCCCTCCATCTTTCCCAACATCAGGGTCTTTTCCAGGGAGTCTTCTCTTCTCATGAGGTGGCCAAAGTCTTGGAGCCTCAGCTTCAGGATCTGTCCTTCCAGTGAGCACTCAGGGCTGATTTCCTTCAGAATGGATAGGTTTGATCTTCTTGCAGTCCATGGGACTCTCAAGAGTCTCCTCCAGCACCATAATACGTTGAGATAAAATGGATAAAATAGGATACAGAGTGAATAGAATATCAAACAGCAAGGGAAAGTTAAAAGGAGCCATGGAATGGAGGGAAGGGAAGTCAGTGTTTAATGTATTGTACAGTATTTGGTGTATGTTAATGTAAAAAAATGTAACAATGAAAATCCCACATAACAGGACCCAGGTTGTGTGTGTGCTTGTCTTCATTTGCTTAGCCAGACACAGCACCTGTTGTTTCTTTGAACCCTGTTTTGTACCACACTGATTTGAGCATTGAAGATATTGGTAGAGACTGCACTCTGAGTTCGAGTTCTCAATCCGGTGAGAGCCAGGACACTTGCTGATAAAGGGCTCTGCAAATCCAAGGATTGGGGAAATCGTTTTGTGTGCTGTGGATATGAGGGAGACCCTCAAGGGCAGCCTCCCCCAACCTGGTGCCCTCCAGATGTTGTGGACTGAAACAGCCAGTGGTCAGGCACGATGGGAGCTGCAGTCCAATACCTGAGTCTGGGGAATACTGCTTTGCCTGTTCTCCTCTCAGTGACACTTCAGAGCAGCCCACCCGTGGCAGATCCAGATGTCAAGCAAATGATGAGCATTAGTGACATTCTGTTTGGTTGCTGAGCTTGGATGCAGCAAACCACTTAGCTTCTTTGATATCCCTGAGAGAGTTGTTGATTTTTGCTTCTTGAATGGCTACCCTCTCTCCCTACCCCCCATCCCACTCCATGTTTAAAGGCAAGCTGTGTTTGAAACTGAGGGAAATGTCAAGAGGCCTTGGTAATATTGCGTAATATAGTGGGGGTGTGGGTCTGTTCTAAAATGTCAGGCATGAGCCTTTAGGCTCTTCTGAAGTAGCTCTTTGGACCCCAGCAAGTCAGTACTGGCTTTGGCAGCCCCAGAATGCCCCCACCCCCTTCAGAAAACAGGCTTCGTGATGGAGGGCCCCACCTCCAAGGCTGGCTAGCTCACTAGTTCTGAAATGGCATGTCAGGGAATGTGTGGGATTCTCCAGGGCAAGACTGGAGATGGTAGATAGCTTTCCATGAAAGGCAGCTAGCACATAGCCACTGACTGCATTATAGAATAATAGAATTGGTTTCCAGACCCTTGATCATCTTGGTTGTCCTCCTCTGCACGTTTCAACTTGTCAACATCCTCCTTAAATTTGGTGCCCAGAACTGGATGCAGTACTACAGGTGTGGTCTGACCAAGGCAGAATAGAGTGGGACTAGTACTTCCCTTCATCTGAACACTACTTCTGTTGATGCAGCCTAGAATTGTGATGGCTTCTTTTGCTGCTGCATCACACTGTTGACTCACGTTAAATTTATGACCCCTAGGTCATTTTCACATGAACTGCTAGTAAGCCAGGTATCCCCTGTCTTATATTAGTACAGCTTGTTCTTCCTGCCTAAGTGCAGAACCTTACATTTGTCTCTATTGAAATTCATTTTGTTAGTTTGGGCCCAGTTCTCCAATCTGTTATAAGGTCATTTCAATCACAATTCTGTATTCTGCAGAATTAGCTACCCCTTCCAGCTTGGTGTCATCTGCAAATTTGATTAGCATCCCCTCAATTCCTTAGTCCTAGTTGTTAATAAAGATACTGAACAACAATGAGTCCAGGACAGAACCCTGCGGCACCCCTCCTGTCCCTGTTCTTCAGGATGACGAGGAACCACTAATGAGAACTCTTTGGATTCAGTCAGTCAACCAGATACAAATCCACCTCACAGTTACCTCGTTCAACCCACATTTTATCAGCTTGCTCGCAAGAATATCATGGGGGGCTTTGTCAACACCCTTACTGAAATCAAGATACACTATTTCCACAGCGTTCCTCTGATCCACCAAGCTTGTGACTCCCATCAAATAAAAGAAATGTGATTCATCTAGCATGACTTGTTTTGAGAAACCCATGCAAAATCTTAGTACTCACAGTATCCTTTTCTACATGCTCACAGACCAACTGTTGAATTATTTGTTATAGGACCTTTCCTGGTATCATTGTCAAGTTCACCGGTCGGTAGTTACCTACGTCTTATTTCCCCCCTTTTTGAAGATGGAGACAACATTTGCCTGCCTCCAGTCTGTAGGGACCTCACCTGTTCTCCAAGATTTCTCAAAGATCATAAACAAAGGCTCTGAAATTACACCCCCAATCTCCTTTAGTACCCTTGGGTGCAACTCATCAGGCCTTGGAGATTTGAAATCAATTAAAGTAGCTAGGTATTCCCTTACTACCTCTTCTCCTGTCCTGGGCTGCAGCTCTCTCCTTGCATCATTTATTCTGTTATCACCAGGTTGGGCATCACTTTCCTTTTGGGTGGCGACAGAGGCAAAGTAGGTGTTGAGTAGTTCCGCCTTCTCTCTGTCACTCAATAGCATTTCTCCGTCTTCCCTAAGCAGAGGACCTACCACTTCCTCTAGCTTCAGACATAGCAGAAGAAACCTATTATTATTATTATTATTATTATTATTATTATTATTATTATTATTATTATTATTATTATTATTATTATCTCTCGCAAGCCTGAGCTCATTCTGAGCTTTAGCCAGCCTGACCTTCACCCTGCAACTGTTGGCTACTCTTCTTTACCCCTCCTTTGTGATTTCCCATTTCTTCCATTTCTTAACTCTCAGCTCATCTGTAAGCTCCTTATGCAGCCACACTGCTTTCCTTAGATGCCTCCCACTTTTCTTTCTTGTTGGTATGGTCTGCATTTGGGCGTTCAATATTTCTCCATGTAGAAACTCTTATCCATCTTGGTCTCCTTTCTCTTTGAGTATTTCTGACCATGGGATCTCACCCAGTAGCTCCTTCAGCTTTTCGAAATTGGCCTTCTTAAAGTCCAGAGTGCTTGTCTGACTACACTCAGCTTTCCCTTGCCTCTGTATCATGAAACCCACTTCCTCCCAAGTTTCCAAGTACTTCCACTTTGTTGATCAGTTCCTTCCTGTTGGTGAGGATTGGGTCTAGAATAGATGATCCCTTTGTTGCTTCTTCCACCTTATGGGAAATGAAATTGTCAGTGATGCAATGGAGGAATTTGTTGAGCCTTTCATTCATGGCAGAATTTGAGTTCCAACAGATATCGGGGAAGTTGAAGTCTCCCATGGCTACTATATCTCTCTATATCTATGTTGCATTGGGTGCCTTCCTTACTTGTGAGGTGTGGCAGTGAGGTCCAGTGGGCCTGGCTGATGACAGCCCTATTAACTGAATGCATGACTGGAAATATTCATACAGCAAACCAAATTGGGTGGCTTGTAGAATAGCAAGTTTGAACCTGCACAAGGCAAACAAACTCAATGAAGCACTCGGATCCAGGTGGCAATCCCAAGTCCAGTAGCAACATGGCAATGCCTTGCAGACTGATTTAGCTGCCAATTTAGCTTATTCCTTATTGGACTAGATTACCCATTGGGGCCCTTCCAACCCTACGGTTCTGTGATTCATCAAAGTCGTTTTTGCTCACAGTGAATAATAAAATGATATTGGCTGTTCTCTTCTCCTCCTGTTTCTTCCCCCACCCCACCCTGCCAATATCACATATTCTTGACTGTTCAGAAAGATATTGGGAGCAGGCTCATGCCGGCCTTCAACACCCCATCTAAGATTCCATTTTCGGATGTCAACATTGGCCGGGGCACAGCGCATCCTCCTCGCTGGACATCTGATAGCACTGTAGCAGAGGTGACCAGCATCCAGCTGGAGTTCAGGGAGCTTTCGCGCCTTACTGGGGAAGAGAAATTTCAGGTATAGCTGTTGGTGAGCTCTTCTCTCCTTCCTTTTCTGATGGCATGCAGAGGGGGACCATTGGCCATCTAGTCCCACCCCTTCCATCCCTTGCCAGAAAATGGGAATGTTCATCTGTGCCATCCTGACTTTTGCAGGCCAGAAGTGGTAATAAATAGCTTCTGGGACATATATCATTCCTATGCTATATAGACTCGGGCACTTAAACTAAGACACCCAGAATGGAACAGATGGGAGGGAGGGGTTGGAGAGAGAATTGTCTGATATGATCCCAACAATTCCAAACCACCCCCACCACCCCCAGTATTTCCAGTAACCAATGCAGCAGGATTTAAGGTTCTATTTAAATACAGTGTAAAGTAGTTTCTCTTTTGGCAAGTTAATAGTTACTGTTTATGCCAGGAAAATAAAGAGCATGGAGAACAAGCTTGTCCATGCCAATTAGCCCAGCTAGCAAATGCAGGCCTTCTTGTTTAGATCTGGTATACCTCTAACTATTGGATTTTGAGAACGGGCAACCAGAGGGAACTGTTGCCTAGGAAGTCTTGCAGCCACTGAGAGAGAGGCACGTGGCTGGCCACCATTGGAAGCAGGGTGCTGGGCTGCATGGATCCTTGGCCTGGTTCAGGAAGGCTGTTCTTGCATTTTCGCTTGTCTCTGAGAAATCAAAATTTGAAACCCAGTCCATCTGTTTTTGTACTTTTCCCTGGGGTGGGGGTTGTGTAAGCGTACAAATGAGTCTCCCTTGTTTGTACATGTAGAAAGCAGTGGATGGGGTGATGAAACATGTCCACACCCTTGCTGGCAAGAACGACGGCTTGGTGCCTATGTTCATCAACACCAACAGTGGGCAGTTTACCCACTTGGGGGTCTATACTCTTGGAGCCCGAGCAGACAGCTACTATGAGTACCTGCTCAAGCAATGGATCCAGGGAGGGAAGAAAGAAAATGAGTAAGTCCTTTTTACTTTCCCATCGCCTCCTTTTTTTTAAACTCCAGATTACATTGAACCTTGCTGGAAGTGGGGAATAGGTGGGCATCAGGGGGCCTGTTGAAGATCTGTGCCCTCCGTATGGAGGCAGAATATTGAGTGACCTGGATGGAAACGCAACAGCATGTTGGAAATCTGCCCACTCCCCCAGGCATTTCATAATCCTCCTAAACCAGACTTCCCTAGCCTAGTGCCCTTCAAATGCTTTGGACTACAGCTCCCATCATCCCCAGCCAGCATGACTGTATGACGCTAGACCCAACTACTCTATTCCGAACTTAAAAATGGAAAGCGTAATGCTGGTGGTCAACAAAGAGGTTTAAAGACTCCCTCAAGGCAAATCTTTAAAAAATGTAGTATAAACACTAACAATTGGGAAACACTGGCCTGCGAGCGCTCCAGTTGGAGAACAGCCTTTACCAAAGGTGTCATGGGCTTTGAAGACACTCGAACTCAGGACGCAAGGGAGAAACGCGCTCAGAGGAAGGCACGCTTGGGAAACCCTCACCATGATCAACTCCCGCCCGGAAACCAATGTCCCCACTGTGGAAGGACGTGTGGATCCAGAATTGGCCTCCACAGTCACTTACGGACTCACGGTTAAGACAGTGTTCATGGAAGACAATCTTACTCGGCTACGAGGGATCACCAGAGAAGATGACACTAGAGCTGGTAGTAGTGCAGCTGGGGCTAATGGGAGTTGTAGTCCAAAGCATCTGGAAGGGTGCCAGTTTACATAAGGCTGTCCTGTTTTTTTCTGTTCTGAAAAAGCCATTTTGCTCTATGACCTGTGACAGTTCATTCACAGATTGACACACACAAGGTAAATGTGAATGTCACACAGGCTGGAAGTGTGAAAGAGCTCTGGTATCTTGTCTGCCTCTGCTGACAGCAGTCACAGTGCTTAAAGAACCAAGCCCTCCTGATGTGTGTGTGTGTTTATAATTGTCAGGCTTTTGGAAGATTACGTGAAGGGTGTCGAGGGGGTGAAGATGCACCTTCTCCGGAAATCGCAACCACGGAGACTGACTTTTGTTGGTGAACTTGCTCATGGCCGCTTCAGCGCTAAAATGGTGGGCTTGCTTTCCACGACTGGGAGAGCTATTTGTTAACATTGTTTTCTCTTGACTACTCTGTTTTGTAAAGAAGTCTGATTCCTAGTTCCATTTTTCTCCTCCCTGAACCACCAGACTTCACCCGTTTTTATCTGTAAGGGTGTCCTGGTCTTTGACTTTGTAAAAGGCTGGCACCTCTCCTCCTCTTTCATGAAAGTTAGGCAGCAATCCTGTACATCTTTTCTTGACTGTGATCTCCACTGAATACAGTGGGATATAGTTCTGAGTGTATGTGGACTGCTAGCAAAATTTTTCCTTTCTATTCCACAAACAAAATCTTAATTCCAATGGATAAAACTAGCTGAATTCGTCAATGCACTATCACATTTTGGTGGATGCCCTCTTAGTGTTGTAGATCTGTCTTTTTCTAGGCTCTGGGGCACCTCAAAAACTTTTCACCGGTTCATTCAAGGAGTAGCTCCCATGAAAACTGTGGGGCTTCCACTCCTCAAGTCGTCCATTGCACAGCCACAGGGAACTGCCGGCTGTGTCCTAGGGTACAATCTTCAGCTCATGTCCGGCAGCATTCTTCCTCTTCCCTCCCCATCCTCGTTTCATTCTGGGTTGTCTCTATTAAGATCATAAGCCTTTATTTTTAATTTCCACCCCCAAGTGCACTGTCAGGAAAGCAGTATACATAGTAAAAACCCCACATTGAAATGCAGAGACCTGGATTACCCCATCCGAATGGCACACATGCCCAATAACCCTTTTCAACATCCTCTGGTTCTGTACCAGGGCTCCTTGCAGACAAATTGCCAGAGAAGTCTCTCCCGCCCACCCCCCAGCATAGACTTTGAAAACTCTCATAGAGATTTGGTTCTTCCTTAACTCTTGCCATGTGTTTCCTGAGCAGGATCACCTGGTCTGCTTCTTGCCTGGAGCCCTGGCTCTTGGTGCCCACAATGGGCTCCCCGCGGACCACATGGCCTTGGCAGTGGAGCTGGCAGAAACCTGCTACCAGATGTATGCGCAAGTGGAGACGGGCCTGAGCCCAGAGATTGTCCACTTCAACATGCATGCACAAAAGGACCGGAAGGATGTGGAAATAAAGGTGAGCAACTCAGCAGGTGGGGGGGTGGGGAATCTCAGCCCTGAGTGAATCTAACACCCTTTCCCTTCGTGGACCCCCTTCCCTTTTAAGCAGCAGGACTGCTGTGTCCTCTTGACTTCAGCAAAGTTTCCACTCGCCCATCTCTCCACCCCAGCAAGCTTACAGGCCCAAGGCCCACCCCCAGCACCTCCACTTACAAGCACGGCAGAAAGCAACCTGAGGCAGGGGCACAGCTGCTCAGCCTCTGGTCGCTGCTGTTGCAGGCAGGAGTGGGACAGATGCACCAACATACAAGGTTTGACTGTTGGTCCATGTGTTCCAGCTGTATTGCAATATTGTGTGGTTTTTTTTGGGGGGGGGTCTAAAACTGAGAGGTGCTGCTTTATTAAAGACCATCTAGAGAGAAGATACAGGAGAGTCCCAATTTGTAGCTTGGGTCTCTTAGCAACTGTGCAACTTCATGGTAAGTACGAGTGAGAGGGCCTTTGGAAGAGTCTTCCCTGGGCAGCTTGCCTGGCACCATCTTTGTGGTGTTTTAGTGCCATGAGAAGCTTTCTATTCAACCGGGGCCTATTAAATGGTTAGCTGGTGTCACCTGGGCCTTGTGATTCTTAGCTCTGTGTCAGGGGTGCAACTGAGTTTTGCTTTTGTGGTTTCCTGACTTCTTTGATTCACATTGTTTTCTTATTTATTAAAAGACACCTAAGAGAACAATGTTATGAAGCAACAAATGCAATAAAATGAATAACTTAAGAAAATAAATAAGCAAGCTACTAGCTGTTGTGTATTACAAGCACCTATTAGGGATGTATACTCTGACATGCGGGTGGTGCTGTGGTCTAAACCACAGAGCCTAGGGCTTGCTGATCAGAAGGTCGGTGGTTCAAATCCCTGCAATGGGATGAGCTCCCGTTGCTCGGTCCCAGCTCCTGCCCAGCTAGCAGTTCGAAAGCATGTCAAAGTGCAAGTAGATAAATAGGTACCGCTCCGGCGGGAAGGTAAACTGCATTTCTGTGCGCTGCTCTGGTTCGCCAGAAGCGACTTAGTCATGCTGGCCACATAACCTGGAAGCTGTACGCCGGCTCCCTCGGCCAGTAAAGCGAGATGAGCGCCGCTACCCCAGAGCCGTCCGCGACTGGACCTAACAGTCAGGGGTACCTTTACCTTTAATATATACATTATAAAAATGGACCTGCTCAGTGGGTATATTGCAAACATTTTGGATGAAGAAAAGTAAGGATTATGGTATAATGGAGGAAGGAGAGGCCAACACACACACACACACATCTCTCAGGGCTGAGGGATGTGGGGGTACAAATGGCCCCTTTCTTCTTGTATAATTCTTTATTTTTCCCCCTACCCCAGGCAGCTGACAGGCACAATCTTCTGCGCCCTGAGACAGTGGAGAGCCTTTTCTACCTGTATCGATTCACTGGTGATAAGAAGTATCAGGATTGGGGCTGGGAGATATTGCAGAGCTTCAATAAATACACACGGGTAAAGCGGATCTCTGGTGTGCGCTTTGGAAGGTCTTGGGCAGTCTTGGTCCGTATCTTCACACGATGCACAGCTGATGTGTGGAATTTGCTGCCACAAAATGTGAAGGCCTTGAGCTTAATTAACTTTAAAGGGTGTGGGTGTGCATGAGAAATCCAGTGGCTATTAGTCATAGTGGCTAAATGAAGCATCCATGTTCAGAAGCAGCATAGCTCTGAAGACCACTTGCTGAGGAGCAACAGCAGGGGAAGCCTGTTGTCTTTAAGCCCTGCTTGAGGACTTTACCTAGAGGCAACTGGCTGGCCCCTGTTGGAAGCAAGTGGTTGGACCTGATGTGTTCTTTGGTATGATCCAGTAGGGATGCTCTTAAGGTGTTTGTTTTTAAAGATTATCTCTCACTTTTCCAGCTTGTGTTAGCTGTCCAGGCCAGCCTCTACCAACCTGGTGTCCTTCAGACGTTTTGGGCTGCAACTCCCATCAGCCTCCAACACAATGAGTTGTAGTCTGAAACACATGGAGGACACCAGGTTGAAGAAGGCTGGCTTAGAACATTCAAGGCAGCCATAAGCAAGAATGGTAATACCAGGCAATGCAGGAAAGAAGACATTATTGGAGGGTGTCCTCCTGTGCACAACCCTCCCCTTTTCCTCATGACATAGAAAACATGGGATTTGGAAACCTAATGTGGCGGCAATGGGGAATGGCTGGTGCAGGTGTGTGTGTCATTACACTTGCCAAGCAATAACCAAATGGCTCTAGGCAGGGAGAAGTACCATGCTCAGGTTTGTTTTCTTGGGATCCTTCTGCCCAGGTCCCCACTGGTGGCTACACATCCATCAACAACGTCCAGAGCACCAGCAACCCGGAGCCAAGAGACAAGATGGAAAGCTTTTTCCTTGGGGAAACGCTCAAGTACCTTTTCTTGCTCTTCTCTGATGATGTGGACTTGATAAACCTTGATAAGTATGTCTTCAACACAGAAGCTCACCCTCTTCCAATTTGGCCATCAGCATAAAATGAAAGATGAGGCACCAACCATTCCCGGTCTTGATCGTGTCCCAGCTTCTTGGGGTCTGAAGGGAGGTGTGCAGAGTTTTGTGGGTTTATTTTTTTGCTGGCAGCACGTCAGAAAGGTTTACGGAAGGGGAGCTCCAGACATACACCCCACCCCCACACTACCCTTGTGTCTTATCTCTCCGTCCACAAAGACTTGGTTGGGCAAGCAATGAAGTGCAGTGCTGAATCCTGCCTGGAGCACGAGACATTTGAGAGGAGAAACAGGGATCACATTTATTTGACCCGGTGAGATCCACCAAGCCTTAGATTTCGTATTGGTGTCCGAATGAACGCCCTGGTGAGAGGAGACTCATTTGGGAACGCCAAGAAGCTCTCACTTCACAGCAGCGTTCCACTGTATGAGCCTGTGCCATGTCTACGGTAGAGGGAACAGAAAGAGATAGGCATCATCCCAGATTTAGAATCCTTGTTGCTGGTGCAGTTTGCTGATTTTCCACATACATTCCAAGCCAGAGGGCTCTGCTGCTGGCCACACAAAAAAAGCTGACCCTTTTTAGCAGTGTTATCAGTGGCGACATCTTCATGGCACTCTGAATAATCTTGTGATGCTCGTACCGTTGTGAACTGTGGGGCAGTTTAAGCACAGAGGCTGCTGGTTTGGGTGGAGGGTTGTGTACACTTCTAGGTGTGTCACTCCATGTATTTCTTAACTTATCTGCAGAAATGCAGGAAGACCATGTGAAAAAGAAATTTTACATTCTTAAAAAAAGGGTTATCTGTGCAGAAGTTTATATATGTATAGTTAATGTTTCAGCTCAGGTATTCCAACTGAAAGCTGCTTCCTGAAGCTCCAGGAGTCCTGAATAAATGTGTGAGGCCGTTGCCATTTCCTCCCCTGGATTGGAACCCATGCCTGAAATAAGCAGGCTTGCTGTTCTTTCCTTCGCTGTGTGCTGGCTCAGCTGGGCCTTTGCTGGAAAATAGGGTTCTTGTTTGGTGTACACAGCTAGAAAGCACTTGCTTCCAGGGTCCAGGTTCTACGGTGAAGTCAAAGAGAATGGTAATGATTGTGACTGTTAGGAAATGGGTTAGCACAGAGGATGTATTGATTCCCCTGACCTCGTTAGGTTGTCTCAAAGAGAATGTTAGCCTGAAACAGTAGGCTTGATAAGAAAATGCTGTGGTGGCTTTTTAAATACAGGTCAAGGAGTAAACCTAATGTATTAAGTGCAAATGTATTAAATAACCTAATGGGGTTTTGAGGTCTTGAAAGCTCTTGCTAAGGGGAAAGCTTAGCTTGAGGCAGTAGGGGTCTCTTTGGCAGTATTCTGGCTCTGATGCTCCTGCTTCGTGTTGTCTTGCTGGCCACCTCCAGGGTTGGCTCAGAGTGGTGAAGGGCCTTGTGCAATAACCTGTTTAGGTCAACTAAGGAGCGGGGCATTTCTCCTTTTCCTGGGTCTGTTGCATGTGCTACCCTTTCATTTGCCCTTGCTATGGCTTCATGTGGAATTCAGGGTACATGTTTCAGAAATGTCTTGTCTGCAGTTCTTTTCTTTTTGCTTATGCTTGCACAGCACCACCTCTCCCTCATAGTTGGTTAGCCATTATTTCTTCCACCTCCTCCTCACCCCCCCCCCACTGAATCCCAAGCTCCAGAAGAGGAATCCCAGATTGGAGGGATGGAGAGGGTGCTGGAGTCATTCCTCTCTATTTTGGGGGCTGACCAGTCACCCAACAATTTTCATTGCCTGCAGTGGAATTCCCAGCCTCTGTCACTTCCTGCTTTTTCCAGTAGTACGTTCTGTCAGGCCTGTCTTGTAACTGCTTAGTCACTGTTTTTGAGCTGGAACAAATTGTTTAAATATCAAGGGTAACAAATTAGTGGGAAGCTGCCCTGTGGCATCCACGTCGGAATGAATAAGGGAGCAGAGCTTGGACTGGCACATGAGGATTTCCTGCAATGAAAGATGTTCTTGGTAGATCCTACTTGTCTTTTCTTTTTTAGAATTGTGACAGAAGTTCAGAGTGTATTTTGCGAGCCATATCAAATCTGGCACATATGGTGTTGGTGGTAGACTCACTTTGCCCATAACAAGAGATGCACAACAACAACAACAACAACTTGTCATAAGACTTTCCAATCAAAAAGCAAGTTTCCAGAGACTGAGGTTTGGGTGCTGACTTAATAGCTGGAGCAGTGCAGTGGACAAGAGCCTGCAGGTGGTGATCCAGTTCAAGTCTCAGCCTCAAGCTTCCCTGCAAAAGTGCATGGATTGCAGCAGCCCTACCTTGCAGGATGGTGGTTAGGATCTCAGGAGATAAAAAGTGCAATATAATTGCTAAGGATTAATAATTCCAAATTTTGCTGCCGTAACCATGTATTTCCAGAGGAAGGCACTGGTTGCCAGTTGTTTTACATGAAGCCTGTCTTCCCAGTTGTAGGGCAGAGTCTCCTGAGTGGCAGCAGAAAAGCAGCCAAGCCACATGACCCTGCCTGCCCTGGACAGTACTGGAACATTCGTCCCGAGAAAGATTTATGTGTGCGTGTTTGTTTGTGTGTGTCATTTAGAATACTGTGGTGTTCCTGTTCCCCACTCTCCTCACCCAAGTGCACCCTGGAATTTAAAAGCCATATTCTAAAGCTGAACAGTTGCCCCATCTTGGGAAGACCAACGCTTAAACTTTGCACTGGGGCCTTCTGCACCCAAGGGTAAAGGGGGGACGAGTGTCTAGGAGCTGGAGGCGAGTGCTTTCCCTAGGAAGGAGGCAGAAGCTGGTAGACAGGTGATGATGTATCCCTTGGTAACATGCAGCTAGCCAGGCACAAGGTGGAGTCTTTTTGGCACTGAGCAACGTACCGTGCTGGAACACGCTCTCCAACTCCTGGGCCTCCACCCAGAGACTAACAGCAGAACAAATGAGCTGCACCTGCAGAATGTGGCGCTTGTTGGTGCAGAATCCTGAATTCTCACTCCCCTCACATGCAGAATATTCACAGCTCCCCACAAAAGCCAAATCCTCTTCATTCTCTCCTTTCAAAGCACTTCCAAAAAAAGGGGGGGGGAGTGTATTGTCATTTTTCTCACTCTGCAATGCCACAGGTCTGCAAACATTCAATGTTTAATCTTCCATGGTTATGTGTAGGCAGGTGGGTTATGGGTACAGTGTTGTGAATAGGAACATGTCTTACTGTGAAATGCTGCCTATGAAGATTGCCAGTTCTTTCTCCAATGTCTTAAAGGAGGGGAAACAGGAGTTTCCCATCCTCCTCCTCCGAACAAGAGAAACAACAACCAGGAGTCTAGTTGGCAACTTGCTGCAAACTGATAGGAAGTGAAGGCCAGATCTTCCAACCACCAAACCTCATGCCTAGATGCTCAGTTGCTGCTGTGTTTACTCCTCCGTTTGGTACAGGAGCTGCAGGGTGGAGGAGCTTCCAGACTTAGCCTATTCCCTTTTCCCATGCAGCTGCTTTAAAGCTGACTGCCTTCCTTCTCTTCCCCTGCCAAAGAAGAAAAAAGAATGAAGCCTTGCTGTGTTTGTTATCTGGTCCACCATATTTGTTTCATAGATGAGCCCATCCCATCGTGAATGTGCAAATGATTTTAGGTGTACTTCACCTTTTTAAGAGGTGGAAGAAATATATCTTAAATAAGATTTAAATAAAATCCCCCATTGTATTTAATCAAGCTAATCCACAGAATTCTATTCCACTTTAATAAACTTGTAATTTATTTTGAGACGCTGTTTTTTCTGTGTTCTGGTTTACTGCTTATGCATTTTCACTCCCTCCGGGTTGCTCAGCACCTGACTTTGCTTGATCTTGCACTGAACTAAATGGGGCACAGGTGCCACGTTTCAGTCAAGCTGCAGGTAGTGTCATTGACACTATTGATCCACAGAACAGCTAGAGAGCAATGCCCATCCATGTATTCCTTTAAGGCTGACTGGGAACACCCTTGTGGGGGGCGTAGCTCTGTCGCAGGACACCTGCTTTACATGCAGAAGTCCCCAGGTTCAACCCTTGGTGTCTCCAGTTAAAAGGAGCAGGGGGCAGGTAACGGGCCCGAGATGTGGGGGAACAACTGAATACTGGGCTAGACAGGCCAATGGTCTGACGTGGTGTGCGGGAGCCTGAGCTTATTCCAAGTGATTTCAATGAGGGTATAATAATCAACATACTTGCCTCCAACACTTGGGGTCGGTTATAAGCTCCATTAAGACACAGTCTGTTCTTGTTCTTCTCAGCAATGGCAATTTGCCTGCTTTAAAACAACACCGGAGATGAGTGAGCTTGAAAGCCTCAGCTAGCGAGAGCAGTTAATGGCAGAAGTCCCTGTTCCTTTCTCCGGAGAGAGCTGGCTAGCTCACTATAGGAAATAATGTCTGTCATGTATACCTGGACCCGATCCAATGTTCAGGAAACACAAACAAAGCAGGACAGAGCTCCTGAGGGAATCCAGTTTTATTCTTCTTTTTACAATCCTGTTGCAGAGAAGTGTCATTGACTCAGCAGCCCAACAACCAGCTGGCAAACTGTAGGCAGGACTCCTAGCTGGTTTTGGTACCCAAATGCTGCCTTGACGACTCCTGCTAAATTCTGGCTGGATAGTGGTCGGGAGCGAGCTGCTTCGAGGCCCCAGCTACTGCCTTGACCCAGTCATGGATGATGTTTGCTTCTTGGAGGCGAGCCTCTCTGGCTGAAAGTGGATCGGCTGGGTTGGAACCCCTGTTGGAACACATAACGCCCACAGAAAGCAAATGCCAAATCCAGGGAACCGCAGCTGGTAGTTTTTCAATGTGGCTATTTTGGAGCTCATTTTGTGATGAAATGCTACCTCTGGTTTATGCTGGCTCCTCTGGGGTAAACTGCCTCTAAACACAGAGGCTCTATTTATCTATCACAGGTATTACCGGTAGTCCTATCTTCTGTGAATTTATTCAAGTGGCTGCTAAGATACTGTGGTTAAGAGGGATAGTCTTGCACTGGAGAAGGGAGAATGAGGAACTGGGCGTCTTAACATACCTGCACTGAAATAGCCCAAATTGAATTGCTTAATGCAATCTTTACTAACCTGGTGCCCTCCTGATGTTTTGGGTGTTAATGGGTGTTGTAGTTCAAAACATCTGGAGGGTGCCCGGTTAGCAAAGGCTGGCTGAATGGCATAAAATAAGTGAAGTTAAAAATATATTAACTTACGGGTTTTTAAAAGGACCTTCTCCTGTCTGAAGGAGGATCTTGAAGGATTCATTAAACTTTTAGTGGTGGCACTCATGTTGACAATTTCTGCAAATACATACCTGAGATCTAGGTGATGGGCACCTCCCTTGATAAATATTGCTGTCAACGAGGAGCTCAGGTTCTTTCTAACCTGCAATGACAATGAATGGAAGTCAGACCTTTCTGGGGCCAGGCAAAGTGTTCAATCTGACAGCTCTAAAAGAGCAGGCAGAATTAGGAGAGGGTGATAACTTACTCCACCACTGGCCCAGGGATCCAAGTCTCCGTTTGAGAAGATGATGTTGCTTGCAGCAGTCAGATCTGAGGGTATTAAGCAAGACACTACATAAGATTATTTGCTTGTCTGATAGAAACTCTTTAAATTGCACCAAAGCAGCTGCATGATGAGCTGAGGCCCAGTGGCAGAGGACCTGCTTTGCATGCAGAAGGTCCCAGGTTCAACCCCTGGTATCTCCAGGTGCAGCTGGGAAAAGCCCTGGCTGGAAATCCTGGAGAGCCGCTGCCAGTCAGTGTGGACAATACTGAGCTAGATGAGGCAATAGTCTGACCCAGTAGAAAGCGGTGACAACTAAAATGAAATAGACTCCCAAATATAATGCCCGAGAGTTTCATGGGCTAGCTGAAATTCAAGGGGAGCTCTGGAGGACTGAGAGCAGCATTCAAGGCAGCTGAGGAAAAGGACATGATCTAGACTGGGGAGGGGAGGGAGTTGCCTTGTTACAGAGTTGGACCATCTGTACCTCAAACCAATACTGGCTACTCTGACTGGCAGCAGCTCTCCCATCAGGGCACCCATCAGGAGGTGACAAGGTTTGCCGAAAAGGGTTTATGGTTGCTGATCTCACCAGTGAGGTACAATCCCAAGCCAAAGGGAGGGGGAATGAAGAAAAAACTGTCTGCCTACCACCACCCCAGAAGCTGGTCCGTAGCCATGACGGCCGAGGGCGAACCCCCCATTTCTGAAAGCAATACTGTTCCCTGGCAGCATCTGTGAAGGGGATCTCTGGGAACATGTCGGTCACGTTGTTGCTGTTGAAGGTTAAGTTGATTTCCGTGCAGGCCTGAAGAAAGAACTGATGCTTCAGTAGCCGTACTGGTCCCAAAGAGGGCAAAAAGGGCAATGAAGTCTGGGCATGTGTGTTTCATTGGAGAGCGCCTGCTTTGCTTTCCCTTTCAGCGGCTTTTTTCGCCGCTGGGCTTCCTGGGCGGAGCCGCGGCATGGAGGCGAGGGTCGGGCCAGTGAGTGTCACCGCCCCCTACGCCCCTCGCTCTGCCCCTGTGCTGGGAAAAACTTGTTTGGGAGAGGGGAGGCAAACCTTTATCCATGCCCTGGCTCTGAAGCCTTGGGATGCTTAAACAGTACCTCCCGGTACCAACGCCTCCCAGCACTACCTCCCCAAGCCGGCGCCCCCCCCCCCCCGTTCAGGGTGGTAATGTCGGGAGGCAGTTGTGCAGCGCTCGGTTTTGAATATAAGCTGCACTTTAACTTTTCAGTCGGAATTTGAAAAAAAAAAAAGAAAGAAAAAAGTGCAGCTTATATTCGGGCCAATACGGTATCATGTAATCATACCATTCCACTGGTATCATGGAATCATACAATCATGAAATCGTGATTGTGTGATATAATATTACACAATCATGAAAGTTTTGTGTGAAATCAAGATATAATGATTCCATGATCGCATTATTGTGATTTCACGACTGTGATTTCACATTTGTGTGATATCATTATTCTGTGACAGCGTGATATCATGATTTCATGAAAAATCACAGCGCGATATCAGGGTATCATGATTTCATGACTGCGACGTCATGCTATCATGATTATGTGATATCATGATTTCATGAAATAGCGCAAGTTCAAGAGATCATGATTTCATGATTGTGTGGTGTCATGATTCGTGTAATCATGATTGCGTGGTATCGTACGTGAAATCATGCAAAGGTAATATACAAGGGGTGGTATGTGGTGTTATGAGAGAGCTACCGTATTGGCCCGAATAGAAGATGCACCCGCAAATAAGCCGCACCTTTAAAATTGAAGGCTTATTTGCGGGTGTGGCCCGCCTCCCGGCTCTACTGCCCTGAACGGGGGGAGGGGGTGGTGGCCAGTGGCAGCACTCAGTTCCAAGCACACTGCGTGCCCGCCTCCTGGCACTACTGCCTCACGGCACTACCTCCCCAAGCTGGCACTAGTCTCTCCCCCCCCCCCCGTTCCCCATTCCCCAGGAGTTTGAGTATCTGTGTTTTTGCATATATGCAGAACCCTTTGAACCAAACCCCTGCATAAGATGCAAACGTACTAAACAGAGACACTGAAGTCTACATTGCAATTAAAGGGGGGGATTAAGAAGACAGATGAAAGAACATAACAAACACGTATGAGAGGATCAGCCCTCATACAGACATCCTGTCTCATCGTAAGACAGAGCAGAAAGAAAAAGTACAATAGTACCAGAGATGGAAGTCACACAGGCAGGCTTCCTTTCTCACGGAACAGAAAGTAAACAATAGGATCAGATTATCCTTACAATAGGATCAGATTATCCTTGCAATGGGAGGAGTGAAACACTAATAGGCAAGTCCCCGCGTGCGGCGCTAAACCAGCACTGCTCAATGCGGGGACTCTCTTTCGCGGCTCCGGAAATCGCTTCTGCACAGACGCTGGAAATCGCTTCTGCGCAGGTGCGATTTTTGGCGTCTGGGCATGTGCAGATGCAATTTCCAGCATCATGCTGTGCTGGTCCAGCCCACAGAGGATCTGCGAGAGTGATCCGGCCCATGCCCAGTAAGCCTTGCCAACCCCTGGTTGAAAGCATCTTTCCCTATAGGCAGCAGCTGAAGCGTTTTGGATGCTTAAATTTAGTGTGGGAAGCTGATTAAGTGTGGAAGGGAAAATATGATGGAGGATTGTAAAACGACATACGGTGTGGATATCCTGAACAAAGGGAAGTTCCAGTTAAAGGTAGATAGCCGTGTTGGTCTGTCATAGTCAAAACAAAATAAAATAAAAAAAATTCCTTCCAGTAGCACCTTAGAGACCAACTAAGTTTGTTCTTGGTATGAGCTTTCGTGTGCATGCACACTTCTTCAGATACCTGAATCTGAAGAAGTGTGCATGCACACGAATGGTATCTGAAGAAGTGTGCATGCACACGAAAGCTCATACCAAGAACAAACTTAGTTGGTCTCTAAGGTGCTACTGGAAGGAATTTTTTTATTTTATTTTGTTTTGAAAGGGAAGTTCTTCTCCCTCGGCCATGGTATTTTAATCCGATTGTTTTATCAGATGAGACTTGTTCATTTGCTGTTGTTGTTTTAGTATTGTGGGACTGTAGTGAGGGAGCAGCCCCAAAGGGTCATCTTCTCCAACCAGCTGCAATGTTTTCATATAATCCGGTTCTACTGTTTTACTGGCTACTGCAAACCAGTTTGGGGAGAGGGGCAATAATTTTATATTGGAAGGCAGTTTAAGAATCATTAAATACAACTAATTGTATTTAATGATACGATCAGTATCACTGGGCAGAATATTTGAGATAGCGAAAGAAAAAAAGGAAGGAAGGAAGGAAGGAAGGAAGGAAGGAAGGGAAGGAAGGGAAGGAAGGGAAGGAAGGAAGGAAGGAAGGAAGGAAGGAAGGAAGGAAGGAAGGTAGGTCTCCCCTCAATACTTAGCTTATGGAACTCATTGCCATAAAGCCTGCAGAGCGACCTTTGCCAACCTGATGTGCTTCAGACTTTTGGACTAAATCCCCATCATCATTAAAATATATTCATTTATACCCTGCCTTTCTTCCTCACAGGGACTCAAAGCAGCTTGCTGATAAAAATAAGAACAACTAAAAACATGGGGGAGGGAGTTTCCATTAAAAAACAAACACTGATATAATTAAAACACACAATCTATTAAAACCATAGAGCACAGCACCAAGCCTTTCATTAAGAGCAGTGAGTTCCCCAAAAGCCTGTTGGAACAAAAAAAAAAACTTCACCTGCTGGTGGAAGGACAACGAGGGAGCCAGTCTGGCTTCTCCAGGGAAGAGATTCCAAAATCTGGGAGAAGCCCATCCTCCAGCAGGGCTGGGGCTGGTGGCAGTCAGAGTCGACACAGCATCTGGCGGGCACCAGATTGGCGAAGGTGACACTCTTGTTAAATTTCACTCCTCTTCCCCCAGGCATACCTGATAGTCCCATGCAGCGGCATCTGATCCTGTGCCACAACCTGTGGGGTCAGCGCATTTCTGGTACAGCTTGTAAATATCGAAACATGGAACTATCCCACTGGAGTTATAGACCAGCCCTAGTGAGTAAAGGAGAGGAGGTTATGGCGCTGCTCATTTCAAGGGGCCAGATTAGATGGCTTATTATCATCAATAACATCAGTACAGTATGTTGAAGAATAATGATGATGATGTTTGATTTATTTAATATGTGTATTCTGCTTTTTCCAGCAACATAAATTGAGATCAAAGTGGCTGACAATAATCACAATAGCACTGTGAGGGGAAGGGGGTGAACCCCATTGTAAACACTATAAAAACAAATACAGTAACATTCTTATTATTAATAATAGCAGCAATTAATTTGTTGTTGCTGCTGCTGTTGTTTCTGTTGTTATATTCCACCCACCTGACTGGGTTGCCCAAGCCATTCTGGGCGTCAAATAAAGCAAACCACAACAATAAATCATTGAAACCCGTAATACAATTTAGTAAAATCATAGTCATTCAACAGTAATAATTAAATTTGCATCCTGCCCTTCCTCCCCCAAAGGAGCCCAGGACATCAGACAACAATAAATAAACAATAAAAACACTTGAGAATGTAAGAATAGTCTGCCGGATCTGGCCAGTGGCACATCTAGTCCAGCATCCTGTTTTCATGGTGGTCAAGCAGATTCTTCCATGGGAAACCCACCAGCAAAACATGAGCACAAAAGCCCTCTCCCTTCCCTCCTGTGGTTTCCAGAAACTGGGATTCAGAAGCATTTACTGCCTCCAACCATGGAAGCAGAGCAGAGTCATCGTGGCTAGTAGTCATTCATAGCATTGCCCTCCTCCATGAATTCGTCCAATCCTCTTTTAAGGCCATCCAAGTCAGCGGCCATTGCTACCTCCTCTGGGAGTGAATGTCATAGTTTAACTCTGCCCTGCATTAAGAAGTACTTTCTTTTCTCTGTCCTGAATCTTCCAACATTCAGCTTCATTTGATGCCCATAAGTTCTTGTGCTGATGGGGGAGGGGGAGGGGAGGGACTTTTCTGTCCACTCTGTCCATGTCATGCATGATTTTGTAAACTTCTATCATGTCACCTCTTAGTTGCCTTTCCGCCAAACTAAATAGTCTCAAATGCTGCAACTTTTCTTTGTAGGGGAATCTCTTCACCCCCTTCATCTTAAAAGCACCTTGAAAGCAATTCCAATATAGATACCATCTGGGAAGATCTGTACTTAAAAAGGCTTGTGGGAAGACAGAAGTTTTCAGTTGGTGCCAAAAAAAGAAGACTTCTAGTAAATATTTTTTCCATGGCAGGGGAGATTCCAAAGGGTAGGTGCCACCACCCAAGAGGATTGCACAGAAAGGACCTCCTGTTAAACTAGGCCCTACAGAACACAGTATACAAGGGATGAGACAATCTCTCAGGTGTCCTGGTCCCAGTGCATTTTTTCTGGGGGGGACGCAGGGGCACACATACCCCTAAACATTTTGTGAATCTCAATTTGGCCTTATTGAGGGGCAGTATTTCAATGAGTAGGAAAATGAGAGTACTCCTAAAAAAATTTTTTAGGAAAAAAGCACTGCCTGGTCCCAAGCTATAAATCAAAACCAGCACCTTGAACTTAGCCAGGTAGCTAACTGGTAGATGCTAGAGAAACAGCTGGAAGCAGAGGTTTCCTCTGCCTATGCCGCCACCTAGCAAAAATTCACATGCAAGGCCAGTGGGTGCAGCAGCCTGATCCTAGGCAAGGACTCAAAAAAAGCTGCAGGCAAGCCTGGACTTGCTTGCCTGGCCTGCTGCAAGCCACTTCAGGCATGACCAGGAAGCTGAGTAGATACTGCACCTTTGTGGACATGAATAGGCTCGTGGAGGTGGGGGTAAGGAAATGGTGTTCTTGGAAATGACACGTCAGCTGACTTGCTCTCATAGCAGCCCAAACAAAAACTTCAGGCAGCCCCACTTCTAGAGAAACCACCAGTTGGAGTTTCTCTATTCAAGAGGCATGCCTTTAGATTTTAAAGAGAGGCCCTGAACATATTACCATTAGAGGGTGCCTGGGGAGATCTTCTAAGGCTACCTCCAGTGGATTACCAGACTGCAGCTTTGGGAGGGATGTATCTTGCCAGCCCAATCAGGGCCAAGAGCCAGAGTCTTTGCTCAGACACCTACCTGCCCAAACTTCTAGAGGGCCTCAGGAATCTGCGCACGAGGAACATCCTGTGCGATGTCACACTGGAGGCAGAGGGCGTCTCTTTCTCTGCACACAAAGTCATTCTGGCTGCAGCCAGCAACTACTGCAAGATGCATTTTTCTGGAGATGCTGCAAGTCACAAGAGTCACATCAAGCTGTCACGCGTCACTGCCCAGGGCCTGCAAAATATCCTGTCCTTTGTCTACTCCAACAAGCTGGAGCTGACACTCCAGAATGTCGAGGAGACCTTCCAGGCAGCAGAGGTGCTGCTGGTGCGCGATGTGATGTGCTTGTGCTTCCGGTTTCTGGATGAGGGCTTGGATCAGCACACCTGCCTAGCAGTCCTCGAGATAGCAAAGAGGCTTGGCCCGAAAGAGTTGAGACAGAAAGCCATGAGCTGCGTGAGTCGGCACTGCAGCTACATTCTGGCAGATCCGCCACAGCTGCAGGAGCTGGATGCAGCTACTCTGTGTGAGATCTTAGACACTGCAGACGCCGAGGACCTCAGTGAGCTGGAACTGTTCCATGCAGCTGAATTCTGGCTGCGCCACAACAACACACACCTGAAAGATGCAGCCGAGGTTTTGCAGCACATTCGGTTCCCCCTCATACCTCTCCATGACCTGCAGAAGTTCGTCCAGGACGTGCCCTTCATGAAGACAGAACCCACTTGCCGCCAGTACCTCCAGGAGGCCTTGGATTATCACTCCCGGCTGCATGCTCAGCCGACTCTGCAGAGTGAGCGAACCAAGGTCCGTGCCGGCGTTGACATGCTGGTTGTCCTTGGTGGCAGATCTGTGGACAACACCATCTGTGGCAGCATGTGGGTTGCTGATCGGAACTGCCTTGTGTGGAAAAAGATTGGGGAACTCCACAGGCCCGTGTACAACCACTGTGTTGCTGTGATCCAAGGCTTTGTCTTTGTGATGGGGGGCCAGGACAGGTTTGACCCTACAGGACAATGTCCTTCAAACCAGGTAAGCACAAAGCTTAAAACGAAGAGAAGCCTGCAGCAGCTCATTCACAAACAACTTAAGTCTAGAAAAGGACAAAGGTAGATAGCCCAAATACGTATCATTGTTCCCTATCTGTTCCTATTAGGGCTTCTGCTTCTGGGTCACTCATTGTGAAAGCTAGTTCCTCAGAAAGCCAACACTAACCCTCTTATGATGCTTTTTCGTGTGTTTGTACAAATGCTTTGGAATAGCCTTTGCTCTTAACCTTGCACAATCATTGGTGGCAGCACAGCCCCAGAGACACCAGGGGGTCCACCCTCCAAACATCCCAGCAAAGTTATGAGTGCCCATAGGTGTATGTGCAAGCAAAAGGCAGCCCAGTCCCCAAAGAATGAGCCCTTTAATCCTCAGAGGAGGAAGCACCAAATACAGCAGTCTTGGTACACAAAGGGACAAAGAGTGACTTAATAATCAGGCTGCAATAAAAGGGTACGGGTGGGAATCGCAACAAGCACGGTCATCTGAGCGAGTGGAAGGCTTACCCAGTTGGGCACATAACGAGTCTCATCTCTGACATGGTAGTTCCATACTCTGGTAGCTTCCAGGCTGGATTACCACAATGTGCTCTACATGGGGCTACCCTTGAAGACGACTTGGAAACTTCAATTGGCCCCAATGCAGCAGCCAGATTACTGGTTGGGGTTCAATTTAGAATTTATATAATTCCCATTTAAAACAATTGCATTCATTTTCCAGGTTCAATTTAGGGTGCTCGTGCTAGCTTTTAAAGCCTTAAACAACTTGGGATGCAAATACAGTGATCCCTCGACTTACGAGGGATCCCTCGACTTACGAGTAACCCGACTTCCGTATTTTTCGAGTTATGAGGGATCAAAGCGGCCGCGCGGCTACGAATTTTTTCAACTTCCGAAAGGAAGTCGCAGCCGTTTTTGATAGTATTTCCTCAACTTCCGAAGTTTTGATGGGGCTTTTTTCGACCTACAAATTTTTTCTCCCCAATGCATTGCTATGGGGACTCGACTTACGATTTTTTCGACATCCGACGGTCCCGTCGGAACGGATTACCTTCGTATGTCGAGGGTCCACTGTATGTGAAAGACCGCCTCCTTCCCTATAGACCCTCTTGGGTGCAGAGAAGGCCCTCAGAATAATTATTGCTCCACCCTCAGAAATGTGGGTGGCGCTGGTGGCCTGGGAGGTAGGCTTAAGCACCTTCATTATGCAGCTTTCATGGTGCTGAAGACGCACCTCTCTACCCTGGCCTTTGACACCTGAGATAAATATTTTTAGGACCCACTCTAGTTGTGATTCTAATTTGCTTTAAATTGTTTCTAACATTGTATCTTACATTACTGTCACCCTTCCTGGGACCTTCTGGTGAAGCGTGGGTAACGGTAATAGAATTTCATAGTTCTGGGCTTTCTGAAGCAACGGCATTCAGTTTGCAAAGTGGACCTTCCCAGGGACAAATAGGCAGTTTCCAAGGGCTGCCAGGGCACTTAGCAATACCTCTTTCTCCCAGTTAAGTGAGCAAACTGCATGGATTTCACAAGCTCTGCCCATGTTGATAGGTCTACTACACCCTGTGTTCTTTATAACCTTAGTCCTCCTTTGATCTATCTGGGAGGCCTCTCTTGTGTGGGTGTATATTCCTTGTGTACCTACTATAAAGGGGAGACTTGCAGCAAAATGCTGTAGTGTCTCCCCAGTGGGAGTGTTCCTGCTCAGGACTTTGGTTAACCTGGAACCTTTGAAGCACTGTGTGGGGCTTGCAGAAGGCCAAGCATTCTTCTGGAATGAAAGTAAACAACTCTAGCTGAGTCACATTGTTTTGGTTACACTTGCAAATGCTCAAACATTTCCCCTTTCAACTGATGGAACTCCAGCCTGATAACATTTAAGAGTTGCTGCCCCCCAACCCACCCCCCAGGTCCTATGCAAGAATGATGCCCCAAAGACTCGGTGCTAGTAACGTTTTTGTATTTCCCCCCCCCAACCCCAGAATGCAAAAGGGAGAAAGAAGGAAAGACTTGATGCTACTGACTCCCCTCCTTTTTTGCACCCCCCAACCTGGAATGCAGGAGGGGAAAGGCTGAAAGAGTAAGGCTGGGCTGGTGGCTGAAGCAAGGGCAAATATTTCAGATGGGCACAGTATAATTTGGTGTGTCATCTGAGGAGCAAGATGGGTTCTGCAGCCCGCAACAAAGCCATCCTATGTGGAACGCCACATTCCTACTGCAGTCACAGGCACCAACAGGGATGTAAAAGATCTGGGGCCCACAGGCACAATTTTACAGAGTTTACATGTACTAATAATTTATATGTACAGATGCAGGTTTAGAATTGAAACGTCACAGAAGGCATGTTGGCTAATTTCCCACCCAAACTGTCACATAAAAGTCCTCCAACTGATTTGCCCCCCACTCCACCCCAGATCATCTCAGATCAGTTCCTCTACATTTACAGCCAAACCATTTCCCAACAATCCCGTTCCCTTTCACCTGTCCCCATTCTGTTGTCCTCCACATCGCTTCTACATAATTAGGACACCTTAACCTGGGGAACTACTTAGTCTCCTACCTAGTAACTCAGGTCACACTACAGTTCCAGTTCCCCGTCATCCATCACACATCCCAGAAACACTAGGGGGCACTTTGGAAAGGGCTTGGGGCAAGGAAGGCATGCCCCATGGACTCAAATCTAGCAAGGGATAGAACGGCAAGAAGAAGAAGAGGAGGAGGAGGAGGAGTTTGGATTTGATATCCTGCTTTATTTATCCCTACCCGAAGGAGTCTCAAAGCAGCTCACATTCTCCTTTCCCTTCCTCCCCCACAACAAACACTCTGTGAGGTGAGTGGGGCTGAGAGACTTCAGAGAAGTGTGACTAGCCCAAGGTCACCCAGCAGCTGCATGTGGAGGAGCGGAGACGCGAACCCGGCTCACCAGATTACGAGTCCACCGCTCTTAACCACTACCCCACACTGGCTCTCAGTCCTACTTAGCTTCAGCAAGATGGTGCCCTCATGTGCCTTTGGTGGCCAGGAGTGCCTTTTTTCAACTCTGGCTGATTCACCAGTTCCAGCCCCATTTGGGCATAGATGACTTGGCCCCAGAGCTGAGGGCGATGAAACAGTCACTGAGACGGCTAGAGCGCCGGTGGCGGAAAACTCATTCTGAATCAGACCAGACACTGGCTAGAGCTCAACTTCGAGGACTACCGCTCTTAACCACTACATCACACTACACACACAGAAGCTGCTGCAGGATTCCACAGCCAAGTTGCTCACAGGGGCAAAACTGTTTGAGACTATTACACCAGTCCTGGCTCAACTGCACTGGCAGCCAATCCATTTCAGGACCAACCAGTGTTGGTTTTGTCCTATAAAGCCTTTAATGGCTGAGGACCGCAATACCTGAAGGAATGCCATGTGAACTGACCCGAACCCTGAGATTATCCGCTAAGGCCCTTCTTTGTGTGCCTCCTTCCCAAGAGATCCAGAGGGTGGCAACATGAGAACAGGGCCTTCTCTGCAGTGGCTCCCCTTTGTGGAATGCTCTCCTTAGGGAGGTTCAGCTGGCGCCTTCATTATACACCTTTAGGTGCCAAGTGAAAACGTTCCTCTATAAGGCTTTTTATTATATGCGGCCTTTGAGAAGTGAGTGTGTTGTTTTTAATGTATTTCTTCCCCCCGCTTGGTTTTAATGCATCTACGTGGGGTTTTTGTGTGTGTTTATGTGGTTGTAAGTTGCTTTGGGTTGCCCTGGGCAACATAAAGCAATTTATGAATTTAGTAAATCATCATGATCATCCTCATCCTCATTCACAAGCTTGGAATAAGATCAGCTCAGCATTAACCCTAGCAATACAAACCTGCCAAGCAGCAGAGATGAAAACGAGCCTTCTCGCTGAAGGGGACTCCTTGCCTGCTTCTGCCTTAGCTACTAGCTGCTGCAGGAGAGCCCTTAAATGTCTCTCCCCTGCCCAGAGTGCTGAACGATTCCCAGCCTGCCAGCTGGAGAACAAGTCCAGCAGGGCCCTGTAATCCCTTTCCTCCTTCCGGCTCCAGGTGTTCAGGTTTGACCCACGACACGGCAGCTGGCTCCAAGTGGCGAGCATGCTGGGACGGCGGACTCGCTTCCACGCAGGGGTGCTGAATGACTGCCTCGTGGCTGTGGGTGGGGGAGCTCTGCTGGGGACGCTCACCGACACGGCAGAGGAGTACCAGCCAGCTGAGAACAAGTGGCAGCCCATCACATCCTTCCCAATGCCCGTGGCAGACCACGCAGGGGCCACCCACAAGGGGATCCTCTACGTCTCAGGTGAGAGACCACTGATGGCTTGACCGAGGGGGACCACCATCAGAAGTCTTGGCTCAGGGTGGAGGGAGAGGGTGGGAGGCTGGATCTTGGCCATTATCCAAGAGGAGGCTTCTGGCGCTTGTTCAGTTGCTTCGCCTTCTAGGATGCAGACCACTATTAAGGGTTGCTGATTTTAAGGGGGCATACAGACAAAGCATAAAGGGAGGGTTCCTGGTGATGTGGCTGTGATCCGTGCTCCTGTAAACTCCAGCTTAGACTGTTGTAATATGCTCTACTAGGGGCTGCCCCTGAAGAGGATTTGGAGACCACCATTTGCCCAGAATGCAGCTGCTGGGGTTTCAAATTAGCTTCATGTATTCATCCTTTGCACTTCCAAGTTTGCCCTTTACCAGGGCAGGGTACAAAAGTATCTCACTTGAAGTATATTGTACATTAATTAAGAGCATAAAATAAAGACCAGATGGCAGATGAATTGCACTGGCTCTGACCTTTAAAGCCCTTTCCAGCATTAGACTGGCATACTTGAAGTATGTTAAGCTCTTCTGTATGCAGATTCCCCCAACTCCTCAGGTGAGGTTGAGCTGCGTGGCCAGCTGGGAGAGAGAGAGGTCCTTTTCAGTGGTGGTGCCCCAATGATGGAATGCCCACCCCAGAGAAGGCCAGCAGGCACTTACTTTGTTCGCCTTTCAGTGCCAGGCAAAAGCCATGTTTTCCCAGACTTTTGAGACTTAAAAGCAATCTAGCTTTAAAAATCTTGTTCCCTCTTCACGTCCCTAATTTTGTTTGGATATGTATTATTTGCGTTTTAATTATTTTTGTATCTTCTGCTTCTTATGGAAACTGCCCTAGGGATTTATTAAAATTGAAGGGCAGTATGAAAAACAAAACTGTACTGAACATGCAGCATCCCAGTGCATGAATGAGAAAAGAAGAGGCAGGAGTAGGTAAATGAGCAAGGAAAGGAAGGGACCCACAGTGGAGTGCCTGAGAGGAGGGTTGAATAGACCCCCTTCCTATCATGCTCAACCGACTGCCGGGGGCAGGAGGGGAGGGCCAAGAGGAGAGAAGAGGAGGCAACCATGATGGGGCAGCCAGCCAGTGGAGAACAGCACTCAATATAGTGGGATGCTACACACAGAGACAGAAGGGAGGCTCTCAGCGCTGTGGACACACTTTGCACCCCCTTTTAAGATTCAGGCCTTGGCTTAGTGGTAGGCAACATGCTCCGGAGGGACACTTTGACTCCACAGGACCTTGAGAGGATTGGGGCGGGAAAAGGCTACTGTGCAACCCACAGGGAAAACCACAGCCACCCAACCAGAAGGGCTGTCTTCTCTCGCCCATTTTCACCCAGGGGGATTCGCCGCTGGCAAACCTTTACGCGACACATACAGCTATCTCTCCCGCCTGCGTCGCTGGGTCAGGAACCAGCCAATGACTTTTGCCCGGTGCGACCACGGAATGGCAATTGCTGGAGACAGAATCTTCTGCATAGGAGGAAGGGCCCTGGCAAACGTATGTTGAACTTCATTTATTTAACTAGTTGCAGTGGGGCCAAACGCCAGCCCCAGGTTCTCCATGTTGCCCTGAGCTACACAATGTGCTCTCATTTCTCACTTCCTGGTTCCTTGTGGCCAGGCTCCCTTCCCAGACAGGGGAGCATCCCCTTCTGTACAGTCTGACAATGGGAGCAATGGCTCTAGAGAGAAAGTGGAGGGTCCCTCCTAAGGCAGCCTCTGGCAGGTGCTGGATACCTGTCGATATTCACATGTGGGGAAGAGCTGCTGTTGCACTCAGGGCCTGCTTGTGGGTTTCCCACAGGAATCTGGGTGTCCACTTTAAGAGCAGGATGCTGGACCAGAAGGTCCCCTTTGGCCTGACTCAGCTGCAGGGCTCTTCTTGTGATCCATGGCAGCCTTCCTCAACCTGGTGACCTCCAGATGTTTTGGACTCCCACCTCCCATCACCAATGACCACCAGTCATTTTGGCTGAGACTGATGGGAACATGGTCCAATATATGTGGTTGGAAGAGGCTGTTCTCTACACCACAATATTCTAGGTTTCCTGACAGGCATTGACGCATTTCTTACTTTACAACACCAATACACACACACACACACACACACACACACACACACACACACACACACCAGCCACGTGGAACAAGCAAGCCCTTTAAAAAATCGAAACTCTTCATGCCCCTTCCAAATCTTCAATTCTATGATTCTATGTAGCTGGATCATGTGGTGAGCCCAATATATTTTACTACCTGGGGCTCAAAGGCCAGGTGGCTCCCCCATATTTGCTAATTAACAAGGCTGCCAAGTTTAATCAAACAGATTTTTTTTTTAAGGTGCTGCCAACTAACTGGGCAGCAGGTTTTTAAAAAAGAGGAATATCTGAAAAAAGCAAAAAAAGGGGGGGCTGTCCATTATGTGACTGATTCCCTATGTGACCCATTCTCTTAAGGTTTGTTTAAGCGAGTAGCATCCCAGAGTTAGACAGATTGGGTCCCATGACTGAGAAGCAGATCCCTGTCAGTTTTAGATGTTTTATTTGCCCAAAGGGTTGGCGTTTTGCAGATAATAAACCTAACATGTGGACAGAAAATACAATCATTTGGGGAAAACACGGGTTCCCTGGAACACACCTACATGGTCCGTCTCCTGAAGAAGTCAGAAAAGTCTTCATTACAATCTTGGTCTTTAAAATTTGTTGGAAGTCATCCAGAGTGACTGGGGCAACCCAGTCAGATGGGGGGCTTATAAATCATCATCATCATTCCTCTGCAAATACTCAGGTGTCCCCTTGAACTAAAACCAGAGCAGATTGGTAGCATTCCAACTAACTGATTAACACCGGGGGGGGGGGGTGCAGCTGAATAATGCATTGCGAAGGTCTCCTGTGCAATTAGTGGGAACTGCACACCAGCACAGCTTCTACACCAACTGACAAGAGCTGCTCTCTGACCTCTTTAAAGCCAGGGGGCTCACATGCAACCTTCCCAATGTTTCTGGACTACTGGCTCGGAGGGTCTGGTGGGAGTTGCATTCTGAAACATCTACGGGGCACCAGGAAGGGAAAGGCTGCCTTAAAACAACTTCTGTGCCAGGTTTGCCCAGTGGTCTGTCTGAGCAACTAGCAGGCCATGCTGTCTGCTAGAGCCGCAGCACATCTCCCTCGCCCTCCACTGAACAGGGACTGGATCCACCCTTCTGATATTTGGTTCTTTACAGGCTCAGGAATGGGTTCCTGTGAACGAGACGGAGTACTACTGCCCAGTTACTGATCAGTGGACCCTGCTCAGTCCCTCGCCCTTCGACCTTTGTCAGTTTGGTCTCGCTGTGCATGAGCAGCAATTGTACATCACGGGTGGTGGGTCAGTGAGACAGAAGAGGAAAGAGGATGGCGTCTACATCTGCAACCCTGGTGGGAAAGTGTGGGAAAAGGCGGGCTCCTTGCCCAAGGCTTTGGTGGATCATGCCTCTTTCTTTCTTCAGCTGCCGCGTCACCTGGTCGCAGGTGAGCAGCAGCAGAATGGCGAGGGGCCTTCAGCTGCTGGCAAGAAGAAATCCACCCTCAACCTGTTCATCACTAGCAAGACTTCATCCCAGCCAGCTCTTTAGGCAGAGAAAGAGGCTTTGGGCAAAATCCAGGAGGAAGATCTCTGGTAGAAGCCCCACTGAAATGAGTGGAAGTGGCACCTGATTTTTCCAACCCTGTGGCCACATCCATGGCCTGAGGGAATGAGCCTCAGGTTAGTATACTCCATCCACATATGAGGGGAGGAGATTAGAATCTCCCAGTAGCTTACCAGTCTGTCTAAATGTGGCAGATGATAGTTTGAGCAAACCATAGTTTGCCTGTAAGGCAGAATCCAGAGACATGCTTTTATCCCAGCTTGGAATCCTGCTTTATATGCAAACCAGAAGCAGAAATGTCTAACTTTCCTTTGTGCACTGAAGAAAGGCTAGCGGGAGGTGAGAGGAGAGAGAAGGGAACACGCAAGCTCAAGGCTTGCCCCTGCTCCCCTCAAAAGCATGGCTTAGAGAACTGTCCGAATGCAGCCTAGATAACATGCACATTTTCAGGCCTGACACAAGCTGAGAAAAAGCACAGTGCTCATGTACACTTTGGAAGGAAGTCAGATGTCTTACAGTCACTCACCACTAAGAGCTGCCAAGCCCCTGATCCGGTCCTTGTTCGCCAGCATCAGCTCACAGCCAATCTGAGTTAAACACACAAACACACACACACAAATTAGGTTTCCAGAAAGCCAAAGAGAAATTGGAAGCAAGTTACAGGATCTTAGCTGAAACTAACAAAATACATTGGTCACTGCAAAAATAAAAAAATGAAACTAACAAAATACATTGGTCACTGCAAAAATAAAAAAATGAAAATGAAATAAAACAACGATGAAAAAAGCTGCTTACAAGGCTAGATATGGCTACGGTGAAAGTTCAAAAGACTGACAGAATAATTTCTGGGTTTCCAGTTCATTTTCAGCCTACCAGACCTAGGGTCAAAGGGGAGTTCCAGCATTAACATTCTGCAATTTCACCCTAGCAGATAGTCATAAAATGATCCCATTGCTATGTAAACAGTATACTTCTTATATTATGTACCTATACAGTGGTACCTCTGGTTGCAAACGGGATCCGTTCCGGAGGCCCGTTCGCAACGTGAAAAGCCTGCAACCTGAAGTGCTGTATCTGCGCAGGTGTGCGGCGCAATTTGGTGCTTGTGCGCATGCACAAAGCGCGATTTAGCGCTACTGCACATGCGCGAGCGGCAAAACCTGGAAGTAACCCTTTCCGATACTTCTGGGTTGCCGCGGGACGCTACCTGAAAAAACGTAACATGAAGCAAACTTAACATGAGGTATGACTGTATTATATTAGGACTCTCCTTCCTTGGAGGTTTTTAAGAGAGGTTGGGTGGCTATGTCATGGGTGTTTTAGCTGAGATTCGTGCTTTGCAGGGGGTTGAACTAGATGACCCTTGGGGTCCCTTCCAACTCTACATTTCTAGGATTCTCTGTTTATGATCTGTAAAATGGCAACAAACACCCTCCTCTTCTGTAATGCCCACTCAGTTTCCTCCCTGTTGAGCAGACAGTGTGGACAGACCAGACCAGAAATACTTTTGTGCGGCCTTTGTTTGAGGGGGCACCTGCAAACACAACGTTAACCAGGGTCTCTTTGCAAGAAAGAACGAGGAACCCAAGTTTATAACTACGTTAACCTGTGTCGGGTATAAATCAGCACCAGGCAGGGAAGCTCCACAAAAGGTGGCTGGCAGTAGTGTGGTTTGAGATTTTTAAAAATAAGCAAACATTCAAATGACTACTATAGGTAGGTGTGGGTCAGTTTTGTAAGCCTGGCCTACAGACATGCTGTGAGAGCTTCAGCCCAGCCCAGTGGCAACCAGTGGAGCTGGGGGAGTCGAGTGTTCTCTGGCTCATGAAGTTGCCTGATCTGTGTAGGCCTCACCTTGACAGGATTTGCTGGAAAGTGGCCCATAAAGTCCGTCTCGTAAGGGTAGTCCATCATGGCTATCATGGTGAAGGCATTCCGGGCAAATCCGAAGAGCTGGTAGACATCATCCTTAGATGAAAGCTTTTTGCATGTAGACATCCCATGGCTGATCCTCTCATAAGCTGAATGTGGAGAAGAGAGGTGTGTAGTGTGTTGCATGATTAAGCACGTCTCACCACATTCATAGAGGCTAGTATGCTTTAGGATAGCAGCCTAAGTATAGTGTTTAGGCTACGCAGTGCTTGGATGAGTGAGGTTTTCTGCTTTCATTTAAAAGAAAAACGAAGTGCCTAGACCTCATGGTTTTAAACTGCTGTGCTTAGTCAACTGACTGTTTACACTGGGGGGGGGACCATTTGTATTAGCTATAGAAGTGCTGCCCAATTAAAGTGGGCACATTTCCTTCAAAAATTGTTTATTTTCCTATGGACACTCAAGACGGGTGGGGTACTGCTTTCCTAAAACCATTTTAAAGCAATTTATTTGTTCTATAGCTGCTCCAGAGGTCTTGTAGCTTCAAAGTCCACTCTCCTAAGGGACTGTTCCTTGTCTGACAGGTGAGCTCACTTTACCTCCAGCCAGGTACAGGTCTTTGATTTGCCTAAATGCTTCTCGTACAGCCTTGGCACAGTCCGGACTGTAGTTCTGAAAGTCCTGGGGGGAAAGAGAGACAGAATGCCCTTTCTGATTTAAGTGAATTGCATCTTTGAGGGAGCCTGAGGCTTTCATACTACTTCACAGGTTCAGGCACACCATTTTACGATGAGGATTAGGAGGTTTGCCTAGTAAGAGGAATGAGCCCACTCAAAAGTTTCCACCTAAAGCTTACCGCTGTGACATCCTTGAAGAACTGACTGGAGTCTCCAATCCCAGCCACAGACAACACAGGAGCACTGGCAGCGAGTGCGCCAGCCACTATGTTGGGATACTTCATTCTCATGTACGCACTCAGCATCCCTCCATAACTGGAGGGCAGGGAAGAAAAGAGAGAGAAAAAGAAGCAAGTTATGTTCTTTGACACCATGAGACATTCAGGTGGCCTGCTCGCTCACTGGAAAGGGACAGAAGTCTCTTCAAATTGCTGGCCTGAATTAGCGGGCGCAGATTTGCCACCCTCAAAGAGTCAAAACACAAGAGCCACAGGTACGAGGCAAGAGCAAGTGGACAAAATGGCTGAACTTTGGCTTCTTCCCTTCCCTAGTAGCTCGCGCCAAACTCAGACCCCATTGCTCAGAAGGAAAGGGTATTATTGGCCCCAGGTAAGAGGGGAAGAAAAGTGTGCCACCTGCTCAGTGTGGTTCTTGGGGCAAAGGATCTTTTTACTTCAGACAAGGGACAGCCATTATCCTAGGGGAGGGGCTATAATTTCCCTGGAGACTTTAGAGCAGGGGTCAGCAACCTTTTTCAGCCGTGGGACAGTCCACCGTCCCTCAGACCACGTGGGGGGCCGGACTATATTTTTTTGGGGGGGAGAATGAATTCCTATGCCCCACAAATAACCCAGAGATGCATTTTAAATAAAAGGACACATTCTACTCATGTAAAAACGCGCTGATTCCCGGACCATCTGCGGGCCAGATTGAGAGGACGATTGGGCCGCATCCAGCCCCCGGACCTTAGGTTGCCTACCCCTGCTTTAGAGTGTTTCCAGTTGGAGTGCTGTAGAGAACAAGCACATGACAAGATCCGCCAAGGCATGCCTGTGTCCAGGGTGGCCCACTAAGCATGACATGAAGCATACCCCAGAGAGAATACAATTCAGGGCACTGAACTTCCAACCTAAGCAGTCCCAGAGTAAATACCAATTCAAGTGACCCACAGTTTGGGGGGAAAGCTAGCATTGCCCTCACCAAACATACTGGGGTACAACCTTTTCATACTTCAACTTCTCTTGGCCCATGAGCTCTCCTCACCTTCCTTGGCCATAGTTAAGTCAACCCTTTGGAGAAATCTTGGTTACTATGAAGTTTAGATGGTGGAGCCTAAACATTTGAAATATCTGCCTCATTCCGTGCTCAGAACAGACCCGCCCCACCCCCAAAAGGCAGGTGGCACATAGCAACTTGGAAATATTTTGCCAGCCCTGCACAAAGAACATTGTACACATCAGATGCAGATAACTGGTAGGAGGAACAAGCGAGTGAGCCCTCACCTGCCTCCAAATGCAATGACAGGAGAGTCCCATGCTGCATACTGCTTCTTTAGCGCCATGACGAGAACTGCATAGTCTGCGAGGGCTTGCTCCACACTCAGCAGGCCAGCGTTTTCCCTCTGTAGTGACGCTGCCCCAAATGGAAGCGACTTCCCATAGTATCTCTGAAAAGCCAGTAGAGGAGCTCAAGAGACATCTCCGATAAGGTCACCATAATCCTGATCAAGCACGCTGCCTCAGGCAATAGGGGCATCTTTGCAAAAACACTCACATGCTCCGCAAAGACCACCAGGGCGTTCTGCTGCTCAGCTAGCTCCAGGATGAAGCCACTGTTCTGAGCAAAGGCCCAGACATCTCCTTCATTCCCGGTGTAGAAGAAGATGGGTCCAACTCCCCTCTTCCAGTATTTATCTGTGTGATGCAGCAGAAGTACATTAAGGCAACTAAGAAGAATCCCGTTTAAGAACACAGAGACCTCTAAGAAACTTGCAAGAAGGACGGTGCCTGTATTAGGATTGCTATATTCTTTCCCCCTCTACGATAGCACAATCCTCAACTTTCTGACTGGTCTTCAGCAATGGAACTGGCACTACTTGCACCTTTGGGTGCTGCCAGAGTAAAAATGGAGAGGCTGGGGCCCAGCCGCTGGGCCCTTCATATGTTGTTAGGACTACCATAATCCCTGTCATCAGCTGTGCTGGCTGAGGCAGAGAGCAGAATAGGTCATTAACACACAATTAATTTATGGAATGTGCTGGTGACACTAGCTTTGGATTCCCATAGAATTTATTTATTTCGTACACATATAATAGGAAAGTAAGGCTGTCATCATGGTTACAATATGGAGCCTCTATGTTCAGATGCAGTATACCTATCCATCTCTGTTGCTGCAGAACAACAGTGGGAGAAGACTATTGGTCTCATGTCCCGGTTGTGGGCCTCCCAGAGGATCTGGCTGGTCATTGTGGTTGAACTAGATAAATGCTTGCTCCAACCTAGAAGCGACCTTTTCATGTTTTTATATATTTTCATCACCACTTCAAAAGCATACCTGTGATGAGGTATCTCTGGGCAAAAGTTTTGTTGCTGTAGGTTTCGAAGTTGAAGTGATCTAGCCACTGCTCAAAAAAATTCTCTTTGAAGTCAAGCTGGGGGTTTCTGTAACCTTAAAAGAAACAAACCATGTCACTTTCAGATAGAAGAGGAATAAAAAATGGCACAGTCTACTGACCATGGAAAAGAGGTCAAGTACCCCAGTATCTGCTGTGCTGTGTACAAGAACAGCTAGGGTTTACTTCCTTTCCTCTGCCACTCCAATAATAATAAATAAACTTTATTTGCAAAGCCAACAGCCATAGCAATAAAAAAACGCACAATATACAAATAAAAACTACAATGGATAAAAGAAACAATCAAATGACTATGATTGTCATTCAAATAGTGGCCCTTAATCTCATGGCACCCTCGATAAACCTAGCAACCTTTGTTGTTATCAGATCATCTTGATCTGACAAAAGAAAGAACAACGTGGCAGCAGAAGGGCGGCCTGGGATAGTAAGTAAGAGTGGTGTAATAAACTCAGACCTCATATCTCTATAGAGGGAGCAAGACAGGAGGACATGAGCCACAGTTTCCAGGTTGCCATCTCCACAGGGGCAGAGTCATTTTTCGATTGGAATCTTCTGATATCTGCCCTCAAGTACGGCAGAGGGCAACACGTCCAATCTGGCTAGAGTGAAGGCACGTCTGAATTTTGGGATAGTTAATTTGTGCAAGTAAGGTGCCAAGAAGTCAAACTGAGAAGGGGGAAAGAAGACAAACCAAGGGCAGCGTTTCTTTATAATGGCTAAATTGTTCTGTTGCTCTAAGTCCTTTAGGCGCTGTCCAATTAGCCTTTTTGCTTTAATAGGGCCCATCGTAAGAAGCTGATGTGGATGGAGTCCGCAGGAGAGGAGTTTTTGGTGCACCAGTTTAGACCACACACTTTTATGGGGGTCTTGTGTCACTAGGGGTTCTGCCACTCCAAAATGCTGGCTGTATTTCTGTCAAACAATTATTCAAGGCTGCAAATTTGGTGAAGCATGTGCTGCAAAAATTAAACCATTTTTAAGGTAAAAAACATGGCATTTCTGGTCAGGTCTGGACATAAAGAAATGTAATAGGAAGGTGAGGATTGAAGTAGGGCTGGAAGCGTTTGTTGCTGGTGGGGCTAAACCCTGCAGCATGCAAAGTAACTAAGTGACCCTCACTAGTATAACGAGATGAATTGGGGTGGGGAGACAGAGGAAATATTTACAAAGCACAGAAAGTTACATTTCCACCCCAGAACCTCTATTAAGTAACCACACACTGATAGAAAGGGGCTGATAGTTTAGTAATGACTCAGATAACTGAAACAAGGAAAAGATGGCAAGTTGTGGAGCTCAAATCTTCCCAGGAAGCATGTCCACTAGCCCTTGACACACAAGCCATGGCTGGTATTGCTCAAAACTGTGGAAGTGGCATGATGCTCCAAGTGATATGTTGCTTTATTTCCAGTATTTCTATTGCAAGACAGAATTACAAACTGCAACCAGCAGATTTGAAGTTACTGAATGAGAGGTGGTGCTCTCTGCAAATGCTCAGAAGCACTCCTACTCAAAACAGCCCCAGAAAGCACTAAGCAAAGCAGCTTTATATGTTCTCTAAGTGGACCGGGATGGGGTGGGGGCTCTGAGTCGTGGGGATTAATTATAAAGGAATTGCTCCTGAGCCTGTGAAACTACTTCTCCATCACACGCTTTCCGCCTCACAAACCAACTCCAGCCAGGAAGACCCTGAAATAAGGAATTAACGAAGAACGAATAAATACATTCACAAAGGAGAGTGCATCTATTCCTGGGCAGTCTTGCATCCCTTCCTTCCGATGCACCTGAGCATGTGCAGAGTTGCATCCCTTCCCTGCGATCACCACCACCGATATCCGCATTTTTCACCGACTAGAACCTTACGCCTGCATGGGATGGAACAAAAGGAGGGCGTCTCTGAGCATGTGCAGAGTTCCAGAGTGGGGTGGGCGGGAAATCACGGCAACGGAGCTCCAGGAGGGGCTTGAGTCCCCTGCACGTTTTGGGAATGGAGCGGGAAGCTGACCCTCTCTCTGGGAGCAGCGGACCCGAGGCCCGCCGCCGCCTCACCTGCAAGGGCCCCCAGCAACAACGCCAGAGCCAGGAGGCGCAGGTAGAGCGCGGGTCGCGTATCCATGACCACGGGCGCGGCGGTCCCTTCTTCGGCAGCGCGGGCAGGGATGGCGGTGGTGTCACGTGCGAGGAGCCCAGCGCGTCACGTGAAAGACCTGCCGGCAGAGGGGCGGGGCGGAGGGAGGGCCACGTGATTTCCCCCGAAGGGGCGGAGAAGGAGAAAGGGGGCCGGCTCGCCCCTCGTCGCCCCGCCGCCATCTTGGACATCAAAGGGCACTGGCCCCGCCCCGCCCCCTCTCCACTGCATTCTGCACATGCTCAAGGGCACGCCTTTCTTATAAAAAAGGAGGCAGCCTGAAGGCCGGACGCGTATTTAAATTGCTTTCCTGGACCCTGTAATAAATTGTTTAAATTATGTAAATATAATTTACTTGTTTTATTTATTTATATTACATTCATTTTCTTGTTTTGTAAAAGTTATGTGCTGCTTGATTGTAACACACACACACACACACACACACACCTTCAAAAGCAGCTTGCAAAGAAAATAACATTAACAAACTTCAAAGAACAGTAATAGACTGAAAACACAGCAGCATTCTGAATTTATATCCCACCTGCCTTCCAGGGAGCTCATGGTGGCCTGCATGGTTCTTCCTTTCCCCGTTTTATCCTCACAACAAGCTTCATTAACTATGAACCCTGAAATTTGGGTTCCCCTCCAAACCAGTGCCAAAGTTTTGTGGTGGTTTTTGCAGCACACACTCAAACTGAATAATTGATATTCAAACTGGGGGTGATGGGTGTCACCCCAAAACCCAGCCTTGTTTGATGGCTATGACTCCTGATTTAAGTATCAGTTATTCAGGTTGGAGGCCATTGCAGAACATGGGTTTTTCACTGCAGAATGATTGCAAAACTTTGGCACCAGTTTGGAGCGAGTCCCACATTTTGGGGTTCATAGTTAATAAAGCTCCCACAACAACCCTGTGAAGCAGGTTGGGCTGATTATTCCCCAAGGCCAAACGAAGTAAGCTTCATGGCTCAGTGTGGGATTTGAACCCTGGTCTCCCCGATGTCCAGCACTCTAACCACTACCCCACCACTGGGTCTCATATATAATATAAAAATATTTTGCAGATGTATAATCCATTTGACAGTTTATTAAATCCCAGCATGTAGCCATTATGACTAGTATGCTGCCCTGTCAAGGATGTCCTGGGTGCATGTCTGACTCCTGGAAGGGAAGACCTATGATTTTGATTGTGGTTTTTTGTGGATGTTCTTGATGAAAATGGTGAGGTTCCATAAAGATCTATGCTCAGAACCATGTTTCTGTGCATGACAGTGCCGCAAACAGGAGTGGCCCAAGCCATTTTGCTGTTTGAGGCAACAGTGCATTCCCCATTCTGTGTGCAAAACCTGACTAGACTGGTAGTTGAGTCTTTCCTCAGCTCTGGTGATGGACCCTAGGGTGCTAGGGCAGCAAGCTAGCTTAGTCAGCTTGTATGACAGGCCACATGACCCACATTTCTAGCCACTTCCCACCCTTCAGAATTTGTTACCCAAGGCAGCTGTCTCACTTTGTCTCATGGAAGGGCCGGCCCTCACTGCAAAGCACCAGATCCATGATGTTTAACGTTCAGTCAATTGTGAGCTGGGATGGTGGTGAAAAAATTGCAATCTCAAGAGGATCTGTTTTACTGGATCCAAATTTGTGCACATGCTCTCTCTCTCTCTCTCTCTCTCAAGTCACCTTTTCTCCTTCCTATACCCTCTGCCCCCATTTTACAGTTGCTATTGAAAAAGTAGGGGTTTTTGCTTTTGCTGCCCAACTTCCCAAGGGACTGAGTCCCCTAAGTCCATGATCAGTCAGAGTTGAATGAATGGAGGCACTGGCGGAGAAACGAGGGGCCGGGGGGAGCACACCGCCCCTGGCACCATTGAGGAGGGGGGTACCATCGCCAGTGGCATAGCAAGGGTGGGGTGTTGGGGGCAGAGCGCCCCGGGTTCCACCTTGGAGGGGGGGTGACACTCGGCGCAACCCCCCGCGACTCCCAAGCCGCTGCCCGACACCCCATCCGCGTGAGCAGCCGCCGCACGGAAGGGGCACCGGGCGCCGGCTTGGGAGTCTGGATGGACTGCGCAAGTGTGGCATCCAGCACGGACTGCGCATGTCCGCACATGCGCAGTCCGTGTGGGCTGCCGGGCCGGGCACGAGAGGAAACTTACGAGTTTTCCCGTGCGGGGAAACTTACGAGTTTCTGGGTGCGAGCAACCGCTGCACGGAAGGGGGGCCACTCGGGCCCGGCAGCCCGGCCAGACTGCGCATGTGCGGTAGGCTGGCTGGACTGCGCTCCGTAGTGCATGTGTGTCATGACGCATTCGCGCTACAGAGCGACACCCCACCCCCCAGGGGGTGCCGCTCGCGCTTGCCGGTCCTAGTATGCCACTGACCATCGCAGCAGCCCCCGACACGTGCCGTGCGCACCCCCACCGCACCGGCCACCATGTCCCCATGGGCAGTGTGCCACACCCCCAGGACACACGGCACGCCTCCATGGTCAGCGCGCCATGCCCCCGGGATGTGCGCCAGCCACGCCCCCGCCTGGTCTCTGCCCCCCCCCCCGTGCCGGAGCATGCAGTGGAGGTCTAGAATCAGAGCTTTCCTTCTCCCAGTTGGGCCACCTTCCCAGGTGGATGGCCCCCCCTTGCCCCTCTGCAGCAAGTGCAGATACCACCTTCTTGACTGTTGGAGCCACTCTTGTCTGTCTGCTCAATCCTTCGGAGCCTGTCTTCGCCCACAGAGCCCCAAACTCACTGAGGGTTTGTGACCCATTGGCTACCCTCACCTGATGCAGCCGGCCACTCAAAGCCGTTCTCAGGATTGTGGCTGCTGTCCCATGCTGGCAGCTTCTAGGAGCCACAGGTGAGAGCTGAGTGCAGGGTGGGGGCCAAAGGGGGATGAACTACCTGAGAAGGAGCACAACATGTCCCCCACCAGAGGTACTACCCCTCCCCTAACACCCCGCCCCAAACCTATACCAGTACTTTGCAAGGGAGGTAGGAAATAATCACCTTCATCACCTCATAATGAAAGAAGCAATAAGTTAAGGGTGCTCAGGGTCTTGCACAGGCAGCAGATGACGTCTCCAAAGGTCCCCTTGCACTCTCAGAACCACGCTGGCAAGCCCTGAAGGCTCCCGGTGCCTTTAGCTCCTCACTGAGACAGTTTACCCCTCTATAGCTGTGAGGGGGCACCAGACAGCAGGGCCCATGGGCAGCTGCCCACAGTCTTGTCTCCCTTCCCCACCCCTGACTGCTGCTCAACCAGACTGGACCTAACAGTCCCTGACTGTTCCTGGGAGAGCCTCTGTCTGACTGTGTTTGCTTCTCTCGTAAGCCTCAATGGAACAAAAAGTGCATGTATTTGGGATGGCTGGCTACACAGCCAGGGAGAATACGACAGCCCTCAGCTGTGGGCTCCTTTTCATGCAGCTGCCTCAAACTGCTGGAGAGGCAAGTTTCAAACTGAAATTCAAAATGCTGTTGTCTCTTCAACATGTAATGAGGGAGACGGGATGTTTTATAGTGGGATACCCAGGAAACACTGTCTTTGCCCACCTGGTCTGTTTTGGGCTACAAGTTCCATAAGGCCTTGCTTCATACAGCCATGCTGGGCAGGGCTGGTGGGAGTTCTAGTACTAAATATCTAGAGGGCACCTGGTCAGGGAAGGCTGCTCTCTGGGAAGCAGTCATATATACCAGAGGTGAGTGGCCTGGGCCCTTTCAGATGTTGCTGGACACCAACTTCCACCATCTCTGCCCACTGGCCATGCTTGTTGGGGCTGACAGCAGCTGGAGTCTAATGATCTCTGAAAGGCCACAGGTTAGCCATGCCTACCTTACCAACTGATGTTCAGAGATAGACTGTCTTTGGACATGCAGGTTCCATCCTCAACTAGGAAGATATGAGGACAAGAACTTTCTCTCATTGTTGCTCTGTAGCCTCTGATATTCATAGGCAGATTGTTCTGGAATATGGAGGCTGGTGCACTAAACAAGCATTAATGCACAGCCATGTCAAGGTCTAATGTCCTCCAAGCACCCTCTGGGAAAGGACTGAACTTGATCGCCATAAGACAGCCTTAAAGTTAATTATTTCCCCCCACTTCATGCATTGAAGTAGCTTGAAGAGGTGGACAGCGACATGCTGGAAAGCCAACTCATAATTCCAGAGTTGAGTTTCCACTTGAAGGGCTAAAAATATTCTTAATAATCAATTTGGGGGCAGGAGACCTCATAGAATTGGATTGTTGCACAAGAAAAGGTCAGTTCCAGGTTAGGAGAGAGAAAGTTCAATGTGCATTCAATGAATGTTATTCAATGTAGATAACATTCAGGATCCTCAAGCTCCCCCATCAAGAGAAAACAGCAGGAGGGTTTAATGCTCCAAAGCACATTGTAATTCATATGGTAACTATACGTATATTTAATACTGAGAAACGGAATGAGGGAGTGGATTGTAGTTACAGGTAGGTAGCCGTGTTGGTCTGCCATAGTTGAAACAAACAAACAAACAAACAAACAAACAAACAAATTCCTTCTAGAAGCACCTTAGAGACCAACTAAGTTTGTTATTGGTATGAACTTATTCAGATACAGGTACATGCACACAAAAGCTCATACCAATAACAAACTTAGTTGGTCTCTAAGGTGCTTCTGGAAGGAGTGGGTTGTGTTACAAGACATGGGTTCAAATTTCTGCTCAACCCATCACCATCTCTCAGCCCCTCTCTCCCACTCTACCTTGCAGTGCTGCTGTGTGAATAAAATGGGGTGGGGGGCACCACAAACATCACCGGAGAACATAAATATAATGAATATAAGTAAATAAATGTTAATGTGTCTGACAGATGCATGCTGCTTTTTAGTGGTTTCCCTCAGCATGGATTAAGCACAACCTTTGTGGGTTAATGATGTAAAAACCAACACATTCCTTTCTAGGTAATGAAAATTATGAATTCAAAGAAGCCATTTAGGTCCTGCACCTTAATGTAGCCTGGAATCATGAGCAAGCTTACTAGGAAGTAGGCGCCACTGCACAAACATGATTACTTCTGAGTAAGTAAGGGAAGATATTAGGACTGCCAGCAGCTCTGTTCTGGCTAGGCTACTGTGTGTTTAATATTTATTATTTTATTTTATTGAATTCATATCCTGCCCTTTCTCTCAAAGGAGTCTGGCAACAGATAAGCTATTTTAAAACAAAGACAAAAACAAATGGATTATATTAAAAAGTGAAAACCTTCTAAAAGAATTGCAGCAAAAACATTCTAAAAGCAGTTACAGGTAAAAGCATTATTCAGCACCTCAGACGGAAATCTAATTGGTGATGTTTTCCTGTCATTGCACCTGAATGCCAGATACAGCCAGGCAACAATGCTATTTTTCAGTATTTTAAAAGTGCATGCAAGGATAAATTGGGAAATTTAAGGCTCCAGCTGATTAACGGGTAGGGTTGTGTTTTAGTTTCTTTATGATTTTAAGCATTTTGTTGCCAATGTGCGAGTATAACAGGCATGTAAAAATCACCGTCTAACGACTTATCTCTTGTAATCTATTAAAAACTAACACGAAAACACTTGTATGGCGATTTTGGTGTCACGTGCACACTGATTGGGAGACACGTTTATATTGAAGACAGTAAGCGTCATCCTTCACAACCCATTGAAAGTTTTCGCGTAGCGCTCCGCGGCCGTCAAAGAGCGCGTCGGATCCAATCCATTCTTCGCTGCTTGTGAAGTGCCCGATGGCACCGAGCTCTTGTTTGTCCAGAGGGCGGCGCTGAACCGGACTGCCTCGCCTTTCTCCCCAAGACTTGGGCTGCCGGGAGCTAAACGCGGCGGAGCGCGCCTTGGAGAGCCCATCGGAAACCGGCGCCCGCTGTGCATTTACGCACGGCGCGCCTCCGCTTCGCCGGAAAGAGGCAGCACTCCAGCCGGCAAGAGGAGAAGGCGGCAGCAAGGCGCCTTCCAGCAGAAGCTGAGAACGCCCCGGGGGCCCCAGCAGGTGAGTGCGCTGCTCCTCGGCCCATTAGCCTTGCTGGCCAGCGCGTAAAGTTCTTTCTCCTCCAAGACGTAGGAAGAGACGACCCAAACCGGTGACTTGTCCTACAGACAGGAGAAGAGCGGTTTCATCTGAGCCCCGAGACCCGTTTGGTGGAACAGGTGAAGAAATCCCCTAAATCGATTTCCTCTGAGCGCGGGTAAAGCGCCTTCCTTTCCCTCCGCGGATTACCCTAAGCTTATCGTCTAGGCTTAGGGAGGAAGGGCAGAGAACGATGGGTGAGCCCCCGATGCTTGTCTAGCAGCGAGCTGGGAGGGCAGAGACGAAGGAAGGCTCCCGGGGCGTGCTCAGCGCAACTGCCCGATCCGCCTTTGCAGACCCCAGCAGTGATGGGTTTGAGCGCGCTTTCTCTCTCCGCCTCATTACAGATTTTCCTCTCCTATCCATAAGGGTTTTCTTAAGGTAGAAAAAGTCCTGACGTTTTAAAACAAAAATCCAGTTTGTTTGAAGGTATCACTTAACAGAAGCGAGATCAGTTGCAGGTAATGGCCCAGATTTGTAATGGGGCTTCCGCCGTTAAGAGCCATTGAGTTAATTCCCTAACCCCCAGGGCTGGGCTGGGTGGGTTATTTACTCCCTTCTCAAACTCATCCTTTTTCCAGAACTGGACTTGACAGCCGTTTGCAGCCTTTAACAATAGTAGTAATAATAGTGATAGGTTGTGGCCCACGAAGTTCTACTCAGAGTAGGTCCACTAAAATAATTGAACCTAAGTTTGACTGCCTGGCATCAGGTGAAGACCTTGTTCCAAGTGGCTTTTGGGAACTGACTACTTTTAATGAATAGGGTGGGACTGTGCTGTTTTTATTGTAATTATTTGTATATTTTAAACAAATGTTATATATGTATATAACTTTAATTCTATTTAATTGTTTTATAATGATTTAATGTTTTTTTAAGTAATTATTCTTTTTATTTGTAAGCTATGTGAGGTATAAATAAGAAGTAAGAAGTAGTAGTAGTTACTCATGTCCATTACACAGAATCACAGAATCACAGAATCACAGAATCATAGAGTTGGAAGAGACCACAAGGGCCATCCAGTCCAACCCCCTGCCAAGCAGGAAACACCATCAAAGCATTCCTGACAGGTGGCTGTCAAGCCTCTGCTTAAAGACCTCCAAAGAAGGAGACTCCACCACACTCCTTGGCAGCAAATTCCATTGTCGAACAGCTCTTACTGTCAAGAAATTCTTCCTAATGTTTAGGTGGAATCTTCTTTCTTGTAGTTTGAATCCATTGCTCCGTGTCCGCTTCTCTGGAGCAGCAGAAAACAACCTTTCTCCCTCCTCTATATGACATCCTTTTATATATTTGAACATGGCTATCATATCACCCCTTAACCGTCTCTTCTCCAGGCTAAACATACCCAGCTCCCTAAGCCGTTCCTCATAAGGCATCGTTTCCAGGCCTTTGACCATTTTGGTTGCCCTCCTCTGGACACGTTCCAGCTTGTCAATATCCTTCTTGAACTGTGGTGCCCAGAACTGGACACAGTATTCCAGGTGGGGTCTGACCAGAGCGGAATACAGTGGTGTACTGTAATACATTAACTGGAATACATTAACTTCAGTGCATTGGATACAACCTTGTGCCTTTGAGCACATTCAGCATTCATTTAACCATAACCACCATTCTCATGTGCTTGCAAGTTTGGGAGCTGAGGTTCTGAGGCAAGCAAAGTCTGAACCCCCACACCCCATTTTTAAAATAAAAAAAATAACAAGTTGCTATAAGTGTTGTGGGGAAATCCCAGCTTGGTGGTTTCAGCTGCTTTATTTATTTTCCTTTGGTTCCCCAACCGCTGAAGCTGTGTGTGTTACAGCTTGCTTTTTAAAGCACAACAGAGATGTTGGTCCATCTGGTCTCATATTGCCTTGTTCTGACTGGCAGAAGCTTTCCAGGGTCTGTCATGGAGATAGGCTCTCCCCAGCTAAGTAAAGAGTGTTGCTGCAATTTATTCAAATGCTGCAGATTTATTCACATGGATGAAGAAGTTGATAAGCACCTTGTAAATTAATGCAAGGACATTGACCCATCCTCGCCCCCACCATGTAACCAGCATCACAAATGCCAATTGGAGAAAAGCCTTTATAACTTTGCGGTTCACAGCTGAAATTGCCTGATCCCTTATGAAGAGAGAGTTTGCCCACTTGGGGGTTCATGTGCCTGAAGATTTACCCCACTATACTGGTTTGTCCAATCCATGAGGAATTAAGAACAGCCTTGTTCAAAGATTTAAATCTCCCAATTGGGAGATTGATTTGGTATCAAATTAACTTTTTATTAGGGGACAGGACCCCCTACACCTCTGAAAATGTGGCTTATTCTGCCTTTAAAGGTAAAGGGGCCCCTGGCCGTTAAGTCCAGTCATGGACGACTCTGGGGTTGCGGCACTCATCTTGCATTATTGGCCAAGGGAGCCGGTGTACAGCTTCCGGGTCATGTGGCCAGCATGACTAAGCCGCTTCTGGTGAACCAGAGCAGCGCACGGAAACGCCATTGACCTTCCTGCCGGATTGGTACCTATTTATCTACTTGCACTTTGACGTGCTTTTGAACTGCTAGGTGGGCAGGAGCAGGGACCAAGCAACGGGAGCTCACCCCATTGCAGGGATTCGAACCGCTGACCTTCTGATTGGCAAGCCCTAGGGTCTGTGGTTTAACCCACAGCGCCACTTGCATCCCACATTCTGCCTTTAGAGCAGCAATTTTAAGGAGGAAAGTTTGTGGGGATGGTAAGCTAAATTCTTCAGGGCAGCAAACTCCTATCTAACAGGATGCCTGGTTTTAATCATTATTTTAACTGTGTACTGTAATGTATTTTGTTCCATTTTATGCATTTTGATTTGTAATGGTTTTGGCTACACAAACACTTGTAATTTGTAATGGTACCGGTAATACCGGTAGCAGTCTGACAAATAGAAGCAGGGATGTGAAATAGCTGGGCATGAATAGCTGGGCCAGATGAAAGGGTTGCCACCAAACGCCCCACCCCTTCCACTGTTAACTAGACCCTAGGCAGGTGTTACTGCAACAAGTTGGCATGACTTTTACCCCCCTACCTCAGTTGTCTTCCGCTGTGTTGAATGATGGATTGTAAGATCCTTGGGGTAGAGACTCTCCTTTTGTACTTCTTGCAAAGTGTCATGCCACATCCACAGCACTATACAAATACGGTTGTGCTTGGTTTTGCTTGCTTTGGAATTCTGGTAAATCTGCATAAAATGCAACCAGGTGACTTATTCTTCGTGGCTTCTGCTGTTTTTTGGTGCAAATGCTAAATATAATCCAACCTATATTTGCTGCTGCTGCTTTTTTTTGGCAAATGTCACAGAGGTGTGGCCGGGCATTTGGCAAAGATGCTTCTGACCTGGGGCAGGATTCTGTTTTCACTGGCTGCTAAGCTTCCTCCTGGCCTGCCAGGGGCCTGTTCAGTTTTGTTGCAGCAACTGGAGGAGACCTTGACTTGTAAAGTACATCTAGGGATGGATGGCATGGGATTCGTTTGCCCTTGTGACTTGACCACTCCCTGTGTTGGGAAATGGGAAGGGAGTTTACTCCTAATGCAGCCTTCCTCAGCCTGGTGCCCTCCAGATGCTTTGGGAATACAAATTCCAGCAGCTGTAGCCAGCGTGGATCCAAATCTAAAGAGCCAGTGTGGTGTAGCGCTTAGAGCTTTGAACTGGGATCTGGGAGACCACGATTTTAATCCCCACTTGGCCAAGGAGCTTACCAGGCAGCCTCTCAGCCTAACCCACCTCACAAGGTTGTGGGGATTAAATGAGTAGGGGAGAACCATGAGCTCCTTGGAGAAAAGGTGGGATTTAAATGCAAGAAATAAATAAAACAATGAAACTCTGGACTGGAACATCAAGGACTTTGAACGGGATGTGGAGCCTCATATAACTACAGAAGGGAGGTGCAGCATCAACCCTCAAAATTGTCTAGCAGTGTGAATCCTTGCCTTTTGCTGGATTAACAGAGCAGGACCCCAGGCCCACCAGCCCAGACTGTGGAAAGCTCAGGACAGTGGGTTCACCCTCCAAGTGTCTCCAAAGCCCCAGCCTGGCCATGACTAAGGGCAAGCTGCCTCCCCCTGGGTCATGTGGCTTGGCTTCCTTGTGTGAGTTATTATCTGTAGCTTTGTTATTTGCACCACATGCCCATCGTGGCATATGTGTGAATACACACACACACACACACACACACACACACACACACACGGCTCTGGATTGTGGTGATTAGTAGTTTGACATCTCTGCCTGTCAGTCAGTAGTGTGAACTAGATGATCTCTGGGCCTTAGGACTCAACAGTAGCAACCCTGGTGTGAATACATACTGTTTCCTAGCAACCAGACACAACCTCCTGTACTGATTCCGGAAAGCATTGGAAACATTTTGGTTCTGTCCGTAAAAACAGAAAAGAAAAGCCATCCCTCAGGTAGTTCTTTGTGCTTTCTCATAGTGCAGGGAGGGGGGAGGGAGAGATGCAATGATGAGTCTCCCATCAGCTGTTTTTGCAAAGAGGTGTGGTGGCTCAAATTTCACCCGGTGACCTGTGTGCTAATGGAGTTGGCACCCAGCTTCTGCTGTGGATGGACTTTTCCCAGGCAATGTGTCTCTTAGGTCCTACACAAGGTGTTTTTCCTTTTGAATGTGATCTGCAGGGTGCGAGTTTGTGTGTGTGCATGCCTACTCAGCATACGTGGGAACAGACTGAGTAAGACTATTCTAATAATTTTGATGAATGTGTTACTGAACCTTCTTTGATTGGGTATGATTTTGCTTTTACAGTATTATGATTGAAATGCCAGATATAGAAATTGAAATAGCAGTAAGAATAATTACATAAATAATTGTACAGAGTCTGTCACAAGGAAAATGGAAATTCTGTGGCAGCTATGAATTTAGAAAATGTGCATGCCTTGGCTCCTTTCAGGAGGAGGAGAGTCCATAATGCATTCGGGGGGGGGAGAAAGTGTTGATACCTTTCTCCCTGACCACAAGCTTCAAACTCAGCCCCACAAGATCAATTAGTCTTTGCTAACATGCTTCCAAATTTTCTCTGTGCTAACGCTTTTTACCCAGACGTTTCAACATGACTTGTGTTTCTTCTTTAGCAAGGCTGAGAGGCTAAAAAGTGTTGCATTCTCACCAATCTTTCTCCATACTGCTTTCGTTACCAACCTCTGGTGCCCTCCAGATGTTTTGGACTACAACTTGCATCACCACAGCCCTAGCTATGGTGTAGGGATTGGTGGGAGTCATAGTCGAAAACATCTGGGCTGAGTCTATAGAAGCAGACGCTGCCGTATGCTAGAGTTAGTGTGGGTTCATCTGGACCAGTGTTGTCTGCTTTGACTGCCAAGCAGTGGCTTTCCAGGCTCCCAGGCAGAGAGAGAGAAGCCACCTCCATCAGCTCCCTGAGGTTATTTCAACTGGATATGCCAGGGTTTGAACCTGAGACCTTCTGCCTGCAAAGCAGGGGCGTTATGCCACTGAGCTCTCCCTCAGAGGCACATGGAGATTCTTGAATATGGGTAGGCAAACTAAGGCCTGGGGACCGGATCCGGCCCAATCGCCTTCTAAATCCGGCCTGCAGATGGTCCAGGAATCAGCGTGTTTTTACATGAGTAGAATGCATCCTTTTATTTAAAAAGCATCTCTGGGTTATTTGTGGGGCACAGGAATTCGTTCATCCCCCCCCCCAAAATATAGTCCAGCCCTCCACAAGGTCTGAGGGACAGTGGACCGGCCCCCTGATGAAAAAGATTGTTGACCCCCACCCCACCCCACCCCACCCCACCCCCATTCTTGAAAGTTCACAGAAGGGTTATTTCGCTTTCCCTTTGTTCATTCCCTATTCACTCTCCCACACCCCTGCTCATCCCCCCTCTATCTCTCTCCCCCCATATGTATTACTTAGTTGGAACAAGGGATGGGGTGGGGAGAGAGGATTTCATTTGATTCACATTTATACGTGAACTTGGCTAATTGCCACTTTCTGAAACAACATGAGAGCTGAAAAACCACCACCATCAAATACTCGCATGTCTCTGAGTTTTGCGATGCTGTTCTTCAATCAAGTTCATCAGGTGTACAAAAACCATATTATGGGGGTTAAGTGCAACATGCAAAATGCATTATATTAGGGGAAATTGTTTTGCCAATATATTAGGAGAATTTCTGGTGTTGATTCTGCATCTAAGTCTTTAGATTACCTGGTCAAAAAAAAAAAAAATCCACTATCAGAGCAATATAAATTCCAGGCTCTTAGCTAATTCCGCTAAGAGAAATCAAACCGAGGGCCAGTTTTTTGTTTTTACATATTTGGACCCAGAGAGGGAAAAGGCCTCTGATGCTAATCAAACTGCCTCTGTGTTCATTATATATTATGCATCCCTCTATTCCACTGCATCATCATTGCATCTGTCTTTTGATGGATACACCCCTGAGAGTCCTTGGGAGGTCACAGTTCCCCTCCCAGAGCTACAGTTTCTAGAGCGGTGTAACAATCCGTCTCCTCAGGGAACTTTTGGAATTGTAGCTCATGGTGGGGGTGGGGATAGTGCAGTATCTCTCAACACCCCTATCAAACTATAGCTCCCATAATTCTTTGGGGGAAGCTGTGGCTGTTTAAAATGGTGTTTTACTTCTTCAAATGTGTGAAACTCTTAGAGTTTACCCAAGAGAAACAGCCAGCCAGCAGGCGACCTTTTAAAACCCAGACATTTGGCCTCCTGGCACTTAACTTTCCTCTTTTCATCGGCTCTCTGGATGCATAGGAAATTCTTGCTAGGTTGCATGGTATGGCCTTGGAGACTGACACCCCCACCCCCAATCCATCCATACCATTTAGGCTGAATATACAAAGGCCCCATTTCATAGCCAGTGAGTGTTTTGAAAGACTGCGGAGCTATCCAGCTCTCCTCCCAGAGGCCAGCCATCAAGCTGGTTGTTTCCAGCCAAGCTTCCCTCCTTCTCTACCCTCCCCATCCCCTGAGCCTGGGTGTCTGTGTCTGAAGAGAAGACAAAAGCGCCTCTCTGCTTGCCATCAGAATGGGGTTCCTGCTTGGGCACAGTGGTGTGAATGGCTTGTCTCTAGCGCCTGGGGAAGGGGCATGATGCAAATTCACCTCTACACAAAAGGCTTTTTGAGGGAAGGAGGCAAAGGAGGAGGCTGGGCAAGCAGGAGGCTGATCTTGAGAAAAGCAATGAACTTGATGGCGCAATGGCCCTTTCCCCCCTGGCACCGTTGGGGCCCGTCCTCTCACTTAAAAATAGACCCAACTCACAGAACACCAATCCCACGAATTCCCACTTGCTATCTCAGATTATCTTGTGGGGGACTTGCATGAGGTAAAACTTAATAATTAGGAGTCTTAGGCAGGATTTGTTCTAATAAACAATAATAATTTTATTTAACAAGGAAGTTTATGACATGAGTAGATAAAACTTAGGATACAGTACTTCAGTTTACAATGTTATTTCACTTCAAGGCTTTCTCAGTTGTTTCACACTTAATACTTTGGTTCTTAACAAGGTGGTACTTTCTGTCAGTTGCACACCCCTTAGACAACCCTACTCCTGAGGTACTCCAAGTAACAGACCCAAGGTTTCACTGGTTTGGGAGTCTTCTCTTACTAGAAGAATCTCTCCCCTCCTAACTGGAATGAGACCTAAGTAGACGGTCTCTTTCCAGCTTCTACTTCTCCTGTCTCAACCTCAGCCTCCCAGTTAATTCCTGGCCTATTACTCTCACAGGACACCACACACTGTCCTTCACCCGAAGCTCAGAGACTCCTTTCTCTAGCTTGTAATATATTCCTCAGAGTGGATGTTTCTCCCCATAACCAATTCACACTCCCTATCCTTCCAACCTCAATCCCAACCTGCTCCAAAACCTCCTCCCAACACTCCCTCCAAAACTCACTCCCTGTCTCTCCAAATCCTCTCCTTTTCAACCCCCCCTCCTGGAACCTTGGCCAATCAGAGGGTGCCGTACATTAACCCCTTTCTGGCATGGGGAAAAGAAAAAGGAAATACTTGGGAACCCAACCTGCCCCAGCAAAAACAAACTTTTCTGTCACAGGGGGTACTTTCATGCTATGCCCTGGGGCCTTTGGGTACTCAATTCCTTGATACATTCATTTTCTCCTCCTATTCACATCACACCTTTCACCCACCATTGAACCTGAGGTGACACCTCCTTGGGTCTTGTGGCCTCCCATTTAGAAGAAGAAGAGGAGTTTGGATTTGATATCCCGCTTGATCACTACCCAAAGGAGTCTCCAGGCGGCTCACATTCTCCTTTCCCTTCCTCCCCCACAACAAACACTCTGTGAGGTGAGTGGGGCTGAAAGACTTCAGAGAAGTATGACTAGCCCAAGGTCACCCAGCAGCTGCATGTGGAGGAGCGGAGACACGAACCCAGCTCACCAGATTACGAGTCCACCGCTCTTAACCACTACACCACACTGGCTCTCAGTCCTACTTAGCTTCAGCAAGATGGTGCCCTCATGTGCCTTTGGTGGCCAGGAGTGCCTTTTTTCAACTCTGGCTGATTCACCAGTTCCAGCCCCATTTGGGCATAGATGACTTGGCCCCAGAGCTGAGGGCGATGAAACAGTCACTGAGACGGCTAGAGCGCCGGTGGCGGAAAACTCATTCTGAATCAGACCAGACACTGGCTAGAGCTCAACTTCGAGCCTACCAAGTGGCAATGGCGATGGCGAAGAGGACCTTCTTCACCGTTTCTACTGCATCTGCAGAAAACAGCAGCAGGAGACTCTTCCAGGTGGTTTGCAATCTATCAGAACCACCTTCGTCATCGGGGTCTGGTAGGGACCCCAAGATCTCCTGCAATGCTTTTGCAAAGTTTTTTGCAGATAAAGTTGCTCAGATTCGGAAGGAGGTAGACTCCACCGTGGGAGCAGGGCCGGGGCGGGAGAGTGCTAGAGCCCTGTCTAGTCATGTTTCATGGGATCAATTCCAATCTGTTACCTCCGAGGATGTGGACAGGCTGCTTGGACGAGTGAAACCGACCACCTGTCTCCTTGATCCTTGCCCATCCTGGCTAATAAAAGCTAGCCAGGAAGGGCTGGGCTATGGGCTCCGCGGGGTGGTGAATGCTTCCCTCTGTGAGGGAGTCTTCCCAGACCCGCTGAAAGAGGCGGTCATTAAACCGCTTCTTAAAAAAACATCTTTAGACCCGGCCAATATGGCCAACTATTGCCCAGTCTGAAATCTACCATTCTTGGGCAAGGTGATTGAGCGGGTGGTTGCTGAACAACTCCAAGCACGCCTGGAGGATGCGGACCATTTGGATCCCTTCCAATCGGGATTCAGGCCTCATCATGGGACTGAAACTGCCTTGGTCGCGCTGGTCAATGATATCCGGAGGGCTAGGGACAAAGGTGAGAGCTGTTTCCTGGTTCTGCTGGATCTCTCAGCGGCCTTTGACACCATTGACCATAACATCCTTCTGGACCATCTAAAGGGGTTGGGAGCTGGGGGCACTGTTATACAGTGGTTCCGCTCCTTCCTCCAGGGCCGTGTTCAGAAAGTGGTGGTGGGGGATGAGTGTTCAGACCCCTGGGCTCTCACTTGTGGGGTGCCTCAGGGTTCCGTCCTCTCCCCCATGCTTTTTAATATCTATATGAAGCCGCTGGGAGAGATCATCAGGGGGTTTGGGCTGGGCATTCATCAGTATGTGAATGATACCCAGCTCTACCTCTCTTTCAAATCAGAACCAGTGAAGGCGGTGAAGGTCCTGTGTGAGTGTCTGGAGGCAGTTGGAGGATGGATGGCGGATAACAGATTGAGGTTGAATCCTGACAAGACAGAAGTACTGTTTTGGGGGGACAGGGGGCGGGCGGTTGGGGGGGGACTTCCTGGTCCTAAAAAGGGTAATTGTGCCCCTGAAGGACCAGGTGCACAGCCTGGGAGTCATTTTGGACTCACAGCTGTCCATGGAGGTACAGGTTAATTCTGTGTCCAGGGCGGCTGTCTACCAGCTCCATCTGGTACGCAGGCTGAGATCCTACCTGCCTGCAGACTGTCTCGTCAGAGTGGTGCATGCTCTGGTTATCTCCCGCTTGGACTACTGCAATGCGCTCTACGTGGGGCTACCTTTGAAGGTGACCTGGAAACTGCAATTAATCCAGAATGCGGCAGCTAGACTGGTGACTGGGAGTGGCCGCCGGGACCACATAACACCGGTCCTGAGAGATCTACATTGGCTCCTAGTACGTTTCCGAGCACAATTCAAAATGTTGGTGCTGACCTTTAAAGCCCTAAACGACCTTGGTCCTGTATACGTGAAGGAGCGTCTCCACCCCCATCATTCAGCCCGGACACTGAGATCCAGTGCTGAGGGCCTTCTGGCGGTTCCCTCACTGCGAGAAGCAAAGCTACAGGGAACCACGCAGAGGGCCTTCTCGGTAGTGGCGCCCGCCCTGTGGAACGGCCTCCCATCAGAGGTCAAAGCGATAAACAACTACCTGACATTTAGAACATACCTGAAGGCAGCCCTGTTTAGGGAAGTTTTTAATCTGTGACATTTTAATGTATTTTGACATTTGTTGGAAGCCGCCCAGAGTGGCTGGGGAGACCCGGCCAGATGGGCGGGGTACAAATAATAAATTATTATTATTATTATTATTATTATTATTATTATTATTACTCCATGCTCTGGTGACTTCCAGGCTGGATTACTACAATGCACTCTCCATGGGACTGCCCTTAAAGACAACTTGGAAACTTACCGGTAACTTGGTCCATAATGCAGCTGCCATATTGCTGGGTGGGCTTCCGTTTAGATTTCATATAACCCCTGTTTTTAAAAAGGTGCACTGGCAGCCAGTTTGTTTCTGGGCCCAATCAAAGGTTTTCACTTAGTGTTTAAAATCCTAAATGACTTGGGCCCCAAATATCTGAAAGGCCACCTCCTTCCCTACAGAACCCTTTGGGTGCTAAGATTGGTAGTTCTTCCGCCCTCAGAGATTCAGAGTGGCAGTGACCCAGGAGAAGACCTTCTCTGTGGTGGCCCCAGTTGTGGAACTCCCTCCCCACAGAGACATGCTCTGCACCTTCATTACATAGCTTTTGGCAAATGCTGAAGATGTGCCTCTGTACCCTGGCCGTTGATGCTTGAGGTGCATATTTTTAAAACTTACAACTTGTGGTTGTAAGCTGCTTAAATCTGTTTCCAATACTGTGTTTTTTTAACATTGTAACCTGTCCCGGGACCTTAGGATGAAGGGTAGGTGATTAGTAGTAATAATGATTCAGACCACCACCCTGGGTCATTCTGACCAGTAATGGTGGAAGAGGGTGCCTCATCAGAGCTGACCCATTGCCACTGCTCATCTTCCCAGGGAGCGCTCCAGGGAAGAAGGGTGCTGGCTGTGGGCCTGTGCACCCAGTAGGCCCCACAAGAATGCTCCAGAATGTTCTAGAGCCATCTTGAATGTTCTGGAACAGTCTTGCAGCCTGCAGGGCTCTCCTGGCAGACGTGCACCACTTTCTGGGGTAGATGAGCCAAGGGAGAAGTAGTTTTCCTGCAGTTTGAAAGCCCTTGGGCATGGGTGGGGAGGTCTCAGTGGCAGAATCTGGCCATTCAGTAGCCCTGATCTGTGTTCTCTCCTCCAGTGCTGAAGCCTGGCTGGGATGCATCCTTGCACTCTGGTAATGCTTCTTCCTTTCCTGGATGGTGAAAGGAGACATTTCCTGGGTGAAGTATGCTTGAAGCTTGTGCAGAAGCTCCTGACTTTTGCTGGAATGTAGCATGTTGTAGAAAGGTGAAAGGCACATCCATTGCTCCACCTGCTTTTGGTTCTGACCCAGCCTGTCACTGGCATATGGCCCCTCAGAAGCTTGTTCATGGGGGAATGTGGCCCTCGGGCAGCATAATTCCCCACCTTGGGACATAGGAAGCTGTCGGTCAGCTGGTGAGGATGGCTAAAAGCTCTGTCCCCTGGAAGGGACCTGCGGTTTGCAACAGCCAGCCTTGCAGGGCTTCTTCACCCATTTGGCAGAGCCGGCAATAAAACCTGTTCTTCCTTCTGCCTCCTCTTTGCAGCACCTGTCTCTGAGATGTGTGAAATGGGGCTGGTCTCTCCTGAGCCGTCCAGCCTGACGCCATACTATGGGGAGATGCCGGACGCTTATTGTCAGGATGACCGCTGGCAGAGGTTGCGCACGGCTGTCAGGAAGCTGGAATTCTGGGAAAACTTTGAGGCGGAATTGATTGGTAGCGGCTTCTTCTCCAAAGTGTTCAAGGTATGACTGAAGCGAAATGCAGCCTTTGCAATGGTTTGACACTGGCTTAAGCTTCCAGTGCAGATTCACCCTCAGGAGTGCAGGGCGCTTGCAACCCTTTGCGCCTGCTTGCCTGCCTGCCTGCCTCTTCAGTACAGCTGCCCTGTCAGAGAAGGGAGAGTGTTACTCTGGCAAGGGCAGGTAAGGCTGTACTGTGGTGGTGGTGGGGAGCATCTGCTTTGTGTGCCAGGGGTGTCTATGTGGTGGGGTCCCATGTTTAATTCCCTGCACCTCCCGGTAAGGCTGAGAGAGAGACCCCCTGCCTGAAGCCCCACAGAGCTGCTGCTGGTGAGAGGACACAGCACTGAACAAGACAGTCTGGTGGCCTGACACGGGATAATGCAGCTTCCTGTGTTCCTAGACCATGGGTAGGCAACCTAAGGCCCGGGGGCCGGATGCGGCCCAATCACCTTCTAAATCCGGCCCACCAACGTTCCAGGAATCAGCATGTTTTTACATGAGTAGAATGTGTCCTTTTATTTAAAATGCATCTCTGGGTTATTTGTGGGGCATAGGAATTTGTTCTTTCTTTTTTCAAAATATAGTCCGGCCCCTTCACAAGGTCTGAGGGACAGTGAACCGACCCCCTGCTGAAAAAGGTTGCTGACCCCTGTCCTAGACCTTTACTCAAGCCTGTGTATGTTAAAGCCACAGCATAACAGTGGTCAAAGAAGGTCAGCCGGGTTTCCTGAGAAAAGGCAAAGTGCACTGTTTCAGACAAGGAAGGTCAGCTGTAAAAATTGCCAGTCTCCTGCCAGCCTTCCTGATGCAAGCAGATTTGGAGGCATAGCACATTCTCTCCTTCCCAGGCACCCCCTCCCTTGGCAACTGGCAACCATGAGCCGGTTCCCAATCCATCATCCCCACCTACTCACTGCAGCCTCCTGACTCTCTTGTTCCTCCCACTCTTGCAAATTGCTGTGGTGATAGGTAGTTAGTATCTCCTTCTCCCTCCCTGCATCCCCCCCCCCCACAGAGAGAGACTATTTTCTTGCAGCATTTCTCTCTCTCTCTCTCCTTTCTCATAGCAGCCAGCAAAGCTGGAGACATTTCACTGTAGAATGAAACTGTTTTAGATAACACTAGCTGGCCCGGCCACGCGTTGCTGTAGGTTATTTTGTGAAATTGGATGAGTTAGAGTAAGTGCATGGATACTCACAGGTGGAGTAAGTTCATGTTGCATGGTTTGTATGTTGTTGCGTTTCTTCTTTGTTGTTGTAGATGGATTAGTAGGAGGGTGATAGTGTTGTTGGAGGTGGATTTGTTTGGCGGTTGCAGTTTGAATGAGGTTGTTTTTTCATTCAAATTCAGCTTATCCCGATGAACTTCCACCTGCCGCCTCTGTCTTCCCCCCCATTTTCACCTGCCTTCCCACAGCTTATCCCAATGAACTTCCGCCTGCCTCCTCTCAGTCTCCCCCCCCCATTTTCGCCTGGCTTCCCACAGCTTATCCTAATGAACTTCCTCCTGCCTCCTCTCAGTCTCTCTCCCCACCCCCCCACCCCGTTTTCGGCTGACTTCCCACAGGTTATCCTGATGAATTTTCGCCTACCTCCTCTCAGTCTCCTCCCCCCCATTTTCACCTGGCTTCCCACAGCTTATCTTGATGAACTTCCACCTGCCTCCTCTCAGTCTCTCCCCCCCCCCGTTTTCGGCTGGCTTCCCACAGCTTATCCTGATGAACTTCCGCCTGCCTCCTCTCAGTCTCTCCCCCCCATTTTCGGCTGACTTCCCACAGGTTATCCTGATGAACTTCCACCTGCCTGCTCTCAGTCTCCCCCCCTGTTTTTGCCTGGCTTCCCACAGCTTCCTTCTCCCTAAAACAAGCTCAACAACTTTGACCTTGTTATAGGAATATTAAGGTTATATATATAAAAAAAGAAAAACCTGAACCCCCAAAAAGGGGGTAGATCACTGCCAGTTTTTAACTCTGAGTAGATCGCAGTCTCTTGGGAGTTGGCCACCCCTGACTTATATTATATCACTAAGATAATATCTTCACAATAGCCCTGTCCTGGTAGATCAGCCTGAAGCTGGTCTAAAGTAAAAAGGACAGGAATTTTCTCCAGCCTCCCAGTGAGTTTGTGGTGGAGGTGAGGTTGTTGTGTTGTATTGTGTTTCAGAATGTTTTATTGAATTTATAGTAAGATGTCATTGACCAAGGACACGTTCAAATAATGGTATCATTGAATACAGTACCAAGGCTTCAAATATCCACGACAGAGCATGTATGGTGGAGGTTGGACATTAATGTCACTTCTGTTTACATTGTTGCACCCCCTCCCCCAGTTTCTGCTCATAAAGCCCACCACACTTGCCAGGTGGTGCCATATGCACCAACCACCCTATTCCACCAGCCTGGTTAAAGCATCAGCCTTGTTTTGAGCTGGCTGCCTGTTCCTCTGAGAGCTGTGAGTGTGTAAATCCCTTTTATTCTTCACTAAAAACAACTGCTGAGCCACAATGCCTCCGGCTGGTTAATAGCCAAAGCAAATGAGAGGTTTTTGATAGTTGTTTACCCAGTTACAAAGCAAACTAAGTCTCTTAAGATGTTTGCCAATTCCTTGCCTGGAGCCTGCAGATCTCTATTTTAAGGCTGGCTGGTCTTTTACACCCAGATGTTCCAGGGGAAAACCTGAAGATCTTGAAGATGCAAACTGCTGCTCCCTAATACTACACAGAATTTCAAGGAGATGTCATATGAGTTTTATTTGATAGATTGATTATATTTGTGGATGGGTAAATATTATATTATTATTTTTTGCACAAGTTGTGAGGAGGTGTGTGTGAATCTGAACTTATGATATGGTTTATATCTGTAGATCATGGCATAAGTATAAGATTGACATAGCTCTGTGGCATGAGACCCACCAGATGAGCTTTGGTGACCCTGGAACAAGCCAGATTCCAACCACCTGCTGAAAGGCATTTGGGCATATCCTGAGCTCACTAATATCTGACCTAAATGATTAACACATGCAATTTAAGTGGCTAAGTGCAGAATATTCAACTCCTCAGTAGAATCCATTTGCATAATGGTGAGGTGATTTGAAGGCAGATGGCAGACAAGGATGCCTAGGTTCAGATAACTATTACAAGTCTTTCACCCTTTTGTTAAATAAATAGGGTGGCTAGTTTAACCATTTCTCACTATTCTGGAAGGAATTATGAAAATTGTAGAAATCATTCAGTCCACAGACCCCCCCCCCCTCCACTGGCATGACTTGGCAAAAAGATATCTATGTAAATAAAAATGTAAATGTTCATTTGTTAGTTTGTTCCTAATCTAAGATCTCAGAAAGTCCTTCACCGATTGCTTTGAAAATTTGACACAGTGTTGCATTGGAATAGGGGAGTGTTTTTATATACCTATCTTATATAAATGTCACACCTGTGACAGGTAAAAACATGATTTTTGGCAAAAACAGCGCCGTCTGCTGGACGTAAAAGCAGCACACGGTAATTTCTATCCAATGAGGAAGCAAACCACAAAATGGGGAAACCACCACTGGGGAAGAAGGGGTGAGCAAAGATCTACATCAGGAACAAGGACAGGGGAAAAGAAAGATCAACATCAGGAACAAGGGAGGAAAGGAATAAACTCATCCTTACCTGATGGCTGAGGTGGGAATCAAAGGCTATAACGGTGGCAGCAGCGAGTGATACATTCCTTGGAGGCCGGCTCTGCTGCCCCTGTAGATCATGCCATCTGAGACAGTCGCCTCACCTTGCCTCATGGGTGGGCCGGTCCTGGCCAGAGGGCATTCCCACCATAAGTGGGGGAAAGTCCCCTGCAGCCACACCAACAATCCTGTGGGATATTTGATGTCGCACGAGAAAGCTGCACAGGGGTATGGGGCTAGCAGTGCAAATTTTTAAAGGAACATTCCCTTCTCTAAGCTGAGATTGATTTATAGCAAGGGTCAGCAAACCTTTTCAGCAGGGGGCCAGTCCACTGTCCCTCTAACCTTGGGGGGGGATTATATTTTTTTGGGGGGGGAATGAACGAATTCCTATACCTCACAAATAACCCAGAGATGCATTTTAAATAAAAGGACACATTCTACTCATGTAAAAACACGCTTATTCCCGAACTGTCCACGGGCCGGATTGAGAAGGTGATTGGGCCGCATCCGGCCCCTGGGCCTTAGGTTGCCTACCCATGATTTATGACTTGGATCTCCATATTGCATTCCACTTAAGAGTCATCTATTTTCAGCTCTAGGCCCTTCTCCCAGGTAAGTGTAAAAGCTTCTAATGGGTCTGCCTAGATATATCAAGAAGTTCCTGTAGAGAGATTTTTTTTTTTAATTTGCCTTTCACAACTGCTAAAAATAAAACTTGCATACTCAGAGGCAGTGTTATAGGGGGGAGGGGACAGTGGAGAAAGTTGTTGTTGTCTTCAAGCCCTGAGGTTTGTGGGGGAAGCCCAGTGACCCCCCACCAGTAGCTTTCAGTCATCCTGATGACCATTGACCCTGCTGGCTGGAGTTGATGGGAGTTTGAGTCTAAAAGCTGGAGGGTACCAAAAGCAGTTGGTCCCAAAGTGGGCAGTATCCATGCTCTGGGGACCGGGCGGGCCAGTTGGTGGGATTACCTGTGGAGTGAGGCAACAGCTTCCATTGTAACCTTTTCTTTCCTGAATCTTAATGCCAAATTGATTGAATTCATGATGACTTCCGACTCAAGGTAGCCCAGTGTGGGAGCACTGATATTCCACTGAGCACAGAGAGAAGCAGATGGTGGGTGAAGTGAGAGAATCCGGAAGACTTCTGATTGTGGGTGCCAAATACCCTGAACTGGTGGTCCAGATTGGACATGCCCTGAAAGTGATTACGAGGAGGCAAGGCATGGACATTAGCAAATGGCAGCACTGTCCTGAGCAAAACATATTTTATTAGGAAGAGGCGCATGGAGTCAAGCGAAGACTTCCTGCATTGCCTGTTTGCAAAGGTCGCTCCACAATTTTGCATCCATTAGAGGTGGCATAGTGACTGTTTTATGGAGCTGAATAGCTGAGCTGCCCCCATCAATCTTGTTTTGAAGCAGGGAATGTGCAACAGCCAAGGTAGTGCACAAAGAGGGATGCAGGAGGCGATGAAGGTCAGACCGGAGATAGAAGTGCTAAGCAGGGTTATCAGTTAATTAAAATGCCTCCAACAAGGCCTTTTAATTAACTGATGAATCTGAAATTTGCATATGTCAGTTTCAGTAAGAGGACCTCACAAATGCTGGCACTAATTATTGGAAAGAGAGATAGGCTTTTAACATTTTGTTTTGTTTTGTTTTGTTTTCATTCCCTAGCCCAGTAATGCCTCAGAATTCATATTAGTGTACCCTTAGCACACAGCTGCACTGAGTGTAGAATTACACTCTGCCAATAAATAAAGCTTTAGTTGATTTAATCTAACACTCCCACTTTCTGAAATTGCAGCTCTGGCACTAACAGATAAATGAAAATTTAGCTGCAACAGATATTACCTGCTGAAGATAAAGGAATCAGCTCCACTAGAAAAATCAATATGTAAACATGAGATCCCCTAGAGGTAAAAAATGTAAGGACAATTTTCTTTCTTTAGTTAGGTTTTCAAAATGTTAAATAATGTAAAACAGAACCATTCTCCCCAGCCTATGAATGGCTGTGGATAATACAGGAAAAAAGGAATACCGGTATGTGCTGAGCCTCACAAACTCAGGTTCACTGGAAATGCAGTCTGTCTTTCTAGAAAATAAGTTGTATCCATGTCAGTGGTGTTTTTATTTTTATAGTCTTGGTTCTAATTTCTATTATACAAAAAGTCTGGAATGTATCACTGAAGTCCCCATCCCCTGTTTTTGTCTCTGCTTCAATATTTCTTTCCAGTTTTATGCTGGTATGGTTTTGTTTTATGGTTAATTGTGCATCTTAATAAAATTCCTTATAATACAGTACTATAAAGAAAATATATATATAGAAGCCCCCACCTGGAAGCGGTTTGGGTGGATTTCAGCAGGCCTTGTGTATAAAGGTCTCTTCCAATTAACCAGAGCACCTCCTCACTGCCCCAGCTGGAAAATTCACATCCCATGGGTGCCACATGCAAGGAGTGGCTGTTTATAGATTCGCTCTGGGAGAAGTGCAGTGATGCAGCAACCTCTTTGGCAGGTGGCATTTGGAGCCTTTAATCTGTTTAAAGTGTTCAGATAAAGGGATGTAATAGTACCACTCCATTCTGCCTTGGTCAAACCTCACCTGGAGTCCTGTGTCCAGTTTAAGAAGGATATTGACAAGCTGGAAGGTGGGGAGAGGAGGGTGACTAAGATGACCGAGGGTCTGGAAGCCAAGCCTTATGATGGACAGTTGAAGAAACTGGGAATGTTTAGCCTGGAGAAGAGGAGACTGAGAATTGACAGAATAGCCATCTTCAGATACCCATGGAAGATGGAGGATGCTTGTTTTCTGTTGTGCCAGAGGGCAGGATCCAAACCAATGGATTAAAATTGCAAGAAAGATTCCAACCAAACATTTGGAAGAGCTTTTTGATGATAAGAGCTGTTTGACTGTGGAACGGACTGCCTTGGAAGGTGGGAGACCCTTATGCCTTGGTAGGTTTTTAAGTGGAGTTTGGATGGCCATCTGTCAGGTATTCTTTAGTTGTGATCCCTGCATTGTCAGGGTTGGACTAGATGGCCCTTGGGGTTCCCTTCGAACTCTATGATTCTGTTATTCTAAGCTTCTACGTCATGTCCTTTGCATGTGCTTTGGTACCTTAAGCCTCTGTGCTCTCCCAAACTTTGTTTAAGCTGTTTCCATCTTACTGAGCAAATCACTACTACGATAGGGAGGGGAAAGTGTCAACAAAGGGGCTCTGTTCAGTCTGATAGCTTGATCAGAATGATCCAGCATGTACCAGCTTAATTTAAGTTCACCTCCAAGTGCCAGGGTTTTAAAGGAGCCATCAAGGTGATGTGACATTATACCAATGAGATCCTAGTATGGTTGTTTTAAATTTTGTTTGCTCTCCAGGGCTGCCCAGAGATAGGGAAAGACAAAGACTTCGTCCCCATGCATAGTTAAGCTGTGGACTTCCCTACTGCAGGCCATGTCAGGAGCCACTGGCTTAGATGGCTTTAAAATGAGGTTGGACAGATTCAGGGAAGAGTATTACCCTGTTTCTCCTAAAATAAGCCGTAGCCATAAAATAAGCCGTAGCAGGATTTCTGCGCATTTGCAAAATATAAGCCATACCCCAAAAATAAGCCATACCCTGAAAATAAGACATAGTGACTCGGCGCCTCTCCCTTAAGACGGCCTGGATAGGCGTGGCTATGCAGCGTACCGACACGGAGCGGTTAAAATAAGACATCCCCCGAAAATAAGCCATACTGTTTTTTTGAGGGAAAAAATATATAAGACGGTGTTTTATTTAGGAGAGACGCGGTATCTGTGTAGACAATACTAAGGTAGATGGGTCAGCAGTCTGACTTGGAGGTATTATTATTATTATTAATCCTGCCAAGTCAGATAGTAATAAGTAGCAAATTAATTTACATATGCTTAATGCCTAGGTGGATTCTAAGCAGCTTGCAAAACTGAAAAACTATTGCACAACATTATTTAAAAACAGAATTTAAATACAACCTTTTACATCCTGCTTCTGGGCCTATCAGAGGCATCTGGTTGGCCACTGTACGAAACAGGATCATAGAATCATACAGTTGGAATTATCTAGCCAAACCCCTGCGATGCAGAGGTTTGGAGCTGTATGGGGACTGAACCTGCAACTTTGGTTTTATCAGCACATGCCCATACCAACTGCAGGATGCTAAAATAGGGACGTAGGAGGCTGAGCATCAAGCTCAGTACTAGGAACATGAGAAGATTCTGCTGGATCAGGCCAATGGCCCATCTAGTCCAGCATCCTGTTCCCACAGTAGCCAACCCAGATACCTCAGTGGGAGACCAGCAAGGAGGATTCAAGCACTAGAGCATTATTCCCTCCTGTGCCTCCCAGCAACTAGTATTCAAAAGCATTGTTGCCTCCAACTGTGGAGGCAGAGCACAGCCATTTTGGGTAGTAGCCATTGACTGCCCTCTCTTTCATGAACCTGTCTCCCCCTCTTTTAAAGCCATCCAAGTTGGTGTCCATCACTGACTGCAGTGGGAGGGAGTTCCATACTTTGACTATGCCCTGCAATCTGCATGAATAAGTACTTTCTTTTACCTGTTCTGAATCTTCCAAAAACTCACAGGTTGCCCAAAGCCCTGGAGGCAAAGCAATGGTGGTGAAGATCTACAAGAATGACGCAGACCAGGAGGGGATCGTACGCGAGATCAGCTTGCTGCAGAAGCTCTCCCACCCCAACATTGTCAGGTGGGTCTCTGGGTGGCAGGTGACCAGGGGTGGCTCCTCCACTAGTCTCGGTGAGGCAGTCGCCTCAGGCAGCAGGCTGGAGACAACTGGCAGGGGCGGCAGATCCAGGGCCCCAAGAAGCATGCCTCACACTACATCCTGCGCTTGTCTCCCACGGCCATGGTCTGGAAAGAGCGGGAGCGATGCTTCTGCCACCTGCTCCCTGCTGGCTTCCTTTTTTCTCCCTTGCTGCTTTCAGGATGTTGGTTCTTCCCTGAGTGACCTCTAGCTGCCTCAGGTGGCAGCGGCAGAGGTGGTGGTAGGGGCACCATTTTCTGCTTGGCTTCAAGCAACCAATTGTTACTTTGCATAGATATTTGTTATCAATAAATCAATTGGATATTCAGATATTAAGAAATGAATGGAATAGAGAATTGGAGGTTCCTGTGACATCCTGAAAGCAGCAAGGGAGAAAAAAGGAAGCCTGAAAGGAGCAGGTGGCAGAAGCTAGTAGTGTGAGGCGCAAGAGGTAGTGTGAGGCATGTTCCTGTATTGCCAGGCATGTCCAAGGTCTGCTGGTTGGTTTAATCCGACCCCTAAAAAACCCTCAACAAGTTCAATTAAAAAAAAGCGCAAGAACTTCAATCCTTAAAAGGTCAACAACTTTGGTCGGCCCTTCACTTCATCAAATCTGGCCCTCTTTGAAAAAAGTTTGGACCCCACTGTGACAAAGGGAGAGTGTTTTAACTTCTATAGCAAGGGTGTCAATGGACCCTAAATTACGAGTTACACAACAGAACCCCCCCAATTTATTGGACTCCAATTTATTGGGTGGCGCTGTGGGTTAAACCACAGAGCCTAGGGCTTGCCGATCAGAAGGTCGGCGGTTCGAATCCCCGCGACGGGGTGAGCTCCCGTTGCTCGGTCCCTGCTCCTGCCCACCTAGCAGTTCGAAAGCATGTCAAAGTGCAAGTAGATAAATAGGAACCACTCTGGCGGGAAGGTAAACGGCGTTTCCGTGTGCTGTTCTGGTTCGCCAGAACCAGACCTGGAAGCTGTACACCGGCTCCCTCGGCCAATAATGCGAGATGAGCGCGCAACCCCAGAGTCGGTCACGACTGGACCTAATGGTCAGGGGTCCCTTTACCTTTACCTTTGTTTGTATAGAAAGGGGCTGTCTAAGACAGCATTTTGTTGGAGATGTAATAAGGATAATGCTTCTTTAAAACACATGTTTTTATAATATCATATATTTACTAAGTTTTGGGAGCAAGTAGTGGATTATAGTAGTGGGACGCGGGTGGCGCTGTGGGTTAAACCACAGAGCCTAGGGCTTGCCGATCAGAAGGTCAGCTGTTCGAATCCTTTGTCCCTAGCCTGCCAGAGATCATCAACCAGTGAGACCAAGGCAGTTTCAGTCCCATGATGAGGGCTGAATCCCGATTGGAAGGGATCCAAATGGTCCGCATCCTCCAGGCATGCCTGGAGTTGTTCAGCAACCACCTGCTCAATCACCTTGCCTAAGAGTGGAACATTTGAGACTGGGCAATAGTTGGCCATATTGGCCAGGTCCAAATATGTTTATTTAAGAAGCGATTTAATGACTGCCTGTTTCAGTGGGTCTGGGAAGGCTCCCTCACAGAGGGAAGCATTCACCACCCCGCAGAGCCCATCGCCCAGCCCTTCCCAGCTCGCTTTTATGAGCCAGGATGGGCAAGGATCAAGGAGACAGGTGGTTGGTTTCACTCGTCCAAGCAGCCTGTTCACATTCTTGGAGGTAACAGATTGGAATTGATCCCATGCAACTTAACCAGACAGGACTCTAGCACTTTATCTGCAAAAACTTTGCAAAATCATTACAGGAGATCTTGGGGTCATTACCAGACCCCGATGACACAGGTGGTTCCGTTAAATTGCAAACCACCTGAAAGAGTCTCCTGCTGCTGTTTTCTGCAGATGCAATAGAGGCGGTGAAGAAGCTCCTCTTTGCCATTGCTATTGCCACTTGGTAGGCTCAATTTTGAGCTCTAACCCATGTCCGGTCTGATTCAGAATGAGTTTTCCGCCACCGGCGCTCTAGCCGTCTCAGCGACTGTTTCATCACCCTCAGCTCCGGGAAAACCATGGGGCTGTCTGGGCTCAATCGGAGAGGGCACTTTGGAGCCAGACAGTCAATAGCCCTGGTTAACTCCTCATTCCAGCGGGCCACCAGGGAATCAGCTGAAAGGCCATCAACATGGGATAAAACATCCCCTACCACTCTCTGGAAACCATTTGGATCCATTACGTGGTGGGGGCGGACCATCCTGCAGAGAGGAAGGGTCGCGGAGAAGTCCAGTTGCACCAGGAAGTAATCGACCATGGCATGGCACTTCTTTTGTTTCATTTTTACTGAGTGTCAGATCACCCATATCCATAGAGGTGAACACCAGGTCTAAGGCATGTCCGCGACTATGATTTTTGTACATTATGTTCCCTAATAAAGGTATCTTGGGATCTGTGTGAAGGGCGAGAAGCTGTATCCCATCCTGGAGGTAAGGAACAATTCCCCCAATGATTGCTCTTTAATGTTATTATGCCTACAAATATACAAGCAGTAACCATTGTTTCCCCATGATGGTACTGATTGTTAGGGAGCCCTCAAGACTTGAACCCTTTCCAGTGAGTGCTGGCTGAGGGATCCACTTAAAACTTCGGTGGTGGGCTCCAGATGATACTGTGATTCCCACCCAAGAGTCATTTCGTTCTTTTAGGACTAATGTGATGGAAGCTTCCACTAGAGCACCAGCAAACAACAAATCTCTGCACATAGAAAACTAGCAAGTAGGGTGTTTCTGATTTACTAGCTTTCTATGTGCGAGGATTTGTTTCCTTTTTGGACTAGTGGAGTGGCCTGTCATGGGAATCCTTGCAGGCAAACTGAAGAGGAACACTCCAGGCACGGGTTGCTGTTGGCGGCAATTTAACCTTGGTCCGTGAACAGCCTGCTCTGTTTGGCTGGTGCTGGGATCAGTGTCCCTTCCAGCCTCTTATGGAAATGATAATGGGTGTCCCTCTTCAATTCTCTGCTGGTAGTATGTGAATGGTGGGTGCCTGGAAGAGCTGTTGGCCTGCAAAGATGTCTCTCTCAGCTGGAAGGAGAAAGTGGATCTGGCTTCAGACATCACCAGGGGGATGGTCTATTTGCACTCCAAGAACATCTACCACCGGGATCTCAACTCCAAGGTAAGCTAACTGGAGACCCTCCCTGGGCAGGGGCAGTCTACCTCTTAAGGACCAGTTGCTGGCTGTGATGGTTGGTGCCCACTGGAACTGTTAGGGCAGAAGACAAGCAGGCTGTCAGAACCAGAGGCAGAGCAGGCAGGTCGGGATTGGCAGTGCCTCTTGCACCCTAACGGACTAGGCTCCACTGGTTGCCGGGCAGCGATCGCAAGGGAGGGTTGTGGTCTTTATGACCTGCTTGTGGACTTGCCAGGGCATTTGGTTGGCCACTGTGGAAAACAGGATGCTAAACTGAGAACTTACTCCAAATCAGGACATTCACCCATCTAGCTCAGTACCAAGGACAGAAGAACAGCATCCTGTTCTACAGTGGCCAACCTGTGGAAAACCAGCAAGCAGGATCTGAGCACCAGAGCACTCTGCCTTTTCTGTGTTTCCCAGAAACTGGGATTCAGAAGCATTGCTGCCCCTGACCATGGAGCTAGAGCATAGCCATTGTGGCCAGGAGCCACTAATAGCCTCAACCTCCATATATGTGCCCAGTCCTCTTTTAAAGCCATCTGCGTGGGAGGGAGGGTGTTCCATAGTTCAACACTGCGCTGCGTGAAGAAGGACTTTCTTTTATCTGTCCTGAATCTTCCAACGTTCAGCTTCGTTGGGTGTCCACAAGCTCTTGCATTATGAGTACTGTCTATACCAACTGGCAGCAGTTCTCCAGGATTTCAGAGAGGGGATCTTTCCCAGCCCTGCCTGGAGAACCTAGGCATTGAATCTCAGACCTTCTGCATGCAAAGCAGATGATCGGCTACTGAACTTCTGATTAGATGAGCCTTTGGTCTCTAAGCAAAGGCAGTGCTTTATGCTTTTCGGAGATTTTGCAAATTATTTTAAATTTTTAATTCATTTCATAAAATTTATACGCAGCTTGATTGTTAAAAAAACAAAGTAACCTCAGAATGGCTTACAAATTCAACACACATAAATAAGAGCCCTTACAGGAAATCCTCCACATGAACCTGAGAAGAAAACTGGCTGAGTAGGGGAGAGGCGCATATTTTTTGCTGCCCGCCTCTCTGAGGCAAAGCTCTCCAAGCTGAACAGTGAGGTCATTGCCAATCTTCTTAGAGGAGAGGCAGATGCTGGCTAATGGCATCATCGCTTAATGGGATTTTGGCCTCTACATTTCTTGGGCCTTTTCCAGAAGCCTCCAAATTTGCAGAGCTGTTGGTGGTGTGGGTAGAGGTTCGTGTAAGATTGGAATTTGAGGTCACCCCAAGGGAAACAAGTGGGCAGGAGATTCCTGGAAGAGGGAAGAGTGTACTTGTTTGCACAGTGATGCAGCAATAGCTATCATTAAAAGGCGATCAGGCAAATTATTGGATAAGGAGGTCTGTCAGTGACTATTAAATTAATGGAACTTCCATGTTGAAGTCGAGTCTACCTCTAACAGCTGCAATCGGGGGGTGGGGGGGACGATAGGATGCAGCTCTTTGGAGAGTTTTATGTCCTATGTGTGGATTTCTTGGAGGTATCCTGCTGATAATTGTGGGAAGCAATGTGTGTATGTGTGTGTTGATTTAGGACAGCTGCTCCTACAAAAGGGGTGTCAACTAGGGATGAACAAATCCGCCTCTTTCTCTTTCTAATTTCCTCCACGGTCTTAATTTCTGAATCAGTTTGTGTGTTGTTGTTTTTTAAAAAAAATCTCACGAGAAGGTCCTCACTTTGGCCACACACACACACACTTTTGCAAGCAATTTCCCCAAATACAATTCATGATTATATGTTGTTTACACTAATATATGCATTTGTTACCATAAGTTTGTTTATATCCTGCTTTTTGGCCCAAAGGCCTCCAAAGCAGTGAACAGATTAATACAGAAAGAAATATCCAGTTAAAGTATAGTACGTATAGAAGTACAATGAATAACAATTCAATAAAATTATAAAATAGCGAAGTGACAAGATGCTCCATCAATCCCATTGTATGTGTTTGTGAGCTGGGTTCATTATCTCAGCACAGGTGCAGCTCCCTTGCGTTCCACCTCTTACTTAGAAGCCAAGTTAACTCATATCCATAGTTGCCTAAGGGGAACCACCCTGAAGGAGCAAACACTGGTGACACTTTCCCCCAAATTATAATTTTTTGTACTTGTTTTTTAGTTGGAGAATAGCCAGATATTTGGAGAAGTGCAAATTTTGAAGCCTAGTTGCATTTCTGTTCATATATTGTTTGGGGAGATGTAGGTCTGGTAGGTTTATATTAAAATGAAGACTGAATTTCTGCCTCACTCCTAGCGATAGCACCCAGCTATGGTGGGGAATAAAATGGGTCTGTGTCTGTTTATCAGGGTGTCATAGGCATAAGGGGAGACCGAGGAACTAGTTGTCTACTCTAAGGGCAACAGGCCTGATCCAGTAAGCCAGTGTTTTTCAACCTTTTTTAGTCCACAGCTACCTTGACCAACTCCATTCTTTGTGGGGCTCCTCTGTGGGGCTCAGGAGCCCAGTTAGGTCACCCCTTGCTGGCAGCCTCTCACCCTTTTTTGAACACCCTCCCTTGTGGAGTGTTCCCTCAGCCTCCTCTCCTCTCCCCTCTCCTTGGGAGTCCTCCAGGCAGCAGCTGCTGCCGTCCCTGGTCTCTGAGCTGCCCCCCAGCCACAGGGGCCTGGGACTTGTCTGTCCATTCCCAACAGCAAGGGCTAGTGGACTGGCTGGCTGGGCTCCTTCACCCGCTTGCTTGCTTACTCCGAGACGGCCTCAGCTCCTGGCAACCTGCACCCCGTGTGGCCAGCCCCAGAGGCACCACTCACGGAATTTGTAGCCAGGGCTGCTGCAACAAACAGCTGTGCAAGCCTTTGGGAGGCAGACACACGAGAGGGCATCAGAGGAGGGAGGGAAGGAAAGAGGGCCAGGGTTGCAGAGGGTGCTGCAGCACACTGGTTAAAAACCACTGCAGTAAGCTAATCTGGCGATGCTACTGGATGGAACTTTAGTTGATGGGAACCATGGTGGGGGAGGATGCTCTTGCACTCAGGTCCTGCTTGCTGGCTTCCCACAGGCACCTGATTGGCCACTGCGAGAAGAGGGTGCTGGACTACAGGGGCCCCCTTTGGCCAAATCTAGCAGGGCTCTTTTTATGTTCTTATGGTGCCTTCAGATCTGTAGCATCTTTTGGAGCTAGTGCAAGAATTCACACACACCTCCTAGTGGAAAGGTAGATATTGCTGCACCTCCTAGTGGTGCAGCAATAAAACTGCTGGCACCCTTGCAAAGCTAAGCAGGATCCGGTATGAGTTCAAATGGGATGAGGGAACACATGTTGAGATTCCTGCATTGCAGGGGGGTTGGGCTAGATGACAATTGGGTCCCTTCCAACTCTACAACTCTATGATTCTCGTATGTGTTCAAAGTTGACACTTAGAGTAGGACAGGAAGAGAGAATGTGCAGCCTTGTAAAGTGTGCCTTGAAATGGGTTTCAGAACTGCCTCATTCGGGTGACCCAACGGGGGCGTGAGGCCCTGGTGACGGATTTCGGCCTAGCCAAGGAAGTGGCGGAACTTTCTGCGAAGGACCCTGAGAGAAAGCTTTCCTTGGTGGGCTCGGCTTTCTGGATGGCCCCTGAGATGTTGCGAGGGGAACCTTATGACCGGAAGGTACCATGTTGCCCACCCCTCCCTTAGTTTGAGGGCTGTTCTTTGTGGGACCCAATCTGGCCCTTATCCCCAGGGTTTACTAGAGTAGTGTGCCTTGCTACTAGTGATAGATGAGCCTATGAATTTCAGTTTCTCTGTTTGCCAATCTTTCCCCAGTCTTACGTTCTGCTTACATACATTTGTATTTTTTTTAAGTCCACACAATAATTAGTTGACAACTTAGCACATTTTCCTATTTTATATGCAATTTCCCCTAATGTTATTTGGCTTTAATGTCATTTTCATGAATATGCATTTTCATACACACTTTCCCCAAGTGTTTGTGTGTATGTGTGTGAGTGAGAGAGAGAGTGTGCGTGTGCGCGCGCGCACACACACACACACACACACACACACACACTTTTCTTGGATTGGAGAACTGCATGGCAAAATTTGGAGACATGTGTATTTCAAGGATAGCTGTGTTTTGGTTCATATCTAGTTTCAGGAAGTATTAATTGGGTAGGTTTGCATAAACATGTGAACTGAACGGAATCCACCCCTCAACCATGCCTGTCTATTTTATTTTGCAACATTTATATAATGCTTGATCACTATACAGTCGTACCTTGGAAGTTGAATGGAATCTGTTCTGGAAGTCCAATCGACTTCCAAAATGTTTGGAAACCAAAACACAGCTTCTGATTGGCTGCAGGAACCTGTGTTGGACGTTCGGGTTCCAAAGAAAGTTTGCAAACCAGAACACTCACTTCCAGGTTTGTGGCGTTTGGGAGCCAAAACATTCGACTCGCAAGGCCTTCGGGATCCAAGGTATGACTGTAAAACCAAAAAGCAGTTTACAAAAACCCTTTGTAGAAGCTCACCTGCACCATTGTTTAATGTGGATAGTAAATTTCTTGTGCCTCCATTCATTCTATGTTGTCCCTCCAGCATTCTTCTCTTAAATCACTCTCTTCCCACACATTCTCCTCTGTTGATCTGGATTTTCTCATACCAAGGATACCGGTACTTGAAAAAGGTGAGGGCATAAAACAATCCAGATTGGAGGAGAGGAAAGTGTGGGCAGGTAGTGATTTAAGAGGAGAGAGTCATATGGGTAGTGAGGTGATGTAGGTGCAGGAAGCTTCCTCTCCACATTAAACAACAATGCAGGTGAGCCATCAGTCTCTGACTCAGACAACAGTGTATGTTGTTTGCTTTTATGTAGAGACCTAGACGGCATCATCCTTAGCTGTGGTGGGTGGAGAAGTCTGCCTGCTTTCAGGTATTTCCAAGCTATTCAGAAGACTTCAGGGGATCCACCCACTGATGGCATTTAGCCAACCTCCCAGACAAAAGAGGCAGTTGGCAACTTTGCCAGGCTCATTAAGGACTTAATTCCCCAGCACTGGCTCTCTTCCAAGCTCCCAGTCTCACAGGAATGTTAAAAACAGTCTTTTATTAGCAAGCACTTCTGTTTGTGGACTAGTAACTTCAGGGTTCCTGTCTTCCAACCCTTTGATGTCGCCTCCAACTTCTGTTATGTGAAAGGCTGGGTTGTTGGTCCCTCTGCTCACTGCCTGTGGGGCCTCCAGAGACCATCTCCCACTGACCCCTTGCTCCCTCCTATAGGTGGACGTCTTCTCTTTCGGCATTGTCCTGTGCGAAATACTAGGGAGAATCCCAGCTGACCCTGAGGTGCTGCCCCGGACGCAGGTCATTATGGTGCTTTTATCTGCTATTCCATCTCAAGTAACATTGGCTGACACCAAGACTTTGGCATGTTGCACCATGTGCCATCCATGCAGTGCCCACAAGATGCTATGCTCTGTTTAAAAGCACATGCATTGGGAACTCTGCCTAGTGACAGTGATGGTTTTGTACAGCACCATCTGTGTTAGCAGGTGAAGTTTGTATGTTGCAGGAGAAGTTAACTTGGAGGAAACTTTTAATTGGAAGATGCTCAGACTAAGACTTGGGATAAAATAAGAAAGCTTAAGGGAAGTACATTTATTGACAGGAAAGGGTTCTATAGTCTATGCTAACTAAGTAGTTGGAGAAACCAAGAAGCCTTGTTTGCCTGTTTCTTCTCAGAAGATCAGTGCAGGTGCCAGGCTGTTTTGCTCCCTAGGCAAGGCTATCTACTTGCACTCCCCCCCCCCCCAAAAGCTAACTTCAGTTTTCAAAAACAGATGTCTTGTAGACAAAAATAAAATAAAATAACAAAACAAAACTTGAAACTGCTAAATTTATTTTGAATTGCAAGATAATATTTGATTATCTTTCTCAAATACAAAAAAAAAAATGTTTTAGCACAAAAATCATTTGAATAATCTTCATGCCAAAATAGGCTTCTGAGACGTTGACATTACTGGCAGGGGCTGAAAGTTGAGGGGTCCAGCAGCCTCTGGCCACAGGTGTTCCCCGCTCATTTTAAGGGGTCCTCTTTTGTGGAAGGGCAGTGGAATACCTGGGGCCCAAGTGTAACAGAGGGGGGAGCAGTCTGCACAAACTTGTGGTGGCACAAGCTCTGCTGTTCTCGAGCTGGATAAGTGGATGAAAAGCTGAGTCACCTGTGAATCCTTTTATCATTTTCCCTGCTAGGATTACGGCCTGGATGTGGCATCCTTCTATGACATGATCAGCGAATGTCCCAAGCAGGTCTTGGATCTGGCTGCCAGCTGCTGCAGGGTAAGGAAGTTCCTGGGAGGAGTTAAAAGAAAGTCCTCATCATGAAGTGTATCATTAACTTACAAAAATGGTTGCCGTGATAGCCAATTAGCTTGGATGGCTGCAAAAGCAGAGAAGTAACTCACCCCCCTTTTTATGAGGACAGGTCTGTTCAGCAGGATTCTTGGTAGCTAAGAATAGAGCCTCCCTATTCAGAGGCTGTCTACCTCTAAATGCAGGACAGTAGGCGACAGGCAGAAACTAAGGACTGTTGACTTTAGTCCCTGGCATCTGGTTAGCCATTATGGGGAGCAGGATGCTGGACCTGATTGAGGCTTAATCCTTCTTGATTAATTCCAAAATTAGGAAGGAGAGCCAGCTGGATCAGGACCATAGCCCATCCGGTCCAGCATCCTGTTCTCGCAGTGGCCAACAAGAGGCCTGTGGGAAACTCTGAAGCAGGATTTAAGCACAAGAGCCCTCTCCCCTCCTGCACGTCCAGCAACTGTTATTCAGAAGTGTCACTGCCTCTGGCTGTGGAAGCAGAGTCTAGCTATTATAGCTAGCAGCCAATCGACAGCCTCTATGAATTTGTCCAATCTTCTTTTAATCTTCCAACATTCCGCTTTATTTGGCTTCCTGGCCTTGATTTTTCACTTGCTGCTTCTCCCCGCAACCCCTTTCTGCTCCTTCCAGGTGGAAGCATTCAAGCGGCCGTCATTCTCAGAGATCTTGGAGGAGCTGGAAGATACTGCAGAGAGGCTGGAGTCTACAGTGGGCAAGCAGACCCCCAGCTGAAGCACCTGGGACCTGAGCTGCAAATGTACTTGTATATCTTGAAATGAAAAGCAGTGAGCAGGAGGGAAAAGGGCCTCATGGCAAAATATAAAAGGGGTGCCTTGCCCATTTCAGGACAGATCTGCGACCTGTATAGAGGAAGAGGGGGTTCTGTTTGTGCCTGGCTAGCCCCTGGATCTGTCCACTGCAGAGCCTCTCTTACAGAACAGCTTTTAAGAAAAGATGGTCCTGCCAAGGTCCTCTTGCGTTCAGAGCAAGCAAGGTGTACCACACAAGCAGGGGGGAAGGGCAGCCCACCTTTCCAGACCAGTGCCTGCTGAAGAAATGGGCTTTAGGTAGCTCTAGCCAGTGAGCCCAAGGTGCATGGAAAAGGCAGCAAATCCACTGCAATTGCCAGCCCAAAACCCTTTTCTGGCCTGTTCTGCCCTCCCCCTACAACATTTTATTGAACTTTTATTTGAATACAAAAACTGTAGGCACCAAAAAAAGAAAAATCTTTTCTTTGGCCTGCTGTTATTCCTCAAGCCTCCCCCACCCCATTTCCTGGCCGTCTTGCTGTCGCTTCTTGGCTGTATCTGCTTCTTAACTGGTGCCAGGATCAGGCCAAATGAGACAACCATGCACACATGGTGAGAAAAAGCGCGCACTTTTTCCTCAATGTGAAGTTTAATTAACTCATAGAACGCGGTGCCATAGAATGACGCTGGGGGCTTAGACAAAATTTGTCAAAGTGGAGCTAGCTAGGAGCTGTGTTGGCTGATAGTGGGATCTCTGTACAAATAAATCATCCACTGGGAAAGGCAAATGCCCGTTTGTGGGCTTCCCAAAATGGGCATCTGCTTGGATGTTGTGGGGAATGGGAGGCTGGGCGCAATAGATCAATGCTTCATTGGAGCTCCCTCATCCTTGCAGCCCATCTTTTGCAGCATGTGATTCGGGGATTGCAGCAAGTAGGGCATTATTGACAAGATGACCTCTAAGTCACCCCCTCCCAACTCCTGCGACAGAGGGCTGGGCCCAGGAGTTGCCTGTTCACCATGATAGTCAAACAGAAGCAGTGTAGCTCTGAATAAGCTGCTGCTGGTGGGGCAAACAGCAGGTGAGAGATGGAGCCTTTGTGCCATTTCATGGAGCCTCTTGGCTGTCCTATGCTTGGAAACAGTATATTCTGCTAGAGGTCAAATTTCTGCAAAACAGTCTTTGTTTCCATATCTAGCCCTGAGAAGTCACCATTTTTCAGCAGAAGACTTTCACCTCTTGCCAGACCTTGTTTCTCCTTAAGCCAGGCATGGGGGACCCTGTGGCTCTCCATGGGGCTTTGAACTCCACCCTCACTGCCCCCATTAGCCTCAGCCTGCATGACCAGTAATCTGGCATCCATCGTTCCACCTCTTCCTAGCAATGGTCCACATTTTGAGGTGTCCCTGCCAAGGGCACATCTCACATTTATTCCTCCTGTTTCTTTGGTAGCAGCTTTGAAAGGGTGGGGCTGAGAGCAGAAAGTTATCTGAAAAGAAGTCAAACTGAAATTTGGAACTGAAGTGCATTTGGAAGAGCTGGTTTTCTGCCAACGTTCCCCCCCCCTTCTTCTCAGATCCCAGCTTTGCATAGCCCCCCACCGCCTCCAAAAACTTCAGACCTCTGCCTTCATCCAGAGCTGGTTGCAGGGCCATGTACACACACACACACACACACACACACACACACACACACACACACACGCACGCACACACACACATTTGCTACTAAAAAAAGCAATCAAGGCAAAACAATAACATGTTCGAAGTAATAAACTGATAGTACAGTGGTACCTTGGGTTACAAACACTTCGGGTTACAGACTCCGCTAACCCAGAAGTAGTACCTCAGGTTAAGAACTTTACCTCAGGATGAGGACAGAAATCACGCACCGGCAGCAGCAGGAGGTCCCATTAGCTCAAGTGGTACCTCAGGTTAAGGACAGTTTCAGGTTAAGAATGGATTTCTGGAACAAATTAAGTTCATAACCAGAGGTACCACTGTATTCAGCTAGCTGCAGCAGTGAGATTTTTAAAGCCCGCCTGGGCTAGTAAAGTGGTCCTAAGCTAGTGCTGGGAAAGCATACAATACCTGTGCCAGTCTTGCCTCTTTGTGGGGGAGGGGGTGTTCCAAAGCCAGGGTGCCACCCTTGAAAAGGCCCTCTCCTCCCTAGATTTTCAGTGGTAGAGCACATGCTTCTTGTGCAAAAGATCATGGGTTCAATCCTTGGTCTCCAGGTAGAGCTGGGAAAGAATCCTTGTCTGAAATATTCAAGAGCCTCTGCTGGTCAGTGTAGACCAGGCACGTCCAACAGGTAGATAGTGATCTACCGGTAAATCACTGGATGTCTGTGGTAGATTACTGGCACTGGCTCTCCCAAAAAAAGCTCAACAACTTTGACCTGAACCCTGCCCCTCCTCCTTAAAACAAGCTCAACAACTTTGACCTGAACCCCAAAAAAGGGGGTAGATCACTGCCAGTTTTTAACTTTGTGAGTAGATCGCAGTCTCTTGGGAGTTGGCCACCTCTGGTGTAGACAATCCTGGGCCATATGGACTGATGCTCTGATCCAGGTTAAGACATCTCTCTACATTTCTATTTCAACTCAGCTCTTTGTTCGGAGCCATGAAGACAGGATCTTACTGGAAAGAACCCTCCCTACCTCACTGGTGGAATACCTCCAGGTAGAGCTGAGGAAATGCCCCATCTGAAACCTGGAGAGATGCTACCAGTCAGCATAGACAATGCTGAGCTAGATGGACTAGTGGTCTGACGGTGGAAGGCAGCTTTCTATGTTCCCGTTTTTTAAAGGAATAGAAAAAAAGAGAAAAGGTTCCTTCTTGCACAATTGAGAAAGGCCTCGGATATACCAGGTTGTCCCAGCCCCAGCCCCAGCCCCAGCCCCAGCCCCTGCTCACTGCTGGAACTTTTCCAGCATTGTAGAGTTCAGTTTGGTGGTGCTAAAATGCCTGCTGGAAGCTCCCGATAGTTGTTCCACTGCCATTCCTGGGATGCCAGTCTTCAGGGTTGTAGTTACAGCTGTCCTTTGAGTAGAAGATTGTTACCTTGCTCCACCCATGAATTAACTTGCAAAACTGAGTAGCTCAGGACATGATGGCAGCTTGATCGATCAGACAGATGGCAGGTCCAAGTTTACTATAAGCCCTAGGGACGCGGGTGATGCTGTGGTCTAAACCACAGAGCCTAGGGCTTGCCGATCAGAGGGTCGGCGGTTCGAATCCCCGCAACAGAGTGAGCTCCCGTTACTCGGTCCCTGCTCCTGCCAACCTAGCAGTTTGAAAGCACGGCAATGCAAGTAGTTAAATAGGTACTGCTGTGGCAGGAAGGTAAACTGTGTTTCCATGCACTCTGGTTTCTGTCACGGTGTTCCGTTGTGCCAAAAGCAGTTTAGTCATGCTGGCCACATGACCTGGAAAGCTGTCTGTGGACAAACGCCGGCTCCCTTGGCCTGAAAGCGAGATGAGCGCCACAACCCTAGAGTCACCTTTGACTGGACTTAACCATCCAGGGGTTTACCTTTTACCTTTTACTATAAGCCCTGCTTGCTAAATGGAGCCACCCAGCTCAGAGCAGTCTACTTCTGTGAGTACCACAGTGGAGGAAATTTGCTGTTATGCTCTGTTTTTGAGTTGCCTTGATCTCTCTTGGAAATAGGATACTGGGTTTAAGTGGACCCTTTGGTGCAATCCAATGTGGTGATTCTTCAGCATGCCATTTCCAAATGCAGCTTCCTCCATAGTCTCCATGAGAGTGTGGAAGCCGCTTTTCACCATGGCGGTGAGCGCCAGAAGTCCCCACCCCCTACTTTTTTAGAGCATATTTCATTTTCAATTTAACTGGGTAACTGAGCATGTTGCAAATCCCAGGCACCCGACAACTTAATTTACCCAGAGGCAAATCTGTGTCATGAGGCTGTGCCCTGGAGTCATTTATACCTCCTGGTGTATAAAACGAGTCACAGTATGATAGTGTCTCCCTCTCTCCTCATGCTAGTACGTGGGGGGGGGGGGTTCCCCAAAGCAATCAAGGTTCAAGCAGCTCATAACCTTGTACAGTGATGGCCACCACCTTAGAAGGCTTCAAAAGATTCGACCAAATTTTTGCTACATTTACATGCCCATGTTCTTTTGCAAAGGGAGCAGCCAGTAAGTGCACCCTAGTTGCACACATGCCTGCACAATTGTGCAACACAGCAGAGCAGAGGCAGCACAACAAGCAAATGGTATGCCAAACAAGTTCTCCTTCTTTGCCACACTGGTCTTGGTGTGTGTGTGTGTGCGCGTGCGTGCGTGCCTATGCCCTGCCCATGGGAGCACCTGCCATGCCACATTTCTGTTCAAAATCTGGGTTGTTCCAGTGGCGAAGCTGCATTCAGGCAGCTCCCTCTTGTGGGCATTTGTAGCAACAATGTGCTCCACGCACACACTAAATTGCCAGCCCCCTGTCTTCAGCCGAAGATTCTCAAGTGCCAGGGGCAGGGTGGAGTGGGAAGGGATCCAAATACAGTTCTGGTCACCTCGCCTCAAAAAGGATATTGTAAAGCTGGGAAAGATTCGGGAAAGGGCAATCAAAATCGTCAAGGGGATGTAGTGACTCCCCAAGAGGAAAGGTTGCAGCATTTGAGACTTTTTAGTTTAGAAAAAAGGCAAGTAAGAAGAGACATGATAGAAGTTTATAAAATATGCATGGCGTGGAGAAAGTGGGCAGAGAAAAGCTCCCCTCCCCTCATAATCCTAGAAATTTTGAGTTATCCAATGGATATGAGAAAGTCCTTCACACAGCTCATAGTTAAACTATGGAACTACCTCCCACAGGAGGTAGTGATGACTGCCACCTTGCATGGCTTTAAAAGAGGGCCGGGCAAATTCATGGAAAATAAGGCTAATGTTATGAAAGGAAAGGAAAAAGGAAAGGAAAGGAAAGGAAAGGTTATCAATAGCTACTAGCCTTAATGGCTATTGAAATGCTTTTGATTTCCTTTCAGTGCCACACCTGTAGCGAGCTTGATCAGGGCTTTCACATGCAAGTCCACACCTCCAGGTTTAGGCAGGGAAAGTTATTCTGTTTTACTGCTGTTGTTAAGCAACTGAGACTCAGAATCTCTTGCCATTATCTACCCAGAGTAAATCCCGCAGATCATTCGGTAGAGGCTGATCTTTGTTCCAGCCAGGAGCTGCCTAATGTCCTCAGTGTGTATGGTGCTTTACAGAGCATAAGAGGAAAGATCTCTGCCTGAAAGAGCTTACAGTCTAAAATTAGATACTGGAAACAACTGGAAAAGGAAATTTGTTTTTGGTGCCATAATTTTTACGTATTCACTGAGATTGATTGACTTTTGGAATAAGAAGCAAATGGAAAAGAATTAAATTATAGAACTTAAAGAATGGCAAAATATTATACGTATTGTTGCAGCAAAATTTGGGGTTTGAGTTGATAATGTTGGACGTTGAGTTTAACATGTACGGGGTGATGGGTACTATGGATTTCTTTATGAGGTTGTGTTGGTAGTTGAGATGTATGTATGGTTGGAAGTTGTGGAGAACAATAGAAATGTTGGTGTAGATGTTGTTGTCTGTGGGTGGTTGGAGGGAAGGGGAGGTGACGTCTATAGAACTTCTCTGTATATATATATATAGATTTACCGTTGGATGTTTGTAAATTTTTGCATTTATCTGTAATTGCTTGATTGATTTTGATCTAATTTGGACAAAACGTTCTATGTTATAGTGGTAATATGGTATAGGTTTGGAGGGTATTATGTTAAGGGGGGATAGTGAATAATTTACAGAAGTGGTAATGTTGGAAGGTGTGTGTAAGATGGAAGAGGTTAGGGGTACTAAAAATATTATTTTTTAGGGGGCGGGGGTATTGGTGACGTATGTATGGTGGGAGGTTGTGTTAGAATTATGTGACATTTTATATCTTACCTTAGGTTGTCTTTGTGGAATAGAAGTGTTGAACGTTGTTCCTCAGTTTATTTTCCAAGTTTTCGTCCTGATGGTTATTTACTTTGGGTGTTTGTTTGTTTTAACGTATTCAAAGAGATTGTATAACTTTAGAAATAAGAAGGAAATTAAGAAACATTTAAATTTTAGAACGTAATGAAATGCCAGCATAGTTTACGTACTTTTACAATTTAAATTGGGTTTCAATGGATAATGTTGTTCAGTGAGTGTAAGATGCATGGGGTGAGGGGCATTATGGATTTATTTATTGGAGTTTGTGATTAGCTTAGATGTATTTATTTTGGGGAGTTGTGCAGCATATGTCGTTTTATTTTGGAAGTTTTACTTAAAATAGTAATGGTGTTTTGGATGGTGATGTTTGTGGGTGGTTGGAGGGAAGGAGAATGGATGTGTATAAAAAATCTGTATGAATAAATTTGTTTTAGGTGGTTTTTTGTTAATCATAGCCTTTCTCTATATTTGCTTGATTAATTTTGTTTAAATTTGGATACAACATTCTGTCGTATAGATGTACCATGGTGTAGGTTTAGAGGGTATTATGGTAAGGGGAGATAGTGAGTAGAATTACTGAATTGGTAATATTTGAGGGTGAGTGTAAGTTGGAAGGGGTGAGGGATATTATAAAGGGGGGGTGGTATTGGGGACGTATGCATGGTTGGAGGTTTGTTTAGACGTGTGTGACATTTTACATGTTAGTTTACAATTTATTTGTGGAGTATGTTGCAGGGTGAGTGTTATTTTGAAGTGGTGAGGGGTATTATGAAATTATTTGTATAGTGGGGGTGGTGGTTTTGTAGACATATGCTTGGTGTGTGTGTTTTTTAAACGTGTGGCATTTTACATATTTTGCTTTACAGTATGTTGTGCAATAAATGTGGTGGTTGGGTTTATTATTTTTTGATCTGGTATTTTTAATTGTACAGTAGGAGTTACTAAAAGAGGCGTTAGGGGCTGGCTTACCTCTTTAGGTGATGTAGACAGCGCTGGAAATATTGTTAGATTGTGGGCGGCGTGGGTGTGTAGTCGGTCAAGGTGTTGTCGTGGCTTCGCTCTGTAATTAATGTTGTTTATGGGCGAACTGACTTTGTAGCTGGTCCTTCTATGTATGTGGCATCAGAAAATTGGAACCGAAAAAAATTTTTTTTTTTGCTGATTTGGCTGTGGTGTTGGGCCAGGTGAGGGAGAAAATGGTGGACGTGCCTTTTTATGGCGGCCTAGTTTTATGCAGCCGTTTTACGTGGGGTTGGAAAATTTGAATAAAAGAGATTGTTTTATTTGGCCGCCCTTGCTGTTGAGCCGGGCGAGGTGAGGGAGGAAATGGCGGACGCGGCTTTTTCTACCGCCTATGCTCTCTTTAGGCGGTAGAGGCAGTGTTGAAAATTAGCCGTCTCTGGAGCTTGGCGAGGTGAGACCGCCAATGGCGGATGGGGCTATGCCGGTCCGTGTGGCTTGATTCTGTATAGGCGAAAATCTGTTGTGCAGCCTGAGGCAAGGAGTTGTCTTTGCGGCGGCAGCTGAAGTGTGTTCCGGCCACTCCCCCACCAGCAGCCTATTGGCTGAGCTGACCTCAAGTTCTGCTCCCCCTCCCTCCCTGTCTGTTGTTCTATAGCAGTGATGGCTAACCTTGACACTCCAGATGTTTTGGGACTACAACTCCCATCATCCCTGACCACTGGTCCTGTTAGCTAGGGATGATGGGAGTTGTAGTTCCCAAACATTTGGAGTGTCAAGGTTAGCCATCACTGCTCTATAGTGTGCTGCGTTTTACGTCCACTGGAGGGCGTTTTTTTTGTACAAAATCTCATTTTTAAGTATGATAGTTGTGGTTTTTGTTCAATGTAAGGACTTAAGATCCTTCCCATATGCCCATGGAACGTTGTGTCCAAATTTGAAGGCAATCGGTCAAGCAGTTACGGAGAAAGGTGGAGGCAAGTGAACACCCAGCTTGAACATTTTTATATACAGTGGAACCTCGACTTGCGAAGTTAATGTGTTCCGAATGCACATTCAGAAGTCAAAAAACTCGTAAGTCAAAACGTGATTTCCCATAGGAATGCATTAAAAACGGATTAATGCGCTCCTATGGGAAGAGAAATCGAGGGTCACTTACCTTGTCGATGTGGACGGCCAGGCTCCCGCAGCTCTCCTCTTCTTGCAGGCGGCTCTGAGGGGTGCTCGCCGCCGCCGCCATGGCGCGAAAAAAAGCCTCGCCGCCATGGCATGGTGAGGAAAAAAAGCCTCGCCGCCATGGCATGGTGAGGAAAAAAAGCCTCGCTGCCATGGCATGGTGAGGAAAAAAGCCTCGCCGCCATGGCATGGCGAGGAAAAAAGCCTTGCCGCCATGGCGCGAAAAAAAGAAGCCGCGCCGCACCGCCACGGCGTGAAAAAAGAAGCCGCGCCATGCCGCTACGGCGCGGGGAAAAGAAGCCGCGCCGTGCCGCCACGGCACGAAAAAAAGGAAAGGGAGTGAAGGAGAAGAAGCGGCTATGGCGCTGCTGCAAGCAGCGGAGCCGCCCGCCTCCAGCCGCTCCGGGCTCCGCTTGCAACCAAAATGGCTGCTCGAGTGAAGTCCCGCCTTCTCTTCCCTTCCAGTGACCTGGGGGGGGAAAACAACCCCCCACCGGAAATACAGTGGAACCTCGACTTCCGACTCGAAATTCGTAAGCCCGCGGCCGGTTTGATCCTTCGTAACTCGAAAAATACATAAATCGAGTTACTCGTAAGTTGAGGTTCCACTGTATATAGATAGCAGGGTTAAACGTTTCCTTACTTAAATTTACACAGCAGCAAGCGGATTGCTGACTTGATTGAGTCCTTTTAATAATTATGTCTTCTACCTTCCTGCCTTCTTGGTTGTTAAAGAAAAATACACATGAATCTGAATGATAACAAAATAAACTAGTTTACTGTCAGATTCATTGAGTACATACTTAGGTTACAAAAGATATGAACTATATATTAGATATTAGTGAGTCCTAAAAAGACTCCATCAGAGCATTTACTACTTAACACTTCTATCAGCAGCAGCCTAACCGACCAACGGACCAAACTGACTGACACATAAAGGCAGTTAGTCCTCTCTTAGAATGTTGGATTTGACTGACATAGCTCACAGAGAGCAGTCCTCTTCAAATGGCAATTTTCAACAGCTTTCAGTGTGGGGGAGGAAGGGAGTGCAGGGATAAATGCATTGATAGTGAATTGGCACAGCCTCTCTTGACCTGGTGGCCGCTGGGGGCTCTGAACTGCAACTCCCCTCAGCTCCTGCCATCTGTGCTAACCATGGTGGCAAGCGCTGATAGGGAAAACTGAATTAGGAAGAGGTATTTTGATTGTCCTGATTTGGGGAGGCATGTGGTCATGTTCCAGGGGTCAGGGGGCCTTTAAGTTTGTGTTATAAGAAATAGGGGGTCACTCTGTACAGCCCATCCCTTGGTCACCGTGGTCTCACCGTGATCCCACAAGGTCTGCTTCTCAGTCAGAGGAAATAATCGGAGGTTGTAACAGGTAGGTAAGAAGCAAAGCAGCCATTAAGCCTGATCTTTATTTTGTTGCAAAAAGGTTTTCACTCCCAAAGGCTACAGGAAGAAGCAGCCACGAACAAAGGGTGTTTTTGCCCAGCGGTTACATGTCAGAGAACTTTTAGTACTTGTCACTTGCCCATCAAGATGTCCCGTGAATTGCAGGTCGCCACTCGTCTTTCACCTTTTGATGAATATTAATATTTTCCATTGACATTACAATTGGTCTCAGCCTCATTCTATTCACCTTGTTCCTTGCCCAGACTTTCATTTATTTATGCACTGACAACTGTCCATCCTTCTATTGATAGTCCCACAGACAAGTCCCTAAGAGGGCTCTTGTGCTCATGTTCTCCTTGCTGGTTTCCCAATAGAGGCGTCTAGTTGGCCACTGTGAGAACAGGATGCTGGACTAGATGGGCCACTGGCCTAATCCAGCAGGCACTTCTTAGGTTCCCACTGAGTCATAAGTAGTGACCTAGGGCCAGTCACTGCCTCTCATCTTAACTTTCCTCACAGGGTTGTTGTGGGGAATAAATAAGGAAGGGTAGAACCATGGGCACAACCTTGAGCACATCTCATTAAAAGGTGGGATATAAAGCCAAAAAAATAAGCAAATCTTTATGACAACCCATTGCTGAAGATGGGGAACTAAGGCATAAATATTGGCTTTGCTACAGCTACCTAGGCAATCCATGGCAAAGGTAGCATTTGAACTCAGGACCTCGCAATTCCCAATACAGCCACTACTCTGTTTGGTTGTAAGTCACTTTGGCTTGCAACTCACAAATTTAAATAAATAGACACTACCATTTTCCCCTAGGGAAACCCACTAAAGTCCTGCAACACAGCAACCAAAGGATACCAGGAATTAATATTGTGCAGCTTGAAGCAATATGATGAACAAAAACAGACTCCTGATGTTGGAATAAAAATTGCAGAGACCCATAAATATGACCCATTAAACCATTATACTTAACATGGTAGGACTCAGCTACAAGTGCCTTGACCCTAACAGGATGTGGAGCTAGCACTTAGAATCATAGAGTTGGAAGGGACCCCAAGGGTCATCCAGTCCAACCCCCCGCATTGCAGGTAACCTCTTGAGGAAAACTGTCAAACAGTTCTGTCAGAAAGTTTTTCCATATGTTTAGTCATAATCTCTTTTCTTGTGACTTTAAGCCATTGTTTCGAGTCCTACCTTCCAGGGCAGGAGAAGACAAGCTACCAGTAGTTCCCTCTTCCATTTGCCAGCCCTTAAGATAATTGAAGATGGCTAGCATATCTCCTCTTTTCCAGGCTAAACATATCCAACTCCCTCAACTTCTCCTGAGTAGGCTTGGTATATATAGACCCTTGATCAACTTGGTTGCCCTTCTCTGTACATGTTCCAACTTTTCAACAGCCTCCTTAAATTGTGGTGCCAAGAACTGGACCCAGTATTCCAGGTATGGTCTAACCAAGGCAGAATAGAGTGGTACTATTACTTCCCTTGATCTGAACACTTCTATTGATGCAGCCTAGAAAAGCATTAGCTTTTTGTTTAAAAGAATCCTAAAAGTTGATAATTAAGATTAATGTTTGAATTCAAATGTATAATGTAAAACTGAGTAAAAAAGAATTAAAAAATATAATAGCATTAGCTTTTCTTGTTGCTGCATCACACTGTTAAACTTGTGGTCCACCAAGACAATCTGTTAAAGTTATTTTAAATTCTGATTCTGTCTACCCCTCCCAGTTTGGTGCCCTTAGTACCCTTGGGTGCAACTCATCAGGCCTTGGAGATTTGAAATCAATTAAAGTAGCTAGGTATTCCCTTACTACCTCTTCTCCTGTCCTGGGCTGCAGCTCTCTCCTTGCATCATTTATTCTGTTATCACCAGGTTGGGCATCACTTTCCTTTTGGGTGGCGACAGAGACAAAGTAGGTGTTGAGTAGTTCCGCCTTCTCTCTGTCACTCAATAGCATTTATCCATCTTCCCTAAGCAGAGGACCTACCACTTCCTCTAGCTTCAGACATAGCAGAAGAAACCTATTCTTCTTCTTCTTCTTCTTCTTCTTCTTCTTCTTCTTCTTCTTCTTCTTCTTCTTCTTCTTCTTCTTCACCTCCCGGGACATCCTGTTTCCTCTGCACACTGCTGCCTCTGTTCCCCTCAGCAGGGAGTCACCTATCGCCACCACTCATCCCCTCCTCCTCTGGGGAGGGGCAGGAATCGTTCCATGCGCTGTGCCTCCCAAAGGCTGCTTGGAGTGCTCTAAGGTCTCCACCTGCTGCTCTTGAGTCTTCCCCTCTTGTCCATTGGAGCTTATTTTGATATCATGGGGATAAGTTACAAAGGCAGGAACCGTACGGGTTGAGTACTTCCTACAACTTCCTCTCGGCTGCAATTCTTTTTCTCCAACATTGTCTCCATGGTAACAAACTCCAAAGGAAAATTCAGATGACCATGTTTAAAAATGTGTAGGGAGCCTATGAAGATGAATGGTCATCCAGGAAGGGTGAACTGATCACCCTTTTCTCATCCCTGGGCTGCTCTTCCACCTTCCATGATGACATCATCTGGTTCTGATACTAATGTTCTCCTAGCCCCTTCCTCACATTCTGCAGGGTTACCGTAGAGACAGCAAGAAACAACTTTGCATCATCGCTATTCTGTTGCTCACTTCTTACCGGACGCTCGGTCAGTAAGTAGTGCGAGGCCTGCTCTCAGCTTAGATATTTGTGTGTTTTCTGTCAGCATTCCTGTCAACATGGCAGGTAGGAAATTGTGCCATCTAGATGTTCACTGTCCCATGAAGCAGACAGAGAAGCCAGCTGGGAAGTTAAGGATTTATAGCTGGGGAATGGATGAAAACTTTGGACAACTTAGGGAGAAAGGCAGATTCCCTTAAAAGGCCACTGGGCACACTCCACCCGTTAGTCAAGGTCCCAGTACCCCCCCCAATGGGGCTTAGATAAGCCATGACTAAGGCCCATTCAATGACCTTCAGTGGGACTTAGTCTTGAATGTATCTTTCACTAGATGTGCTGATAAAGTCTGAGGCTCCTTCAAAATCACATATTTATTTTTGGTACTACATTGCGCTTGTTCAAAGCACTTTACGAACCAAGAGTTTCCAGGGAGCAACAACACAAAACATCAGTTTGGGAGGAAAAGCAGTAGATAAATACATAAATATCCATAAAGGATCCACATTGATCCAGAACCAAAAGCAGTTTGGTTAGATTCTGCTCTCATGTGAGAGCCTGAAATAGCAATTGTTCTTTAGAGGAATGATTATCTTTGTTGCTGTTGTAACCCCTATCTCACCAAATTGTAGAAACAGGTGAGTTTAACAGGTGTCAGTTTTAGCTGGGGCCTGTGAGTTCACTAGGTGGCCAGATTAACCCGATCAAATTTGGGGGATGCCAAGCAGGGGAGGAACGTATGGTAGGGCTTGTTGTGACTCAAACTTGTCATAACTTCAGTTACTCTTCCCCTAACAGACTTTTTTTCTATCCTGGCACCTTCAGTTCCGGCCAACTGCCCATCACTCTGCACCGCCTTTTGCATCATAACATTCTCTGGCCAGTTAGAATCTTGGAGGTCACCGTGGTGACAGCAGGAAACAGGCTCATATGACCCCAGTTCCATGGGCTCCCACAATGGGATGCTGACTTGAATTAACACTGAGCGGGGCTGCGGGGGAATCACCCTCATGTTTACCATGAAAAGAAGGGGAATAGCAGAGCATCTTGAAAGACAGAATCTGTTATGGCAACAGCAGCAGGGCAGGGCTATTTATCCATGGAAGAGACAAGCAGACGGAGAGGATGGGGGAAAGATTCTTCCCCGATGCGATCAACCGGACACTAGGGCATAATACAATAGCAGGAGGACCTCCCGCAACCACTGTTGTAAATCTATACTGTGTGCCTCTTCCCCTTCCCTGGGGTTAGCGGAGTCTGTAACCTGAAGCGTCTGTAACCTGTCTACCACTGTAGTTCCTTCTTAAGTACTGTTTTCAGTATAACAAAGAAAGAGGTTTTGTGCCAAATGGCAAATGGGTGGGGCTTCTCCCTCCCTTGGCTGCTACCGTAGTAGGAAGAGCAATAGCCTGTGTGTGTGTCTGTGCGTGCGTGCGTGCGTGTGCGCGCGCGCTAGAAGCAGGAAGAAGCCAGAGAGTGACAGCCATGCAGGATTTCCAATGGAATCCAAGGCAAACTAAGGCCCGGGGGCTAGATATGGCCCAATCGCCTTCTAAATCCAGCCTGTGGACGGTCTGGGAATCAGCATGTTTTTACATGAGTAGAATGTGTCCTTTTATTTAAAATGCATCTCTGGGTTATTTGTGGGGCATAGGGATTTGTTCACCCCCCCCAAATATAGTCCATTCCCCCAGAAGGTCTGAGGGACAGTGGACCGGCCCCCTGCTGAAAAAGTTTGCTGACCCCTGTGTCCAAGGCCATGACTATGGGAGGAGCAAGAGCTTCTCGGGTGTTGATGCTGTGAGCCCCTCCATCTCAGGCTCAGGTTGTATATATGTGTAAATGAACCATATATCCTAAAGACACCACAGTCTCTGCTGTCCCTCATTCCAAGGAAACTGGACCCTGCCTGGAATCTTGCACTGCTTGGAAAGTGGGTTAGTGCTTAACAATATCAGCAGCAACAATAAAAACAATTTCCCCACCCCCAGGCAAAAAACCAACTCAACTAATATCCCTGTGGTGCATTATACAGACATCTTCCTCCAGGATGCAACGCCCAGCAGAAACACATTAAGATTTTGATAAAATAAGGATTTGCATTTATTGTCTCAGGATCATTTGCAATCAAATAAATTAACAAAACAATCACCTTTGGCTGAGGGGAAGGGCTTCCATTTTTGCAGCGAAAAGAAATACACAAAGGAAGAAACGGGGTACAAATGGGACTCCCAATCAGGCTACGTTGGGGGGGGGGCACCGCAATGATGGTTGTTGGGAGTAGGAGAGTTTACCTCTCAGGCAGCAGTGGTACTAACAGAGATCTTCTCAGCAGTTGCCCCTGTGGCAGCTGTGCTACTTATCCCCAGTGTACCAACAGGGCATCATTCCATGAGGTGGTGTGCGGTGACATGACAAGGCAACAGCTGCAAAAAGTGGTGAGCTGTGGGAGATGCCACCTTTACGCCCATCCACAATGCCCCAGAACAACTCCCTGTCCGGAACCCTGTAAGACGGCACCCGCTGGCGAGGGAAAGATGTTGCAGTGATTGGGACCACCATGGGCAGCAGCAAAAACAATATTTAAGGTGGAAAAATGATATACGTGATGAAGAGAACAAATGTAGCAAAATGGGGGAGCTTTAAACCACTGGACGGCAACTAAGGAAACATGTTTCTTTGTTTTTACAAACAAACGACAAAAAAACCCACCCCAAATTGGCATTAATAAAGTGAGATCCCCCTCACATTGCCCCATTGAGGATTATGTTGCCTGTACAGTGATCCTCATTTGGGGGGAAAACAAAACTGAACAATTAGGAAGGCAAGATTTAGACCGCCATTCAAAAACTTTTGTTTAAAAACATACACGTTCTGACACCCCCAGTGACACTTCTGCATTTGCATCAGCTTTCCTGCAACCTCCTGGCCTTGGTGATGCCACCCCTCCCCCATTTACTGCTATCCTCCTGACCCCTTGGCGGTTCCAACTCTCCCTCCTTTGCACATCCAAGGAATACAGCGACCATCTTGCCAACCTCTCTGATGTCATCGTGCCACTGTGGAGGGATCCTAGCTTGGCACATAACTGTGTGCTGCTTCCACAAATGTTCCCAACATCAACAGCATTTCCTGAGAGCAAAAGAGCAGCAACCAAATCAACATCCTGTTCACAAAAGGATCTTCTGACATCAAGCCAGTCAGATCTGATTCCTACAAGCCTTCCAAGGAATCTATAGAGAAGAGCTGAGAGTGTGTCACATTTTAGTGAACTAAAATATTTTGGCAAAGTTTGCTCTCCTTCCCGCAGAGGACGAGAGTTGAAATGCTCAAATGGTTCTGCGACTGAAACAGTTCATTGACCCCTGCCAGTGTGATTTTAGGAGGGCCGCGGAGTCATAAGTTACTTCTAACTTCTTCATATTCTTTGGGCATCCAGGATAACTTGACATTTCTTATGGCGCTGGGGATGCCAATTTTATAATCCCAGCAGTACTCAGGGGATAACACCTTGGTTGGTTTGTTGAGGAGGTAATATTTGTTCAGGTGGCTTTCGTCATGCCACACCGCCTCAAAGTTGTGCTCCTTGTCCTCCTGGATGCTGTTATAGCATTGACGGGTGAGATTCAGAACACGCAGTGGGGTCCCCCCAAATATGGCCCCATGGTAATAGTAGTCCCCCTCCCCATAGGGGATGTATGCAGCTGACTCAGGACGCCTCTCATAAGTGAACGCAGTCTTGTCTGCATTGTAAAACCAAGCATGGAGCTGGGCCACCGACTCATCAAGGGTCTCCACCCCATAGTCACTCTGGAAGACCTGGTCAACATCCATGCAGAAGAGGTAGTCCACCTCGTGGCGGATGTGGCTCTCGATTAGGTCCCCAATCACCTTCATCCGCATCATGCTGATGTCTTGCCACCGGTTCTCCTTTTTCACCTGGAAGACTTTCAGCACCCGCAGGGGGCCCAGCTCAATAAGAGGCACTTTGGTGAGGTCGTCCACCATGATGTAGAAGATCACATTGTGCCCAGTCATGAAGTAAGTGTTTGCTGAAGTCAAGAAGTTCTTCAAGTATTTGTCTAGGTACCTGAAGAATGGAGAGGGATAAATGGAGACAGGTGGGTTCTGGGCAGATCTCCTAACCCAGGGTCCCAGAAGCTGACTTTAAAGCAGGGTGAGGGTTCCAGTGCTCACCTTTGGACTGAGACCAACATTGTTTTTCAGATGTGAATCAGCACCCATTAAGAACAGAAGAAGAACCCTTGGTCAACCCCATTGCCCTTCCTCTAGGCAAATCCACCATAAGAACATCAGAAGAGTCTGCTGGATCAGGCCGATGGCCCATCTAGGCCAGCATTTTGTTCTCACAGTGGCCAACCAGATGACTCAATGAGAAACCCACATGCTTGATCCAAACACAAGAGCATTCTCTCTCCAACCCCCAGCAAGGAATTAAGAAACATTTACCACCTCTGACATTAGAGGCAGAGAATAGTCATTGTGGCTAGTAGCTTTTGACAGCCTTCTCCATGAATTTGTCTGATCTTCTTTTAAAGCCATTGGCCTGGTCCAGCAGACTCTTCTGATATTCTTATGGTGGGTTTGCCCAGAGGAAGGGCAACGGAGGTGACCCAAGGGTCATTGTGACTAAGAATGTGACAAATACCTGAAAGACTGCCTCCTTCCCGACAGACCCACTCTGGTGCTACGATTGGCAGATGGGGCCATCTTGGTTGCTCCACCAACCTCAGAAGCTCGGGGTGTGTGTGTGTGTGTGTGTGTGTGTGTGTGTGTGTGTGTGTGTGTGTTGCAGGCTGGGAATGGATCTTCTCTGGGGCAGCCCCTACCCTGTGGAAACCTCTCCCTTCATTGCCCAGCTTCTGATGAATGCTGAAGATGCACATCTCAAGGGTAAGGAGGTGCAGTTTTTAGGACCCGCCTTACAGCTGCAATCTTAAGTTATTTTGCACTGCTTTTGTGTTGTAATTGTTGAAACCTGCCCTGGGTCCTTAAGGCAAAGAACGGGTAATAAATAAATACATGGCAGGACAATGGATGCTGCTTTGCACATCCAGCCAGGAAAGGTCTGGCAAGCAAACAGCAGGCCTGAATCCTGATCCATATTTTACCTGTGAGCTAGTGCCACTGAACACAAGGAGGCTTACTCAAGCATAACGAGCATGAGATTGGGCTGCAAGTGAACTTACTTCCCAATAGCGAAAACCGTCAAGCCAATGGTGACTTTCTGTTGCTTATAGTAGTAGTTCAAGACCGGTTTCCCAACTGTTCCTTCCCAGATGATGGGCGCCAACCAAGGGGTCAGGGTGGGCATATCCGTTCTTGCGCTGCAAAGAAATGAGAAAAAAGCATGGATGCCCAAAATGGTGGAAATCTAGTTGGAAGTATATATTGGGTGGGGGATTTCACCCCGCACACCACTGCCACCTGAGCGCCCTGACTTCATCATCATTAACAGAGTTGAGGTTGTATCCTGTTATCTTGAGCACAAATGCAATCAAAACAGCTAATGCACAGTATTCAAGGAAAGCCATTTAAGCTTGAATATGCAAGGAATAACAAATAAAAAATGCAGCTAAGAGTCAATAGCAGAGCAAGCCAAGATGCTTTTGTTTGTTTTACAGTGCCTTTTAAAGGGTTGCAGCAGGAGTACAACAGCATGTTTGCCTGGCACCAAGGAGGGCAGCAGCAGAAGCATCAGGAAAACCACTCTTGGGAGAGTATTCCAGGGAAAGGCCAGAATTCAGAGACACAGCACCTGCTTTGCATGCAGAACAGGCAGGCAGGTCCATCTAGCCAGGAGGTTTCATGGTTCCAGAATCCCCAAAGACCCTGAAGAAGAAAAGCATTTTTGCCAGCCACACGATAGCTCTCTTATAGATGGTGCATTGTTTTCGATGTTCTGGTTTTTAATTGATTTTGTCCGTTTGAATTCTATCTCAACACAAGTTGCTTTGAGACCCTTTCCCCCTTTGGGGTATAATGTGATTAACAAACGTAACAAATAATAATAGTCCGTGCAAAGCTTTTGCTGCAATAAATGTGCTAGACCTCAAGGTTCTCTTTGTTGTGTTACAGACTGGTAGGAATGGATGCATTTCTTAGACTCAATTTCTGATTTTTCCATTTTTACTTATGCCCTCAGTCTTAAATTCAGCTCACCTCATTTCCACATCAATTTGCATTAAAAAAATATAAGTAAAAAGTACATGAAACTTTGTAGATATCTCTGTGTATTTCTTTTGCAAACAATTCTATGTAAGATGTTTTTTACATGATTCTCACTAACATACACATTTGTGCACGTGGTTCTTAATAGATGCATTTTGTACACCTTTTTGGCTGGAAAACTGCACTGCAAAAAAAAGAAAAAGAGCAGAAGTACAAATTGCAAAGGATAGCTGTATTTTTATTTGTTACTCGGTTCATGAAGCTGACATTTGTAGCATGCCTTAAAATGCATATACATTTAAACATATGCTGAACAGATTTCTTTCTCCTGCTCCATCCCTGTTCACAGGCTTGGAGCTCAGCTGGAACAAGAACAATACAAAACACTGTCAATTAATAACCAACCACATGATGGAAAGTGTCCGGGTTTGCTAAAGTTAGTCAGCTTAGCCAACCAGACACCTAGACTACTTAGTACATCCTGTCCTCCCAGTAGCCAACCAGGTCCCCCAAAGGGAAGCCTGCAAACAGACCTTGAGGGCAACCATGTTTTCATTGCTTTGGATTACCAGCAATGAGCATTCGAAGGCACCCTGCCTCCAACACTGGAGGTACAGGATGAAGCCATCATGCCTAGTAGAATTTCAGTTGGCTAGTAGGAACTGAAGTGTTTTCTCCTTGCAAAGTACAACTCTGAGTCCTAAAGTAGGGGCTGGGAATCTCGGTGTGTGTGTGTGTGTGTGTGTGTGTGTGTGTGTGTGTGTGTGTAACAAGGCTGACCCTGAATGCATCCTCCCCATCTCGTCATCTGACCTCCTGGGCCCTTTCCCTCTCTCAGGCCACCCCCTGCCTTGGCCCTGCTACACAACCTCCACAAGTACTTTTTGAAGGAATCTTTGCTGTGATGCTTCTGGTTTGTCTAGACCAGTGCTGGCTAACCTTGACACTCCAGATGTTTTGGAACTACAACTCCCATCATCCCTAGCTAACAGGACCAGTGGTCAGGGATGATGGGAGTTGTAGTTCCAAAACATCTGGAGTGTCAAGGTTAGCCATCACTGGTCTAGACAGAAGTAGGTAGAAGTAGATAGTTGCTGCCTGGCTCACCAATGCCTACACCACCAGGGAACCTCCAGTGCGTGGGCCAAGTTTGGCCAGCAATGTCGTTTTGCCCAAACCAGGCCCACCTGCCCCACACCTGACATCTGGTGTGCCCTGTGGAGAGCGGGACTGAGCTGCCTGAAGCTCAGCTGATGGGTGATGAATTCAATCCTTCCTGCTTGGCATCCATGAGAGAGTTCCCCAATGGGACTTGGCCAAACCTTGCAGGAAGCAGAACTGAACACACCCAGTGCTGCCACTCATCAGCTGATGTGTAGGGAGGCCTGTCCTGTTTGCTTATTCTCTTCTCTTCTCAAGCGCCTGGGGGCCAACTTTGAGAGATGGACGGGACCATTCACCCACCCACAGGGCAGGGAGAAATAAAGTACTTACAAAACCAGGACACTAATGTGTCCCTACCGCCATTGTCTCCAGGCTTTCACAAACTGGCAATGGATCTCTCAAGCTCAAGGGATTCGAACCGCCGACCTTCTGATCGGCAAGCCCTAGGCTCTGTGGTTTAGACCACAGCGCCACCTGCGTCTACTTTGATCTGTGATCTACTTTGGTGCAAATTATATAAAATGGGAATTGACCAATGCCTGCTGTTTCTAATTCAAAAATTACACACCGCTACACTCTGTCACATCAAATGTAATCCCCACGGCGAGTTGACAAAAAGTATAAATATAACCAAAGGAGTAAAGCAAGGATGTGTCTTGGCACCCCACTTATTCAATCTTTTTTAAAATGACCTGGCTCATCACTTTGAGGATGTAAATGGACATCCACCGACATTAGGCCAACATAAAATAAAACTGATTCTATACACAGATGATACTACAATCCTTTCTCAGACCCAGGTCGGTCTTAGAAGACGTCTAAATTCATTTTCTTCCTTCTGCCAGATCAACTCCCTGGGAATTAATTACGAAAAATCTAAAATCGTCAAACTGTCAAATGGAGGCTAGATAATCACGCCATTGACCAGGTAAAATCCTTTAAATACCTAGGGATATTCTATCAGCCAAATTTAAACTGGGCAACACACAAACGCCAAATGATCATCCAAGCAAAATGCACCACATCTGCAATTCTTCACTTTTTCTTTCTCAGAGGCAACCAGATGGTCCTTGCTGCTATAAAAAAAATTAATGCCAAGGTTATTGTACGGCATTCGAATTTGGATACAAGCATCATTTAACAGAAGTGAACAAATTCAAGCGACTTTTCTTCGTAAGATCCTTGGTGCCCCTAAATGCATAAGCTACTTAACCTTATGTGTTGAAACTGGTCAGCATCTGATGGAAACCAATGCATGGCTTGCTACAATCAAGGCCTGGCTGAAAGTCCACTTTAGAACAACATCTAATTCCTTTTTAATCTCTATGCTTGAGAACCGTATTGCATCTGGATGGTATAGAGCTATTCAAGATAAAATCTGTAGTTTGGGCATTGCTCTTGAGAGCCTTGAAGCATGTGATGAAAATTCATATTCCACACAATCATATTCCACACAATCAAACAGCGGCTCTACGACCATGAAAGACAGCGCTTGTTACCTCATACTCCGAGATCCTGTTCTCTGCAGGCCTTAGGGATCACAACACACTACAGAAACTGTGCCAAATATCTAAAGTACCTATTACTCCCTTCCTACCGAAGAATCTTTATGCTCGCGAGACTAAATGCTTTCCCCTCTGCAGTGACCACAGGTAGATTCTCACATATTCCATATCAAGCCCATCTGTGTGCCTGCAACCAAGGAGGTCCTGATTCAATCTCTTGGATTGCTCTTTACACAGTAGACCCCACCAACTGATGCTGAGCAAAATGTTGGACCTCTGGCCTATAACTCTGAAAAGAAGTCAAATGAGGTCTCTCCTGGCAGATCGGGACAAAGATATTACTGTTTTAGTAGCTTCCTTTTTAGCCACAATTTTACCCGAAAGGGTTCCCAACGAACCATCCTTTTGGGAAACAGACAGGGCGAAGCAGAATACCTAAGTGCACACGATCACAATGTGACTTTATGATCCTCGCAGCTTCACCTTTGCCCCTTTTAATTATCCCAGTGACCTGAAATGTTTTATACTGTGATGCCAATAAAGGTATTTGATTCGATTTGACTAGATGACCCTCGGAGTCACTTTCAACTCTTCTACAATTCTATGATTTTATAACAAGCTGGAATGTGTGCAGAGGAGGATGACAAAGATGATCAAGGGTCTTGAAACCAAGCCTTATGAGGAAAGGTTGAGGGAAAGGGGGGTGTTTAGCTCTGGTCCATGGGGTCACGAAGAGTCGGACCCGACTAAACGACTAAACAACAAGCCACGTAAAGAGGAGATTGAAAGTATGATAGCCAGCTTCAAATATCTCAAGGGCTGTCACATGGAAGATGGAACAAGATTGTTTTCTTCTGCTCCAGAGGGTAGGACCCAAACCAATGGCTTCAAGTTACAAGAAAGGAGATTCTGACTAAACATCAGGAAGAACTTTGTATTTGACAGTGGAACAGACTCCTACAAGAAGTCTGACTCTCCTTCATTGGAGGTTTTCAAGCCAAGGTTGGATGGCCATTTGTCAGGGGATTCTTTAGTTGAGATTCCAGCATTGCAGGGGTTGGACTAGATGACCCTCAGGTTCCCTTCCAACTCTGCCATTCTATGGTTTTAATATTATAAAGGAAAAGCCAAACCAAAAGCAGTTGGTTTTGTGTGTGTGTGTGTGTGTGTGTGTGTGTGTGTGTGTGTGTGTGTAACCTCAACTTCCTCTTGGCTAAACAATGCTATTTCCCCACAGTCTGAACTGTTTCCTGAGAAGAGCTTCTAATGCAAGAACTTGAGCAAGGACACTTAAAGTCACAGGCTCAAGCAAATGACTGTTATTGGGCGGGGTTCCTTTTGTTTTTCTGAGTTGTAAGAGATTGTGGAGTGAGTCTTAGTTATGTGCGCATGGTGGTGACTTTTTTGTGTCCCAGTGCCCTTTTTGAACTTCCTTAAACTGTAACTGGGGGAGATGTGTGTGTCTATTTCACTTTTGCCCACTTTCTGATAGTTGCCACCTTCATTTCTCTACAATTCTACATTAGCTTTAGGTTATACCGGTATTAGTTTCACTCATGGAAATTTGTCAGTATCTTACAGCAACATTTTTCCTAATATGCACTTTTTGGAGAGCAAACACCTCCTAATATTATGCCTTGTTTATATTACTGTCCACCAACACAAGCAATTTTGCACACATTATTTGGCTGGAGAACTGCATCCAAAAACTCAGAGAAGTGTGAATTTCAAGGGATAACTGTGTACTGATGAACAGTACTGTACACACAAGTTACAGATAGGTAGCCGTGTTGGTCTGCCATAGTCAAAACAAAATTAAAAAGATTCCTTCCAGTAGCACCTTAGAGACCAACTAAGTTTGTTCTTGGTATGAGCTGCAGAACAAAAGCTCTCAGCCCTGAGGGCAAATATTTGGTACACAAGCCCATCAAAATACGGGTCAAGAGAAACTGTGGATGAGCCCTTACTTCACATACTGGTTTGTCAAGTGCAAATTAAGCTGAACAGGAAGGATCCCTCCCAACAGTTATCTGCAACCCAGCATGAACTGGAGGTAGAAAAGACTTCATATAGCAGGAGGTGAGGAGGTCCTGGAATAGTTGCTGGCTTGCCTCAAACTTTCTTAGAGACAGCCCAAAGCTATAGTAAGCCCTAAATCATAGAATTGTAGAGTTGGAAGGGAACCCCAGGGGTCCTCTAGTCCAACCTCCTGCAATGACTTACTCTCTAATCAACACAGCTTGAGGTTTAGGGCACATAATAGAAATAGATTGCTGTGGTGGTGATTTTTTTATTATTATGCTTTTCAGCCCAAAGACTCCTACCCCTCCACTAGCAGAAAGTCTTTCCAAACAAGATGGCTCTCACTATCCCCAACATCCTCACACTTAGGGGCTAGTAACCTGGATAGACAATGAGTTCAGAATTCTCTACATCAGCCTCTGGAATTCTATGTCTCTGGTGGCTGCAGTCGTATTGGCCACAGGTGGCAACAGAAATTCATAGTGAATACCTATCAGAAGGTCGGCGGTTCGAATCCCTGCGACGGAGTGATCTCCCGTTGCTCGGTCCCTGCTCCTGCCCACCTAGCAGTTCAAAAGCACACCAAAGTGCAAGTAGATAAATAGGTACCACTCCAGCAGGAAGGTAAACGGCGGGCTTCCGGTTTAGCGCCGGAACAAAGTGGCTGGGTCTCCTTCGAGTTCCGAAGGGGGCTAGCTGAATCGGGTTTCGGGGTGCCGTTTCTGCGCAACGGACCCCTTAGAAAACTTCGGACAGGGCGGTCCGAAGGCTTGGCGATCCGGCGGGGGCTCGGACGACCTCCCCAACCCTTTCGGAGCTTCCGAAAGAGGAGCGGGTAGAGAGGTCGGAGCCCTGCGGACACAGCAACTTCCTGGTTCAGCGAAGCGGCGTGCTGCTTGCTCCGAGCGCTAGATTTCTCCAAGGAAAAAAAAAATACCCAAAGCAACGGAACCGTGAGTAAAAGAAATTTGGAGCTAATTGGAATTGATTGGGACTGCAATTTGGACTGGGGAAAGATTTAAAAAGGAGGTCTGTCTTTCCCGGCTGTTAGACTGTAGCGGCAAGACCGTGACTGTAAATACCAAAGCAAGCAATTTAAAGTCTTTAAATTCAGCATCTGACAGGGAGTTGTCAAAACGCCCCCCGTCTTGGATTGGGGGGTAAATATAAGGAGAAGACTGTATAGAGGTGAACTGGTGCAAGCTTTTAAGGCACATGACCTGGAAGCTCAGTAAAGCGAGATGAGCGCCGCAACCCCAGAGTCGTCTGCGACTGGACCTAATGGTCAGGGGTACCTTTACCTTTACCTATCAACAACTATTTTGGATAATGCTGGTCCTGGGAATGGATCCTCCAAAACAGAAAGGCAGTCTACCCTAGTTCCAGCTGCTGCCTGCCTGAATCCATATATTGTGCAGGCTCCTTTCTGCCCCTCAGAAGCTGCAGAGGGCATTGCATGCAATCATTAATAATACTCTTCCAAATTTATTTACCTGCATGATTCCAACAACCCTTACAATAACTCTGCAAGGGTGACCTGTGTTATTATCCCCATTCTGCAGGGGTGAGTGGATGAAGTGCTATGGGAATTATGCCTTGACAAAAGTCAGAGGATGAATTTCAGGGGTATGGTGAGGAATGCGAATAGCTCATTCTCCAGATTTCACAGTAATAGCGTTAAGTCCTGTGTTGCAAGCCAATGCCGTTGTGGGTAAGGCTTTGATTGCACCAAGAGCTTTCTCCTCTCATTCCACCATTTCCCTTAGCCTCCCTGCCCCCCCCCCAAAATGTTTTCTCTCCTTACCTTGAATCAAACCAGCTGTTCAATGACAACCCCTTTGGTTCTTTATTTGCATATTCATCTCTGTAAGTAGATAAAAAGAAACTGAGAAGCCCTGGAAGCTTGAGCTTTTCTGAGGCCACTGCTGTTCTACAGCTGACTGGAAGCAGAATTAAATGGCCAGTCCTACATGGCACTTAGGAAAGAGCTGTATTATTTGGCAAATTATCTTTCCCCATGCCAAGATCCTTCACAGTCCCATTCTACAAAGATTGCACTACTCCATGCAACTGTACCTTTGATTAGTAGCTTCTGGATTCTCAATCAAGCCGTAGCCTCCCTTTTTGCAGCCAGAAAAGCAGCTGTTATCTAATCTATCTATCTGTGGTAAATGAATTAGATGAAAAGGATAGGACTAAAGGTCTCCCTTAGGAACAGCAGGGCTGACTAAGAGTACTGTACACAGGAAGCAAGTAACTTGAAAACAAAAAGGAGGGACTAAAGGTAACAACTAATTATATGGGCTGTGGGCACCAAAACATCAATATAATAGAACCTTGCCAGTCTACACTGAACAAGCTGGGGCTGCAACTGCATTAAATAAAAAGGGCCTCAAAATAGGCTTTATAGAACCATAGACCAGGCTTCCTCAACCTCAGCCCTCCAGATGTTTTGAGACTACAATTCCCATCATCCCTGACCTTTGGTCCTGCTAGCTAGGGATCATGGGAGTTGTAGGCCATAGACATACTTACTTACTAAATTTGTATACCACCCTTCATTTGCAGAACTCAGGGCAGTTCACAATATAAAAATACAATATAAGCACAAAATATATGATAAAAACAAAAAACAAACACACAAATCAACAACCCTCCCTCCTCTGCACTGCCTCCCACAAACACATTTAAATAAAAGGGGTGTTTATCAGCCAAAGGCCTGGCTGGAAAGGAAAGGTGGATAATGAGGGTGGCAGGCAAACCACCTCAGGGAAATGTAGTTGGAAAAGGTCCAAAGGGTCCCAGAGGCTCCTGATTCCAAACCAGTCTTCAGTATCAGGACCGAGTGCTGGAATATATAAAGCAAAGAAAGTACCTCTGAGATTATGCAGAGGGCTGGCCCAACAGCCAGCAACCAAATGCAGTCTCTGAATTGGCACATTAGCTCAACATGCTAATATGTTAAAAGTCCCAGTTGCAGCTTGATTTCCTCTATGGCCACTATGGAAGGGGCTTGTTGATTTCAGTTTTGGCTCATATAAATATATGGTCCTCTTACCTTGAGTTAAACCAGGTGCCTATGGCCAGCCACTGCTCTGTCTGGTTTTTCAACTGGGCAATCTTTAGGCTCCTGTATATGTAAGGAGAAAACAAAAATATATTTGGAAGATGAATCTGGAAGGATGTGTTGGGGGCAGCTAGACCTAGTGGCAACAGCCTGTTTTCTGCATGCAGAAGGCTCCAGGTGCAACTGAGGAGATCTCCAGTACCTGGGTAGCACCCAGAGGGCAACTGCCAGTCAGAGGAGACCAGGCTTTGCCCTCCAGATGTTTGGAGCTGTCATCCAAAACATCTGGAGGCCCCAGGACTGCAAATGCTGGTTCTAGGCAATGCCAGGGTAGATGGAGTCAACTGCCTGACCTGATACAAGGCAGCTGGTGCAGATGGACCCGTAAGGTTGTCAGCAGAGGGATGGAGACACACAAATTGTGCTTCCTGGTTGAGCATATTTCTATCCTTGGCAGAGTGTCACAGCTCAGCTGACATGGCTCGGCAATGTCGCAAGCAAGCAGCTTGCACCTCTGGGCATCTCATTCTGCACAGACAGCTGTGGGAAAATCTGACACCTGGGCCACTTTCCCCTAACTAAATAGGAATAAAATGCAGCCTCAGAAGGCTGTGTTTAGGGAGGAGTTGCTCCTTCTATCCCCTCCTGCTATCCACCAACAGCTTTTTTTTTTTTTGCGTGGTGGGGGGAATAACATTGGGGATGTTTGCCTGTGAATGGATACTGGGTGTGTGTTAGCGGGAAAAGGGCAAGAGAAGAAAGGGTAAAGCAGCCCCCTCACCCTTAAACTGAACCTGCCATGGTGGCTTTTTATTTAAAAAGGACTTCTGGAAAAAGAGGCAGACAAACATCTGTGTTGTGGCTAATTTGGTGCCATGCCTCCTTCCTGGGACATGACACAGAAGGGGGACCACCCAGGCTATTGGATTTTGTACACAGCTGAGGAGTAGCAGGTGGTTTTGTGCATTCGGAACACAGCATCACTGGAAACAGTTTGATGTTGCAGTAGGGCACAAGCAGAAGCTCTCCACACCTCCAGCCTGAGGGAAGAGCTGTGTGGCAGCACTCCTGGCCTTGAACTCCTGGCCCAGACATTGGCACTTGGATTTGCTCCAAGATCTGAACTTGAGGATGGTGGGGTGAGGAAGGAAGGAAGGAAGGAAGGAAGGAAGGAAGGAAGGAAGGACCAGTTCTCCTGGGTAGGGGTTGCTCTTCAAGACAGCCAAAATATGTGTTGACAAAACTGTATAACAAAATATTATCCTTTTGCACAGGTCTATGAGCTTGCTTTTCCCCTTTGCCCTTCTCATCTCCCCTCCCTCAGGGGCCATGTCTTTTAGGACAAGGACTGTCTTCATAAATATTTTTGCAATGCTGCTCCAAGATCTTGTTTGGCTAATGAGTAGGGTAGGGAAATTGCTTTAAAAGAATCATTCAAAGACCCCCCCCTTTTGCCCAAGAACCCTGGCAACCATGAGCAAGACAGACCTAAGAGCAAGACAGAGACCCCTCTGCATGTTGTCAGCAGAAGGAGCTAGCAAAGTAAAGAGCAGATGCTTACCTGTTCTTGTACATCCATATTAATGTTCCATCGCTGCAAAAACAGGAATAAAATGTTATGTATTTCCTTGCAGACTTCTTGTTATATCACAAAGCTGGAAGTGCAGTACACTCCTCTTGAGAATAAATCCCCTGTTGTGGTTAACATGGTCATATGTTGAGCAAATCCACACGTGTGTGCAGGATCAAGCCCCGTGGACTGTTCTCGTGCCCTTCACCCAGAACAGCAAGCCACCTCTTAATTAGGAGAAGGGCTCAGTGGTACAGCATCTACTTTGCATGTAGAGGGTCCCGGCTCCCTCGGCCAATAAAGTGAGATGAGCGCCGCAACCCCAGAGTCGTCCGGCCCAATCGCCTTCTAAATCTGGCCTGCAGACAGTCTGGGAATCAGCGTGTTTTTACATGAGTAGAATGTGTCCTTTTATTTAAAATGCATCTCTGGGTTATTTGTGGGGCATATGAATTCGTTCAGATTTTTTTTCAAAATATAGCCCAGCCCACCACATGGTCTGAGGGCCGGTGGACCATGGCTGGAAAAGGTTGCTGGTAACAAAACAAAAACAAAAACAAAACAAAACAAAACAAAACAAAACAAAAAATTTGTGGTTGCAGGCTGCTATCTGCATGGTAGTGTCAACCATTTCTATAGCACTTGGGGGAATGGGTTTGACAAAGTGCTTTAGATACATCATGTCAGACTGACACTTCCCGTGAAAAGTCAGGCTGGAATGCTCTGACGATGTCCAATCCTCATCAAATTTACATGCAAATTAATGTAAAATTCATTCCATCTCATTTTTGCATTATAATCTTCAGGGTTTTTAAAAAAGTTTTTATGACAATATGTATTTAAATATGTATTTCATCTCAATTTACACATTTCCAACTTTTAATTCAATTTAAATGTATTTTATTTTATTTTATTTTTGAGCTGAAAACTGCACTGCAAAATTCAGAGACATGTGAAATCGAGAGGGACCAGTGTATTAACGATCCATGCCTTGGGGCACATTAAGCCAGTTTGTTTAAAAACTGCTGACCAACCTGGCTGGTGGGAGAGGAGTTTGGACAAGATAGCCGGATCCACAGTTAAAGTCCCTCGTAATTTTCACTTGTTGAAAGAACTTGAAGAAGGTCAGAAAGGACTAGGACCCTCGTACCTACGGGACCACCTCTCCTGGTATGCCCCACGGAGGACCTTACAGTCTGCAAATAATAACATTTTGGAGGTCCCAAGCCTCAAGGAGATTAGACTGGCCTCGACCAAGGCCAGGGCCTTTTCGGCTGTGGCCCCGGCCTGGTGGAATGCTCTGCCACAAGAGATCAGGGCCCTGCGGGATTTGACATCTTTCCGCAGGGCCTGCAAGATGGAGTTGTTCTGCCAGGCCTTTGGTCGGGGTTCAGTCTGACTCCCCTTTCCCCCATAAGAACTTGCATGAAAGTGGCCCCCCCATTTTTTCTCACAGGCTCATATAAGTTCAGCACAAACAGTTGGGCCTGGTGAACATTTAAGGTCCTCAACCCTAATCTGCAGGTTGCCATCTGACTGGAGTTTATTCTGATCCTGATCTGATTTTAGGATGTATTTTAATTGATTGCCTGATTTTATATTAATGTATTATACATTTGACGTTAGCCACTCTGAGCCTGGTTTTGGCCGGGGAGGGTGGGGTATAAATAATAATAATAATAATAATAATAATAATAATAATAATTAGATGGTACAGTAAGCTGGGGCCTCGAAGATGACAAAGACATGACACTCACAAGGTGGACAGGCATTATTATTGGGCCACCAAGGACAAATTATGAAAACAGAATACACAGCTTGAAAGCAGAGTGTGGACCTAAATATCCAGAAGCACACTCCAACAGTTAAGATTCATAACTAAAATTAATATGAATGGGATAAATAATTCCAATGGAATGGTGGATGCACAAAGCCCACCAGAGTTAGCAAAATGGCAAAATTCTTACAGCATTAAAGTTATGCTTCCAGAGCTAAGGTGTCTAATGATGTCCAAAGAAAATATGAATCTTCCACAACCTCCAGAAGAACAAATTTATAACAATTAATTTTAGCTGAATCCCAAACTTGTCTTAAACAACTTCTACTTATGTGTAATGTCTTGATTCGCAATGCAAACCACCCATTTGCATTAAGAATTTTTGCTTGTGTGTGTGATCTGGACACTTGAAAGAATGAATATATGTATATGCATGCCCCATATGTTTTCAGGCACAGAGAGAGAAAAGGCAGCACAATTATTTTTCCTCTTTACCAAGGCACTATAATTTTAAGCATAGACCTGAAGTAGCCCAAAATTGGAGCTCCGGTGTTTTCTGATGAAGGCAGCCCTGTTTAAGGAAGTTTTAAGGATTGATGGTTTTTTGTTATGTTTTTAGATATGTTGTAAGCCACCCAGAATGGCTGGGGAAACCCAGCCAGATGGGCGGGGTATAAATAATAAAATTATTAGACAAAAGCATGACAAGGTCAGGTTGCTGTGGAATAATATTTCAGAAAACTTTTTCTAAAGAAGAAAAAATACAAATGGCATGCTTTATCCATCTTGCTTTAGTCAAAGAGCTGCAGATAAAATCGTTTAACAATTTTTAAAAAGCTGACCAAGCCTAATTCTTTTCCAATCTATAATGAGAAACAAGATGCTGGGTGTCTTTGATCCTAAACATTTGCTTCTTGCAAGAACAGTACATTCTAACTGATTTCCAGGATGCCAGGATCCCTTTTCCTACTTACCTGTCCAGGTAAGCAAAAATTGCCAGTGATAAGATTGCCAAGAAGGAAATACATAGCAGAGCTGTCTTCCCTCTGGAGAGTGTCATCCTTATCAGAAAGAAAAAGAGATGTTTGCCAATATGTTCGCTGAGCAGAGTTCAGGGAAAGCCTGGAAATGGTTCTGGCCTGAAATGGGACCCAGCCCCACCCCATTGGTTATCATTGCCAAACAGAAGCCCTGGAAGGGTCACAGAACTCACACTGAGGCTATTCTGTGAGTAGGGATAGAAAGTTCTGCCAATTTCAGTTATCTCATTTTTTCATTTTTCTAGTCTTAAATTCAGTTCTCCACATTGGTTATCATTGCCAAACAGAAGCCCTGGAAGGGTCACAGAACTCACACTGAGGCTATTCTGTGAGTAGGGATAGAAAGTTCTGCCAATTTCAGTTATCTCATTTTTTCATTTTTCTAGTCTTAAATTCAGTTCTCCACATTTCTGCAATCAACATATATGTATTTTAATGCAAGCTCTACCCTAGCACATGCATTTTTGTGAACATTTTCTGGTTGGAGAACTGCAGCACAAAATTTGCATGAGTACAGATTTGAGATGCTCTGTTTCAGGTTTGTGAATATGGTAGCTTCAGCTTTAAATGCAGACCCATCCCAGGCAGGTTTCCTGGGAAGAGAAAGGTGTGACTGTCAAGGTGACCTAAGCCTTTAAGCACCCTCCCCTTTGACTCCCAGTGCAAAGCTTTGCATGCGTGCAGAATAATTCCCCACTGATTGCAAACTGCAGCTTACTCCCTAGGAGCATGCAAAATGTTGTACAGTCATTTTTTAAAAAAGGTTGTCACTGGCAAACCATTTTCCATACAACTATATCCACCTCTGCTTGCTTGTTACACACACACACACACACACACACAGAGAGAGAGAGAGAGAGAGAGAGAGAGAGAGAGAGAGAGAGAGAGAGTACTGCTTTTGTAGACCAAGCATTCTACAAAATGAAGAAAATAAAAATTTCAGGGAAAACAGCTACTGAAACATTGGGAAAATAATTAAAATTGGCCAAAAATTGATGTAAACACGCCAGCAGTCTACATATCTGGGTAAAAGGTAAAGGGACCCCTGACCAGTCGCGGACGACTTTGGGGTTGCGGCGCTCATCTCGCTTTACTGGCCGAGGGAGCCAGTGTACAGCTTCCGGGTCATGTGGCCAGCATGACTAAACCGCTTCTGGCGAACCAGAGCAGCGCATGGAAACCCCGTTTACCTTCCTGCCATTTACCTGTTTATCTACTTGCACTTCGTGCTTTTGAACTGCTAGGTTGGCAGGAGCTGGGACTGAACAACGGGAACTCACCCCGTTGTGGGGATTCGAACCGCCGACCTTCTGATCGGCAAGCCCTAGGCTCTGTGGTTTAACCCACAGCGCCACCCACATTCCTTACATATCTGGGTAGACTTGTCTAAACTAAAAGCCTTTTAAGCAGGCACTGAAAAAGAGTATAGTGAAGACAACTGCCTGATGTCACTCTGAAGGGAGTTCCAAAGGGTAGGTCCTGCCATGCTAAAAGACCAGTTTCTTAAAAAAGCAGAATGGTATTCTGTAGCCACTGTAACAGTGCCAGTTACATAGATCAAGGCAGTCAAGTAGGAGGATAAAGGGTAAGACGATTTCGCAGGTAAACTGGTCCCAAAGATTTTAAGGGCTTCATAGTAACACATTGAATCTGGCACAGTAGCAAATCAGCAGCAAATGCAGATCTAAATATTAGGATTAGGGGCAGGCACTTACTTTGGTTTTGTTCTGTGGATTTTATCACCTGAGAGGTCAGCATCAATCTTGTGATCTTTAGGTGCAAGTAGCCATGCTCAGCTTCTGGTTCTAAAAAGAAGGAATAAAACAGAGTTGTTACAAAACCTCTTCTAGCCCCATGGACCAAGGGTCCAGCCCATATAGATATTGTTGGACTCCAGCTCCCCATAGTGCCAGCCAGCTGCCTAAGTCCCCTCCTCTCCAGGGTTATTTCCAAGCAATCGGAGACTGTGTCTGCACTACAAGCAGCATCAGCAGGGGTTCAAATCCCCACAGGTGTGGGGTTGCACCAGGTGTATAGGGGCACTTCAACCTTCCCCCCACCCTGCTGTAGTCCAGAGTACAAACCCCCCCTCCAAAAAAAGGATCATTCTACTAACTGAGACACCAACTCCCTCTAACTCCTCCACCCACCTCACTGAGTGGTTTCTATTTATCCTAATTGGTCATTATAAGAACTCTGTAACCTTAAGAAACTGGAGCCTGAGTTTGCTTTCCTTCCCTCCTCTTTCATGCTGCTTCTTTTAGAATGCAAATCTAAGGGCAAAGACCAATCAAACACACATATTCCACAATTTCCTTGTCCCCTCCCACCTTGTTCAGGGTGCCATAAAACTTTTCTGAGCCCAGTACACTATACGTGGATTGGAAATGTGTGTTACCTTCTGTGCATGGGTTGGAGAGCCCCCAAAATAAATCAGTTGTCACAGTGTGACATAGCACTTAGAGGACCAGGGATACCAGGGTTCAAATCCCCACTTGGCCATGACACTCACTGGATGTGACCTTGGGGGCCAGGCACTGCCTCTCAGCCTACTTCACAAGGTTGTTGACAGGGTCAGTGATAAAAATGAATGTACTGCCAAGAATGTTATTTTTATTTCAATCAGCCCCGATAATAGGCAGTGCCGGATGCTTTGAGCAATGGCAAAAAAACATATCTAGGTTTATCTGGCAGGGGAAGAAACCAAGGATAAAATATAAATTATTAACAGACGCAAAAGAGAGAGGAGGTTTCGCCTTGCCGGATTTGAAACTTTATTATGAAGCATCTTGTATCTGCTGGATCTGGGACTGGATTATGCTGGAAAGTGCAGACATTCTAGATTTAGAAGAACATGATAATAGATTTGGATAGCATGAAAAAGCAAAGGTCCATAAAGCATTTCAGAACCATATAATTAGAAAATCAATCTTTAGGGTATGGGGAAAGTATAAACATTTATTTGAGCAAAAAACACCCTGGTGGCTTTCCCCTTTGGAAGCAATATCTTTGAGAAAAGTGAATATAAGAAGTAATTGGCCGACTTATAGAGAGCTGCTAACCAAACTGGAAAATCAGTTAAAATTAAAGGATTTTGAAGAGATAAGGGAGCTAGTAACAGATTGGTTACAGTATTTTCAATTGAATGATATCTTCAAGATAGATAAAAAGAGATGTTTTAGTTATGAGACATCAAAATTCCAAAAAGAACTCCTAGAAAATAATATCAAAACTCTGTCAAAAATGTATAACTTGTTCCTAGAATGGCGTACAAAGGATGAACAGCATAAATCAGTTATGATAAACTGGACAAAGGACTTAGGACATAAAATACAAATGGCAGATTGGGAGAGGCTGAGGAGAACAGAATTGAAATTCACAGCGTGTTGTACGCTGAAAGAAAATTATATTAAAATGATCTGACTCCTACTGAGTTATCCAAAATGTATAGAACAAGCTCCAATATTTGTTGGAAGTGTAAAGAAAAGGATGGTACCTTTTATCATATGTGGTGGCCATGTAAGATAAAGTCTTTTGGGGAATTGATATACAATTTACATTGTCTATCCTTTCCTCAGCAGTTCTGGAGGAAAGACATAAATCCCTAGCTATGAATGCAGGTGCCCCTGGGACTCTGGAGAGGTCAAATTGGCAGTGCATGTCCTCCTGTATTGTTCCTCTTGCCAAGATCTATGCAAAATCTTTATCAAACCCCTCTTATTAAATCTGCCAGGACAATCAGACTGCTAGAGTAGCACAGTCTGTTCAGCATGAGACTCTTAGATCAGATGACCCTCATGGTCCCTTCCATCTCTACAATTCTATGATTTTACTCATTTCAGATCCAAATGCATCTATTGCTTTCAGAGTGGCCAAATTCTGTGCTGTAGCAAGCAAAACTCATCAGGAACTGACCTCTCTGACATTTAATAATTTCCCCCTTTGGTGTTTGTGACATGACCATAACTTTTATCATGTTAAAGGTAGATAGCCGTGTTGGTCTGTCATAGTCAAAGCAAAATAAAAAAAAAATTTTTTTCCCTTCCAGTAGCACCTTAGTGTATTTGAAGAAGTGTGCATGCACACAAAAGCTCATACCAAGAACAAACTTAGTCGGTCTCTAAGGTGCTACTGGAAGGAAAAAATTTTTTTATTTTATTTTGCTTTTATCATGTTGCTGTTCATCTTAGTTTATTTTATGCTACTTTTATTTATTTTATTTTACCATATTGTACACATTTGTGCCTCATTTTTTCCACTCTTTAGCACTTTTGACCATAAATCCAATAAATATTTAATTTGATTTGCATGTTCACTTGTTTATATGCAGTGAAAGTTGCCAACTGATGAGAGGGGAGCAATCCTTAGGTTGCTTTTTTGCCTTTAACAGCAGCTTGGTCTGTAGAAATTATGCAAATTAAGTTCTTCACAGCACTGACTTCTTCCAACCTACTTTTAGAGAGTGGAATGGTGGTTGGCTGAAAAGCTGGCAACCCAGTATTAAATTTCACTATTTTTGCTTTTGTAGAAGTTTGGATAATGCCACTAAATATGAAAAGAAAACCAAAGCACACACAGCATTTCTGTATCCAAATCTCCAATCATCTGAGACTTCAAGGACCTACACCTTTGATTTCCACCCTCTAATGCAGAATTTCCTAAAGACATTTTCAAAATTAGGTCCATGGCTTGGCTTTTGAAAAACAGGAGGTCCACGATACTTAGCTAATTGGGAACCACTGCTCTAATGGCTCTAACATCATGCAAATGTCTTTAAATAGTCCCTTGTTTGCAAACTGCTTTGAGTCTTATAAGAAAATTCACATGCATATAGAGAGCAATGACCATATGAAAACAACCCCCTAAATGTCAGCCCAGTGAGAATTTCCAGACCAGGTAATATCAACTTCCACACAATACTAAGCCTATTGTCACTATTAAAAGCTAAAGCTTGTTCGAATTTTGGCAATGAGAGAGGAGCAACCCCAGTCAAAGTGGAACTGACTGATTTTGCCAATTTAACCTCTTCCAAGCACCTGAGGGAAAAGAAACCCAAAGTACCTTCTATTAGAATCAACTAAGATGCACAAAATAGTGTGATTTTTTTAAAGTTCAATTTCTTTTAGTTTTTCATGCTGGACTTGAAAGCCACATGGTGGGGAGAATTAGATTTGATTAGGAACACAGGAACATATCAGGCTGCCTCAGATCGTTGGTCTACCTTGCTCAGTGCTGTCTACACTGATTTGCAGCAATGACACTCCCAGGGTTTCAGGCAGAAGTCTCCCAATCCTAGCTGGAGCTGCCAGTGATATAAACTGGAACCTTCTGCATGCACAGCAGATGTTCCAGCACTGAGCTATGACCCTTCCTTTAGGATTCTGCAAGGTGCAAAGAGAGCTGGTGTTGTGCTGTGGTTAGCATGTTGGACTAGGACAGTGATGGCTAACCTTGACACCCCAGATCCCTAGCTAACAGGATCAGTGGTCAGGGATGATGGGAGTTGTAGTCCCAAAACATCTGGAGTGTCAAGGTTAGCCATCACTGGACTAGGACCTGGAAGACTAGGGCTCAAATCCCCCACTTGGCCATGAAGCTCATGAGTGCAAGTCACACAATCATAGGATCATAGAAACGTAGAGTTGGAAGAGACCCAAATGGACACATCCCTACACCATGTTAAATTCTCTCCATTTCTCATTTTTCCAATTTTAAATTCAGTTCTCTATCAGTTTCTGATTTTTATTTTTTGTTTTGTCCTCATGAAAATTTATCAGCATTGCTCTTAATATTTGTTTGTTTGTTTTGGCAATTCATATGCAGTTTCTAACAAAACGAACCTCTTGAGTGGTTTACAATATATGTTGCAAACATATAACATACATAAGATTGTAACATATGCCAGAAACTAAACTCTATGCCATTTAAAACATAAGAGATCTACAGCAAAACTTTTTAGAACTAAAATACCTACCGGATGAAGTTAAACAACAGATCAACAGAGCCAGACTGATACCCAGAGAGAACTTGCTGCAAGACAGACCCAAAAAAGAAAATAGCAGAACACCACTAGTAATCACATACAGCTCCCAAGTTAAAACAGTACAACGCATAATCAGAGATCTACAACCTCTCCTAGACAATGACAGTTCTCTTTCTCAAGCTCTGGGAGGAAGACCTTTCATCGCCTACAGACAGCCACCCAATCTTAAACAACTCCTCACCCACAATAATACTACAACCAGACTTAACACGGACACTAGCACCAGAGCCTGCAATAAACCCAGATGCCAACTTTGCTGCCACATACACCCGGACAACACCATTACTGGCCCCAACAACATCAAACATACCATCTCAGGACTATTTAAGTGCTCATCGTCTAACATTGTGTATGCCATCAAATGCCAACAGTGCCCTTCAGCTCTCTATATCGGACAAACAGGCCAAACTCTACGCCAAAGGATAAATGGACATAAATCTGACATCAGGAATCACAAGACAGAGAAACCAGTAGGAGAGCACTTCAATCTCCCAGGACATTCTATACAAGATCTCAAAGTAGCTGTCTTATTACAAAGGAATTTCAGAAATAGACTGGAAAGAGAAGTTGCTGAATTGCAACTCATTACCAAACTTAAAACCATGGAGAGACCTGGTCTGAATAAAGACATTGGATTCTTATCTCATTATACATGGCAAAGCTATTTTTAACCTTCTCACCCCTTGCTTTTTCCTGTAAGACTAATTGCAGTCGTTAACAGTCGTCAACAGGTTTACCACAGCTATCAGCCTATCACCCATTCCCACCACCCTTCTGAGTAACACCCCTCCCACTATATATAAGGGTCTGGTGACTTCTGTCTCAGTGTATCTGAAGAAGTGTGCATGCACATGAAAGCTCATACCAAGAACAAAGTTAGTTGGTCTCTAAGGTGCTACTGGAAGGAATTTTTTTATTTTTTTATTTTGTTTTTATTTAAAACATAGACATTTTTGCATGCACTTTGACTAACAGACACATTTTTGCAAGCAATTTTCTCTAATATCGTGCATTTTGACTAATCCGTGTATTTTAATGCTCATTTCCTCCTTACTTGTTAACACACTTACTTGGTCGCACCATAAAATCTGTAGGAGAGTGAGTGTCAAAGGAATGCAGCATTTAAGTTCATGTATTCTTTCAGGAAGTGTGAATTTGGTAGGCTGAACTTTCAACGCAAAAGCTACTGAATTTAGTTACTTAGTATATATACCACCTTTTCCTCCAGGTAGCATATCTTCCTTCCCATTTTATCCTCACAACAACCCTGTGAGGTAGGCTAGGCTGAGGGACTGTGACTGGCTCCTGAGGTCACACCCATAGGTTGAAGTGAGCTTCAAGACTGAGCGGGGGATTCAAACCCTGGTCTCCCATGCCCTATTCCAATACTCTAACACAGAGTTTTCCAAACTTTTCCTGTTGGTGACACACTTTTTTGACATACATCATTTCGTGACACAGTGATCCAGTTTTACTAGCAAACCAGAAGTTATACTTTCCCCTGGGGAACGTCTATCTGAAACACCTACACACTGCAGCCGAGCTGCACACTGGCTCTCATTTCTCCCCCATCTCTAGCATGTTAAGCTGCAAATTATTCCTCACCTCCCCTGCAACACTTCCCAACATTCAGGCAGGCCAATGGTAAGACTATTAATGTTATTGTTTCAGGGAACGCCTGGGCCCTTATATCCCAGCTCAGTCACGGAGATCATCTGCAGGACCATCGCTGGTCATCCCCCAAGTCGGTGAGGCTCATTTGACAAATACAAGTCCTGTGGAAAACTCTGCCTTTAGAGATTCAACAGGCGCCTTCTGCTTCAACTTTTTAAATGGCTGCTGAAAAACTTGAGGGTCATCTAGTCTAACCCTCTGCAATGCAGGAATCTTTTGCCCAATGTGGGGCTCGATACCACAACCCTGAGATAAACAGTTTCATGTTCTACTGATTTTTTTATGTTATGAGTAGCTGTATATTAATATTTTTTATAAATAACTATCACTACCTCACCCTACTTCTGTACCACCCAATGACTGAGTTCTCCAAGGTTACAATGACCATGGGCCAGTTACAATATCTCAGACTAACCTGCCTTGCAGGGTTGTTGTGAGGGTAAACTGGAGAGGGGGAGAAGTGTGCATGCCCCCTAGAGATGAGATATAAGTGTAATAATAAAAGGCGAGGGGGCAGGGGGATGACACACACATACACCATAGTACAGAAGCAGAACCTCAAACCTAACACAGAATAAAAACAGCAGTGAGAGATAGCAGCAAAAATTATGCCTGTGAAAACTTTCTGTTGGAAAAAGACTCCTGCTGCTCCCACCACCACCCTCTGGCAGATGACAATAACCTTTCCTGTGGCTGCCCCCAGATTGTGAAATTCTCTCCCATGAGAAGCTAGACTGGCTCCCTCCTTGTTATGCTTCTGCTGGCAGGCTAATACCACCCTATCCAGCCAGGTATCTGGAAACTAAGATGCAGACGATGATTGCCATTAGGCTGCTCTCAGGGAAAAGTGGAGTTTAATTGCTGGCTTTAAATGTAATTTTTAAACTAGTTTTTATTGCTTTATATTTTATAACAATGCTGTATACAATGAATGTTGTAGGACACATTGAACCCCAGCTTAGAAGAAAGGTGGTATACAAATATATTGGATAAAGAAAGTACTACATTCAGCTCATAGTTAAGCTGTGGAACTCGGTCCCACAGGGGGCAGGAAGGGCCCACCAACCTAGACAGCTTTAAAAGAGAATTAGTCAAATTCATGGAGGAGAAAGGCTTACAGATTTCCCATCAGGGCATCTGGTTGGTCACTGTGAGAACAGGATGATGATAGACTGGGTGGGATGATCTAGCAGGCTCTTCAAATGAGCTCATGTTCCTCATGAAATAAATTACAACGAAAAGTTCTGTGATGCTCCTTAGCTGTGCAAATTCTGTTCTGCTTAATCTTTCCATTTTGAAGTGCTTATTTGAGTAGCTTCCTGCTTTGCTTCTGTCATGGAACCCAAGACAGCCTGTGTGTGGTTCCCAGGCAGTCTCCCATCTAGGCCCTGACCATTTTGCCCATTTGCAGGGCAATGAGGCAAGGATTTGAGTTAATGTCTCAAGGGTTAGAGAGGGATGCTTTAAGGATGAGTCAGGCTCATGTGGGTGAAAGTGAGTCTTAAGATAGTTTTGGCCTCTGGCCCACAAAGCAGGGGTATTGTTAAGCCATAAAGCACACAAGTCCTGGATTTCCTGCCTCTTCCCCGCTCTTTTAAAAAACTTACCTTAAAAATAAAATGCTTACTTAGGTGCTATACATATTGCAAAGACAGACCCTCCAAGTCCCCTCCAGGAACGTTCCTGATTTAGAGAAGCTGTCCCGGTTTCTGATTTGATCCCGGAATGTCCCACTTTTCCTTAGGATGTCCCTATTTTCATTAGAGACATGTTGGAGGGTATGGAGTTATCTGGCCCCCAAGCAGTCTGAAGGCAACCCTGTATAGGGAAGGTTTAAAAAACAATAAAAATGTTTAATGTTATATTATGTTTTTATATACCGGTATGTTGGAAGCTGCCCAGAGTGGCTGGGGCAACCCAGTAAGATGTGTGGGGTTAAAATAGTAAAATTATTATTATGGAATGGAACGTCCCTATTTTCATTGGAGAAATGTTGGAGGGTATGCAAAGAGCCTGTGAGATCCCAGCCACATCTTAATTTTGTTTCCTAAAGTTGGATGTTAATTTATTCATATAAATTATTGCCTGCAGATTTTATGCAAGGTTGTGTTATGGGCTTATAGATTGCATCCAACCTACACAGAGTAGGCCTGTTGCAATTAATGGCCATGACGAGCTCAGGTTCATTGATTTCCATTGGTCTGCTGTTTGTAGGTCTAATGCTGGATGCAACTCTGTACCCTGAGTAGGGATGATGGAGAGATTCAAATCAATTATCCACTAAAGGCAAAGCAATCTAAAGACACAGCCTACTTTCAACATTTGTACTTACCTGAATTTTGCAATGTGCAACCATACTTTATCGAACTGTGTATATTGGGGAGAAATAAGCATAAAAACAAATGTTTTGTTGAAATTAGCATACAAAGATTCATTATATTAAGAAATGTTGTTTGCAAAAACATGTATGGTAGTCACAACTGAGCACAAAAATATGCTTATCAGGAGAAATTCACCCCAAAATACTGATGAATTTTCTGAGGGTTTTTTTTTTTTTTAATGCAAATTGGGGTAGAAATCTAGAGAACTGAATCAGTGTCTGGAAAAATGGGAAACTGAGAATGACATTGACAGGTCCTTCTACCCCTAATCTCGAATCTTTTAAGTATTTAGCAATATCCTGCATTAGGTTTTAATGGTTACAGGTAGGTAGCCGTGTTGGTCTGACATAGTCAAAACAAAACAAAAAATAAAAAAATTCCTTCTAGTAGCACCTTAGAGACCAACTAAGTTTGTTCTTGGTATGAGCTTTCGTGTGCATGCATGTATCTGAAGAAGTGTGCATGCACACGAAAGCTCATACCAAGAACAAACTTAGTTGGTCTCTAAGGTGCTACTGGAATGAATTTATTTATTTATTTATTATTATTTTTTTAGGTGGCGCTGTGGGTTAAACCACAGAGCCTAGGGCTTGCTGATCAGAAGGTCGGCAGTTCGAATCCCTGCGATGGGGTGAGCTCCCGTTGCTCAGTCCCAGCTCCTGCCCACCTAGCAGTTCGAAAGCATGTCAAAGTGCAAGTAGATAAATAGGAACCGCTCTGGCGGGAAGGTAAACGGCGTTTCCGTGCGCTGCTCTGGTTTGCCAGAAGCAGCTTTGTCATGCTGGCCACATGACCTGGAAGCTGTACGCCGGCTCTCGGCCAATAAAACGAGATGAGCGCCGCAACCCCAGAGTCGGACACGACTGGACCAAATGGTCAAGGGTCCCTTTACCTTTACACTTAACTAATTGGTTAGCAGGTAAGTTGGTTTTGTAAATTAATTAACAGCTAAAGAAAATCAGCCCTGAGTGCTCACTGGAAGGACAGATCCTGAAGCTGGGGCTCCAAGACTTTGGCCACCTCCTGAGAAGAGAAGACTCCCTGAAAAAGACCCTGATGTTGGGAAAGATGGAGGGCACAAGGAGAAGGGGACGACAGAAGGCGAGATGGTTGGACAGTGTTCTCGAAGCTACCAACACGAGTCTGACCAAACTGCGGGAGGCAGTAGAAGACAGGAGTGCTTGGCATGCTCTGGTCCATGGGGTCACGAAGAGTCGGACACGACTAAACCACTAAACATAGATGGATAGATAGATAGATAGATAGATAGATAGATAGATAGATAGGCAGGGGAAGACAGGAGTGCCTGGCATGCTCTGGTCCAGGGGGTCACGAAGAGTCGGACACGACTAAACGACTAAACAACAGCAGCAGCAGCAGCTAAAGGCTAGTAACAATTGTCTTCTTCCCTCCCTGCTCCCCAATCATCCCTGCAAGTCACAGAGGCCAGGTGTAAGCACTGCAATAAGTAAATAAATTCAGGGTTTCCTGGAAAATGTGATTTTTTTTCAGAGTTTGATGGTTACGTGTCATGTGCGTGCATGAGAGAGCAGGGGACAATAAATGACTGAGAAGGTGTGTCATTAAGAATGCATTGCTTGTTAAAAGGAAAAGGAAAACATTTGCACACTTCCGCATGCCATCCTTGAAGAGCACACAATGGCGCAGGAAGTCACTCTGAGCCTGTCAAAGGTCAGCTGGCATGTTTTATCTCTGCACTGGGAAAAGCCAATGGGCACATGGCTGTTTAACTTGAAACTTTGATAAAATACTGCAGGGAGAAACCAGACTGATTCCACATTTGCTGTTTAAAATATATGGGTTGGTGGGTATAGTTAGTATCTTCAGGGGCACTGTTTATTTATCTATTTCATAAAATTTATACACTGCTTAATCGTAAAAAAAGAAGCCCCAAACCCACAAAGCTGTTTAACAATAAAACAATAAAATTATCAATAAGAAGAATTAATTACAATAATTTAAGACATTCAAAAAGTTAAAATTAACAAGCTAAAACAGCTTAAGATGTGCATCGACTTTCTGAACACTAGGTAGGCTTCCCTAAACAAAATGTTTTTAGCAGGCACCAAAAAGAGCATAGCTAAGGCACCTGCCTGATGTCAAGAGGCAGGGAGTTCCAAAGTGTGGGTGGTGCCATACTGAAAGATTGAGTTATTAGAAATGCGGAACTGGTACTATGCGGCACCTTGTGATGGTGCCAGTTTTGCAAATCAAAGTGTTTGAGTGGGCCCATATGGGGTAAGACGATCTCGCATGTAAACTAGCCCCAAGTTGTTAATGGCTTTCTATACCAATATCAACGCCTCTGGATATCTTTAGATAGTGTGTCCCAATGTCTGTGGTTATTGCATCTGAATAACTGGCCTCATATCAAGAGAACCCAAAGCACTTTTCTCACAGGGAAGCTGGGAAGCTGATGGCTCACACTGGAGAAATGCAAGTTCAGATCCACAAATCTCACTGGGGGCTAGGGCAGTCCCTAACTCTCAAGCTAGCTTCCCTTGCAGGGTTGTTGTGAAGCTGCAGGGGATTGGCTGAGAGCTCCTTTGGAAGGAAAGTGGGAGGCAGACTATTGATTCTCTGAGCCCCTTCTTCAGAGAGGGTAGTCCAGGGAGAAACAGCATATAGATTTCTCAAAGGGACCCTTGTTCCTTCAGAATAAAGTTCTGCACCATCTAGCAGTAAAGGCTTCCCAGGCGTGTGGAGTGCAGAAGCTCACACCTGACATATAGGTTGCTGTTTACCCTTTTCTGTCTGCAATCATGTGCTGATGAGAGCCATTTTGCACCTCTTGGGGGTCATCTGGCTGGTGAAAGGAGATGGCTTTTTAAAAAAATTATAATAAATAAATGTTAAAAACTGAGAAATGAACATGCACCTCTCAAGCACTACACATGTATGCTCAGAAGTCATGCTGAGCTCAGTGGGGCCCACCCCCACAAGCAAGCATGCCTAAGACTGTAGCCGTGAGCATTTATTTGGATGTCGCAAATGCATTTCCCTGGTAAAGAGTTCTGTTAAGTCCCTGTTCTGCGCCACCTTAAATCTACTGGTTTGCCTCACCTAACCCCGTTATTCCATTTCACCCTACATCTTAGGTTTGTTCCTGAGAAAACACACCCGTGTCCTTAAATTCACTTCCACCAGGAACCGCTGTCTTGCCAGAGGCTTACTGCTAACTTACTGCACACTGCTGGACACCAAGGAACGTCAGACGCACTTGAAAATAAAGAGAAGAGAGAAATAGAACCAACTTCTCTTTTGTGCCTGAGAAGCTTGGGTGGGGAGGAATGATGGAAAAGATCAAGCACAGCAAGGTCTGAGAGGAAATACATGTGGATTTCACCCTGAGCAGATGGTCTGTGGGCTAAAAGGCAAAATGACATTTCAGTTTCTTTGGAGGGAAACTGGGAGGCAGCTATTTGCAGGATCACAATCAAATCCAAAACCTTTAAAATAAAATAATTCTCACCACCACCACCACCACCACCACCACCACTGATGAACCGAAATAATTTTAGTTGCCGGAGTGTATACATACCGTTCGGCTGGACCCGACTTCTCTGAGCTGGAGGCTGTGTAGGGGTGGGTGTTGAGTTGTAACCTGCCCAGTCTATATTCTGCTGAACTAGGCAGGATTTGCATAAAAGGAAACTGTCCCAGCACTTTCTGTCAAAATTAAGCCCTGTTTTGTTATTTCCAAGAGAGATTGTTCTAGATCTCACATCCTGAGCTATTTTGACAGAAACCCAGGGGATAGAGGAGAGAGAGTGAAGTTTTTGACATCAAAACATGGGTAGTTGTGAAAGGGCAAGTTGGTTCTCTCAAGACACCAGTGCGTCTTATGTTTTCTCTCTCTCTCTCTCTCTCTGCTGCTGCTGCTTGCCACGTTTCCTTGTTTTGCTTGCAAAAAGCTGGTGAATCACATTCTAATTGGTGCAATTGCGATGGTGGGGGGGGGAATAACATAGTTTGAAGGCGGGGCCTTTTCCTTCCTGACCAAAAGTACTGTTTTGAATAGTGTGGCTTTGGCAATGCTATTTTTGTAGAAAGGAAAAGAAACAGAATGTGCAAGCGTTTTGGAAGAGAAATGCAATCCATTCGGTTCCCCTGTTTTCAAATTGTCCAGCATTCTGCCTTTTTCAGATGGGCGAGGCCTGCAGATTCCTAAGCAGAGTCTTGTTCCAGGGGAGGGCTGTGACCAGAGTTCAACCTTCAGGATGTGGAGTGAAATAGCAATACTGTAGTGGGTGAGGCAGCCAGCCTTTTAAGACCAGGGCCTCTAGAGGCAGCTAGCAATAAAACCATTAAGAACAGAACAATGGGACAAAGAGCAGGTTCTATCTCAGATCCTCCCAAGTGTGCCTATTTTCCAGGGACAGTCTCAGATTAACAGAAGTCACCCCAAGTTTCTGATATGATCCTGGAATATCCTGCTTTTCCTTAGGACGTCCCTATTTCCATCAGATAAATGTTGGAGGTTATGCTACCTAAGGGCCTCAGCTCTCATCTGTGACTCCTAGAAGCTGCCAGCATGCAACAGCAGCCACACCCTGGGAAGTGGGTTTGACTGGCTGGCTAAGCCAAGTGGGGATTGAACTTCGTGCAACGCAGGTGCTCTGCTGGACCTGAGCACAAGAGCAACACTCTCCCCTGCCACTGTGGCTTCCAGAAGCTGCTGTTCAGAAGCATTCCTGCTTCCAACTGTGGAGGCAGAGCATAGATATCCTGTCTAATATCCATTTATTGACTTATCCTCCTCCATGAACTTGTCCACCAACTTGCAAGGCTTTAACAGAGGATGAGACATCACTGCCTCCTGTGGGAGGGAGTTCCATAGCTTAACTCCTTGCTGCATGAAGAAGCACTTTCTTTTACCTGTTTGGGTTTGGGAGCTCAAATCTCACCCTTTGGTCCACCTTTTCCCCAACGTGGTGCCCTTTAAATAGTTTTGACTACAACTCCCATCAGCCCCAGCCAGGTTGAGGGAAACAACCACCAGGTTGAGGGAAGGCTTCTTTGGCCCTCTGATGTTATAAGAACCCAGCATTGCACTGGAATGGAGAGTTTTAAGCAGAGGCTTAATTGCCTTTTGTCAGGAATCTGGTTGTGATCAGGGGATTGCTCTAGATGGCCTTAGAGATTACTTCCAGATTCCCTAAGATCCTGCCATTCTACAGTTTCAGCAGGGACAAAGTCTCTCAGGGCACCCCTCTCAGATCATAATCACACCCACAAAGTGCAGCTATGAGCAACGGTTTGCATAGCTCATTTGTTCAGGCTGGCTTCATGTGGAACAAAACACAGGATCCCAGCCAGAAATGGTTAGAGCTAACTCCTTTGTCTCGACTCTCTCTCTCCCACTTCAGCAGTTATTTTTTTCCCTTCAGAAAATCCTATAAAACTTGGAACCCACTTAAACAACCAAAAGGTCCAGTAGAAAGAATGTGTGATGTTGTCTTTCCAAAGAAAACAAATGTAATTTGAAGAGGATCACTTGAACCTCACAAAGCCATTTTCCCCATGTTCAGAATGTGCCTTTTTCTAGACTTTGTATCTTATTCCCTTCTACCAGCAGTTGGACTTTTGCCCCGGTTGACTTTCAGGGCTGGGTTATTTTTCTCTTTACTGATTAGCAGGATCAAACCCTGTTCCCGTCTTTGATGAAATCCATCAAACCCTGGCACTTGAAATGGACAAGGATCAAATGAGAAAAAGAGTGTTTCTAATCATATAGAGAGTGCCCACTTCTCTTCGTGATACAGTCACAGCTAGATCACCCTCCCACTCCTGCACAAAAGTATTTGGGATTAGAGGGTGAGCCTAACAAAGTCTTTGGCAACCTGGACTCCTCCAGACTACATCTCCCAACAGCTACCATCTAGCAAAAGCAACAAAGAGTCCTGCACCACTTTAAAGACCAACAAATTTATTGTGGTGTATTGTTTTTGTGGACTATTTTAGAAAAACACAGCAGCATCTTCAGAAGGATGAATGTATTTCAGTTTCTTATTTTTCTAGTCTTCAATTTGCCACATTTCCTAATCAGTTTATTTTTGTTTTTATTTATTTGTCATGAAAACAACTTGTTATTTTAGTGAGGATTTCTCCTCATAAACACATTTCTGCAAGCAGTTCCCCCTAATCTAATGCATTTTAATATTCCCCCCGCCACTAATGCACACCTTTTAATGGATGCTGGCCCTGAATATATGCCTTTTAGGGACACATATTTTGGTTTGAGAGCTTCATTCACAAAAATTGGAGAAGTGCAGAATTACAAAGAGTAGCCACATTCAGGTTTGCTGGTTGTTCCAGGAGGTGTGAATTTGGCAGACTGGCATTAAAATGAGAACTGAACTGAATTTCCTTCCCATCCTTCTTCCCAAATAAGCATCTGTAAAGCTTCAGGATACCCCTTTAAGCAAATAATTCTGTTAAGGGTTCTGGGTGCTGTTAGTAGACCCCTACTTCCCTCACAGAGCTACAATTCCCAGAGTTCCTTGTTAAGAGGGGTTGATCATCCCCCCCCACCCAGTTGGTGGTCTTTATTGAGTTGGAAGGGCCACAGGGGCGTACCCAGGATCAAAACTAGGGGGGGGGGGCAAGCCATGGTCATTCAGGTTTGCTTTGAACTAGGGGGGGGGCAAGCCATGGTCGTTCAGGTTTGCTTTGAATGGACGCTGATCATTTTTGCTTCTAGGGCTGCCTTCTAGGGGGGGCAGATGCCCCCCTCTGCCCCCCCTGGGTACGCCCATGAAGGGCCATCTAGTTCAACCTCCTGCAATGCAGGAATCTCAACACATATTCCCCATCACACTTGAAACCAACACTGGCGGAGAAGAGGAGTGCGGGGGGAGGGCACCGCCCCTGGCAGTACGATCCCAGTGGGGTGCCATCGCAGCTGCCCCGCACTGGGTGCCACGCCCCCGCAGGTGGTGCGCCACACCCCCAGGATGCACGCCCTGCCCCTGTGGGCAGCGCCCCCCGCCCCTGGGACGCGCACCAGCCCTGTCCCCGCCTGCTCTCCAGCCCCACCCCACCCCCAGTGCTGGAGCATGAAGCTCCGCCACTGGAAACCAATACCAGACCCTGCTTAATTCTGCAAATGCGTGAGCAGTAAAACTGCTGCACCACTCCTGTTTTAGGTTGTGTGCTCCTCAAATTCTTTTCCCGCATACCTTATTTTCTGTTTGCATTTCTTTTTGACAAAGTTCCTGCTCATTTCTGTTCTCCTCATGTGAGGAGCCAGCAGTGGTGTAGAGGTTAGAGCGCTGGCCTAGGACCTGGGAGAGAGCCAGGTTCAAATCCCCCACTTGGCTATGAAGCTCACTGGGTGTGGCCTCTTGGGCCAGTCACCATCTCTCAGCCTAACCCACCTCACAGGGTTGTGGTGAGAATGAAATGGGGGAGGAGAAGTATGTACACCACTTTGAGCTTCTTGGGGGGAAAGGTGGGCTATAAAATGTCATTAATGAAAATAAATAAATTTGGACAAGACTTCCATTTGCTGAAGCAGGGGTGGGGAGATTCAGGCTTGGGGCCAAACACTGTGCTCTAGACATCTCTAAATGGCCCTCATGCCACACCCTTCACTGGACCCGGTTTGCACCACAAATGTCTATCTAGCCCAGCGGTTCTCAAACTTTTTCCTCTGGGCCACACTTTTAGAATAAAAATTTGCTTGCTTCACACCATTTATTTTTACTGATAAGAAATACATTGGGGAACAAAAAGAAACAACTCATAGCAGTGCTTGATTTATAACACAGAACACAGCTACTTTGCAATATGGGACACCCAGGAAGTATAAAAAATGCAGTTACAAAAGAACACAAATCCTTCCTAAAATATAATTATAATCCAACCTCTTACGTATACAAACTCAATGAGAGATGTTGAGCTTGCTTTCGCCAGGTAATCTCATTTGTATTAGGTCTACGCAGGCTGAGACCCTATCTGCCCGCAGACTGTCTCACCAGAGTGGTGCATGCTCTGGTTATCTCCCGCTTTGACTACTGCAATGCACTCTACGTGGGGCTACCTTTGAAGGTGACCCAGAAACTACAACTAATCCAGAATGCGGCAGCTGGACTGGTCACTGGGAGTGGCTGCAGGGACCATATAACACCGGTCCTGAGAGATCTGCATTGGCTCCCAGTACATTTCCGAGCACAATTCAAAATGTTGGTGCTGACCTTTAAAGCCCTAAACGGCCTCGGTCCTGTATACCTGAAGGAGCATCTCCACCCCCACCGTTCAGCCCGGACACTGAGGTCCAGCGCCGAGGGCCTTCTGGTGGTTCCTCGCTGCTAGAAGCCAAGCTACAGGGAACCAGGCAGAGGGCCTTCTCGGTAGTGGCGCCCGCCCTGTGGAACGCCCTCCCATCAGATGTCAAGGAAATAAGCAGCTATCCTATTTTTAAAAGACATCTGAAGGCAGCCCTGTTTAGGGAAGTTTTTAATATTTAATGCTGTATTGTTTTTAACACTCGGTTGGGAGCCGCCCAGAGTGGCTGGGGAAACTCAGCCAGATGGGTGGGGAATGAGTGAATGAATGAATGAATAAATAAATAAATATCATCATCATCATCATCATCATCTCCTCATCAATAAAAAGAAGTCTCTCTTTTTTCTGATCTTTCATATTTGTCAGGAAATCCATGTTTGCTACAATATGTTGTGGAGATCTGTAGAAGACTAACCAATGTGGATACTGTTGCTGGTTGTATATATGTATATATAATGTATGTTGATACTATACAGTACAATACTATGCCACATTGAAATGTTTAACTATTTGATTTGTCCTTGAATCTTTCCACCATACTTGTCATCCTTCCCTGCCACACCAGGGTGGCACACCACACACCCTTGGTGGGCCCTAGCCTCTTTCTAGTCTGGGTGGTGGACACAGAGGGGTGGGAGAGCATAGCTGCCCCTCCCACTTTCGCCTCTGGCCCCACCCACCATGGGCATCCAGTCCTTGGGAGGTTGCGCAAGAGGTGATGCAGTCCTCAGGCTGCAAAAGGGATCCTAACCCTTGCAGCCTCCTTGCCTCTGACAGTGTTGTTTACTCTGCTTGCTGCTTGGCATTATTATTGTGGTAAGTTATTAAAACAGTGAATAGCGAAACAAATGGCATTGAAAAGACAGCAGAATATTATTATTATTATTATTATTAAAAAAAACCAGCTGAAGTAAAACACAGCACTGCAATAAACCAACCAACCAACCAACCAAAATGCATTGCTTCTTTGTGGGCTACAGAGTCTCTTGAGGTCTGCAGGGTTAGTTGTGTGACAGACAGTTCTATTCTTCAATAATTCTCCACCACTTCTCTACACCCCCCGTATCCCCCTCCACAAGCACCTGCTACCCAGAGTGGTTTTCTCGTGCTGCCCAGTGGCAGAGCTGGTACTTGATCTGCCCAGATGTCATACAGCAATCCAAGTTCTCTGATGGGCAGGACTCAGCAGGCACCTAACGCAGGCCCCATTTGCACCATAAATGTAAATCACTATGATGCCACTTTAAAAGGCCATGGCTTCCCCCAAAGAATTCTGGGAGCTATAATTAGTTAAGGGTGCTCAGAGTTGTCAGGAGATTCCTATTCCCCTCACGGTGCTTCAGTTTCCATGACTGATTAGCAGCCAGTTGCTTTCCCCAGGGAACTCTGGGATCTGTAGTTCTCTGAGAGGAATGGGGGGCATCCTACCCACCCTGGGCACCCTCAATGTGCTACAGCTTCCATAATTCTTTGGGGAAAGCCATGGCTATTTAAAGTGGTAGTGGTGTGCATGCAGCCTTGGAAAACAACAAGTAATTAGCAACAAGTATTTTTCCACAGAAAATTACACAATCCTATGCAAGGTTCCTCTGCATGACACTTGACATTGTGTTCAGTGGGGCTCACTCATAGCCAACAACCGCAGCATGCTACAGTCTTTAAGAGATGAGAAATTCAACATATGAGTTTCAAAGCTTCTCTTTACAGGTGTCAATCTTGTTGAAAGTTTCAACATTCTCCTTCTGCCCCCACATACAAAGAGCAAAAGTCAAAATCCCCTTTCAACATTTCCATTATTGCACTAACAGGGAAAGTCCAAGACTCAAACACTGAATTCTGATATGTCAACACTGACTTTATTTGTATTTTTTTAAAATATATGCATATTTTAAAAGGTTTTTCTTCCTGTTTGCAAATTCCGTAATCATTACAGGCAGGCCAGGGTTGTCAAGGCCTGGCAGGTTTTGAGAATATATGGGATTCGAATAGCACTTCTTCCTCAAGGCCTCATATGCAAATACTGCATTAGAACTATTGCATTAATTGCACACACACCCCAGCCGCTTTCTAAGTCTTGTCAGGCAGTTAAAATCTACTCTGCTAAAAGCATTTCTGAGCATACACTTCTGCATTTTACTGGATTCCCCCCCCCTTCTTTTTTGCAACATCATCTCTGCTCTGCGTAAAGCCCTTTGCAAAACTACTTCTCACTGCCAGAAAGGCAGAGAACAATAGCTAAGCTTTCCCCTCCCACCTCCCCCAAAACACACGCCACCTTCCCCCCCAATACCATTTCCTGCAGATCAACTGCAGGAAAGAAAGAGCGCCCGGAGGATCCGAAGAACAAGTTCTATGCCCTGGAGACATGTGCGCGTGTGTTCTCAAGCTCAAGCTAGCAGCTCATCAAAAGAGGCAAAATCTCTGGAAAGCAGTTTGGGTCTGGAAAGCAGTTTGCCATACGCCATGCGGGGGGCGGGGACACTCGCTGTATGAAGAGGGGGGGGGAAACCCTCATTAATGTCACTGGGGCACGCCTGGTATCTTAAGGCTGTCGATCTTTGGAGTCCGGCCAGAGGAAGTACAAACACTGACAAACCTTGCTGAAACGCACTGTTGCCGCTTTCTTACAGTCTTGGAAAACGGCCCTTAGCCTGGGAGCCATTGTGGTGCTGATCAGCTGGCAGGATCTCTCCCAATGCCTCAGGGTGGGGTGTGTTGTTCTTGCCTCTGCTGCACAGCTTTGGCCCAGGTCCTGAGGGCTCGCCTGACTTTCTGTGTTCCATTCTTCCTGAGCCTTATGAAAGGGCCTTTTTGGCTCTGCACAGCACTCTCCTGCCAATCATCATCAGCGTCCTGCCTCTGGCATCTTCTGGGTTGGCATCTTTTTGGACTGGGCACTCTCCGACGTGGAGAGAATTGGGCAAAGGGAGATGTCCCCCGTCCCGTCCCCCTCTTGTAACATACAGAGTTCTCAGCTAGTGAAGCTGATTTGGACTGCTGGGTTCATTTGTGTGCATGTGTGTGTGTGTGTGTGTGTGCTTGGATTTTATCACATGGCTTGTGGAACTTATCACCAAAAGGTGCAGCCAAGAAAGTGGACAAATTCTCAAATGTGGTACCCTGTTTCCCCTATTTTAAGACGTAGTCATAAAATAAGCCATAGCAGGATTTTTTCGCATTTGCGAAATATAAGCCATACCCCGAAAATAAGCCATAGTGATAGGCGCAGTTCTGGAGGGCGCCAAGGAAAAGGCAGGGCTGGGCTTACGTAATAAAAATAAGACATCCCCTCAAAATAAGCCATAGTGCATTTTCTTGAGGGAAAAAAAATATAAGACGGTGTCTTAAAATAGGGGAAACATGGTAGGATCATAGAATTGTAGAGGGGTAGAATTGGAAGGGACTCAAAAAGGTCACCCCAAACATGCCCCATTTGACTGCTTCAATCTACAGAACTGGCACTATTGCAAGTGCCACATAATATTCATAGCATCATAGAGTTGGAAAAGATCCCAAGGGTCATCTAGTCCAACCCCGTGCAATGCAGGAATCTCAGCTAAAGCATCCATGACAGATGGCCATCTTTTGAGGGAGACCATCAAACAGCTGTTACTGACCAAAAATTCCTCCTCATGTTTAGTCAGAATCTCCTTGTCATTTGAATCTATAGGTTCAGGTCTGAATAGTTTTTCGAAGTTGCAAACGGGAAAAATGATGAATTCTAAAGTACCTCTAGTTCCTGTGGAGAATATGAGCACCACAATCTGTTTTTCAGATGAACACATTCCTTAAGGACTTAGGAAGTTGACTTATGCCAAGTCAGACCATTGGTTCATTTTGCTTAGTACTGTCAACACTGGGGTTGGTTCTTCAGAATGCCATAATATTCTTCAGAATATTACTGGTATGTGGCACTTGCAAGCCTTACCTGGAGATTCTGGGAACTGAATCTTTTGCATAACATGCTTTACCACTGCACCACAGGCTAAAATTTGCTGTTCACAATTTAATATTGAGGTGTGGACAGACAAAGATTGGGCTTTTACCCATAATTTCTAAATAGATGGACTTTTGTCGACAGGGGCTGTGTACTTCTGCATGGCAATTACAGGGACTAAGTAAGGGGGAGGGCTGTTATCTACACACCACAAATGAGGAAAGCTATAATCTACAATCACATGCAGCTATCTGTTAACAACCTACATTCTCTGCAAAAATGCGCGACAAGAGCTGTTATCTGTGAAAGAGTAACAAACAAATGAACTAATTTTAGGAGAGGTACTTACACCTACAGATTTTATACTTGCTTAAAATATAATGTTCCCCTGCACGCACACCCCATCCCAGTAGCTCACATACCCTTTCAATTTTTGCGAAGTCCTCCTGGATTTTCTAAAGGTGTTTGACATCCAGTAGCTGCATTGGGTGGGAGTTGACACTGTAAATAAGAGGGAAGGAAGAAGAACTACGGTTTCCTGCTGTGGCGGTAAGCATAGTTGCTAAGCAGATGGGCACTTCCTTATTGTGTAGAACACGTGCCACGTTGGGACAGGAGCACTGCAGCTTACAAACAGGGATATGCTGTGGACCTATAGAAGGCAGATGCCATGTGATGAGGGAAGTAAGTAGATAGGTCTTTTCAGTTGTATTTTCTTGGTGCAAAATGTATTGCAAGGAGTGACCCTCATTGAAGCTTCAGAGCACTTAGGAAAGAAGTTGCCATCTTGCTCAGTACAAGTAAAGTCCATCTTGTCCATCTTGCTGTTTCTGGGTGCTGCTCACCAGCTTCCTCTGGAATCTTGCAAGCAAGGAATGCAGACAGTGGTCTCATTATTTGCTCTCTGCATCTGCTGCCTGAGGTAGACTGCTTCTGAACATGTTGGTAGGTTGTTGGGTTTTTTTAAAAAAAAATTTCTGTGGCTAAATGGCCTATATTAACTCTCTCCTTCTCTTCCTACATCAGCTGGCTCAATCCTTTCTGGAAGGCCATCTGCACCCCAGTGGCCATTGCCACAACTTGTGCTACCTTCACTCTCAGCTAGAAGCATGTACAATGAGCCACAGAATCACAATGTCTTCATCAGTGCCCTTACTCCAGGTTCCCACACCTTTTGGGATGTGACAGGAGGCTCATGTCCAGAGATGGGGCCTTCTAGGTGGTGGTGCCTTGGCTAAGGAACTCCCTACCAGTATCACTTCACCTGATACCAAATCCAATGCCTTTTAGGCAGTATGGAATACTGGTAACTTGCCTTGTTCCCCCAGCTTTTAATGCAGGGGTGAGGAATCTCTGCCCCCCATGCTCCAATTCCCATCAGCCACAGCACTGTTTGTCAGCCAGCTTTAGCCTAACTGGTACCCTCCAGGTGAATGACAACTCCTATGGGATGCCCTGTCACCCTATTTTCCCTTTCCCTTTCTCATTTTCAAAAGATTTCATTATCTAAAAGAGGGGTGGGGAAGCACAATATAAGGGAAACATTAGTGCATAAGTGTACAAGTAAGATTAATCACAACCTCCAGCATGTATGCAAAAAATAAATATTGGCAAAGTCAATCACCACACCAATACAGTATAAATTGATAAGTCATGGTAATCTCCTCCCAAAGCTGGAGGGTGGAGCACAGAATGGGTTGGAGGAAGAGGCAGGCCAGGCAAGTGGAGGGCTGGGTACTTCCCCACCCTCTTCTGCACCGCTGTCTCCCAGGACCAGGAGGGGACTGAAAAGGGAGGAGCAGAGGACATTTCCATGCAGGTGTATGTGCACAGGCCATAGGGCAGGGGTCAGCAGAATTTTTCAGCAGGGGGCCGGTCCACTGCCTTCAGACCTTGTGGGGGGCCGGACTATATTTTCTGGGGGGAAATGAATGAATTCATATGCCCCACAAATAACCCAGAGATGCATTTTAAATAAGAGGACACATTCTACTCATGTAAAAACATGTTGATTCCCGGACTGTCCACGGGCCGGATTTAGAAGGTGATTGGGCTGGATCTGGCCCCCAGGCCTTAGTTTGCCTACCCATGCCATAGGGCGAAGGTATATAAACTGTTGGAGGAAGAGTGGTCCCCTGTTGCTGCAACTGCTCCATAGAGCGCGGACCTGGGAATAGCTGCCTAGACTTTAAACTGGTGTGTATGGCTATTCAGAGCCATAGAAATGACTGTCAGCTTTGACTATAAATACTTAACTATCTGTCATGTGCATACTTTGGGTTGGGAAATGTCTTTGACACCTTGACTCTTAGGACCCTGTAGGTGAGAGGTCAGTCTCTCACCCACTGCTATATTCCAGGTCCAGAAGCACAATGGGCAGACATGCTACTGCCATAAATATTAACAAATCTTTGGATTAAATGTCTTAGTTGCTGCCTTCAAACATATTCAAGAGAAGTGGCTGATGGGTGAGATCTACCTGTTCATTTGAGTTACTGAAACAGTTGCTATAGGGCACTCCCACCAGAGGTGTGCATGGGTTCCTCTGCTCCCACAATTTCTCCAACAGCTCTGAGATATTCCTCCAGTCACATGAGAGAGGTGCACTAGGGTTCTGAACCACTGATATACTGCTTCAAGAGTGTTTTGCCTGAAATATGCAGAAGTTACCAGTTCTACAGGACCCCATATTTTTCCATAATTATGTTCATCCAATGTTTGGCTATTTCAGAGGTAGGGTAGAGCTAGGATAGGTTCAGAAAAGGGCAACCTAAATTCAAACAATTCAAAGTGTTGGTGCCAACCTTTAAAGCCCTAAACGGCCTCATCCCAGTATACCTGAGGGAGCGTCTTCACCCCCGTCATTTAGCCTGGACACTGGATCCAGCTCTGAGAACCTACTGGTGGTTCCCTCACTGTGAGAAGTGGAGTTACAGGGAACCAGGCAGAGGGCCTTCTTGGTAGTGGCACCCACACTGGGAACGCCCTTCCAGCAGATGTCAAGGAAATAAACAACTATCTGACATTTAGAAGACATCTGAAGGCAGCCCTGTTTAGGGAAGTTTTTAATGTTTGATCTTTTATTGTGTTTTTAATATCCTGTTGGCTGGGGAGGCCTGGCCAGATGGCTGGGGTATAACTAATAAATTATTATTATTATTATTATTATTAAGAGGATGGACAGACTCCCCTAAAAGGGAAGGTTGCAACGTTTGGGGCTTTTTAGTTGAGCGAAAAGGTGAGTAAGAAGTGATATGATAGAAGTTTGTAAAGTTATGCATGGCATGAAGAAAGTGGGCAGAAAAACGTTTGTTTCCCTTTCTCATAACACTAGAACTCATGAAAAATCTAGCAAGCCAAAGGCCTACTCTGTCTAAAAGACTTCTACAAAAACAACAAATCCATACAGACACAAGAAATACAAGACGAACTACAGGACACCCAAATTATTATTATTATTATTATTATTATTACTACTACTACTACTACTACTATTATTATTATTATTATTATTATTATTATTATTATTGATGGTTCTGGCAAGCCTCTTCTTTTGGCCTTAGATAACCCAGATGTTCAAGGATAAAGAAGGCTGTTGCGTCCAACTACCTGTCCAGTCCATATCTTATATTTCCATCTTTTGGCTCAGCTCCTGAGCTGGTTGTGTGGGAAATCAGCAAGTAGGGCTGGACACATCCTAACTGATAGTATGGGTGTGTGTGGGGTGTGTGGGGGTGGGGGTGTATCTTTTTGCTTTGGATTGTTTTTTCCATTCCAGCTCATTTGTCATATTTGCACTTGTGTAGGGTTGTTGTTGTTGTTTTGTTCCAACTATTATTTCCTATAACTGTCCCCAGGGCAAAAAAGGACCTGACAAAAGATAAACGAGATATGCATGGGTTTGGGTGTATTAAATCAATATTCCAATTAGTGTCATGAATGTGGCATCAGTTTTGTGGTTTTTCTGGATGCTTGTTGACAGAGAGAGAGAGAAAGAAAGGAATTAGGTATCCCTCCTTCGTCACATGCTCTGGGGGGCAATGTGGGAAATTTAAAATGGCAACTTACTGCATCTTTCTGACCAGCGTACTGGGTGCCCCAAGAACTATCCAAGGCACTGTTCCTAGTCTGATCAGAAGTTATATAAACTGGGCCTACAAACAAAGAGACTGAAAAAATCATTTATTCATTCAGAAGCTGGACAGAGCACAAGCTCACAAACTGTTTTCTGTGGACTGCCACTGGTCTACCAGCTTCATTCAGGAGGCATTGTCCACATTCACTTTTTCTATTGACTTTTAATTGTTTATTTATTTCTTTGATTGTATTTTATTGTATTACTGTTTAAATTCTGTGGAATGCAAATTGTAAGACAATAAAATACAGTGTATGAAATAAAAGAAGCAATTAAAGTTCATACAGAATCTAGCAATGCACACTACACAGCATATTATAATAGCTCCAACTGAAAATCATTAAGTGGTCCACCAAGGGAGCAGAGGAGGCACCAAAGGAGGAGATATGAGTGTTATAAGAACATAATAACACAATAAGAGCCTGTGGGTCAGGTCAATGGCCCATCTAGTCCAGCATCCTGTTCTCACAGGGGCCAACCAGTAAGCAGGAAACCAGCAGGACCTGAGTCCAAGAGCCTTCTCCCCTTCTGTGGCTTCCAGCAATTCAGAAGCATTCCTGTCTCCAACCGTGGAGGCAGAGCAGAGCCATCACGGCTAGTAGCCATCCACAACCCTCTCCTCCATGAAACTGTCCAATCCTCTTTTATAGCCATCCAGGTTGGTGGCCAACACTGCCTCCTGTGGGAGTGAGTTCCAGAGTTTAAACATGCACTCTACATGCAGTACTTTCTTTTGCATGTCTTGAATCTCCCAACATTCAGCTTCAGGGGATGTCCATGAGTTCTAGCGTTATGAGAGAGATAGAAAAACTTCCCCATCTTTGCTTCCTCCATGCTGTGCATAATTTTTATAAACTTCAATCTTGACACTTCTTTTCTCTTCTTTTATATTTTATTGTAATTTTATTGATGTTAGCTGCCCTGAGCCCAGTTTCGGCTGGGAAGGGCGGGGTATAAATAAAATTTATTATTATTATTTACCTCTTCTCAGAAGTAAAAAAAAAAAACCTCCCAAAAGCTGCAATCGTGTTACCCCTTGCAAGGGCCAGGTGGGTCTCCAGCATCTTCCATGAAGCTGCCTCCACCATTTACCAAGGCTGAAGTCCATTGTGCTACGCAGGGGTTGCTGACTTGGGCATCCTGCAATTTCCTCTTGATGGCCTATTTCAATGGGGAGTGGGCAATTTGTTCTATTACCTTTCAACCTCCTACTGTAATTTCCCAATGTTCTAAGTGCACATATGTATGCTCTACCTATTAATCGCTTTGAAGCATGTCTGCTCATGAAGTAGATAAGAGGAAATGTGAATCAGGGCAAAACCCAAATTGCCCTTTGCTCCAAATGCACATTCACCAGTTTGGCCTGCAGCAAAATAGTCAGACATGATGAGGAAGTGTGGATAAGCCCTGAGTCATGTTGTAGGGGAAGAATGGAATCCCCGAGGCACCCTGGAAAATAAACATTGCTGCCCTTTAAAGCTAAAGACTCACCAATAGTAGCCTGTATAGGCCTTTCCCATGGATCAGTGCTCAGTTTAGCCACAGTCCCTGGAGATGCCACAAGCTGCCAATTAGGGAGAAAGCTCCCATCAGTCAAAATTCTAAAAACCTTTTTGCTTCCTGGTTTCCACCCTTCACACACGTTTTGCAAAGCATCTGCCTCACTCATTGCAATGATGGTTCATGTTGGTAAGAGTAGCTGGAAGTCACACTCATTTGTTGGTGGGGGGGGGCTTTTATTTTTATTTTTTCAAAAAGTTGAGGCTAACACTTTAGAATTGTAACTCTTGAGTAGCCATGCAGTGGAACAGTACAGAGATAAAGAAGAAAACAGGCTGATCCAAAACTTGGTCCATACCAGATGGTGTTACATTTGGCACCTCAACAAGCTGTCCTCTCTCCCTACATTTCCTGCCCCATTCATCTTTGCAGTCATGAGAGATAAACTGAATTAAAGGCATATTATGGATTGATACTGAAAGTATCAGTGCTGTTATACTTGTGCCTTAAATGAGCCTGCCAGAAAGACTCATATTTCACTTCAGCTGCGCCACAGAGTCCTTAGTGGCTTTATGCATCACTATAAACATCTGTTTTTCTCTCCATGCCCCGCCCTGCTTCCATCTTTGTTCTGTGAAGGAGGTTTTATTGTTCTTTTGCATTGCTGCTCTTTTGTAATGCTGTGCTCTTGTTGTTTTGCACCCACAGTTTACTGATGTTTTCTAAGCTGCATTGTAAATATCTCTGAAGCGACAAGCAGCCGGATTGAAAGTAGTGAAAGCATCACCCCTGAATCTGCAATTGGTTCTTCAGAACATTCTTTGGCAACACAGCACAGACCTTCCCCTCTGCAGCGATCTCCTTTCACACTCCTTTTGTAAAAATGCTCCAGAAATCTTTTATGAAAGAGATAACATTTTCCTTCTAATTAACTTTACCATCTTGGGTTTCCTAGTACAGTGGTACCTCAGTTTAAGAACAGTCTAGTTTAAGAACGATTAAGTTTACAAACTCCGCAAAACCAGAAATAGTGTCCCAGTTTGAGAACTTTACCTCAGTCTAAGAATGAAATCTGAACAGTGGAAGGGCACCGGCAGCGGGAGACCTCATTAGGGAAAGTGCGCCTCGGTTTAAGAATGGTTTTGGTTTAAGAATGAATTTCCAGAACGGATTAAGTTCGTAAACCGAGGTACCACTGTATTTTATTTGACCTAGACAGCTGTTGATATTATGCAGCAGCTTCCCCTGCCTGTCAGTTCCCAAAATGTCACGTGAAGAGGAAGGAGGTACAAACCAATTTGTGGTTAGAGTGTCAGACTAGGACCTTGGAGACCAGGGTTCAAATTCCCACCTGACCATGAAGCTCACTGGGTGACTTTGAGCCAACTGCTGCCTCTCAGCCTAACCTACCTCCCAGGGTTGTTGTGGGGATTAAATGAGGAGGGGGAGAACCATGTGTGCCACCTTGAACTCCTTAGAGAAAAATGTGGGATATAAATGCAATAAATCAAATTAATGGTCATCTGAGTACATAGCTGGTCAGAGCATGGTAGCTTTCATTCGCCATCTATTTTCTGAAATCCTACGTAATGCAGCCAAAGCAACACCCCACCACAAGCACAAGAGGGAGGTATCGGCAGCAAGCTGATGTAAACATAAAGGCTTGTGGAAGTACAAAGAGTCTACAGGAGAGAGGAAATGACCTACACAGTAAGGAGGAAAGAACAACCCTAAAGCAGTCCAATTTTAGTTTTATTTATTTATTGCATTTATTTCCTACTATTTTTCTAAGGAGATCAAGGATAAGTCAGTTGGAGATCTTTATACTTGCTAGTTCTTTCATTTTTTGTTTTTGCTTTGCCTTGCAGCTTGGAAGTGAATGAATGAAGCCCAAGTTCAGTCTTTTATGTCTGTCCTGATGCAGAGAAATAATGCAGCCTTCATATTTAAACATGAGAACCATGTTTGCTGTGCAACTGATGATAATTTTGGTTGCCATTTGTGTATGAAATCATACACCAAGATGTGAAAAAGGTGCCCAGTTTTTCTCTGGGCACCACCCTGGATATTGCGTGTTGACTTTTCAACTATAGCCAGTTTCCAAATATTTTTGGACCAATAGATCCATATGTAGTCCTTGTAGGTTAATTCCAAGTTTGGGCAATGGATAAGCGGACTGCAGTTCTCTATTTTCTTTTTTGAAATAAAAGCTTGTAATTGTTTTGGTTTAGGCCACGGACCCCTTTGCAATCGCAGCCCACCCACCCTTTTCCTCTTGGCATGTATTATCTATTGTCAGTAAATCACACAAAGATTGTATCCAAGGTTTCCCTGTTGTCAGTTGCCAGAGCCCTGCCATTTTTAAACTTGTTTTTTCTTACATTTCCTTGTTTCTGTAACTTGTCTATTGTTCTTAAAATTCAATTTAAAAAAAGAAACATGGGGGGGGGGCAGAGAAGGGCATCAACAAATCAGAGTGTGTGTCCAGAACTGACTTTCCCAATACAATGCCTGAAATACAATCCTGGAACCCTTCTCTGTGTTGGCTGTTGGGGCTGGCCCAAAGAAGTCCTCTCATGGGAGGGGGCACACAAAGAAGGACCTCAGAGGATTTCTCTTTAACATCTGATTCAGGAGAGGCCATGTGTGCCCCTAAGTGGTTCCTGGAACAAGTCATGATTTGGATGAGGACTAACAAACTGACTGGGATGGGGTGTTGTTTGTAGGGGGACTGTTGCTGCTGTTGTTGGTTTTTTTTTTTTTAAATCTCTGTTTTAGATCTTGTGATTTATGAAACCTGGTTTCCCTTTTTTCATATGGTATGTAAAGGAAAAAGAAAGTAAAGTTATCCCACCAGCCTCACAATCCTGTCTGTGGGGAACCTGCATGGACTGCCAATGTTTTAAGACTATGTAAAATGACATGTAGGGATGTGGGTGGTGCTGTGGGTTAAACTACAGAGCCTACGGCTTGCTGATCAGAAGGTCAGCGGTTCGAATCCCTGTGATGGGGTGAGCTCCCATTGCTCGGTCCCAGATCCTGCCCACCTAGCAGTTCGAAAGCACGTCAAAGTGCAAGTAGATAAGTGCCTGGAGGGCAGCGACTGAGGAGGGAGCACAAGGCTTGTGTGTGTGAGAGAGTTTGTTTCTGGCTTGTGTGTGTGTGTTTGTCTGGTGACTAGCTGTGGGCGGAGCTAATCAGTGCCTAGAGGGCAGCGACTGAGGAAGTAGGCAAAAGGTGAGCTGAGCTTGTAGGGCGGAGCTAATCAGTGCCTGGAGGGCAGCGACTGAGGAGGGAGCACAAGGCTTGTGTGTGTGAGAGAGGTTGTTTCTGGCTTGTGTGTGTGTGTTTGTCTGGTGACTAGCTGTGGGCGGAGCTAATCAGTGCCTAGAGGGCAGCGACTGAGGAAGTAGGCAAAAGGTGAGCTGAGCTTGTAGGGCGGAGCTAATCAGTGCCTGGAGGGCAGCGACTGAGGAGGGAGCACAAGGCTTGTGTGTGTGAGAGAGTTTGTTTCTGGCTTGTGTGTGTGTGTTTGTCTGGTGACTAGCTGTGGGCGGAGCTAATCAGTGCCTAGAGGGCAGCGACTGAGGAAGTAGGCAAAAGGTGAGCTGAGCTTGTAGGGCGGAGCTAATCAGTGCCTGGAGGGCAGCGACTGAGGAGGGAGCACAAGGTGAGCTGAGCTTGTAGGTTTTGTGGGTTTGTCTTTTTGGGGCTGTGTGTGATTAAGTTTGTGTGCTTATTTGTTTCCTTATTTGTTTGTGTGTTTCCCAGGCTTGTGTGTGTGAGAGAGGTTGTTTCTGGCTTGTGTGTGTGTGTTTGTCTGGTGACTAGCTGTGGGCGGAGCTAATCAGTGCCTAGAGGGCAGCGACTGAGGAAGTAGGCAAAAGGTGAGCTGAGCTTGTAGGGCGGAGCTAATCAGTGCCTGGAGGGCAGCGACTGAGGAGGGAGCACAAGGTGAGCTGAGCTTGTAGGTTTTGTGGGTTTGTCTTTTTGGGGCTGTGTGTGATTAAGTTTGTGTGCTTATTTGTTTCCTTATTTGTTTGTGTGTTTCCCAGGCTTGTGTGTGTGAGAGAGTTTGTTTCTGGCTTGTGTGTGTGTGTTTGTCTGGTGACTAGCTGTGGGCGGAGCTAATCAGTGCCTAGAGGGCAGCGACTGAGGAAGTAGGCAAAAGGGGAGCTGAGCTTGTAGGGCGGAGCTAATCAGTGCCTGGAGGGCAGCGACTGAGGAGGGAGCACAAGGTGAGCTGAGCTTGTAGGTTTTGTGGGTTTGTCTTTTTGGGGCTGTGTGTGATTAAGTTTGTGTGCTTATTTGTTTCCTTATTTGTTTGTGTGTTTCCCAGGCTTGTGTGTGTGAGAGAGTTTGTTTCTGGCTTGTGTGTGTGTGTTTGTCTGGTGACTAGCTGTGGGCGGAGCTAATCAGTGCCTAGAGGGCAGCGACTGAGGAAGTAGGCAAAAGGTGAGCTGAGCTTGTAGGGCGGAGCTAATCAGTGCCTGGAGGGCAGCGACTGAGTAGGGAGCACAAGGTGAGCTGAGCTTGTAGGTTTTGTGGGTTTGTCTTTTTGGGGCTGTGTGTGATTAAGTTTGTGTGCTTATTTGTTTCCTTATTTGTTTGTGTGTTTCCCAGGCTTGTGTGTGAGAGAGAGTTTGTTTCTGGCTTGTGTGTGTGTGTTTGTCTGGTGACTAGCTGTGGGCGGAGCTAATCAGTGCCTAGAGGGCAGCGACTGAGGAAGTAGGCAAAAGGTGAGCTGAGCTTGTAGGGCGGAGCTAATCAGTGCCTGGAGGGCAGCGACTGAGTAGGGAGCACAAGGTGAGCTGAGCTTGTAGGTTTTGTGGGTTTGTCTTTTTGGGGCTGTGTGTGATTAAGTTTGTGTGCTTATTTGTTTCCTTATTTGTTTGTGTGTTTCCCAGGCTTGTGTGTGTGAGAGAGTTTGTTTCTGGCTTGTGTGTGTGTGTTTGTCTGGTGACTAGCTGTGGGCGGAGCTAATCAGTGCCTAGAGGGCAGCGGCGCGCGCCTAATGGCGCGCGCAGTTTGACCTATCTTTTGATAGAGGAGAGCTAGTCTCAAACGTTTACTTGGGGAGACCTAGGCTTCTTTTTTGAGTGTCCTGACTTCAAGCTTCAAGATGGAGGGTGAGGGAACAACTGTAGTCGCCTGCAATTCCTGCGCAATGTTTGCCTTCTTGCCAAAGGATGTAGGCAGCTACACCTGCAGCAAGTGCAAGTTGGTTGCCCTACTAGAAGACAAGGTCCGGCAACTTCAGAAGGGGGAGGGAACAACTGTAGTCGCCTGTAATTCCTACGCAATGTTTGTCTTCTTGCCAAAGGTTGTAGACAGCTACACCTGCAGCAACTGCAAGTTGGTTGCCCTACTCGAAGACAAGGTCCAGCAACTTCAGGCCCGTGTATCTACGCTCCTGTGCTGGTCCCGTGGAGTATCCAGGAAGCGAGGTCGAAGTCCGGTCTGAGGTCAGAGGTACGTGAAGGCAGTCCGAATAAACAGGAGCAGGGTCCAGGGCAAGGAGTCCGGCGAGGTCAGGAACGGCAGGATAAACAGGGAACCGAGGCAGGTCAGGAGTTCAGGCAGAACAACCGGGCAGGGAGCAAGCAGAACTCTCCAGCAACGATGTTGCTCCTGCGACTTGGGACTGGGACTGGCCGGCTTTATCTGTCCCGAGGCGAAGGGCGGCTCCGATCCCCAGGTGACTCGCCTCTCCTGGCTTGGAGGCGAGCACTCCTCCTGCGAGAACTTAGTTCCCTTCGCCTCTCTGCCCTTAGCCTTTGCAGCTCAGGAGAAGCTGGAGGGTTACCGGACCCAGAGGCAACCTCAGCTTCCCCTGACTGGGTGGGGAGTGGAGCACCTGTAGGCAGTAAGTCCTCCATCCCATTAGGAGCCAGATCAACCTCAGCCGACGCCTGCACCTGAGGATCCATCACAGGTGAGTCCCCTTGCGACCCAGGCCCCAGCCCTGGCTCTGCTGTTTCTGAGGGCAGTGAATCCTGTGCAGGCTGGGATCGCTCAGGTTCAGCGTCTGAGTCTGACTCCCAGGCCATCACAGCTCCAGAAAATTAAAGAGCTGGAGCTTTTCTTGGATGCAGCAGAGCACACTGTCTCCACCAAGCAGGAGACAGGGCACATCTCTGAGGAGGAGATCAGTTCCCCAACTCAGGAGCCAGATGTATGGAGGAACGTGACTCACAGAAGTAGAATGCCCAGGGATCGCTCTGAGTGTTTAGAACTACAAAATCGATTTGAAGTGCTCTCAAATCTGGAAGATGAAGAACAGACTCCATTGGAAGATCTCTCCCTCATCACAGTTGATGAGGTATATGAAGACGAGCAACATAGTCAGTCCTCTGGGAATGTGCAGGCGACCTTGGAAGGGACAGCACATGTAAGAATCCCGACCAAGCCTAAGAGGAGGCGTGTAGTGGTGATAGGGGATTCCCTATTGAGGGGTACGGAAGCAGTGATCTGTGGGCCTGACAAGATGTCTCGAGAGGTATGCTGTCTCCCCGGGGCCAAGATCCATGATGTTACAGAACAGCTGCAAGGAATAATTAAACCCACGGATAAAAACCCCTTCCTTTTAGTCCATGTGGGAACCAATGACACCGCAAGCCATAGCCTCCAGAAGATCAAAAGGGATTATGAGGCTCTGGGCAGGAAGCTGAAGCAATTAAATGCACAAATTGTCATCTCATCTGTCCTCCCAGTTGAACGCCGTGGCCCAGGAAGAGAGAGGAAAATAGGAGAAGTGAACAACTGGCTTCGCAAATGGTGCCGGCAGGAACGGTTTGGTTTCTTAGATCACGGTCTGCAGTTTCTTGAAGATGGACTTCTGGCAAGTGATGGGCTGCACCTCACAAGGGTTGGGAGGAATGTTTTTGCCAACAATCTCAAAAACCTCATCAGGAGGGCTTTAAACTGACTTATGTGGGGGAGGGAGACAGTGGTCCTGAAGGTAGGAGTCTATCAAATGCTGAAGATGATCATCCAAAAGTCAAGGACCAAATGGAGCAAACAGCGCACAGACCTAGTGGTGGGAGGAAAAAATCCTTAAGTAGGAGACTAGGGGGAATGATCAATGGTTTTCAATGTCTGTATACAAATGCACAGAGCATGGGAAATAAACAAGATGAACTTGAGCTCTTGGTACAGCAAACTAAATACGACATAATAGGCATCACTGAAACCTGGTGGGATGAGTCTCATGATTGGAATGTAGTAATAGAGGGATACAATCTATTTAAGAGAAATAGACCAAACAGGAAAGGAGGAGGAGTGGCGTTATATGTCAGGGATGTGTATACCTGTGAAGAGATCCATGATTTAAAACTTCAAAGCCAAATTGAGAGTATCTGGGTCAAAATTAAGGGAGAGAAAAATAACAGTGCTCTCATGGTGGGAGTTTACTATAGATCCCCAAGCCAAACTGAGGACATAGATGATGCCTTCCTGGAACAGATGACCAAGCATTCAAAAGGAAATGAGATAGTAGTAATGGGGGATTTCAACTATCCTGATATTTGTTGGATGTCAAACTCAGCCAAGAGCATAAGGTCGAACAGATTCCTCACTGGCCTTGCAGACAATTTCATTGTCCAGAAAGTGGGAGAAGCATCAAGAGGATCAGCCATTTTAGATCTGGTCCTAACCAATAGTGATGACCTGGTTAGTGGGGTAGAAGTGGCAGGATCATTAGGTGGGAGTGATCATGCTCTGGCTGGGGGGACCCGGTCAGATGGGCGGGGTACAAATAATAAATTATTATTATTATTATTATTATACATCAGAAAGGAGCAACCAAGCATACTAAGACTCAAATTCTAGACTTTAAGAAAGCCGACTTCAGAAAACTTAGGGAAATGCTGGATGTGATCCCATGGTCAGTAATACTAAAAGGGAAGGGAGTTCATGATGGATGGGAGTTTGTTAAAAGGGAGATATTAAAAGCACAACTTCAAGCAGTACCAATGCGACGAAAACATGGAAGGTGCCTAAAGAAGCCAGGGTGGCTATCTAAAGAACTTTTAACTGAGTTAAGATTTAAAAGGGATATGTACAAGAAATGGAAAAAGGGGGAAACCAGCAGAGAGGAATTCAAACAAATAGCCAGCACATGTAGAGACAAAGTCAGAAAAGCTAAAGCACAGAATGAACTCAGGCTTGCTAGAGAGGTTAAAAGCAATAAAAAGAGTTTTTATGGGTATGTCCGTAGCAAAAGGAAGAACAAGGAAACAGTGGGGTCACTTAGAGGAGAAGATGGTGAAATGCGAACAGGGGACGCAGAAAGGGCAGAACTCCTCAATACCTTCTTTGCCTCAGTCTTCTCCAAAAAAGAAAACAATGCCCGACCTGAAGAATATGGAGCAGATGATTCAGCAGGGGAAACACAGCCCAGAATAAGTAAGGAGGTAGTACAAGAACACTTGGCTAGTTTAGATGTATTCAAGTCTCCAGGGCCAGATGAACTACATCCCAGAGTATTAAAAGAACTGGCAGAGGTGATTTCAGAACCACTGGCAGTAATCTTTGAGAATTCCTGGAAAACAGGTGAAGTCCCAGCAGACTGGAGGAGGGCAAATGTTGTCCCTATTTTCAAAAAGGGGAAAAGAGAGGACCCAAACAATTACCACCCAGTCAGCCTGACATCAATACCAGGAAAGATTCTAGAGCAGATCATTAAGCAAACGGTCTGTGAGCACCTAGAAAGGAACGCTGTGATCACTAAAAGTCAGCATGGGTTTCTGAAAAATAAGTCATGTCAGACTAATCTGATCTCATTTTTTGACAGAATTACAAGCCTGGTAGACGAAGGGAACGCCGTGGATGTAGCTTATCTTGATTTCAGCAAGGCCTTTGACAAGGTGCCCCATGATATTCTTGTAAAGAAGCTGGTAAAATGCGGGCTAGACAATGCTACCATTCAGTGGATTTGTAACTGGCTGACTGACCGAACCCAAAGGGTGCTCATCAATGGCTCCTCTTCATCCTGGAGAGAAGTGACTAGTGGGGTGCCACAGGGTTCTGTCTTGGGCCCATTCTTATTCAACATCTTTATCAATGACTTGGATGATGGGCTTGAGGGCATCCTGATCAAGTTTGCAGATGACACCAAATTGGGAGGGGTGGCTAATACCCCAGAGGACAGGATCACACTTCAAAATGACCTTAACAGATTAGAGAACTGGGCCAAGGCAAACAGGATGAATTTTAACAGGGAGAAATGTAAAGTACTACACTTGGGCAAAAAAAATGAAAGGCACAAATACAGGATGGGTGATACCTGGCTTGAGAGCAGTACAAGTGAAAAGGATCTAGGAGTCTTGGTAGACCACAAACTTGACATGAGTCAACAGTGTGATGCAGCAGCTAAAAAAGCCAATGCAATTCTGGGCTGCATCAATAGGAGTATAGCATCTAGATCAAGGGAAGTAATAGTACCACTGTATTCCGCTCTGGTCAGACCTCACCTGGAATACTGTGTCCAGTTCTGGGCACCACAGTTCAAGAAGGATATTGACAAGCTGGAACGTGTCCAGAGGAGGGCAACCAAAATGGTCAAAGGCCTGGAAACGAAGGAGTGTGGTGGAGTCTCCTTCTTTGGAGGTCTTTAAGCAGAGGCTTGACAGCCACCTGTCAGGAATGCTTTGATGGTGTTTCCTGCTTGGCAGGGGGTTGGACTGGATGGCCCTTGTGGTCTCTTCCAACTCTATGATTCTATGATTCTATGATTCTATGATTCTATAAATAGGTACCGCTCCAGCGGGAAGGTAAACAGCGTTTCCATGCACTACTCTGGTTCGCCAGAAGTGGCTTAGTCATGCTGGCCACATGACCCGGAAGCTGTACGCCGGTTCCCTCGGCCAGTAATGCGAGATGTGCGCCGCAACCCGAGTCGTCCACGACTGGACCTAATGGTCAGGGGTCCCTTTACCTTTACCTAAAATGACATTTGCCTGGGACCAGCATCATATAATGTAGGAAGGGGGTTAAAAAACTATTCTATTTTCTCAAGTTTCAATCAACACATTGTGGCTGGTTTTTTGAGCAGCTTTGGAACTGCTGTTGTTACACTATGTATTACTCTGTTTTATTGAATTTGCATGTAGCCATTTTACTGAATTTATAATTAAAATTTAATTTAGAAACAAACAAATAAACAAGGAAAAGTACATATGGCGCCTAAACTTTCAATTCATAGAGTCTTTTTCACAGTTTGTTTACATTTCGTATGACACACTATTGTCATAGTGTGGTGTAGTGGTTAAGAGCCAGTGTGGGGTAGTGGTTAAGAGCGGTAGACTTGTAATCTGGTGAACCGGGTTCGCATCTCCGCTCCTCCCCATGCAGCTGCTGGGTGACCTTGGGCTAGTCACCCTTCTCTGAAGTCTCTCAGCCCCACTCACCTCACAGAGTGTTTGTTGTGGGGGAGGAAGGGAAAGGAGAATGTGAGCCGCTTGGAGACTCCTTTGGGTAGTGATAAATATAGCGGGATATCAAATCCAAACTCTCCTCCTCCTCCTCCTCCTCCTCCTCCTCTTCCTTTTTCTTCATAGACATTGGGGAGAAAGAGGGGGAGGGAGAGATTGGGGAGATAATGATCTTTTGTTCTATTGCATAGGGTTTGTGCAGGGATTTTGTGTCAGCATCACATGGGCTGGTCCTTTTTTATATAAATATGTATTTTTATTGGCATTGCAAAAGATTGGAGCAGGGGTCAGCAAACTTTTTCAGCAGGGGGCCGGCCTACTGTCCCTCAGACCTTGTGGGGGGCCTGACTGTATTTTGAAGGGGGGAAATGAACGAATTCCTATGTCCCACAAATAACCCAGAGATGCATTTTAAATAAAAGGACACATTCTACTCATGTCAAAACATGCTGATTCCCAGACTGTCCGCGGGCCAGATTGAGAAGGCGATTGGGCCGGATCTGGCACCCGGGCCTTAGTTTGCCTACCTATGTATTGGAGGGTCCAGAGCTTGTTGGTTGCAGTATGGTTTGTTTGTATGTGCCAGGGGCAGGGCTTTTTTGGGTCAGTTTAGCCATATTGATTTGTATGCTGTTGGGGGGGGGGCAGGATAGGTCATTACGTATCTTGTTGTGTTATATATGTGATAAAGGGGAGCCACACTGGGGTAAACATGTCCTCGTGAAAACAATTGTTTCAAACATTACAAAAGAGAATTAAAATCAACAATGAACTAAAACAGGATTCAAACACCCATAAAGATTTTACATGACTGGACAGACCTGCCTAAAAGCATGCTTTTAGCAGGTGCCAAAAAGAGTACAGCAAAGTTGCCTTACCTGATGGCAATAGGCAGGGAATTCTAAAGTGTGGGTGCCACCACACTTAAGATAATGGCAAAAAACATTTTTGACTGTTGCCTAATGAGTTTCCATCTCTCTGCTGGCCTCCAGTCTTGGTTCCTCTGTCTTCATGACAGTTATTAACCTTGCCCACTTTGAATCTTTGTAGAAATGGCTGGAGACGTTATGTTCTTGCCTTTCTGAGTAAGCTGCCAATGGATGCCCAGAAATCTGTGCAGTGTGTTCCAGGCCAGCCATCATGTCAATGTCCCCGAACTCTTGCAGTGTAGCCTTGTCCTCCCGCCCACTCTCTCTTTCTTTAAAAAATAAATAAAACCCTTGTGGTTTATAATGGAACAGGGCATAATGGACCTCTTACGCTGCACTGCTTGCTTGGCGGTTTAGAGACTATCGTTAAAACTTTGCAGGAGACAGAAAACAGCAAAAAAGAGCACTGCTGGATCTGGCCAATAGTCCACCTGATCCAGCATCCTGTCCTCACAGTGGCCAACCAGATGCCCCAATGGAAAACCCTCAAGCAGACTCTGTGCAACAGCAACTCTTTCCTCCTGTGGCTTCCAGCCATTGGTATTCAGAAGCATTTCTGATTGCAGAGGCAGAGCATAGCCACTGTGGCTAGTATTTATATTTATTTATTGCATTTATATCCCACCTTTTTCTCCAAAAGCTCAAGCTGACATACACATGGTTCTCCCACTGCTCATTCCTTACAACAACCCTGCAAGGCAGGTTAGGTTACTAGCAAACTCGAGGTTAATCTAACCTCCTATAAGAGATACGGACACATACATAAATTGTAATAATGAAATGTATGGGGACACACATACACACTGCAGCCGGTACACTAATGTGTATGACACACCACTACGCCACACACTGGCTCACACTGGGAGCCATCAATAGCTTTCTGCTCCATGAATTTGTCTATTCTTCTTTTAAAGCCATCTAAAAAGGGGTTCTGCAGCCTGAGAGGGCTGGGAAGGGAGATAAGGCAAAATTGGGTTTCCTTTTCTGGCCAACTGCTGGGGGGGGGATACTGACTGGATTCCCCCCCCCCCTTCCATTTTTTGGGGCTGGAATTCAAGGCTTAAAGCTCTTCTTCTTCTTTGGCGATCACTCATAGCTGAGTAAGATTGTCTTCCGTGAACACAGTCTCAACAGTGAGTCCATAAGTGACTGTGGAGGCCAATTCTGGATCCACACGTCCTTCCACAGTGGGGACAGTGGTTTCCGGGTGGGAGTTGATCATGGTGTGGATTTGCTTTTATCTGCCCCGAGGCATAGGGCGGCCCCGATCCTCAGGTGACTCGCCTCTCCTGGCTTGGAGGCGAGCACTCCTCCTGCGGGAACTCAGTTCCCTTCGCCTCTCTGCCCTTCACCTCTGCAGCTCAGGAGAGGCTGGAGGGTTACCGGACCCAGAGGCAACCTCAGCTTCCCCTGACGGGGCTGGGAGTGGAGCACCTGCAGACAATGGGTCCTCCACCCCATCAGGAGCCAGAGCAGACTCAGCAGATGCCTGCACCTGAGGATCCAGCACAGGTGAGGCCCCTTCAGACTCAGGCCCCAGCCCCGGCTCTGCTGGTTCTGGAGGCAGGGAATCCTGTGCAGGCTGGGATCCCTCAGGTTGAGCATCTGAGTCTGAATCCCAGGCCATCACAGGAATAAAACATAGAGAAATTAAGGCCACACACACCAAAGCAGACAACCCTTCAACCAAACAACCCCCCAAAATTGGGAGGGTCGGGGGGTGCCTTGGTGGACGTCAAGGAGGTGTCTGGGGTCGTCAAGGTGCCCATGGACACCATGTTAGGAACTTCAGCCTTAGATGAATAGGACCCTTTTGCATAGGGAGGTCCCCCCAAACACAGCCAAGCTCTGCCCATGGATTCACCCATTCTAGCCTCTGCACCATAGGTCCACACCCTAAGATGTGTCAGGAGCTGCGCAGCCTTCCTGGCCTGGCTGTTGAGGATTTGTGTTTTGTTTCTCCTCCCTCCCATGCTTATTCTTTGATAAAATAAAATTCTTTGATAAAACCTGCTTCTTTGATAAGTAACTTGTCCTGGTCAGTCTGTTAAGTTTTTTCTTTCTCCCATAACTGCAGAGCTGATCAAGTACAGGTGACTGGTTGCCATCAGAGCTAATGGTTGGAGGCTATTCTGGGTAGTGAGTTGAAGGGAGCAAGGCTTTCTCCTACTCCCCCCTCCTGGTTTGAGTCAGTGCCACCAAGTTATATATGAAGGAAAGCAAAGGCAGTCTCAAGTCCACCAGGAGAGAGATAGTGGTTTGACATGTTCTCTGTGCTGAAACCAAAGCTATGGCTATGTCTCTTCACCCCACTAGAGACTTAATTTCAGAGGGGACTACAATATCTGTTGGAGGGCTAATGCTGTGAGACTTTCCTCAGTGCTGTAGCTATGGGGGACAGGACGGGGGGGGGGCAGAGAGCTAGCCAGGTTTTTTGCCTGTCTTCCCAAGTGATGTGTAAAAATTTTCAGAGACATCTTCCAACAAAACATAATAAAACATTAAACCTTAATATAACTTCCCTATACAGGATTGCCTTCAGACGGCTCAGGGGTTGGATAACTCCATACCCTCCAACATTTCTCCAATTTCTCCAATAGAGACATCCTAAGGAAAAGTGATCCTTCATGGATCACTGCCTTGTCATGGCGAAGGGGCTTGAATAACTCAGAGAAGCTATGAGCTATGCCGTGCAGGACCACCCAAGATGGACAGGTCATAGTGGAGAGTTTTGACTAAACGTGATCCACCTGGAGAAGGAACTGGCAAGCCACTCCAGTATCCCTGCCAAGAAAACTCCATGGACAAAAACAACAGGCATATAAAAGTTATAATACTGGAAGTTGAGCCCCTCAGGTCGGAAGGCGTCCAACATGCTACTGAGGAAGAGCGGAGGACAAGTACAATTAGATTCAGAGCTGATGAAGCGGCTGGGCCAAAGCCGAAAGGTCGCTCAGTTGTGGATATGCCTGGAAGTGAAAGGAAAGTGCAATGTGCAGGTGTGCGCCCTGGGGGCAGCCTCCAGAGGGGTGCCACTGAGGCTCCCAGCCTATGTATGTGTGTACACAAATGTGTGTGGGGTGTTTGTGTGCCAAACTGGGTCTTTGACCTGGGTGAAATAAAGCCTAGTTTTGCCCCTGCTTTCCATCTTATGCAGGGCTGTGGCATGGGGGGGGGACTGCAGGGGCAGTCACCCTGGGCACACTTTCCGGGCGGGAAGAAGGCACTGCTCACATCACCCTCCCCGCGCCAGCCCTGCACTGCTTTGTGAGGCTGGGATCTGATCTTCTCACACTGCCATGCAGTCTTTGATCACAGCCTCACTCCCAGGGGGCTGGGATCAAAGGGCACGTGGCTGTTGTTATGTATGCAGACTGATAGGGGTTGTTTAACCACCTAACTGGGTCCGCCTTCTGGTGTGACCCAACCAATCAAAGAAGAGCTAGGGAGGCGAACACCCAATCAGAAGTAGTCTAATTAATGGGCAGTTGCTTATCAGGTGAGCTTTGGGCGTGTTCTGCAGGCCTTTTGCCAGAGTCTCACTCTGTATGGGTTTTTGGTATGTTGCTGTTTTAATTCTTATGGAACCCAAATAAAGGGATTTTTTGAACCATGCTGACTCGGCCTCCTTCATAGCAGAGAATTTAACAGCTGTTATGTCCTTCTCATAGCAAAGCAGGGCTGGTTCTGGGAGGTTGGAATGAGAAGGGCACATGGTGTCCTTCTCACGCCATCCTTCCCTAGCCATTTTGTGAGGCTGGGATCTATCCATCCTTGCAAAGCAGCTTGGGGAGGGTGTCACACTGGCAACAAGGACTGGGCTGGCACGCAATGGCCTCCTTTCGCCTTCCACGCCCTGCCCCCCCCGGCACATGCGCAGGTGTGCGCACTGGGTGTAGTTAAAGCATGCACCACCACTGGTGTTATGTTCAGTCTGTGTATACTGTGTGCAAATAAAAGCATCCATGACAAGCCTCCAGTGACCTTTATTCTAAGGTTACCAGATTTTTTTCCACTGAATCCAGGGACACTTTTCAACTTCCCACTAAATAGACAGATTTTGTCAGGGGACTGATTGGTAAATCCGGGGACTGTCCCTGGGAAATGGGGACGTCTGGTAACCTTACTTTATTCCAAGGAAACCAAAGCTGGGGTATGCACTGGCACCACTGAGACCTCTCAGCACAGCTTCCTTAACCCCCTGCAGTACAGTACCAGCAGTATCAGCAGAGGTTAACCAGCAGAGGGAGCCAAAACCTATTTTCAGGAAGGAAGGAGCTGCTTTTTCTGACTTTCTATCAATGCCTCAAATCAGAAAAGCATGGCCAGAAAAGGGCAACCAAAATGATCAAGGGGAAGGAGCGACTCCGCTATGACAAAAGCCTGCAGTATTTGAGGCCTTTTGTTGTTGTTTAGTCGTTCAGTCGTGTCCGACTCTTCGTGACCCCATGGACCTTTGAGGCCTTTTAGTTTGGAGAAAAGGCAAGTGATAAGTGAAATGATAGAAATTCATGACGTTATGTGTTAGGCATGGAGAAAGCAGACAGAGAAAAGCTTTTCTCCCTCTCTCAAAGCACCAGGACTGATGGACATCCACTGAAGCTGAATGTTGAAAGATGTGGGACAGATAAAAGGAAGGACTTTTTCATGTGGCACACAGTCAAACTATGGAACTCATCCTGTGGGAGGCTGTGATGGCCACCAACCTGGACGGCTGTAAAAGAGGATTGGACAAATCCATGGAAAGGAACTGCTATAGCTCAGTTGGTAGAGCATGGCTTCAGGGTCGTGGTTTTGAGCTCCATGCTGGGCAAAAAATATTCCTGCATTGCAGGGGGTTGGACTAGATGATCCTTGAGGTCCCTTCCAACAATTCTGTGTTTCTGTGATAAGGCTATTAATAGGTACTTGTCACGATGGTTATGTTTTACCTCTATGGTCAGAGGCAGAAATGCTTCTGAATAAGAGTTGCTTGGAGCCAAAGAGCGGAGAATGCTCTTGTGCTTGGCTCCTGCTTGATGGTTTCTTACTGGGGCACCTGTTTGGCCACTGTGAAAACAGGGTGTTGGACTAGATGGACCAAAACAGGCAGGCATCGACTTCTAACCACCGAGGGGCAGAGGTAGGTAATGGTGTCCCAGACAGGCAGGGAGTCACACCCCAGAGACAGGGGTTGAAAATCTGAAGTGCCAGCGACAGGAGAATCATCCAGCTCCCTTCAACACTGGCTGATGGGAGTTGTAGGCCAAAAGCCAAAAGATCCGGAGGGCACCAGCTTGTGGAAGGCTGGCACAATCCAAAACAAGGAGGGAAGGAACTTTTCAGTATGGAAGAAAGGAGCCCAGCTTAGCCAGGCAAAGTCATCCACTCTGGCGGGGTGACTTGCTCAGGCTGAGAAGTTTCTGAGGCATCAATGTGCATGATGTTCATCTGGCATGAAGACTCAGACTGTTTAGACACAAGTCTGGAGTGTACCAGGTCCCAAACAAGTGGTGCAGCAATTAAAAAAACACACCTGCTAGCACCTTTGCAAAACTAAGCAGGGTCTGGCATGGTTTCACATTGGATGGGGAACCAGATGCTGAGATTCCTGCATTGCAGGGGGGTTGGACCAGATGCTTCAGGGTCCCTTCCAGCTCTACAATTCTATGATTCTTTGGGAACTGGGAATGTTGGGCTGGGTGCCCCTGATACCTCTGGCCACTGTGATGCAGGGAGAGAAGCCATATTGGCCGTCAGAAGCTGATGGGGCTTGGAGCGGGACATTTTTAGGGACAGGGCTTGGCTTTTGTGGGTCATCTGATGGACTGCTAAGCTAGCTGGCAGGGCTACAGTTGCAGCCTAGGTGGTGCCTTTAAAGCACTGAGCTTAACCTGCAAAACTTGCTGTTGGTACACACTGACACACTCACATACACACAGCAGAAATGGTCAGGGATGATGTCTTCCATCAGCTTCAGCCGGTGGCCAGCTGAGCAGGGATAGCTTAACTTCTGTTGTCTATGCTCTGATGACCTCTATGTTAGATTTCTGTAATGCACTATAGGTGGGGCTGCCTCTGTCAATGGTTCGGAAACTTCAGCTGGTGCAGAATTCAGCTGCCAGGTTGCTCACTGGGGCAAGATGGTTTGAGCATATTACACTGATCTTGTTCTGACTTCACTGGCTGCAAATCAGTTTCCAGGCCCAATCCAGAGTGCCAGTTTTGACCTATAAAGGCTTAAACAGCTCAGGACTGCAATACCGCAAGGACCGCCTTTCTCCATATGAACTGCCCCAGACCCTGTGACTGCCCCAGACCCAGACCTGAGGCCCACTACAAGAGATCTGGAGGGTGAGTGGTGCAGTGGTTCCCCATTTGTGGAATGCTCTCCCCAAGGAGGCCCGCTTGGCAACTACTCTACATATCTTTATGCACCAGGCAAAACATTCCTCTTCTCCCAGCTAATCAAACCACCTGTGGCCTTTTAATCTGTGTAGGGGAGTATTGTTTTGATTTTGTTGTTATGTTATGCATTTTTGTGTTTTTATATTGTAAACCATCCTGTGACCCTTAAATGAAGAGCAGTATAATAAATAGATAGATGATAGATAGATAGATGATAGATATAGATAGATAGATAGATAGATAGATAGATAGATAGATAGATAGATAGATAGATGATAGATAGATATAGATAGATGATAGATAGATAATAGTGCTGTTTACAACCTCTAGGAAGTATTCACTGGCAAATAAGAGAGGTCATGCTAGGAAGGCAACTTTTGAAGCTTGAAAGGGCTTTTGCTTATCACTTCTGATCAAAGATCAAAACCAGACCAGACATTCGTATTTGCAATTTATTTCCTTTACTGTATTTCCCAATTGTGTTCCTGCGCATATGCGGAAAGCAATGTCTTCAGACTTGCAAAGGCTGAACAGCAGATCTGTGTGTTTGTTATTACCCTCTTGTGTACTTCTTGAGCCAAGTGAACTCTGCAAAGGCTGGATTTTAGACCTGAGCTACGGAACAAGATTAATCTCAATCAATTTGCAAAGCAGTTGCAGGTGAAGTTCTGTTCACCTTGAGCAGCAAGAATTTGGCAAGGGCTTCCTGATATTCAGTGCGTCTTCACAAGCTCGTTCATTTGCAATTGAGCTGAGCTGTGGAGATTTCTATCCAACGTGCAGAAGGTGAGTTTCAAAACGCACTTTGCAATGAACTCCTTGTTCTTTTCAATAAGGTTTCCATGTTCACAAGTAGGGCAAGCACCTGAGAGCTGTCTGTTGTCAGAAATTACTTGTTGCTTTTGCTCAAAACCAGTCACATAGACCAGGTTGCTCACTTACTGCAAGTGGGTTCACTGGGTGGGGAGCGAGGTTTGATGGGTATGGCAATTCAGAAGCAAGATGATTAAAATGCAATCTAAGGTATTTGCACATTTATAACTGGCTGGCAAGGAAGAGGAATGTCAGGACATTCTCTGGTTTTGGAGCCTCAAGTAGTTGCAACTGGAAATAGAAAACAAAGCAACATAGATCTCACAGAAGGCAATTCTCAATCAGAATGGTGTTCTCTCTGCTACAAGATAAAAGGGAGCTCTAAATGAGAGAGGTCTGCTTGCTGTCACTAATTCTTCTGAAGTGCTGGATCTGAGGAGGAGGCTGCATTAATAGAAAGGAACCACAGATATAAAAATTTATTATGAGGCAGCCTGTCTAATATGGATACGTGATTGGATATTATTAAAAGAACCAGATATGTTAGAGTTAGAGGGATTCAACAACAGACATAGTTGGCATGAGTATTTATGGCAAGGAAAAGTGAAAATACACAAAGAATTCCTGACTCATATATTTAGAAAACCCTTATGGGAGGTCTGGTCAAGAAATAAAAATTTGATAGAACGAAAAACACCGAGGTGGTTATCTCCGACTGAGATATTAACGATCAAAAACAGGAGTTTAGAGGGAAATTGGATAACTTATGACGAATTATTAGTAGAGACAGAAAAAGGTTGGAGAATAAAATCATATGAACAAATATGCAATAAATTAACGGGATGGATCCAGTACCACCAAGTGTATGGTTTATTTAATGAACATAATAAAGAATATGGTTTTGAAAGGGATAAGTCCAAATTTCAAATAGAAGTGATAGAAGGGAAAACTAAATTATTGTCAAAAATGTACAATATACTGGTGGACTGGTTTACCATGGACGAGGAAATCAAAGAGTGCATGATAAAATGGGCCATAGACCTTGGTCACAACATCATGTTTGAAAGATGGCACAAATTATGGAACCAAAACATTAAATTTACAGCCTGTATACTGCTCAAGGAAAACATCATGAAAATGATGTATCGATGGCATATCACACCCACCAGAATAGCAAAAATGTATAGAAAAAGGACAAAAATTGTTGGAAATGTATGGCAGAGGAAGGAAACCTCTACCATATGTGGTGGAAGTGTGAGAAGGTAAAAATATTCTGGGATTCCATATATAATGAGCTCAAAAAAATATTAAAGTACAATTTCCCCAAAACTCCGGAAAGTTTTCTTTTAGGAATGGTAGGAGGAGAAATTAAAAGAACGGACCACAAACTGTTTTTGTATGCAACTACCGCTGAGAGATTATTATGGGCCCAAAAGTGGAAGAGCAAAGAAGTTCCAACGGTGGAGGACTGGAGGGTAAAATTGTTTGGCTATATGGAATTAGCTAAGTTGACAAATAGAATAAGAGAGCAAAAAGACCACCAGCTTCAGTTAGAATGGGATAAATTTATTGAATATTGGAAGAAACATCATAAGGAAGGAAATACATTCACAGGGTATAAAAATGTACTTACAATATAAATATTAGAAGTATTCAAGAATAACTTTGGCGTAGAAAAGGAATTTAGGAAATAGAAAGCGTAGGAAAGAAAAAAGAGTAAATAAAACCAGGGTGAAAAAGGAGGGAAGTCCAAGATGCTCAAAGGAGCAATAGGAGATTGGTGTAGGTACGAAAAACGGACACTGGGTGTAGGGATAGAGGTAATTAGTACTTTGTTGGACCATATGTTATATTGTATGTTAGTTTGTATAGGAAAGCTATGTTTTTGTATATGTGTTAATATATTAGTAATATGTGTTTAAAAACTTTAATAAAAATATCACAAAAAAAAGAAAGGAACCACTCAATCTGTCCTAAGGGCCTCTGCTGTTAGGAAGGGGGCTGGAGTGTGTGAGCTAAGTTTAAACTTCTGGGTGAATTATATCATTATTCATCTTTCAATGGAAAATCCATTAGAGGCAAGAGCTGGGCAGGATATAGATCTTGCATTAAGAATATAAAAAGAGTGCTGCTAGGTCAGGCCGAAGGGGACGCTGGTGGTGCTGTGGTCTAAACCACTGAGCCTCTTGGGCTTGCTGATTGGAAGGTCGACGGTTCGAATCCCCGTGACGGGGTGAGCTCCTGTTGCTCGGTCCCAGCTCCTAACCACCTAGCAGTTCAAGAGCACGTCAAAGTGCAAGTAGATAAATAGGTACCACTCCAGCGGGAAGGTAAACGGCATTTCCGTGCGCTGCTCTGCTTTTGCCAGAAGCGGCTTAGTCATGCTGGCCACATGACCCGGAAAAACTGTATGCAGACAAACGCCGGCTCCCTCGGCCTGTAAAGTGAGATGAATGCTGCAACCCCAGAGTCATCTGCAACAGGACTTAATTGTCAGGGGTCCTTTACCTTTACCTTTAGGTTAGGCCGAAGGTGACCAATGTCACTGTGGCTAACCAGATGCACCGATGGGAAGCCTGCAAGCAGGACCTGAGTGCAACAGCAATGGCCTCAACTTGTGATTCCCAACAACTGGCATTCAGAGGCAATAGTGGAGATAGAATGCAGCCCACAGGGTTAGTAGCCATTGATTCACCTTATTTTCAATGGATGTCAAATCCTATTTTAAAGCCGTGCAGGTTGGTAGCCTCTTATGGGAGCTGGTTTCATAGTTTTAACTACACACCACATGAAGGAGGTCTTTCTTTTGTCTGTCCTGAATTTTCCACATTCAGCTTTGTTGGATGACCCCATGTGGGTTCTTGTATTATGAGAGAGGGTTTATCCACTTCCCCCCACATGATAATAATAATAATAATTTTTATTTATACCGTGCCCTTCCCAGCCGAAACCGGGCTCAGGGCGGCTAACACTGATAAAAATTACAATAAAATATAAAAGAAAGAAAAAATACAGGTTAAAATACAATTTAAAATTTAAATGCAGCTTCAATTATCGCCCAAAATCAAAACCATAAGGGTTTGTTTCATTATTATTATTATTATTATTCCTACAGTCCCTCCACCTTTGAGAAAGTTTACTAGTCTTATTAGCAGCACAATCAATCATCACTGTTGTGATTTCCCCTCCCCTCAAATTTATTCACATATTTCATTGCAGGAGAACTTCTAAAGTTCAGTTTAGGTCAAGATTTCCAGGGCAGTGCAGATCCCCTCCTTTCTCTTCCAGCAAAAGTGTGTGTGTGTGTGTGTGTGTGTGTGTGTGTGTGTGTGTGTGCCCCCCCCCCCCCCCGCAAATCATAGTGCATGAAAGCTTGTCCAAAATGCTTTGCGACCCCTGCGGTCAGATGCAGCTCAGCATCCTCCCTCGTAGCTAAGAGAGACAGACACTTTAAATCCGTTTTAGCTCATTCAAGCTGAATAAACTTGCGGCGTGTTTGTGCCAAGCGCTATAAATGGGACTGCAGAATTGTTCCTCAGAGAGGCCTTTGAGCTCCTCACTCAGAGTCATTAGTGACTGCCTGTTGCCATGTCCCTTGATGCTCCTAAACAGCAACAAGGGTGGGGTGGGGTGGGGTGGGGGGTGATGGCATTCAAGCTGCAATGAATTTACTTCCCTCCCCCATGACACCCCTCTGCAAAGTTTGAGGGTGCACATCCTCTTAGGTTTCTCCGGGCATGCAGCTAATCAGTGAATATTCCATTATTCAGCATCACTGCATAATATCCAAAGGCTGTGCAATAGCATTCGGGATTATATTTGATGGCATCTGATAGGTGCTATTGCAGCCCCATGGCAATTTCAACCTCATGCCTGGTTACCGGCAGCAGGGGGAGGGTAAGTTTCATTGAAAACAGTTGGTTTAGGACTTACTTTTGAGTAAATATATCCAGGATTGTGCTGCTAGACAGTTTTGGATTAACTCCATCCATTCAGTTGGAAATATATACATATAGAACTTCGGTGTCAAAGTAAGATGTTAATATCTGAGACTGACATCAATGCCCAAATTGCAAAATACAGTAACATATGGTAGATTTTAAATTTGATGCAATTCCATTTCAGCTCTTCTAGGTACTTGGTTCAGAATGAAAACAGAGTGATAACAGGTCAAGTCTTGGGCCCGTTGTTTTTCAGTGTCTTCATAAATGACTTGGATGAAGAAATTGAGAGGATGCTCATTAAATTTGCAGATGAGGGGTAGCTAATCCCACAGAACACAGAATGAGAATACAAAATGATCTTAACAAATTGGAGAACTGGGCCCAAGCTAACAAAATGAATTTCAGTAGGGACAAATGTAAGGTTCTGCATTTAGGCAGGAAGAACCAGCTGCACAAATATAAGATGGGGGACACCTGGTTTACTAGCAGCACATGAGAAAAGGATCTAGGGGTTTTGGTGGACCACAAGCTTAACTTGAGTCAACAGTGTGATGCAGCAGCAAAAAAGCGGGTGGCGCTGTGCTCTAAACCACCAAGCCTCTTGGGCTTGCTGATCAGAAGGTCAGCGGTTCGAATCCCCGTGATGGGGTGAGCTCCCGTTGCTCTGTCCCAGCTCCTGCCAACCTAGCAGTTCAAAAGCACATAAAAGTGCAAGTAGATAAATAGGTACCGCTCCAGCGGGAAGGTAAACTTGTTTCCGTGTGCTCTGGCTTCCGTCACGGTGTCCCATTGCACCAGAAGCGATTTAGTCATGCTGGCCACATGACCCGGAAAGCTATCTGTGGACAAACGCCAGCTCCCTTGGCCAGAAAGCAAGATGAGTGCCACATCCCCATAGTTGCCTCTGAGTGGACTTAACCGTCCAGGGGTCTTTTACCTTTACCTTTTACCTTATTCTGCCTTGGTCAGAACACACCTGGAATACTGTGTCCAATTTTGGGCACCACAATTTAAGAAGGATGTTGACAAGCTGGAACATGTTCAGAGGAAAGCAACCAAGGTGATCAAGAGTCTGGAAACCAAGCCTTATGAGGAACGGTTGAAGGAGCTGGGTAAGTTTAGCCTGGAAAAAAGGCAACTGAGAGGAGATATGACAGCAATCACACAGAAGAGGGAATAAGCTTGCTTTCTCCTGCTCTGGAGGGTAGGACCTGAACCAAGGGCTTCAAGTTACAAGAAAAAAGATTCCGGCTAAACATCAGGAAGAACTTTCTGACAGTAAAAGCTGTTCAACTGTGGAATGGTCTCCCTTGGGAGGTGGTGGACTCTCCTTCCTTGGAGGTTTTGAAGTAGAGATTGGATGGCCATCACTCATGGATGCTTTAGCTTAGATTCCTGCATTGCAGGGAGTTGGACTAGATGACCCTTGGGTCCCTTCCAGCTCTACAATTCTATGATTCTATGAACTCTTGTTTCAGCCTTCCAAAACGTCCTTCCCCACCGCCAGCTGATGTGACGATGAGTTGTGATATTTTGGTGGTAAATGGAAGATATAGTGCACATGACCAGAGGAACTCTTTTCCTCATATCAAACTGATCTTTTTTTTGAGAGAGAGAGAAAATTGTTTTTATTTAAATAAGTTTACATCACAAAAGCTTACAAATCGAAATCCATTCCACATGCCTATAATATTATTATACAGGTATATGATTCCTATAAAGGTTTACATATCAAACTGATCTGACCACACCTGAGTGCGGGGTTGGAGTTTTAAGAAGGACATTAACAGACTGGAACATGTCCAGGCAAGGATGGCAAGATGTCTAGAAACCAAGTCTTAAGAGAAGTAGCTGGAAAAGTTGGATATGTTTGGCCCAGAGGGAAGAAGATTAAGGGGAGACATGATGAAAGCTGCCTTCAAATTTCTGAAGGGCTGTCTGTCATGCAGAAACTGGAGCAGGCTTGTTGTTTGTTGCTGCAGAGAAATCAGGAGGGAGACTGCAGAGAAGCAGATTTTGGGCTAAATATTAGGGGGAGTTTCTGATGGTAAGGGCTGTCTCATAGTGGAGCAGCCTGCCTTTGGAGATGGATGGACTCTCCTTCACTGGAGATATTTAAGTACAAACTACAGTTGCAAGATCCTACATTGAATATACTTCACTAATCCAGGGGTTGGATTAGATGATGTCTAAGGTCCGTCAGATAATTCAACATCCTCCTTCAGAAGCTGGTGGAGATCAGGCCACATGCAACAGTCAGAGGGCAGCCTTGTGCAAAATGTCATGGTGTGCATTGCTAGGGGGCATTATAAGCATAGACCAGTGCGCTGTAAGAATGTAAGAAGAGCCTAAAGGATCAAGCCAATGGTCCATCTAGTCTAGCATCCTGCTCTCAGTGTGGTCAACCAGATGCCAGTGGGAAAGCAGTTATGGCCTCCAACCTAGATGGCTTTAAAAGAGGGTTAGGGAAATTCATGGAGGAGAGGGCTAGTCCAACCCCTGGATTAGTGAAGTATGTATCTGCAAGCAGGATCTTGCAACAGTTGGAGGTAGAAATGCTACAGAATACCAGTTGCTGGAAGCCACAGGAGGGGAGAGTTGCTCTTGTGCTTGGGTCCTGTGGGTTTCCCACTGAAGCATCAGGCTGGCCACTGTGAGAACAGGATACTGGACTGAGTGGGCCAGAAGGCTCCTCTTAGGTTTTTATGTTCTGAACTGACAAGAAGCACCTGAGCACAAGAGCAATCCTCTCCCCCCTGCAGTTTTCAGCAACTGGCATTCAGAAACATTGCTAGCTCCAACCATGCAGGCAGGGCAGAGCCATTATGGCTAGTAGCCATTGAATGTTGCAGGATGTTAAAGTGACTAAGAGCAAAGTGCCCTCTGTTATCTCAGAACAGGAACCCAGTCAGACAGGTGAGGTACAAATAATAATAAAATTTATTATTGTTGTTGTTGTTGTTGTTGTTGTTATTTCCTTGTCTACTGCCCCTGTTTGGTTTTCAACTGTCTGAGAAAATGAAGCATCCGTCGGCATGGATGAAATTCACAGCCGTTCCAGCAGGCCAGTCTGCCCTTGCCTCTTCCCACGCTCAATTGCTAAGCAACACGTGTGAGCAGGTTCTTCGTTTCCTGCAGTCAGGAAGAGGCTGGCCTCTCATATGACTTAATAGAGCTGCCTTGAAGGGTGGCCTGCATCCTCCCACCTGCCACACACTTGATTTCACATCCCAAGTACAGCTTAGAGATGGAAAACATTGTATGCTTGTGGCCTGGACCCATCACTGCTGCTGTGACTGGGTCCTGGAATTACAGTGTGTGGCCAGTCAGAAGTAGGGTGGGTCTTTGGCAGCTTAATTCTAGGGGTTCTCTAAGTGGGACAGCTCCTAGGGTGATGGCTACAGGGTGTCCATCAAGATACACTGAGTCCCTCTCATCAGCTGCCATCATGCCTGACCATTGACTATGCTGGCCACAGCTGGCAGATGCTGGAGTCCATCAACAGGCTTTGAAGGCAAGAGCACTTCCCCCTTTTACAGTATGACCCCCAACATCCAGTCCCCAGGGGCAGACTGCCTCTGGGTCTGGAGTTTCCACTGAGCCAGGATGACTAGTAGCTGCTGAATGTGTCTCAAAGCCAGTATAACCATACATTTTTGTATGTGAGTTCATGTAGAGAGCTGCTAGAATGTCAGGGGTGCTCCCCAGCCAAAGGAATGCACATGGCAGATAGTTAACTCCTTGTTGTCAAAACTGACACCCCTTCCACCAGCTTATGCAGTGCTTTTTTCTGGGGGGACAGGGGTACGCATACCCCTAAAGATTTTGTGAATCTAAGTTTGGCCTCATTGAGGGGCAGTATTTCAATATGAGTAGGAAAATGAGAGTACCCCTAAACTTTTTTTTTTTTAAAGCAAAAAAGCACTGAGCTTATGTATCTTCCCCCAACAGGCCACACACATGCAGCCAGAGACTACACCTGCATGGAAGCTGCCTCTTTTCTTCCCTCTTCAATTCTTTCCTGGGGCCCATAGGAGGTAGTTTGCTCTGCCTATTTGGTAATCCGGCACTGTTGGGGTGACTACTGGTCACAATGTCCAGGCTTCACCTCTGCTGCTGGAAGAAGTACGTACAAGTTGCTGGGAATTGCAAGCAAGGAGAATGCTGTCTGGGGGCATCATCTGGAGCAGGGATGAGGAACCTGTGACCTGCCAGATATTGCAAGATTACAGTGCCAATCATGTTTAACCATTAGCCACGCTGCCTGGAGCTGAGGGGAATTACATGGGTTACATAGGAAGCTTCCTTATTCCTACTCAGTTCATCAAGATTTGAGGAGCGCCAAGTTGGGGAAGGCTGTCCTAGAACATTTTGGGCCTACTTCTAAAGAGGAAGAGGTCCTGGGTCCAGGTATAGGCAATGTCCCCTCATTTTATATCAGGCTGGGGTTAAGGTGAGACTCTGTATCACTTACCAATCAAAGGGGCCAACATGACATTTCCCTGCAGTGCCTGAAGGGGTGCTGAAGCCTTGATTGCATGCAGCCCTTGACATCCCACTCAAGTTGCGTTCCAGACCTACGGTAGACTACTTTGTTTCCAGGGCAAGCTCCTCTTGTCTCCTCTTGTCAGGCATCTTAATCAACCCATTGGCCACCTTGCCACTTTCCCCAACCTACAGATCTGCTCCCACGCTAGCCTGTCACAAAACGGGAACAGCAGTTCTTGAGCTAGAATCCCACACCCAGTCCACTGCTGTATTGCACTGAAGTGGCCCTGAATTCAGTGAAAATGTGTCTTTCCAACCCCTGCTTCCCTCCCTATCTCATCACCCTTCTGAGTGGGACAAACCCACCCTCCTCCTCCTCCTCTAACTGATTCCTTTCTGAGCTTTTGGCAAAAGCATGCAAAAGCCACCCCGCTTCTCTCTGGCAAACAGCTCTTTACAGATTCAAAACATTCCCCCACAGCTCTTGAAGAATATATTTAAAAGGAGCTAAGAAATCAGCACAATCATTCTGTTGCAACCATTTTGGACTACAATGAGAGCTGCTGGAGCCTTCCTTTCAAATGCCACCACTGTGATATTCAGTCCATCTGCACAGGTCTTTCCTTCCTTCCTCCACAATTAATACCTGCCTTGTTTTAGATACCAGTAATTTGATAATGTTCATGGGTACTGGATACGCTTCAGTTGCCTCTACCCTGCTAGATCAGACCAATCAAAGGTCCATCTCATCCATTATTATGTCTCTAACTGGATCCTCACAAGCAGGGTATGAAGGCGACCACTTTCTATTGCTAGTCCTTGTAATCAGCAGTGTAGTGCTTTTGAACATGGGAGGTCTGCTTTCCCTCGTGGTGGGGAGATACCTTGGGATTCAGCCCTAAATCTGGATAACTACTTTTGCACAGCTGAGGCTAGTGTGCCAACTGCAGCCATTCCTGGAGATGTCAGATCTTGCTACTGTGACACATGTCTTAGTTACATCTCATTTTAACTGCTGCAACATGCTATCTGTGGGGCTGCCTTTGAAGGGTGCTCAGAAATGTCAGCCGGCTCAGAATGCTGCAGCCAGGCTATTGACTGGTGCCAATTAAAATTGCTTCCTTGGTGGCAGGTCCATTTCCAGGCATAATTCAAAGTTCTAGTTAAGGCCCACAAAGTCCCAGGAAACAGCTCAGAACCAGTTGACTTGGAAGATGACCAGCCGGCTTAAGAGATACAGGAGAGATCCATCTTTCTGTCCCACCAACACCCAAAGCCCAATTGGTGGGACTTTCACCGAGGGCTTTCTCAGTTCATGCATATGTACTTGGGTCCTGTCTGCAGGTTTCCCATTGAGGCATCTGGATAGTCACAGTGAGGACAGCATGCCGGGCTGGAGAGGCCATTGGCCTGATCCAGCAGGACTCTCATTGGCCACAAACCTGGGTGCCTTTAAAAGAGAATTTAGACAAAACCATGGAGAGAAAGGCTTATCAATGGCTACTACCAACAATGTCTCTATACTATGTCTCTATGATTGGAGGCAGTATATGCTTCTGAGTACCAGTTGCTGGGGAAAGCTGCAGAAGGGGAGATTGCTCATGTGAATTTGTGGGTTTCCCATTGGGGCATCTGCTTGGCCATTGTGGGCTAGGCCACTAACCTGACCTAGCAGCCTTTTCTTAAGTTCCTAAGGCCAGAACAGCAGCCTATAAATTTGCCTCTCTCCTTCTCCCTCCCTCCCTCCCTCCCTCCCTCCCTCCCTCCCTCTCTCTCTCTGCTGGCTGCAATTGTGGTACAGTCACCGTAGTTTCATGCCACCCCCTCTCCCCCATGCAGTGCTTGTGAACTTCTCCAACTCTCCATCATTTGTCCGCCCACCACTGCCATTGGCACTGTGGCTGGAAATGCCAATCTGCCTGCAAGCCCCCTTTTACAGTAATGGAAGGTTTGGCTGATTAATTCAAATCAGGGCCTGTGCATGTACGATTATGATCTGGACAAACTCTCTCTTCCTAGTTTCCTTGTCAGTCTCCTGGCCAAATGTTTGCAGTGTTGACATTCCCCAGCCAAATGCGCAACCTTTACTGTCTCTGGGTCATGCCTGGGGGTGCCCTCCCAGCCTCCCTAAGGGGCTCCCCTCCCTGCTTTTCTACCCATTTGCCTCCCTCTGCCCAAACATAATGGCCAGCCCCTGCAGGATTTCAATGCAAAAGGTGTGTTCAGGGAGATATGTTAGCTTGCTGGATCTATCCACCAAAGGAAGGGAAGTCAGCAGCGGGGCAACTCACCATGCAAGGAGAAACCTGTACTCCCCAAATTCCCTCTGGGACCTGCCCCTCCCAAAAAACCTACCGTATGGAATTTCCTGCCACATGAATGTGGCTGTAGTAGCATCTGGCTCCAATGGCTTTGAAAGGGGGATTCTTCCCTGCATTTGTGGGAGAAATCAGTGGTGTTTGTGGGCATTCCATAGCTGACACTTTCCCCTTGGAGCAGTTTGTTCGCAACCAGACCTCAATGGTGGGGTGGGGTTAGTGGATGCAACTACTGGCTCAGTTGAATCACAGTGCTAATCCCTCTATGGTCTGTTCAGTGGGCTTGACAGGGCAAGTGCAAGAAACTATTCCTCCATCCTTTTAGGCAACCCCCCCTGCCTCCCCCCACCCCTGCTGCAGCCTCTAGATTCCTCAGCAGCTCTGTTAAGGGTAAATGACAACGGTGCAGCTCCTGGCAGGAGCTCTGCTGCTCTTGGAGCCCATGCAAAGCCGCCAGCAGCATCAGAGGCTTGCCAAAAGGAGGTAAATATAGGACAAGGCACTGCAGCAAGGAGGGTGCAGCTGATGCCCTAGTCCATGCCTGCCAGGATCTTATTCTTATTCTTATTTTATTTTATTTTATTTTATTGAGGGGGGGGAAGACCCCTCTTTGGCCAACAAGGGACTCAAATGCAGCCAGGGTGTATGAGGAAGCTCAGAAAGTAAGTCAGCCATGATCAGGAGAGGGACGTCTGTGGGCCTTCCTGAGGTCCCTGGGGTGCAGACAATTCTGTGTTTCCTGAGCTGTTTGGGATGGGTTTTCCTTCCCCTTCCTAAGCCTTGATTCTTCCTGCCGACTCTCTCTCCTTCTCCGTCTCTCCCCCGCTCTTTCTCTTTCTTTCTTTCTCCCACCCTACTTCCCTCCCAAGGAACACACCACTTTATATGTGTTATTATTATAGCAGCCCTTTTTGCGTTATGCAACAGTGTGGCTTGGAGGCTGGTCTTCTCTCCCCGCCACCCCCTCCCCCGCCCCAGCAACCCACCACTTGCAAGGAGCTCTTTCTTCATCCTCCTCTGCCAACCTCGTGTCCCCCCCCCCCCACCTCCGCACGGCTTCTGAACTTTCGTCCGAGAGAGCTGGCGATTTCGGGAGGTGCCGAGAGTTTGAAAGAAAGGCTCGCGCACAGGGGGAGAGGGAGCGGTATGCCTTTTGCTCGAGATGCTGGAGAAAGACCCGCGAGCCGCGAGGGTCAGTCGGCGGATTGGGGAGCCGGCCAGGCCGTGTCACGCCAAGGAGGAAGGCGCCTGCCGATGTCCCCTTTTGGATGTGGCGCTAGCTCGTCAAGCAGGTGAATTGGTTTGAGCAGCAGCTGGGAGCCACTCGGGCTTTGCTTTCCTCCGCCCCCCCCCAAGTTTTCCTTTTAAGATAACCTTTTCTTTCGCTTCGCGGCATGGAGACACGGCGCGGTGGGAGCTTCTCCCGGAAGTAATGGATCCCAATAACCCGTCGGACCAAGAGGACGACTCTCGGGGTAAGGAGCCATTGGAGGGGACTTTTTTTTTTTTAAAGTAACTTTTCAGGTGCGATCTGTCCTATTCTAGTTGGGATCAGTTTGTGTCTCCGTAAGAGGAATAGGTGGCACCAAAAGTGCAAAAAGGGATAAGAATTTGGGAGGCAGCTGGCTGGATTTGGTGTCGGAATGTGCAGGCTTCCGGGCTTCATCAGCTTCTTCTTCAGGAAGTGCTGCCCTGGACTCCTTTGGGATATACATTCAACAAACAGCAAATGAACAAAAGTTCAGATACGCAGAAGCATTTCATTCCCAGCTCAAAGTTTTGGGTTGCTTGCTTTCCTCTGGCGCTTAAGGTGCTCTGGCTTTGGTCGGTTTTGTAATTTGGAATGAAGCTGAGTTAGGCAGAGGTTGTGGATGTTCTGGGAGCCTTCCTGGGAGGGATAAAAATATTGAGCTTGTGGCATCATAGAATTGTAGAGTTGGAAAGGGCCATGAGGGTCTCTAGTCCAACCCCCTGCAATGTAGGAATCTTTGGCCCAACGTGGAGTTCGAACCCACAACCCTGAGATAGAGAGTCCTATGAGCTACCATCAGGAACAAAGTGACTGGTTTCTGCCCAGAGGTGACAACCTGATCTCTGTCCTCACAGGCTGGCAAACTTTATATTCAGGATGCTGGTGTGTATATAATGATTCTACAAGAGAGCATCATGTGAGAGTCGGGACTTCTTGAGCACTTCCTCCTCCTTTCTTTTAAAAATTAAGTTTCTAGACCTCATGGCACTAAGGCTGTGCTTGGATATGGGTGGGTGACTGCACCTGAAATGCCTAAAACTGCGCTGGGGACCCCTAGGCTGCCTGCTTTCCCCAGGACTCCCTGTCTGGCCCTTGGAATTCTCCCCACACCTGTCTGTGGCCCTCCTTTGCCCTGTCCTCATGGATTTTTGCCTGGCTGGAATGTGGAATAATACTCCTTGCTTGTCTGGATGGAGAATAGAGAGAGGGGTGTGCATGTGTGTGTATAAAACAGTCTAAGGTACAAAGGCAAAATTAATGCCTGTTGTTCTGCCAACCTTTGCCTCTGTCGCTGCCCACAAACTAGCATGTGGCCCCAGGAAGGTTCCCCAGAATGGAATGTGGTCCTCAGGTTAAAAATGATTCCCCATGTCTGCTCTTATGCTAGAAAGATAGCTGGATGAGATACCCATTTGTGGGGGACAGGATTTAATGTCCCATGACTAGCAAAAGTTGAATAAATTACACAATTGTCTTAATTTGCATAATTTATGCAAGTTGTAGAATTTAGCGGTTTTTGGCAGAGAACATGGATTTTCTGGAGGCAGAATATTAATATGGTATGGTTGTGTGGGGTCCCCCACCATGGAGTAAACACATGATTTCTGTTTAAATTTCTGATGGATTGTCAGAAGTGGGGAGGAGACCAGCAGATTCTTACTGTGTTGCAATTGGTAGTTATTTGGTACATATTTTGTAAGCCGTGCGGAGCTTTTATGGGAATCATAGAATTTAGAGTTGGAAGGGACCCAAGGGTCATCTAGCCTAACCCCCCTGCAATGTAGGAATCTCAGCTAAAGCATCCATTACAGATGTCCATCTACTTAAAAAACCCCAAGGAAGGAGAGTCCACCACCTCCCAAGGGAGACTATTCCACAGTTGAACAGCTCTTACTGTCAGAAAGTTCTTCCTGATGTCTAGCTGGAATCTTGTTTCTTGTAACTTGAAGCCCTTGGTTCAGGTCCTACCCTCCAGAGCAGGAGACACCTCTTCCATGTGACAGCCCTTGAGATATTTGAAGAAGGCTATGATATCTCCTCTCAAGCTCCTCTTTTCCAGGCTAAACATATCCAGCTTCTTCAACCGTTCCTCATCAGGCTTGGCTTCTAGACCTTTGATCATATTGGGTGCCCTCCTTTGCACACCTTCCAGCTTGTCAACATCCTTCCTAAATTGTGGTGCCCAAAATTAGACACACTGTTCCAGTTGTGGTCTGACCAAGGCAGAATAGAGTAGTACTATTATTTCCCTTGATATGGACACTATACTTCTGTTGATGCAGCCTAGAATAGCATTAGCTTTTTTGCTATTGCATCACACTGTTATGTTAAGTTTGTGGTCCACCAAGACCCCTAGATCCTTTTCTCATGTGCTGCTAGTAAACCAGGTGTCCCCCATCTTATATTTGTGCAGCTGGTTCTTCCTGCCTTAGTGTAGAACCTTACATTTGTCCCTATTGTAAAACATTTTGTTAGCTTGGACCCAGTTTTCCAATTCCTTCATCCAAGTCATTTATAAAGATGTTAGACAACAATGGACCCAGGACAGAACCCTGCAGCACCCCACTTGTCACTTTTTCCCAGGATGATGAGGAACCATTAATTAGAACTCTTTGGGTTCGGTCAGTCAACCAGCTAAAAATCCACCTCATTCAACCCACATTTTACCAGCTTCCTTGCAAGAATATCATGGGAGACCTTGTCAAACGCTTTACTGAAATCAAGATAGACTATGTCAACAACGTTCCTCTGATCCACCAAGTGGCAATCATAAAGAAAAGTCTTCCTTATTGCCCTTTCCATGGATTGGTTGAAATAGCTGGAGAAATGCTGGGAGCTGCCTGATACCAGATCTGATCCTTTGCCCAACTGTCCTAGCTCCAGGACCTGGGAGACCTTTCCCATCACTTGATCAAAACTAACAAAACAAATTTCAACAGGGACAAATATAAAGTTCTACACTTAGGTAGGAATAGCTGAATGCACAAATACAGAATGGGGGCACCTTGCTTGACAGCAGTACTTGCGAAAAGGACCTAGGGGACTTAGTAGATCACAGGCATAGCCTCAGTCTACAGTGTGATGCAGCAGCAAAAAAAGCTAACATAGTTCTAGGCTGCATCAACTGAAGTCTAGTGTCCTAATTAAGGGAAGTAATAGTATCACTCTCTTCTGCCTATACCTGGAATACTGTGACCACTTCTGGATATCACAGTTTAAGGATATTGGTAAGCTGGACCAAGTGCAGAGGAGTGAGAGGTCAGGATGATCAAGAGTCTGGAAACCAAGCCTTATGAAGAACAGTTGAAGGGTATGTTTAGCCTGGAGAAAGAAGACTGAGAGGGGACAGGTTAACTGTCTTCAAATGCCCGAGAGTCTGCCACATGGAAGACTGAGCAAGCTTGCTTTCTGATGTTCCAGAGGTGAGGACCCAAACCAATGGATTCAAATGACAAGAAAGGTGATTCTGACTAAGCATTAGGAAGAACTTGGATGGCCATCTGCCAGGAATTCTTTAGCTGTAATTCCTGCATAGTAGTGGGTTGGACTAGATGCCCCTTAGGGGAACCTTCCAACCTTACAATATGATTCTGTGATATGGAGGGCCAGAACAATGTTCCCCAGCTGCCGGTAGCCATCCCTGCTTTGCACTCCCCAGGGTGCAGCAGAACACGGTATCAGGTTTGGCTGTTGCAGGAGAAACCGACTTTGCACTCCAAATGTGTGCACTCATTGCTCCCCCCCCCCATCCCTCACATATAATGTCAATCATGGCATACTTATATAATTGCCAACTATATATAGAACAAGTATTTTCAAGATTATTGTTGCTCGCCTGGCTTCAGAGAGATTTCTGTAAGAAAAGGTTCAGCTATGGAACATTTGCAAAGAAGTAAGAAGAGCCTTGGAAGATGATTCTAGGGGAAGCTTTAGAAGGAATCTCTCTGACTTCCCAACATGCTCTGAGCTGGGGTTCCGGATGAGATAGAGATCACAGAATCCTGCAATGCAGGAATCACAACTAAAGAATCCCTGACAGATGGCCATCCAAACACTGTTTAAAAACGTCAAATGAAGGAGACTATCTGAGGTAGTCTGTTCTACTGTTGAACAGCTCTTACTGTCAGAAAGTTCCTCCTAATGTTTAGTCAGAATCTCCTTTCTTGGAGATCTAGCAGTAGTGCTTCCGAATTCCAGTTGCTGGAGACCACAGTATGGGAGAGTGCTCAGATTCTGCATGAGGGTTTCCCATAGGCATCTGGTTGACCACTGTGAGAACTGGCCCATCCAGCCGAGCCTCCTGTTCTCACAGTAGCCAACCAGGTGTCTATGGGGAACCAACAACCAGGACCCAAGCAAAAGAACACTCTCCGCACCAGTGGTTTCCAGAGACTGGTATTCAGAAGTGTCACTGACTCTGACTGGGGAGGCAGAGCAGAGCCATCATGGCTGGTAGCCATGGATAGCCCTCTCCTCCTCCACGAATTTGTGTAATCCTCTTTTAAAGCCGTCCAAGTTGGTGCCCATCACTTCCCTTGGGGAAGCCTGAAGGCAGGATCTGAGTGCAACAGCATTCTACCCTCCTGCCATTTCCAGAAACTGGCATTCAGAAACACTGCTGCCTCTGACCAAGGAAGCAGAACATTGCCAATGGAAGCTTCCATTGCTGCTGAACTCAACATGATACTTCAGTCTTAGAAGGTATTCTGATTAAACAAAGATTCTAGAGGAAAAGAATACCGGTACATGGTATGGAAAGGGCAAAACCATCTCATCTCTAGACATCAGTCAAGGAACTTGTATGGCCCACCCTGCTCCAGCTGGGTGGCGCCCAGATGTTTTGGACCACACCTCCCACCACCACGAACCATTGGTCAGGCTGGCTGTGGATGATGTGGTCCAAAACATCTGGACAGCACTGATTTGGGGAAGGGAGACGGGTGGAGCTGTGATCTAAACCACTGAGCCTCTTGGGGTTGCCGATCAGACAGGGGTGGAGGAAGGTGGGGGCGATGGGAGCGCACCACCCCCATTACCGCAATCCCGGGGGGGGTTCCATCGCAGCTGCCCCCCGCCCGTGGTGGGCGCCTCACCCCTGTGGGGGGCACGCCACGCCCCCAGTATGCGTGCCATGCCCCTTTGGACTGCACGCCACACCCCTGGGACGCGTGCCAGCCCCGCCCCCGCCTGCTCCCTGCCCCCAGTGCCGGAGAATGAAGCTCTGCCACTGCAAACAGAAGGTCAGCAGTTCGAATCCCCGCAACGGGATGAGCTCCCATTGCTTGGTCCCTGCTCCTGCCAACCTAGCAGTTCGAAAGCACGTCAAAGTGCAATTAGATAAATAGGTCCTGCTCCGGTGGGAAGGTAAACGGCGTTTCCGTGTGCTGCTCTGGTTCGCCAGAAGTGGCTTAGTCATGCTGGCCACATGACCTGAAAGCATGACCCGAAAGCTCCCTTTGCCACTAAAGCGAGATGAGCGCCGCAACCCCAGAGTCGTTCGCGACTAGACTTAACGGTCAGGGGTCCCTTCACCCTTTACCTTTTAGCATCCCTATATTTCAACTGGAGAACACAATAGCGAATGATAAATCCTTTTTTGCCTTTTGGATTTTGAATAGTTGTGTCTGAAATGGGTGACTCCTGCAGATCAGTAATGCAGGCCTGCCTCATAGGAAACCTTTGTTCAGAGAAGCTTTTAAACATGCAGGTTCGGTGGCAACACTACCTGGCACTGAATCTGCAGGTTTAAAAGCATCTCTGAACAAAGTTCCTCACTTTGGTGTGACTTAACATGTGGTAAAGGGAGCTGAACTTTCAGGGATGTGATGAAGCTGGGGAAGGCATCAAAAGAGCCAAAAACTCCAGGGTTTGGGTACCAGGAGCACTACTATGGAACAATTTATACTCTTTCCAGCACCACCACACCACACAAAAAAGCTTAAGAGACTTTGGAAATGTTGGGAAAGGTTCATGATTTGTAAACTACCTCCTTACATGTTCGGTAGTAATTAGCAAAGAAACAGAAATTAGAAAATCCTTAGGTTTCTTTTAAGGCCATTGATCGAGGTGCCTGTGCTGCCACAGAATTCACAGAATGTCTTCAAACCTTCTGAGGGGGAAGGAATGTTGGTGCTCAGTGGAAGCCACCCTGAAGGAAGGGCTGCTTCGCCCAGAGGAAAAGTCTCACATGGGGACAGGGGGATTTGGGGGGCTTCAGATGGGGAAGCAGCACTGGGGGAGGGGAGGGGAAGTGGAGGAGGAACCAGCTACTTTGCCCACAACCTTTTCTTTTTTCAAGCTATGAAAAGGAAAGCTGAAGAGCTGCATGAAAGTATGAAATGTCATCGAGATTCAGCCAAATTTGCAGAATCTAAGAGTTGGAAGGGACCCAAAGGGCCATCTGGTCTGTTGCCCTGCAATGCTGGCATCACAGCGTAGGTTCACAGAACTGTAGAGTTGGGAGGCCCCCAATGGGCTTGTGCTGGTGGTAGGGACATATATGAAATGAACTGTATGTGATGAGGGCTGGTTTCCAAATGTGAGTTTTCTTAACCCATTCCGCTCTCCAAGATGAGACAAGGCAGCAAGTCTGGAAAGATCCAGAGATGAGAAGGATGGACGCTAAGGCTCCAGGACTTTTGTTTATGGATAAGGCCAGAAGTTGTTGTTGTTGCTTATTAAGAGGGTTAAGTGCTGTGGGTGGGGTAGAGAGAGAGAGAGAGAGAGAGCAACAGCTATTGCTGGCATCCATTTGGAGGCTCACCATTCAAGAGAGAGAATCTTGACCCTTGGCACTGGGCTGGTGGTCAGTTATTTTTAAGGATGGGGCTTGGATACATGAGAAGAGCAGACTTTTACTTCAGCCCCATTCTTGGCACAGCTCAGATGCCGTATGCCTGATATGCCGAGGGCCTTCTGGCGGTTCCCTCACTACGAGAAGCCAAGTTACAGGGAACCAGGCAGAGGGCCTTCTCGGTAGTGGCACCCGCCCTGTCAAAGAAAACAACAACTACCAGACCTTTAGAAGACATCTGCAGGCTTTTAGGGAGGCTTTTAGGGTAGTGGCACCCGCCCTGTCAAAGAAAACAACAACTACCAGACCTTTAGAAGACATCTGCAGGCTTTTAGGGAGGCTTTTAATGTTTAATAGATTATTGTATTTTAATGTTCTGTTGGAAGCCGCCCAGAGTGACTGGGGAAACCCAGCCAGATGGGCGGGGCATAAATTATTATTATTATTATTATTATTATTATTATTATTATTATATTATGCACGCATGTATCAGAGATCCTAGGCGGCTGAGGATGCTTGGAATTTCACTGCCTTGTCTGGGCCATGAAGAATGCACAAAGTGGACTTGCTTTGCACTGCATGAAGGTGCCTTTGGGGTTGGCTGAAATCTCCTGTGCAGACACTGCTTTATGCTGTCATTTTATTTTTATTTATTATATTTATATATCACCTTTTTCTTTCAAGGAGTTCAAGAAGAAAAGGCTAAGAAGTAAACTTTATACAAGTGCAGAGCAGAGTCCCTAAGGTGGTTGGATGGTGCCTTGTAAGCCTCCTTCCAGCATCTCCTGCAGGCAAACAGGTGTCAAACATATTGCTCTGCTTTCCTTTGGACCATATCAGTGTGGCAGAGAGGGGGGTCTTGTTGTCTGGGCAGCCCAAGACCTCCAGACACACAGCCCAGACTTGCACCCCTGGGAGGTCACTTGGGTGCTGCTAACACAGCATCCTGTCATCCTGACAGGCACAATCCATTGTCTATTGAGACAGATGGATGCCAACAAGATGGTCATTTATACCTGCTGTGCCCCCTTGCCATCCCCTTGCCTCTTACTGCCTCACTAGGAAGAGCCAGCCCATGATATTCTGCTTGAGGCAAAACATGCTGTCTCCCCCAGCAGATCCAGGCCTGCACCCCCACACCCTCACTGCCGTGCATTGCCTCTGACAGAGGAGGTGGATCATAGCCATCCTGGCTAGTAGCCATTGATTGCCGTTTCCTCTGTGAATTTGTCTAATTCTCTTTTAAAGCCATCCAAGTTGGCTTTTGCACAAAGGTAAGCCAGAGTATTTTGCTCCCTCCCCCTTTCTCTTTGTGGCATGTGGCCCCTGGAAAGTGTCCAGGAGGGAATGTGGCCCTCAGGCTGAAAAAGGTATCTTCTTCCTCTTTCTTTCATCTCTCTTGTTTGTTTGATGGCAGCAGCCAAGTTTTAGCTATGAATGAAAACAGCTTCAGGCAGCAACAGTTGTGTGAAAAGTAATTTTCTGCTGTAAACAGAGGTTGCTAAGTGTCCACATACAGTGCATTTCCTCAAAAACAACAACAGAAGCTGTTGCTTTTTTTGATTGAAGCCGCTTCGTGTTTTATTTTTATCATTATTATATTATTAAATGCTGGCTGCATGGGGAGCAAGTGTGGGTGAGAAGCTTTCGTGGTGCAGGATGCAAATTTCATGCCTCCCATCTTGTGACTCTTTCTAAGGGCCTAGCTTTCAACCTGCTCTCCCCCCTCCCACACCCCTGGGGCAATGGCAAAAGGAGCCACTTTGCAAAATTGGTGGTTGCAGTGGGAAGCAGAACTGCCTGGAGAGGGTGGAGGTCTGGAGGCACAGGCGGTTTTGGATTATGATTTCAGAGGGACAAAGAGGTCAAGAGTGTGGTAGGGAGAAGGATGAATAAGGGAGAAGGATTTAATAAAAAGGGACACCAGGGTCCTGTTGTTTAGTTGTTTAGTCGTGTCCGACTCTGCGTGACCCCATGGACCAGAGCACGCCAGGCACTCCTGCTCTTCCACTTATTAATGTTAGTTAAAACAATTACCAGATTATGGGGATAAAAAAGATGATTTTGCAAAATCCATCTTGTCTTGCTTTTTGAGCCCTTACAAACCTCAACTCGCTAACTTTAGTGGGGCTTCCTAACAGCATGACCCAGTGTAAGCCCCACTATGTTCCCATGTGCATGAGGGCTGCACAGCTGTAGTTCTGCTTCCTTCCAGTATGAAGATGTTGATCATTATTAATTAGTTAGCCATGTTGGCATCCATCTGTTGGCTTTCCATTTAGGTTTTTCATCTCTAGCTCCCATCTGAAAAGGGGGAAAAAAACCCGAGAAATAAAACAAGATAGCATGTTGATGTGTAAGTTGGCATTAAATATTTAAGGTCCTCCCTTGATACTCAGTGCAGTTGCAGAACAAGCTCTGCTTGGTATGCCAGGAGGAGAACTTCTTTAAGTCTGCAAAACTCCAGTTTTTGTGATGTTTACAGCCCAGCCTAAGTTTGTGGGCTGCAGAAGTATATTAAGAAGGATCTAACAGACATCTGCGGGAATGGAATTCACAAAAGGGCTTTCGCTCAGAGGTAGTGTATCTGCTTTGCATGTAGAAGGCTCCTAGTTCAGTCCCCAGTGGCATCTGAAACCTTGGACAGCCACTGCCAGTCAGTGTAGACAATATTGAACTAGATGGAGCAATAGTCAGTATATGGCAGCTCCCTGTGTTCCCATCTCACTACGTTCCTAAATCTTAAAGTGTGTTATTACCAAAGGACAAGATCACCAACCCACAAAGAACTTGTATAAGGCAGGTTACTGAGTTATTGTTAGCTGTGGAAGCACCATGAAGCACTCAGGAGTCAAACTTTGTTCTATGATGTCTTCCAGTTATTCCAGCTGCAGTCTTGCATAATTGCCAGGGGTGCCAGCTCATGGGGCCAAGCTGCTTTTGGGCCCCTCCAATATCCTTTAGGAGGGGGTCGCCCCCCAAAAAAATGTTGAGGGGGCAGAGGAGGCCAAGCATGTAGCTAAGTGCAGAGCCAAGCATGGCATGGCTTCAGTGGCCGGCTCTTCCTCTTCCTGACATGGAAGGAGGCCAAGTGTGAGAGAGGAGGAGCGGATGCCCATTGAGGCCACGCCACACTCAGCCTTCTCCCAATGATGCAACATTGTGCGCATCATGTCACAAACAGGCACTGCACATGACGCACAGTCAAATGCACACGACACCCCCTCCCTCAATCTTTGGTGCAAGTTGGCCCATCATAAAGCAGTCTTCTTACACTATCAAAATACACAGGAGGGATCACATACAGGTGAGAAGCCAGTGAGGAGAGTCAACCATACCTCTTTATACTAACTGGCTATAGACCAGTTAGCCAACTTCTCACCACTCGTGATGCTGAATTGTACCTCATGACTTGGCATTTCCACTTAACACAGAATATTAACTTCTTGATACTCAGAACACAACAACACAGATGAGGTCCAGGTTTTGGTGCCACACACTCCAGGCAAGACACACTTTCCTTAGTTCAGCCTTTGCCAGCCTGGTGTTTCAGTGCTTTTTTTCTTAACATTTCTTTTAAAAAATGTTTAGGGGTACTCTCATTTTGACTCGAGAAAAAAAATCACCATTTTATAGTTCAAATCGGGGAAAATAAATACAGTAAATGGACAAAAGTACAAAGAACATGCATTACCTCATATTACACGGCTGACAGCTGACAGCAACTCAGTTTTCATTTCTTAGTACAGAAAGTATTGATCGGATGTGTAGAGATCTTTCCTATTCTGATTAGTTCAGGACCGTTCTAGAATGTTTCTTTATTTGTGAAAGAATCAAGCAGAAGGATGTGATGTTTTTGGTTATTTCTCTGGGAAGCTGTGTACAGCTGGTTTAAACCGGTTCTGTTACCTTTCTGACAAGGTCATATTGACTATAATAGTCAGGCCAGGAGGAGCCCGGGTCTCGCTCACTCACTCACTCACTTTCTCTATTTCTTTGTTCTAGTGTTCTGTTTCTGTATGCTTAGTCTTTTAAGTGTAAGTTTTATTTTACGTGCTGCAACTGGATTTCTTATGGACGGTGCCAATCCTGAATGTGCTGGATTTGTGACCATTATGCTCATTTGCCTTCAGTAGCAGTAAAGCTCTGCTGGGTGAAGTACAATTGCCTTTGGTCTATTTTTTGGGAACTCGGCTGTACGTGTTTAAGTTTTTTCCTGCTCCCCACTTCCATGGGCGACAGTAACTTCCACATTGGCATGAGGTTGTGTGCACGAACATCTTCCTGATTCCTCTGCTTGCTGTTGGTGTCTGCCGCTCAGGAAACACTGGGAAAGGAAAGGAAGCTGCCATCGGAGGTGGTAACAATGAAACTGACCAATCACCATGCTAGATTCCAACTCCTACTTCACACATTAAACGCCTGCTTCCGTCTGAGACTCAGGAAACACCATGACAGGAAATGAGGCCTCCATCGGGGGTAGCAACGGAACTGACGATTCACTGTGCTAATTTTTTAATTTCTTCTCCCATTAGATTCACAAAATGTTTAGGGGTATGCGTCCCCCTGCGTCCCCCAAGAAAAAAAGCACTGGTTTTGCACGACAACTCCCACCAGCCCCTACCAGAATGGCTATACTGTCTACTCTAGCCAGGGGCAGTGCATCCTGTTTCACTGCCTGAGGGAGAATGTGAATGTGCCATCCTAATGTCACTGCTCTGGCACTGCCTGTTGAAGCGTCTTATACCTGGGTTTGTCTTGTGGCACCCATGAAGCAGCAGTGATGACTGGTCCTGGTGAGATCTCATGAGATTCCAGTGAAATCTTGCTGGAGGCTGCCACTGCTGCTGCCACTACTACTCCAGAAGCAGAGGGGTTGGGGTGGGTGAGGCATTCGTGGAGGTGCCACCTGAAGCAGCTGCCTCAGCCCTGACTCCAGCATGCTAGGGCCGAAGGGAATTGCAGTGCAAAAGCAGGGAGGGCGAAACAGAATAAGAAAGAAAGAAAGAAAGAAAGAAAGAAAGAAAGAAAGAAAGAAAGAAAGAAAGCAAAAAGCTGTTGTCAGATTTTACAAAATTTGGAAACATGTATTTGGAATGACAAGAGAATTTCTCATGTGTCTGGAGGCCACCAGAGCAGAGAGTGCCCTTGTGCTCAAGGCTTGCTTGCTGATTTCCCAATGGAGGCTCCTGGTTGGCCACTGTGAGAACAGGATGCAGGACTAGGTGGGCCATGGGCCTGATCCAGCCTCAGGGCTCTTGTTAGGTTCACCTTGGAAGCAAGACTGATCATTTGGAACTCTGAACTGATAAATTTGGAAGCATCCTTAAGCCCTCCCCTTTTTGCTGATGCCATGACTGATGTGAGCTCTGGCAGCTGGCCAACCATCCATGGTAACAGTGCTAGGCATCTGGAATTAAGCATGGAACAGTGTGCTCTGTGGCACTAAAACAGACACGAAGGTTTAATCCCCAGCATGGTAATAACGGATGCTCATCCTCTAGTCATCGTGGATCTATTCCCAGCTGTTGTGGTCACCCGCCATTGAGAGACCTGTCCCTCCATGACCTTTTGAGATGCTTAGGACTCGTTAGAGAAAAGGGGAATAAGGGGTGGAGATTTTATGAAATTATACATGGCATGGTGAAGGTGGATAGAAAAAAGTTTCTTTCCCTCCCTCATAAGGTTAGAACTGAGGGACATCCGATGAAACTAAGTGTTGGGAGATTCAGGGCAGATAAAATAAACCCTTTCTTCATGCAGTGCATAAACTATGGAACTCGCTCCCAAAGGAGACAGTGATGGCCACCAACTTGGATAGCTTGGACACTACCTTGTTTGCACCCAGGTGAGGGAACACCCTTAAATAAAAAACACAGAACCAAGAGAATTAGAGCAAGCTTCAGCAGATCTAGTTAGCTGGTTTTACACTCCAGTGCTAACTCATGATATTTACTTAGAATAACATCCTGGAGGGCCATTTGTGCAGTAAAGGAATGCAGTGTAGGAGTCATAAATTGCAGGCACACAAAATCAAGCCTGACACATTCTAGCCAAATGTTCAATACAATTAATAATGGAACATGTTTAAAATTTAAGAATAAAAAATAAAAATCTGCACCCTGGGTCTCTAATTCTTACATGAGCATCAAAAGAGGGATTGACAAATTCATGGAAGAGAAGGCTATCAATGGCTCCCGGCCATGAGGGCTCCGCTCTGCTTCCATGGTCAGAGGTTGCAATACTTCTGAATACAAGTTGCTGGAAGAAGCCACAGGATGCGAGAGTGTTGCTCATGAGTCCTGTTTGCTGGTTTTCCACAGGCATCTGGGTGGTCACTGATAGTTGTTTGTTTATTTGCATGCAAAACAAAATACATAGACGCAAGATAGAATAAATTACACAGTTATTAAAACTAGGCATACTGTCAAATAGAGAATTTCTACATTGAATAATTTAATTTTTCACCCCCACAGTTTCCTTCTTGAAGTTACTGTTCTAAAGGCAAAACAGACCACCTTTTCAGACCTGTTCCTCAATAGAAAGTTAGTCAAGTACCCAACTGATCTTTCAGTTGAGAAATTTAAATAATTGAACAAGGCAGCTCCTAAGTCCTCTTAAATAGGTCAAACAAATAGTGGGGTAAATTTTCAGACCCATGATCTCCATATGTAAGGACTCTCTCTTCATGGGGAATTCGGTGGTAGTGTTATTCGATTATAGAGCAGTGCAGAAGCTTTTCTCCATTTAACACTTGTAATGCCGTTTGCATAGTGGAGATGAGGAGATGAATGGGCAGTCTGGCATACCAAGGGGCACATTTTGACAGGACAGCAGAAGTGTGGTCAGCACATAAGAAATGTTTTACTATATGAAATTCATATAAGCAAGATGCCATTTTGTTTAAGGACAAAAGTACGAAGCAAGCTTTCTAGGAGACCACTGGGATCTTGCATCGGTTGGCAGTGAATACAGTGGTACCTCGGTTTAAGAACAGCCCTGTTTACGAACGATTTGGTTTACAAACTCCGCAAAACCGGAAGTAGTGTTCTGGTTTGCGAACTTTGCCTCGGTCTAAGAACGGAAGCCGAATGATGGAAGGGCACCGGCGGCGGGAGGCCTCATTAGGGAAAGTGCGCCTCGGTTTAAGAATGGTTTTGGTTTAAGAACAGACTTCAGGAACAGATTAAGTTCGTAAACCGAGGTACCACTGTATTTAGAGATCATCAAGCCCACACCATTCCTGAGATGATGGCTCACATTGTTTCCAAAACAGCCTGCGCTTTTCTTCTTGGGAGGGAGGGGAGGGAGGCAGAGGGTGAATGCACTGGCTCCTCCAATCTCTCATAAACTGTTTGGGATTTTGGAGCAAAATGTTCTTGCACCAAATAAATACAGGATTTTCCACTTAACTTTAATGTTTAATTCATCTTTTAAAAGAAAAGAAAAAACCGGGGAGAGAGGAGATGGAGAGAAGCAAAGGCTTTGATTGAAATTTAAGCTGCCTCTGGATTTTCCCGCAAGGGAATCACTCAGAAACTTTGGTTCTTTGAGCTGCAATTTGCTAGTGATGCATTACAGCCAATCATGCAATAATGAAACAGTTCATAGCTGTCCAGGGCTGACCTCAGCTGGGTCACATTGCTGCAGACATTTCTGTGTTCCAGATTCCAGCTGGCTGGACAGTCATCCTCTCTCACCAAGGACATGGGAGTGGAAAAAACTTTCGTACACCCTCACAAAACTTCAACAAGAAGGCACATTCCATGCTAGGGAAAATTAGGTAAAGATTTGAAAATAAAACTGCCAATATTCTAATAAAGGTAAAGGGACCCCTGACCATTAGGTCCAGTTGTGACCGACTCTGGGGTTGCGGCACTCATCTCACGTTACTGGCCGAGGGAGCTGGTGTACAGCTTCTAGGTCATGTGGCCAGCAGGACTAAGCCGCTTCTGGAGGCAGCAAGGCTTCTGAATACCAATTGCTGGAAGCCACAGGAGGGAAGAGGGCTCTTGTCATTGGATTTTGCTTGTGCGTTTCCCACAGGCATCTTCCTGGCCACTGTGAGGACAGGATGCTGGACTGGATTGACCATTGGCCTGATTCAGCAGGCTCTACTTAGATTCTGGTGTTCTTATGTAAAACTACAAATTCTGGGGTGTTTCCACACTTGATACCTGCACACTGTCCTGATGCATGGAAATGTTTACTACCATGAACATGTGATGTCCAAACCGTGTGTGTATGTGTGTGTGTGTTCAGTAGTCCCAGTGATCCAGGCAGACCGGGAGGCAAGGCAAGGCAAGGCAAGGCAAGGCAAGGCAAGGCAAGGCAAGGCAAGGCAAGGCAGTATTAGCACCTTGGAGAGAGACTTACCGGTAAGTGCAGGTTTCAGGACCATGGTTGGCAACACCCACAGCTGAGACAAACATACAAGTTGCCTCAGCAGTGTGACTAGGAATGGAGCAGTGATCTTCTGATCTCTCCAACTAAAAGGCCTTCAAATACTTGGAAAGCAGCTCTGTGTGGCCAAAAGACTTACATTAAAGGGTAAATAAACTTTCTAATATCTCTTTACAAGACTTATTAAGATAAATCTACCAACACGTGAGCCACTGAAAGAAAAAAGTGGCAGAAGCTAACGCTGAAAAAAGCATGACTCAGAGGCTATTGAGCATGGGTCAGCAAACTAAGGCCCGCAGGCTGGATTAGGCCCAATTGCCCTCTGGATCTGGCCCGCAGATGGTCCTGGAATCGCCGCTACAAACGGCGTGATCATTCAGGCTGCACCATTTTTTTGCAATTTCCCCCCGGGCATCATTCCCCCCCACACACACACTGCGGCAGCGCCTCCTCCCTTCCTCCTCCTGGCTTCTCCCCACCCTGCAGAGGAAGGGAGCTGGACTTTGATTGGTGCCAGCCAATCCGAAGCCTCTCGGCCCGTGCACTGAGGTGTGGCCCAAACTTACCACCTGCCCATCAGCCTCTCTGTCCATGGCCGCACTGTGGGCATCATGACAGGCACATTGCAGGGCTTCGGCTGGAGCTTGGCGTGCCTGCTGGCCTCATGCCTGGCACCTGGGAAAGCTGGACTGGAAAGGAGAGGTGGCGGCTCCCATCCGCAGGCAGAGCGGCAGAGGAGGAAGGAAAGCAGGGGGCGAGGAGGGGAGGGGCTGGGAGAGAGAGGGAGAGAGAGAGAAGCCCCCCTCTGCTGTGCACATGCACTCCGGCCCGCCACAAGGTCTGAGGGGCGATGAACCGGCCCCCTCCTAAAAAAGTTTGCTGACTCCTGCTATTGAGCATAAACAGGCAGACCCAAATACAGCTATTTTACAAAATATCCTTGCCCGGCTTCAAACCCTAAACCATATACAAGACCAACTGAAAACTCTAACAAAAGTCTTTAATGAGTTCTGGGTGCAATTGGCAGATTGGACTCATTTGAAACATTTTCACAGACCTCTCACAGCACTCTTAATCGTTGCCTTAATGATTTAGAATCTCAGCAAAGACTAAAGAACTTGTAAATTGAGACAGAGTTGTTCCACCTGGCCTTCGGGTCGGACACTTAAAGTCTGATGGTTTCCTCCCCCTGGTTTGTAATGGGTGCAAATGAATCGGCATTTTAAACTGGTTTTTAACTTGTATTTTAACCTAATTGGTTTTTATTCTATCGTGATTTTTACTGTTGTTAGCCGCCCTGAGCCCGGTTTCGGCTGGGGAGGGCGGGGTACAAATAAAAATTTATTATTATTATTATTATTATTATTATAAATTACTGGCCTTGAAAACCTGCAAAGCCAAATAGAGCTGGCAGATTACTTGCAACAGGTACCGGTATTCAAAGAGGTGCTCTCTCTGCCTGCTCAATGTCAAGTTGACATAGAACACATTTTCAAAATCCCAGTGAAAAGGCAAAGGACAGGTGTTTCCTCAAATATAGTAATTGTCAAGTTTGTGTGTGTTCAATATAAGAGATGAGCTCTTACGCAAATTAAGCCAAAAATCAATAGAGGCTCCAGTGAAGTGGGGACAGAAGAATGTTTCTCTCTTTCCGGACTTCTCCAAGGATGTGATTCAAGCACACTCTAAATTTGTTAAAACAAAAGCCCTTGCTAGGGCAAAGAATGTGAAATACTACATTCAGTTCCCGGCAAAGTTTTGTATTCAATATTCAGGTCAAACTCACAAATTCGACTAGCCAGACTTTGCAGAGGCATTCCTCACTAAAATTGGTGAACACCCTGGAACTGAAGCTTTGGATGACTCCATAAACTAATTAATGATACACTGTTGAAGACATTGTTTTGTCAATCTGGGCGTTCTGCCAATAGATTGGAGTGTAAACAGTCAGCAGTGAAAATCAACAACAAAAGAACGTTTTATATTACCTGTTTATTGACTTGTGAAGCAGCAAAGGTCACCACCACTTTTTGAATAAAAATATTAACAAGTCAGAGTCAAGCTGATAGGAAAGAAGGAGGAGGAAACTGCAAGCTCAGCCCACTCTGGAAGTCATGATTTCCCTTTTTCTGTTTCTATTTGGATTAATTTTTCTGTCTTTATTTTTCAAAACTGGTTAAGTTGGATAAGCTGCGCCCCCCCCCCCCGGTTAACACTAATGTAGTAGGGGATTTTTTTCTGTCTCTTCCTATTTTTGTTCTGTTTTTTGTCTTCACTTTTTTATCCTTTATTCCCCCCCCCCGCTCCTTTCAACAACAATAATAATGAAATTGCTTGATTAGGGTTATTATTATGTATATAAAGCTAAATTATATAGAGAGACACATGTAAGGTATTTGAGGTGTATGAATGGCAGGTCATATATATACCGGTTTATGTATACAAGAAATCTTGTAACAATGAATATTGGATTTACGACCAAGATAAGAGGGGCCAAAAGGAACTTAATAATACAATATGAAGTTAGTTTAAATGTAAAAGGGCTGAGAGATTTCAAAAAAGCGAGTAATTCTGCAATACTTAAAATCTTTCAATACTGATATCGCTTATTTACAAGAGACACATTTGTTGGAACAAGACAAAAACGTGTTAATGAAGGAGTGGGTAGGAAAGGTATATACTACAAATTATACTTCCAATGCTAGAGGCCTTGCTATCTTGATACGAAGAGTATTGAGGGTGGATATACAACAAGTTATTAGTGATGAAAATGGACACTTTTTAATTTTGTGTGTGAAAATTTCCGAAATGGTAATAATGTTGATTAATATATATAGGCCAAAGATAGATTCCCCAGATATGTTTTATCAATGTTTTAGTCACCTGAGTCAAAGTACATACAATAAACTTACGTATAATAGGAGATGATTTCAATGAAATAATTGATCCTAACCTGGATAGAAACATTCCTCCATGAAAAAAAGATTCATTAGTCAGAGAAACTCTCAGAAAGTACATGCAAGAGTTGAATCTGGTTGACCCTTGGCACTTAAGGCATCCTACTGAAAGGAAATTTACGTTTCATAGTCAAGGCAGAAATCGAACACACTAAGCAACAAGTTTCTAGAGTGGAAACAAGACTGCAGACCTTGGAAGACAGCAGAGCAGCAGATCAGGCCGGCCAGAGAGATGTACAGGTCTCTATAGCCTTTCTACAGCTGAAGCAGAGAGAGATGAACATCAAGGTGAGAAATCTTCCTCAATTGGAACAGGGCGAATTGAGGGACTACCTAGCTGAAGAATTTGCAAGACATTGGAATCTACAAACAGAAGAAGTTAAAGCTTTGATAATAAGAAGAAGTTAAAGCTTTGATAATAAGGGCCTATCGTTTTGGACCAAGAGACAAAAAGAATACCAAAGCAACTAATGATTGTCTGATTGAACTTCATAATAAAGAGGAGAGAGACTATATTTTGGGCCTCCATTACGAAAATAATTTGGTGATTCAAAACCAACAAGTGGTGTTGTTTAAAGACATCCCAAAGTACTTTCTGGATCTGCGAACCAACTATACTGATCTAACAAGAGCTTTGAGGAGCAAAAAAGTGATCTTCAGGTGGGAGTTCCCACAGGGCCTTTCCTTTACATATAAAGAAAGGAAGGTCAGAATTAAATCCCTGCAAGATAAAAGGAAATTTCTCGAGAAACACGACGCAGACTTCGGCTTAATACCAACACCGGATCTACCATCAGGAGGAGGACCAGGATTCAACGACCCCCTAGGAGCAGGAGGAGGAGCAACAGAGTAAGCCAAGATGGCCCTCAAATTGTTAACTTTGAATGTAAGAGGTTTGAACATAAAACCTAAGAGAAATCGTGTGTTTCATAACCTGATCAAGCAAAACTTGGATTTGATATGTCTGCAAGAAACCCACGTTACAAGATTACATCGAAGAGTTCTACAAAATAAAAAATTGGGCCAGGAATTTATCTCATCAGCTAAAGTAAAGAAAAGAGGAGTTGTAATCTATGCTAAAGAGAAATATGACCCAAAATTACTTTTTAAGGACCAGGAGGGAAGGTTTGTTGCAATTCAAATAACTGTGCAAGGTGAAAAATTTTTGATTTTAGGAATTTACGCACCGAACGATGGCAAATCAGACTTCTACAAGGAGCTCCATGACAAATTGCTGGATTATATGGACTTTAAAATGGTGGCTTTAGGAGATTTTAATGCGGTGGCCTCCATGTTGATGGACAGATCACAAAGAGTAAAATTTACAAATGATGGGAGGCTCCCAAAGACTTTCTTTGAAATGTCAGAAAACTTAGACTGGATAGATGGATGGAGGATAAAACATCCAACTGATACTGAAGCCACTTTCCAATCAGAGGCAATGGGTGCTTGGAGCAGAATCGATATGATATGGATATCAAGGGAGTTATCCCCTAGGATACTTAAGGCGGAGATACACCCAAGAACATGCTCTGACCATAACGCAGTACAGCTGGACTTAAGATTGACAACACAGGGCCCTCCTAGGTGGAGAATGGACGATTCGCTGCTCAGGAATGGGAAGATTTGTGAGAAGGCCCATAAGACCCTGAAAGACTTTTTTGAGTTAAATTTGAATACAACAGTGGAAAAAAGGGTCGTATGGGACACAAGTAAAGCTGTGATGAGAGGCTTTCTGATTCAGCAGAAGGTTATAAGAAAGAAGATTCAAAATGAGAAAAAAGAAGCAATATTGCAGCAACTTAAGGAAAAGGAAAGGAAGCTGAGGATAACGCCTAAGAACATACAACTACAGAAAGAAATTAAATATCTACAGGCGGAATTCTCTCAGCTTACCAACCAAGAGATAGAGTGGAAGGTTAAAATGATGAACCAAAGATCTTTTGAATCTGCAAATAAATGTGGTAAGTTGCTGGCGTGGCAACTGAAGAGGAGACAGAAACAGAATACAATAACGAGTTTGATAATTGATGGAAGAACCGTGGAGAGCCCTGTGGAGATCAGGAAAAACTTTCAAAAATTCTATAAGAAGCTGTACAAAGAAAATAATCAAAATCAGAATTTGATAGAGCAGTTCTTGAATGAGAATGGACTAAAAAAAATCCCGGAAGAAAGGAAGACCCTACTCAATCACCCAATAACAAGAGCTGAAATAGAAATAGCAATTGGACAGATGAAGTTAGAAAAGACACCCGGACCGGATGGCCTCTCTGCAAAATATTACAAAGAACTTAAAGACTGGATAATTCAGCCTTTGACGGAGGTCTGCAATGAAATTTTGAAGGGAAACAAGGCACCCGAATCGTGGAAGGATGCATATATAACTTTAATACCTAAACAAGATACTGATACCACACAGATGAAAAATTACAGACCAATCTCCCTCCTTAATGTGGATTACAAAATTTTTGCAAATATAATGGCCAATAGGCTGAAGAAAGTTTTAATGGAGATTATCCACAGAGACCAAGCAGGCTTTTTGCCTGAAAGACAATTAAATGGCAACATAAGGAATATTGTGGATATTCTCGAAAAGTTGGAATTAGATAGAAATTCGAAAGTGATTTTAATGTTTATCGATGCGGAAAAGGCCTTTGATAATATATCATGGAGTTTTATGAAGAAAAATTTCGAAAAAATGGAGATGGGAGGGGGTTTTCTGAATAGTTTGGAAGCAATATATACTGAGCAAAAAGCGAAGATAATAGTGAATAATGTAGTATCAGAAGAGATAAAAATTGAAAAAGGAACAAGACAAGGGTGTCCATTGTCTCCCCTATTGTTTATTACGGTCCTGGAAGTTTTGTTGAATATGCTTAGAAAAGACAAAGAGGTTAAGGGTGTGAGAGTGGGTCCAAAGGAATATAAACTCAAAGCCTTTGCAGATGATCTGGTGTTGACCCTGGAGGAACCTGAACCCAGTGCAGTCAAAGCACTGGATATCATACAAGACTTCGGACAGGTAGCCGGTTTTAAATTGAATAAAGCCAAGACTAAGGTTCTAGGGAAAAACCTGACGCAGGAAGAAAAAGAGTGTATACAGGCAAAAACAGGACTTTTATTTGCCAAAAAAGTTAAATATCTAGGAGTCAATATGACTATAAAAAATTCGAACTTATATAAAAATAATTATGAAAAAGTATGGTCTGAAATTAAGAGAGATCTGGAAATATGGTCGAGATTGAAATTGTCCCTGTTGGGCCGAATTGCTGTGATTAAGATGAATGTATTGCCTAAACTACTTTTTCTCTTTCAGACATTGCCAATAGTGGATAAAATGGAGCCTTTCCAAAGCTGGCAAAAGGTTATTTCTAAATTTGTATGGCAGGGAAAAAAACCCAGAATTAAATATAAGATTTTAACAGATGATAAGAAAAGAGGGGGCTTTTCCCTGCCAGAATTGAGTATATATTTTGAAGCGGCTGCCTTTTGCTGGTTGAAAGAATGGTTCCTTTTAGAAAACACTGATGTACTAGATCTGGAAGGATGTGATAATGTGTTTGGATGGCATGCATACTTATGGTATGAAAAAGCTAAGGTCCACAAGGGCTTTAAGCATCATTTGATCAAGAAAGCATTGTTCAGAGTGTGGATAAAATATAAAGATTTGCTAGAAAAAAAGACACCTAGATGGATATCACCATTAGAAGCTAAGGCAGATAAAAGACCTTTTTCAAGTGGAAATTGGCCTAGATACATGGACATTCTTATACAAGAAGGTGAAAGTGTCAGATTGAAACCCTATGAACAAATAAGAGATAAGGTGTCGAATTGGTTGCAGTATCATCAGATTAATGAACTTTATAAAATGGACAAAAAGCTTGGCTTTCAGATGGAAAAGTCGAAATTGGAAACGGAGTTATTAGAGCCAAAAACCAAAAATTTGTCCAGAATGTACCAATTGCTGCTTGAATGGCACACTCAGGATGAGTTTGTTAAATCGGCAATGATAGAGTGGGCCAGAGATGTGGGACACAATATTATGATGGCTGACTGGGAAAGACTTTGGAGGAAAGGTATAAACTTTACAGCATGTACTTTGTTGAAAGAGAATATAATGAAAATGATATATAGATGGTACCTAACCCCAGTCAAGCTAGCAAAAATCTATCATTCATATGACAATAAATGCTGGAAGTGTGGGAAGGTAGATGGAACTTTTTATCATATGTGGTGGACCTGCCCGAGTACGAGTGCCTTCTGGGAGATAATTTATAATGAAATTAAAAAGGTGTTGAAAAACACATTCACTAAGAAACCAGAGGCATTTCTGCTTGGAATGGTCAACCACGAAATACCTAAAGAAGACCACACTTTCTTCATGTATGCCACTACAGCAGCTAGAATTTTGATTGCTAAATACTGGAAAACGAATGATTTACCAAAACTAGAGGAATGGCAGATGAAAATGATGGACTATATGGAACTTGCCGAGCTGACTTCGAGACTCCGAGACCAGAGGGAAGAGGCGACTGAACAAGAATGGAAGAAATTTAAGAACTATATTAATAAGTGTTGCAAAATTAGTAACTAGATAAAGTTGAAATTAGGTGTTATTGTTATAGCTGAGTATAAGATAAGAGTTGTTGGAAATTTTTTTGCTAAATGTAGTTTAAGATAGATATAAGTTTAAGAAGGGAGTTAATGAATCCAAAATAAGATTTGGAGTAGTAGATTTAATCATTGGAAGAAAAAGATAATGATAAGCATCTGTGGATTGTATTGTAGGATTAAGAAACGCGGTGGAGGGAGGCGGGGGAAGTCCACCTAACAAGTTAAGAAATAAGATAGAGTTAAAATTTATTTTATTGTGTATTTTCTGTTGTTGTTGTTATGTTTTGTTGGTTGTTTGTGTATTGTTTATTATGTTTTTGTTATTTTAGGTTGTAAACTCAATAAAAATTATTTTGAAAAAAAAAAAAAACAAATTCCCCTGGGGAAAAGGTAGGCTAGAAAAAGGAGGAGGAAGAGGAGGAGGAGTAGTGGAAGTTTCCCCCCAGCTAAGAGATGCATTCCCCTTCCCACACTGAAGTCATGGTCTCCCCACTCCTTTACAACCAAAGTCAAGGGGGCATTTCAGCTGTCTTAGCTTGTTCAGCCATGCCTTGCACCTCGTCTTCCTTATGATTCAAGCATTAAAGTTTTCGGCGGAAACCATATCTGAATTTGAGTCCAACATCCAACATGAGTCAGGACAGGACCAACCATCAGAGTTTGGTAGCCAAGGCTTCCCCTTGGGGTTCAGGGAAGGAGATGTAGACTCTGGTGACCACATGGGGTGGACCACCAGGAAGTGGCTCAATCTCCTCCCTGGCACTGCTGTCATAGGAGGACTGTGTCTCTAGGGATTTATGGTCCAGAGCCATTGCACATAGAATTTTTGGAGGGCCCTCCCATGCATCCCTTTCTCTCACAGGGTCTTCATCCCAACTTCCATTTTGCCAGCTCCTGCTCCTCTTCTTCCAGAGCCACCACAGTTACCTCTTCCAGAGCGAGAGGCAAATGCACAAGCAGGCTGCAATGGTGAGGAGGAGGACACATCTGAGCAGAAATGTGTCAAGTGGAAATTGAAGACAGTGCTGAATGAGCCTCTGAGTTCCATTTTTCAGAGTGTGGGAGGTGACAAGTTTATGTCCAGTTCTGGGCACCGCAGTTTAAGGAGGATATTGATGTGCTGGAATGTGTGCAGAAGAGGGTGACTAGGATGATAAAGGGTCTGGAAGCCAAGCCTCAAGAGCAATGGTTGAGGGAGCTGCAGGCTATGTTTAGCCTGCAGAAGAGGAGAGTGAGAGGAGGCATATTTGTCCCATGGAAGATGGAGCAGGCTTGTTTTCTTCTGCTCCAGAGGGTAGGATACAAACATTAGATTCTGACTCAACATTAGAAAGAACATCCTGATGGCAGGAGCCATTTGAAAGTGGAATGGACGACACTGCTTCATTGGAGGTTTTCAAGCAGAGGTTGGGTGGCCATCTGAATCAGGGATGCTTAAATTGAGATTCATGCATTGCAGGGGGTTGGACTAGATGACCCTTGGGGTTGCTTTCAACTTGCAATTCTGTGTTTCTATGTATATGTTTGAGATTATCTATATCTATCATCTGTCTATATCTACCTATCATCTGTCTGTCTGTCTATCTATCTATCTATCTATCTATCTATCTATCTATCTATCTATCATCATATCATCTATCTATCATCCAGGGGTAGGCAACCTAAGGCCTGTGGGCTGGATGCGGCCCAATCGCCTTGTCAATCCGGCCCGGGAATCAGTGTGGTTTTTACATGAGTAGAATGTGTGCTTTTATTTAATATATATTTCTGGGTTATTTGTGGGGCACAGGAATTCGTTAATATTTTTTTTCAACATATAGTCCGGCCCACCACATGGTCTGAGGGACGGTGGACCGGCCCACAGCTGAAAAAGGTTGCTGATCCCTGCTATCATCTATCTCTCTATCTCTATCATCTATTTATTTATCTATCAATCATCTATCACTGGTGGAGGAAGAGGGGGGCAGGGGGAGCACACTGCCCCCGGCACCACGATCCCAGTGGGGTGCCATCGCAGCTGCGCCTCCACGCTAGACGCCACGCCCCGGCAGGCGGCATACCACACCCCCAGGACGCACACCACACCCCCACCTGCTCTCCGCCCCCGGTGCCAGAGCATGAAGCTCCGCCACTGCTATCTATCTATCTATCTATCTAATCTAAGCTTTTGGAAGTAATTGCTGTTCAGGACCATAAGCCATTTCATAACCAGCTATCAGATTTGATAACCTTTGCTATATAACACTCGTTCCTGATGGCCCAGCTGCATTACCTGCCCGCACATCATACAAATGGCAGCTGCCAGCCACCACATGAGTCATTTCTTCGGAAGCCTCTTCTTGCTCCACTAAGAGGAATTTAGCATTGAGCATGTCATTTATGCCTTGCTGTGTAGCAATTTGCAAAGGCCAGTCCCTGCAGAGGCTCTGGTTCTTCCTCCAGCCCTCTCACCCAGTCAGGTTTGTCTTTCTAATGCCCTGGCATTGTTTGTTTTAAGGTGATGTGTGTGAGAGAGAGGTTGGGAGTGGGGAGAACTGTAGAACAGTAGAGTTGGAAGGGACCCAGAGGCTCATGTAGCCCAACCCCCTGAAATTCAATTCAATTCAACCCAACTTGCACTTTCCAAAGCAATACATAAACTGAAACACTGCCATCATTTGAAATTCACACTTCTCCAAATTCTGCAATGCAGTTCTTCAGCCAATGGATGCCTACATAAATGTGTACTAAAGTGTGCATATTAGTGCATATACTAATGTGTACTAAAGTGTGCACATGGAGGTGTTATTGGGGTTATTTTTGTTTTGATTATGTATTTTGTGATTTTATATTGTGAAGTGCCCTGCGGGTAGAGGGTGGTATACAAATTTTATAAATGACGGAGATGATGTATTAGTGAGAATAGAAGAAGAAGAAGAAGAAGAAGAAGAAGAGTTTGGATTTGATATCCCGCTTTATCCCTACCCGAAGGAGTCTCAAAGCGGCTCACATTCTCCTTTCCCTTCCTCCCCCCCAACAAACACTCTGTGAGGCGAGTGGGGCTGAGAGACTTCAGAGAAGGGTGACTAGCCCAAGGTCACCCAGCAGCTGCATGGGGAGGAGCGGAGACGCGAACCCGGTTCACTAGATTACGAGTCTACCACTCTCAACCACTACACCACTGAATAAATGGTTTTGTGGACAAAATTGTAAAAATGCTGGTGAATTTTCAAAGGAATTTTTAAAATAAATAGATAAATAAATCACAAAGTGATGTGGGAATGTGGGGAACTGAAATTAAGACTGCAGAAAAGAGAAACTGAGAGAAACCCAAATTGACAACTCTGCCCCTCCCTAGTTCCAGGTCTCCCATCCCACCAAGCATGTGAAATGGCCTATTGTACCTTGCATGGCGCTTTAGTGTTCATGTACTTCCACAGACATGCATGCATCCACCCTACCCTTCAGACCCTTGGGAGGAAGATTATTTATTTGTTTCATAAAATTTATACACCAGTTGACTTTTCTTTAAAACAACAACAACAACCCTCAAAGTGTTTACAAAACAGATAAAACAATAAAATTAGCACCAAGAAATATTAACAACAATAATCGAAGACTTTCAGAAAGTTAAAATAACAATAGACTAAAAACAGATTAAAACTCACACCCACTTTCTAAACATCTGGGTAGGCTAGTCTAGACAAAAATGTTTTTAGCAGGCACTTAAAAAAGTACAGCATGGGTAGGCAACCTAAGGCCTGGGGGCTGGATCAGGCCCAGTCGCCTTCTCAATCCAGCCCGCGGATGGTCCGGGAATCAGTGTGTTTTTACATGAGTAGAATGTGTCCTTTTATTTAAAATGCATCTCTGAGTTATTTGTGGGGCATAGGAATTCGTTCATCCCCCCCCCCCAAATAGTCTGGCCCCCCACAAGGTCTGAGGGACAGTGGACCGGCCCCCTGCTGAAAAAGTTTGCTGACCCCTGAAGTACAGTGAGGGCAGCTGCCTGATGTCAATAGGGAAGGAGTTCCAAATATGAACTCTAAGGGACATGTTCACTGGAACATCCTGTGAGCCTTTTCTCCTTATTCTTTTTAATGTCTTGCTTGAGCAAACTCCTCCACATTTGCTTCAGATATTAGGGTTAAGTCAGTGAGTCTCAAACCAGATGGGCTGAGGCAGGCACAGAACCCCTGGAAGCAAGCATGGGAAAGGACATAGTGAACCTTCCTCTCACTACCAGGCAGGACACAGCATTTATTTCTCATCCTGTGTGTTCCTTCATGAAGCAAAAGCTGTGTGGGTGTCTGTGTCTCCCCCAGTACGTAAGAGGGCAGTGATGGGACCCCAGCCATGGCTATTCAGAAGGAAAACCCATTGAGTTTAGTCTGCAATCCAGCACCCATTTACCAGTGAGTAAACCCCAGTGAGCTCCATCTATGCACATGAAGGCACGTATGGGGTTGCACTGTGAGTGGTTTTCTCAAAGAAGATCACACATTCGGATTCCCCATTCAGACAGCAGCACAGAACTAAACCAGCTCATTCACTTATGTGTCAGACCCCATTCTAAAGCATAAACTGCTATATCTTTCTGTACCAACCTAGACCGCAATTGCTGCACATTGCATGCACAGTTGAACTAACATTCAATAGTTTGCACAATTGAAATAAATAAACGTTCATTAGCTTGCACAATTAAACCACTGCTTTAAAACACACACACACACACACACACACACACACACACACACACACACACACCTATTCTGGCTTTAACATTTGCAGTTCTACTGTCTGTTCAGATGCACCTCAGTATCAGTGAGGCATTTATTTATTTATTTTTGTGCTTCAGGGATGGAATATTTTCCTGGAAAGTTTTCCACATCCTGAAGAATCATTCCTTTGCTCAGTCTCCTTTAAGACAAGAGAAACCACCAGTAGAGAAAACAGCAGCCCCCCTCCCTGGCTGGGCACCGTTTCAAGACATCCCCATGTTCTTCTGCCGCGTAATTAATGCCATGTTTTATTAGCAATGAAAGCCGGGCTTGTTTTGTACAAATGCTGGTGCAGTAAAGTGTGACTCTGCAGACAGTAAAAAAAAGCGGAGCATAACATTACTTCTGCGATTTATCGCCTGCCAGAGTTGCTTATTCACTGTGTAAAACAAGTTTATTGGTATTCGGCCAATGGCAGCCCAAAAGCCCGCATTAGTTATGTCTTGGGGAAAGTGCCGTTCTTCCCACCACTGTCTGGCGAGAAAACCTGCGGGAACAAATCTCTTGCTAATGCTCATGTGCTTAGCTGGGCTGCTGCAAAGGCCCACCCTTGAACCATTGGGATCTTCTCCCTGATTTTGCCCCAAGGCATCCCTGCTAGAAAGACCAAGGAAACTGCCTCACACCCAGTTAGACTCTTGGTGCATCTAGCTCGGTACCGTCTACACTGTCTGGCAGCGACTTTCCAGGGTTTCAAAGCAGGGAACGTTCCCAGCCCTACCTTGAGATGCTATCAGGGATTGAACCTGGGACTCAAAGCAGATGCTCTGTCACTGAGCCATGCCCCTTCACCTGGAATGAGAGCCTTATACTCAGTGGGTCGGGAACACTGTGGGGCGGAGTGTGGAGGGAGCCCGCTGCGCCTTGGCAGCATCCTCGCACAGCGCCACCCAGCCAAGGCAAGGCTGCTGTGACTCTTCTCCTCTCCGCCCCAGACCTGACCTGAGAGCAGAGCTATGGCTGGGCATGAGCTCCAATGAGGGAGCTTCTGTGTCATGCCCCCTCTGGTCACATCCCCTCTCAAAAATGCTCCCAAGGCTGCAGCCCCCCAGTCCCCCATGCTACGCCCTTGCTTATATTCAATCAGAACTTTGGCCCATCTAGCTCAGTATGGAAAGTGAGGTTTGCTAGGCAGTGGCAGCTCCTCTACATTGATCTCTCCCAGCCCTACCTGAAGATGCCAGCAGGGACTAAACCTGGGTCCTTCTGCAAGCAAAGCAGGTACTCTGTTACTGAGCTTCAGTCCTTCTGTGTATTGTGTTCCCTTAACCCTCCCACCCTTCATAGCAGGAATGAGAACAGTCCAGGTGTTCTGTTCCTTTTTTTTCATTTTATGTAAATCACAGGCAACACCTGCGAACCTGTGGCTCCCAGAAGCCATCAGGATGTGAAGAAGAAGAAGAAGAGTTTGGATTTGATATCCCGCTTTATCACTACCTGAAGGAGTCTCAAAACGGCTCACATTCTCCTTTACCTTCCTCCCGCACAACAAACACTCTGTGAGGTGAGTGGGGCTGAGAGACTTCAGAGAAGTGGGACTAGCCCAAGGTCACCCAGCAGCTGCATGCGGAGGAGCGGAGACGCGAACCTGGTTCCCCAGATTACGAGACTACCGCTCTTAACCACTACACCACGCTGGCTCTCTCACACTTTGACAGCGGCTACACCTTGGGAATGGCTTTGTCTGGCCAACTAAACTAGATGAGGGGAGCCAAGGGGTCTCAAACCTTTAGTTTGGATAGAGCAGACGAGAACAACAGTGAGTCCAACAGTCAAGAAAGCGGTTTCTGCCCATGCTGGAGAGGGAAGTGAGGGGCAGAGGGAAGGTAGCCCACCTAGGAAAACGAAAGCTTTGATCTTAAACCTCTGTTGCTTTGCACCTATACTCATTTGTGCACTAGGCCTTGGGGGTAAACATGGAGGAAAAATCTGTACCCTCTACCTTGTGGAACATCTTTGGGAGAAGATAAGTCTAAGCAGTAAACCCTACACAAATCCAGAGTGGAATCCCTAGGGCGGTTGGGTGGGACCTTGTACACCTCCCCCCAGCACCTCCTGCAGCCTAGCTGGTGCCAAACATATAGCTCTGTTTCCTTTGGAACACTTCAGTGAGGCCGAGAGGGAGGTCTTGTCATTTGTAATATAATATTACTTATTATATTTGTATCCCACTTTTCCTCTCAGGAGCTCAAGATGGTTCTCACCATAGCTGTCAACCTTTCCCTTTTCTTGCAAGGAATCCTATTTGGAATAAGGGAATTTCCCGCAAAAAAGGGGGAAAGTTGACAGCTATGGTTCTCACTTCTCCTTCCCCTGCCCAATTTTATCCTCACAACATCCTTGTGAGGTAGGTTAGACTGAGGTCACTCAGTGGGTGTCTAGAGGCAGTACACCAATGAACACCATGGTAGGAAAAGGCTGTTGCTTTAGAGCTGAGCTCAGGAGCTTCCCGGAGGCATCTTCTAGGTCACTGAGGGCCTTTAGCCTGAGCCAGATGCTGGGCTCTTCATGTGTTCAGTCAGGGATGTGTCACAAATTAATCCAGGGCTCTGGCATGATGGGGTGGCATAGGAGGGAGAGAGCTTAGTTCCTCTACATCTTGGTCTTGCTCCTCATATTTCTGGAGCCCTACAACCTGTTGTCTGGAGCTGCCACTGCCTAGCAAACCTCACTTTCCATTTCGCCTCCTTTTTGTTTTTAATGCAAAAGCTTCAATTTTAGTGCCAGGGAAAGCAACAATTAACTTCTGCTTAGAGAGGGTGGTGGGGTTGTGGTGGGTTGGAGGCTGGGGTGGGGTAGGTGGGGAAGGAGAAGCTGTGGATTTTGGAAAAGGAACAACACTTTGGAGGTGGAAGTAATAGTGAAGGAGAAAAGCAGGAAACACAAGTTGCCCTGGAAACCAGTGTTTGTGGGGAGGGGGTGAAGCAGGAAAACTTGGGTGAGACTGCTGCAATGACCCTCTGTCTATCCTTGGTCTCTGAGCTTTTCTGTCCTGCTGGCTGCTGTGAATGAGAAACAGCTTCGAGGTGAAGATGGAGCCTGCCGTGGAAGGGTCGGCCGGAGGTAGCAGTCAGGGGGCCTGGTGTATGTATCCAACTGCTTGCTGCTAAAGTCTCAAAGAGGAACAAAGAGGGGGCTTTGCCAGGGCTTTGGGATATGGGAGCTGGTCTGGAGAGGCGTCTGCAGGTCTATTGTGTCTTTCCGAGGCTGCTGGTTTGGGGATTTCCAGGCCACTGTGGGGAGGGGGTGGCAGGGAGCTAAATGATACTAAGCTCATGAAGATTGGCAGGTTGCTGCTTTGGGGTTGCAACTAGGGAATGGGAGAGAGATTCAGTTCATATTTAAGGATGAGAACTACCAATTTCCAAAAAGTATCTGAACCAGAACATGGTAATCTTTTGAAATTTGCACTTCTCCAAATTTTCAATGTGGCTCTTCTGCCATGCAGTGTGCACAAACATGCATGCCCAAGGTTGAAGTGTGCAGGAAATGCATTGCTGAAGATAACATAGAGAAATACACCATTTTAAGTTGGAGGGAATGCTTAGCAGAAATGTGCACAAGAGAGGAAATTCACATTAGCATTTAGGGAATTTTCAGTAGGAATTGTTTCAAAACAAAATCAGAAACTGAAGGGTTAATGTGGAGAACTGAACTTGGTGGCACTTCATGTGGGCTTTTGTTAAAATTAAATAAAGAAATTGCAGACTGGAAAAATAGAGAAGCCGGCAGAAAGTGAAATGGACTGATTCACCCAGCTCTTGTTGCAAGTGGGCTCTGTTAGTGGGGCAGCAGCAAACTGCAGGTGGGGGGGGAGAGCTTTTATGATGAGTCAAAGGTAACCTGTGATCTGTGCATGAATGAGCTCTTGGGTTTTGCTCAAGGGACAGAGAGTGGGGACAATCCTATGATGGAGTGGGAATTCTCCATTGCTCCTCATCTTCCTATCCTTGGAGGTATAACTAGTAGTAGCATGGACAGCATGCAAGGGGGCTGTCCAGAACACAGATATAAATAGTTAAAAGCCCCTTTGAGCAAAGTGGGGATTCAGCTCCCTCCTTCCCTTCAGCTTATCTGCCTGTTTCCACCACATAACGTCATTACAGCTATACTTCTAGGCACTTTTCGTAGAATCATAGAATTATAGAATTGGAAGGTATCCAAAGGGTCAACTGTTCCAACCCCCTGCAATGCTTTTTACCTCTTGCTGAATAGAGTTGCTCCCCCTTGCCAGCAATCATTCCAGTTTTATTGCAATGCAGCCGTACTAAGGGTAGACTCACTGAAATATATATATACCTGTATACCTGAAGGAGCGTCTCCACCCCCATCGTTCAGCCCGGACACTGAGGTCCAGCGCCGAGGGCCTTCTGGCGGTTCCCTCACTGAGAGAAGCCAAGTTACAGGGAACCAGGCAGAGGGCCTTCTCGGTAGTGGCACCCGCCCTGTGGAACGCCCTCCCAGCAGAGGTCAAAGAGATAAACAACTATCTGACATTCAGAAAATACCTCAAGGCAGCCCTATTTAGGGAAGTTTTTAACCTGTGATATTTTAATGTATTTTAATATCTGTTCGAGACCGCCCAGAGTGGCTGGGGGGACCCAGCCAGATGGGCGGGGTACAAATAATAAATTATTATTATTATTATTATTATTATTATTATTATTATTATTATATGAAATCAACATGCTTAGGTTAGTTGGACCCATTGCTTTAGATGGTGGGGGGCGGGGCTCAGTCTGACTTAGCTGGATGCAACCGCTGTGTATTTGGGGTGCAGCCATTTTTATTTTTTAAAAAAGGAGCTGAAGAAAACAAACAAATGCAAGCAACAGAGCAGCTCCTGCATGCCGAGAAGCACAGCGACCGCGTCCTTAGGCTGTAGAATTAAATACTTTGTGGGTGTGCAAAACAAACCCACCCTTAGTGTTTCTCCTAAAATAAGACACCGTCTTATATTTTTCCCCCTCAAAAAAACACAGTATGGCTTATTTTTGGGGGATGTCTTATTTTAACTGCTCTGCATCAGTACTCTGCATAGCCACACCTATCCAGGCCGTCTTAAGGGAGAGGCGCCGCGTCACTATGTCTTATTTTCGGGGTATGGCTTATATTTCACAAATGTGTAGAAATCCTGCTATGGCTTATTTTATGGCTACGTCTTATTTTAGCAGAAACAGGGTAGGAGGCAATTTATTTGTTTGTGTTGGAGACGATGGAAAATCAGTCTCTACAATTAAGCAGAGTGAAACAGCCACTTTGAATGGAAGATGCTGGGGGCGAGTGGGGGGTGGGGAGCTGCATGAAAACACGGATGGATTTTTGTGGCAACGTAAAAAGCAAAAAAAAAAAAAAAAAAGCAAACTGGTGTGGTTACTTGGCAAACCAAACTTAAAAGTGAAAAATGGAGATACCCAAAACTGACAGATTTGCCTGTCCTTATATCTGGGACACGGGTGGCACTGTGGGTTTAACCACAGAGCCTAGGGCTTGCCGATCAGAAGGTCGGCGGTTAGAATCCCCACGACGGGGTGAGCTCCCGTTGCTCGGTCCCTGCTCCTGCCCACCTAGCAGTTCGAAAGCACGTCAAAGTGCAAGTAGATAAATAGGTACCGCTCCGGCAGGAAGGTCAATGGCGTTTCCATGCGCTGCTCTGGTTCGCCAGAAGTGGCTTAGTCCTGCTGGCCACATGACCCGGAAGCTGTACGCCGGCTCCCTTGGCCACTAAAGCGAGATGAGCACCGCAACCACAGAGTCGGACACGACTGGACCTAATGGTCAGGGGTCCCTTGACCTTTAATATCTGGCTGCCACTGCTGAGCAACACTCTTTTCCCTAAGGAAGAAGCATCTTCAACAAGCTTTACAGAAACATGGCTTCCCATCAGCATCCAAACAAGTGGTCATCTTTTCCCTTGACACAACACAGTAGCTATTCCCTTGTGCTGTGTTTCTCTGCCAGCAACTCCCAAGAGAGATCCTTTTCTCAAACCAAAACATAATAAAACGTTGTTGGTGATTTGAAACCCAACAAGGTGCAATGCACAATTGCTCCTCCAGGGGGCAGCACGCTGTAAGGAATGAAGGCCACTTCAGATGCCTGATGGACAGCAAGAGAGATTTTTCTGTGGTTAGAGGGCAGGTCTTTCATATTGCCCATCACAACGGCAATCAGAAAGAGAATTAATGATTGCAATTGAGCAAATGTGCTGCACAACTTAATCCAGGGTTTGACATGCCCTGAATATATTTGTCCAGCCGGACACCCTGCCTGCTGGACTTTTCAGGGTTCATCAGCCCCATTTCCTTAATGGGGAGGGACGGTCATTTGGAGCATCCATCACCATCCTCCTGAATCTACTGAGATAATTGAAATAAAAGCAGGAGGATTTTGGTGGAGCAATAACCCATACCATACCCTTCTCTGTGCAGATCCTGGTATCTGGGAGCAAAGAAAGATTGCATGGGGATGACTGCGCTGTCCATCAATGCATCTTTAAAGAGACCTTGATATTAAACAACATTACAAGAGCCACTTCCTTAGTGAGGAACCTCTGGCTGCTTCTGGGGCTGGGATGTTGCCTACTGTACAGATGTATGAGTCCTATCCACTCACTTTTGCCTCTGCCTATGACAGAACGTGGCCGGTGGCCCTCAAGATGAATAGGTTGCCAGCCCCTAGAAAATCTCACTGCAAGGCAAGATAAAGGCTTGGAGAAAATGAGGGCAGTTGGGGCGTTCACATTCATTAGGGAGGGCCCCTGCAGGAAAAGGATTTTGCCCTGTCCTAGACTGGGTGGATAGAAAGCAGGAGGTCCCTAGGAGTGGATGTTTTGCTTCAGAAATAAAGTGTTTCCTTTCATTCTGCACCAGCCGGGCCTCTGCCAGAAACTTAATTGCTTGCAGATGACTCTTTTTCTTTCATGTTCTGCCAGACTGAAACTTGTTTGGGGCATGGGGGGCAGGGCGGGGGAGCTCCGCCATGTGGCCTTTGAGGTGGAGAAAGAGATGTTCATTCTTGATATTTGTGCCATATGCTGCTTCCAAGTTTCATGGTGGGCCCTTTGCATTTTGAAAGGAGCTTTAGTCTGGTCTTGTTGGGTTGGGAGACTCACTCAAAGAAAGAGGAGGAATGTAGGTCTTCCAGGCAGGTGGAGACCAAGGTACTAGAGGCGCTTAAGAACAAGAGGAAAACTTTGCTGCTGGATCAAGCCAGCAACCCATCTAGTCCCGCTTCCCATTCTCACACTGGCCAACCAGATGCCCCAATGAGAAGCCTGCAAGCAGGACATGAGCACAACTGCAACACTCTCCCCACGTGACACCCAGCAACTGGCATCCAGGGCCACACTGCCTCCAGCGATGGACTTAGACTGTAATCATCATGGCTAGTAGCCATTGATAGTTTCCTCCTCCATGAGAGTTGGGGGACTTGGGTGTGTTTAGCCTGGAAAGACTGAGAGCTGATATAAGAGCCATCTTCAAATACCTGAAAGACTGTCATGTGAAAGATCTAGCAAGCTTGTTTTCTGCTGCTTCAGAGGGGAGGGCCCAAACCAATGGATTCAAATTACAAGAAAGGAGATTGAGGCTAAACATTAGGAAGAATTTTTTGATGGTAAGAGCTGTTTGACAGTGGAGTGGACTCCCTTGGAAAGGGGTGGACTCTCCTTGGAGGTTTTCAAACAGCGCTTGGATGCTCATCTGTCAGGGATTCTTCAGCTGTGATTCCTGCATTGTAGACTTTGGACTTGGTGACCACCAGCTTGCCAGTGGGAAAAGCAGAATGCTCATCTAGATAAGAGGTAGGGAACAACAGGCCTGGGGGAGGGGGGAGGGGATCTGTCCCTCCAGCTCTCTCTATCACAAGCTGCCATGGAAGCGATAACTTACCCTTACTGTTGCCTCCAGTGTATGTGTGTGTATCCCCAGAGGTATACTGCTACTGAACATTGAGGTTCCATATTGGAGCTAGTAGCCACTGTTACAACTTGTACTGTTGAGAATACAAAGATCAGCAAGCAATGGCATTGGGGTGGAGATTTGGAAACTGACAATTTGTTACCTAAAGGGATGCTTACCACTTATGGGACTTTTCACCCACATTGGTGATGCCTTACCTACTAATTACCGGGACATTGCCTTGTTTGTTCAACCTAGCCTTCCATTGGCTCTAGTAAATTTCTAGCTTCTGTGCAATAATCATGTGAGGTTGCAGGAAAGCCACACTGCAGTATGAGTGCATTAAAATTTCAGAAAGCTTTTTGCAGATTTTGTGGGTGTGAAAAGCAAAAGCATGGCTCCTCCTGCTTTTTCTGATTTATTTGCTGCTTGCTCAAGGCAGGTGGTGACATCACAGAAACCCTCAAGGTCAATGGAGGAAAGTGAGAGTGAATGGCCCCCTCACAACATGGCTGCGGTGGAATCACTTGGAATGGGATCAAAGGTAAAATGCCTGGACTTCCGCTCTGGCGCGGCACTGAGCGGCTGGGTTTCTTCTCCGCTCTGCGGAGGGACCGGCTGTTTCGGGGCTGGAGGCTCCGTTTCCCGCGAAACAGAACTCCGAAGAAACCTCAAGCGACGGAGCTTGAGGACGTGGATCCGGCGGCGCAAAGAAAGGGTCTCCCCGATCCTTCGGAGCCCCTAGTAAGGGTCTCCGAAGTGGAAAGGGTGGCAGACCGGAGCGCATCGGAAGACCGGCTTTCCCGACACAGCGAAGCAGCAGATTGCCGGGCAGTGAAGAGCGCCAGTTTCTTCCAAAGAAAGAATTAAAACAACAGAACTGTGAGTAATAAATTCGGAAATATGTGGACTAATTAATTGGAACACAGGGAAAGATCAAATAGGAAGTCCGTCTTTCCCCCACCGCGTATTAAGAGCACAGACAACAAGCGGCTGTAAATAGAGACTTTGATGTTTGACGTTTTAAAAAAAAACCTCAACTTGGACTCTGAGTTGCCAGCTTGCTGCAACACTTGAACTAATTAAAATGTTTAATGACTTGAGGAGTTAAAAGTTGCCGTGCACCCTCTGGATTAAGGAGCTCCGGGCCAGCACGGCAGACTGCATTCTTTAGAAACAAAGTGATTTGAACTTTTGACACTTCTGTTGCCGACTTCGGCGCTTTGATCCTTTATAAAGCTACTTAACCAAAGTAACACCTTTTGAAGGGGCCATAACAGAATTAATGCAACAAACTAACCCCCTGGCTTGACTCTGGGCAAAGTGGCAACTGGTAAAATAACTTATTTGAGCTAAAAGCTGCTGCTAATTTCTCCTGCTCTGGACAGGGGAAGGAACTGTGTTAGACTGTTATCTTTTCCTCTGCCTTTGGTTCTCAAAACAACAGCTGCTCTGTGAATGTGAGAATTGCTGGCTGCCTGCTCTTTATCAATAATTGTTTTTTGGGACTGCAAGTTAAAAGAAGTGACCTTGAGAGCAGAGAGCTGAATAATTATGCCTGTAAAAAGAAAGGACTCCCAGGCAGAAGAAAAAGTACCTAGGAGGGACTCAGTGGCTGAGGGTTCGAGTACAGAAGTACTTCTTGCAGCACTGGAAGAATTTAAAAAGGATGTGAGACAACAAATATCAGAAGTAAGCAAAAAGGTTGACCAAAATACAGAGGCACTTCAAAATATTGGACTTCTGAAAGCAGAAATCGAAAATACCAAACAGCAGGTGTCCAAGGTGGAAACAAGAGTCCAAAATTTGGAAGAAAGCAGAGCAGCGGACCAGGCCGGCCAGAGAGATGCACAGATATCTATCGCTTTTCTGCAAATGAAGCAGAGAGAGATGAACATTAAAATCAGAGACCTTCCAGAACTAGAACAAGGAGACCTGAGAAACTACCTGGCTGAAGAATTTGCAAGACATTGGAATTTGGAGATAGAAGAAGTTAAAAATTTGATAGTCAAGGCCTACCGTTTTGGACCAAGAGATAAAAAGAATTCCAAGTCAACAAATGACTGTTTGATTGAATTTCATAACAAAGAGGAACGAGATTATATTTTGGGCCTTCACTACGAAAATAACTTGGTGGTACAAAACCAACAAGTGGTATTATTCAAAGACATTCCAAAGTATTTCTTGGATCTGCGATCCAACTACACCGACTTAACAAGAGCATTGAGGGTTAAAAAAGTGAACTTCAGGTGGGAGTTTCCACAGGGTCTCTCTTTTACCTACAAGGACAAGAAGGTCAGAATTAAATCTCTCCAAGACAAAAGGAAATTTCTTGAGAAGCACGACGTGGATTTTGGCCTGATACCAACACCGGATTTGCCATTAGGCGGAGGACCAGGCTTTAACCATCCCCTAGGAGCAGGAGGAGGAGCAGCAGAGTAAAACAAGATGGCCCTTAAATTACTGACGCTTAACGTAAGAGGCTTGAACATCAAACCTAAGAGAAATCGTGTGTTCCACAACTTGATTAGACAAAATTTGGATTTGATATGTCTACAAGAAACACACGTCACAAGATTACACCGAAGAGTTCTACAAAATAAAAAGTTGGGCCAGGAATTTATCTCATCAGCTAAAGTTAAGAAAAGAGGAGTTGTAATCTATGCCAAGGAGAAATATGACCCAAAACTACTTTTCAAAGACCAGGAGGGAAGGTTTGTTGCTATTCAAATAATTGTGCAAGGCGAAAAATTTTTGATCCTGGGAATTTATGCACCGAACGACAGTAAATCAGATTTCTACAAGGAGCTCCATGACAAATTGCTGGACTATATGGATTACAAAATGGTGGCTTTGGGTGACTTTAATGCTGTAGCCTCAACGCTGATGGACAGATCACAAAGAGTAAAATTTACCAACGATGGGAGGCTACCAAAGACTTTTTTCGAAATGTCAGAAAATTTGGATTTGATAGATGGATGGAGAACAAAACACCCAACAGACACAGAAGCCACATTCCAATCAGAGGCAATGGGTGCTTGGAGCAGAATCGATATGATATGGGTATCAAGGGAGTTGTCCCCAAGGATACTCAAAGCTGAAATACACCCAAGAACCTACTCTGACCACAATGCAGTACAGCTGGTCCTAAGATTGACAACACAGGGTTCTCCGCGGTGGAGAATGGATGATTCGCTGCTCAGGAACGGGAAGATATGTGAGAAGGCCCAAAAGACCCTGAAAGACTACTTTGAACTAAACTTGAATACGACAGTGGAGAAAAGGGTCGTATGGGACGCAAGCAAGGCCGTGATGAGAGGTTTCCTGATTCAGCAAAAGGCAATAAGAAAGAAGATTCAAAATGAGAAAAAGGAAGCAATACTACAGCAACTTAAGGAAAAGGAAAGGAAGCTGAGGATAACGCCTAAGAACATACAACTGCAGAAAGAAATTAAATATTTACAGGCGGAATTTTCTCAGCTTACCAACCAGGAGATTGAGTGGAAAGTTAAAATGATGAATCAAAGAACCTTTGAGTCTGCAAATAAATGTGGCAAGTTGCTGGCGTGGCAATTGAAGAAGAGACAGAAACAAAACACGATAACGAGTTTGATAATTGACGGAAGAACCGTGGAGAACCCTGTGGAGATCAGGAAAAATTTTCAGAAATTTTACAAAAAGCTGTACAAAGAAAATAATCACAATCAAAACTTGATTGAGCAGTTTGTAAAAGAGAACGGTCTGCATAAAATCCCAGAAGAAAAAAAGGCCCTACTCAACCACCCTGTAACAAGATCTGAAATAGAAGCAGCGATCGGACAGATGAAATTAGAAAAGGCACCTGGACCGGATGGACTTACTGCAAAATATTATAAGGAATTAAAGGATTGGCTAATACAGCCGTTGATGGAAGTTTGCAATGAAATTTTGATGGGAAGTAAGGCACCTGAATCATGGAAAGATGCATATATAACTCTAATACCTAAGCAAGATACTGATGCTACTCAGATGAAAAATTACAGACCAATCTCCCTCCTAAATGTGGATTACAAAATCTTTGCAAATATAATGGCCAGTAGATTGAAGAAAGTATTAATGGAGATTATCCACAAGGACCAAGCAGGCTTTTTGCCAGAAAGACATTTAAATGGCAACATAAGGAACATTGTGGATATTCTAGAAAAGTTAGAACCAGAAAGAAATTCGAAAGCAATTTTGATGTTCATTGATGCCGAAAAGGCCTTTGATAACGTATCTTGGAACTTCATGAAGAAAAACTTTGGAGAAATGGAGGTGGGAGGGGGTTTCTTGAATGGTTTGGAAGCAATATATACTGAACAAAGAGCCAAGATAATAGTGAATAATGTAGTATCAGAAGAAATTTGGATTGAAAAAGGAACAAGACAGGGGTGCCCACTGTCCCCACTATTGTTTATAACGGTCCTCGAAGTCCTTCTGAACATGCTTAGAAAGGATGAAAAAGTTAAGGGTGTGAGAGTAGGAGCCAAGGAATATAAACTTAAAGCCTTTGCAGATGATTTGGTGTTGACCCTGGAAGAACCTGAATCCAGTGCAATTAGGGCGCTGGACATTATACAAGACTTTGGACAGGTAGCTGGTTTTAAATTGAATAAAGCCAAGACTAAAGTATTAGGGAAAAACCTGACGCAAGAAGAAAAAGAGAGTATACAGGAAAAAACAGGACTTACATTTGTTAAGAAAGTTAAGTATCTAGGAGTGAATATGACTATCAAAAATTCGAATTTATACAAAAACAATTATGAAAAAGTATGGTCTGAAATTAAGAGAGACCTGGAAATATGGACTAGATTGAAATTGTCCCTGTTGGGCCGGATTGCGGTGATTAAGATGAATGTATTGCCTAAGTTACTTTTCTTGTTCCAGGCATTGCCAATAGTGGATAGAATGGAGCCCTTCCAAAGCTGGCAGAAGGTAATCTCTAAATTTGTATGGCAGGGGAAAAAACCCAGAATTAAATTTAAGATTTTGACAGATGATAAAAAAAGAGGGGGCTTTTCCCTGCCGGATTTGAGAATATATTTCGAAGCTGCAGCCTTCTGCTGGCTGAAGGATTGGTTCCTTCTAGAAAATACTGATGTGTTAGATCTGGAAGGATGTGATAATGTGTTTGGATGGCATGCATATCTATGGTACGAAAAAGTTAAGGCCCACAGGGGCTTTAAACAACATATAGTCAGGAAATCATTGTTTAGAGTGTGGATGAAATATAAAGATTTGTTAGAAAAGAAAACACCTAGATGGATATCCCCACTAGAAGCAAAGGCCGATAAAAGACCTTTTTCGAAAGGAAATTGGCCTAGATACATGGACATCCTTGTGCAAGAAGGAGAAAGCGTCAGGTTGAAACCCTACGAACAAATGAGAGATAAAGTCACGAATTGGCTGCAGTACCATCAGATTAATGAACTTTTTAAAATGGACAAAAAACTTGGCTTCCAGTTGGAAAAGTCGAAGTTGGAAACGGAGTTATTAGAGCCAAAAACCCAAAATTTATCCAGAATGTACCAATTGCTGCTCGAATGGCATACACAAGATGAGCTGGTTAAATCGGCAATGATAGAGTGGGCTAGAGATGTGGGACATAATATTATGATGGCGGACTGGGAGAGACTATGGAGAAAAGGTATTAACTTTACAGCATGTACTTTGTTGAAAGAGAACATAATGAAAATGATATATAGATGGTATCTAACCCCAGTCAAGCTAGCAAAAATCTATCATCTGCATGACAATAAATGCTGGAAGTGTGGAAAGGCAGATGGAACATTTTATCATATGTGGTGGACCTGCCCGAGCACGAGTGCCTTCTGGGAGACAATCTATAATGAAATTAAAAAGGTGTTGAAAAACACATTCACCAAGAAACCAGAGGCATTTCTGCTTGGAATGGTCAACCACGAAATACCTAGAGCAGACCACACTTTCTTTATGTATGCCACCACAGCAGCTAGAATTCTGATTGCTAAATACTGGAAAACGAAGGACTTACCAAAATTGGAGGAATGGCAGATGAAAATGATGGAATATATGGAACTTGCTGAGCTGACCTCGAGACTCCGAGACCAGAGGGAAGAGGCGACCGAACAGGAATGGAAGAAATTTAAGACTTATATTAATAAGTGTTGCAAAATTAGAAACTAGATAAAGTTGAAGTTAGTTGTTATTGTTATAGCTGAGTATAAGATAAGAGTTGTTGGGAATTATATTGCTAAACATAGCTTAAGATAGAATATAAGTTTAAGACAAAGAGTAAACAAATCAAGGACAAGATTTAAAGTATTAGAGTTAATCATTGATATAAAGAAGATAATGATAAGTATCTGTGAACATATACTAGGAATAAGAAACGCAGTGGTGGGAGGCAGAGGAAGTCCACTTAACAAGATAAGAAATTAGATTGAGACAGAAGTTATTTTGGTTGTTGTGTATTTTTATGTTTGTTTTTTTCTTTTTTTGTATGTTATTGTAGTTGTTTATATGTGGTTTTATGTCGTAAAACTTAATAAAAATTATTTTTAAAAAAAACAAAAAAAAAACAAAGGTAAAATGCCTGGGAAATGCCCCCTCACCCCAACTGAAAACCCAGGAAGGTTGTTGTTGGATCGGTGGTGCCTTTGTAGTTAGTGATGTGGATTGCAGCCTCTGCTAAAGAGCAGAAATTGGGGGACCTCACAGCTGCAAAAACCCCTCAGTCAGAAAAGCATCCAATAAGAACGCGTTAACATAAAATAATATAAATCTATGTACAACATTACCACAGCGTTTAGACCAGGCAAAGGCAACCTTGGCTCTCCAGATGTTTTGGGACTACAATTCCCATCATCCCTGACTACAGGTCCTGTTAGCTAGGGCTGATGGGAGTTGTAGTCCCAAAACATCTGGAGAGCCAAGGTTGCCTGTGCCTGGTTTAGACCTTGCATTAGTTTGGTTGCTATACCAGTTGCTAGAAGCCACAGGAAGGGAGAGCGCTGCTCTTGTGCTCAAATCCTGCTTGGGAGTTTTCCATTGGGGGAATCTGGTGCTGTGAGAACGTGATGCTGGACTACGTGGCCACTGGCCTGATCCAGCAAGTGCTTCTTGTGAACTAGGCTTGAGTGCCTTCTGCAAGCAGGTCATTGGATTTTGATGGCGGTGGGAGCCGCTGCATTCACTGCAGTTGGTGGTTTCTTGATTGGTGCTTCCTTGTTGCCTGTTGAGTCCAATGAACAGGGCAGGTGACACATCAAAGAGAGTGGCTTCTAAAAACATTTCTTTGGGCAGCTCCAGTGTGCCGAAGAGCTGCAACACATACGCAGAACCTGAGATAAGTAGGAAAATTCCACTGGGCTGTAAATTGAGTTAACTGCCAAATAGCAAAATTATACCCTGGGGGGCCATAAAGGGTTCCTGGTATATTTTTGTTTTTGAAAAGGAAACTGGAGAGTCTTGGAGACTAAGAGCTGAAGTCTCTCTCCTGCCCCTCCCCCCTCACATTTAAAAGTCAAAGGGCCATGGAAGTTTTATGCTCAGAAAATGATTGGTAGGAGATTTAGGATGTACAAAAAAGGACATTTTCGTGCATTACTTACTGGTAATTGACTGGTGGAACCTATTGCCAAAAGGAGGACTAGGCAAACCCACAGAGCAGGAGGAGAGGTCTATCAACTGCTTAAGTAGAACCTCAGTGTTCAGAAGCAGTCTACCTCAGCATACTAGTTGCTGGGTGCAGTGATAGGAAAGGACTACATTCACCAGGCCATTATTGTGGTCTTCCTGGAGAAATCTCTGGGGTGCAGGGTACTCGTCTAGGTAGAACTTTTGTCTGATGCAGCACTCAGAAAATGACCTCTTGGCTGGGGAACTCTAAAACAAGTCAATGGGAAAGGGGAAAAAACAATTTCTGCTGGCCAGCAACATAAACAAAGAGAGTGTTTCATATTGATTCAAATGGGAATTCAAATATGGCTTTATTTCAGGACTTTTCTGCAACTAGACAGTATATTGTTGGGGAAAATTGTTAGTTTGTTTTGTTCTTGTATTTATTATTTATTCATTTATTTATTAAAGATTTTCTTGATTTACAAAGGTATATGCAATATCTCTCTCGTATTTTTTCCATGTAACATTTTTGCAGATCAGTTTCGTTTTTATGCTGTGAACTGCCCTGAGATCTTTGGATGAAGGGCGGTATACAAAATAAATAAATAAATAAATAAATAAATAAATAAATAAATAAATAAATAAATAAATAAATAAATAAATAAATATCTGATTAAGGCAAGGTTGTGGGAGAAATCTGATTCAGTTCACATTTAATGGCCTACTTACCAAACCCACTATGCGAACTGAAGCACAGCCCATCCTTCAAAATTCACACTTCTTCAAATTTTGCACTGCAGTTCTCCAGTTAAGCGATGGGGTACAAAAAATGCATATGCTGAGGGTGAAGCACGCAGATGAATGCCTATATTGATGAAAATAACATACAAAACAATGCATGATATTAGGGAATATCGCTGTGCCAAAAAAAATGTGCAAAGATAAAATTGCACAGAAAAAGGTATGTAGTAGAAGAAATTCACACAATGGCTCTATGATACAACTTTAAACAGTCATGGCTTTCTGCAAAGACTTCTGCAACCTGCAGTTTGTTAAAGGTGCTGAGAGTTGTTACCTTAGGAGACCCTGTATTCCAGAGCTACAATTTTCAGAGTTCCCTGGGGAAAGGGCTTGATTGTTAAGTCACTCTGGAAATTATATTTCTGTGGGAGGAATAAAGATCTCTCAATGATTCTCAGCACCCTTAGCAAACCACAGCTCCCAGAATTCTCTAGGAGAAGCAATGACTGTTTAAAGTGGTATCATAGTGCTTTAAAGGTATGGGGCAAATATGCTCACGAATTTTCATGGGGACTTGAATAAAAAAGGGGGGCAGAATTGCAAGCTGATGTAGATATGTGGAGAAATGAAGACCTGAGAGAAACCAAAACTGACAGATTCACCTGTCCACACTTACAATTAAGGCCCCCCAACATTTAGCAGCCTGCCTGCTGTCAGACAACTAACTCCCTCTGCGTCAGTCGCTGCCTGGGCTTGAACCAGGAGCCTGTGGGGCTTGGTCCACAGCCACCTTGGGTGGTGAGCCACCAGCGTATCCCTTAGCTGTGAAAGGGCTTGCAGGACCTAGAGTCGGGGTGAGGAGCCTGTAGCTGGATTCAAATGAAAAGACAGGAGATTCCAACTAAAAATTAGGAAGAACTTTCTCTGGGTAAGAGTTGTTCAGCAGTAGACCAAACTCCCTTAGGAGGTGGTGGGGAATCCATTATTGGAGGTGTTCACACAGAGGTTGAATGGCCAGGGATACTGTGTTGTAGGGGGCTGGACTAGATGGCCTTTAAGGGATCCCTTCCATACCCTCCAACATTGCTGTGATGAAAATAGGGATGTCCTAAATACTACTACTACTACAAGTACTACTAGGTAAAGGTAAAGGGACCCCGACAGTTAAGTCCAGCTGCGAACGACTCTGGGGTTGTGATGCTCATCTTGCTCTATAGGCCGAGGGAGCCAGCGTTTGTCTGCAGACAGCTTCCAGGTCATGTGGCCAGCAGGACTAAGCTGCTTCTGGCGAACCAGAGTAGCACATGGAAACGCCGTTTACCTTCCCGCTGCAGCAGTACCTATTTATCTACTAGCACTTTGACGTGCTTTCAAACTGCTAGGTTGGCAGGAGCAGGGACTGAGCAACGGGAGCTCACCCCATCGCGGGGATTCGAACCACCGACCTTCTGATCGGCAAGCCCTAGACTCAGTGGTTTAGACCACAGTACCACCCACATCCCCACAACTACTACTAATAATAATACTATTTATACCCCACCGATCTGACTGGGTTTCCCCAGCCACTCTGGGCGGCTTCCAACACATATAAAAACATAATAAAACATTAAACTTTTTTTTTAAAAAAAACCTTCCCTATAAGGGATTGTCTTCAGACGGCTCGGGGGTTGGATAACACCATACCCTCCAATATTTCTCTGATGTAAATAGGGACATCCTAAGGAAAAGGATGGCATTCTGGAATCAGATCAGAAACTGGGATGACTTCTGTAAATCTGGGGCTGTCCCTAGAAAATAGGGGCACTTGGAGGGCCTGCAGTTCTGACTCGTTGTTCCTTGACCACAACTCTCATAACCTCCAATCACTAGCCATGCAGGCCAGAGAGCTGCAGGTTCCCAGCACCTGTGCTTGTGTGCCCCTCCAAGATGGCCATTGGCTCTTTTCAAAAGGGAGACTTGCTGTCCTGTTCTGGCCTTGGCCTGGCCCATTCCCCCCCACAACTGAATCTGGTAGAAACCTGGTGCCAACACAAAGTTGGTGTTCTCTCATTGTACTATGGGCACATCAGGTTCAGGGATAACCGTAGCTAGAAGGGGGCAGCCCTAGGGTGGGGGCGCCATGACCCTGGCACTCTATCCAGTGTGAAAGAGCAGTCCAGCCCTGTGACAGAAAGATAGCTATTCAGAGAGCAGGCTTGTGAAGTTGCATTTTTTTGGCAGGTTTTTATGGATACGAGGGCCAGGCAATTTTGTTTCTGTTGGCTGGGGATTCTTGGGTCGGAACAGAGTTCACGGCAGGGGGCACAGGTTGCCCAGGGCATCAGCAGTCACTGGGTAGCAATGTGTCCCCTGCCAGCTCTTGTGAATGATTGATCTCGGCCTCTCTGTAGCTGGCAGAGCCCTCGGGCCATGAAAGGCTGTTCTCACTCGGGAAGCAAACAAACCAATATTAGTGTCTCCCTGCAGCCATCTTAGAATTTTCTTTGGTGCTGACCCAGCAATTTCTGACGATCTTGCACAAACCACCACAAGTTGAGGAATAAATCTGAGCTCTCGAAAGTCCAATTGCAAGCAACATTTCCATCCTCCCCCTAAAAAATGGGATGGTGGGGGATTGCAGCAAAGCCTTTTAGGGACAGGAGCAAACTGCAACGTTCAGTGATTAGAAATCTCTCTTGAGCCAGAGAACCTTAAGGTAATTTTTGCTGAATGTCAGGCTATTTCTATCTGAGTATAGTTTTAATGAGTGTAATAGAATGAAGCTGAAGGAAAAAGTTATCTAGTGGGAACATTCAACTTGGATTTTCTGGACCATCGTGAAACAGCAGTTTGTGTGTGTGAAATTCTCAAACAGCTTTGAGGGGCTCTCTGCTCTCTGGCAGCCTCCTCCTTCTTTACAACAGCACCGTTCCATTGTCACAGCCCAGAAGCCATTTTGTTTTTCCCACAGTGCCCTGGAGTGCACCAGGGCATTGTGGACCAAAATGGCAGCCACCACACAAAAAAATGGCGGCTCTGACTGAACATGAAAAGGGCAAAATCACCTAAAGTTCTACTGGTGAGCCCCACTTCAGTTCTGTGGGATTAGCAACCTCATATAATAAACATGCTTAAATCTAATCAATGCATGAAGGGGTTAAGACGACAGAGTAAATGTCCTGCCAGCCTTAGGTCACTTTGGGAATAGGTAATCAAGCCTGTAGGGGACCCAGGTGGTGCTGTGGGTTAAACCACAGAGCCTAGGGCTTGCCGATCAGAAGGTCGGCGGTTCGAATCCCTGCGACGGGGTGAGCTCCCGTTGCTCGGTCCCTGCTCCTGCCCACCTAGCAGTTCGAAAGCACGTCAAAGTGCAAGTAGATAAATAGGAACCGCTCTGGCGGGAAGGTAAACGGTGTTTCCGTGCGCTGCTCTCGTTCACCAGAAGCGGCTTTGTCATGCTGGCCACATGACCCGGAAGCTGTACGCCGGCTCTTGGCCAATAAAGCGAGATGAGCGCCGCAACCCCAGAGTCGGACACGACTGGACCTAATGGTCAGGGGTCCCTTTACCTTTACCTTTACCTAATCAAGCCTGTGTTCTCCTCTCGGTCTACCTGATGAACTCAGTGTGTGAAGAGACTAGCATGTGAAGAACATGTGGTCTTTTTCTATGCTATAAGAGGGAATGTTGGAAGGAACTTGGAAGGGGATATTTTAAAGGTCCAACAACCTAAATTTCCACACTTCACTCAGCTGCATATTTTGTAATTTTAAATCTCTGCTGGGGTTTTCCCAGCAAAGAGTACTTGCTCCAAACTTGGATCCTGGCATCGTCCTGGATCTTGGACTTCTTTTCTACCTATCTTTTTTTCTGTGCCACCAGTGAATCCCCCAAAGAGACTGGCAAATTTGAGGGGGCCACTTTGCTCAGCATGGCCCACTTGATGGCATGTTGGTCGTGGTTGGGACTTGGGAGTGGTTTTACAATCAATCACTCTTCAAATGAAACTTTGGGAATTGTAGCTCTTTGAGGGGGAAAAGGGGTCACCTAACAACTGCCTGATATCAACAGGTGGGGAGTTCCAAACTGTAGGGTGCTGCCACACCAAAAGGCAGAATTCTTACAAACCAAGGACTGCATTGGAGACCTCCCGCATGCAAAGTAGGTGTTCTGCCACTGAGCCACATTCCAGCTCCCAGCACAGTCAGTAGAGCATGAGATCCTTAATGTCAGGGTTGTGGGTTCAAGCCCCACCTTGGGTAAAATATTCCTGCACTGCAGGGGGTTGGACTAGATGATCCTTGTGGTCCCTTCCAACTCTATAGTTCTATGATCCTATGATCATGGCTCACCTCAAGCTGCTGCCCACCAGGCAGTCCAGCCACGCCGGTCCCTCTTTGTTAGAACAATGACCAAGACCCTGGTGTCTTTTTTCTTGGCTCCCCTTTGACAGCTGCCTCCGGCTCAGCCTTCACACCTGCAGGGGAGGGATGCACCCCCACCCACCCCGTTGGCCATCCATGATTTGTCACCACCACCATTAATCATTCCCATTGTGCTTCCATTCTGCTCTAACGGGGAGTGGGGGGGGGGAAGAGTATCATTAATCTTTTTATATAAGGGCCCTTATCTTCTTTTAAGCACTTCTGTGAGGCTGGCCATTTATTTCCACCACTTACTGGGTCCTTGAAATGCTTCTTGTGTTTTGCGGGAGAGGGAGCCTTGCTCTTTTGTTTCTTGCTGAGAGAGCAGCCTCTTCGGCCAGCAGGTAAATATTAAAAGGAGCTCCCAGAGGTGGGGTGGCCCCTCACTAACAGACGGGTGGCAGAGAAGGCGCAGGCATCCCCCCCCCCATCTGCACCCCACAGGAAGAGCAGGAGTCATCTGTCAGCCAGCTGTGCTCTTGTTTGCTTGACCTGAACATGATGTGTTGATTGGCCGCTCTGCAGGGCCTTCAGAAAGTTACTTTAGGGTGCCTTGTGTGGAGCTGCAAAACCTGGCCTGGACTCTTAGGAGGAAGGATGACTGAAGACCAGCTGCAGGAGAACAACTGGGGGAGGAGCGATACCATGCCTCTGCCCTGGTTGGGGGCTTCTTGGAGCAACCAGGGTTGATGGCCACCTGCCAGGCGGTTGAACTAGCTGACCCTTGGGAGCTGCCTTCTTACCCTACAGTTCTATGATTCTGTGACTGCTGTGGGAAGCAGGATGGTGGGCTCGCCAGCGCTTCACGGTTTGAAGTAGAGCCTCCCTGTTCAGAAGCAGTCTACCTCAGAGTATCATCCAGTGATGATGATGTAAAACTATTGTCTGTGAACTTCTCATTCCATCATGGATTCAGTGAGATCCGGCTGCTAGGCTCCACTCTTGCTTCTGAGGTAGCACACCAGAAAATACCGCCTGGGCAAACATGGTTTCATAGGGATTCTTTATGGATTTCTTTATGACATTTATCTCTCGCCTTATCTCAGGGCAGCAAACTATGCATTTGCAAAACAATACACTTAAAAATAAGCTAAGGAACACATTTAAACCATTTAAAAGCACCTTTCTTTGTTATTTTTGCCCCTTTATGATGCACACTTCCTCAATGCAAGCATCTGCTGCGCATGTTTTGGCCAGAGAACTGCATCAACAAAATCTGGAGAAGTGTGAAATTTTAAGGAAATTTGCACATTGCTTCAGGAAGCAGAAATTGGGCAGCTTCATGTTCAAATTTGAGCTGAATTTCTCTTTCCTACCCCCTACCTAAAAGGGGTTCATGGTGGAGATGAGGCAGGGATGGGTGGAGGCCGGCAGTCCCAACCAGCTGGAAACCACGAGGACAGACAAGCGAGACCCAGACATCCCTAGTGGCGGGAGTCCAGTCCAGGATTTCCCCCTTCTTAACTTGCTCACAATCTCCTGCTTCCTTTTTCCAACTATTGAAAAAAGAGCTTATCTTTGAAGAGGAGAAGGGGGTGGGAATGGTTATGTTGTGTTTATCTTGCCTGCTGAGAATGTTGGTTGGGGAGTCATGGACAGTGTTCCTGGCTTTTATTTCTGAAATAGCCCATGCCTGCCTTTGAGGACCCCCAATTTTTTAATTGTTATTTCTCCCTACTCCTCTTCTCCTTTCCTCCCCCCTCCCTCCCCCCTCATTTTTTATAAAAAATAATAATTACTTTCTTCTGTAAACTGAGAAGGTAGAAAGATCCGGGTGGGGGCTGGCATTGCACATAAGAGAGAGATCTAAAAAGAAAGAGAGACAGAGTGAGGCAAGAAGACATGTCGGTCAACGGTAGGAGAAGTTGTGGGAGACCCTCTTACTACTACCGACTGCTCCGGAGGTCACGTCTACAGAGGCAGCGGAGCCGGTCCAGAAGCAGGAACAGGCCACTGAGCCGGGGTAATTTTCTCTAGCCGATGTTTTCCTTGATTGAAACGGTAAACCACTTTTTTCCTTTTCTCAATCTGCTGGTTGATAAGGCACATGGATAAGACTGGGGTCCCGGGATTTATGAAAGAACTAACAAACGGCGGATACACGGTGTGGAACTCTGTTGGTGCAAGGAGGATGCAAACTTTTGGATTGTTCAGCAGAGAGCTATTTCCAGGTGGAAAGCCAGGTAGAGAGAGCCAGTGTGGTGTAGTGGTTAAGAGCGGCAGACTCGTAATCTGGGGAACCGGGTTCGTGTCTCTGCTCCTCCCCATGCAGCTGCTGGGTGACCTTGGGCTAGTCACACTTCTCTGAAGTCTCTCAGCCCCACTCACCTCACAGAGTGTTTGTTGTGGGGGAGGAAGGGAAAGGAGAATGTGAGCCGCTTGGAGACTCCTTCGGGTAGGGATAAAGCGGGATATCAAATCCAAACACTTCTTGAAGGGAAAAAGATTTGTTATGGCTCAACAGAATTGTCAGATTATAAGCAGAAACAAGTGAATTTTGCTTTTATCCCCTTCCCACGTACTCTTTTGTTCCTTTTATTATCTCCCTGGTTTGCTGTGCTGTGCCCCCCCCCCAATTTTTATTCAATCAAAAGAATATCCTACAGTTGCAGAGAGTTGGATTAGTAGTTGATACTTCTGCATTGCAGGAGATTGGACTAGATGACCCTTTGCGCCCCCTCCAACTCCACAGTTCTCTGGTTCTGGAGTTCTGGAATCAGAGCTTGTGAGTTTACCTTGGCTTTCCATTCCTTCAGTCAAGGGTGTCACTAGGTACTTAGATGACTCAGGGTGCAAGCCCATGGCACAAATGTCACTCTGGACAAGTTGAGGTGATGAGTGGCTGGAAGCTCCATGGCTCTGAGCTTTGCAATGCTCCCAGCTATGTTAGAGAGATGTTTTTGAGCTTTTTAAAAGGAAATTCGTCAAAATCTCCACTTCCGACATTGGTTGCCATACATCTGGATGTAACCCTAAGCTATGTTATAAGCAAATGTTAATTTTTCTTTTTCCAATTATAGGGTGTGTGTGTGTGTGTGTGTGTGTGTGTGTGTGTGTGTGTGTGTGTGTCAAAAGGGTGGGAAAGGGCAAGAGCAAAAGGCAGGGGTGGGTGGGGGACACACAGTGTTGGCAGATTCAGGATAGATAAAAAGAAGTGCTTCTTCATGCAGAACAAACTATGGAACTCCTTCCCCCAGGAGGCAGTGATGGCCACCAACTTGGATGGCTTTAGAGGACAATTCATGGAGAAGGATAGGGTTGTTGATGGCTGTTAGCCACTATGACTATGCTCTGCCTCCACAGTCAGAGGCAGCAATGCTTCTCAATACTGCTTTCTGGAAACACATGGACTGAGGTTGCCCTTATACTTTGGTCCTGCTTGCTGGTTTCCTACAGGTTACCCACTGTGCAAACAGGATGTTGGACCAGATGGGTCACTGGCCTGATCCAGCAGGGCTCTTCTTAAGTTGGTATGAAGGACAAAATGGTTTGCACGCAAACACACACACATAATGTCCTGCACTCCACCTGAAAACAGCAGAGTAGTTCCTGGGCTGTAGGCCAGGCTGTGTGGCACACACAGAAGAGGACTCATGGCAGGGAGGACAGCAGGAAGACTGTCCCCCTGCTCCCCAGCATCTGCCATCTGAGGCAGTGGCCTCTGTCTGCCTCATGGTAGGGTCAGCCCCATCCCAGTCTGCCTCTTAATAGTGCCCCTGCCTTCACTTCATGTGTGTTTCCTTTCCTCTAAGCCTCTTCAGGCTGTATCCAACTAAGTTATCCTCAGTGCAGACTTGCTGAATTAATGAACCGAAGTTAGTCATGTACATCAACTCCAGTGGGTCTACTCTAAGTAGGGCTCATATTTGGCTACAACTCTACATCCAACAAAATGCTGGATGGAACCCAATGTTGATGGAAACATAGACTTAACGTCCAAAGCTTAGAACCAGGGTATACTTGAATGTCTGCATAGATCTTCAGCGGGGGACCTCCTGTGGGTGTCTCAGCTGTCTGAGGGCCTCATGGGTGGTTACAGTGTGGGGCAGTTTTCCTTTGGTAGGGCATGAGACTCTTACTCTCAGGTTAATGGGTTTGAGCCCCACATTGGGCAAAAGATTCCTAATTGCAGGGGATTGGAATGGAAGACCCTCGTGGTCCCTTCTAACTCTACAGCTGTATGGTTCTATGATTCAGGAGGCTGCTTTGCTCTCATTATTTCAGCACCAGGCAGAGAATTTATTACTTTCTCAAACATTTTAAATGCCATTTTAATTCTGCTGACTGTTTTATGACGCTCTCTGGGATCTCACAGCCTTTTCCATTTATTAATAATGTTGTGCTGGCATTTCAATTTTAATTGTTTTGCTGTTTCTTGTAAACCGCCCTGGGTATAAAAATACCTTATAATAAATAATCACTAAATAATAAGGGCAGTGCCAATATTCCTTTTTCAAAAACCTTGTGTGTGGAGTGCCTAAAACACTGCTAAATGGAAGTCCTAGTGTGATGCTACACAATCGTCAAACGGCTGTATCTTTTCTTCCACACTGACCCTCATTCTCCTGCACACCAGTGCAACTCCCATATTTTAGGGACTTTAGGGAATTTTTGCTTTAGAGAAAAGGTAAGAGGTGACGAGAGAAACATATGCAATTGTGAATGACATAACACCTCTCTCGTAACACTGGACCTCGTGGACATCCAATGAAGTCAAATCTTGGAGGATTTAAGACACATAAAGGAAGGTCCTTCTCCTGCAGGAAGGCACTGCTGGCCACTAACTTGGGTGGCTTTAAAAGAGGGTTAGACAAATTCATGGAGGAGAAAGCTATCAGTGGCCCCTATCCATGATGGTTATGCTCTGCCTCCACAGCCAGAGGCAGCAATGCTTCTGAATACCAGTTGCTGGCAACCACAGGAAGAGAGAGGGCTCTTGTACTTGGGTCCTGCCCAGGGGTTTCCCATTGGGGCATCTGGGTGACCATTGTGAGGACAGGATGCTGGACGAGATGGGCCATGGGCCTGATCCAGCAGAATCTTCTTATGTCCTTGGAAATATACTTATTTGCATATTATATTGATACTCTTCTTTTCCTCCCACGACCTCAAGATGGTTCTCATCTTTCCATCCCTTGCCCAATCTTATCCTCACAACTTCCCTGTGAAATAGGTTCAGCTGAGGTCACTCAGTGGTCACCCTCCATGGCTGAGGGGAGGATTTCAACCTGCATTTCCTTTAAAAAACAAACAAACCAACAACCCCCAAAACAAGTGACTATTAAATAGACGGATACCATGGCAGGAAAAAGTGCTTGCTTTCATACCCCACTGCTTGGCCACTGTGGGGGAGAAATATGCTGGACTAGATGCTGGATCCAGATGCTGGGCTCTTCCTTGAGGCCCCACTTCCAACTTTGTAATTTCCATTGATTTGAAACTCCCTGGTGGCTACCTGGGGAGAGGTGGGGATCCTCACCTTCTCTGCAGAGTTCCTTTCAACTAAAAACAAACAAACAGGATGCTGAACAGGTTGGTTGAAAGGTCTTGGGAATCTTGAGGCTTCCAATATAAGGCTGCCCTGAAGTTCTTGCCGTTTGTGGTTGAAAACAATATATGAGAAGCATACTTTATGAAAGTGGATTCCTGACTTACTGGGTTGGCAAATTCTATCTCCTGTCTCCCCCTCCAGTTTTTTAAAATTCATTGCATATAAGCTCCAACATTTTTTCTCCTAGGTGCTCAAGGTGGCACAGCACATGGTTCTCCCCCTCCTCATTTAATCTCCACAACAACCCTGTGAAGCGGGTTAGCCAGAGGGAAACAGTGACTGCCCCAAGGCTTCATGTGGCTGAGTGGCGATATAAACCCTGGCCTCCCAGATCCTAGCCTGGCACTCTAACCCAGGGGTCAGCAAACTTTTTCAGCAGGGGTCTGGTCCACTGTCCCTCAGACCTTGTGGGGGGCTGGACTATTTTTTTGGGGGGGGTAGAACTAATTCCCATGCCCCACAAATAACCCAGAGATGCTTTTTAAATAAAAGGACACATTCTACTCATGATTTCCGGACCGTCCGTGGGTCGGATTTAGAAGGCGATTGGGCTGGATCCGGCCCCCAGGCCTTAGTTTGCCTACCCATACTCTAACCATTACACCACACCGACTCTCTTTTGACATTGGAAGTGTGGCTCTTTAGGATGGTACACTAGGCAGGTGACCTCCTCAGCATCTTCTGCGCTGGGCTTCACCAAGCGATGTGTGCTTGATTTTATTTTATTTTCCCTTGATGTGCTTGCTCATACGGTTCATTCATTCAACTCCAGGCAGCTACTGACCCAGTTGCGGTGTTAAAAATAAGATCTTACACTCTCCCTCCCAGGACATGGAGTGCTCATTCCTGCTGTCTTCCCCACAGTGCACACATTAATGCAAGCACATTTGCACACAGAGAGAATTGTAGAATTGTAGGGTTGGAAAAGGATCCCAAAGGACCATCTAGTCCAACCCCCTGCAACGCAGGGATCACAGCAAAATAATCCCTGACAGATGACCATCCACCCTCTGTTTAAAAACAGTCCATTGCCATCTGTGGTCACCCATTCCACAGTCAAACAGCTCTTATGCTCAGAAAGTTCTTCCTGATGTTTAGTTGGAATCTTCTTGCAACGTGAATCCATTGGTTTGGGTCCTCCACTCTGGAGCAGGAGAAAACAAACTTGCACCCTCTTCCATGTGACAGCTCTTCAGATATTTGAAGATGGTTGTTGTATCTCCTATCAGTCTTCTCTTCTCCAGGCTGAACATGCCCAGGCTCAACAGTACTGGTAGCCACTGTGGCAAATGGCACCCGTGGTACAGGGACTTTCCTGACCACCTTCCCAAAAATGCCTCGCACTGAGGAAGGACCCCATTGGCACTTCCAAGAGAAAGGTGTGGGATGGAGAGCCTTGCTAGGCAGTCTCTGATGGCATTGGTGGCATTGCCAGCAAACAGAGGCAAACAAGCTGGGGGCCGGGGGCTGGGGGCAGTTTCCAATCAGAAATTGCCTCAGACAATTGCCTCAGTTTGCTACCTGAAAGGGCTGGCCCTATTTATGAGACATAATAAGCACAATGTGAGGGTATTTATGAACCCCATGAGAGAAGCTTCTCTGCTGTCTTCTTCAGTCCACCACCTTCTGGCTATGGGGGGAGACCACCCCAGGGGTTCCCCTTCCTCTGCTCTTTTCTGAGTCATGCCTTACCTAAAATCTGACAACACAAGGAAATTCATTCTCATTCCCACTGATCCTTCCCTGAGAGTTATTCATTTCTGAGGCAATGTGACTCATGGGGCAGAAGAGAAGCCCAAACCGTGAGTTTAATAATGAGAAATATTGGCTATGAGCAGGGAGGGGAGCCCTGGAATGTTGGCAGGGGCAAGTGCCGTTTGCATTGGTCAATCATTTATTCTAAGCGAGGGGATTCGTTTCATAGACACAAAGCCGTCTCCAGGAATATGTTAGCGGCATTGAGCACATCTCCTTTGAGGAAAGATTTCAGTGCTTGGGACTTTTTTCATTTAGAGAAAAGGTGACTAAGAGGCAACGTGACAGAGTACATGGTGTTAATTGTAGGGGGAAAGATCATAGATCTACTTTTAAGTGACAGCCCACAAGGTACAGCCACCAGACATCTTATGGGGATCTGAATTTTCAGATTTGGAGCAATTATTTCTTCTTCTTCTTCTTCTTCTTCTTCTTCTTCTTCTTCATTGAATTTAAATACGACCCTATACCTGGAGATCTCAGGGTGGTTCACAGAAAAGATTCTTGTAACCACAAATGATGCCCATAATTTGTTTGATTACTTTTATTTTAAAATCATTATTTAGATGTCTCCCCATAACACAATTTTCTCTGGGTAGCTTACAGGTAAGACATAAAAATCAAAATATACACAGCAAAAATCACATCCACTGAAGCCCCCCTAATCACAGCAAAGATTTGGCATTTGGGCTAGTGGTACCAACACCAAGGTGAAAGGAGGAAAGAGATGCTGGTGTGAGATTTGATGGGGTGGGGGTGGGCATGTAGGAGAGGAAAGCGGGGGGGGGGAGTACATATGCTGCACCCAGAAGATGCTTGGCTAGCTCTGCGTTGTTGTGTGAGGAAGAATGGAGGCATATTCCTCTCCTCCTAAGCTTGGAAAGAAAAGCTGGCTACAAGGAAATGTGACCTTCCTTGGCCTGGGCATTTCAGTGATGAGACCTGTAGGCGACCACTGCTCTGCCATTTATTACACACTTTGGAAATGGTCCAAGCTCTGGGAAGGTGGGGCCCAGTGCCCTAGGGAGAACTGGCTGTGAGCCCGCGTAGGCCAGAGGCAGATAAGAACAAGAGCAACAGGCATGGGCCATGATCCCAGGGAGCTGGGTGGGGTGTCCTCACACCAGAGGTGAGTTGCTCAGTAACTGAGAAGAAGCCTCTGAGGCTGGGGTGGATGCCCTTGTGGGGGTCAGCCAAGGAAACGTTCAGGCCAGCCGGTACTCCAGTCTAGGGTGGTGCCCTTGACTTAGGAACACAAATAGTCACCTTGTACTGACTTGGTCCTCCTGGCTCAAGCTTGTCCAAACTGACTGGCAGAGGCTCTCCAGCATTTCCAGCAGGGAATCTCTCCCAGGCCCTTCCATATTCTCTACTATCTGTGGACTGAACTGAATTTTAATTGGAAGTATATTTGCTTATCTTCGGCTGAAAGGGGAGGGTGTGTGTGAACGGAACCTGCCTGCTTGCCAAGGAAGGTTCATTACTGAGCTATCTGAAGTTCATTATATCACTCTGCTTTCCCAGGTAGAGAAGGAAAAAAATATGTCAAAAACAGGACTTATACTGGGACAGTATGATTTTCACAGCTGTTGTTGAAGTCATAAAACAATGTGAACACAGATTTTGGGGAGCTTTTGGGTAAAAGTTGTAAAACAATGAACCACACGACAGAGCAATGGAGAACTTCTGAAACAACATTGGGATATTAGCTCTGCCCAAGGCATTATGGAAGCATCGGCTGGGAAAAGATAGACATAAGTTTTTACAAGGACAGGAAGGAACACCATGGGAACTGTAGTTTGTTAGTGGTTCTGAGAGTTTCTAGAAGACACCCCTCCCCAAGTGGTTTAACAAAATAATCCCTCTTCCCAGGGTTTGCTAGGAACTGTAGCTCTGGGAGCGGAATAGAGAGGCCTCCTAACAATGCTCACCACCCTTAACAAACTACAGCTCCTAAAATTCTCTAGGGGAAGCCACAACTGTTTAAAGTGGTATCATAGTGCTTTAAATGTATCATGTCAGAGAGTGGCTTTAAACTAAGCAAAGTTGTGGCAAAACAAGAAGCTAGGGGCATGTTGCCCTGTCAGTCCTTTTTACTCATTGCTCTGGTCACTCCTGTCAAGGCAGCTGGCCATGCTCAGACCCTGGAGCCAGAGCTCACTATTAGTGTACAGTCTCCGCCTTCTGTCATGATGGCCACTTCAGGGTGTCATAGTTCAGGCCCAGCCTTGTTCTTGAGTATACGAAGGTGACTGTAGCCCGACCGATGACATTATTGCGTCAGGATGCTCTCTAGGCCTGTGGGTTGCCATGGCAACCAGTAGCCTTCATCCCTGATGATTAAACGGTATCCATGGCAACCCCAGTGAACAGTTCTGGAGCTAACCTGGTTTTTCTCTTTCCCCCTCCAGCAGTTCCATCTTTCCAATTGTAGATAAACCTTCACCATTTCATCATGCAGGACAGAGGAACAAACCTAGATAAGTTAAGGGTCTCCAGCTCACCTCCTTGTCCTCATTATGGATTGTTTCCACTGTAGATGGAGGGGTATTTTCCCAGTAGAATGAGGGGTGGCCATTGTGGCATCACCCACCCTGGATTCGTTTCAAGGGTAGAGTTTGGAGACTGGCATAATGCACCTCAGCAAGGGCCAGAAGGGTGCCATTGAGGCTCCCAGCCTCTCTCTCTCTCTCTCTCTCTCTCTCTCTCTGTGTGTGTGTGTGTGTACACAACTGCACATGGGAGAGGCAAACTGGGTCTTTGATCCGAGTGAAATGAAGCCTAGTTTTGCCCCTGCTTTAAATGCATGGTTTGAGTGTGGCCTGAGTTTCTCAGAGAGGGAGAGGCAAACAGACTCCACTTTTCTAAGGCCTGGTGTGCTGGGATTGGCCCTTGGGTGGGGGTCAGCAGATGAAATTCTGAGCGGGGCTAGTGTAGCCCTTGAAGTCTGGAGCTCAGTCTGCTAGGGTTAGAAATGGGAACTCAGCACTGGTGCAGCAGGAGGATGAGTGCCAAGCCACTGGGCAGTGGTATAGTTAGTGGGGATTTTAGATTCTGGAATTCCTGGTCCTATGGGGCACTCTCTAGGTGTGTGAGACAGCCCTGCTGCATATGGGGTGCCACCTCCTGCTCATTCTGCACTGGGGGGCTCAAAATTCCTGCTCTAAAATTCTGCCCTGATGGTACCGCTTGTGGTGGTTAAGCTGAGCCCCAGTTCAGGACGCACCCAACCACTCATCCCCACATGCCCTCCAACATTTCTCCAATGAAAATAGAGACATCTTAAGGAAAAGCGGGACATTCCGGGATCAAATCAGATGGCTTCTCTAAATCAGGAACGTCCCTGGAAAATAGGGACACTTGGAGGGTCTGTCCCCATCATTCTTAAGCCACTAAACCAAGTGACCCATTTAAGTTGGCTTTCAGACCCAATTCTGGCGTGGGATGGCCTCTGTCAGGAGAGAGATGGGAGCATGGACCTTTTAGTTCTTCTGGAAACTTTTGAAACCTTTGACCAGGGTGGTCTCTGAGGGCAGTTGTGTGACTCAGGATTTGGGGTACAGCAGTGGTTCCACTCCTGTCTGCATGGCTTGGCATTTGTGTAACAGGGTTCCACTGCCTTCCATCTTGTCCCCTGTGCTATTTTGCATTCCCGTGAAGAGCTGGATTGTTGTCTGAGCTTGCTAATGGGCTGGATGAGGGCCTATAAACTGAAACTCACTCCTGGTAAAATGGAGGTGCTGTGATGGGTGGTCCCCTAATCGAGGAAGGAGGGGCAGGATTAAATCTGTTTGGATAGGGTTGCACTCCCTTGGAAAGTTCAGTGTTTGGGAATACTGCTTGATCTGGCTTTATCACTTGAGACACCTGACTCCCCAGTAGCACAGAGTGCTTTCCAACTGGATAGGTGTCTTCACCAGCTGCAGCCTCTTCTGGACATGGATAGTCAGGAAATGCTGAGTCACACGCTGGAAACATGCCATCTAGGCTACTGCACTGCATTAAACAAGGAGCTGCCCTTGAAGCATGTTCAGAGGATGCAATTACTGTACTTCATTGGCAACATATCTCACCAGTCTGCAAAGGATCTACTCTGGTTCCCAGTGTGCTTCTAAGCCCAACTCAAGATGCTGGCTTAGACCTTTAAATTCCCTTCAGGAACATCTTCTCTGTCAACACACCCAGAGGCAAAGACCTTCCACTGAGGCTCAGAGTGATCTCAGAGATCATATAACAAAATAACTGAGCTCTCATCTGTGGCCGCATCAAATTGTGGAGCACCTGGTACCTGCTTTATTATCTTTTAGGGATCAGTTTAGGACACACACCTTCTCTTATGCATGTCAGCGATTTGTATTTTAAGTAGTGGATGGATGCAATCTTTAAACACTGAAAGTTTCCACTCAGTTGTTTTTTCTTTTCAATTGGTATTTTAATTGTACAGTGTGCTGATGGATTCCAATTGTTTTTATTTTCTTTGAACTCTATGCAGCAAACCGCTCTGGGATGCCTTATGAGGGGCGTTATATACAATCCCTTACATAAAACGAATAAATAAAATAAATGGCTGCAGAAAAGCAAGCAGCCTCCTGAGCTCAGCCAGGCTCTTGCTCTGCCTTGCTCCAGCCTCCCCTGCTGTGAGTGGACACTGCCCTTTCCTGATTTTATTTTATAGCCTTCCTCTTCCTGTGGATGAACTCTGGCTGCCTTCCTCCATGTGTATGGATGTAACTTGATTACTCTGGCGTTCCTTGATGTGGGGCAACTGAAGGTGCAGAACTGGTTCCACTGGGAGGATTTGTGACCACGTTCACACCATACATTTAAAGAGCCATGATACCACTTAAGACACTCGTAGCTTCCCCCAAAGAATTCTGGGAGCTGCAGTTTATTAAGGGTGCTGAGACACCCCCTTCATTCTCCTCCCAGAGCTACAGTTCCCAGAGCGGCAATCCCTCTTCACAAGGAACACTGGAAATTGTAGCTCTGAGGGGGAGGGGGCACCTAACAACTCTCAGCACCCTTAACAAACTACAACTCTCAGAATTATTTGCAGGAAGCCCTCACTGTTTAAAGTGGCAGTGTAACACTTTATGTGCATGCCGTGGAGGTGGCCTGTGACTTCTTGGGTGAGACGAAAGTTTGGCCTGTTTTTTTTTTATTAGAGCTTGCATGAGCAATGCTGATGACTTCAACATCCGATGCGTGCACAGACTAGCCCATATTCATTCATTTATTCATTTTATCTATATACCACCAAGGATCTCAGGTTGGCGTACATGGTTTTCCTCCCTCTCCTTTGAGGTAGGCCAGGCATGACTGGCCCTGTGTCTCACCCAGTGAGCTTCACGGCTGAGCAGGGATTCAAACCCTGGTTTCCCAGGTCTCAGTCCAACACTCTAACCATAACACCACACTTGCACTTGAGCTGGTGCAGTGAAGCACCCAACATGGGTAGCTGGGCGGGCTCTGCTCCCCTGCCTTTCCCAACTGGTTCTTCTCAGGTCCACCCCCACCCCCACCCCCACCGGCTTTTCCATTGCTCCATCCTCACTGCTTCCAGCCACTCTGCCTGAGAGGCACTGCTAGCAGTTGGCCTGGGCCTTTTGCACCAGGTCCCTCCATCTCCTGCCCCTTTGTGCTGGTCCCAAGGGATATCCGATAGGCGAGGTCTAGTCCAGTCCAAGGTCAGTCCAAGCCAGAAGTCACGAAGCCGAAGTCACGAAGCCGAGGTCAGGAAGCCGAGGTCAGGAAGCCGAAGTAACAAAGCTGAGGTCAGGAAGCCGAGGTCAGGAAGCCGAGGTCAGGAAGCCGAGGTCAGGAAGCCGAGGTAACCAAGCTGAGGTCAGGAACGCAGGAACCAGGAACAGGAACTAGGCAGCACCGATGTTGCTCCTGCAACTTGGGTCTGGGACTCGCTGGCTTTTATCTGCCCCGAGGCAAAGGGCGGCTCCGATCCTCAGGTGCCTCGCCTCTCCTGGCTTGGAGGCGAGCACTCCTCCTGCGGGAACTTAGTTCCCTTCGCCTCTCTGCCCTTAGCCTTTGCAGCTCAGGAGAAGCTGGAGGGTTACCGGACCCAGAGGCAACCTCAGCTTCCCCTGACTGGGTGGGGAGTGGAGCACCTGCAGGCAATAAGTCCTCCATCCCATTAGAAGCCAGATCAACCTCAGCCGATGCCTGCACCTGAGGATCCAGCACAGGTGAGTCCCCTTGAGACTCAGGCCCCAGCCCTGGCTCTGCTGGTTCTGGAGGCAGTGAATCATGTGCAGGCTGGGATCCCTCAGGTTCAGCGTCTGAGTCTGACTCCCAGGTCATCACACCATCCCCCCTCCCAGGCCCCCCCCTCAACCGAGGGGCCGGACCAGGCTTGCTGGGGTAAGTCGCATGGAAATCACGGAGGCAGACAGGCGCGTGGACGTTCTCCGCTGGTTCCCACGACCGATCCTCGGGCCCATACCCCTTCCAGTCGATGAGGTATTGGAGCTTCCCCCTGCGGTATCGGGAGTCAAGAATGTGCTCCACCTCATACTCGGGCTCCCCCTGAACCAAAACTGGCTGCGGTCGTGGATGGTCTGGGTGGAACTCGTCGGCCGGGGCGACCGGACTGAGTAGGGACCGGTGGAATACCGGGTGGACCTTCAGGGTCGCGGGTAACCGGAGACGGAATGCCACAGGTGAGACCCGGTCCACGATCGGAAATGGGCCGGTGAAGCGGGCATCCAGCTTCCGTGAAGGCCGAGAGGGGTGCAGGTGGCGGGTGGAGAGCCATACCAGGTCTCCGACATGGAGTTCCGGCCCCTCCTGACGGTGACGGTCGGCCTGGGCCTTATACGCGTCCTTGGCCTGGCTCAGTTGCTCCGTCAGAAGCTGCTGCTGTGACTGGAGCTCTTGTAGCCAGTCTGTCACTGCGGGAACTGCGGATGCCGGCAGTACGCTTGGAAACAACCGCGGGTGGTACCCATAGTTTGCCTGGAACGGGGTCTGTTGGGTGGAAGCGTGCACTGCGTTGTTATATGCGAACTCGGCCAACGCCAGGTGGTCGACCCAATCGTCCTGGTGGAAGCTGCAGTAGCACCGGAGGTACTGTTCCAACACCGCGTTTGCCCGTTCGGTCTGTCCATCCGTCTGTGGATGGTAGGCCGAAGATAGGCAGACCTCCGTCCCGAGAGCCTGATGTAGAGCGCGCCAGAACCGGGAGGTGAACTGGGCACCACGATCGGAGATCAAACGTTCCGATAGGCCATGTAAGCGGAAGACGTTTTGTAGGTACAGTTGCGCCGTCTCCTTGGCTGAGGGTACAGACGGGCACGGGGCGCAATGCACCATTTTAGTGAAGTGGTCTGTGAATACCAGGAGGCAGGTACACTGACGGGATGGGGGTAGGTCTACCACGAAATCCAATGAAACCGTGTGCCACGGACGAGGGGGAACTGGCAGTGGCTGTAGCAGTCCCGCAGGTCTCCCGGTCGATCCCTTGGCTCGCCGGCAGACCTCGCACCCCCCAATGTACCGTGCCACGTCGGCCTTCAAGCGGGGCCACCAGAACTCCCGGCTGACCAGGTGGGTGGTCCGATACCTCCCGAAGTGGCCAGCTGCCGGGGCGTCGTGTGACATTCGGAGTACCTCGGCCCGCAAAGGCCCTGGTGGGATGTACAACCGACCACGGTGCATCAGCAGACCCTGGTGCACAACCAGTTCTGGGTATCGAGGGCACGATCCACTGGCCAATTCCTGGATCCGTTCCTGAGCCCACGCGTCGACCCGTTGCTGCCTCCGCACTCGGTCCCGCAGCGACTCAGTCTCATGAACAGCCAGGAAGGCCGCTGGTGGGATGATCGTTGTGGGGGCCGCCTGCTGCACCGTCTCTGCAATGTCCTCCGGTTTCCGGGACAGCGCATCCGCCTTCTGGTTTTGGGAGCTGGGGATGTAGCGGATCCGGAACTGGAACCGGGAGAAGAACAGTGCCCACCGGATCTGCCGCTGGTTCAGCCTGCGGGTGGTCTGGAGGTACTCCAGATTCCGGTGGTCGGTTCTCACTTCCACTGGGTGTCGTGCCCCCTCAAGATGATGGCGCCAGACTTCAAAGGCCACCTTGATGGCCAGTAGTTCCCGCTCCCACACAGTATAGTTACGCTCCGCCGGAAGGAGCTGCCGGGAGTAGTAGGCGCAGGGTAACAGTGGCGCATCAGGTCCGTGTTGCTGGGACAAGACGGCACCGAGAGCCGTACTGGAGGCGTCAGTCTCCACCACGAAGGGACGAGAGGGATCAGGATGCTGCAAAATTGGCGCCTTCTGGAAACAGGCTTTCAATCCCTGGAATGCCACCTCAGCCTCCTCATCCCAGGCGAAGGGCGTCTTGGGGCGCAGCAGTCGGGTCAACGGGGTGGTGCGATGAGCATAGTCCACAATGAATGTCCGGTAATAGTTGGCGAACCCCAAAAACCGCTGTAGGTCCTTGCGGTTCCGCGGCGCCGCCCACTCTCGAACCGCAGACACCTTCCCGGGGTCCATCTGTACACCATCAGGGGAGAGTCGGTGTCCGAGGAAGTCCACTGACCGCTGGTGGAACTCGCACTTGCTGAGCTTAGCGTACAGGCGGTGCTCCCGCAAGCGCTGCAACACGGTCCGGACATGACTCTCGTGGCGAGCTGGGTCACGGGAATAAACCAGAATGTCATCGAGGTACACCACCACATACTTGTCAAGCAAGTCCTGGAACACGTGGTTGATGTACCGTTGGAACACGGCGGGCGCGTTGCATAGTCCGAACGGCATGACCAGGTACTCGAACTGCCCATAACGGGTCCCGAATGCGGTCTTCCACTCATCCCCGGCACGGATCCGAATCAAGTTGTAAGCCCCCCGGAGGTCCAGTTTGGTGAACATCTGCGCCCCTTGCACCCGCTCCAGCAACTCTGCAATTAGGGGCAAGGGATACCGGTCTGGGATGGTGATCTTATTCAGGGCTCGGTAATCATGGCAGAGGCGAAGCTCCCCACACTTCTTCTTAACGAAGAGTACTGGAGCGGCGGTGGGAGAGGTAGAGGGCCTAATGAACCCCCGCTCCAGGTTCTTGTGAAGGAAGTCCTGTAAGGCTTCACGCTCTGGCTCCGAAAGAGAGTATAGGCGACTCACAGGCAGGGGCGCCCCAGGCTGGAGGTCTATGCCGCAGTCAAAAGACCGATGAGGAGGCAGCCGGTCTGCCCCCTGTTCCTCGAACACGTCTACGTAGTCCCGGTACACGGCGGGGAGCGTTGACGCAGCCTCCCCCATGGAGGCGGCCGAAAGCATCTCGGACTGAGCAATCGAACCCGAGTCTGGGAAGCGTACAGTTCGATTGACCCAATCGATCTGAACATTGTGAGACTCCAGCCAGTCCATCCCCAGCACCAGGGGAAACCGGGGCATGGTGGCAATGTCCAGGGTACGCACCTCCCGGTGCTGCTGGTGGCACAGGACCAAGGGCTGGGTCTCCCGAGTAACGGCGCCTGACCGCAAGAGCCGTCCGTCGATTGCCTCCACCTGCACCGGTTCTGGCTTGTTCTGGAGCGGCACCCGATGCTGAGCGGCGAAGGCAGAGTCCATATAGGAGCGGGTTGCCCCTGAATCCACCAGAGCGTGGGTGAGAATCCAGGGCCCGCCTGGGGGGTATAGACGCACCGGGATCATGAGGTGTTGCAATTCCACTGGTGAGGGCCCATCATGTGATGCTTGGGACCCCAGATAGCCTGGGCCATTGGCTACTGGGGTTGGCGGTTTCCCTGCGGCTGGCGTTTCTCAGGGCAGGTTCGGGCGTAGTGTCCACTCCCCCCGCAGTAGAGACACAGGTTTCCCTCCCGACGTCGTGTCTTCTCCGAAGGGGAGAGGCGAGGCCGTGCTGCCCCGAGCTGCATCGGCTCCTCCAGTGACTCGGCTCTGGCCATGGAACTGCTGGGGAGCACTGGAGTCGGGAGCCCAGAGTGCTGGCGGGCCCGGGCCTGGCGCCGGTCCTCCAACCGATCGTCTATCTGTAGACTCCGTTGGATGAGGGCCTCCAGCGTGGTGGGGCGATCCAAGGTGGCCAGCTGGTCCAGTATCTCGTCCGAAAGCCCCTCGAGATACTGGTCCCGAAGTGCGGAATCATTCCAGGTCAAGTCCTGCGCCAACAGCCGAAATTCCGTGGCATAGGCGGCCACTGTGGACTTGCCCTGTTTCAACCGCCGAATTGCCCGATTGGCTTGACTCGCCTTCTGAGGGTTGGCGAACGCGGTTTCAAAATGGTTGCAAAACCCCGTATAGTCTGTCAGCAAGGGGGAGTCTTGCCGGAGCAGCGGCAACGCCCACTTGGCCGCCTGGTCCTTCAGCAAGCTGATCAGGAAGTGCACCTTGGTGCGGTCGTCGGGGAAATCCCGGGCTCGCCCCTGAATATACAGTTTGGCCTGGGCGAGAAACATGGGAAAGCTGCCCGGGGACCCATCGAATTTTTCTGGCAGGGCCACTGGGTACTTGCCTGGAGCTGGGGCGCCGGCACCAGGAGCCGGTAAGGCGTCCAAACGCTGCTGAAGCGCCGTAACCGCATTGCTTAGCTGCTGCACTGTGTGGGTCAAGACCTGGTTCTCCTGGGCCAATGCCACCAGCGCAGCCGCCTGGTCAGTCATGACGACAGGTTCCTCCCGAACGCACCCCAACGAAGGGGGAGTGCGGGTGTGGCAGGAGCAAACTGTGCTGGTCCCAAGGGATATCCGATAGGCGAGGTCTAGTCCAGTCCAAGGTCAGTCCAAGCCAGAAGTCACGAAGCCGAAGTCACGAAGCCGAGGTCAGGAAGCCGAGGTCAGGAAGCCGAAGTAACAAAGCTGAGGTCAGGAAGCCGAGGTCAGGAAGCCGAGGTCAGGAAGCCGAGGTAACCAAGCTGAGGTCAGGAACGCAGGAACCAGGAACAGGAACTAGGCAGCACCGATGTTGCTCCTGCAACTTGGGTCTGGGACTCGCTGGCTTTTATCTGCCCCGAGGCAAAGGGCGGCTCCGATCCTCAGGTGCCTCGCCTCTCCTGGCTTGGAGGCGAGCACTCCTCCTGCGGGAACTTAGTTCCCTTCGCCTCTCTGCCCTTAGCCTTTGCAGCTCAGGAGAAGCTGGAGGGTTACCGGACCCAGAGGCAACCTCAGCTTCCCCTGACTGGGTGGGGAGTGGAGCACCTGCAGGCAATAAGTCCTCCATCCCATTAGAAGCCAGATCAACCTCAGCCGATGCCTGCACCTGAGGATCCAGCACAGGTGAGTCCCCTTGAGACTCAGGCCCCAGCCCTGGCTCTGCTGGTTCTGGAGGCAGTGAATCATGTGCAGGCTGGGATCCCTCAGGTTCAGCGTCTGAGTCTGACTCCCACGTCATCACACCCTTCCACTACCCACTTTTTGAACTTCAAAGAATGTATTTTCACTTGTGTTTTGCAGGGCAGCTGGGCACAGTGAAGGCCCCTGCTGGTGAGACACCCCGACCCCCAGCCCCCCCTCCAAAAACTACCTGCCATCTTAATTTGCCCAGAGGCATCTATGCATATGCAGTTAGCATATGCAAACTTGACTCTGTTCCCCCAATCCTGTAATTATCTACAAATGCCCTAGCCTGCTTCTGCCTTCCCTCTGGCTTTCATCTCCCTCTCAAAATTGCTCTTCACCTGCTTCTCTGCTTTATCTCCTTTTTAGGGAAGCGGAGTAAGCTGCCTTTTCTATTAGGCCTACAGTACTAGCAATCTGGGGCAGTCCCAGCCAGAGAAGGGTTGCCTGATACCTCATATCCTTGTTAACCCGATATGCCACCAGAGACTGAACCTCGGACATTCTGCATGCCAAGCAGACACTTTCCCTGATCCTCTAGGCATGTCTATCCAACTCTGGGCACCAGTGAGGGCCATGTCCAGAGTGGGGTCTGAGGCCTAGGGGGAGATCTGCAGGCCACATGGGCATGCCTGGAGGGCTATCTTTGTTCCGCAGCCCTGGGGCTGCCCACCCCTCCTTTAGATAAATGAGGTTGAAAGCAGCAAAATGTAGGTCTTCCTAGGGAGGCAGTGGCTTGAGCAGGGAGGAGGCAAAACAGGCAGAAAGACCGTGAAGATTTTTCACCCTGTTATAGTGTAACTGAATATTATGTTTGAAAGGGGAATATATAAACATTTTTTTTCAAAAATAATAATAATGCTGGTATGAGAAGCCCTCCCACTCAAAACCTATTTTGCGGTGACTTTGCTGTAAACAGACATTCTCTCTCTCTCTCTCTGAATATAAAAAATCCCCAGAGTTTCTTTTCTTCCCAAAATGACTTATTTATTAAACTCCACCAATAAAATAAGTATGATATTTATCTTGATGCAGCGTGGTGCTGGGTGAACAAATTTGCCGTTTGTTGACAGCCCATGCCTATGCCCCTCTTCTTCTTCCTGCCTCTCTGGGGCAAAGTTGAAAGATGAATTAAAAAATACATCAGAGTGAGATAAAAATGTGAGCTCGGTTTCAGAGGGTAGTGGTGGTGGGGGGCAGACAAAGAGACAGCTCCTGCACCTCAGTTGAACAGGATGATGGAGTGGGAAAGAAGAGCCAGCTTCATCTCCTCCCTGCCACGTGGCACTCTGACAAAGAGGGAGGCAGCTCTGGGGAGGTTTAAAATTAGACCCATTTGTCATTCTCTAAGAGGCTGGTGCAGGCCTTGAAACTGTGTGCCTGCCCCCTCCCAATGGGGGCAGGTTCACCCTCTCAAAGCTCATGGAGACCAGCAAGCGGCCTTTCTGCTGTTTACCAGTAGTAATTCCATCTTTTATTCCATCACAGAATTGTAGAGTTGGAGGGTTATCAAATCCAACCCACTGTAATGCATAAGATATAACCACAAACAAAACACAAAAATATCAGAAATGACCAAGGGGGCCATGGGTAGAGTCCAGATCAAGGGAAATACAGTAATAGTCCTTTTCAGGAGTGCTAACTCCAGGGGACCCAACCCTTTTGGGGGAGGGGGTCAAGGGTCCCAATGTAAAAAAGGGAGGGGGCAAGCACAGAGTCGAGAGTGGCGCAGCCTCAGAAGCCGACTCCCCCTCCTGCCGTGGAGGGGAAGGAAGGGGAAGGAAGTGGCAGCCCCTCTTTTAAAGCTGTCCTTCAGTTCTGGACACCACCATTTTAGAAGGATATTGACAAGCTGGGAAGTGTGCAGAGGAGGGCGACCGGTCTGGAAGCCAGGCCTTGTGAGGAGTGGCCGAAGGAGCTGGGTGTGTTTAGCCTGGAGAAGAGGAGACTCGGAGGAGACAGAATAGCCAGCTTCATATACCCAAAGGACCTTCACGTGGAAGATGATGCAAGCTAGTTTTCTCCTGCTCTGGAGGGGAGGACCCAAGCCAATAGATTCAAATTACAAGAAAGGAGTTTCCGACTAAACATTAGGAAGACACTTCCGTTCAATCGTGGAATGGACTAACTCAGAAGGTGTTGGACTCTCCTTCATTGGAGGTTTTTAAACAGAGGTTGGATGTTCCTCTCTCAGGGATTCTCTTTATTTGCAAGGGGTTGGAATACATGATCCTGGGTGCCCTTTCCAACTCCACAATTCTATAGATTTCCTTCGGAGGTCCATGTAGCTCCCTCCTTTTTGGCATTTTGGATGATAGCAGTGGCCCCTCTTTTAAAGCTGTCCTTCAGTCTGAGATAATTGTGTAAAAAAGGACCCCCGGGGACCTAAAAGCAGGAGTCCTGTTTGAGTTCAGATTTCAGCACCAGCACATGCTGGTCCATGAGGACGACTGGGGCATTGCCCCCGCCAACCTCATTCTGCCCTTGATCAGCCCCTACCAGCCTACATTCCTACTTACCTACATCCTGTCCAAGGGGTGGCCTTGTCTTCCAGCTTCCTCCTCCTCTTCCATCTCAGTTTTGCACTTGTAGATGAGAAGGATGGGGACAAAACCAGAATTATTGAATTCCACCATTCATTGGCTCTGGCGCCACCTGCTGTTGGTTTATTGCCTTTCACCCTACCTGTCCCAATAGGCACCAGCCACCACTGAAGTGATAGTTGAGAATGTTGCAGTGCCCCTGAGCATGTCCAAAGTGCCGCCACAACACACAACCTGCAACTATCTGAGATCAGAGGCTAATATTTCTGAATCTGAGGATATAATTTCAGTACAGGACAAGACCTCTATAATCTTCCATTGTACTAATCACTGTGTTGTGTGTGTGGATTTCTTGGGTTCTAAAACTGGAGTACGCCCAGAGTGCAAATCCTACCAGGGCCCATGGGCATAGCCAAGGAGGGGCAGCTGCCCCCCTAAATAAATTAAAATATATAGCAAACTGAGGTTCTGCCCCCCCCTAACAAAAGACCTGCCCCCCAACAAAAGGCCTGCCTTCCCCTAAAAAATCCTGGCTACACCCATGTAGTCTTCTCTGCATTTGCCCTGCTAGTCCTGATGACCACGTTCTATCACTAGGTTGCACAATGGGAACAGTAAGCCTCTGCTCTGGGAAGAAAATGGCAGCCCTCTAGGAGCAGATAATCAAAGGAAACGGTTTACGGGGTGGGGTCTGCCGACTTTGTAGCAACAAGAGCCAAACAAGACCCTTTGAGCAGTTTAATTACTGGACTGGTTTCTTGCTGTCAAGCCTGATGGCGATGACAGTTCTGGGAGTTCATGCAGGGCAGCAGATAGATAAATAACGGCTAGTAGAAGTGTTGCTCATTGAGAGAATTAGAATCACATAATTGTAGAGCAAGAAGAATCTCTCTTAAAAAATGGAAGCAGCTCTTTTTTAAAACATTTTCCCGCCTGTTGCAAGGGGAAAACAGATGTTCTGCTGATGGTGCTTCATTAGCAAGATGAATGAGGTCACTGGTACAATTGTGGCTCATGTTCATTTACATAACAGACCATACCATTAAGACGACATCTGGGGGTGGTAATGGTCTGGGGGGGTCATTATTACTGAGAGTTTGGGGGGGGGAGGATGGTGTAATGTCTGGAGGGGCAGAGCCCAAATGGGCTGGTGGCGATGTGGAGCAACCATAGCTCAGTGAAGGAGCATAAGCTTTGAATCTGGAAAGTCCCAAGTTCAGTCCCCGACATCCCCAGGTTTTTCTTAAAAATAAAATAAAATCAGGTAGTAGGCCTGAAGCCCTGGTGACAGTCAAGAGTAGACAATACTGGCTTAGATAGACAATTAGCCAGACCTCATATATGGCAGCTTCGTAAGTCCTGATTTGATTTGAAAAACTATTGTAGGAAGTCCACAGATGGGATGAGTTGACTCTTGTGTAGAAAAGAGGGGATATCAGAATATAAGGATATATGAGCTATCCTGGCTTCCAAGATTTCGGCAAGCATTTCTTACACATTTTCAAACATTCCTCAGGATTACAAGCTTACTATTTTTCTTTTTCTTTTAGGGATGCTGCACTGGGTAGTTTCCTCCTTGGCTTTGCTTGGATGGGGCACCCTTGAACACTGACCATTGACCATAATAAAGAGATTGATTGGCTGATGCCTCATTAGTCATCCCATTAGTACTGAAGTTGCCTGAAGTTGCCACCAACTTTCAACTAAAGCAGAACGATGGACAAATTTTGAAAGTTCCTTCTTGGGTGGAAATCCAGGGGATTGCTATGGGAGATAGCAAAATGAGTGCCAATAATGCTAGTGAAATTTCACTCTGGGTGTGCCTGTGTGTTCCTGTGTATGTAGATCACACACCCCGGGCCTATGTCTTAGCCCTAGCACAGGTGTTTTCTCCCCCCACCCCCATTCCTTCTTGAATGAGTTAGCTGAAGAAGCGTTAGTGCCCTCTAGCGATGCAATTGCTTAATTTCACTTGGAGCTGTGTGGGCTCAGCTCTGCGTTCCTCAAAGGATGCTGATGAGATGGCAACCAAGAAACACGAATCTGATGAGTAGAATATGGATGCTGGAGGCAAAAGAGGAGAGCAGGGCTATTGAGTCGTCTAAGGAATCGTGTATGGAGCCTGGTTTAAATGTGATGCTGGACATAAAAGGAAAGCCTTCCCCATGCTGTTGGAACTTGACCTTTGATGAAAAGGAAAAGGGAGGAGGGGTACATATATTAATTTATTGGATTTATATCCCCCACCATCTTCCCTAAAGAGCCCATGGCAGCAAACACATCCACAGGAAAATTGTTTTTGAAAACCCACCATTCAAAAAATAGTTAAAACCAGGGCTTTATTTCAGCCGGAACTCACCAGAAGAAAGTTCCGGCACCTCTCAGGTGGGTACCGTTGCTATTATAAGAGAACAAGGGAGGTGTTCATGGTGAGTTCCGGCACCACTTTTTAAAGAAAGCTAGCACTGGTTAAAACATTCCAGATGCAGTTTCACACTGTGTACACTGCAAGAGGAAGAGCAGGATATAAATTGAATAACAATAACAACCTGTTTGTAGCACAAAAATTCAGGTTTTCTCCCAATCCAGAATTGTTTGTGCTAGTCCTCAGTGTGCTGCTTTCAACCTAAGTTGAGTGTAAATTCTGCCATCCACAAGATTGAGTGTGGTTACTTGGTTTTATTTGCTTCTTTTTGACATTTATATCCCGCCTTTCCTCCAAGGAGCTCAAGGTGGCATAGAAACTTCTCCCCCCCCCCCATTTTATCCTTTCAACAACAAGGAAGTTGTAGGAAGTACTCAACCCGTACGGTTCCTGCCTTTGTAACTTATCTCCACGATATCAAAATAAGCTCCAATGGACAAGAGGGGAAGACTCAAGAGCAGCAGGTGGAGACCTTAGAGCACTCCAAGCAGCCTTTGGGAGGCACAGCGCATGGAACGAATCCTGCCCCTCCCCAGAGGAGGAAGAGACATGAGGAGATGGCAGTTGACTCCCTGCTGAGGGGAACAGAGGCAGCAGTGTGCGGAGGAAACAGGATGTCCCAGGAGGTGTGCTGTCTTCCAGGTGCAAAGATTGACAATGTGGCGGAGAAGTTGCCAAGTGTTATCAAGCCCACTGACCACTACCGCTTCCTTCAGATTCATGTGGGTACAAATGATACTGCCACGCACAGCCTATAATGTATAATACCAAGGGACTATGAAACTCTGGGCATGGAGCTGAAGAGCCTTGGGGCACAGGCGGTCTTTTCATCACTCCTTCCTGTTGAAGGTCGTGGCCCAGGAAGAGAGGAAAATACTGGAGGTAAACCACTGGCTGCGCAGGTAGTGTTGTCAGGAAGGGCTTCATTTCTTCGATCATGGTCCCCGCTTCCTTGAGGGAGGGAGGACTTTTGGCAAGAGATGGGCTGCACCTCACAGCGCTTGGCAAGAATGTGTTTGCTAAGAGTCTCGTGAAGGTGATCAGGAGAGCTTTAAACTAGAATTTTAGGGGGAAGGAGACAACATTACAGACAACAGAAGAACACATGGTACTGGGGATAATAGCTACATTGATGCTCAGCAAAGTGAGGTGATGTTCCAGAAACCTGCTAAAGGGCAAGAAAGTACAAGGAGGAAGCAGCGGTAGGGAAGGACTCGTGGTTTCAGTTGTCTCTACACAAATGCACAGAGTATGGGAACCAAGCAAGACGAATTGGAGCTTTTAATACAGGATGGCAAATATGACCTGGTAGGCATTATTGAAACCTTGTGGGATGAGACCCATGACTGGAATGTAGGAATTGAGGGGTATAACCTGTTCAAGAGAAAAGGGCCAAACAGGAAGGAAGGAGGAGCATCATTATATGTAAAGGATGTGTACACTCGTGAAGAAATCCATGACCTGGAGCAGGCACACCAGGGTGGAGGGGTCTTTGGACCCCTCAATATTTGCTGGCAGGGGCCAGCCCCTCTTGATGTTGAGCTACCCCTCCCAGTTTGGTGTCATCTGCAAATCTGTTGAGCATCCCTTCAATTCCTTCATCCAAGACATTTATAAAGATGTTGAAGAACCCTGCAGCACTCCACTTTTCCCAGTCACTTTTTTCCAGATGTTTTTCTTCCTGTTTGGACTATTGTTAAGACACTGCACAGAAAGAACCTAATACAATTAATACAGTCATATGTACCATATGTACAGTCACACCAAGAGACAGTTAGTGTGGGGTTGTGACTAGAGTGCTAGACTAGGACCTTTCAAATCCCCACTTTGCCATGAAGCTTACTGAATGTGACTCTGGCCCAGTCATTGCCTCTCAGCCTTGCCTACCTCACAGGGTTGTTGTAGGGAGTAAATGAGGGAGAACCATGTATGCCACCTTGAGCTCCTTGAAGAAAAAAGAAGTGTGTAAATGCAACAAATAAATAATAAGCTTGCTTTTTGGCGGATTTGTTTTTCATCAGTCTGCAAAAACTATTGATGGCAGCAACAATAAAACTGCAGAAAAAGGGTCTTGATTCTGTCACATAAAAAACAGCTTCTTGCAGTGTTTTTTGTTGTTTGTTTAGATCAATGCACACTGGTGAGACAGGGGTGAGTGTGACTGTAATGCAAGAGGTGTCAGGGAGATGCAGATCTCTGGCAAACTGCACATGTCCTGCACTCTTAAATATTTTGGTTCCACTTTCAAACCCAAGACTGGGCAGTTGGGAACATCTGAAATCCCCAGAAGATATTTGGATGGCAAGACCTGCAGGTGTATCCTTCTCTGCCTTCCACCAGCATAGCAACCCCCGCCGGTACTTGGGGTGAAAGGGGGGTACACGCACACCCACACCATAGGGGCAGAGCATCCAAGTGGGCAGAACATGCCGTCCGAGTAAATGCACCCTCCTGGGAGGGAAGCATCTAACATTTTCGGGCAGCGCTGAGCCCCCTACAGGGCAGCTGCGGCTGAGAGGAAGGTGGTGGCTGGGCTGCCCTAGGGTGCCCTACTGCCCCATGGTGCCCGTACCCACCCCCACCCCCTTCCTCCACTGATGCTGTCTTCCTTTATTTGCTATATTTTTATCCCACTTTTCAGACAGTTTGTGGTCTTCCAAAGCGGCTCCCAGATGGGGGTGGGGGTGGGAGAGGGAGAGGTTGACCTCACTCAAGGAAAAGAGGGTGGAGGGGAAAGAGAGAGAAGCAGGAGAAATTGGTCTTCATGGCTAGAACCAAGTGAGGATCTGCAAGGGGCCACTGATGCCCAGTTGGAGCCAGGCAGATCTTCCAATTCTGGTTTCCTGGCTTGAATAGCAGTGGGTGACTCTGTTTTCCTCTGGTTGATGGATGAGACCATAATGGTGTGACCCCGCTGAAGAAAGGCTGTAATGTTTGGGACTTTTTAGTGTGGAGATTTTGTGAGAGAGGTGGCATGATAGAAGTTTAGAAAATGATGAAAAAAGTGGATAGAGGGCAGCTTTTCTCCCTCTCTCATAAGATTCAGGATGGATTTCTTTTTTAAAAAAAGTGTTCCTTCACGCAGCACAGCAAACTCACTCCCATAGATGGCAGTGATGGTCACCAACCTGGATGGCATGCATATATATAGGATTGGATATATCCATGGAGGACAAGGCTATTGATGCCTACTAGCTCTGCTCTGCTTCCATGGTCGAAGGCAGGAAATGCTTCTGAATACTAGAATCATAGAATCATAGAATCCTAGAGTTGGAAGAGACCACAAGGGCCATCCAGTCCAACCCCCTGCCAAGCAGGAAACACCATCAAAGCATTCATGACAGGTGGCTGTCAAGCCTCTGCTTAAAGACCTCCAAAGAAGGAGACTCCACCACACTCCTTGGCAGCAAATTCCACTGTCAAACAGCTCTTACTGTCAGGAAGTTCTTCCTAATGTTTAGGTGGAATCTTCTTTCTTGTAGTTTGAATCCATTGCTCCGTGTCCGCTTCTCTGGAGCAGCAGAAAACAACCTTTCTCCCTCCTCTATATGACATCCTTTTATATATTTGAACATGGCTATCATATCACCCCTTAACCTTCTCTTCTCCAGGCTAAACATACCCAGCTCCCTAAGCCGTTCCTCATAAGGCATCGTTTCCAGGCCTTTGACCATTTTGGTTGCCCTCCTCTGGACACGTTCCAGCTTGTCAGTATCCTTCTTGAACTGTGGTGCCCAGAACTGGACACAGTATTCCAGGTGAGGTCTGACCAGAGCGGAATACAGTGGTACTATTACTTCCCTTGATCTAGATGCTATACTCCTATTGATGCAGCCCAGAATTGCATTGGCTTTTTTAGCTGCTGCATCACACTGTTGACTCATGTCAAGTTTATGGTCTACCAAGACTCCTAGATCCTTTTCACATGTACTGCTCTCAAGCCAGGTGTCACCCATCCTGTATTTGTGCCTTTCATTTTTTTTGCCCAAGTGTAGTACTTTACATTTCTCCCTGTTAAAATTCATCCTGTTTGCCTTGGCCCAGTTCTCTAATCTGTTAAGGTCCTTTTGAAGTGTGATCCTGTCCTCTGGGGTATTAGCCACCCCTCCCAATTTGGTGTCATCTGCAAACTTGATCTAGTTGCTAGAAACTACAGGAGGGGAATGTTGCTGTTGTGTTCAGGTCCTGCTTGTGTGTTTCCCGTTGGAGAATCTGCTTGGTCACCGTGAGAAGAGGATGCTGGACTACATAGGTCGTTGGCCTGATCTCGTAGGATCTTCATATGTTCTTATGTCCTTTACTTCTGCTGCCGCAGGACAGTTGGCAGTTGATGCCGATTGTCCTTTCTGGCAAGGAGCTCCCTGCAGCAGCAGCAGCAGCAGCAGCAGCAGCAGCAGCAGCAGCAGCAGCAGCAGCAGCAGCAGCAGCAGCTTCTTCTTCTTCTTTGGCTGATGTATTGGGCCAGGTGGGCATCCTCTTGTTTTCCCTCAGAGGCAATGGGTGCAGTCTCCTGGCATTTCCTGGCCCATGACAGAAGCCACTGTGTGCTTTCCTTCTGCTCTAATTCTTAATCCATTCTTAGCCCCCAGCAATGGACAAGGTGCTTTGTAGTTATATGAATGTATAAAGTCAGGCCCCAGCTCCAGGAGGCCTACAGTCTAAAAGTTGACAGTGGGAGGAGGCAGGAGAATGAGGAGGGGAATATCTGTGGCCTCCTTCCCGCCCCCCCTCACAGCTCAGTTTCCAAAGATAACGTACAACCAGAGAGTGCTGATTCCTTGCAAGGGGCCCATCACTAGTTTGGGAACTTCCTTCTCCCTTTCTTGCGGTTTGCTTTGGATAAAACTGCAATTAAAGCGCTTAGATGATAGCTGGATGGGAAACACCTGAGCTCATTAAGATAATGAGAGTTCTTTGGCAGATGCAAAGCAGGGAAGGGACAGGTAAATCCAGTTCCACCTCACTCTGCAGAAAAACACCACCCCTTTTGGAGAATCAGGAGGTGTCAAAATCTCCCTGCCAATGGGCTGCACAGCACTGGAGTGTCAGGTGATGAGGGAACCGGTCTTTCATTGGCTGTGTTCACTTTGGAGGAGAAATGAGGTTCATCTGCAAAGTTCTGTGCTCCCTTGCTGTTCTCCTGGCTTGGCATGCAGACAGGTCTTTCTAGCCTTGCCAGACCTTCCTCAGTCACTCCCTGACTTCCACCTGAACTGACAGCAGCCAGATTCACTTTGGGAGCTTCTCTGCCTGGAGGCTGCTTCTGGGCTGTGCTCCCCCCCTTACAGCAAGCAGAGTACCGGCAGCCCCTTTGCTGCCTACCCTGGGCGGCTTTCCACCTTTCCTGGCTCAAACAGCATTCCAGCACCAGGCACCAAATTCCATTCCAGCACCCGATGAAGTCACCTCCTCCCGCTGCTCGGCTTCCTTCAGAGCTGCCCAGGGTGCCATGGCATGGGGGTCTCTGACAGCCGCAGCTGCTTCTCCTCTTAGGTGAGTTGTCTTTCAGGAATGTTTGGTCAGGCTTAAACTTTTGCAGAGGTACACTCTGTGCAACCCAGCCTCCTCCTTCTGCTCCCCATCTCTGGCTTAAGTTTCCTGCCGAGGTGCCCGTAGGAGTTTCCTCCACTGCTTTTGCTAACCAGCTCCAGCTGGCTCCCGCAGACCCCCCCCCCCATGCCAGGCCTCTCCCTCTCCCTTTTCTTTCCTCTTTCAGCTATTGCTGCTGCTGCACACTTCTACTTGGGCAGCTGCCTGGGATGGTTGTTGACCTGAATTTTCAGCTAGAGGAGCAGCACAGCTGACGCCGGCTCATATTTGAATGAGATAGAACTTGATTTTGTGAAGTCTGCAGGTGTGTCAGCCTGCCCAATCTCTGCCATTTTGAAGGACATTGCCATTCCTGATTGGCCTTCCCAGCTTGGCCTTCTGATTGGCTGGAAGCTGGTCATACATGCAAGCTTTTCCAGTTCTGGTCAAATCTTAGGCTGTGACCTCGTGTCACCTCTGATCTACCCTGATTGGCCCAACTTTTCCCATTTTCTCTATTTCCACTGTGTCTGTAGTGCAGACCAATAGGCAAGCAAGAAACATAATCAGTACCTTGATTGATCTTTGTTTTACTTTATTATTTTATTTAAGTGTTATATCCTGCTTTCCTTATAGATGCTTTTTTGGACTTTGTTTCTTTTAATGTTCGTTAAATGTACAGAAATTATTGATTTTTAAAAATAGTGATAGGTACTTGTTTTAAATAAATAAATAAAAAACAAGGTGGCTGACTGTAGTATAATCAAACACAATAAGAATCAAACTGAGGGTGAGAAAACATACAAATGCAGAGCAAATATATACCAGTATAATCATTTCAACAGAACTCCCAAACCAATAATACTCAGAAAAAGGAGTGAGGGGAAATAATGAGTGATGAACAATATATTTCTGGCTCACATTGCTTTTGCATGTGTCTGTTCTGTCTCATTACTGCACCACCCTGCAAATAATCATGACAATAAATAATAATTCACACGAAACCTCCATATTAAATTAGTGTTTCAATGCATAATTTCTCCCTAAATGCACATTTCTAGACATATTCTGAACATATTTCTAAATTGTAGAGCTGGGAAAGGTTCAGAAAGGGGCAAACAAAATGATCAAGTGGTTGGGGGGAATGTAGCATTTGGGACTTTTTTTAGCTTAGAGAAGAGGTGAGTAAGAGGCAACATGAAAGAAGTTTTTTTTTTAATTATGCACATCATAGAGAAAGTGGATAGAGGAAAGTTTCTCTCCCTCTCTCATAACACTAGAATATGTGACATCTAGGACAGATAATAGAAAGGATTTCTTGAGACATTGCATGCTGTGGAACTCACTCCTGCAGGGGGTAGTGGTGGTCGTCAACTTGGAGGCCCAGAAAAGAGGATTGGGGAAAATTCATGGAGGAGGGCTATCGATGGCTGCTAGCCATAATGGCTGTGCTCTGCTGCCTCCACGGACAGAGGCACCTGTACTTCTGAATATCAGTTGCTGGAAACCACAGTAGGGGAGAAGGGCTCTTGTGCTCAGGGCCTGTGCGCTGGTTCCCCACAAGCATCTGGGTAACCACTGCCGGAAGAGGATGCTGGACTAGATGGGCTATGGACCTGATCCAGCAGGTTCTTCTTGGACTCTTATATTATATCTTAAAATATGGTTCTTTAAGATGCAGTTTGCTACATTTTAAACTGGAAACTGCACCTCAAAATTCAGGAAAGTGATAAAACAAAGAGAGAATGCACCCTGATCTTTGTGTTCTGTCTGTGAGGGTGGATTCAGGTCAGTTCTTATAAGAATTTGCTTTGACCAAAACCCCCAAGCAGCCCTGGAAAGCTGCATATTGAGAGATGGCCACAGGCTTGGCCAACCCAAAAGGCTTCCTTAAAGAGCAAGGTTTTGACCATGGACGTTAGATCCAGCTGGTCACCTTATGGAGAGCATATCATGGCATTGCTGTAAGTCGATGGAAATACAAGTAAAAATAGCAGTAAATAATATTGCTTTCTGGTCTTGGACCGCAATAAAGATATTTGAGCAGTAAATAATACATTGGTGGATGTTGCTTAGAACAGTAGCTTACTCAGAAACAAGGATGAGGGGGTTATTCAAAAGCAGGGGGAGTCTTACTGAAAGACAAGCAGTGATGGAGCCTAGGGAGCATCTTTAGGGAGGCTCTTCCCAAATTCTGGGTGCCAAATTCACTGTCCTTCTTCTTCTTCTTCTTCTTCTTCTTCTTCTTCTTCTTCTTCTTCTTCTTCTTGCCCTGTGCTTTTGCCAGCCTGGTTTCCATTTTTCATTGCCCAGTTGTGGCCATTCTGTGGGTTAGAAGGAGAGAAAACTATAATCCCTCATGAGCAACTTTCCAGAGTCCACATGCTGCTTGAGAGCCAAGGCAAAGAGAAAAGAAGGGAGAGCAATGGTGGCTGTAACTTTTACCTTATCACAGCAGGCTTCATTCCATAACAGAGGCAGACGTTTCTGCATATGCATGCAGACAAGCATATATACACACAGCCAGGAGTGATGCCTCGTTGCCTTCTACATGTGCTATGTCAGGGAAATTTGGGGCATCACATGGCAAGACAGAGCTTCAAAAAAAAGCGTGCTGTCCCAAGTCCATATTCAAAGCATGTTGGCACTTCTGTCTCAGTGACGTCAATGCTGGCATGGTCACGCCCACAGAATGGAAGATGGCAGGATCCTCAAGGATGTGCTTGTCTTGCCAAAAGCAAGACGTTTCTTTTAAAATTAGATTCAGAAGCAATACAAACACACGTGAGTGAAAAGATTACAGATTTTATTCTAAAACAACGCAATATATACATTACCAAGCAAGCACTTCGATCTGCCACTGGGAAGCCCTGAAGAAGTGGCGAAGTGACCCCCAGGTAGCCTTCATTTGCACAGCTCTGCGGCCAAAAGCCTGTGCGCAAACTTCCACTGCCATGCTAAAAAACCATCTAATTTATCTGCTCTACATCAAAGACGGTCAAAAGGCCCTCCACCAGACCACAAATCAAAGGTAGATACTGGCCAGCGCAGGTTTTAGCCATTTGCCACCAGACCATACGTCAAAAGCAACCATCAAAGACATTTTACAAGGGATAGAGAAGAAATAAACAGAGGCCAGGAGGGATAGACAGATAAACAGAGACAGGAAGAGATGACCATGTTAGATCACTATCTTCTCGAAATCACAATAATCTTCCAGAATAAGTCTCCCATACGGTGCTCAACGGGGAACTGGCTTCAGGCACTAGGCCTGTTGGCAGACCAACTCTGTGTTACAAACAGTGTCTTTTTTTCCTGGAAAAAATAGGTGCTGGTACTCACCTTGGAAGTTGTTACTGTAAGTACCTCGCTTTTTAACAACAACCAGAAAGAGGTGCTGGTACTGCGTACCCTTGAGTACCTCCTGAAAAAAAAGCACTGGTTACAAATATGTCTGCCAACGTGACATGAAGGCTGGCAACATCAACTATGCCGTGTGGGAATTCCTTGCAGATGACCGCAGTTCCTGGAGACATAGTCAGGTTATGCATCCATAGCAGTGACCAGAGGAGGAACAAGCACTGGGAGGAACACAGAAAGAAGAAATGCCTTGGTGCATCTGCATCTGCAGCAGCACAACCATATGCTTTCCTCTGCCCCAGCTGCAACAAAACATGTCTCTCCTGCATTGGTCTCTACAGCTACAGCAGGCGCTGCAACCTTCCAACAGCTTGACTTCAGCCCCAAAGTGTTTCCCAAGACAGGTGGGTGCCTATACAGGCAAACATTTTCAAGCACAATGTCTTCCATCCAGGCATGCAAGAGGCACTACCACGGATGAAGAACACATTCCAATGATGCCAGAAAAGAACTCAAGGAAAGTGCGAAGCAGAGCTGGTAAAAGCTGTTTCCATGGACCCAGTCCCAAGGGCTTGGGAAAGAGGCCTTGGGGGATGCATTTGGCACCCAAACCCATCTCTGTGGTTCCCTCATTTTAAATCTCTATTGCTTCACACTTTAGAATTGTAGAGTTGGAATGGAGCCCCAATGGTCATCTAGTCCAACCCCCTGCAATGCAGGAATCACAGCTAAAGCATCCATGAGAGATGGCCAGCCAAGCTCGCTTTTAAAACCTCCAACGCAGGAGGGTCCATCGCTTTCCACTGCCGAATGGCTCTTACCATAAGAAAAGTCTTCCGTTTAGTCAGGATCTCCTTTCTTGTCATTTCAATCCATTGGTTTGGGTCCTGGCCTATGGAGCAACACAAAACAAGCATGCGCCATCTTCCATGTAACAATCCTTCAGGCATTTAAAGATGACCACCATTTCAGCTCTCAGTCTCCTCATCTCCAGGCTAAATACCGGTATGTGCCCCTTGGGATGCCCATAAGCCTGGCTTGATAGCAGTGGCTGCCTCCCACTGCCTCTCAAGCTTCAGCATCTAGTCTACTGCCTCCATGTCAGGAGGTCCAAGCAGTAGCCGTTGTAGCCCTCCCCTCTCTGACTCTGTGTAATCCCTTTACAAGGAGGGTTTACTCTGTCAGGAAGGAGCTGATCTTGCCTGGGGTGATGGGCTAAATGCACAGCACTTGCATTTAAGATGCAGGAAATTAACCTTTCAGAGCATTGGGCACATGTCTCAGGAAAGCAAAGAAAGGTATGGGAAGTGCTAATTGTTACCATTAATAGGTGCCAATGGGGCATAACAGCATTTAAATGTGTCCCGCAGTAGCATTTCCCCAGCCTGCCATTTTCCTAGAAGCTGAAATGCTTTCTCCCCTTAAAACCTAAAATGTGAGCACATAGATTTAACCCTTTGCTTTGGGGGCTGTTTTCTCTCTGGGAGAAATTAGCAGTGCTACTGTGCGAATATGTATGCATTCAGGTGTTTATAGCAGCGGCAGCTCCTCAGTACCCCCCAGACATGGACCTTAGCTCCATTCTGCCAGGTTCTGTACAGTCTCTAGCAGAAACAGGCAAAGTTTGGATGACAGGAAGCTGCCTTATCCGGAATTGGACATTGGTCCATTGAGCTCAGTACTGTCTACACCAGGGGTAGCCAACCTAGAATTGTAGAGTTGGAAGGGCCACCCAAGGACCATCTAGCCCAACCTTCTGCAATACAGAAATCACACTTAAGGAACTCCCACCAGATAGCCACCCAACCTTTGTTTAAAAACCTCCAACCAAGGTGAGCCCCCACCTTCCAAGGTCATCCGTTCCACTGTTGAACTCTTGCCATCAGAAAAGTCTTAAGAAGAAGAGCCCTGCTGGATCAGGCCAGTGGCCCATCTAGCTCAGCATCCTGTTCTCACAATGGCCAACCAGATCCCTGTGGGAAACCAGCAAGCAGGATTCGAGCACAAGAGCAGCACTCTCCCCTCCAGTGGTTTCCACCAACTGGCATTTGGAAGTATTGCTGTCTCCCAACTGTAGAGGCAGAGCATAGCCATTATGGCCATTGATAGTTCTCTCCTCCATAAATTACTGTTACAGTGGTACCTCTGGTTGCGAACGGGATTCGTTCTGGAGGCCCATTCACAACCTGAGCAGCGCGCAACCTGAAGCGGCGAATCTGCGCATGCTCGCCGATCGATTCAGCGCCTCTGCGCATGCGCGAAGCACGATTTAGCGCTTCTGTGCATGCTTGCCCTGCCGAACCCGGAAGTAACCCATTCCGGTACTTCTGGGTTCAGCGCGTTCGTATCCTGTGACGAACGCAACACGCAGCGGCCGTAACCAGAGGTAAGACTGTAATTCCCTTTTAAAGCTACGGTATGTACGTTGGTGGCCAGCACTGCCTACTGGGGGAGTGAGTTCCATAGTTTAACTCTGTGCTTCATGAACAATTACTTCCTTTTCTCTGTCCTGAATCCTCCAACATTCATCTTCATTGAAGGTCCATGAGTTCTGGTGCTTTGATATACAACAGGCTCTACTTACATTCTTCTAATATACTGTATAAAGCCCCAAACAACCTGGACCTTGAATACTTAAGGGAGCGCCTCTCTGCACATGTCTGCCTGTGAGTTAAGATCTTCTGGGGAGACCCTCATTAATGCCACAGTGCTAGGAACTGTACCTTTGGTAATAAGGCAGGGGTGGGCCTTTTCTGTGGTGGTTCCCCCACTCTGGAATGCCCTCTCCCACCCTGAAATTCAGTCGACACCTGCAGTAGTGCCATTCAGGTGCCTGGTGAGAAGCTCGCTGCTTGTTCAGGTCTTTGGGTATGAGTGCTACTGTTATCTGGTGCTGCTACATTATTTTGATTGCATTTTCTCTGAGGTTTAAAGTGAGTCTTTGTTGTTATGTTGGGACCCGCCCAGTGATCCCAGGATGTGAGGCAGGATGCAGAGAGCCAAAATCAAGTAAAGTCAACTCTGTATTCCCTGGCAGTTTTTCCTGGGGACCAGCCCCAGCTGTTCTCTCACGGGTTGCGGAGAAAGCAAATGAGTCTGTGAGTCTGCCTTGCTTGAGCTTCAGGGCCGCATTCTCACTCCCTTGTTTTTGGGGGACTGTGTTTATTAGCAACTATATCCCAGGTACAAGACGCCACCGGCAAGGCAGCTTATTCTTGCAGGAGGAGTTGCCCTTCCCAAGGTATTCATTAGGGGATGTTTCCTTGTCCTGCACGAGCAGACAGTCCTCCCAGCAATTTGCAGATTATACCTTCATTTGTCCACTTATTGGCTTGAGATCACAGCAGATTCAGGGGTTTAGCACTCTGGGATGGCATTTGCCATCCAGTGAGTCGATGGCATGTTATTAACTTAAAACCCTCCAAATCTCTCAGTAATGATACAAGTGGCCTCAGAATCCAGAGAAGTTAACAGTCTGTAAAGGAGGGATAAGTGGCATGGGGTTGAGATATGAAAGGAGATCCCATTCCAGGTTTAAAAGAGGAGGAAGGGGCTTTATTAGCATATGGCACAAATGCCAACTGGGCAGAATGAGAGAGCCACTGGGAGCCAGGGCTGTGTCTGAGGCTTCCAGGCCTCTCAGCCAGCTCACCTGCACTCTTCTGATTAAGGCCAGCCTCTGGAAAATTCATACCATTAGCTTTCAAGGGGCAGAGCTAAAATTTATTTCTGGAGCTGAGAGTTGTTTTTGCAAGCCTTTTGAGACTTGAGCATGCCACTCAGGGGCATGGTGATGCAGCAGAGCAGTTGGGAGGATGCCAGCAAACCAATGTTTGCTGATGGTACTGTTGGGTCATGTTCTAGCCAATCAAATTGTTGTTATCTCAAATTGTTGCCACCTTTTCTGCAGACCAGGACTCAAGGCGGCTTTCACATATTAAAAATGGCACTGATAAAATGCAAAAAGCTAAAAACATATGAAAGATAATAGTTAACAAATAATCAAACATTAATAGAAGTAAAAATATATTTTTTAAAAAACCAAATCTGTTAAAATGCAGTTAAAGCAGCACCACACTATTAAAAGCCCTTTCCTTAGATAACAGCCAGTTCCCAAAGGCCTGTCAGAACAAAACAGTCTTCCCCTGTTGGTGGAGGGACAGCAAGGAGGGAACCAGTCTGGCTTCTCAAGGGAGGGAATTCCAGAGCCTGGGAGCAGCCCCCAGTTTTTTGAAATGGCAATAGCTATTAACCCAACAATTAAGAGAAATAATAAAAACCAGTCAACTAGTTAAAAAATACAATAATTTAAAATCCTTGGGCAATAAAAAAAAAGGTCAGAGGCTGCAATTCCTCTGAATGTCAGTTGCTAGAAACCACTGGAGGGGAGAGGGCTCCATGTCCATCTTCAGATTAATGGCAGCTTATACATTTTAAAAATAAATTTATATGAGGATTGAATGAAAATACCACCACTTTGTTCCAATTTCAGCCCTTGGGGTGGGGATGTCATCTCCCAGTAAGGCCTCTCCCTGCTGCTGCAAAATGGACCACTCTGCTGCTGTGCTGGCAGAGAAATGGGAACTTCAATTCATGTTTTTTTTGTATGCAACTTTTACAGAGATGACCAAATAGATGGTTTACATCTATGCTATGAAAATACCAGGAAAGACGCTTGAGTGCTATTTGGCTGACTTGTTGCCTGATGAAAAATAATGTAATGACAGAATTTGCTAGACTTCTAGCAGTAATGGAGTTGCCTGGTTTCTCTTTGTTGCTTCAAAAATTCACAAAGGGAGTCTATCAGTTTAAATGTAAGGTATCATTGTGTGTGTGTGTGTGTGTGTGTGTGTTTAAAAAAATCATGCTTTATATATGTGTATTACATTTTATGTTAGGAATGGTGTGATTTTGGGTTATATCTTGCTTTTAATGGGTCTTTAGCTAAATAATAAAATATTGTTTGATTCATAAAACTTGAAGCAGAGGAAGGCAATTTTACTCTCTCTCCCCTCCCCATTTTGTACCAAACGTTTTTGGCTGAGAGCTTTGGGCTCAGCAATTACTTATATCCCTCCTTTCTCCTACGCTGGAATTCAAGGCAGGCTCATCCATGGGGTTCCCAGGTGGTCTAGGCACCAGCTAAGCCTAGATCTGCTTAGCTTCAGCAAAGTGAGCCCATCACATGAATTCTGATCATCATTCTCGTCCGTTACTCTGGAATGTATATGTGAACTACAATTGGGGCACATGCAGTGCATCTACAGTGGTACCTCTGGTTGCGAACCGGATCCTTTCCAGAGCCCCGTTCGCAACCTGAAAGGTCCACAACCTGAAGCACCGCATCTGTGCATGTGCGCGGCACAATGTGGTGCTTCTGCGCATGCACGAAGCGCCGAACCCGGAAGTAACCTGTTCCGGTACTTCCAGGTTCGGCGCGTTCATAACCTGTGCCGAACGCAACCTGCAGCGAATGCAACCCAAGGTATGACTGTATTGGGAACAATACACATTATTGTTTTAGCTGCTTGGTTTGTGCAGCAGGAATCTGAGCAGACATTTATTTATTTATTTATTTATTTATTTAATAAGAAGAGCCTGGTGGATCAGGGCAATGGCCCTATCTAGTCCAGAATCTTGTTCTCACAGTGACCAACCAGTTGCCCCAAAGGGAAGCCCGCAAGCGGCACAAGAGCCCCCTCTCCCCTCTACTGTGGTTTCCAGCAACTGGTACTCAAAAGCATTATTGTTCCCAGCTGCGTAGGCCCTCAAGTTCTCAGCGAATTTGTCTTGTCCTCTTCTAAAGCCATCCAAATTGGTGTCCATCACAGCATCCTGTGGAATTCGCTACCATAGTTTAACTATGCACTGTGTGAAGAAGTACAGTCGTACCTTGGAAGCTGAACGGAATCCGTTCCAGAAGTCGGTTCGACTTTCAAAACATTTGACTTCCAAGGCGCGGCTTCTGATTGGCTGCAGGAACTTCCTGCAGCCAGCCGGAAGCCGCAAAAGCCCTGCCAGACGTTCGGCTTGCAAAAGAACGTTCACAAACTGGAACACTCACTTCTGGAGAGGAGGAGCCTTAGGAAGTGGTGAGAAGGCATGGGCCTTCAGTCCTCACAACTGCCTTGTTGGAGCAGGAGCTGCGGGGATCACTAGGCCTGTGCTGTTTTCTGCACCTTGTGGAATAGAATTTCTAGAATATCTTTTTTTGGTGGAAAGCCACGCAAACTGTCTGCAAACAGTGGAATACCATGGGGTGGGTGGTGGGTGGTGGAAGAGTGGTTTCTCCTTCCAGAACGTGGCAGGACTTACATAAACACCTGAGCTCCAGCACCAACTTTTTTTCTAAATTATGCACTGCTTTGTCTATATACACCTCTGGAGCACATCTGGATCTTTCCTGACCAAACCTGTGTACAACTACTTAGGAGTAAGTATCATTTAACTCAGTGGGACTTAGTAGTCATGTAAACTGGTAAACTACTCTTCTTAGGGAGGCTTCCCTTAGCGATGGGTGAATCTGCCAATTTCAGGTTCTCACAGTTAAGTTCAGTTCTGCATATTTCCACGAGTTGGAAATGGCTTTTAAAGTTTCATGAATATTTGCCAGAATTTTGACGCAAATATCTCCTAATGCACAGGTGCTTTTATGTAATTTTGCCTAATACCCAATTTTTTTGAGAAGTGATTTACCCTAATAATTTGTGTTTCTTTGATATTATTTTTACAAAAGAATGCATTTTATGGACACTTTGCCCCAGTGTTTGCATTATTCTACCCACCATTTGAATGGAGAACTGCATTGCAAAATTCAAAATTCAGAAAAGTGCAATTTTTGAGGCTTTTGCGTTTCATTCCAGAAAGTGCAAATTAGGTAGGTTTACCTTTCGCTGTAGTGATGTATGGAAGTGAGAGCTGGACCATAAAGAAGGCTGATCGCCAAAGAATTGATGCTTTGGAATTATGGTGCTGGAGGAGACTCTTGAGAGTCCCATGGACTGCAAGAAGATCAAACCTCTCCATTCTGAAGGAAATCAGCCCTGAGTGCTCACTGGAAGGACAGATCCTGAAGCTGAGGCTCCAATACTTTGGCCACCTCATGAGAAGAGAAGACTCCCTGGAAAAGACCCTGATGTTGGGAAAGATGGAGGGCACAAGGAGAAGGAGACGACAGAGGACAAGATGGTTGGACAGTGTTCTCAAAGCTACCAACATGAGTCTGGCCAAACTGCGGGAGGCAGGGGAAGACAGGAGTGCCTGGTGTGCTCTGGTCCATGGGGTTACGAAGAGTCGGACACGACTGAACGACTAAACAACAACAATCTTTCGTTGTGAACTGAATCTAACTTCTCCCCCACCTTAACAACAAAACAAAACAAAAAATACTTCTCCTTCTGTATATTGCAGCTTTCATGCAACTTTGCTTTTATTTCTGAATTATGCTGATGCCACTTAAACTGTTCTTCTGAACTGTGGTGCTTTGAACATTTAAATGTTTTTGCTTTAATCCTTTGCATTGTGATTTTAACTATTTCAGTCCTCCCCCCCCATCCCCGCCCGCTCACTGTCCAGGGGAGGGGAGTCATTCAGATATATAAATAATGGATATTTTGGTTGCATGGAGTTAGGCAGAGTCACAGCAGAGCATAAGAACTTGAGTGGTAGTGGGGTTATGCCAAAGCTTTTGAGGAGAGATTGGCAAGAATCTGGAGAGGAGACAACCTGCAGGTGTTTGAGTAGGGAGCCCCAGGTATAAGTGTCAGCCAGAAAGAAAGGATGGGATCTTTGAGGGTGGCTGAAGAGCTTCAGATAGTGTGTGTCAGGATTATTTAGTAGTAGTGATCCACCTTCCCTTCACCAGCAGGCCATAGAATCATAGAATTGTAGATTTGGAAGGGATACCAAGGATCATCTAGTCCAACTAAACATTAGAAAGAATTTTCTGATGGTAACAACTATTTGGCAGTGGAATCCTCAGAAGGTGGTAGACTCACCTTCACTGGAGGTTTTTAAACAGAGGTTGGCCAGCTGTGTGTGTGAAGGCCACTCCCCCACAAGGCCCTTTCCACCTGGCCTAGGGGGCAGGGTCCACCCTCCCCAGCCCCACTGAAGGTCCACCCTCCCCAGCCCCACTCATGAGGCCGGAGGAACATCGCTAAGCCTGACAACAAACCCTAACTATTGGATTCTTTTGCCTCATCTTTTTGTGCCTGCCAAACAGCCATGTCATGTTTATGATAATATTTTATTCTCTTGTTAATTATGCTGCTTTAATGATTTTTTGTTAACATTATGTTAAATATGTATTCTGTAATTGACCTCCTTTGTAATGTTTTATTTTGAAATCGTTAAGATAGTATTTTAGTTTTCTTGTTAATTATGTTGCTTTGACTGTATACTTTATATTTGACTTTCTTCAGAAATGTTTGATTCTGTTTTTTTATTGGTGTTTAATGTACAGTACTGTAAACCACTTTGAGATTTTTCTTAAAAAATATAAAGCGGTATAGGAAATAAATAGATAGATAGATAGATAGATAGATAGATAGATAGATAGATAGATAGTGGGTGCTTTAGCTGAGATTCCTGCATTGCAGACCCTTGGGGTCCCTTCCAATCCTACAGTTCTATGATTACATTTGCAAGAATAGGGCAGAGCCCGAGAATACACATTTCAGGTGCCAAAGGCCAAGGCATTTACCAAAAGCTGCACAATGAAGAAGTCAGACGCACCAATGCAGGGAGGGAACCCCACAACTTAGTGATGGAGCTATACATGGAATTTCTCATATCTGATTCTATGTGAGCTTTGCGCCTCTTGTGTCAAGAACTTGCTTCTGTTCCCCAAGGTGCCTATTTACCCTCACACTCCTCCACAAAGCAAGGTCTTTTGTGCTCTAATCACCCATTCCCACCCTGCACTGCAGAAGCGAGCCTGGTTCTCTTGACGGTGAGCTCCCAGCTGTGGGTCGTTGCAATGTCGTAATATTTGTGACCAGGCACGCCCGTTGGTGAAATATTGTACTTGAATGATGTTCTTGAATGTTTGGCTAAGTGCGGTGATTAGTAATGCCTTCTGACTGTCTCCTTCCCTCCCTCCCTTTCTCTCTCGCCGCCTTTTGCATATTGATTGTCTTGGAAACTGAAGGGTACTTATTCGTTCAAGAGCCTGAATTCTCTCTGAGCTTGCAGGTGCTTTTCCTTGAGTCTGCCTCGCTTCACAATTGAAACTTGCCTTAGCTGACTTATGAGCCCTGATCCAGACAACCTACTTCACGTGCACCCATGGGGGTCCCCGCCAGTGGTCAGTCAGGGTTGATGGGAGTTGTCTTTTATTTTGCCCTACTCCTTTCTCTCCATTGCAGTCCATTATTGCTCCTCATTAGGAATACAGGGACCTGCCTTACATTGAGTTAGTCCATTGGTCCATCTAGCTAAAATCAAGATGGCAGGTTGCATCTTCAAAAAATGCATCAATTTTATTCAAATTCTGTGTGAAATCAAGAAGTTGGTTTTTATCTTTTAACACTTTTTTAAACCCCGTCTGAATGGCTCTGTTACAAATAAGGCCCTGGCAGGTCTGTTGCTATGTGTTCCCTGTCTCATGTTCCCATTTGATTTCACATTTCACTTGCAGGCTCTTCTGGTGTCCTTTATGTAAGAAGTACCACAAAGCATAAAATACCATGTAAAAAGATTGAACTGAGCAACAAAGTCACATAGCAATTACGAAATGTACTTGGAAGGTCTCTTGACTTTAAATTCTGTTTGCATGGGAAGTTGTCAGCAAAACAAAACACCCTCGAGTGACGGGCAGAGAGAGACAAACTTTCAAGTGGCTTTTCCCATGGGACCCCACTACCTGTGGCATAGCCCACCTGCAGTGATGTGCCGTTGCTGTGATTCTTGCATGCGCATGCGCAGCTCCTCTTTCTGGGGTGGTCTTCTTCCTCATTCTCCTTTTCTCTGCTTTCCACAGAGTCCCCACCAGAGAGGACAGGGCAGCGGCGTGGCCTGCCCAGCGGGGGGGCAGAGAAGAACCCCAGCATGGAGCCGGCTGCCACGACGCCGTTTCGTGTCACGGTAAGTCCCCCTGTCTCTGACTGTCTTGTTTCCCAGCCCAAGCTGTGATTCCTTGCCAGAAGTTGGGGTTCTTTCCAACTCTGCAGTAATGTGGCTTGTCTGTAAGCCCTTGTTCATATTCACATGAGGGGTCTTAGTCTGGAAACTTTTTAGAGGAACAAAACAAACTAGGAGCTGCAGACCAGCAAAGATTGTAGAGGAGTAGCCTGGAGATATTTCCCCCTGGGCACAGACCTCTGCAACAGTAGGGATCTTTGGGTGGATTTGTGTGAATTCTGGTTTACTCCATGCAGCACTAACTTTGGTGCTTCTTCAGGGCTGTGGTGCCATAGAAAGCTGCCTTAGATTGTTGGCCCATCATTGGTGTTACTGCCAGGCAGCATGTCCTGGATCTCACCACAGGATGAACTCAAAACTCGCAGCAGGGTTTCTTCCAATATTTTCAATGCCCAAATGGTTGTTGTGGCAAATAGGCAAAGTAAGGATCAAAGGTGCAACAGGTGCTCTGCACATCTGAGCAAACTAAGACGTTGGTCCCACAGGTGACACACACCCTTGAATCCACTTATAAAGGAAGGGGACGGGCACAAGTTCAGTATGGCAAGCATGTTGACAGCCTTCCCAAGGCCAGGCACCATTGTCCCTGTTTTTGAGTATCCTGTTTCCAGTGAAGGATAGCTCTGGGCGGTCAGGGATCTTATATAACCGTACAATCCACTCTTCATACAAGTGGATTCTTGCTTCTGGCAATCCAAGTCAGGCTCAGCATTTAGATGGTTGCCCTGAGCACCCTCTTCTCCAGGCACTGGTATTTCAAGCTTTTTTGAGTTTGTCAAGATAAGTGTCACTGGCGCAGACGGAAGAAGGTGTCATGGTGTATAATTCTGTGCATGGGTCTGTTCTGTCAATATAAATTCTTGCTTCTGCTCTCAGATTTCCTTTTTGATTGCACATGGCCCGCTGAGTTGGACGGACGGCGTAGGGTGCAAGGTAGCTGACCCCAACCTGATGCCTTCCAGAGCCTGTTGGGATTGCAACTCCCTTCATTCCTTACAAACCTTACAAAAGGAAGGGTTGGAAGCACCTGTCAGTTTTATTTTTCTCGCTTTCTCACTTTTCAACCTTAAATTCAGTTCTCTAGATTTCTACAGCCATTTGCAAATAAAAATATATAATAAAATTGAAAATTCACACAGCAGTTTGGGGTGAATTTCTCCTAATAAGCACATTTTTGTATTTAGTTTTGACTAATGTGCACATTTTTGCAATCAAGTTTTCCATTTTTCAGAGAGAGAGAGAGAGAGAGAATGTGAACTTTATTTATTTATTTATTTATATTGAAAAGGGGGAAATTTGCAATAGATCACCCCCTGTTACAACACACAGTTCTTATACCATCAGATAACAGCCCATCAGCTAAGAAGACAACTCCTGTGTAGAGTATCTTTTGTTTCTGCTTTTCGTCCTCATGCAAGTAGAAATGTAGCCATCAGGAAAGCCAGTGAAGCACCTGGAGTGGAAATGAGGAGAGCATTTCAAAACTTGCTTCCTGTGCTTTATTAAGACGTTAGATGGCTTTCAGAAGCCATAAGACTGCCAAGTCACCCAAACACTCCCCCAGCGGATCTTATTCATAATATAATGCATTTATATGTTATGTTCACTAAGACTGTCCTTCTTATGCACACTTTCCCCTCACATAGCCATCTATTGTTTTTGAAGCACCAGTTGGTCAGAGAACTGCATTGCAAAATTCGGATAAGTGCAGATCTTGAAGAATGGCTGTGTCTTGGTCCTCGTATTGCTTCAGAAAGTGCAGATCAGCTGTGCTTACTGACCTTCAAGTATATACACTCCCAAACCGGCCATGCCCCTGTCTTCAAAGGGTGGGGCAACACAACAGGAACCAGTCTCATCAGGTGAAGAGGAGGGCAAGGGAGGATGGTTCCAGGTTGGGCCTCTTTCCAGAATGCTCTCTATGCTAATTCAGGCTCATCTCTGCTTTGGGGAGGGGAATAAAAATAAAAATCTGAAGACTGCATCAGAACAGGCCTCTTTCCTTGGCCCCTCCCGGCCCTTTCTCTTTTTTGCAGCAGTGAGTTTCTGCGGCCTTCTGCTTGAAGAAATAATCCGTAAAGGATTGCCCAGAGGAAGATTTAATAAGAGAAGACAGCATTTGTCTTTGGCGAGGGAGGCTTGGTCCAGCTGTTATTTCCCTTTAGTCTCAAGAGAGCTCCTTCTCTTAAGAGGAGACGCCTTTGCTATTTGTGCAAGCTCTAGAGCAGCCTGGATTCTGGCAAATATTAGGCCTGCGGGGGTGGGAGGGAACCTTCTCTCATTAACTAGGAAAGAAACATTGATCATCACTATTCTCCCCTGTCCTGCTGGGAATAGCAAATCACAGGGAAATTTTGTCGTTAAATAGAATTGCTATTCTTTTGTGGGCAGAGCAATGGAGAACTCATCTGGAGAAAATAGAGCTTCATAGTTTTGGAGTTGACCTGTTTTAAAGGCCTAGAACTATCTCCTTCAAGGGCTGAGATGGACCTCAACCAGACTTTTCAGGCTGGTCAACAAGGTTGTTGACATTTTACTGCTCTCTGACTCTTAAAAACTGACATTTTGTAGCCTGTCCTTCCTAAGAAACACTGCTGGTTCAGGCCAGTGACCCACCTAGTCCAGCACCCTGTTCTCACAGTGGCCAACCAGGTGTCCCAAAGAGAAACTGGCAAGAAGGACCTGAGCACTAGACCATTCTCCCCTCCTGTGGTTCCCACAAACTGGTATTCAGAAGCATTCCTGCCTCTGTCTGTGGGGGCAGAACATAGCCATCCTGGCTAGTAGCCATTGATAGCCCTCTCCTCCTCCATGAATTTGTCTAATCCTCTTCTAAAGCCATCTAGGTTGGTGGCCATCACTGCCTCCTGTGGGAGGGAGCCCCATAGTTTAACTATGTGCTGCAGGAAGAAATTTTTTCTTCAAAGAAGAGTCTGCATACCTGGAGATTATTTTAGATTAACAATACTTCTGCAAGATATGTGAGGATGAATGTGTTTGAGTTTCAGGCTGTCAAGCTGAGGTTCATGAGTGGCTGTAATTTTCTCTGCAGAGTTTTACAGATCCTGATTTGGAGGCGATTCCTACCCACTTACATTTCTCAGGGGTCTTTTTGGATAGTGGGATTGCCTTAAACCGAGTCAGACTATTGATGCATCAGATGTTAACATGCGGCTGCCTGGAAACTTGGAAACTTCTGCATGCGGGTCATAATCTCCAACGCCAAGATATGGATTGACTCCCAAAGATAAGATTACATCAAGCTGCCTTTTTCCAGGGAGAACCAAATCTCTATCTCATCCGATAGTATTGACCAGCAGTGATGTGGAGGGGAACACAACTTCAGCTGTGTTGGCAGAGCAAGAGTAGTGAGCTACCAGGGTAATGAGCAGAACTGCTCCCCTGGTCTGGCACATGAATGAGGTGGCAATGAGACTTTCAAGTTTGTTTGTGACAGATTAGCTCAGAGAAGGAGGTGAAGAAAACCATGCAGAGGCTAAACACTTCTTTCCTTTTCTTTGTTCTTATTTCATGCTAGCAGTTTAAAGGGGCAGCGCTTGTTTGCAAGATGGTTTGCATTTCCAGTTGAAGCTAAAGGCTCACTTCAGCTGACTTGTGTGTATTATTTTTATTGTTCAAAGTGTTTCTCCAAATTGAACCTATGCATCTGTAAGTCAGCATTCAGCACCCCTGAGTTTAATGGAGCTGATTTCCAAGAAACTCTGGGGGCTATAATGATGAACTCCTGCACTTTAAAATTTACCCTCACACCACTGTTACCTACTCTGGCTGGCAGCCATGGGTGTACCCAGGGGGGGCAGAGGGGGCAGCTGCCCCCCCCTAGAAGGCAGCCCTAGAAGCAAAAATGATCAGCATCCATTCAAAGCAAACCTGAACGACCATGGCTTGCCCCCCCCCTCTAATTTTGATCCTGGGTACGCCCCTGCTGGCAGCCACCTCCCATCAACTGCTAACCAATCCATCTAGCCAGAAATGCCAGGAACTGAACTGATGATCTTCAATGGCAGCGCATACACACACATCCTTAGATTCTTCTTGACAATCTTTATACACAAAGTGAATGCAAGTTACTTTCCCATCACTGAGGCATTTTCCCCCTTTCCCTCCTCTCTTTCCCCCAATTTCACTCATTAGCCACCTCCCCTTTGCTCCCCAAAATTAGTTTTTCTGGGATGGCTCCTGGAGAAGACTTCCCATGAGAGACTCCCTGCTCTGCTCTATTTTTATCCTCCCCTGAATCTACCTATCTAGCAATGATGGTCCCAACTCACATGACATATTAAGAGGTGGCTTTTAAAGCAATTTTATCATCATGTAACATAGACAAATTTTTGCCACCTAGTCCTAAGTCACTGTCCCCACCCCCACCTCCTCTGGCACACAAAATGCACTCAGGTAAATTATGTTTTAATCGCCAGGTTTGCATAGATGAGCAGCATTTCTGCCTCATGCGGCTGGCAAGGAGAGCTGGAACCCTGTGTCAGCTGGTGCTTCCTATCCCCACCCCAACCCCAACCCCAGCAGGAGCACCCAATCTTTAATTGAAACCTAATTGTTTACTAAACTGCTCAAACCAGAAGAGGAAATTACTATAATTTTGGTCTGTGGGTGACTCCCTTCCCCCGCCCTGGCTGCAAAAGAAGAAGAAGCAGTAGTGAGGATTGAATTTTAAGGAGAATAGGGACATTATCCTCAATGATATATAAACAGAAAGCGATTATCATTAAACTGTCAACGGCAACTGGATTTAGATAACGAGTCTTGATGCCAGCAAGAAATTATATGCAAATGATTTTGGGTGGATTTATCCGTGGGTTCAGTCACTGCTATGTGAAGAGGAAAGGAGTGGTGATGCCTTTTCTTGGTGAAAGTGGTGAGGCTGGTGGGGTCACCTTTTTGCAAGGTAGCCACAGGTGCGTAGATCTGCTGTTTCTGAATACCCTAGGAGGGGAGAGTGCTCTTTCACTCAGGTGCTGCTTGGGGGTTTCCCAGTTGGGGCACTTGGCTGGCCACTGTGAGAACAGGATGCTGGGCTGAATAGACCATTGGCCTGATCCAGCCTCAGAACTCTTCTTACATTCTTATGCTCTCCATTCCCATAAGTGGGGCATCTTTCATTTTCTGAGATCAGTGTGGTCAGCAGAGATACGTAGGTCCAGAGTCTTAGCCCCATTCTTTTCTGAGCCCTTCTCAAGGCCACCCCCAAGCCCTCTTCTGCCTGGCCCCACCTCCTCATCTGCATAACCACAGCCTCTGGTTTCTCACGCCCTGTCTGCCCTATACATTTAAGTCACATTGATACCACTTTAAACAGGCACGACTTCCCCCAAAGAATTCTGGGAGCTGGAGTTTGTTAAGGGTGCTGAGAGTTGTTGGGAGACCCCAATTTGCTTCAAAGAGCTGCAGTTCTCAGAGTTCCCTGTGTAGATGGATGGATTGTTAAACAACTCTGTTTAAAAGAGACAGACCTATCATTCCATATTACCTATCACAGCTAAATCAAGCCTCCATACTCCATGACAGTATACCCCTGAATTCCAGCATCAGAAGTAGTCCTGTAGGAGGCCAAGCTATTATATATATATTCATTCATATAGCCTCTGCTATATGCAGTGCTTTTTTCCTGGGGGGATTCAGGGGTACGCATACCCCTAAACATTTTGTGAATCTAAGTTTGGCCTCATTGAGGGGCAGTATTTCAATATGAGTAGGAAAATGAGAGTACCCCTAAACATTTTTTTTAGAAAAAAAGCACTGCCTATATGAATGAACATACTATATGAAAGGAGCATGCAAAAAATCCCAATGAAAACAGACATCGAAGTACCATAAGATAAAATTAATTAGAATTTCAAAGTAACACAGTAAAATGGCAATAAAATATAAAGCAGAAACTGAGCAGTGTGGTCTAAATAAAAATTCCCTAAAATGTAAGCAAAAGCTTGTCTAAACAAATATGCTTTCAGTTTTCCCTCTAACCCAGTGTTGGCTGTTCTGAATTACCTACTGCAGAGAGAAAGGTCTTATTCCGCTTGGTCCTTTTTGGTGAGGGTACAGCGGGTGGTCCCTAGGACCTTCTGCACACCAAACAGGTATCCTGGCACTAAATTATGATCCCTCCGCAAGCTAGTGCAAAACTTGAGCCACCTAGTTGGCCACGGATAAATATTGATTGCTATGTGGAATTTCCATAGTGGGGGAAGTTTATCCCAGAGCTTAGAGCTGTGGTTTCATTTTCGCCCAGCTGCGTGGCTTTTAAATTTTCACCAATTTTGACAGCCATTTCCCAGCATGCAGGAGCTGCCATCAGCTGGGTGTGGTTGCAGAGATTTGAGCTTGACGGATTTGAACACTGGACAGTGCTGTGGAACCCTCTCTGGGTTCATCATGTACTTTGGGCTGGAGACTGCGATGAAAGGCTACAGCACTCGGAGCGGTGACCTGTTTTTGCTGAATGGATGGGGCATGGCAGAGTTATGGATCTTTTTCTTTTCACCCTCCCCCCCCAAAGATCTTGTCACTGGGGCTTCTTGCTGTCGAGAAGATTCTTGCGTGGAAGGAGAAAATGACAGTGGAGTGGATTTTATTGGCAGGGCTAGCTTATGTTGCAAGCAGAGGCATGAAGGAAAGATTTGATTCTCCTCCACCCTTTTTTTCTGCTCTATTTCTCATCTGGGCTGCCGTGTTAGGAAACGGGAAGAGCAGAGACATAATCTCACCTTCCATTTATAGAAAGGAAAGGGCCTTTTAGATGCACAGTGCAAATTGGGGAAATGCTCTTTTAGATACTTTGGGCTGCATGTCCGGTTGTCTCCCTAGAGACGGGTGAACCGGTCAAATTTAGTTTCTCATTTATTTTCCACACTTAAAGCCTGTTCTCCACATTCCCCTATCATTTTGGAATTCCTTCCCCCGCCAACCCCACAAAAAGTCCTCATAAAAAGTCAGCAGGAATTTCTTCCAATGTATCCATTTTTTAAAATGCATTTTTGCCCAATGTACATAATTTTGCAAAGCAATTTCCCCCTGATGTGATGCCTTTTTGTAGAATCGCAACTTGTTTAAAACTGTTTCTAATATTGTGTTTTTATGTTGCAACCAGAGCTGGGCCATTAGGGTGAAGGCATGTAATAAATTGATGATGATGATGATGATGATGATGATGATGAGACTAATAATGCTAATAAATGCAGACAAATCTGATGATCAAATTAGGAGATTCTCAGCACAGCAGAGTGCATAGAAGAACCTCTTAAGAATGAGAAAATGAGAGTTATGCTAATAAATTTTTGAAAGATCTTGGGGAAGCCATTATTTACAAAAAATATCCATGCACACTTTACTGCAGCATTTTTTGCAATACAACAACAATACTTGGCTGGAGAATTGCATTGCATTGCAAAATTCAGGGAAGCGCAAATTTCAAATGATGGCTATGTTTCAGTTCATGTATTATTTTCAGAAAGTACAAATTTGGTAGGTTCCCCCTTTAATGTGAACTAGATTTATTTTTCCCTCCCTTGCTATTCTTCTGTGCTGCATCCTAGATTGGGGGCAGGCGGGTTTCTAAGGAAAGGCAGACTCTAGTTTCCACCTCTAGGGTCTGCTCCTGTGACCTTGCTGGGGGTGGACCCAAGTCTCATATTTGGGCCCTGAAGTCTCAGAATCTGTGATGTTCCTGACCTGATAAAACTCTCCACCTCACACTCCCAAATGCTGCTTTATAACAATAATTTATTATTTATACCCCGCCCATCTGGCTGGGTTTCCCCAGCAACTCTGGGCCAGTGTGGTGTAGTGGTTAAGAGCAGTAGTCTTGTAATCTGGTGAACCGGGTTCACGTCTCCGCTCCTCCATATGCAGCTGCTGGGTGACCTTGGGCTAGTCCCACTTCTCTGAAGGGCACTCACCTCACAGAGTGTTTGTTGTGGGGGAGGAAGGGAAAGGAGGATGTGAGCCACTTTGAGACTCCTTCAGGTAGTGATAAAGCGGGATATCAAATCCAAACTCTTCTTCTTCTTCTTTGTATTCAGGCACAATTTCTGGGAGGGCCTTGGCAGCACCAGCTCAAGACATTTTGCTGCCTGATGCAAAGGACAAGATGGTGCCCTCCCCAAGGCACACACAGAAGCCAACTACACTGGTAGTTGAATCTTACCCCAGTATTGGTGAAACATCTTCCACTGCACTTGAGGGCAGCAGCCTGGCATAGGTACAGGGCAGGCCACATGGCACACACAGCCCTGGCCACTCCCTGCACCTCAACATCTCCTGAATGAGGCAGGTGCCTCACCCTGCCTCATTGTAGGGCTGGCTCTGGGCCTGGGAGCCTCCTTGGGGAGAGCTTAAAAAGCATCCTCACATTCCAGAGAGCACCCCTCCTTGCCATCCCCACTCCACCCCATGCTGCCATGCCAGAAATATTAAATTATCTCTCATTTCCTAGAGCCCACAGGGGAAGACAGTTCAAAAGCAAGGCTGTAAGGAAACCTAATAGGGAATATTAATCCTCATTTTACCCATTTTGATCAGTGTGTGTGGAATCATAATTGCAGTAATAGCGCTTGACATTTCCTCAGCACCTTTCAGTGAAGGCTGGCTGGGCGATCTCCACATTGGCCTGGATTTAATATGACAACCTGCCAGGAGACTGTTTAAATATTGCTGTCTAGAGAACTGCACTCTGGACCCATATGACAGACAAGGGATATGGTTGCCTTATTTAAAAAAATAAAATTCCCGATGCCCGCAAAATTGTTGAGCTTTTTTAGGGACACCTAACCCAAAAATTCCCAAACCGGAATTAAGATTGCCAGAAGAAATATCAACAACCTCAGATATGCTGATGACACAACCTTGATGGCAGAAAGTGAGGAGGAATTAAAGAACCTCTTGATAAGGCTGAAAGAGGAGAGAGCAAAATATGGTCTGAAGCTCAACATCAAAAAAACTAAGATCATGGCCACTGGTCCCATCACCTCCTGGCAAATAGAAGGGGAAGAAATGGAGGCAGTGAGAGATTTCACTTTCTTGGGTTCCATGATCACTTCAGATGGTGACAGCAGTCATGAAATTAAAAGACACCTGCTTCTTGGGAGAAAAGCAATGACAAACCTAGACAGCATCTTAAAAAGCAGAGATATCACCTTGAAACAAAGGTCCGTATAGTTAAAGCTATGGTTTTCCCAGTAGTGATGTATGGAAGTGAGAGCTGGACCATAAAGAAGGCTGATTGCCGAAGAATTGATGCTTTTGAATTATGGTGCTGGAGGAGACTCTGGAGAGTCCCATGGACTGCGAGAAGATCCAACCGATCCATTCTGAAGGAAATCAGCCCTGAGTGCTCACTGGAAGGACAGAGCCTGAAGCTGAGGCTCCAAGACTTTGGCCACCTCGTGAGAAGAGAAGACTCCCTGGAAAAGATCCTGATGTTGGGAAAGGTGGAGGGTACAAGGAGAAGGGGACGACAGAGGACGAGATGGTTGGACAGTGTTCTCGAAGCTACTAACATGAGTCTGACCAAACTGCGGGAGGCAGTGGAAGATGGGAGTGCCTGGCGTGCTCTGGTCCATGGGGTCACGAAGAGTCGGACACGACTAAACGACTAAACAACAACAACCCCAAAATAGTGATTTTAAGCTTTTTGAGCTGCTTCTGCCATACACCTGGATTTTCCCTGACATTTCCCCCTGGTGCCATTTTTACACCCGAAAACCAGGATATGCCTAGGCATGGAACAGTAGCCCTCTTTTGCTCTTGCTACTCAGTGGCTGGTGTCCAAAGATAGATTCCCACTGCTACTGGAGGTTCCAAGCAGCCATTGTGACCCATTTCCCCTCCATGATTCTGTCTAAGCAACTTAAGTTAGTAGCTAGTCACCATGCACCGGGTGACAGCAAATCCCATGGTTTAACAACGTTTGCTTAGTGAAGAAGTCCTTCCATTGGTATGTCCAGAATCTCCTCTAACAGTCAATTTTGGTGAATGATCCCCACAGGAGAGTCCTGCTTGCAGGTTCACCAGGGGGGCATCGGGTTGGCTACCGTGAGAACAGGATGCTGGGCTGGACGGGCCACTGACCTGATACAGGACAGCTTCCTCTTAAGTCCTTAATTCAGCCTTTCCGCATAGGGAAGCTGTTCCTGTCCCCTGAGCATGTGGGCTCTCCTTTTTGGCACCTTCCCCCCAACTTCTCTTGAGAGGCTGCATGCATGCACCTGTCTCAATCCATCCTAGCTCCGCTCTGCTATCCAGGGCGTTGGCACAGTGCTGGACTCAAGGACAGCCTTTTTTCCTTTTTGCGCTTCCAGCCATATCTCTTCATCTCTCTGCCTTGCCACGCCTCCTTGCGCTGAGGTGACATTGATTTCTGTCTACTCTTTCCAACTTGGGTTGCCATGGTGACAGATTCAGTTTCTCCACTGTGCTGGGCTTTTTTCCTCCAGTTCAGCGTGCTCTGGGGAGAGAGAGAGAGAGAGAGACAGAGAGAGAGAGACAGAGAGAGAGAGAGAGAGAAACCATTTGGCAGCAGGCAGGCAGGCGGATTGTGTGTCTGGCTTCGCTTTCTCCTGGTGGCCACTATTGATAATGTCAGTGGCAGTGTCATGGGTAATTTGACAAAACGATGTCAGGAAGGCACTGGAATCTCTTTCTCTTTTGCATTGCTGGGCAGTGGCCCTTGACCAGAGCCATCAGTCCGTCATCTTCTTGTGTTATTCATCTCGCTCAGGGCCCAGGACTTTCCCTCTGCTGGTGCCCAATCCAGCGGGAGACCCACAACAGACCCTCTGAGTAGCTGGGAGAAGAGGTTGCTGGGCAAGACATGTCTTTGCTCTGACCTGGCCAGAGGTCTCTTCCTGGGGCCTAAAGAACCAAACACACACCAAAAACAATAATTAAAAAACAATCATACATTGAAATAAATAAAACTATAGACATATATAAAATCTATAAGACCATTCAAATAATTAGATGAGAAACAGTGCAGCACCAGCCCTTTCATTAAAAGCAGTCAGTTTCCCAAAGCCTGTTGGAACACTTGCTGGTGGAAGGACAACAAGGTGGGAACCAGTCTCTAGGGAGGAAGTTCCAGAGGCTGGGAGCAGCCACTGAGAAGGCCTTCTCCTGCATCTCTACCAAAAATATTTAAGGAAGGCGCCAGGTGAGCCTCCCAGGGGAAAACATTCCACAAATGGGGAGCCACTGCAGAAAAGGCCCATTCTTGTGTTGCTACCCTCTGAACCACCCCTGCAAGGGGCACACAAAGAAGGCCTCTGATTATGATTTTCACATTACACTGCAAGGCAGAGAGCTTAAAAGCTCTTTTTGCACTAGGTTTTCCCAGCGCAAAAAGAGTTTTTAAGTTCTCCACCTTGGGGATGCAAGGCTCATTGAGTATGCAGGCTCTGGAAGACTAGGGATGGTTCCAGGGGGTGGTTTGGGTATATACACATTTTTGTTTAAACATAGAGCCCTTGGAACTGGGGGGCCTGCACTTACCCTGGGTTCATTTTCCTTGGAATGAAGGTCAACAGAAACTGTGGTGTCTTCAGGATATATGGTTTTATTTACATAAATACATACAACCTGAGCATAGGGTGGAGGGGCTCACAGCACTGACACTCCCGCAGTTCTTGTTTCCCCATTAAGTTTCCAGGGAAGCTCCCAAACTCAGCTTTGGATCCAGCACAGAGCAAGGCATGCGGAAAGGCTGAATTAAGGACTTAAGAGGAAGCTGTCCTGTATCAGGTCAGTGGCCCGTCCAGCCCAGCATCCTGTTCTCACAGTAGTCTCCGGCTCTGTGCTAATCCACCTCAAATCTACTTGAAAGCCTCATTATCACCTCATTTGCTCTCCAGAGCAAGGAAGGTCCAGCCATTACCCTGACGCTCCAGCTGATTATGTCATCGCTTCTGCGGGGGGTGTGTGTGTGTGTGTGTGTGTGTCCCAGAACTGCACTTCCCTTGCACCTCAACTCCACCACTACAGATGCTCTGTTTCCCTCCATATGTCATGGGGCTCAGACTCATATCAGCCCCAGTGGCCATGGTCAGGAATGATGGGAGTGGGAATTCAGGAACATCTTGAAGGCCACAGATGTTCCCCCATCACTGGGCTATGTGACCCCCCCTTTTTTTAATGACCCAGAATTTATTCTTCATCATCTTTGAAAGGCACAGTCTCTAATGTGCAGTTGGGGGGGGGGGGAGAGAGAAAGTGTCCCCAGCTGTGAATAATGCTGAATCTGCTCGTCACATGGCTGCAATCTACATCCTTGTTCCAATTGCACCTCATTCATATTTAGCAAAGTCACGAGCACAGAGGGAGCAGAGCAGCAGAAAGGCCAAACTGCCCAAGACCATGGCAGTAGAAGCAGGGAACTTGTCTGTGGGTTGAACTACTTAAGGCTGGGGATTTGCACAAATGATTGTTCCCCCAGTAATACACAGTATGTGTTTTACACACACACACACACACACACACACACACACACACACACACACGTAAGGCAGAGGTTCCTTCTCAGGAGATACTTTTTACATAAAGGATCCTGCTTTCCTTTCCACCCTGCCACGTGAGCCCCCATCTTAACAACAATAACAACAACAACAACAATTTATTATTTATACCTCAGCCACTCTGGGCAGCTTCCAACACAATATTAAAATACAATAGTCCTTCAGATATTAAACCAATATAGCGTAAGCAACACATAAGCGGCGTACTCAAAATTACCAAACCATTTCACGTTCTTGAATCTTATATTGGTAGTCAAAGATTGAGAGAAATATATGCAAAATCTTATACAGAAGCCACAAATGGAAAACTCCTTAAAGTTGTTTCTTATATAAAACTCCTTAAAGTTTTTATCTTATATAATGAATGTTTAAATACTAATAAGGTTTGGTTTATACCACTAGTGAATGTATGTAAATATATCAAAACCTTGAGAGAGAATTTACTGAAGAAGCCCGAAACTCTTCGTGGGTGAAACAGGTGACAAACGCCGGCACCCTGTCTAATATTTGTGCGTAATATCTTCGGCACATCATCTGATCCAACTTACTTTCGACGATATCTACAGGAGCCTGGCCAACGAAAACCTTAAAAACTGAGAAGTCTTTGAAAAGAAAAAACTTTAAGGAGTTTCCTATTTGTGGCTTCTGTATAAGATTTTGCATATATTTCTCTCAATCTTTGACTACCAATATAAGATTCAAGAACGTGAAATGGTTTGGTAATTTTGAGTACGCCGCTTATGTGTTGCTTACGCTATATCGGTCTACCACGAGTATTGACAGCATAGGTTCATTTTTTCACTTCAGATATTAAAAGCTTCCCTAAACAAGGCTGCCTTCAGATGTCTTCTAAAAGTCTGGTAGTTGTTTTTTTTCCTTTGACATCTGCTGGGAGGGCATTCCACAGGGCGGGCGCCACTACCGAGAAGGCCCTCTGCCTGGTTCCCTATAACCTCACTTCTCGCAGCAAGGGAACCACCAGAAGGCCTGCGGAGCTGGACCTCAGTGTCCGGGCTGAATGAGGGGGGTGGCGACACTCCTTCAAGTATACTGGGCCGAGGCCGTTTAGGGCTTTAAAGGTCAGCACCAACACTTTGAATTGTGCTTGGAAACGTACTGGGAGCCAATGTAGGTCATTCAAGACCAGTGTTATGTGGTCTCAGCGGCCGCCCCCAGTCACCAGTCTAGCTGCCGCATTCGGGATTAGTTGTAGTTTCTGGGTCACTGTCAAAGGTAGCCCCACGTAGAGCACATTGCAGTAGTCAAAGCGGGAGATAACTAGAGCATGCACCACTCTGGCGAGACAGTCCGCGGGCAGGTAGGGTCTCAGCCTGCATACCAGATGGAGCTGCCCTGGACACAGAATTAACCTGCGCCTCCATGGTCAGCTGTGAGTCCAAAATGACTCCCGGGCTGCGCACCTGGTCCTTCAGGGGCACAGTTACCCCATTCAGGACCAGGGAGTCCTCCACACCCGCCCGCCCCCTGTCCCCCAAAAACAGTCCTTCTGTCTTGTCAGGATTCAACCTCAATCTGTTAGCCGCCATCCATCCTCCGACCGCCTCCAGGCACTCACACAGGACCTTCACCGCCTTCACTGGTTCAGATTTGAAAGAGAGGTAGAGCTGGGTATCATCTGCATACTGATGAACATCCAGTATGCGGATGATACCCAACATTTTAGTCAATATTCCACCTCATTATTAAAATCCCTACTTGTTTCTGTAATTCTTTGTTTCAGTTCTATTCATTATGTTACATCCAACTTTGGCTGAGTTAGGGGGTGTCTACCGATAGTGGTCTTTTTCTTTTTTACATTTTTATTTGGTGACAGGAGTTGATTTCAGCTGCCCTTCTTGGCAACAGCCATGATCCTCCCAGAATTCCCCAGGTGTTCAGCCATAACATGGCATTTCAGGGTGGGGAACAGTTATAGCTGCCATGCATGCTCACATACAAAGGTATCTGTCACCAGCTCTTGCGGTTGCTTCACACAGACGGGTGGGGTGGGGGAATGCCCAAAACAACACAATATCAAGGGGATTTGGCTGAGAGGGCATCAAGGAGCAGCTGCCCAATTCATTCCTGCCAGAGACAAGGGCACCACCCACCCCAAATGGGATTAGTACAAGTGGAAGTCCCATACATTCCTCTCTCTGCTGTTTTCTGGAACAAATGGAAACTGAGTAAATGGTTCCCATTTGGTTCTGATGCTGTGCTGTCCAGAAACATTTATATCTCTCCAGCTGGTATTTTGGGAAACTAGCCCTGAGTGGTGAACCAGAAAACACACACACACACACTTACAATCTTACCTCTGCAAAGAATAAGGGTGAGGGAACTGTAGTTCCACAGGTGTCCCAGCTCCCATCAGCTGCAGCCAGCATGGCTAGTGGTCATGCCAGTGGCTAATTGTCTTCTCTCCAAGGAGTTCCAAGTGGTGTATATATGACTCCCTTCCCCTCCTGATTTAATCCCAACACCAAACCTGTGCAGTAGATAGGCTGAGAGGGAGTGACCCAAAGGTCAAAGGTCATCTTGTGAGCTTCATGGATGAGTGGGGGATTTGAACCCTGGTTTTCCTGGTCCTAGTCTGACACTCTAACACAGCCTTTCTCAACCCTGGGTAGCTAGGCGTTCTTGGACTACAACTCCCATCATCCCTGATCACTGGATCTGCTAGCTAGGGATGATGGGAGTTTTAGTCCAACAACAGCTTGGGTTCCAAGGTTGAGAAAGGCTGCTCTAACCACTACAGTACACCACACATTACACATAGGGGGGATTATGATACTATTGACCTACCTTGCAAGTTTGGTGTAAGAATTATTAGAATACTGCATGAATTTGGGAAGTGCTGTATCAGTGCTAAGTGTTCATATTAGTTAAAGAAGTGGAAATAGTTATGGAAAGCAAATGAGATTAACACCCTGGTTATGAATAATTTTTTGTTTTGGTTTAAAAAAAATATTTATGATTTTCAGTTTTATACATTTCAATAATTTTATACTGTAATCATTTTAACATTTCAAAACTTGACTTCCTTCCCCCTCTTTCTGCAGTTCCTTAAATTTATTTTTAATATTTTCTGCATATCCAAATTAACTTAATTTGCTCATTTATTCATCTACTTTAAATATATACTCTTATAAAACTGCAGGTTATTACAATAATCCTGCCAATGTTCTTATCTGTTTACAGTTTATTTGTAAATATTCAATAAACCATTTCCATTCTTTTATAAAAAGTTTGTTATCTTGATTTCTTATTTTTCTGGTAAGTTTTGCCATTTCTGCATATTCCATAAGTTTTTGTATCCATTCTTCCTTTTCTGGGACTTCTGCTTCTTTCCATTTTGGGGTCAGTAGCATTCTTGTCACTGTAGTCGCATACATGAATAAATTTCTATACAGTTTGGGTAGTTCTGTCCCTATAATTCCCAAAAGGAAAGCTTCTAAGGTTTTTTTTTTTACAAACGTTATTTTAAGCATCTTTTTCAATTCATTGTGTATATCATTTCCCAGTAAGCTTTAATCTTACTACAAGACCACCACATATTATAAAAAGAACCTTCTTTCTCTTTACATTTCCAACACTTATTTGATCTGGATTTATACATTTTTGCCAATTTACTCAGTGTTAGGTACCATCAATACATCTTTTTCATATAATTTTCTCTTAGACCATAACATGCTGTAAATTTTATATCCATATTCCACAATCGTTCCCATGCTTCCATATGCATATTATGACCAATACCTATTGCCCAATGTATCACTGAGGATTTTACTTGCTCATCCTTTGTCTCCCATTCCAATAATATTTTATACCTTTTAGACAACACTTTTACATTACATTCCAACAGGTCTCTCTCCAATTGTGATATTTGTTCCCCAAACCCTCGTATCTTATCTTTCTTAAATACTTTGTTCAAATGATGATATTGTATGTTAATCTTCCTGATAATTCCTTAAATTCTTTTAATTTATACTCTCCTCCCTCTTGTTTTAATAAATTTCTATAAGTTGTCCACCCTTCTATCATATTCTTTTTCTTTACCGCTATAGCATCCAATGGTGAGAGCCAGAGTGGTGTTTTTAGAATCATTTCTTGTTTGTTAAGAGTTGGAGGGACAAATTAAAATAAAGCGTTAATTCCGGTGCTAAACAAGTAGGTACAAAACAGTTGTGTGGGATAGAACTGACATCGCTAATCCTAATTGCCACAAAATCCATGCTGTTCCCTCACAGATACAAAAATACAAATGTTTAGATGCTAAGGGAAAGATGTGAAGGGAGGGAAGGAAGCCAATGGGGTGAGCAGAAGATTGATGGATGGCCAAGCAGATCTCCACATTTTCAGGATGTGTTTTGAACATATGTACTGTCTTGGGGGCTTTGCAATTAAATTATTGAAAACAATATGCGGATCTTGTTGCCATCTTCTCCAGCTTCTTCGAGAGGAGATTGTTCAATACTTATGCAATTGTAGAAAGGGCAGGGGTCTCGTTTCCTTATCGTATTAAAAAAAGAAAAACCCAAAGTCCCCCATTATTGGCAGTCATCAGAATGGTTGGATATAGATGCACCAAAGGCATTTTGCATTGCTTGGAGAGATTGGGGTTTTGCTTAATGTCAGACTATCCTGGAATTTTTGATAAATAAGCATGATTTGTAAATACATATATGAAACCAAAGTATAGCGATTTTTTTCAATAACCTTCCTATCCTTTCAAACTTTGGAAAAGCATGCAATGCAGTGAAGTTTACTGTTATTTAGGAATAAACAGATGCACAAATATAAGATGGGGAACAGCTGGCTTGCCAGCAATACATGTGAAAATGATGTAGGGGTCTTAAGTAGACCACAAGCTTAAAATGAGTCAACAGGGTGATGCTGCAGGAAAAATAAAAGCTAATTCTAGGGTGCATCAACAGAAGTAGAATGTCCAGCTGAAGGGAAGTCATAGTACCGCTCTGTTCTGCCTTGGTCGTACCACAGCTGGAGTCTCATGCCCAGTTCTGGGCGCCACAGTTTAAGGAGGATATTGACAAGCTGGAAGGTGTGCAGAGGAAGGCAACCAAGATGATCAAGGGTCTGGAAACTAAGCCTTAGGGTGAGCAGCTGAGAGAGTTGGATATGTTCAGCTTAGAAAAGAGGAGCCTGAGAGGTGATAAGATAGCCATCTTCAAAATTCTGAAGGGCTGCCACATGGAAGATGGAGCAAGTTTGTTTTCTGCTGCTCTGGAGGATAGAACCTGAACAAATGGAGTCAAATGACAAGAAGAAAGACTCAAACTAAATATTAGGAATAACATTCTGAGGGTAAGAGCTATTTGATAGTGGAACAGATTGCCTCAAAAGGTGGCAGACTCTCCTCTACTTGAGGTTTTAAAGCAGAGGTTGGATAGCCATTGGCCAAGGATTATTTAGTTGCGATTCCTGCATTGCAGGGGGTTGGACTAGATGACCCTTGGGATCCCATCCAGCTCTGCAATTCTATGATTTAGTCAGAGCCTTCCTTGTTCTTAGTGCTATCGAATCCCCGCAACGGGGTGATCTCCCATTGCTCAGTCCCAGCTCCTGCCCACCTAGCAGTTCGAAAGCATGCAGTGCAAGTAGATAAATAGGTACCACTGCAGCGGGAAGGTAAATGCCATTTCCGTGCGCTGCTCTGTTTCGCCAGATGCGGCTTGGTCATGCTGGCCACATGACCCGGAAGCTGTACGCCGGCTCCCTCGTCCAGTAAAGCGAGATGAGCGCCGCAACCCCAGAGTCGTCTGCAACTGTACTTAACGGTCAGGGGTCCCTTTACCTGTAGAAAACAAAACAGAACTACAACAAAAAATTGTATGCATTACAACAACAACCAAAATTGTTATTGCAGTTAACCAGACATTAACCTCATACAGTATTTATAAAAATGAATTCCAAATATTGTTAAATTTGTTCATGGCAAGTATACGTTTGTACGCAACTCATTCATGTGTAGTGAATTTGTACATATCTTCAATCCAAATTGTTGCAGATTGGGTAACTACGTTAAATTCTATAATAAGGGTGTCTCTGGACCTCAGATTAAGACTCATTCAATGAAAAATAATGTTTAGAACTTATTGGACCCATTACGCTTGTTTATGAAAGGACTAGCTAAGACATCTAGCTACTGGAGATGGAACAGAGATAATGCTTCTCTAAAACATATGTTTGTACAATGTCCTATATTGATTAATTTTTGGCAGAAAGTAATAGAGACAATCAACATGACTGTATGGAATAATCTTAAATTTGCAGAGGAAAATATCATTTTGAATTATATACCTAGTACATGGAATCTAACAAAGGGACAATATGAATGGACTCTCTGCGTTCTTATTACGGTAAAAATACAGGTATTGATGAACTGGAAAATAAAAATTGTAGCACCTTGAACTTGGCCCTGGTCAAGATGGTCTGCTCCAACAACAAGGCTCTTCAGATGCCCTTATGCTAGCTCTATGGAGCCTCCCTTTTCAGGGGCAGTCTACCTTTGAACACCAGGAGCAGCAACAATAGGGGGCTTTTACTTTCTTGCCCTGCTTGTGGGCTCAAAGGGGTCCGCTTGAATCACGGGGTATCGTCAGGGTCTGCTGTAAATTATTTCCTTTCATCCCCTCTCAAAGCTGCTTCTGCCCTATAAAAGGCAGACGAGAGGAGGGGAAAAAACATGCGTAATGATTTGCGGCTGATAGCAAGTACTCAAGCCAGGATGATTATGCTTGAAGAAAGTGATGTCGAAGTTTAGATTTATAGGAAGGTGAATAAATTTCTGTCAGTTGGCGATTATTATCTCCTTTAATCTCAAAGACACTCGTCTTCCCACTCTCGTGCCTGTGTCTGGGGTTTCAAAAGCGTGTTTCTGATTGGGATCTAGTGCTCTCCATCGGAAAATAAATCTCCCACATTTTACACAAGGCAAGCTGAAGATGCTTAAACATGAACATTATTAGATTGATTTGGAAAAGGCTCCAAACTTTGTTATGCCCTGTAAGTGCGTGAATTGTCAGAAATCTTACAACAGGTTTGTTTGTTTTTGTTTGTTTGTTTGTTTGCAGGGGGAGGGAAGAATCCAAACCACGTATTGTTGCACACACCCCAGTCTTTGACCGCTGAGAGATTTTAGTGGTTCCAGATGCTTACCCAGGGTTTGCTTTCCTGGGAATAAGCATCGGCAGAGACTGTGGTGTCTTTAGGCTACATCATGGGTAGGCAGCCTAAGGCCCGGAGGCCGGATGCGGCCCAATCGCCTTCTAAATCTGGCCCATGGATGGTCCAGGAATCAGTGTGTTTTTACATGAGTAGATTGTGTCCTTTTATTTAAAATGCATCTCTGGGTTATTTGTGGGGCATAGGGATTCATTTCCGCATCTATACAACTTGAGCATAGGATGGAGGGGCTCCCAGCATTAACTATGGAACTCTGTCCCACAGGAAGTAGCAATGGCCAAAGCTTGGGTGGCTTTAAAAGGGGATTGGACAGATTCACAGAGGAGGATAAGGCCGTCAGTGGCTCTGCCTTAATGATCAGAGGCAGCAATGCTTCTGAATACCAGTTGCTGGAAACCACAGGAGGAGAGAGTGTTGCTCTTGCTTGCTGGTTTCCCACAATGGGCATCTGCTTGGTCATTGTGAGAACAGGATGCTGGACTAGATGGGCTACTGGCCTGATGCAGCAGGCACTGGCGGAGGAAGGGTGTGTGGCCTGCTCCGGGTGCAGGGGGGCGTTGACATTGCTGCACGCAATCCTGGGGGGGGGCGATCCCTGGGGGGGGGTCGACATTGCTGCATGCACCCCACGCTCGCCCTGCCCCCGGAAGCTTGCCGCAGGCAGCGGGAGGCAACAGTGCCCCTCCCCCGACGCTTCCCTGGTGGGCGGCTAGGGATGCTCACCATGCGGGTGGCTAGCCCCGCCCCCATGCTGCTCCAGGTGCCAGAGCAGGTAGCTCTGCCTCTGACAGCAGGCTGCTCTTACGCTCTTAGCAAAGGAGTTCAGGCAAGGTGCACCTCAGCAAGGCAGAGATATTAGAATCTGGCACAAGAAGCCAGAGACCTCCTATGCTCTTGTTTCCAGCAGCTAGGGAGACCTTAATAGATGTTCTGACTTCCTCACCACAGCTGCTGTTAATGAAAGGGTGCTTATTCCTGAGGACCACTTACTCATGAGCTGTGCATCGACTTGGGGTTCACAGGCACATGCTCTGTCCTCGCTCTCTAGCCTGGGTCTTTTGGCACCAGTGTTCTTCAGGTCTGAGGGGCTCTTCTACCTTCTTCTCCTCTTGACAGTGCCAAGAGTTGGGAACATAGGAAGCTGCCTTATAACAAGACAGACCATTGGTCCATCTAGCTTAGTAGACCAGCTGGCAGCATCTCTCCAGGATTTCAGCTGGGAGTCTCTGCTAGCCTTATATGGAGATGCCACTGGGGGTTGAACCTAGAACCTTCTGTTTGCAAGGCCCTTCCCCATTTTTCAGTGGGTGTCCCCCCCCAAGGGACCCCTCAAGTGGATCCTCAGGGTGGCCTGGGGGGGCACCCTGCTTGCTCCTCTGGGTACATACTGGTAGGTTGTAGGGTGTCTGAGGACTTTGTCTCTTGTGCCAGGTAAGGGCTATGCCTGACACCGTGTAATGATGCCACATGGTACAGTCTTATGTTGTGGAGCTGGTACAGGGATGGTTAGGGGAATGGGAATGTGGGATGGGGGTGCCCAACGACAGCCATGCATATGGTCTTGTTGTCCCAGCCTCACTTCCCTGCTTGCCCCCAAAGCAGTTGTGTGCCTTTTAGAGAACAAAGCAAAACAAGGCTTCCAGGCAGTGACTAATATCAGTCTCAGTGCATAGGAGAGGCATTTGCAAGCCGGCCCTTGAAAAGCATCGAAGACACAAATCCAAAGAATGTGCCACAAATCATTCTTCTGAATGGAATCCTTGGAGAGGAGGCATCGTCCCCACATGAGGATGCCATCCTGAACACAAAGGAGGGAGTGAAAGAAGAGGGTGGTCTTCTCCACTAGGAGCATCACCAGAGAAGGTTGTGCTATGGAGGCATCATGGGGAGGAGGGCATAAGTAGAGCCCTGTACCTGGATCAGACCAAAAGCCCATCTGATCTAGCACTCTGTTTTCCATGGTGGCCATCTAGATGCCTTTCGGAAGGCCAAGAAGTAGGACATGGAGTTAACAGCACTCTCCTGCTGTCACTCTCCAGCAATTGGTACTCAAAGGTAGAGTATATTTGAATGGGGAGGTTCCATTTAAGTCTTCATGGCTAGTAGCTGCTGATAAAAACCCTTCCTAATTGTCAAAATGCCCTTCCAAAGCCCCTTAGATCCAGAGACATCACTAGGTCCTTTCCATTCTCCGTCCTGGATCTATATTTTGCTGGATGATCCTCAGTTCTTGTGTTATGGGTGATAGAGACAAATGGGTGGTCCTTTCACACCCGGCTGGAAGCCATGCCATCCTAAGATGGAGAACAATAGACCAGGTGAGCTGTGCCTAAGAGAGACCTGTGCCACTGAGACCTGTCTGTTTTGTGCTGGACCCAAAATGGGGCTTCCCAGGAACCGTAATGGGGAAGCAAGATCTGTCAGGGAATTAATGCTGCGAGTCCCTCCCAGGGGCGGAGCAAGGGTGGGGCATTGGGGGCGGGCCTCCCCGGGTGCCACCCTGGAGGGGGTGGCACTTGGCACCCCCCCACCACGCCCAAGCCGAGCCCCACCGCCCAGTAAAAAGCGCACGCTGACGGCTTGCTTGCAAACCTGCTCGGCGCACACTTTCCTTTTTCCAGCTGGAGCGGAGGCGAGGGGTGGGCCAGGGAGGGGCGTCACCCTCTCCGTCCACCCTGTAGCATGCATGCGCAGCACCGCTCCATAGTGCGTGTGTGTCATGACGCATGCGTCATGACGTCACAATGCACGCATCACAACACACAACGCGTGCACGCTACAGAGTGGCGCTGCGCATGCACGCTACGGAGCGGCGCCCCGCCCCCAGGGGGTGCCTCCAGTTTTGCCGCTCTGGGTAGCCAAGCGGCTCCATTCACCACTGGTTCCTCCATCCTATGCATAGGTTGTATAGATGTGTAAATAAAGCCATGTCTTTCGAAAACACTACAGTCTCCGTTGACCACTTGGAGATTGGGGTGTGCACAACAACATGCCAATATGCCTTGTCCCATGGGTAGAGGGGAGCCACGTGAAGATTCCTGCTGGATCCAGTTGGCAGTCCATTTAACCCACATAGGGATGGGGAACCTGTGCCCTGCCAAATGTTGCCGGATTACAACTCTCATCATCCCTGGTCATTGGCCATGCTGGCTGGGGCTCATGGGATTTGTATCCCACAACATATGGAAGGTCACAGTTCCCCCCTTTTTTTCATGATGCTATCTATTTTTATTGTGATTTAGAACCAGGAGGTGCGGGTGAGAGTCAGAAAGGAAAGGGCTTTGCCTGTTGAATTTCAGCCTGACTTGCATTAAAGGAATGGGGAGGGGGCTGCCAGAAATTTCCAGTTGGTTGGATAAAGGTGGTCAGGTGAGGATCAAGGATGCCTGTGTGGATTTCTCCCTGGACAGCACACAAGCACACACACACAAAAACACACACACACTTCCTCTTATAGTGAACAATGCCGGTATATGATTTCCTCAGGTTCTCTGTAGCCATGGTGATAAGGAAGGTACAATTACCTGAATGGAGAAGGCAGACAGATAAAGGAAGAGAGTCAGCTGGTACGTCCTCCTGTCTTTCAAAAAGGAAAAAGTGTCGCTGAAGACCTTGAGTTTCTTGTGCGCCACTTTCCAATATTCTGCCCACAATATTTGCCATTGCACAGAGCACAGGCCAGCACCAGAAACTGAGTGCCTAGGGAAAGAACATGACAAGAGCCTGCTGGATTGGGCCAAAGGAATCCCACCTAGTCCAGCATCCTGTTCTCACAGTTGCCAGCCAGATGCCTTAGTGGGAAACCTGTAAGCAGGACTTGAGCACAAAAGCACGGTACCCTCCTGGGGCTGCTTCCAGCAACTGGCATTCAGGAGCATTGCTGCATCTGACCATGGGGGCATAGCTATAGCTATGCAGATAGCAATCTGCATAGTTTAAGGCCACTGCAGTTTACATGGAAGACACACCGCTGTTATCAATGTGTTGCCAGGGGTGTCTGGCCTTGGGTGAGCACACTGTGACAGTGACCCCAAAGATGTATGGGAGGTCCAAGCATGGTGCGCATTGAGGATTACGCAGTGTGCCATGTGGGCAAAGTGTGATGCAGGCCAGATGTTTGTGATTACAACTCCCATCAGCCCCTGTGACTGATGGGAGTTGTAGTCCAGAGGTGTAGCAATCAGGTGCAATCAGAAAGACCTGCTGCTATTTCTGTGGCAGAGCCTTTGGAGGGGTCCCTGCCACCAGCGTCCTCGGGCCCCCCAAACAGCATGGGAAAGGAGCTTTCAGGCTGCTGAGGCTTCTCATGCTGTGTGTCAATTGGAGTCAATCAGAGTGAAAAGAGGTGAGTCTGCCACTGAGGGTGGGCTCCCAGGGTCACTCCGGAGAAAACGCGTGGGAAGAACACTGAGGAGGAGGAGGCATCCTGTGTACTCCAAAGCTAAGCATCTTGGAACACGGAAAACTCAAGGCAAGAGAATGGGGTGCAAGTTCTGAGGTTACATAAAATGGAACAAAGTCACTCCAGAAGAAGACACTGGGCTCTCCAAATCATTTGCCCATTGATGTGCACAGAAAATACTAGATCCAGCTGAAAGGCAATGCATGGAGGTATGCGTTGATTGTCGTAATGCATTCCTAATTATTGCATAATTATAAAATTATTATATAAACTAATAAGGTTGTATAATCTGAGAAGTGAGGGTGGATGTGGATGTCATGAAGGGACTCTGGACTTTTAAATTTGCTACTACACAAAACATGTGGAAGTTACTGGCCTGGGGAAAATCTCATTTATGGAGATCAGGGATTACCCTGACGTACTATGGCTACAGTCTGTTAATTGCAGTTCTCTTCTTTGGCTAAAGCTGGATAATGAGAAAGAGTCTGATATCCTTCCAGTTGCCTGTTCAAGACCCATCCTGTTCTCTCAAGTCCAGCCTTCTGCCCTTAATGGTGCCTCAAATCCAGATGTGGACTTTGCACCAAGCAGAAGACATCGAGAAGAGGTGGCAAGAATACACAGAGGAATTATACCAGAAAGATATGGAGGTCTCATACACCCCAGGCAGTGTGGTTGCTGACCTTCAGCCAGACATCCTGGAGAGTGAAGTCAAATGGGCCTTAGAAAGCCTTGCTAACAACAAGGCCAGTGGAAGTGATGATGTTCCAACTGAACTATTTAAAATTTTAAAAGATGATGCTGTTAAGGTGCTACACTCAATATGCCAGCAAGTTTGGAAAACTCAGCAGTGGCCAGAGGATTGGAGAAGATCAGTCTACATCCCAATCCCAAAGAAGGGCAGCGCCAAAGAATGCTCCAACTACCGCACAATTGCGCTCATTTCACACACTAGCAAGGTTTTGCTAAAAATTCTACAAAGCAGGCTTAAGCAGTATGTGGACCGAGAACTCCCAGAAGTGCAAGCTGGATTTCGAAGGGGCAGAGGAACCAGAGACCAAATTGCAAACATGCGCTGGATTATGGAGAAAGCTAGAGAATTCCAGAAAAACATTTACTTCTGCTTCATTGACTACGCAAAAGCATTTGACTGTGTCGACCACAGCAAACTATGGCAAGTTTTTAAAGAAATGGGAGTGCCTGATCACCTCATCCATCTTCTGAGAAATCTCTATGTGGGACAAGAAGCTACAGTTAGAACTGGATATGGAATAACTGATTGGTTCAAAATTGGGAAAGGAGTACGACAAGGCTGTATATTGTCACCCTGCTTATTTAACTTATATGCAGAATTCATCATGCGAAAGGCTGGACTGGATGAATCCCAAACCGGAATTAAAATTGCCGGAAGAAATATCAACAACCTCAGATATGCTGATGATACAACCTTGATGGCAGAAAGTGAGGAGGAATTAAAGAACCTTTTAATGAGGGTGAAAAAGGAGAGCGCAAAATATGGTCTGAAGCTCAACATCAAAAAGACTAAGATCATGGCCACTGGTCCCATCACCTCCTGGCAAATAGAAGGGGAAGAAATGGAGGCAGTGAGAGATTTCACTTTCTTGGGTTCCATGATCACTGCAGATGGTGACAGCAGTCACGAAATTAGAAGACGCCTGCTTCTTGGGAGAAAAGCAATGACAAACCTAGACAGCATCTTAAAAAGCAAAGACATCACCTTGCCAACAAAGGTCCGTATAGTTAAAGCTATGGTTTTCCCAGTAGTAATGTACGGAAGTGAGAGCTGGACCATAAAGAAGGCTGATCGCCGAAGAATTGATGCTTTTGAATTATGGTGCTGGAGGAGACTCTTGAGAGTCCCATGGACTGCAAGAAGATCCAACCGATCCATTCTTAAAGAAATCAGCCCTGAATGCTCACTAGAAGGACAGATCCTGAAGTTGAGGCTCCAGTACTTTGGCCACCTCATGAGAAGAGAAGACTCCCTAGAAAAGACCCTGATGTTGGGAAAGATGGAGGGCACAAGGAGAAGGGGACGACAGAGGATGTGATGGTTGGACAGTGTTCTCGAAGCTACTAACATGAGTTTGGCCAAACTGCGAGAGGCAGTGAAGGATAGGCGTGCCTGGCGTGCTCTGGTCCATGGGGTCACGAAGAGTCGGACACGACTGAACGACTGTACAACAACAATGAACTTTGCATGAAAAGAACTGTGCGACAAGAGCTTGGAGCGTTGAGGAGATCCAAAGGTTATCCTCTCTAGCATCCTGGTCTCATACCTGGCTACTCAGGTGCTTCTGGGAAGCCCATAAGCTAGGCACAGAGGCAACAAGTCTCCCTGGTTTTATGTTGAAGGTGCCTTGCACTCTGAGGTAGATTGCCTATGGTTAGAGGGGCTCCATTCCTAGCGGCAGTTTTTATGTTTGTATCCTGTACGCTGCTTGGAGATTTAAAATATTAAGTGGTTTAGGAAATTCGCTTTTAAGCAAATAAATAAACTAACATGGTGATTAAAAGACTTTACAATTTTATTATATAGTAAGGTATGTGGTCCCAAGAAGGCCCAAATTTCAGACCACCAAACAAGGATGCAAGGGGCCAGAGGCAAATACATAGTTGAATTCAGGTGTGCAGGGTGGGGGGGTGACCTAAGGGAGCAGGAGCTTAACTGGTGTCCTCACACTAGAGATGAGTTGCTCATACTGAGAGGGAAGTGCTGAACTTGGGTCTTTAATAGGGTCTGGTGGGCTGCGATTGGCCCTTGGGGGGGGGGTCAGCTGATGGAACACTCAGGGTTCAGGTGGGCTGGTATTGCCTCCCTAGGTGGCACTCTAGAACCACACAGCTCAGCCTGTTAGTGGAAATAGAGCAATGGAATATGTGCCTCTCTGAAAATGGCTTTTTGCTTAACCACTCCTCTTTGGACTGTCGGTGGGTGACCCCATAAAGTTGGCTTAAGTCACAAGCCCCATTCAGTTTTGTAGGCACCTCTTCCCCAAGGTTTGCATTTGAAGAGTTAATCTCATATCTATATCTATCTATCATCTCTAAAGTCCCATTCAATTTTGCAGCTACCTTTCTCGCAAGCTTTTCATTTCAAAGGTGATCTCATCTCATATGCTTTTGTGTGTGTTTGATCCCTACTCACATACCCAGCTGAGTGTTGGTCAACTTGCCCACCTTTCCATTGCCACAAGGTCTCACCTTTGCGGTGGGCACGGAGTCTCTCGGTCATAGTGACAGGCCGAATTCCATTCTCTCTCCCCCCCCCAATACCCACACACCCACACTACCTCCCACACGAGAGCGTTTCTTCGATGTGCCAGGAGTTGCAATATGCTTGTCTTGTGTCTCGGTGGCATTTTTTTAAAAAGGGGTGTGTGAGAGCTGGTGGTTGCTAAGGCAACCGAGGCTTAGGGGAGTCTCGCTCCAACGTAGCAGCGCCGGCTTCTCTGAGCAGGGGCTGGATGGAATATTTGTGCCGCGGCAGAGAGGCAGAAGCCAGCATTCCTCCCCCCGCCCCCCGCCCTCACGGTGCCACTGCTGCCGCGGGAGAGCCAGGGCTCAGAACTCGCCCGAACGGGTGCGCATCTGTCCCCTGCCCGTCCCCGTAATTTTCGCCTCCCTCTGTCTCCCCGCAGGGGTTCCTGAGCCGGCGGCTTAAAGGCTCCATCAAGAGGACAAAGAGTCAACCCAAGCTCGACAGGAACAGCAGCTTCCGGCACATTCTACCTGGCTTCAAGAACGTGGACAATGAAAGGTGAGGGGCCCGCGGCGCATGCATTGATTTCCTTTCGCTGTTGCCAGGGTCGTGCTCACCTCAGGCCAAGCCAGAGCGAAGGGCCGGGTTGATTAGCTGTTGGCGGCTCATTTAATTACACCAACTGAAGGTTTAAATTCGTTCTTCCCTCCCGCTTCCTTCACGGTGGTGGCTGCGAATATTTTATTTTATGCTTTTGCGTATACGCGTGTTGCAAAAATGCGTCCAGTGTGATGGGGAACCTGCCTATGGCGCGGTCGGGGAGAGGCAAAATGAAACACTCGGTTTCTGACCAGCTTGTTGAACTGGCACAGGCACTGAAAATGCAAGAGTGCGGGAGATTACGGTGCATTAAGAATCGCCCTTTCCTACAGATGGATGTGTTTGATTAGCAACGAGGCGCACATCTCCCACAGACAACTACTGCGTGGTGGGTTGGGGTCTTGGTACGTGGTGCCAAGGGTCATTGAGACTCCCCCCCCCTCCTATCTCCCTTGATGTACCAGAACAGAAGGGCACTGTGGATTTTTGTTTGTACAGTGATACCTCGGTTTACGAACTTAATACGTTCCGGAAGTCCGTTCTTAAACCGAAACCGTTCTTAAACCGAGGCGCGCTTTCCCTAATGAGGCCTCCCGTTGCTGGTGCCCTTCCACCGTTCGGATTCTGCTCTTAGACCGAGGCAAAGTTCGCAAACCGGAACACTACTTCCGCTTTTGCGGGGTTCGTAAACCGAATAGTTCGTAAACAGGGCTGTTCTTAAACCAAGGTACCACTGAATCTAGAAGGGTGTGTTGTGGATAGATCCGAAGGGATGCATTTTGCGCGCGCCAGATGAGGCACGTGATGAAATATTGGGCAAGTTGTGACAGGTCTCCTATCGCCTTGTTTGGGAGCTTATCGGATTGTTTTTGGATTGTGGGCATATGTGTAACTGCCACAACCACCCCAATACCTTGAGTGACTTTGTTTTTCAACTGGGGGGGGTGAGGTCCAAGAGAGTTGTTCAGAGTGACCCTATTCTCCTTTTTTATTTTAAAGAGGAGTGGAGAAGACTTGCTTGCAAAGATTTGGTGAAAATATTTCTGGGAAGAGGAGCACAATATCCTAGTCCTACCTTGTCCACAGAATCTGGTGCTAATCTGTGGGTTTTCCAATCGGGGATGCTTAATTATTCAAGGTGCTTTCAAGCAAACATGGTCTGACTCTGAGCATTGTTCCAAAATTTCATCTGGGTGCCCTGCAAAGTGCTGCTGCTGCTGCTTTTAAAAACAGCAGCGGCAGCAGCACAACCTGTGTCTGTTTTAGGGGCACCTGAGGTGTGGCAGTAATTAGTGTAGGACTTGTGTGTGTGTGTCATATTTGCCTGTGTTATTTGGGATGGCAGCAGCATGCCAGGCAGATCGTTAAGGTGATGGATGATGGTGGAGAGGAAGGTGCTGTTGAAATAGTAACTATTGGGTGCCTTTGCGGAAATGCACAACTTTGATCTCCATGTGAACTGGAGGGAGGCAGGAAAGAACCACTTTGCTCCGTTTGGGGGAGCAACTGGCCAGTGTCAAAGCACCATCTGGTATTTTAAGTCAATTTCATTTGCTTCTGTTCATTTCTAAATAAAATAGGAGTGTGAAGGGCTGCCCCCCCCCATGCATCTGGGGACAGGAGCAGGACTTCCAGCCCAGTTTTCAGTAGTGTTCACCCCTGACACTTCTCTTCCTTTTAAATAATCACTTCTCATAAACAGCTGCCTTCGGTCCTGTCCCACTGACTGCAGACCCCATTGACCAAGGGTGAGCTTTCTCTGTCGCCAACCGTGTTGTTTCCACAAAGGCAGTCGTGTGTATTCCTTCATAGATTTCACAGATTTCTCCCCCCCCCCCCTTTCTTCTGCCTGCCTGCTCTGACCACGCCCAGCTTCCCTTATCCACGGTTGGCTTAAATCTTTTGCAACATGAAGAGCTGTCTGCAATAGAACTGGTCTTTAAATGGGAACAGGCACCCCACCTGAGTGCACACACATCCACCTTTTGCATTGACTGTGTCTTGATTCTCGCCACCTCCCAAACACACACACACACACACACACACACACACACACACTTTCGCAGCTCACCTTTTGGAAATCTGGCTGCAGCCACCATCTTGTTGATTATTGAGTAAGCTCCTTCAGAATCTCAGGTGGGCTAATTTTTGCTCTTGTCTGCTGAGCATTCAGAAGGACAGTGTTGACCAATAGTGTTGTAGGTGCTTGTGGGTGCGTCTTGAGGACCAAGCAGGGGAGCAATGCAACAAACAAAACAAAAGGTGTTTTGTGATGTCTATGCACAGAGAAAACCTGGGTTTTGCAACCTGTATGCCTTATATGCAAATTAAGCACACTGGGTGGTTGGTTGGTTTGCTTAGATATTTGGGGAAATGTATCACCTGCTTTTCAACTTTGAGAACCCAGAGAAGACATTGTGTGCATTTTATTTCTTATTGATGCATAATTTACACAAAATTATAAATGGGGAGGGGTGGAGAAGTGGGTGTGGCACTGGACCTCTGTCTCTTAGCCCCTGAACATGCTGCTCAGCTTCACAACTATATTCTTTGGACATGTCACCAAGCATTGCCTTCATGTAACACTTGAAAATTTGCCTTTTCAGTCTTAAGGACTAGAATCTTGGTTGATTTGCTTGCTTATTTTGAAAGAAGCTAAGAATATCACATAGGGTGAATTCTGCATCTGGTCCAAAAAAGGGGGGATCAAAACTTTGTATAATGAAGAGAAATGGTTTTAAGGGGCTGAAAGGAAACAGCTGCACAGTGCATATGGTTTGATGAAAAAGACCCTATGTGGTTTTCCTTCCTCTAGCAACTGTGGTATCGGGAGAAAAGAACAAAGACAGGCTATTTGGTCCCTCTCTGCAGAAGGTTCAGCTCAGGTCTTGCCTCTGTCCAGGCAGCCTCAGTGGGAGGTGTGATTGAGTCATTCAGTCCAGCAGAGATGCAGCATAAACACCTGCCCACAGATGAGCCCTTCCAGTACGTCTCTGTATGAGTCGCTGGTCTGAACATCCTCCTCCCTTCTGAGTTATGCAAGGGCCGTAGTGAGTGAGGCCAAGGAGGAGGTAGCTGGCAGCCAGGGCCACTCCCTGAACTGGTTATAAACAAGAAGGCAAATAGGAGGGAGCTGGCTGATTGCAGGCTGAGGTTGATGGGCAGGGCCCCGTTTGCCCTAGTGGACCAGCCTGCACCAGTGATAGTAGCCCAGCCTGAAGGGCAACAGGGTGGGGAAGGCTGGAATCAACAATACCGGGCTAGAGGGCGAAATGATCTCACCTGGCAGGTTCCTGTGTACCTTGTAAGTGTGAGTTGTTGTCCTGCAGAGTTCACTTCCATCCTGAGTTTCCTTCTCCAGGAATTCAACATCTGAAGTGCGCATTCATGTCAGTGGGTGCACACAAATGCTAAAGCACCATGCCAGGCATAGCTTGCCATTGTGTTTATTTATTTATGATTTCATGTTGTGAAATTTGTATACCACTTGACTGTAAAACAAGAACCTCAAAGCAGTTTGCAAAAAAGAATAAAACAATAAAAATTACCGGTATATCAATGAAACCAGTTTAAAACAATCAGAAAAACAATTAAAACTAACAATGAACTAAAAACAGCTGTCAGCATTCTATATATCTGGGTAGGCTTGCACAAACAAGCATATTTTTAGCAGGCACTGAGAAGAGCACAGCAAACGAACCTGCCTGGTGTCAACAGGCAGGGAGATCCACTGTGTAGGTGTAGAGAACAATTTCTCACAAATGTGGAGCAAGCATTATGGGGGCCATAACAGCGCCACTTCTGCAGACTGAAGTGATTCCGTGGGCATGCATGGGGTGAGGCAATCTCACAGGTCCATTGGTCCCAAGCTGCAAAGGACTTTATATAGTCAGAATAACTCTGTGAACTTGGTCCTGTAGCAAATCAGCAAGCAGCACATCAAATGAGCACATGACTTATATGCTGACAGGGTCTCACTCTTTTATACCCTGCAGTTGCTGAGGTGTTTTTCAAACCTATTGATGTAAGATTAGGTATCTCCCCACCCCAATTCCCAATTTGGCCTTACAACTCAGTGGGAGGTAGACAGTCATAGAGCCTAACAGATACAGCAGGCTTCCTCAAACTCTGCCCTCCAGATGTTTTTGGCCTACAACTCCCATGATCCCTAGCTAGCAGGACCAGTGGTCAGGGATGATGGGAATTGTAGTCTCAAAACATCTGGAGGGCCAAGGTTGAGGAAGCCTGAGATACAGGGACCAGTCAGAGGGGTAGAGATAATATTGAGCCAAGGGAATAGTGTGTGGGAAGCCGGCCAAGAAGAACTGGACTGGCAGCCAACTTGTGACCTCTGCCTCAGTTTCCCAATCTGTAAAATAGGAATCAATTAATTTTTTCCTGGGGCTACACCAGATACAGATGTACACCAGATATACATTGCATGTGTCATGTTGTGCTGGTGGGGATGCATCTGCCTAATCTGTAGTTTATGGGAGTTTCAAGAATATTCCTCTTTTCTCCCATGAAGGGTATGGTCTAGACCAGGTGGCCCTCCTGATGTTGGTTGACTGCAGCTCCCATCAGTTCCAGCAAGCACAGCCAATGGCCAGGGATGATGGGAGTGGTATTTCAGCAACATCTGGGGTTGGTGGTTTAAAGGTTCCCCACATCTGCTGTAGACCAAACCTCATGGAGCCCTTCAGATGTTGGTGGGTTACAACTCCCTCTCATCATCTTAGAATCATAGAATTGTAGAGTTGGAAGGGTCTCTGAGGGTCATCTGCTTCAAACCCTTGCAGTACAGGAATCTCAACTAAATCCTACATGGCAGATGGCCACCCAACCTCTGCTTAAAACCTCCAAGGGACAAGAGCCCACCACCTCTCATCAGAGTCTGTTCTGGAGGACATTACAGCTTGATGGGGGAAGGGGGTTGATACGGGAGGGGGGCGAGGCTGGTCCCAACTTTGAGCAGAAGGTGGAGCTGGGTGTGGTTTTCTTCATGTAGCTCAGAGTTAAACTACGAAACTTTCTCCCACAGGAGGCAGTGATGGCCACCAACCTGGATGGCTTTAACAGAGGATTGGACAAGTTAATGGAGGAGGAGGAGGAGGAGGAGAGGGCTATCCATGGCTGGCAGTCACCATGTCTCTGCTCTGCCTCTACAGAGGGAGGCAGCAAAGGTTCCCAGTTGCTGAAAGTCACAGGAAGGGAGAGGATTGCTCTTGTGCTCTGGCCTTGCTTGCAGACTTCCCCCTGGCATCTGGGTGGCCACCGTGAGAACAGGATGTTAGGCTAGATGGGCCCCCTTTGGCCTGATCCAACAGAGCTCTTCTTATGGGCTCTCTATTTGCACCAGTACAAGGGGGTGGCGCCTGGGTTTTTTGCTGTGCAAGCCAGATTTCTGGAACTGAGAGCCTCTTCCTCGTCCCCCACTCCCCGTCAATCCTTTGCCCGGTCAAATGGCTCGTTAAGAGCGAGCAGAGGGTGGTGTTACGAGAGCGGCTGTTTGTTAACAAGCTTCCTGGCACACTGATTGATGGCCAGTGCTGGCATGGAGCTCTTATCAGGCCGCGCTAGATGGTTCATCTCTGCTCTCGGCCACTTCAGCACCAGGCTGCAAATCAAGCCCCCTTGGCAGGAGTGTGCAGGCTTAATTGGGAGAACATTTCTTCCGTGAAATGCATGTGGAGGAGAGACATTGGATCTCAAGGCCAAGCTTGGAACTGACTCAACTACCATAGCAAAGGAGCAAGGGGAAAGGGCTTAATTAGCCCAGTCCAATGGATTGTGCTAAACTGACCTTTTTGTAGGAGCTGCAGCATCTTTTCTGACAAGATTAATCTCTTTTCTGAATGCAAATCCAAACTTGATAACTCATCATCTTATTATTATTTTTTGTTGTATAATTTTGTATTAATTTTTTCAAACATTTTCACAATAATCTTCATATCAGATGATTACACTGTTTCATAAGTTGATTTCCCACCCCTGCAGTGCTTTTACTCACACCTTTTCTACTGCATTATATCTTTATTACATGGGCGTAGCCGGGGGGGGGCAGAGGGGGGCAGGTGCCCCCCCCTAGAAGGCAGCCCTAGAAGCAAAAATGATCAGCGTCCATTCAAAGCAAACCTGAACGACCATGGCTTCTCCCCCCCCCCTAGCCATGGCTTGCCCCCCCCCCCCTAGTTTTGATCCTGGGTACGCCCCTGCTTTATTACACAAAGTTTCTCAATTACGCTTATTAACTCTTATCCTGTTGTATTGCATTTATATCCCAACTTTTTCTCCAAGGGGCACAAGGTGGTATACCCCCTCCTCATTTAACCCCCTTAACAACCCTGTGAGGTAGGATAGACTGAGAGGCAGTGACTGGCCCTCAAGATCACCAAGCAAACCATGCGGCTGAGTGGGAATTTGAACCCTGTTCTCCCAGGTCCTAGCTTGATGCTCTAACCCAGGGGTCAGCAACCTTTTTCAGCCATGGGCCAGTCCACCGTCCCTCAGAGCATGCGGTGGACCGGACTATATTTTTTTTGGGGGGGAATGAACGAATTCCTGTGCCCCACAAATAACCCAGAGATGCATTTTAAATAAAAGGACACATTGTGCTCATGTAAAAACATGCTAATTCCCGGACCATCCGTGGGCCGGATTGAGAAGGCAATTGGGCTGCATCCGGCCCACGGGCCTTAGGTTGTCTACCCCTGCTATAACCAGTACACCACCCCTAGCTCTGTAGAGAATACTAAGCTCTGTGGACCATGGATGGATTGGACTTAACCATCCAGCGGTCCTTTACCTTTTTTTAAAAAAAAAATGCAGCTTCCTATATCCTATGTCCTTAAATAAACAGTTAGCATGGAGAGTTTTGCATGCAGCTTAGGGGAGAGCATGCGTAGCTTGGCGTCCTAAGTTCAAGTCCAGTCTCTGCACATGAGCAGAAGAACGTCAGAGCTGTTTCGTTGGATTGTGCCAAAGGTCCATCAGCATTCAGTTGCTAGCAAAGTTGTCTGTGGAAGCTCACATACCAAACTGTGTATGGTCCCTAGTAGCTGGTAATCAGAGGTAGACTTTTTTAGATAAATAAATGAAAAGTACACACACAGAGAGAAAAGAAAGTCGCAGATTATGTGCATAGTGCCATGCCTTGTTGGGTCCTAGCGTGATAAGACTAAGTGTCAGCCATAAGCCATGAGCAGAGCATTAAGTTGTGAAGTGGTGACATTCTTATAATTGGTCCTGTTCAATTACAGTGGCTTGTGCTGGTTGCCGCCATGAAAGCAGCCAGCCTCTGGTCTTCCGCTTGCTTTCCAGATCCAGATCCTGTTTCAGATATACCGTATATTTGCTTACGCTAGTCCATGGGTAGGCAAACTAAGGCCCGGGGGCCGGATCTGGCCCAATCGCCTTCTCAATCCGGTCCGCTGACGGTCTGGGAATCAGCTTGTATTTACATGAGTAGAATGTTTCCTTTTATTTAAAATGCATCTCTGGGTTATCTTTGGGGCATAGGAATTCATTCATTTTTCCCCTCTCCAAAATATAGTCCACCCAAGGTCTGAGGGACAGTGGACCGGCCCCCTGCTGGAAAAGTTTGCTGACCCCTGCGCGTCTAGTCTTTAGCCAAGGCTTTTGAAGCCCATTTCATAAATTCAGTAAGCCTGGTCAATAAAAGCAAGAACAGCTGCTGATCAATGGCAATCAATTAAGCAATAAAAGCAGGAGAGCAACTCACACTAGAGATCAGCAATGCAACTGAGATGTAAAAGAGGAGCTGCATCCAAAAGCCCTGTGTCTCTCACTTCAGATGTATTTAAAAAATTATTATTGCATTTATATCCCGCCTCTCCTACAGGGTACTCAAAATAGTTTCTCAGCCCCAATTTTCCCCCCTCGCAGCAACCCTGTGAGGTAGGTTAGTCAACAAGATAATTTTCTCCTGCGACAACCCTGTGAGGTAGGCTGGGCAGACGGATGAGTGACCGGCTGAGAGATACTGGCGAGGCAGCATCCAGAGAATAGCACTGGGAGAACTGGACTCCTTTGGGAGGTTGTGGGCTCTCCCTTCTTGGAGGTTTCCAAGCAGAGGTTGGGTGGCCATCTGTCAGGGATTCTTGAGCTGTGATTCCTGCATTGCAGGAGGTTGGACTAGATGACCCTTGGGGGTCCCTTCTAACTTTACAATTCTATTAATTGTGCCTCAGCTCCAGGGCACAATCCTGTCACCAATGTGCGTATAGCATCTATGGGAAGCCTTTAGGAGCAGTCATTGGGAATTTGGGGGCAAAGTCTCATCAATACGTTGGTGATACCCATTTTCTGCTTCTCCATAGCATCTGAGTCAGCAGAGGCTATGTCTGGTCTGGAACATTGTCTGGAAGCAGTTGGGCAGTGGATATGGGCTAATAAACTGTGCTTGAACTCTGAGTGGTTCCAGTGTCACCTGCCTGTCCTGTATAGGGTTACACTCCCTCTGGGCAGGGCAGAAAAACCTCCAAAATTCCTCAGAAAAAGAATTGTCTTCTCAGAAATGTTTGCCCAATTCAAGCACAAACTCCTTATCACCCTCATGCCTTGATGTATCCATCCCCAAGACATTTGCTCCTCCATCTCCACCACCTTCTGCCCTCTGGGATTCTCCAGCTTCCTCAAAGGACTTGGTCCTCTTCTCTCCCCAATCCCCCACCCAGGCCTAGAGCTGCTTACCTGAATGCCTACACAGAATCATAGAAGTGCAGTGTTGGAAGGGACCCAAGGGTCATCTAGTCCAACCCCCTGTGATGCAGGAGTCAGATGACTCCTCTCTCTCTCTCTCTCTCTCTCTCTCTCTCTCTCTCTCCCCCAGAAAACCCTTTGCCAAAACCAAGCTTAAACACCTCTCACAGAAATGAAAACATTTCCTTTCTTTATTTACCTCCCTCCCTCCTCATCCTCCATTCTCTTTTGCCACTCTGGACCAAATGTTGGGTTGTAGGCTCTGTGGGGCAAGGGGCCTCTCCTCTTTAAAGTGCCACTGCGCACGTGGATGGTGCTCTGTACATATTCCCATATGTAGAAAAATGTGAGGGTGCTGTCACATGGCCACCACTGGGGGACCTGTAGTTCCACATCACAGTCCTGGATCTACAGAAAGAAATTGGCTTGGGAAGGTGAGAAGTGAGCTTGTAGTTCCATGGGGTGGCAAGGGAAAGCTCCAGGGGGCTAATATGGGAGGCATGGCGGGCGGGGGGGGGAGTGTTGGTGAGCTGAGTGAGCAGAGGTAATAATGAAGCAAGCAATGTTCAGGGCACACTGTGGCTTTCAGCAGAGAGTCCTGGTTCCATTGCAATTTAGGCATGCAAATAACAGCTTTCTGCTTTTTTGGGTTCAGGGTCAGCTGGGCATCAACTTAGAGCAGAGCTTCCATATGTTGTTGGATTCCAGCCAGCATCACATGATGTGACCATTAGTCACACTGGCAGTGGGGTTGGTGGGAGTCCACCAACATCTGGAGAGCCACAGCTCCTCAGCCACAGCCACAACCTCCCACTGTTTTCACAGCCATGCGTCTCATGGCAAGGGTACCCACTGGTGTGCTGCCAGGGCACATCCTTAGCAAGAACTCTGACCTCCCCCAGCAGCCGGTAACAAAAACATCTTGCCATCCCTTTGCTTGCAATTTATGTTTGAACTTCCTTTCAGAAAAATGGGATTCACTTCCAAACTCGCCATCCATCCACTTTCTTTCTTTCTTTCTTTCTTTCTTTCTTTCTTTCTTTCTTTCTTTCTTTCTTTCTTTCCCCTGACCCCTGCATCTTCGTTTGTTCCCCCCGTTATCCCTGGGGCCACCATCTCCTCCACATTTGTCCAAATGCAACTAATCTCTTTTAAAAGAAATAAATAATACCCAAATGATTTAATTTACTGTATCGACCTCTTTCGCCAAGGCTTCTGGGCTGCGTATGCCGAGATTTAATTTGGAAGGAAGAGGTCCTTAATTATTATGAAGCTGTGCAATTCTCACTGCCCCCCTCCTCCCCTTCTCAAGTTCTACTTGCAGATATCATTCTAGGCGCGACAAATGTCCTCTGAGCATGCAGCCAGTTGTTAAATGGATCTTGGAAAGAATACAGCGGTGAATTAATTAATAGCAATGAATGCTTTTCCTAGCAGGTTTTTATTCCGCAGGCCTCTGACCTTTGCCCTCTCCTATCAAAGAGCCATTTCAAATGCCTGGAAGAGCAGCAGAGAACGCTGGGCTAGGGAGCTGCTGGATGCCTTAGAGCAATCTGTTCCCTTTCTCTCTCAGTGCTTCTCATCTTCTTCTAGCGACTGAAAGAGATACTGCGAGGCAGGAGCTCACAGAGCGCCAGTCGATTCACACACATGCTTGCATCTTCAGCCCTCGCTGGCTGCGGTTTCCAGCACTGACCTGAATATGCAGATGGGGAGGCTGTAGCTCAGTGCCAGAGCATCTCTAGCTGATTCACGCAGTAGTGCACAAGGTACAATTTCTCAACACTGGATCAGCTCACAGTGGAATGTGAGAATTAGGGACTCGGTGAGAATTCTTTTGGAATCTGGAATGCTACCCCAGGTTCAGTTTCCTTGGAACGAAGGTCATCAGAGATTGCAGTGTCTTTGGGATATGTGGTTTTATTTACACATCTATACAACCTGAGTGTAAGATGGAGGGGCTCACAGCCCAACGGGTCTTGCTTCTCCATCAGTCACAGCTTTGGATGCAGCAGAGCAAGCATGTCTCTGGGTCTCCAGCTCCAGAGACCATGGAGGAGTGCACCTTTGCAGGTGAAGACAAACTGTTGGAAGATTACAGCACCTGCTGTGGCTATGGAGAATGATACGCGGGAGACATATTTTGTTGCAGCTGGGGCAGAGAAAGGAGTCCAGTTGTGCTCCTGCAGGTGCATATGTAAATTTGCATTCACAATGTTTAAATTAGCACCTGGAAATTGGTGCCCTGGATCTGTGCCCCACCGAGTCTTTTGAGGACCTAGCAATTAGCTCACGTCTGTGTTTAGGTGTGTGTTTTAGGACTGTCAACTGTATCCAGAGGGACAGGACACATGCCTTGTACTGCTGCGTACATGGGATTAAAGAGAATAGTGTTCAGATCAGTGTGTGGGATTTGCATGCAGTCTTGAGCAAATCCCTTTAACACCCAATTTTTTTAAAGCAAAAATAAGCAGCCATGCCAAAGGTAGATGGGGAAATGTTTGGAGGGACAATCTATCAGTTCTTAAAGTGCCTGAACCCTTAGGCCAAAAAGGGAAAGGGAGGGCCTGGGGGGGAGGGGGTACGTGTGGAAGATTCAAGGGCACCCTGAAGGTTGCTCCCTGCCCCATCACACCTGTATTTCCTTTCACCTTGTTGAGGTATCTGCAGATCTGCCGCTTTTAATGTAACACTTCTCGAACCAGGGAGCTTAATTACTGGTCTCTAATTAATGACTGTCTTAAAAGGTGATTGTCAAGCAAGGTGAGGGAAGAGGGCAGCTTTGTGTGAGGAATCGTCTGGAAATTCCCTGCTGTCTCTCTATGTCTAGAGTTTCCATAAGTGTTATGGGCTGCTGGTCGGTTATATTTAATGCTTTAAAAGTCATTAATTGCCCCCACCCTGAACAAATGAAATGTAAATATGATGGAAAACCTCATTGCCCATCCTCTTTTGAGGCTGTCAAAGGGCGAAAACAATGTGACTCAGGTGGGGTATATTGGCATTTATTTGCTTTTGTTGTGCCAGTTTAACTGTCATGGCTGCCTGCAAAGAATCCTGGGAACTGTGGTCTGGCAGGGGTCCTCTGCCAAAGAGGCACCTACCCAGCCTTATTTGGAAAGATGGCTACTGCTTAGTGAGAGGGGATGTCAGTCAAGCAATGCTCTTTGCATAGCTGCCTTGCAATTTGCAGTGCCAGCCTAAGGCATGTTTACTTCAAAGCAAAGTTCACCGAGTGGAGTGGGATTTCCTTCCTGGTAAGAGATTGCGTCTCTGGTTTGCATTAAATCTAAGAACACTGAATGCCCAATTATACCTCAGGGACAAACATCATCATCATTATCCACAGTAACTCGGTGCAGGGCTTTTAGTGCATCTGCCCCTGTTCTGTGGAATGGCATTCCTGTTTGTGGTTCCCCAGGCGCCCACTATCTGCACTTTCCAGAAACAGTTGAAGAAGGTCTTTTTAGTTCCAAAACACTTCTCCAGCTGGGTGTGTCTTTTTCACAAATGTGCCCTTGTTAGGGTTAAATGTACTGGTCATTTTCCGGCTTTGAACTGTTTTAAATTATCCTGTGTGTAAATCACCGTGAGACTGGTGGTTTAGAAATCCATTGCAATAATAGTAGTAATAATAACTGCAGTTGCTGTTGAGCCTTCTGTATAGTTGATGCTTTACATAGGTGCCTTTGTGTTAAGATCAGTGCAGAAGACTCTCCTGGAGGATCCTGCAGTGAATATATAAAATGTAAACTGCCTTGTGACCATTTCTGGTGAGGCATGGTATAGAAATATCTTAATTAATAAATGCCCTCTGTCCCTAAGCCCAAGGAGCTTACAGTCTAAAATAGGCATTGGGTGAGCTGGCATTAAAATGGGGATGAGGAGGCATATTCCTGGAGGGAGAGAGGTCTCCCGATGGCTCTTTGGAAATGGTAGCTCAATTAAATTGTTGTGTTCAGAGGCACCATATCACACACACACACACACACACACACACACACACACACACACAAACACCTACTGGCTGTTGACGTTATCTTTATTGGGCATTGAAGGCAGCACAGAGGGGGCTGGACTGGAGAGCCCTTTGGCTTCGCCTAGCAGGGTTCTACTTATATTATTATTATTATTATTATTATTATTATTATTATTATTATATGATAGTCAGGAATGGAACATCCATGTGAAGTGGCAGTCTACCCTTGAGGACCAGATGGTGCTGGAGGTACAGGAAAGAGGGGTGCTGCCTCTATGTTTTGCTTGTTGGCTTCCTGGAGCCAGGCCACTCTGGCCTTGGTGGACCTATAGGACTTAAGTCTTCCTTATTAAGATCTAGGGGATTGTTTAGCATCACTGGGTTTGCAGAAGAGGCAAAGATCACCCTGAAGAGCTAGCTCACTTTCTGGAGTTCAGTATAAGAGCACAAGCTTCCCATTCTCCCATCCCATTATGATAACATCAAGCCTGTGACTCACTGAGCACAAGGCAGCCCCGATTGCTGAATGTTCTGGGTTTTGGTGCCTGCTTTGACTGCTGGTGGGGGCGGGGGGAGCAGGACAATAAATGTATGGGGGCATTGCTGTTGTGTGCAGGCCACAAGGTGTGGCTGGGGAGCTGCCTTCAGCTCAGTGAACCACGTGCCGCATTGGCCAACTTCGCATGAAGCAGGCATGCCTTCTTTTGCAGACAGTTATTGGACAATATACCGGTAATCAGATGGCAATTTGCCTCTACTTCACACACACACACGCACACACACACACACACTTGGATCATTTCAAGGCACAGAAGCAAAGGCTTCTGGGAACACAGATTTTCCCCATTGTGAGCTCAGAGTCGGAGACAGGTTTTTAACAAGGCACCCCTCTGGCAGTACACAGCCACCCTCCGCCAGTGCTGCTGCCTGTGCCAAGGAAAGAAACCAGGACAGCCTTGGAGGCAAAATGCAGTCAGTGGGTCTCATTTGTAAGCAGAAGCATGTCTGCGGGAACTGTGCTTGCATGAACAAAAGCGGCCAACTTTCTAGAGGCCTGCAGCAATTGCTGTGTGTGTGTGTGTGTGTGTGTGTGTGTGTGTGTGTGTGTGTGTGGTGAACGCTTCTGCTCTGACTGTGGGATTGTAATAAAAGATGCACAACTTCGTTCCAAAACATTTCTTCTCAAAATGAATGCACTGAGAACACAAGAAGAGCCCTGCTGGATCAGGCCAATGGCCCATCTGGCCCAGCACCCTGTTCTCACAGTGGCCAACCAGGTGCCCCCATGGGAAACCTGCAAGCAGGACCTGAGCACAAGAGCCCTCTCCTCCCCTCCTGTAGCTTCTGGCAACTGGCATTCAGGAGCATTGGTGGTAGAGCACAGCCATAGCGGCTTGTGTCCATTCATAGCCTTGAATGTACACAGAGGCTTTGCACTAGGCGTACATGGTCCAATCTGTGCCCTGTTGCCACTGGCAGAATCTTTTATTAAATTATTTACGTTGCCCTACATTAGCATTCTCCTCCTTTCTTCCATCTTGGAACTAAAGGTGGGGTACATGTGGTTCCCCACTTACCAGTCCCAGACTTGCTTAGCTTCAGCAAAGTGGTGATCTCAGATGCCTTTGGACCATCAACCTGAAACCTTGCCAGCAAGAGCAGCAGAAGTGGGCACACAACAATTTTTATTTATTTAAAATTGTGTTGAGGCAGCCTTTCACTGCTGAAAATTACAAGGCAGTTTAGAAAAGAAAACTAGCACAACAAAATAACTACAAAGCATAAACTATAAAGCGTTACATACTAAGGATCAGTGCCCATAATTTTTACCAACCAGCAGAAGACCTGCAGAAGTGTGTGTGTGTGTGTGTGTGTGTGTGTGTGTGTTTTATTCGTTATTTTTGTTTCATTATGTATTTTGTGTCCTCATTTTGTAAGCTTATGTTGTGAACCACCCTATGATCTTCAGATGAAAGGTGGTGTAAAAATTTAATAAATAATACCCAGATCTCTAGAAGGTTGGTGTCCCCCCCACCACCACCACTGATTTTAATTTTGGAAATGATTTAAATAGTTTTTAACTGTTATAAATAATTTTAGTGTTTGATTCTCTGGCAAACTACTTGGAGGTTTTTCGTTTGTTTGTTTGTTTGTTTGTTTGTTTTTACAATCAAGCGATGTATAAATTTAATGAAATAGATAAAAGAACTTATCCAACAGGGCCATTGCACGAAGGCCCTCCTTCAAGTCTCCCAATATCTATCTCTGTTAGATGTGGCATGATTGAAAGGGCCTTCTCAGATGGCCTCAGCAAAGGGGGACCGGTCTATTGGGGTGCTCTCTCAGGTAGCATAGCCCTAAGATGTTCAAAGCATTAGAAGTCAATTAGCTCACAGCTAATTGCATGCATTTCCTTCAGCACTGGTGTGATAGGCACACATTAAGATGCTCCACTAAGATGCTCACCAGCAAGGAGAGGTATTGACCTACTGTAGCAATGGGAGGTCAGCAATTCCTGGTTCTCTAGGGAAGACAGTGAGGCCAGGAAAGGCAAATGTCAGCACCTTGGAGAGATACCCAGGTGTGAGTTCAAGACCATGGACATTGCTCCCATAGCTGAGGCCAGGCATCCAAGTTGTTTTAGCAACGTCCTGGAGCAACTTGGGTTCTATAGCAGGACTAAACATTAGGAAGAACTTTCTGGCGGCAAGAGCTGTTTGACAGTGGAACAGACTACTAAGGAAAGTGATTGACTCTCCTTTGAAGTTTCTAAATAGAGGCTGGATGGCCATCTGTCAGGGATTCTTTAGAAGTGATTCCTGCATTGCAGGGAGCTGAACTAGATGACCCTTGACGGTCCCTTTCCATTCTACAGTTATATGGTTCTATGACTAGCTAATCACTAGCCAGAACTAACCGTGAGTGATTCCTCCTGGCCATTTAGAGAGCTGATGCCATCTGTAGCCATTGGTTCCTTGGAGTTAATGAGGTTTCCAGCTGAGGAGATCTTTCCTTGATCCCTAAAGGAGTCTGTGGAGCAGCCATCAGGTTCTGGCAGCAGAGGCATCTCCTTGGAGGACAGGAGGTAGACTTTGCTGCCTGCCAACATAGAGGAACACAGGAGGTGTGGCTCCATCTCCTTCTTGGAGCTGCGTTTGCTGGAAGACCCTGCCTTTGAGAAGTTGGGTTCCAAAATGTATTTGTGCCTTGACCCTTTTCATTTGTTCCCTCCCTGATGCCCAATTTCCCAGCAGCTTAAAATTAAATCAAGTGATGCCAGACTCTCTCCCCACACCCAAACTGGGCAAAATGTCTGAGGCATCACCTCTGTTGGAAGGCATCCAACAAAAAGGATCAAGTCTGCCCCGAGCAGCCATATGCAAATGGTGATGCTATAATTGGCTCTCTGTGTCTTGCAATTAGCCACGAAACAGATAGCTGCCATCCCTGACCTTTCCCTATGCTAGCAAGGCTATTGTTTGGATGTCCTGCTTAATTGCAAAAATGTAGCCTCGCATCATGGATACAGATGACTCCCCCGTGTTGTTGGCCGTAATTTGATGAGACATTGCGACGGGGGAGGCGTAATAAAGCATAAAGTGGTGGTAGTGGGTTCCACACACACACACACCCACCCCAGGTACAGTCATACCTCTGGTTGCGTTCGCTGTGGGTTGCGTTTGTCATGGGATATGAACGTGCCGAATCCGGAAGTACCGGAATGGCTTACTTCCGGGTTCAGCGCTTCACACATGCACAGAAGCACGAAATCGTGCTTTGCGCAGAAGCACCGAATCACGCTGCACACATGCACAGATGCGGAGCTTCAGTTTGCGCTTTGCTCATGTTGCGAACGGGCCTCCGGAATGGATCCCGTTCGCATCCAGAGGTGTACTCATAGAAAAAAAGAGGGAGAAACATTAATTTCATGTCCCGTCTCTCTGATATTTGCTCTTGCAAATGTTTGAGCATGTGGCTCCGCCCTTTGAGGAATGCAGAAGTTTATGGAGTTGTTGCAAAAGGTCTGGTTTCATGAGGACTAGTCCCTCGAACAGAGCCAGAATTATAATGAAATTAAACACCATTTAAGTAGCTGGCTGCAATATCATCAAATTAATCAAAGATTCCAAGTAGATAAAAAAATTAGGCTTTGAAAAAGAAAGATCCAAATTAGATGAAATTTTAATGGGACAAAAAAACAAATTCAGTAAAAATATTCACAAACTGCTATTGAAATGGGAAACCGAAGAAGAATTAATCAAAGAGGCAATGATAAAATGGGGACAAGATCTAGGCAAAACAATTATATTTAAAAAATGGGAGAATTTGTGGCAAAGAGATAGAAAATTTACTCCAAATTATGACATTCCAGAAAACCAACTAAAAATGCAATACAGATGGCATTTGACACCCGCCAAATTGGCTAAAATATATACGGTAGGGGAGCAGATAATAAATGCTGGAGATGCCAAAAAGAAGTAGGCAATTATATACATATATGGTGGCAATGCAAATTGATTAAACCATTTTGGGAGATGGTATACAAAGAATTAAAAAAATTATTGAGATATTCCTTTAAAAAACTGCCAGAGACATTTTTACTGGGAATGATGGAAGAGGACATTCAACCGAAAGATAGAATAATAGTAATGTATGCAATGGCGGCCGCAAGACTATTAATAGGGGAAAATTGGAAAACACAATGTGTTCCAACAAAGGAAGATTGGCAATTGAAGATGCTAAATTATTATAATCTAGAAACAAGACATGGAGAAATTAAAGGAATAAGATGGGGGGGGATGAAGATTGGGATAAATTTAGAGAATATATTAGACAGAAAATAGAAAATGCCAATTTTATAGCAGCTACATGAAGACTCAAGCAGAGAAACAAATAAGAAAAGGGAGAGAATTTCAGAAATAGGTATGCAAATGCAGAAAGTAGAAGAAGAGGTAATTAAGACGAGGCTGAGAAGTAGAGGGGGGAAGGGTGGGAGGGGAAGAGGGGCGGGATATAAAGGGAAAATTAATTGTAATGGTATTGTAATATTGTAAATAAGTATGAAACAGTGTACTTTTTTGTTATTTTATTCTTTGTAAAAAACTTAATAAAGATTTTTAAGGGGGGGGGGGAGAACAGGGCCAGAATGGGTAGAGCCAGTGTCCCAGACATCACAGATTTATCTTTCAGTCGGCCTGCCGGATGAAATGGCCCTCCTGCTTTCCGTCTTAGCCAGCCCAGATGCCTCCTACTTTTTTCTCCAAGGAGCTCAAGGGGGCTTACATGGTTCTTTCCCCCACCCTGTGTAATCCCTACAGCAACCCTGTGAAGCAGGTTAGGCTGAGATGCAGGTGACTGTTCCCGAAGGTGTGTTTTATGACTGAGTTGGGCAGGGGGGATTTGAACCCTGGTCTCCTCCAGGTCCTAGTCCAACACACAAACCAATTTGCAAACTGGCTATTAACCCCCACTCCCTCAATGTTTGCCCCCTGCCCACTCCAATACAGAGCTGATACACAGAGGTAGACTGCCCCTGAACATGGAGGCTCCATTCACATAACCATGGCTAGCAGTCAGCAAAGGCTGGGGTTATTGTGGGTTGGTTTTTGTTTTTGTTTTTTGCATGTTTTATGATAACTAGCTCCCTGGCATCTCACACTTCGGTGGCTATATATGTCCAGTCTTGTTTGGCCTTATTCCAGAAGGATTAGATGATAGCAGGGAGGGCTTGTTTAGTTCCTGGTGACATCTACATTCCTGTTTGTCTTCTTGACAAACCCACACTGTGCAACAAACACTCCTGCCACAGCAGGGAACACAGTCTGTTGTGACAATGTCTGTCTACGGATGATGGCTGTAGTACAAAGACATGCCTCCCCCCTTCAGAGTTAACAACCCAGGTATTAAACCAACCCTGTTACTTTGCAACAAGCTTCTACTTTCCATGTTCACTGCATAACAGGGATGGATGGCAAGCCTGGTGCCCTGCAGGCCTGATTGGACTACAACCCCCATCAGCCCCATCTAGGTAAGGCGGGAACTGGAGTCCGGAAGCATCTGTCCTCTGTCCTAAGATATTGGTGCTGCTCAGGGCAGACTTGGTCCTCTTTGTTGGATGCCCTCCAACTGAGGTGATGCCTCAGCCATTCTGCCCAGTTTGGGTGTGGGGAGTTCTGTTTTATGGGAAGGAGCATTGATGACGGCGAAGGAAGCGATGCAGGTTTCCTTTGCCAACATTAACCGTTGCCCATCTGATTCCTACTCTTTCCAGAATGCGCCTTGACAAAGCACACACTTAAACAGCAACTCCTAAAGGGCACAGAAAATGCACACACACACACACTTCTGGCGACTGAGTAGGTGCTGGGGGGACGGGGGGGGAGGCAGAAGAAGAAGAATGGTTTGGATTTGATATCCCGCTTTATCACTGCCCGAAGGGGTCTCCAAGCAGCTCACATTCTCCTTTCCCTTCCTGCCCCACAACAAACACTCTGTGAGGGGAGTGGGGCTGAGAGACTTCAGAGAAGTGTGACTAGCCCAAGGTCACCCAGCAGCTGCATGTGGAGGAGTGGAGACGCGAACCCGGTTCACCAGATTACAAGTCCACCGCTCTTAACCACTACACCACACTGGCTCTCATGCTGGGGAGGATTCTGCTAGGCCACCCCTCTCAGCCACCATCTATTTCTCTGCTCCTGGCATCTCTGTGGGCCCAGGCTCTTCCTCCTGCCCCACATCTTGTGCCCCTTCCCCACCTCTTCTCCTACACAGACTGTTTCCCTTCTTTCAGCCCTTGTGGGAGGCACAAAACCCCATAAATCACTGCTCCCTTCCCCTGAGTCAGCTTCTGGCCCCATGGCCTCCGCCACACAATCCCCGGCATCCTGCCAATCCCTGATGGGGGACTCAACGATAGTGGACTAGAAACTTTAGCCTTTTTTAAAAGGGAAGGGGAGAAGGTCAGTGCTTTCATACTTTGCATGGCTCACAAAATCCTGACCTCTGGGCATTTGAGTTCAACACTCACCTTGGGCACCGGGCTTTGGACAAGTACTCACAGCACCCCACCCCACCCCACCCCATTTCCCTTTCAGAGTCCCTCCTTCCATCATTCATCCCAGCCTTCACTGACTCCCTCCCTTCTTTCCTGTTGGTTCTCAGGAAACGTCTCTGGGTCTTAGTGAGCCGCTGCACAGTTGAGTGGCAGGCAACCCCCATGCTGTACGCAAGAGATTACATGCCTCTCTGCTTGTAAGCCTTTTGGCTTCTTTCCCCTCCGGGGTGCAAGGAGCCCTGTGTAAGATGCTTGCCATTGTGTGGCAATTATCAAGCACTTTGCATAACTCTCTGGCACCCGGCATAATGAATCCCCTGCTGTCCTTGGTGCAAGGGGCTCTTGTTCCAACATGGATTAATGCCAGCAACCTGTAGCCTCATGATCAGATGGCTGCTGCTTCCAGATTGGTGTTCAAAATTAGCCCTCTCCTGTGGCTGCACCCCCAACCCAGTTACTTGCCCTTGCCTTCCTGCTACTACACCCAGGCCCTGTCTGTGGGTTCCCTGTGGCTCGCTTTCCTCTTTGCCCCATTCGTTTTGCCAGCTCTGTATCCCCCCCCCCCAATGGATCCTTGCTTCATTTTACTGACTCTCCTTCCTGCAAAATAAGGTCCTTCTTCATGAAGCGCATGCAGCACATGGAATTTGCTCCCATGGGAGGCAGTGATGGCCACCAATCTAGATGGCTTTAAAGCAGAATTGGACAAAATCATGGAGGAAGATAGTGCTGTTGATGGACACTAGCCATGATGGCTATGCTCTGCCTCCTCAGAGGCAGCAATGCTTCTGAGTAATAATGAGAGTCCTCCAGGATGCTGGACTTGATGGGCCATTGGTCTTTTCCAGCAGGCTTTTATTGTGTTCTTATATTCTCCACACAGCCCCTTCTGTCCGCAGCCCCACCCACCCACCAAGCTGACGTTCCCCATAGAGTGATCCCCGCTTTTCCTCCTTGGCCATTGTTAGCCCACAGCTCCTCTACAGTTTCTTGATTCCCCAGACCACTGCCTACTCTGTCCCTTGACCTAAGGAGGGCTCAGATTCAGGCTACTCACACTCAGGGGAGGAAGAGCTCTTGGTACACCACCTTGGCTCTCCTATCACCTTCTGACTCTGGGGGCAGATCCCTTGTAGCATCTTTGGCTGCTTAGCCACACGGCTGCAGATTCAGCAACAGACCTTTGAAGGGGTGTTGCTTGATGAGCTATGATTCCTGCATTGCCCGGGGTTGGACTAGATTATCATTTGGGTCCCTTCCAACTCTACAATTCTGTTGTTCTAGGGTTTGTAGACAACTCCCTGGCCAGCCTCCTCCAGCCTTCAGGTGACTGTGGTCCTTTTCTGAGACAACATTTTCCAAAGCTGAGACAGCAGGGCCCACTGGGAGTTGTCCAGCATTCTTCCTTGGCTTGGGTGCCACCACTTCCCCAGTAAGTCCCGAGCCCCTCTTCCTACAAGCAAGCTCCATCTGGGGCTCTTTTCCTTTCATCCCCCCTTCTTGCTCCTGGCACATTTGTGGGTGAACTGCAGAAGGAAGGTGCAGGAAGATTTCTGGATCACTGAGGGAGCATTTCAGGTTTAGGATAGTTTTGCAGGACTCCAGGGACATTGTGTGGTTTGGGTGGGTGGGTGGGTAGAACACATATCTCTTGTTTTCACTAGATTTCCTTCTCAGGAAACCCCCTGTCTGTTCCTAAGAAGATAAAGAGAGATGTGCCCTGTCACAAAACAGGGCAAGATCATGCCAGGTTTTGCATGGAATGATTAGTTGTAAAATAATGGGAGCCAAAGGCATCCCTCTCTCCGCCGCCACCCCCTCACTCTAAAAAAAAAATCATCTGGTTAAACAAGGGGAGCAATCTCCGGAACAGCAGCTCCAGGAAATACAGTTGTGTTCCATGGTTGTGTCTTTTCTGGGCCGAGAGTCAGATGCGCAGGTGCATGGTGAGCATCATTTTTAATAATGGATGGTGACATTTCCAGACAAAGGAGGACCAGCAGAATGGCGCTTCTCTTGATCGGCTGGCCGGTTGCCCTCTGAACCGGAACAATCAGAGTATCCTTGGAAGGCAACACTTAATTTACAACACGGGGGGACGGCCGGATGAACCAATAGGCAAACTGGGCACATGCCCAGGGCAAGGAGGGCTCGGTTTTGCAGGGGCTGAAGAATCTTTGGAGGAAGGGACACCAACAAGGCCATCTCACTTAATCCATCCCTCCTTGCTGTCTTTCCACCGGCAGGTGAAAACCTTTGTTATCTCAACAGGCTTTTGGTAACCAATTGGTTTTAATGAAAGGGATAGTGCCATGCTGTTTTCATTGTAATTATCTGTATATTTTAAATAGATCTTTTATATTTATATATAGTTTTAATTCTATTAGTGCTTAATAGTTTTTTAATGATCTTTTTCTGCTTCTATTTTTAAGCTGTTCCTGTTTTATCTATAAGCCACCTTAAATTCCTGTCAGGGAAAAAGGCAGAGTATAACTAAATTATTATTACTACTACTACTACTACTACTAATAATAATAATAATACATCAGAATTTGGAAGGGGATTTTTCCTTAAAAAACCCCCCACATATATTTATTTGTAACATCACAAGTTATGATAACAAATGTCAAATAAAAGTAGAAAAAGATGCCTAGAACTATCCCCAAGTTGGCATAGCTTATTTGACAACAATAAGAAACCAAGACTTTAGTCTCAGTGGCCCAGGCCTGTGGAACTCTCTGCCACTAGAGATTCAGCAGGCACCTTCTGTGCCAAGTGTTAAATGCCCACTGAAAATTTTCTATCCCACCAGGCCTTTGCAGGCAATTAAGAGTACACCCCACACAATGGTCTATTGATGTTTGTTTTTAATTATTTTGCTTTTGACTTGTTAATTTGTTATGATTTTACTTTATGGTTTTATGATTTTTATACTGTTGTAAACTGTTGCGATATTGTTCTACAATACAGTATATCAATATTTTTGATAAATAAAGACTCAATTTCTCAATACAGACACTATCTTGTGATCTGCCCTCACTGGTAAGCTTTAACCATGTATACTATGTTCCAGATTTTAGTTATGCGTTCTCTCAAGGATGGTGTTCTATCCATGCCCCCCCTCCCAATTCTGACAAATAATAATTCTTGGCAGCAGCTCACTTTGCCACGGCATCAAAATAACCCAAACAACATCCATTCCAAGCTACACCACAGACTTATTTCGAGTTTTTTATCAGCACATCAGGGTTCAGTTCTGTTCAAACTTAGCACCTGGGATCTTCCCAGAGTAGAGAGAGCTGATTCACCCAGCAGATTTCCAAACCACCAGCTGATCCTGAATAGCCTTTGAGTCCATACATCTCTGTTGCAAGACCAGAGGCCACCTGGCCGCCACCCCCCCCCATCAGCTTCAGAAGAAGAGAAGGCAGGCAGGCAGGAGATTTGGGGCCACCCAACTGGTCATCTACCTGAGGAGAGGGAAAGTGCATGGAAGCGCTAGCTGGATCGGGGCCTGACTGAGAGCCCAGAAGGGGTGGAGCCCCCATCTCAACATAATCTCACCATCTGAGCTGCTGAAGCAACAACTCCCTTCAAGATCCAAGCTTCCTGAACAGGGAGAATAGTCAGCTGATTGACAAACCCTTTGAATCCAGATTAGGGCAATAAATAGTTTCCTGATGTGTTCAAGTTTGGAACAAAGTCCTTAGTTTGTTAAGTGACTTGTGGGGAGGCTGCTCCTGGATGCTTCAGTTGGAACAAAAGTGAAAGCCTTTCTGCATATGCTCAGAGGCAGTTTTTGTGATCCGCTCTCATCACCCAAGGGTAGGGGAACAACCCCAGAACCTGGATCTCCTGTTGCTCTGCCTGCTCCTCTCTTCCACCCCTTTGTCTCACACTCTTGATAACTTTGGCACCAGGGAGTGTGCACATCTCATGGGGATGTATGGGGATCCCCACGCAATCCATGTACAGTGTGAGAGCATCTTGATGTTGCCAAGGTGGGTGGGAGAGGGGATGGTGAACACACAGCAGGGCCTGCAATGCAGATAAGACTTGCTGTCTCTCCCAGGGCTGGGCCATCTCTCTCCCCTTTTCTTTCTGCATTCTGCATTATAATTCGGAGAATATATCTGCAGTTTCAGCTTTTAACTTGGTGGGAGATCAACCATTCTGCTCCTCTAGGCAGAAAGGGACCAGGGCCGGATGTAGGTTTGATGAGGCCCTCAGCTACTGAAGGTAATGGGGCCCTTTATATGTCCAGCTGTCCTTTGTCAACAACAAATTGTAACTGTTTTTTTGTGTTGAATATATGTTATATGGTAATTTATGGACCTAATAGGTATCTAAAGCCATTTGCACATAACAAAATATGTCTTTTATCAAAGTAATTGTTGAACTGAAATACAATTAAGAAGAAGTATATTAACAGTGAAATTTGGGGGGGGGGGCTAAGCTATGGCTTGTTTAGCTTATACGTAAATCTGGCACTGAAAGGGACCTGCTTAAAAACTCATTATCAACTCCTACTACAGCGACAGGAGCTCAGGTTACTCTCTTCTTGGCAACAGGGCACACTCCCATGCAGCTGGGATAGGCAGAAAGACTGTGACTCACCCCCAGGGTCACCCAGTGAGCTTTGTGGCCGAGTGGGGATTCAAACCCTGGTCTCTCAGGTCCTAGTGTGACATTCTTAACCACTAACTGGGTGCCTCAATGGGAAACCCACAGGCAGGACCCAAGAACAAGAGCCCTCTTCTCCCCTCCAGTGGCTTCTTCCAGCAACTGGTATTCAGAAGCATTGCTGCCTCCGACCATGGAAGACAAGCCGAGCCACTGTGGCTAGGAGCCATTGACAGCCCTCTGCTCCTCCATGAATTTGTCCAATCCTCTTTTAATGGCATCCAAATTGGTGGCCACCATTGCTTCCTGTGGGAGTGAGTTCCACAGTTTAACTTAGAAGTACTTTCTTTTATCTGTCCTACATCTTCCAACATTCAGCTGCTTTGGTTGCCCACCAGTTCTAGTGTTAGGAGAGAAAAGGGGGAAACTTTTCTCTCTCAACTCTCTCCATGCCATGCATAATCTTATAAACACCTGTCTGTCACCTCTTGCTTGCTTTTCCTCCAAACTAAAAAGTCTGAAGTGCTACAGCCTTTCTTCATAGGGGACTATAACTCCCATCACCCCCAGCCTGGCAACCACGGCCAGATCATCCATGATTCCACTGCTGGCAGCAGCAGCAGCAGAAGGGAGAGGGGTGGTTGAGCAGGCAGGAGCTACAGTAGGTCAGGCTGTCTTCAGCAGCTGGCAAGAAATGCAAGATGGGTGAACATGGCAGACTGGATGTGTGGATGATATGTGGATATGGCAGTGTGTGCATGTTTTCCAGGACCAGCTGGTATTAAAATCACAGAACTGTAGAGTTGGAGGAACCCTGAGGGTCATCTAGCCCAACCTCCCACAATGCAGGGATCTCAACACGCTTTCTCCCATCTAATTTGAAACCACACCAGACCCTGCTTAGCTTTGCAAATGTGCCAGGAGTTTTATTGCTGGAAGGGGAATCTACAGTATAAAGACGCTGGGGGACCTGGTGGGGTGTTGGGAAAGGAAAGGGGATGGGGGAGGGGAGTAGCTTGTACAAACTCTTCTTCTAAGATGACCAGAGCAAGATACAGACCAATTAAATTTGCACAGATGACTGAGCAACTGACCAGCAGGGGGCCTTGCTCAGCCTCCATCCAGCAGACTTGGATGTAAACTGGTGACCTGAATCTGTTGTTTGTTTGAATAAAGAGTTCTTATGGAAGGAAGGAGTCACTTCAGAAGTGTGGATGGAGTTGTTTTGCTGGCATTTCTGCATTGGCATCAAAAAGGGAAAGGGTGGCTTTGAGTAGATCCATTTCCAGGAGGCTGTGTGTTCAGGTCTGTCCCCCAAGACATTTGTGTCTCTGTGTGCGTCCTTGCCCACAGATAGCTAGTTTTAGAAAAGAAGAATCTAACTTTGGCCTTCTTGCTGACACTTTAGCTGTCTAGGTGCAGAGAATTTTCCTCTGGTTTCTCACATCTTGAAGAATAAGGCCCTTAGTTAATCTGCAGTGTTGATCAGCCTGAATTATTCTGTGCCTCTCTATTGCAAAGTGCTGTGCGCGTCTATGTGTGGACATGAATATGTACCTGTTGTGTGTGTACATGTGTTTCGAATCCATCCTTTTGGTGGACAAAAAGAAACTCTCCCCAATTCTTCTCTAATTTCCTGAAGAATAAAAAACGAAATACTTTTCTTTTGAAAAGATGCCCCCCTCTCTCCCTTCCTCTCTTCCTCTCTCTTTTCCCCAGCACAGTAAATTGATTTATAATCGGTTGTTAATTCTTTATAGCCCATAATTTGCAGAACCAACAGGAACAACAATCTCTGTTGCAAAATTGGAGGAGTGTGAGGCATTGTTTGGAATGAGGAACACAAAAGGGGGGCAGGGTGGAGAAGAGAAATGCAACCTAAACATGAGACCTTGGTGGGTTGCTGTGGCAAGACTGGAGTGCAGAAGCACACCCGCTAGGACCCCTGTGGTTCAAACTACTGTAGAGACAAGAAAAAATTGGAGTCATGCACAACTGAGATAATATCTGGTTAACATGAAAAGCAGGCCTTAGCTGTGATTGTCTTTGGGTGCAAAGAGTGGAGCTATCTTGCCACTGGGGTCTATCTTAGCACAGGATGAAAGCTTTTGAGTTTAGCCAACAGGCGAGTAAGAGGCAACGCAAGTTTATAAATGGCATGGGGAAAGCGGATAGAGAAAACTTTTCCTCCCTTTCTCATAACACTAGAACTCATGGACATCCAATGAAGCTGAATGTTGGAAGATTCAGGACAGATAAAATGAATGTCTTCTTCATGCAGTGCATAGCTAAACTGTGGAACTCCCTCCCACAGGAGACAATGATGTCCACCAGCCTAGATGGCAGTAAAAGAAGATTAAACAAAATTATGGAAGAGAGGGCTATTGATATCTACTAGTCATGATGGTTGTGCTCTGCATCCACAGTTGGAAACAACAGGAGGGGAGAGAGCTCTTGTGCTCAGGTCTTGTTTGCTGGTTTCCCACCGGCATCTGGTTGGCCATTGTGAGAACACGGTGCTGGACTAGATGGGCCACGGCCTGATCCAGCAGGTCTCTTCTTAAGCTCTTGAGTTTGTCAAACTACGCATGCTTGGGTGTGTTTCTTTCCCATGAAAATATACAATGAAGGTTTTGCAGCTCTTAAATTGCTGTGTGCTGTTCAGACTGAGTGTTACATTTGGAGTCGGGGACTTAAACTTGCAAGTAAAGGCCCTGGCAAGGGCAGGAGAGGTCAGTGTGTTGCCTCCTGCCCCTTTTTTGGGAAAAAGAAAGATTGAGATTTGTTTTTGTTGTTCGGATTGCCTTTGATTTGCCTCTTTGTTCATATGGAGATGAGGTCCTTTGTCTTGCCCTCATTCAGTCATCTTGTAAATCCCCCTTTGCTGGACAAAAGGGGTGGAGATCCTCCACAGAGGAGGGGAAGGAGGGAGACTTCCTTCCCATCTCTATATGCTCCAAAAGCCCAGCTGCCGGTCTGCCTCTACCATCTGCTTTTGCAAATATGTACCAACTCATCAGAATGGTGTTCTCAGCTACAGTACCTGGTGTCCCAGTACTTCTTAGCTCTGATATGCAGAAAACCCTGATTAACAACCATTGTAGCTTTAGGACAGGCTTCCCCATCTCAATGCCTCACAGATGTTTTCAGATAACAACTCCCATTGTACAATCATTGATTTCAAGCAGGTGCCTTCACTACAGTCTTTTTGGCACCTGCTAAAACAGTATTATTCAGACAGGCCCCCAAATGTTCAGAAAGTTGATGCAAGTTTTTAGTCTATTGCTATTTTAGCTTTTCAAAAGTCTTAGATTATTGGTGCTATCAGTCAGTGTATAAATTTTATGAAATTTTATGGTGTGTAATAAATCTAATGAAATATTTATTTCATTGCCTGATTGTAAAAAAAAACAAACATCCTCTCAAAGTGGTTTACCAAAAGATAAAACAATAAAATCCAGAATAATTTGCAACCATACTTTTTTTTGTTTTAACGTGCACATAAGCAGCAGTTTTTGCAAATAGACTGCAGGTGACGGGGATGGCCCAATACACCATATACAGTGCATCAGACCCAGAAAATCCTGTTGGCGCCTCATGACTCAGAGCCAGCCTTGGGCAGCAAGTGCTGGGGTTGGTTTTTCCTCTTCTGTAGGGTTGCCATTTTTCAAAACCAGAATTGTTGAGCTTTTTTGGGGGGGGGGGAAACAAACCTGCAATACCCTGAGCTTTTAGGGGGAAACCTCCCCCCCCCCATAGTAATTTTAAGCTTTTGGAGCAGTTTCAGCAAAATTAACCCCTGACAACATTTTTACACCCGAGAACCAGAACATGTCAGGAAATTTCCTGACATATGGCAAGCCTATTCAGTCTTCTCATGAGAAGAGAAGACTCCCTGGGAAAGACCCTGATGTTGGGAAAGATGGAGGGCACAAGGAGAAGGGGATGACAGAGGACAAGATGGTTGGACAGTGTTCTCAAAGCTACCAACATGAATCTGACCAAACTGCGGGAGGCAGTGGAAGACGGGAGGGCCTGGCGTGCTCTGGTCCAGGGGGTCACGAAGAGTCGAACACGACTAAACGACTAAACAACAACAACAACAACAACAACAGGCAGATAGATAGATAGATGATAGATAGATAGATAGATAGATAGATATAGATAGATAGATAGATAGGCAGTGGAAGACAGGAGTGCCTGGCATGCTCTGGTCCATGGGGTCACGAAGAGGCGGACGCGACTAAACAACAACAACACTCTTCTGAAATTCAGCCTAAATTTGCATCTATTTATAGACATATAAATTAGCATATGCTGTTTTTATGCAGATTTGGACCATAGGCCTGCACCAGTAAATTATTCTATCCCCTTGATCACTCTAAAGTTGCGTCCACATGATATGTTTAAAACACTCTTATTCCATTTTAAACTGTCGTTCCTGAATAAGGCTTGGAACTGTGGTTTGTTGGGAGCTGAGAGTTGTTGGGGTACCTCTCACAGAGGCACAATACCAAGCACCTGGAACGAACTAAATTTCCCAGGTTCTGCACATTTTCCAGTTCTGCAACATCCTGGCTTTTTTAGATGGGCCAACCGAACAGAGCTGAACCTAGAATTCCACAGACTATATAAACGTCAGGTGCAGGTACTATGATGTTTATTGCACAATACATGAACTGTAGTGTGTTTAAATGGATGTTCAGTCTCTGAGTCTTTCCAACTTCTCAATAAAATGATTTCAAATTGCTATCAGCGGGGGAGACCTCCTCATTAGCTACTCCTTACTAGCGGTGGGGGCCTGGGTATTTGTGAGCTGTGGTTCTCCCAGGAAACTTGTACAAACCCCCATTGAGAGAGATTCACGTCTGACATAATACCTTAGCGATGACTCAGGCAAAGATTACAGAGCCTTTCTGTAGGCATAGATATTGCAGAGAGAAATATTCCTAGGTGCTTTGGATATAATCTTGCACAGATAAATGAACTCTCTCCACCCATTCCTGCCCACCTGTCTGCCGCCCGCTCCGCCCCCTGTTACGAGTCTAGTGAACTCCGGATCAGTATGAGGTTTAAAAATGCAACGTCAGGTGAACACAAATGTAGCACATAGCAATATCAGGTTGGTTTTTGCAATATAGTTTCACACATGCTCCCAAAAGAGCCAGCTGTGAAGAATGTTAAAATGTGGCTTTGGGTAGTTCTTCTATTGGGGTGTTATGCTGTTGGGGGTAGGGGGATATTGTACAGATGAGGAGAAATTAAAAAGTGAGATTATAATTTGTAGAAAAACAACATGGGAGGGAGAAAAGAGGGGAGATGGTGCTTAACTGGAGGCCAAAGGAATTTCCTCAGAATCAGGAGGGCGGTGGAATGCTAAGGCATCTGAAACCCTCATGCAAAAATTGCCTCCGGTTGCAATAGATATTGTGGCACAGAAACATTGGAAGCCAGACTACTGGTCTGTGTTGGGCCACATTCATAGCATGCATTTGAAGCACCACAATACCACCTTAAACAGTCATGACTCCCCCCCCCCCATTAATTCTGGGAGCTGTCGTTTAAAGGTGCTCAGAGTTGTTAAGAGACCCCTTTACCACACCTGCAATTTCCAGTGTTCCCTGGGAAGAGGGATCATTTGTTGAACCTCTCTGAGAACTGTAGTCTCTGTGGGCTCCCAGAATTCCTTGGGGGAAGGCATGACTTTTTAAAGTAATATTGAGCTGGAACATAAACATTCAGGCAAGATATCCTAGACCAGGCATAGGCAAACTCCGGCCCTCCAGATGTTTGGGGCTACAATTCCCATCATCCCTGACCACTGGTCCTGTTAGCTAGGGGTGGTGGGAATTGTAGTCCCAAACATCTGGAGGGCCGGAGTTTGCCCATGCCTGTCCTAGACCTAAATTGTTTGGGGCTTTGTAAATTAATCCAAGGATCTTGAACCTGGCTTGGTAGTAAACAGGCAGCCAGTGCTGATGGCTTAGCAAGGGATTCACAGCAGTCTGGCCACCACACTCTGCACCAGTTGGAGCTTCAGAACCAGGCCCAAGGGCAGCCCCATATAGAGCACATTGCAGTAATCCAGCTTTGAGGTTACCAGCACATAGACTACAGTGGTCAGGAATGACTGTTCTTATATTATAAAGTGGTATACAATTTAGTATATAACAAGTTTATATACTCTGTATAAAAGTATAATAAAGTAAAGAAACAGGTGAGGAGCCACCACTGAGAAGTCCCTGTCCCTGGTGCCTGCCAGTCTGATTGATCTTGTTGGTAGACCTACAACCTTATGTGATTATGGCCCACTGTTTTTGTGCAGTGGTGCAGTTAGGTCATTTGAGATTCCGGACTTTGCTGGTCTAATGAGGCTTTGATAGTTATGTCAAAATCAGCCATCCGCCCTGCTGCATTTGGCCCTCCTGCTGAAAGCTACCCACACAGACTCCTGCCCCAAATTCTTGTCTTGATGGTGCCAACACCTGTGTGCACAACAATGATTTACTGTTATCATCACTACACATGCTCCAGGGCAGAGCCTTGGAATCGGAAAATAGGTTCTGCAGCCAGGACCTTCCTAACTTTGGGAGGGGGAAGCAGGGGGCTAGCTAACAGGTGGTGTGCAGATCAGAATCGTGACCTATAACTGGGCTTCCATGCTGTCAAGCCCTTGCATGTATAAGTTGACAGGATGTTTAAGGTTTTAATTTTATTAAAGGTTTTCTTGGTTTACAAAAGCACATGTGTTGTCTCTTTTTTCAGGTTGTCTTTTCTACAAATCAATTACCTTTGTGGTGAGACATTAGTATTGTATATAGTTATAGGGTTGGGGAAGAAAAGGGGGAGGAGTGGTGGTAAAACTTATATTCTTTTACTTAGTGTATGTGTGGGGTTTTGTGTCAGCATTGATGATGGTTTTTGGGTGACCACAAGGCAAGATGCAGGAAGGAGGTTTGCTCACCATCCTCCCCAAGCATGTAAACAAGAAGGAGGTGGAGGAGGAGGAGGAGGAGGAGGAATTCTAGCCCCTCCCCCGCCCAGGGTGGGGTGTAGAATGATGAGCAGCAGAATCGACCAAGGGTGAGCTGGGGGGGCTCCTGCAGTTCAGGCCTCAGGGAAAATGCATCCTGGGTATTTGCAGAGTCCTCCTCCGTGCTCTGCAGGATGGGGTGGGGGGTGGGGCGCTGTTGTCTAAACCACAGAGCCTAGGGCTTACCAATCAGAAGGTCAGCAGTTTGAATCCCCGCGACGGGGTGAGCTCCCATTGTTCAGTCCCAGCTCCTGCCCACCTAGCAGTTCGAAAGCACGTCAAAGTGCAAGTAGATAAATAAGTACCGCTCCGGCAGGAAGGTAAACAGCGTTTCCGTGCGCTGCTCTGGTTTGCCAGAAGCGGCTTAGTCATGCTGGCCACATGACCCGGAAGCTGTCTGCGGACAAATGCTGGCTCCTTGACCTATAGAGCGAGATGAGCGCGCAACCCCAGAGTTGTTTGCGACTGGACCTAATGGTCAGGGGTACCTTTACCTTTACCTTTTACCTCTGTGCTCTGCGTGATAAGCTGGGGGAATACAAGGGTGGAGGGAAGACGCAAGGAGGGTCGGGTCTTTTTCTACAGTGGAAGGCGCCTTGAAGGATGTGCTGGAGGGGGCTCTTGTCTTTGGGCCCAAAGACCCTGCAGTCCACTTGCTGCTGCTGTTGACTGTTTCTTGGGGGAGCCTTAGAAAACCTGCCCCCCAATCTTTTGGAATCCAGCCCTCACCTGGAGGGGGCCAGGTTGGGCCAAGGCTGTTTGGATTGGTACAGAGAGAGAGCTGGCCTTTACTTAAAGCTATTTTGCAGCCCGATCCTGGCATTACTATGGCGTTACTACCCATAGTAATAACTCCCACTGTTGCAGATCGGCTTTACTCAGAGTTCCAGTTACAGGTAGGTAGCCATGTTGGTCTGTCATAGTCAAAACAAAACAAAACAAAAAAATTCATTCCAGTAGCACCTTAGAGACCAACTAAGTTTGTTCTTGGTATGAGCTTTCGTGTGCATGCACACTTCTTCAGATACACTGAAACAGAAGTCATGCACACGAAAGCTCATACCAAGAACAAACTTAGTTGGTCTCTAAGGTGCTACTGGAAGGAATTTTTTTTTTTTTTTTTTTTTACTCAGAGGTAAGCCGTAGGCATGCATGCAATTGTGTGTGAGGTGGTGGTGGTGAAACACTCCAGCATAGGACTTGATGACCTCAAAGGTCTCTTTCAACATTGTAGTTCTATAATTGTAGCAACCTTGAAAACTTTGAATGGAAAAAACCTAGAATTAAATATAAACTTCTTACAGATACAAAGGAAAGAGGCGGATTCTCATTGCCAGATTTGAAAATTTATTATGAAGCATCCTGTCTCTGCTGGTTACAGGATTGGATTTTGTTAGAAAATACAGATTTGTTAGATTTAGAAGGACATGATAATAGATATGGTTGGCATGCGTACTTATGGTATGACAAAGTGAAAGTTCACAGAGGACTTTTGAACCACACGATAAGGAAATCAATATATGAGGTATAGAACAGATACAAAAGCCTATTGGAAAGGAAAACTCCGTGGTGGCTCTCCCCACTAGAAACGATAGCTGCAAAAAAGATTCAATATGAAAGGAAATTGGGCCACATACAGAGATTTATTGATGGAGGTAGATAATAAGTTAAAATTAAAAACATTTGATGAAATAAGAGATATAATGACGGATTGGTAGCAATACCATAAGGTAAATGATGTATTTAATGAAGATAAAAAATGTAAAGGCTTTGAAATAACAAGATTAAAACTAGAGACAAGAGTTATTTGGTGATAAGAAGAAAATATTATCAAAAATGTATAAATTATTGTTAGAATGGCATACCAAAGATGAAGAGGTTAAAAATGTTATGATTAAATGAGCAAAAGAAAAAGTTATAATATACAATTAGAGGCATGGGAAAAATTATGGCAGGAAGGAATTAACTTTACTGCCTGTACCACATTAAAAGAAAATGTTATGAAAATGATGTATAGGTGGTACCTAACACCAACCAAATTTGCCAAAATGTCTAAATTAAACAATAAGGAATGTTAGAAATGTAAAGAAAAGGAAGGGAATTTTTATCACATGTGGTGGACATGCAGTAAGGTAAAAGCTCACTGGGACATGATATATAATGAGTTAAAGAAAATGTACAAAAGTACATTTGTTTAAAAAAACAGAAGCATTTTTATTGGGGATAATAGGTGAAGAAATTCTAAAGAAAGACCAAAGACTTTTCAGGTATGCAACAACGACAGCAAGGACTTTATTAGCTCAAAAATGGAAGCAACAGGAGATACCAAGGATTCAAGAGTGGCAAATGAAGATGATTGAATATGCAGAGTTGGCAAAGTTGACCGGGAAAATCCGAAACCAGTGGGATCAAACATTCCAAAAAGACTGGAGTAAATTTATACAATATTTGAAGGATAATTGTAAACATTTAACAACACTAGCAGGGCTGACTTAAGAAACTTGTAACATTGAGGTTATGTACCTTTTTACATATTTATTTAAGATTTGATAATTGAGATGGATATAATGTAAACAGGAAAAAATATATAAATGTGGTGAAATTGAAATAATTAAGGTAACCATGCGGTGGGAGGAAGGGAAGTCGATAGCTCTTTTGAGCAAATAACAAGGCGAAAAATATAAAAGTACTGTAATAATATATAATGGAAAATTCAATAAATATTGTAATACAAAAAAGAAAAAAAGAAAATTTTGATGTGATCACCAGAGCCTTGCTTCTTACACTTGATGCTCTGTTGATGTTTGCTCACTTTGACTCTGACCTGGCGGTGGTAGGTGTGTCACTTGTGCTCAGGGGCTCTGTAAGTGCAACACAGGGGACACATGGAGCTCTGGTTTTTTGTGCCTTTAAATGTATAATTTATACATGTACCGGTATAAATAGGTCGCCCCCCCCAAAAAAGAATATCCCTCTTGTGCATTTTTGCATGTTTCTGAGCCAACATATTCTGAGATACGTACTGCATAATTTGCAGCAGGGAAGCTGAAAGATAATTAGATTGTGATCCACTTATTGCTCCAGTTTACTTTTGAAAATGCGGATGAATGAAATCATCCTCTGTCCACGTCTCCCCACCAGGAGCTTGAAGCAGTACAATCCAGGATTTATTTTTTTAAAAAACAACAACAACCCCACATTGCCAATCACTTCTGGTCTGGATATTTTTGTCCCTCTGAGTTACTGCTGGTGGTGGAAGATTATAATATTTTCTGCTTATGGGCTGAGTTTTGTTTTGTTTTTTAAAGTTCTTTTGTGTGATGTTGATGGAAGGCACTTTGGGTTATGTTTTCATAAAAGTGGGCTAAAACTATTTGATTAAGAGTGATGCTGGTAGGTGATTTTTGATGGACTACCTTGGATGGTGGTGGATTCTTGTCCCTTTGTTGGATGGCTATCTGTCAGGTACTCTTGAGCTGAGATTCCTGCATTGGAAGGGGTTGGACTAGATGGCCCTTGGTAGTCCTTTCCAACTCTACAGTTCTATGATTCCATGACTCTGGACTTAATGGACTTACTGGGCATGCTGGTGGGAATATCTATGTGGATTACTTTCCTTAATTAACAATGTGGCAAGAAAGCCCCGCTGTATCTCTGCTGAGTCAGGCCCTGGACTCCTGCGCCCAAAGTCCTCCCTTGATGGCACCACTGATTTCAAAAGGAATATACACATCAGATGGCCTTCAGCTGAGGCCTGAGGGTGAAAGAGAAGGGGGCACATAGCTCAGTGTTAGAGCATCTGCTTTGCGTGCAGAAGGTCCCAGGTTCAAAGGCATCTGGGAATGCCTCCTGCCTGAAACCCCAGAGAGACACTGCCAGTCAGTGTGGGCAGTGTGGGAACAATGATCTGACTTCCTATTGGGGAAAGAGCACAGAAACTTGTAGAGTTGGAAGGGCCCCCAAGGGTTGTCTAGTCCAGGGGTCGGCAAACTAAGGCCCGCGGGCCGGATTAGGCCCAATAGCCTTCAGGATCCGGCCTGTGGGCTGTCCGTGGATCGGCGTGGGGATTCTGTTCGATCGGGCTGCGCCTTTTTCTTTTTTTGCGCCATTTCATCCCCCCCACACACACACACCGCAGAGGCACCTCCTCCCTCCCTCCTCCTGGCTTCTCCCCGCCCTGCCTAGAGAAGGAAGGGGGCTGGGCTGAGCTGGCTGAGCGCCATTTTAAGCAGCCCCTTCCCTGGAGCCAGCCCTTTCGCGCCGCTCATCTTGCCTCCGCCACCACCGCTCTGGTGCTCCTGTGGGCCAGGGAGCAGAGCAGAAGAGCTCTCTCTGCCTACCCACGAGAAGAAGAAGCAGTGGTGGTGGTGGTGATGGCAGCCCCTGGGAAGGTAAGTGCAGCGGTTGGGGGTGGGAAGGAGGACCACTTGCCCCCCTCACCTCTTCTTCCATCTCCCCCCCCCCGGTGCCACGTCTCCAGCCCCCCACAAGGTCTGAGGGACAGTGGACCAGCCCACAGCTAAAAGAATTTGCCAATACCTAGTCTAGTCCAATACCCTGCAATGCAGGAATCACAGCTGACCAATCTCTGACAGAGAGAGCACAAGCACACAATATTTAGGGACGGAATAGAGGAGAGTTTCTTCCATCATCCTTTCTGCCCACCCCCACCCCACACAAAAAAGCCTTTTGATCAGGTGCTGGACACAAACCAAACTGGGCTGTTTTTCATAGCTGCACTTAAGCAGAATTACTCTAGTAAATGCCACTAGCTGGGATTTACCTGCAGGTAATAAAACAAGGATAAATTGAATAAGAGGCTGAAGTTTGGTTGGGAGAAAGAGCCCCATAAATTTACATGGGAAAGTTATCTTCTGTAATAAAGTTACTCTCTGTTTTAAAACATGGATATGTATGGATCGAGTTTTTAATGCTCCCCAAACACTTAAGTCTTTCCACTGGGAACCTGATGTGTTAACATGGCCCACCAAAATTTATGGTTGAGCCCCACAGTTCATCTTTTTAAGGGTCCTATTATAGACAGTGTTCTTTGCCTAACTACAGGGGATTATTGATTCCAGGGATCAAATGGCCATCTCCTCCCTGCTTTAGATTCTGCAGCAAACTTGGGGTTAGGAAACTAACATTTGGAAAGACTCATAACAGGCTACCTGATCAGGGCAGCAGCTCTCCGACGGGGCCTGACGGGCAAGCCAGTACTGGTGGATAATTATGATGATGATGATGATGATGATGATTAATTATTAATCGCCTTCTAAACCCCAGTAGCAAGGCAATTTGCACATAAACAAATACATTTAAAACAAGGCTAAACTCTAGAACTTGTTGACATTCAATGAAGCTGAATGCTGGAAGATTCAGGACAGAATAGTGCATAGTTAAACTAGGGAACTTGCTCCTGCAGGAGGCAGTGATGACCACCAGCTACGTAGGATGGATCTAAATGAGGATTAGACAAAATAATGGAGGAGAGGGATATTGGTGGTTAGTAGCCACGATGGCTCTGTTCTGCTTTCATAGTTGGAGGCAGCAGTGCTTCCAAATATCAGTTGCAGGAAACTACAAGAAGGGAGAAGGCTCCTGTGCTTGGATGCTGCTTGCCAGATTCCCCATAATAAGCATCTGGTTGGCCACTGTGAGAAGAGGATGCTGAGCTAAATGGGCCACTGGCCTGATCCAGCAGCGGCTTCTTTGGCTCTTAAGAGACCCCTAACAAGTAGACACTTGTGGTAAAAGACCCATGGATCCAGCTGGGAAAGCTTGTTGGGACAAAAATATATCCAGCTGTTTGCAGAGAGGAGGATAGCAGGTGACTGTCATATTCCACAGGATAGGGGCAGCCACACTAAAAGCCCTGCTCCAAGTTGCTGCAGAGTGGGCTTCTGAGGTCTTAGGAATTTGCAGGAGAGACTCTCCTGCAGACCCCAGTGATCCACTGGGTGCATAAGGGATAAAGTAGTCTCTCAAGAAACCTGGTCCTGCAGGCAGCTGGTGGGCATCAGGATGGTGGGCTAAACTGGATGGAAGTCTGCAGAGGGTCAGTGCCAGTCGATAGCAGAAGGGGCAGCCAGAAGGGAGCTGGAATAATGAAGCCATCACTGGCTTTGTTTCTATCTTAAGGGGCCACTTTCTACATTGACTCATCTGCTGTGGAACCTCTGTGCACCGTAGGGGGTTCTGGAGAACCTTTGTGTGAGCCCCCAGTTCACTCCCCTGATGCACCTGTGCATTACTGTGGGAGGGATGGTCTGACAGGGCTGGCTGTTTGGGGGGGGGGGCTGTGCGCCTGCCAGTTCCCCATTGAGGAATTTCCAGATGAGGAGTGTTAGCATTCCCCTGGCATCAAAAACAGTTTTCGGGAGACCACAGAGTCCAGGGAGGGTACCTGCTCTATGACATTAACGATACCACCTGGAGAGAGATGGTGAAAACACTTCCAGGGACATCAGGAAATAGCACCCAATCCTTTTGGGGGCCGGGGATGCAGCTAATGACTCCTTTTGCAGGTATCAGATTGGATTGGAGAATTTTTTAAAAATATTGTTTTGATTTTGTCCTGTGGCTTGTTAGTTTTCTGCCTTGGGTGTCATGGGACTAGGACAGCGTACAAAGATTTCAATCTGGTTGGAACACATTAATTCAATTTCCCCAAATACACAAAGATCTACAGCAAATTTCAGTGTGGGGGGGTCTCCCTAAAAAGGGCTCATTGGCCAGGAGCACCCCCAAAAACACATGCTTCTTAGGAGACCAAATTCCTCTTAAAAATCTGAAACACTGAAAAAGAACATCAGACAATCATGTCATGTGCCCGACCCTCTGGCTGGTAAAAGCAGTACTTGGACATGAAAAGTCATTGATATCCAGGTGTCACCATTGGCTCCACCCTAGTCAACCCTGGCTCCACCTGGAGGACTAGTAGCTTTGATGAGTTTCAAGCATCTGCCGCCCAAGAATTCCACGCAAATCCAAACCAAGCATTTAAAGTGAACACAGTGAATGTCCCCCCCCCCTTTACAAAACCCTTCACTAAATAAAAAGCTGAAGATTCCAGTCTGCAATAGCCTCTTGGGATTAGCAAAGCAACTCGCTTGCCCTCCTGTTCTCTCTGCATTCAAAGCCTGTTGGTGCTTCCAACCTTTCTTTGTGGATCCGTCTTTCCTGTCCTCTCTTCACTCTTAACTTCTCCCATTGCTAACTGCATTCAGTTTCAAGCAGATGTTGTAGGTTAACATGTGTCTGTATTTTTTGGAAGTCAAAGTCATGCATTTAAAAAGATCTGTTTCATGCAAACTCTCAGCGACCTTGGGGGGGGGGTATAGATTTCTTTTTTTCTTAAAGAGGGGAGTGGGAATCTAAAGTTTCTCCACTTGAAAGGGGAGACCTGGGCCTTTGGCTGATTCATCTGCCTCTCTCTCTCTCTAGCATTGTCATTAAAGAGCCATTCCTTGCTTTTAAGTGTGTGTTTCCGAGGGAGGGGCAGAATTCAAATTTCATTTCAATATATAGAGAACATGCCTCTTCTATTCTCTAAAGCGCAGGGTGTCTGAATTTCTGATAACTCCTCATGGAGCAGGATCCAGGAGGCATCTGCTGCTTTTGAAAAAGATCACATTGAATGGGAGGTGTAGACGTGCTCCTTTAGCAAAGCAGGTGTGGAGGTGAAGGGATTAACCCTGCCAGGTTCAAAAGCAGAGAAGCCCCTAGAGGATGGAGAGACCTTGGCAGCAAGGTATCTTTCTCAGCCTGCGGAAAGGGAGAGGGGGCAACTCAAATATTAGGGGTGCTCCTGGAATTCTCCTCCTGGATTTTGGAGCCTCAGTTTGCCCACCATCCTGTTTCTAAACTGGAATGGAGAAACCCACCATTAAGAATCCTAGACTTGTCTGTCCACCTGCAATTCCCAGCAACTTGTATTCAGAGGCAGAAGTGTGTGTGTGTGTGTGTGTGTGTGTGTGTGTGTGTGTGTGTGTACAAATATAGGATTCTGATTGTGGATATTCCACCATGGCATAGCAAAATAACTCAGATTCTCTCTGTCCTTTGCCTTTCAAGCGGTGACTGTGATTCAGTGGAGAGTGGGTGGCTCTTATTAGAGGGTTTAGAAAACTTTTATTTATGCTTGCTGTTTGCACATTATGTCACCTTCCCTCTAAGGAAGCTCAAATGAGCATGCATGGACTCCTCTCCCCATCAATATCTTCACAACAACCCTGCAAGGTAGGTAGAGCTAAGAGAGAGTATAACTGGATCAATATTTCCCAGTGCGCTTTATAGTTGAGCAGAGATTTGGATCAGGGATAGGCCCTCCACATGCAGTTGGACTCACAGCGCCTAAATGATGGAACTCCCTCCCACAGGAGGCAGAAATGGCCACCAGCTTATAGGGCTTTAGAAGACGATCGGACAAATACACGGAGGGGAGGGCAATCAAAGGCTACTGGCCATGATGGCTCTGCTGTGCCTCCACAGTCGGAGGCAGAAAATGCTTCTGAATACAAATACGTTGGCATCACCCAGCAGGCTCTTCTTATGGTCTCATGACTCCAGCTGCCACCAGCTGCCAGAGACTGTGAGAGTCCACCAGCATCTGGAGGGTCACATGTTCCCCATCCTTGGCTTGGATCAGTTTGTCCCCAAAGTAGGCAGTGCTGCCCCCAGGAGGTGATGAGATTACCTAGTCATGTTTGGCCATCACTGACCTAGTGGGACGCTAAGGGGCCCAGGGGCCACTGAAGGTGAAAAAGACTCTGAAAGGTGGTATCACTGGATCAAGCTCATCAATTTTGTTGAAATTGTTAAACTAATTAGTTTTAAGTGGATCTTATATAAAATGTGCAATTAATTGTTTTGAATTTTTTCAACCTGAGTAAGTCTTGCAAACTGCTATTCTGAATAATGCTTTTCATAGGGCAGGCTAGGGGGCACCGGGGGTGAGTTTATGGAACCACGGGGGCTGGGAAAAGTTTGGGAAACCACTGGCTTAGATGTTGTAGCCAAAAGAGTCGCTCCTCCCCACCCCTTTGCTTTCTTTTACCAACCAGATAATGTTAAGTTCTTACCCCAGACTACTACCGGTATTTGTACAGAAGGGGATAAGCAGTTTAAATGAAAAACCAAAAAGTTTTGTAATGTAAGTGGAATCTTCTATTTTCATTACAAACAAAATTACAGGTAGGTAGCCGTGTTGGTCTGCCGTAGTCAAAACAAAATAAAAAAAATTCCTTCCAGTAGCACCTTAGAGACCAACCAAGTTTGTTCTTGGTATGAGCTTTCGTGTGCATTCACACTTCTTCAGATACGAAAGCTCATACCAAGAACAAACTTAGTTGGTCTCTAAGGTGCTACTGGAAGGAATTTTTTTATTTTTTATTTTGTTTAAACAAACAAAATGTGCATGATAAAGACAGGTTCCTTTTAGTGCCTTCAGGATAGTGGCTTTTAAAAAAAGGCACCCAATCGAGGCAGAGGGGCAGGGAGAGAGATTCCCCCCCCCCCTTGTTTTTATTTCCCTTGCTGTGATGTGGGTTTTCTGTCATCGTGACAAGTGTAAGGAAAAATGGCTTGCAGTCTGGAATTACGATGAAGATAATGCCTTGATCCGACTGTCAGAGAGAGAGAGATTAATTCTCCCGAGCAGAAGCCGGCTGTGTGTTACAGAGACTTCACACCTGTGGGAAGGATGGAACACATCCAGGGTTGGGGCATGAGATTTTTATGGCACAGCAAGCTGTGGCAGAGAGATGTGCTCTGGTTCATTTCCCAATGTGAAGGCTTCACACATCAGAGAGGCAGTGGTGGTGCAGTGGTTAGAGTGTTGGACTAGGACCTGGGAGACACCAGGGTTCAAATTCCCATCTGGCCATATGAAGCTGACTGGGTGTGACCTTGGAGCCAGTCACTGCCTCTCTACCTCACTGGTTTGTTGTGGGGATTAAATGGGGGGCCTTTCAAGGTACTGGAAAACTCTAAATTTACTCTAAATTTATACCTGTTTGCGATCTGGATCTACTGTACCAGCTCTGTAACTTGATATTAATGGGCAAACTGACAGCCCATGTCTGGGAAGGTTGAACAAGGGTTATAGCAGCCTCTGAGGACACAAGCAACTTATGGAATGATAACTTTGTTTAAAAAATGAAAGTTCATTACATCACATTAGATATAAAAGTTGTGTTTATACCCCCACCTTTTTCTCCAATGAGCTCAAAGTGGCAATACACACACACTGGCGGAGGAACGGGAGTGCGGAGGGAACGGACCGCCCCCGGCACCACTATTCCAGGAGGGTGCCATCGGGGCAGCCCCCCCCCCGGACACATGCCATGCACCCCTGTGTGCGCCGGGCACTACGCCCCCACAGGCGGTGCATCACGCCCCCAGAACGTGCGCCACCCCCCTGCAGGCAGTGCACCACGCCCTCACGGGCAGCATACCATGCCCCCAAGATGTGCGCCACGCGTACCACACCCCCAGGGCGCATGTCACACCCCCACCTGCTCTCTGCCCCCAGTAGTGGAGCATGCAGCTTCACCAGTGTACACACACACACACACACACACACACACACACGGTAGCCAGGGTGCTGGGAGTTCCTGGCTTGCTTGCCGCTGGGCTCCTCCTGAACTCAGAGCAAGCCCACTCCCTGGAGTTTCTGCCATGAACCATCGCTGCTGTTGTGCTTCGTTGTAGGAGGAGCAGAAACTGGAATCAAGCTGGGGGTTGCTGAAAGAGGGAGGGATGGGTGAAATGGGTCTCCTGCAGCGGCAGCATTGTGAGGAGGGGTGTGCTGCCAAGGGGGTGGCAGATCCCACCATGAAAGGAGTGCGTGGCAGCAAGTTTTTACCTTTGTATGCAGTTTTATGCAGACTTTCCCCAAACGTTGCGCACATTCCTCTGGCATCATGAAATCTGTAGAAGTGTGAATTTTGAAGGCTGTTTGCTTTGCATTAAAATGTGAACTTTAGGAGACTTAAGAACAGAAGAAAATCCTGCCGGATCAGGCCAAAGGGGGTCCCATCTAGTCCAGCATCCTGTTCTTGCAGTGCCAAGCAATTGCTGCAGTGGGAATCCCACAAACACAACCTGAGCATAAGACGCCACTCGGCTCTTCGTGGCTTCCAGCACGGCTGTATCTGACTGTGGAGGCAGAACACAGCCCTCAGGCCTGGTAGTCGCTGATAGCCTTATCTTCCACGGATTTGTCTGATTTTCTTTTACAGCCATGACCGCCTCCTGTGGGAGAGAGTTCCATAGTTTAGTTATGCACTGTGTGAATAAGGACTTTCTTTTACCTGTCCTGTATCTCTGAACATTCAGCTTCATTGGGTCACAGACCTATGGCACAGATATGTCTCTGGCTAAGAGAAGGTGGAGGGTGGCTTAGATTTCACCAGTGCCCTCCTGTAAGAAAAGTTGCATAGAAGGGCAAATTGCTGAGGAGGAACCTAGTAAGGGCCCCTGCATCCAGGGACAGCAGGCTGCCACACCTGCTTCTGTCCAGAATTGCCCTAGAATTTCTGCTCTGCTCTGAGAAAATTGCACGTTTGGAGATTTCGCTTGGCAAACCTTCCTCCTTTGGGGTGCTGGATTTAGCCTGAGTGGAAGGGGCGGATCTCCCACATCACACTGACCACAACCAGGCCTTGTAATTTCCACTCTTGCATGGAAATTTAGGCCTGCTCCCTTCTTGGAGATGAAGCTGAACTGATTTAGCAATTTGCACAAATCTGGATTCCTTCTTCAAGGGCTGCCCAGGGCATGAGCCCAGGACAGCCTGTTCTTTGGACAGATGGCAAATCTTGAGCAAGCTCTGTTTGAGGTATTGCCTCTAGAACCTGTTATGGAAAGAGCTCCAGATTTTGTCAAGTGGAAGCCCGGACCTCTGGACATGTGCAAAGTGTCTTCTGTCAAAGCCCCATAGAGGAAACACACAGTGAGACACAATTTAAACTGGTGCCTTCCTAGTTTCTTCCTAGGCTGCAACCCTAAGCCCAGTTACCTGGCCACACTGAATTCAATGGAACTTACTGTACTTCACTGAGTGGACGTGGTTAGGATTACATTGTTATTTACTACATTACACCTGTATTCACAACTAATATCCCCACTGGTGGTTTTGAGTGGGGTTTGTGAAAATACTATCTCATGCTTAACCTCAGTCTCCAAGTGGGTAGAGGATCCAGGACTTAGTTTCCTTGGTATGAAGACTGTTTACCCAGGTTTTGGTTTCCTTAGTATGAAGATCAATGGATACTGAGGGATCTTTAGGATATATAGTTTTATTTATGCATCTATAAAACCTAAGCATAGGCTATGGGGAGGGTGTTCACAGCACCAGCACCCCAGCAGACCTTGCTTCTCCATCAGGTTTTCAGCGGAACCCCAAGTCACAGCTTTGGGGTCCAGCACAGAGAAGCCATGCTTCTGTCTCCCCAGCTTCCAGCATCAGCCTAAACATCCCTCACTGTTCTTCCTCCTCAGATGAGGTGGCATCCAGCCCCGTTGAGGTGGGAAAAATCCCACCCACTTATCTTGATGGTGACCTCTTTGGACATGTACTTAACTGGCAAGGAACTGGTACTTAACAAAGGAACTGGTTTGGCTGGTTTCCTCATATAGATTCTACCCCACATAAACAGGATCACAGATTTGGAAGGGATCCACGGATACCATCCAGACTGACCCCCCAAACCTATAACAATACCTTTGCATGGTGTACACATGAAAACTGTTTTGAATGCCTTGGCAGAGAGATAAAGGTAATAAGTGCAAACAATAATAAATTTCATTCAAACTATTGTCATCCCTGCTCTATGAAGCCATGTATGTTTGAATATCTGTGTGTGTGTGTGTGTGTGTGTGTGTGTGTGTGTGTGTTTTAGTTTAGAGAAAAGACAATTAAGAGGCAACATGACAGAAATTTATAAAATTATGTGTAGGGTGGAGAAAATGGATAGAGAAATGTTTTTCTCCCTCTCTCATAACATTAAATAAAACAAATGTTGCAAGATTCAGGACAGATAAAGTCCTTCACCATGCAGTTAAACTCTGGGACTCCCTTCCACTGGAGGTAGTGGTGACCACCAACTTGAACGCCTTTAAAATAGTATTGGATAGATTCATGGAGAAGAGGGCTGTTTATGGCTCCTAGCCACAGTGGCTATGCTCTGTCTCCACAGTCAGAGAGAGCAGTACCTGAATGCCAGTGGCTGGAAGCCACAGGAGGGGAGATTTGCTCTTGGGTCCTGCTTGTGGCTTTTCCATTGGGGCATCTGGTTGACCACCATGAGAAGAGGATGCTTGGTTAGATGGGGCCATTGGCCTGATCCAGCAGGCTCTTCCTATGTTCTTATATGTGGGGTGGTGTTTGCAGGGTGCTTTCTCTGGCCAACAACATTTGGCAGGGAAGCAGGCTTTTGCAGCAGCTTTAGCTCCGGTGGATGGCTTTTGCTCATGCCTTTTACACTGGTCCCTGCAGATCAGCACCTGAATTATTCAGAGCACACACTGCTAGTACTACCCGCAGTGTGATGGAAAGCGCACAGAGCTCAAGGCCAACCATTGGGGGGGGGCGGCACACTGCTGCCTGTAGCTTTCCACAGCCCCTTCTGCTTTCAACTATATTGGGTAGACAATTCCTTGCACAATCCCTGCTTCCCAAAGGCAGTTGGAGGTTTCAAGCTGCATCTTCCTATCTCCGAAACCCTCCTTCTTGTGGGGTGTAACTGCTGGAGGCTTATGGCCCTGTCTGCTTATTTACAGACTTGGGGCTGCCACTCCTGCTTGTGATGCCACCCTCTGCCTTGCCAACCCTCCCCACTTCCTTTACAGCTTACCCAACCCCCAACCCCACCCCTCACATCTCCTTCAAGCTCCCACCATGTCCTTGCAGCTCCTCTATGTCCTTCCACCCCTGCTTAATTCAAATCACTCTTTAAAAACCTGCCTTCTCTCTTCCGCCCCATCCCCTGAGTTCATGCAACCTCTTTCGGGGTTTTTAAATCTTGTGAAACAAATAAACAAGCACAAATCCAGGATTGAGATGTGGTACTACAGATTCTCCAATGGGCGTTGCATGATGACAGCCTTACATATTTATGTACATAGGAAGGTACAGCAGCCGAGCAGATGGGGGGGGGGGGCAGGCAGCACCTGCAGAGGGCCAGTCCTTTTAAAGCTGCATCACTTCCTCAAAACAAAAAAACTCCAAAAACCCAGTCCTTGGACAATCCCTCTCCACTAATTTTAAGATCATTCAACATGCCCCCAAACCCCTGCAATGCACTAGATCAAAGGTAGCCAATATGGTGTCCTCCATATGCTGCTGGACTACAACAACCATAACCCCTAACCACTGGCCATGCTAAGGAGGGCTGATGGGAACTGTAGTCCACCTGACACCTGGAAGGCACTGCACTGGTCACCCCTGATCTAGATGGGATAAAACAGTTCCCTGTGTTCCTCAACCTTGGGAATTGGGAAGGGACTGTACACAGAGTCTCACTTACCCCTGAACTAGTAACTCATTCCTCTGGAATTAAAGGAAATTACATCGTATACAGTATAAATCTACATAAGCTGTGTCCTTTATAGCCAGGAGTGCCTTTAACCAGCTACAGCTGCTCCTGGACAGGCATTTGGTAACCTCGAGGCTGCACTGCTGCAATGCACTCTGCGTGGGGCTGCCCTTGGGTCTGGTTCTGAAGCTCCAGCGACTGCAGAGTGCGGTGGCCAGATTGCTGGTAGGGTCACCTGGCCGACAGTATGTGACACCCTTGTTCAGACACCTGCGCTGGCTGCCCATCTGCTACTGAGCCAGGGTCAAGGCCCTTGGATTAATTTGCAAAGCCCTGGACAACTTGGGTCCAGGGTACCTAGGGAGTGCCTGAACCCTTATATCCCAGCTTGACCACTCAGATCATCAGCAGGAGCATTGCTGGTCGTTACCTCAGTTGGTGAGGCTAATTTGACAACAACAAGAAACCGAGCCTTTGGTGTTCATCAACCCAGCCTTGTGGAACACTCTGCCATAACAACAACAACAACAACAACAACAACAACAACAACAACAACAACAACAACAATTTCTTTATACCCCACCCATCCGGCTGGGTTTCCCCAGCCACTCTGGGTGGCTCCCAACAGAATACTAAAAACAAGATAAAACATCAAACATTAAAAACTTCCCTAAACAGGGCTGCCTTCAGATGTCTTCTAAAAGTCAGATAGCTGTTTATTTCCTTGACATCTGATGGAAGGGCGTTCCACAGGGGGAGCCACTACTGAGAAGGCCCTCTGCTTGGTTTACTGCAATCGCACTTCTCGCAGGGAGGGAACTGCCAGAAGGCCCCGAGTGCCATGGACCACTAGACATTCAGCAGTTGCCAACTTTTGTGCCAACTTTTAAACACCTTTTGGAAATGGTTATAATTGGCTGTAACTTAAAGGTAAAGGGACCCCTGACCATTAGGTCCAGTTGTGACCGACTCTGGGGTTGCGCGCTCATCTCGCATTATTGGCCGAGGGAGCCGGCGTACAGCTTTCAGGTCATGTGGCCAGCATGACAAAGCCGCTTCTGGCGAACCAGAGCAGCGCACGGAAACGCTGTTTACCTTCCCGCTGCAGAGGTACCTATTTATCTACTTGCACTTTGACGTGCTTTCGAACTGCTAGGTTGGCAGGAGCAGGGACCAAGTGTCTGTTTTAAATATATATATATATATATGATTTTAATTGCATGGTTTTATGTTTGGATATTTACAGCATAGCATTATATGAATATTTTTATAAATGAATGAATGGAACCGCTTTTGGGTTGGCCTGCACCTCTTGTTTTAGTTAGAAGATATGCGTGTGTGTGTGTGCATCTGATTGTGAGCACATTATCAAGTGGTTGTAAAGTTTTGTTTTCTGGCTTTCCTCACACAATACAAAAAATCTGTGAATGCTTGGATGTGGCTGATTCATCCAAACAGCTGTCTCCATCCCCACCCACCTTTTTATTCATCTTTTGCCTATCCAGGGAGCTCCTGAAGCTGCAAAATGAATGGAGGGCACATCCCTTTGATTTAAAGGCTTTGTTTATGAAGTGGGGAGGGGTGGGGAGAATGGAGACCCAGACCCCTCAACCAGTGAAGAATTTATCCTTTGCTCTGAAACTAAGAGGTTCTCTCGAGACCAAGCACAAGATGCAACCTATAATCAGGGCTTGGATGGTGACTAACCTCCATCCACTCTGAAAATGTCCAATTATTAACAGATGAGGATGATAATACAGGGGGGTAGTGTTGATTTGATTTGTTTTATTTAAAAAGGTCACCCGGCTGCAATGCACATACAGCCTTTGACTGTTCCCTTGATTTTTAATTTAACAACATGTGCTCTCTCGTCTGCATCCCTTTTGACTGCAGCAAGGGGGAAGGTGCCTCATTGACATGATTTGGTGGGTCTTAAAGAAATAATTCTAGACAGTTGCAAAAGGCCTGTGTGAGGCAGCCTTCCTCGACTGCCTTCTGTCTTCCTCGGGAATTATTTTTGGGACTTGGCATGGCCTGGCAGGGTGTGGTCAGTTTGTGGGGAAGGCTCATGGAATGGGTCCTCCTCTCCTTTCCATCCACCAACTATTCCTTAACCTTTCAGTTTTTCTGTTTATCTATATGCAGGACATCAGGAGTGTGAGGGGAGGAATTTGGTTAAGGACACAGCTGAATGCCAGCCTTCTTTATCTTGTTGGCATCCAACTGTCTCGAGAAACAATGGAGTGTGTCTCTGGGAGTGAAGCCAAACTGCTGTGTTAGCAGCAATGAAGTGACCTACCAGGGGCACAAGTCTGGGCAGTGTGTCTGGAGGTCCTGGGCTGCCCAGACAACAAGACCCTCCTTTTGGCCACACTGATGTGGTGCAAAGGAAAGCAGAGCAAGACGTTTGGCACCAGCCTGGCTGCAGGAGTTGCCGGAAGGAGGCATACAAGGCGCCATCTTGGGGACTCCGCTCCAGATTTGTGTAGGGTTTACTCCTTAGCCTTTTCTTCTCCCAAAGGTGTCCTGCAAGGCAGCGGAGGTTGAGGACCAGAGTTTCCCTTCTCCTAGATGGGCTCCCTTCCCAGGTGGACGATCTCCATCCACCTGTCTCCAAATCTTGTGATGAGGCTGAAGGAGGGCATGCAGCAAGTGAGGTGTGTAGCCCAGAAAGATTTCGCAAGGGCCAGCCAGATAGAGATTCCCCACTGCTGGTTGCGGGGAAATCACACCAAACGTGAGGTATATCATACAGAGAAACAACTGCTACCCTCCCTCCTGGGAAGGTTCAGCAGGGCTCTTAGCAGCCTCTCATTATCATTTCACGCAGGTTAGTGCCTCACACAGCGCCACCAAATACCAACTCACCACTTGCTGCCTGAGCACCTTTTCACAAGGTTTCAAGCTGGGCCTGCTTTCCAAAAGCTAATCGCCCCCACCTCAATTGTTTTCGTTGAAGCAAGGTGTGCAGCCCAGCCGGTGCCAGGAGCTGCCTCCCACTCCATGGCACCAGTGGTAACTATTCTCTGTAAACTCTTCATTTCCAAGAGTACTTTCCAAAGATAATCTTCTCCACTGCATTCAGCAGATGCGGTCTGGGAGTGAAGGGTGGGGTGGAGAGGCAGCAAAAGTAGTAAAAGTCTTGAGAAGCCAGAGGGTGCTTCCAAAACGGTGCACATTTAAGAATATAAGAACACAGGAACAGCCCTGAGGCTGGGTCAGGCCAATGGCCCATTAAGTCCAGCATCCTGTTCTCACAGTGGCTAGCTAGGTGTCTCAATGGGAAACCCACAAGCAGAACCTGAACATAGGAGCCCTCTCCCCTCCTGTGGTTTCTAACAGCTAGTATATATCTGTCAATTTCTGTCCATTGGTGAGGGAGTCCACCTCCACAAACAAAATCCCTTTTTTAGAAAAATGGGGCAGGGTGTGTGTGTGTTGAAATCCTACCACCGAGGCTGCTGTGTTCTATATCTGCCACTCTCAGCCACTTCACAGATGCCACGATGCTTGCCCCCTCGGTTTTCCTTCCGGCAATCTGCTCTCACCAGTTGCCAATTAATTGCATATTGGTGTCTGCTCTCTTCCAGCAGTCTCGATAAACACAAGGAAGGCAGAATTTGAACAAACTCAGTCCTGACTGCTGCGGGGAGGGGGTGTGGGGTCTGTTGGCAGGCAGAATGAAAATCTGTCATTGTCTCGGGCATATTATCTGCTTGCTTTTGAAAGCAGACTTGTGGGAAGGGGCTGGGCATAAGTGTTTTGCCGTTTCACTCCAGAGATGGTGCAGGATGCTGAGCCCCAAGTGTTGCTATGTTCTTTTCTTCTTCTTCTAAAGTGTTCAGGGTGGAAAAAGGCTTTTGTTGCTGGACTGCCCTTCAAGTCAAACACACACACACACACACACCCCAATTCTGTTTGTTTCAGAACATGCTTTTGTTATGAAGGACTTCTTCATGCAGCGTGAAAAAATGCTGGTTGAAAAAATGCAGCAGCACATAGTTAAACTATGGAACTCACTCCCACAGGAGGCAGTGATGGCCACATACTTGGACGGCTGATTCTATGATTATTATAAGAAGAGTTTGGATTTGATATCCCGCTTTATCCCTACCCGAAGGAGTCTCCAAGCGGCTCACATTCTCCTTTCCCTTCCTCCCCCACAACAAACACTCTGTGAGGGGAGTGGGGCTGAGAGACTCCAGAGAAGTGGGACTAGCCACTCAGCAGCTGCATGTGGAGGAGCGGAGACGTGAACCCCGTTCACCACGAGACTACCACTCTTAACCAGTATACCACACTGGCTCTCTGTGCACCTGTAAGCATTGCCTCCCCCTCCCTGATTTGCTCTGGCAATACTTGAGTCCCCAAATACTTTCTAACAAGGCCAATGGACAATACAGTGCAACCTCAAACCATCAGATTTAGACAGAGCTTGCCCTGCAGCCTGGAGCTTCAAAGGCAAGGCATAGAAGCCTCTAAGGAGCCACAGACCTGGCAATCTCTCTGTGCTGGGGAAGAAGGCTAGTTTGGGAGGGGATGCTGTATAATCTGTCTCAAATCCACCCATAAGGACCTGAGAAAGCTACAGCCTCTCTCAGCTTGGGTCAGGGCTTTTACCATCTCCTCAGCAGTCAGTCACATCCCTTCATCGAGAGAATCTTGCTAAGGTATCCTAGGCTGGGCTTTGGCAGATGTACCAGCCAGTTTAGATGTGACTTTGCACAGTAACCTCTGGATAACAAAATCTGTTTGAACTTGGCCCTGTAGACCATCGGCAACCAGGTCAAAGCCAAGAGAAGGGCGTCTCTAGGCATCCCCAGAGCGCATCTCCAGAAACCCTCTCGATCCGGACTTTGCGGTTGCTCGAACCGCTGGGAAAGCAGAAAAAGGCGAGAGTCTAACCGGTGTGCAATCAGTTCGGCGCGAGGCGAAGCCGCACCGTAGTTTTGAGTACATGCACGATCTGTTCTCTCCTCCTCCTATTTCCCGATTCCCAAAGGAAGGGAAGCGAGAAGGAGGGCGGGCCGGCAGCGCAAGCGAGGGGCCGAGCCGGGCCGGGCCGGGCTCGCCTTTGTCTCCTCCCTTCCCGCGGAACAAGCCAGCGGAGGGAGGGAGGCTGGATTGCGCCCGGGCTGAGTCCGCCTTTGCTGCTGCCGCCGCCGCCAGGTCGAACCCCTGGGAGGATTGGGGCCTGGAACAGAAGGAAGAGAAGCAGCGCCCGCCCCACTCCCCGAGCCAAGGCAGGCTGGGGAGCGATGGTGGCCAGAGCCAGACACTGCTCTGTGGGGCTTTCGGCGTGGCGCCTCCTCCTCCGAGGAGACCCGCAAGTGGCGGAGGCGGCTGCCAAGGTAGGGGCGCTGCGACACGGCTGGATCAGACGAACGCCCGCCTCGTTTGTTCACGAGCAAGCCCCTCGGAGGTTACCCTGGTTGCAAGCGCGTTTCAGAGCTCGTAATGGGGCAGCGGCGATCCTGCGCCTCCTTCCATCGGGAATAAGGCCCAGGGAAGGCGGCGGCGCTGGCTCTGCCCGGCGGCAAGGCGTCCTGGGAGCAAGCGCTCTTGCACCTTGCTCCAGAGTAAGTGGGCGTTGGCGTGCTGGAATCAGGTGCGGGCTTGCTCGGGAGCAACAACCGGTGCAGCGCGGGATGGCGCGCTTCCTCCTGAGCGAACATTCCCGCCCCGTGGGATGCAGCGGGGGGGGGGGGGCTACTCCTGAGTAAACGTAGTTCCTGGAGTGGTTGCTTGTGACATGGGGCAGGGCCGGATGTAGGTTTGATGAGGCCCTCAGCTATTGAAGGCAATGGGGCCCTTTATATCTCCAGCTGTCCTTTGTCAACAACAAATTGTCGTTGTTTTTTGTGTTGAATATATGCTATATGGTAATTTATGGACCTAATAGGTATCTAAAGCCATTTGCACATAACAAAATATGTATTTTATCAAAGTAATTGTTGAACATAAATACAATTAAGAAAAAGTATATTAATAGTGAAATTTGGGGGGGGCAAGAATGGGGCCCCAAGTTATAGCTTGTTTAGCTTATATGTAAATCTGGCACTGGATGGGCTCACGGGGGTCCCTTTTATATCCTCATAACAATCCCGTGAGGTAGCCCCCAACCACCCACCCCGCTCAAATCAGCCCCAGCCCACTACCAGCTCCTTGTTTGAGCAGTAATAGCATATTTGCATAGCTCAACATTTACTTCTCCAACGTGGTTCCCTCCAGATGTTTCAGACTCTGGCTGTGTTCATACCCTCTTATTTCATTTCCCCTCCATTTTCCTACCTCTCAATTCCTGCATTACAGCTTAGCTTTCCCTATGACATAGAAGCACCTTTTTGGAATGCCTGCCAAATAATGTGCAAGTTTAGCTCTCTTTGAGCCCGTGGTGGTGCAATGGTTAAAGGGTTGGACTAGGAACTGGTCAGCCGGAGGTTCAAGTCCCCACTCAGCCCTGGAGCTCCCTGGGTGACCTTGGGTCAGTCACTGCCTTTCAGCCTCTCAGTCTTAGAAAGTGATATATGAAAGCTAGGAGCTAAATGGCACCTTAAACCTACGTTATGTGCACAACAACGGAATGTCTAGGTTTCCTTTTTTTAATAACAAGCTGAAAATGAATGAACTGCAGCTAGAATCTTATGTTCATTTTTCACATGTCCTCATCTGAAGAATGCAAAAGACAAAGTCATGTTTCCCCTCCCCGCCCCCCTCCTAATATTCTTAAGAGGATCTCTTCTCCATTCTTCAGAGAGTGCCTGGAAGTGGGGAGGCAGAAAAAGATCATCTTTCTTTCCACTCTGCAGACAAGCCCTGGATTCTCCCTAAAAGCTCCTTTCCTTCATATAAATATATCTTTTTGGCACCACAATTAACACATATTAAAGGCCTGCTCATAGGGACGTGGGTGGCTTGGTGGTCTAAACCACTGAGCCTAGGGCTTGCCGATCAGAAGGTCAGCGGTTCGAATCCCCACGACAGGGTGAGCTCCCGTTGCTCGGTTCCTGCTCCTGCCAACCTAGCAGTTTGAAAGCATGTCTTTGAAAGCATGGCGGGAAGGTCAATGGCGTTTCCGTGCGCTGCTCTGGTTCGCCAGAAGCGGCTTTGTCATGCTGGCCACATGACCCGGAAGCTGTACGCTGGCTCCCTCAGCCAGTAAAGCGAGATATGCGCCGCAACCCCAGAGTTGGCCGTGATTGGACCTAACGGTTAGGGGTCCCTTTACTTTTAAAGGCCTAGGCAACTGATGGCAGAGACACCACCTTGAGTGTCCAGTTTCCAAACCTAGGACTTGTGTCCTTCAATGATCCCACTCCAAAATTTCTTTTGATTTTAAGAATCACTGTGAGAGTCTGGGGTAGATAACACTTTAACATGCACTACTTAAACCAGTGATGGCCAAACTTGGCCCTCCAGCTGTTTTGGAACTAAAACTCCCATCATCCCCTAGCTAACAGGGATGATGGGAATTGTAGTCCCAAAACAGCTGGAGGGCCAAGTTTGGCCATCACAGACTTAAACCATCATAAACTAACTGGCTAGTATATTTCAAATTAAAAGCACATTACATTACACATTACAAGTAATTTCGTTGTTCTCGAAGGGGACAATGACAATAAACATATTCTATTCTATTCTATTCTATTCTATTCTATTCATATAAAATAAAACCTAAATAAAACATGTTGGGTTGAAAAAAAAAGAAAGTTTTCAGGCCCCCCAATCCATGCACATTTTACTTGTGAGGAAGCCCCATTGAACTTGGTTGGGATTTACTTCCAAGTAACAGTGGCAATTTTAATCTGAAATCTTAGGCGCAGTATTGCACCCAGAGCTCAGAAACTGCTCACATTTATGAAATTCCCTGTCGCAAAACACGCCTAGAACAATGGGAGTTTTGAACACTGCCTACCTCAGAGTTGTTGTGAGGAGACGGAGAACTATGTTCACTATCTTGAGCTACTTGGAAGAAAAGGTGGGATATAAGTGCAATAAATAACCAAATAGATTTCTGTATTGTTTGCAAATGGATATTTTTTTCTGGAAGCAAACAACACAAAAATAATATATGAAGAAGTGTGCATGCACACGAAAGCTCATACCAAGAACAAACTTAGTTGGTCTCTAAGGTGCTACTGGAAGGAATTTGTTTATTTTTTATTTTGTTTTGACTACGGCAGACCAACATGGCTACCTACCTGTAACTGAAACACAGAAATAAATGAGTGATTTATTTGCTTGCACAGTATTCCAGTGGAGTTCAGGAAGTGGTTTTCACGTCACGTGTAAGCTTCAAATCTACCGGTAACTTGGAAAATTAACAGGGAAACACCTGGAAAATGGAGGAAACTACCATGTGAATTCAGCTTGTAACTCCCACAGACCCCAGCCAGCATGCAGGTTGAGGAAGGCTGGTCTAGCCATTACACCACACTGCTTATTTTACTTGCACCCAGTGCAAGGAGTTATACGCTGGCTGTTTGGGAGCTCAGGCTGGAATGCAGTTTTGGGAAGAGGAAACAACTTCTCTGTGTTTGAAGCCACTGCTGGTTATTCCACCAGTCTTTGGCCCTCCTCACTCAGTGACTTTCTTTGTAAATTGCCAAACTGGGATTGGCAAGGGTTCAAATCCCCACTTACGGTAGCTATGATGCTTAATGGGTGACTTCAGGCCGACCTCACAGGGTTGCTGGGTGGATAAAAGCAGGGTTTGAGAAGCACGCATGCTGCCCTAAAAGGGCATGTCATTTTAAGGGAATGAAATGCAATTTTTGCTAATTTCTTAAGTGATTAGTCTTAACAATATATTTTTGGGTGTGAGGAATTCAAATCTGCTATTATTTTTGTGATTGGACAACATTTAACTTGGCAAGTCTACGTCTGATGAAGAAACACATAAACTGCTTTCGGAAAACCAAATAATTTTTATTTTACCACCTGAAAATTTCATTTCATTTCACTTTTAATTAGTATACTGCCTTTCTATATTATTATACACAAGGCAGTTTACAAGCTGAAGAAATAACAAAGATTGCACACCTTATAACAATCTGATCCAATACAAAAAGCCGTAATAACATAACTTTAAAATAAACAACGTATCAAAAAAGTAATATTCAATAATCCATTAGAATATAATAGTACACAATAAAATTTAATACCAGCAAATAATAATTAAACATCTGAAGAAGTGTGCATGCACATGAAAGCTCATACCAATAACAAACTTAGTTGGTCTCTAAGGTGCTACTGGAAGGAATAATTAAACAGAAATTCACTCTTAACAATAAATAATTACTAAACAGTAATCAATAAAAATAACAACAATTCACAATGCTTAAAATTATTTTGTAATTTGAAAGTTGAAAAATTCAACACGCCTGCCAAAGGTGCAAATCCCTGTATTTGTGTAACAAACAAAACATTGGTGTCCTGAAATGGCTAGGCTGAGACTACCTTGAGAAAGTTGCCCCAAATGCTCGATGAAGATTCGAACCCGGAACTTCTTGGCCTCGCCTCTGTGCTCTCTGCGTAATGCTTCACACTGGCCTTGATAATGCTCCAGAGCACTGCAGACCCTCCCCCCCAAAAGGGGGTGTAGCTGAGGGAAGGGCTGTGGCTGAGCACCTGCTTTGCATGCTCAAGGTCCTGGGTTCAGCTTCCCACATCTCCAGTCCAGGTGGGGTTAGGAAACAGCTCTGCCTGAAACCCCAGAGAGCCACTGCCAGTCAAGGCAGGGTGGAATGGTATAAGGCTTCGGACATTAAACCACCTTGTATTAAGGGACACAAGGACTAGAATGGTGCTTAATTTTTTTAAGGAGCAGACTAAAACCTAATGTCTGAGCACCTGCTCTGTTTGCTGAAGGTCCCAAGCTCAATTCCCACGCCACCCTAGCACCCCCCCCCCACACACACACCTGGTAGGGCTGGGAAAGCTGCCACCCTGGAGAGCTGTTAACTGATCGGTGTTGACCCTCCTAAGCTCAATGGATCAGGGGCTGACTTGCTTATGAGGCAACCTCCATTGGTTCTTAATATTATATTAAAAAGCAGACCATTTTGTTAGCATCGCTCATGAGCTAGGAAATGTCCCTACCGGTAGGCGCTGAGCATTGAAACAAAATGCGGTCATCTTGCCATTTCTCTGTCTCTCGCTCTCCTGGCAGCTGCTGTGGAAAGAAGGTGGACGCTCCCTTCCTTGGCCTTTTTTCCACTTTCGCTGCTTAAGTATTTCCAGGCTGGTGAAAAACTGAGCTAGATGATAAGAGAACTAACCAGATTTCCAGCTCCTGCTGAGATAACCACTTTGGCTTCTAGTCCGCTCTGCTTTGAAAGTTTGGGGCGGAGGTGGAGGTGGCGCTACCTCTCTCTGAGGTGTCAATTTGTTGACATGTTTCTGTTATTCCTCCTGTTTCTTGGCTCAGTGTACAAAGCAAGCAGCCAGAAAATCAGAGGATGTGAATTTCTTTTTTTTTAAAGGAGGAAAAGCAAGAGCCAGCCAGCTGCTCCTCCCCCCCCCACTCAAAAAAACAAAACAAAAACCCAACTGCAAGCATCACAGACTTGGATAAAAGCGACACAGCTTTTATTAGAATTTTACAAGTCAGTTCAGTGTCTTGTGATGCTCAGTGTAAGACCTTCAAAACCTTGCTGGTTGATGCTGGAATCTTCAGAGTGACCCTGCAAAGGGGGCCTGTGCTTGTTATATCTATTTGGCAGAAGGATTGATGCTTATCTAAGGCCTTCAGGGTCCATGCATGACTGAGGGAAGGCTATCATTGCCCCCCTGCATGCTTCCTAGTCCCCCCTCCCCAAAAAAATTCCATAATGTCCCGTTCATGTTCAATCCTAAGGAACTCCCCTTGTAGCTTGTTGGGGAGGAAGAAGGAGAGAAGTTCTCGTGTTTTGCAAATGTTAAAATGAGGAAAATGTTATGAACTATCTATATAGAGATATATAGATAGTTTCTGCATTGATTCCTGCATTGCAGGGTGTTGGACTAGATGACCCTTGGAGATCCCTCCCAACTCTACAATTCTATGAGGTCTTACTTTATTTACAGCAGGCTTTGCCAACCTGGAACAGGAGCTTCTGCCTATAAAAATGTGGTAGCTCGGTGTCAAACGGGCACAAGGGTTATCTACATGGGGATTTTTTTGTATGTAAAAAGCAAACTGTGTGTGTTTGTTTTGTTTGTGTGTGTGGTTACTGTCAGGTTCAGCGACTTGCCTTTTCTTTGGTAGGCTGTTCTGAAGGATTACAGTATTTATTTGGCGTGCAAAATTTAACTGACCTGGCCAGCTTGGCAAGGAAGCTCTTTTATTGTTTGCAGATTATTATTGCACAGGCTGCTCCACAGCCCTCCTCCTCCTCCTCCTCCTCCTCCTCCTCCTCCTCCTCCTCCTCCTCCTCCTCCTCCTCCCAGCATTCCTTGAAGCAAACAGCACAAGATTCATGTGTATGTTGCAGCCTTCACAGGTGCTCACTTGAGGCTCATAGGCAACGACTTGCCTAAAATCAGCTTGTGGATGTTGGCAATGATAGTAATGCTGTTCAGAGAATTGCAGAGAATTTGCATGCATTATATCCGTAGGCTTAGCTGGACCCAGGCCAATAACCTCATTGTATTGTCAGCCTTAGTCCTGAGTCATATGAAGTCATAGTAGAGAGTGTCTCTGAGCCTCTGCAGAGTGTACATTGTGTGTCTCAGAGCTGTGGCAAGTGTCAGCTGCATGCATGCATGGCAGACTAGCAGTAAGTGTTTCCCTGGGTCACGACTTGCTGGCATTGCAGGGGGTTGGACTAATCTAAATCAATGTTTCCTATAATCCCTGGGTCCTGACCACTAGTCCTGCTAGCTAGGAATGATGGGAGTTGTAGTCCAACAGCAACTGGGGACCCAAGTTTGAGAAACACTGGACTAAGTACCGGTAATCCTCTGGGTCAATTCTGTGGTTTTGTGATTATATAAACGTGCAAACTCCATTCAGAAACTAAATTTATTGAGCTCAGTACTTTTCATATTCCAGAAATAAGCAGCTGAGGGATTGTGTGTGTGTGTGTGTTTGTGTGTGTGACCCAGGCTATGGGTGGAGTTGTGTACACTCTGCTTTAAAAATAGTTTAATAATCTGCAGCCTGGTAATCCATCTTCCAAGACAGGTGAACAAAAGAAGAGCCTGTTGGACCAGGCCACTGGTCCATCTAGTTCAGCATCCTGTTTCCACACTGGCCAAGCAGATGTCCATTATGGGAAACCCTCCCCATCTGTGGCTTCTAGCAACTGCTATTCAGAAGCATTGCTGCCTCTGGCTGTGGAGGCAGAGCAGAGCCATCCATCGCCTTCCCCAACCCCCATGAATTGTCTCAGTCCCCTTTTATAACAATCCAAGTTGGTAGCCACCACTGCCTCCTGCAGGAGGGAGTTCCGCAGTTGGACTATGCACTGCATGAAGAAGGACTTTCTTTTATCTGTCCTGAACCTTCCAGCGTTCAGCTTCATCGGATGCCTGTGAGTTCTAGCATCACGAAAGAGACAGGGAAACTTTTCTCTGTGCGCTTTCCCCATGCTATGCATTGTTTTATAAACTCCAGTCATGTCTCCTCTTATCACCTTTCCTCTAAAGTAAAAGGTCCTAACCACTGCAACCTTTCCTCATACTGTATGGGAATCGCTCCATCTCCTCGATCATTTTTGGCTGCCCTTTTCTGAAACCTTTCCAGCTCTACCGTATCCTTTCTGACCCCATGACGTGCATAAGTGAGGCAGATTCGTGTGTTCCTTGTTGTAAGCTGCTTGTTCTGTGGCATCTGAGATTCCACCAGGCTCTGCCCACATATCTAAGCATCATCTCCTGTTTGTGGTTTCCAACATTAGAGCATTGGTTGTTGAGTTGCCCACTTTCCAGTCCTTGCTCTGTTCTGAAGCTCAGCAGGGGACACCAGGCCATTCAGTCACTCTTAGCCTAGCCCTAACCTATCTTGCAGAGTAGTTGCACAAATAATTTTGAGGGTGCTGCTCCTGAGGGGGACCATGCATGCTGCCCCTGGCCTCCTCTGGGGAAACGGAACAGGTTAAAAACCGTTTTTCATGGAAATATACCTTTGCAACAACAATGGCTGCAGATTTGGTGACTTCAGAGTGATATTCTCAGGAGCAGAAGTGCTGCTCCCCCCCCCCATAAAAACCCCAATCCTTGCATTGCACAAATGTAAAGTTTTGCTGTGTTTTATTTCCCCCAGTCATGTTTTTGTTTTTTAAATGAAGAAGTTCGTGGAGTACATTTTTAGTGGCCTTGCCAGAACTTAGGCCCCAGTGTGAGGTTTTGAGCCAAGCTGCAGCTTGTGGGTGGTGCGGGGGGGGGGGGGAGAGAATACAGATGCCCTCTGCTGAGGTTATGAAGGGGGAAAGAGCTGGACCCAGAGACATGGGCTGCTGCCAAGAGATTTACGGCAAACAACGGGGTGGGTAGGGGTGGGGAGCAGGCGCCAAGGTAATAAAGCAAATGACTTCAGCAGTAGCCTTTAAAAAGACGATTGCCTCATCGCCAAAGTGAGGATGGCGAGATGCACCTGCCAATAAACTCTCTTGGTGGGGCTACGTCACTTGAGCTTTGGGGTTGTCTGGGTGCTGCCGGCAAAAGGCTGGAGTCTTGTGGCTGAAGTGGCACCCACCCACCCATATTTGGAGGGGGGAGCTCTTTTACAGGCTTCACCGTAACTCCACCCCCCATTGGTTCAGGGTGCCCCTGCAGGAATCATGCTGTCTTTCTGTTGCTCTAACCAGGGCTGTGTGTGAAGAGCCAGTGGGTGCTGAGTGTCAGACTAGGGCTTGGGGACCAGGGTTCGAGCCCCGCACTGGGTGACCTTGGGGGCCAGTCACTGCCTCTCAGCCTAACCCGCCTTGCAGGGTTGTTGTGGGAGAAGGAGAAGCATGTACACTACCTTGAGCTCCTTGGAGAAAAAGTTGGTGCATCAATGCAATCAATCAATCCTGTAGTCAACCAGCCAGAGGCTTCGTACTACAACTCCCCTGGACCTGGTCTCTGTGGCAGGGCCGTGGCTAGGGAGTGGAGCCCCCAGTCTTTTACTCCATGCTCTAGATATCTTGCCCTTCTCCTTCTCCTCACCCCTTTTAAAAAGTGAGGGCCCCCCCCCCCACACGGTCCTCATTCACCAAGAGGCCAAATTCTGTACATTTATGTGAATTTCTGTCATGGGCCCAGTCCACAAGTCCTCTTTAAGTGCCTAGCAACATTCCTGTAGCAGCCTCTTGGCAGGGGTATTGGCGGTTTTGCCTAAAACTCAGGGAAGGCTGAAGCAGACCTTTGGCCTGGTCTGGCCTGGCTCTTCTTACATTCTTTAAAATTAGGAAGGATTTAATGTAGGGCTTCCCTGGCTCTTGTTCCTGAGGCTGCAGCTGGTGCAGAATGCTGCAGCGCGGTTGCTGGCAGGAGCGAGGCCTCGTCAGCATCTGACACCTGTGCTCAGAGATCTGCACTGGTTTCTGACCTGCTTCCAGGCCAGGTTCAAGGGGTGTTGCTGTGAGCGTATAAAGTCCTGAACAACTTGGGACCAGTTTATGTCCTACAAGTTCGCCTTGCCCCACGTGTGCCCCCTCAAGCACTTCAGTCGGCAGAAGAAATCCACCCTTGAGAATAGTATCAGAGTTGGAAGGATCATTTAGTCCCCCCCCTTAATGCATTTGTCCTGTAAAGCGGTCAAACCTGTGACCTTAGCGTTATCAGCATCATGTGCAGCATCACCCCCTCTTGAAACCTGACACTTTCGCTGTACTCTTCTCAGCACCTAGCATTTTTGTTCAGACGAGCCAACTTAGATATTTAGAAAGCTGCTGTGAGCTTTAATTTGTTTCTCGTCTATTGATTGATTGATTGATTGAATTTATTTGTATACCGCCCTATACCCGGAGGTCTCAGGGCGGTTCACATACATTTTGAAATAATGGCAACCCTAGTAGTGTCCTCACTAATGGAATTGGGAAACAAACTCTGTGAAAGGATGAAACTGTGGTTAATTCTTCTTAATAATACTTCCTGCTTGTTTGCTGTATCTTTTTCATAAACCGCTTTGAGGTGATGGTGGTTTTTGTATGAAACAAAGCAGATGAATGAAATGATACAAGGATGGGCGAGTCCCAGGTGCTGGTTGGGAGCCTTGGCAGAAGGCCAGGGGGACGGACACCTGGAAGGTTTTGTGGGGCCCTGGCAAATGTCAGCAGAGAACACGGGTGATGGCATCAGAAAGGTGCCCCTTACAGGGCTCCGGCCCATGGCAAGCAGCCTGGCACCGCTGGTGAGCGCCCAGTCAGCGTGGCCGAGATTGGGGATTAATTTGTCACGGAGTCCTTTCCACGCTTTTCCTGACAGAGCTCATAAATCCTCATCTACTCTGCTCCTGAGCTCCGGCAAGCAAGGCAGATTGGAGGAGGCAGTTGGCGGGCTGCGCAACTCGCTCCCATTACTGCTTCTGTTACCCGTGTCTGCCTTTTCTCCCCTCCCTCCTGGCACATCCAGCATTTCAGGGGGACGGAGGACAGTATGCCTTCTAAGCCAGGGCAGGATCAGCAGTGTGGAAGAGAGAGAGAGAGAGAGTAAACACTAAACCTGTTGGACTCAGCAGTGGTACCTCCTCAAAAGAACTCAACACTTCAGTATGGCAACTTTGGAACTCCCTGCCTATTGGTATTGGGCAGGTGCCTCCACTGTGCTCTCTTTGGCAACTGCTATAAACATTTTTATTCAGGCAAGTCTACTCAGTTGTTTAGGGCGCTGCTGCCAGTTTAATCAGTCTTTGGTCTGATAATCTGATTGTTCTATATGGTTTCCGTAAACTGCTTTGAGGTTTGTTTGTTGCTTTACAATCAAGCAGTGTATAAACGTTGTGAAATAAACAAGAGGTATGTCAAGACCTTGCTCTGTTCCGTTTAAGGATCTGTTTAAGGATCCGGTAGGCAGAGTCCTACCTGAGACCCTTGAGAGCTGCTGCCAGTCAGAACGAGAGGCAGTCTTGAACTAGGCAGGCCAGCGCTTTGACTCGGAATAAGGTGTGGTGTGCTGCATAAAGGCCATACATTTAAGGCAGGTTCTCCCCCAACCCCCGAGTCCTGACAGTTGTAGTTTGCTAAGGGTGCTGAGAACCTTCCCTTATTCCCCTCCCAGAATTGTAGGGTGGATGTTCTGCTAACAACTCCATGTAAAATTTAATTTTATGTAATAAAATTAAAGCAGATGGGAGCACAAAATAGCCATCCTAGGTCATTTGGACTGTTAATAATATGGTCCTGGTACATTTTTTAAAATCCCCATTCTGTAACTAAGGCACACCCGATGCTAATTTACAGAGAGAGGCTTAGTAAGGGCAGCCGCCCAGACAGACTTTTACTGAGATGGCTCCAGCTCAGTCCTGAGCCTATAGCCTGCCACCCTTTGTGGGTCCAGCATTCGTGGGGCAGCAAGATGAAGAAGGTGCAAATATTTAAATAATCAGCAGCCAGCAAAATATACATATCTATATCTGTATCTATATCTGTATCTATATCTGTATATCGTGCATTTCCAGCCCAAGGTAAAAGCAGTCTATCTGAGCAGCAAGATCTTTAAATTTCAGCAATAGTCCTTTCCTGCCCATGATTCTTCATTCCTCTGCTGCAAAGCAGACTTGTTATCTCCAGCGACAAAGTCCACATTTGAAGGGCCGAGGGCAGCTGAGATAAACGCTTGTTTAAAAAAGCCCCTTTTCCAAAGGATGCTGAGAATGCACAGACTTTGGACTCTGACTTAAGAGGATCGGGCCGAGGCATTTTGCTGCAGATCCCATGGGTCACCCTCCCACTTCTTAGCGCAGGGCCCAATCCTCCCACAACCCTGTTCTCTACGACCCTGTTCGATCCCAGGTGGCTGTGGGAAGTTCCCACAGAAGTGGTAGAAGCCCCTTCCCTACAGGGCTGCCCCCTCTTGTTTCTGACAGAATTCCTGTGCCTTTAACAGATCAAGTGATGCCACACAGAAATTCATCAGGGAAGTCCCTCTCCCTCCCCCACTCCGCCAGCTTGGCACAGGAAGCTCACCGGGTGTGACCTTGGAGTCAGTCACATTGCCTCTCTCAGTGCACCTTACCTCGCAGGGTTGTTGTGGGGGTTAAATGAGGAGGGGGAGAATCATGTATATATGCCGCCTCAACCTCCTTGGATAAAAAAGGTGGGATATAAATGAAATGAAATGAATGAATGAATGAATGAATGAATGGCACCACTTAGAACAGGGGTCAGCGAACTTTTTCAGCAGGGGGCCAGTCCACTGTCCCTCAGACCTTGTGGGGGGCTGGACCATATTTTTTTGGGGGAAATGAACGAATTCCTGTGCCCCACAAATAACCCAGAGATGCATTTTAAATAAAAGGACATATTCTACTCATGTAAAAATACGCTGATTCCCAGACTGTCCGCGGGCCGGATTTAGAAGGCGATTGGGCCAGATCCAGCCCCCAGGCCTTAGTTTGCCTACCCATGACTTAGAACTTAGGAACAGGGGCACCATTCAGCCTCCCAACTCTTCTATGCTGGACCCCAGATTGCCCGCCTCTCCCAGTTTTCCTTTTTAAAAAACTTATTTTAAAAAGCACAAAACTTTGTTCATGGGGCACCTGGATGTACTGCAGAGTCCCACGCCATCTTGATTTTGCTACCCCCTGCAGATCTGCGCCCAGAGTGCTTTTGAGTTCTTAGCAATGCTCCTTCATGCATATTCAGGGAGATCTGTCCATCCAGTGTTTGTTTTGGTCAGCAACGGCATCCCTCCAGGGTTCCCAGGTAGAGCGGTGTCCTTCTCACCATCTCCTGCCTGATCCTTAATAAAGAAAAGAACAAGGGGGAGCTGCCAGGCTTGAATCTGTCCCCTTCTGCACTCTTTACCATGCTGGAGGTGGGGGCACTTCTGCCTGTCCCTTTAAAAGCCCCTGCCTGCTGCAGAAGGAGTTAATAATATTGGCTTTGTCTGCGAACTGGCTGAGGATTGTTCCCTGTAGACTGCGTGCTGGAACAGTTTCCTGAGGCCGCAGGGAGCTGGGCTGGGGGCCAAGAGGCAGCATGCTGAGCCCGGCTGCTCACACCATACAAGGAGGTCTGATGAGGAGAGGAGGCTTACTTCCTGCTTGGTGGGTTGGTGGGTGAGGGCTGGAGGAGATACCAGCCTTTCTTCCCGCCTCCACTGTCTGCTCCTCACCTGCAAAAACAGAAAACAGAAAATTCTGGAAGAGACTGGGAAGCAAAACTCACCATGGTAAGTAAGATCTTGTAAGCTTTGCTGTCCGGAGTTTGTGTTGCTCAGAAAACAAACCAGTTCCAGGGGTGGCTTCATGTACATAGTACATGCTTTCACCATCGCCTCCTTCCGCCTGCAGGCTGAAAGAAAATTCCTCTCGTTCTTCTGGAGCTCTGCAATCTGGCACTCCAGTTTACACCCCTCCTTCCAACAATGATTTTAGAAGAAGAAAAGATCCCCAAACAACCAACCTGTGTCTCAAACAGGATGCTCTTTTTATAGCCGGCCTGGTTGTGTTTCACGCAAAGGGTGGTTCCCTCGCTTTCCTCCTGGGGACTCAAATCTGTGCAATTTATGGAGGGGAGGGGAAATGTTGCATTTTGCCACTTTCTTTCTTTTTTCTTTTTGCAAGCGCAGGCACAGTGTTTCCCGTTTCCTCACCCACAGTGTATTTTGGTGCCTGGGGCTGCATTTACCCAGACTGGTATGTGCCACCAGAGATGCCTCAGGTGACTGTGGGAAGTTCCCACAGACGGAACAAAAGCCCTGAAGGGCAAAAGAGACAGCAGCCTCATTGACAATTTCATTTCCCAGAAGGTGGAAGAAGCAACACAGGGATCATCTGTCTTGGACCCGATCCTCACCAATAGGGAGAAACTGATTGGCGAAGTGGAAGTACTGGGAAACTTGGGAGGAAGTGATCATATCCTCCTGGGTTCCAGGATACAGAGGCAAGGGAAAGCTGAGTGTAGTCAGACAAGCATTCTGGACTTTAAGAAGGCCAATTTGGAAAAGCTGAAGGAGCTACTGGGTGAGATCCCATGGTCAGAAATACTCAAAGAGAAGGGAGACCAAGATGGATAGGAGTTTCTAAAAGGAGAAATATTGATATAATTTAGTTGGTTAGAGCATGGTGCTGATAACACCACAGTATTCCAGGTGTGGTCTGACCAGTGGGACTATGACTTCCCTTGATCTGAACACTCTTCTTCTTCTTTGGCGATCCCTCGTAGCCAAGTCAGATTGTCTTCCATGAACATGGTCTTAACAGTGAGTCTGTAAGTGACTGTGGAGGCCAATTCTGGATCCACACGTCCTTCCACAGTGGGGACATAGGTTTCTGGAGCAGGAGTTGATCATGGTGAGGGTTTGCCAAGTGTGCCTTCCTCTTAGCACATTTCTCCCTTTCATCCTGAGTTCAAGTGTCCTCAAAGCCCATGACACCTTTGGTAAAGGCTGTTCTCCAATTGGAGCGCTCACAGGCCAGTGTTTCCCAGTTGTCAGTGTTTATACTACATTTTAAAAGATTTGCCTTGAGAGAGTCTTTAAACCTCTTTTGTTGACCACCAGCATTACACTTTCCATTTTTAAGTTTGGAATAGAGTAGTTGCTTTGGAAGACCATAATCAGACTTTGAAACAATGTGACCAGTCCAACGAAGTTGATATTGAAGAATCATTGCTTTGACACTGGTGATCTTTGCTGCTTCCATTACACTGACATTGTGGTCTACTGAGACCCCTAGATGCTTTTCACATATATACTACTGGCAACCCAGCAGTATAATATATGTTACTGGATTGCTAATATTATAATCTTCAAATATCTGAAGGGCTGTCACATGGAAGATGGAGCAAGCTGCTGCTCTACAATGGATCCAATGGATCCATTTGGACCAATGGATCCAAATGACAAGAAATGAGACTGACTAAACATTAGGAATAACTTTCTGAGGGTAAGAGCTGTTTGACAGTGAAGTTGTCTCCCTTGGGAGGTGGTAGACTCTCCTTCCTCGGAGGTTGTTAAGCAGGGGTTGGCTGGCCACTTGCCAGGGATGCTATAGTTGTGCTTCCTGCCTTGCAGGGGGTTGGACTAGATGACCCTTGCAGGTTCCCTTCCAACTCTGTGGTTCTACGATTCTATTCAGAGCATGGAACTCAGGAGCTGGAATTATTCTGGATTTAGTGGCCATGTGTGACCTTCCACATATCCCTGAAGGAATCTGACCTTGAGCATTCAGGGGGTCCAGAGAGAACAGTTGAGGGGGAAGGTTTAGATTCAGAATATCACCCCTCTCATGATTTGGCCCATTTGAGTTACCCTTTCATACTGGTGTCCTTGAGGTGTTTCCTACCCACAAGAAAAGTCACTTAACAAGGAATCCTCATGTTTGCCTTAGCTGAGTCCTAGGTGTGTTTACTCAAGGAATTATATTGAGTTCATGAGACTGACACACCCTGGTGAGTGTGGCGAAAATGCCGTTCTGATGCACTTTTTGCTGTTGGGGTGTGGGAAGACTGGAGTTCTCATAATCAGGTCTGAATAACCCTTATTTGCACTTGTTTCATTTGCACTGAATAACCCTTATTTGCAAACCCTTGTTTGCAGGTAGGCTTCAAACCTTTCTCTCCCTCTGCCCCCGCCCTCACAATAATCATTATTTGCATTAATTATGTGATGGCTGTGTTCTGCCGCCACAGTTGGAGTCAGTGGTGCTTCTGAATCCGTTTCCAGAAGCCGCAGGAGTGGGGTGAGCATTGCTCTTGTGCTCAGGACCTGCTTGCGGGTATCCCATAGTGGGCATCTGGCTGGCCACTTTGAGAACAGGATGAGATCTTTATACACAAAGCAGCATCCATCTCATTGGCCAGGACTTCCCAGCGCTTCACCTGACCAGATAAGGGCATAGGTGGCAGATACCGAAATCTTACAGATAGTTCCTCTTTCTGGGCTCTTTGTGTGTGCTCAGAGCTATTGTCATTTTTGCTGTTGCTTCCTGCGTTCAGGGCCAAGACAGGGATAAGATTACCCCCTTCTCCCCAGTATCTCATGTGAAGCACCACCCTTGGGTGTTGTTTTTTCGGGGGGGGGGGGTGTTCTACTTGCTTCTGCCACAAGTACACCAAATTCCCTTTTCAACAGTCCTCATTGCTCTGAAAATGTCAAACACTTAAGTCGATTGCTTGACTTTTTTCTCTCTCTTGCCCTCCCTCCCTCCCACCTCTCTTCTTCTTCTTTTTTTAAAAATCCATGGCTAAGGCTGTTTGCATTAATTATTTCCAGCCTCCCAGATATATTCCTTTTTGCAGTCTGAGGAAATAATTGGGGCAGATGTTGGCTGAGAGCTGCCTTTCCCATGCTTGGGAAGGAAAGGAGGAGGGAGAGAGAGAAAAGGAAAGCTTGCGTTGGAATTAGATATTTGCAAACAACTGTCATATCTAGGTCACTTGGATATGGTGCGGCAGAGAGGAGGGGCGGGGGAACGAATAAAATCCTTGGAAGAGAGACATTATGGATTTTTTTTTCAAATTTTCTGCAGATCTACAGCCATTTGGGGCTGTCAAGTTGGAGGGTGAAGGGGGTGGTGTTGTGAGGCAGCTGTGCCCCCCCAACCCACCAGCACACTTGTCTCCTTGCCTGTCTCACCACTGGTTCCATTGTCAATAATGAATCAGCCTCCAAGGAAGATTAAAATGAAAGGGAGCTGCACTCTCTGTTTTAGGGGTTTTGTGTTTTCTGAGTGCCCTGGGACACAGCAGGAGGTAGGTATCCATTTGGCTTTAGAGGAGAATTTATTATTATTATTATTATTATTATTATTATTATTATTATTATTATTATTATTAATGTATTAATCCCCTACCACCAGGAGAGTCACTTGCACCAATGTTAATACATTGAGCATACAGACGGCTCAACAGCAGCAGCATAGAATATTAGAATTGTAGAGTTGGAAGGGATACCAAGGGTCATCTATTCCAACTCCCTGTAAATGCAGGAATCTTTTTGCTCATTGTGGGGCTCAAACCCACAACCTTGAGATTAAGAGTCTCATGCTCTACCGACTGAGCTATTCCAGGGATGCTCATACCAATAACAAACTTAGTTGGTCTCTAAGGTGCTACTGGTGGGATGCGGGTAGCGCTGTGGGTTAAACCACAGAGCCTAGGGCTTTGCCAATCGGAAGGTCGGCAGTTCGAATCCCCGTGATGGGGTGAGCTCTCGTTGCTCGGTCCCTGCTCCTGCCAACCTAGCAGTTCAAAAGCACATCAAAGTGCAAGTAGATAAATAGGTGGGAAGGTAAACTGGTGGGAAGGTAAACTGCGTTTCCGTGCGCTGCTCTGGTTCACCAGAAGCGGCTTAGTCATGCTGGCCACATACCCGGAAGCGGTACGCCGGCTCCTTTGGCCAGTAAAGCAAGATGAGCGCCGCAACCCCAGAGTCGTCCGCAACTGGACCTAATGGTCAGGCGTTCCTTTACCTTTTTAAGGTGCTACTGGAAGGATTTTTTTTTTATTTTGTTTCGACTACGGCAGACCAACACAGCTACCTACCTGTAACTATCTCAAACAGGAACACCATTCCACAGGACAGGGGCAGCCACACTAAAAGCCCTGCTCCGAGTTACTGCGGAGTCGGCTCCTGAGGTCTTTGGAGCTAGCAGGAGTGACTTTCCCACAGACCACAGCGATTCACTGGGTGCATAAATGGATAAGGCTCTCTCTCAAGCAACCTGAGTTGTTTAGGGCCTTGTATGTTAGTCACAACACCGTGAAATTGGCCCAGTAGCAAATTGGCAGCCATTGCAAGTCCTGTAAGCAAGGGGTTTTGCCCCTTACCAGCTTTTGCCCCTGGCCCTGCCCACAGCTGCCATGTGGCCCTCAAGAGATTGATGGAATGTGACCCTCTGACTGCTCTGCAAACCCCTTGGGATGTTCCTGGAGTCACAGCCCCTCTGCATGCTTCTGCAGTGGAGCTTCTCACTCCATGAATAGCAGGCCCCTCCCTGCAGCTTTCCTATCTGGCCCACCAGCCCCTCTTTGGTGCCTTAATTAGCCACTGAACAGGGCTGCCTTCAGGGGTTGGACTAGATGACCCTCAGGAGTCCCTTCCAACTCTACAATTCTATGGTTCAGCTGCACAGTATTAATACACTGTTGAATGCTGGAGCCTCTAAACATTTGGGAATTCCAAGGAAATAATCAGGTTAGGGCTGGCACACGTTCCCCTCACTCCCCCCCCCTTTCCCCATCTCTTGCTCTCCCATTTTTGCAACAGGTTAGGAGTGTGGGGGACCAGGCCTGTTTCTGCAAAATGATTCATTAATGATGAATTAAATTCTCGTTTACAAAACCGTAATCCTGCTTGATCATTTTTGTTCAGCCCTCACCTTTTCGCTCTTAAAATTCAGTGCACTTAAACTGTTCTGCAAGGTTTTATGAATGTTTAAAAATTGCTTTGTTGGTCCCCGAAGTAATTTGACAAGTCTGTCAGCTATTGATTAAAAAAAGAAACTACCTGGAATTATTCAAGGATTGGGATGACTTGGGGAATTAGATAGAAAGTGTAAGAGAGCAGGGAGGGGCGTTATTCCAAATGTGAAAGGAAGTAAGATGTTGGAGAGTAAATATGTTCTCGAAATACTTTCTGAAAAATCCATTATGGCTGTGAAATTAACTTGAAATGAGATACTCGTCAAGGGTCTTCTTGGGGGTGAGGTGGCCGGGCAGGTTCTGTTCATGTACTGTCCTTGGAAAGGACAGCTAAAACTGTGGCATTTGCTCCCCCAGGAGGCAGTGATGGCTACCAACTTGGATGGCTTTAGGATTGGACAAATTCATGGAGGAGGAGGAGACTATCAATATTAAACGAGCTACAGCTCTGCTCTGCTTCCACAGTCAGAGGCAGCAATGCTCCTGAATACCAGCTGCCGGAAGCCTCAGGAGGAGTTGTGCTCTTGTGCTCGGATCCTGCCTCCTGGCTTCCCATTGGGGCACCTGGTTGGCCACTGTGAGAACAGGATGCTTGGCTAGATGGACCATGGGCCTCATCCAGCAGGCTCTTCTTAGTTTCTTATGACCTGTTCTGAAGAGGCAGCTGCCACCCTTCTGGGCCAAAGTCCTATAAGACAGCTAAGTGACAGGAAAAGGAATGATGGTGATAAAATAATGCGATGCAGTAATAGCACAGGTGGAGTTTTTCTCCCTCAGTGAGGTGGGGAGAATTGACCTGTGAAAGGAGCTGCAGGGAATTCAGGAGCAGACCAAAGGGTTTCTGCCACAATATATGCATTAGTCACTATTTAAGCTTAGATGGCTGTGAAAGGCAGATGAGGCAATATTCATGGAGGATCCATCTCATCAATTGGCTTCTAGCCATCAAGGCCCAGCTAGTCCAGCATTCTCTTCTCACAGTGGCCAACCAGATGCCTGTGGGAAACCTGCAAGCAGGATTTGAGCACAAGAGCAGCACTCTGTCCTCGCGTGGTTTTCAGGAGCTGGTGTCCAGGAGCATTGCTGCCTCCAGCTTCTTGGTTTAACACTTGAATTCTGGTTGCTGGGAAGCGGCCTACAGCAAGGCAGGGCACTCACTTTTGTGCTCTGGTTGTGGGCTTCTGGGCCTGGCATTCGGAGGGTGAGGGAAGCTCTGGCCATCCAGATGTCTTTGGACTGCACCTTCCATTGTCCTTAGCCATTGGCCATGCTGGCTGCTCAGCTGGAGGAAGAAGAAGAAGAGAAAGAGTTTGGATTTGATACCCCGCTTTATCACTACCCTAGGGAGTCTCCAAGCAGCTCACATTCTCCTTTCCCTTCCTCCCCCCCAACAAACACTGTGAGGTGAGTGGGGCTGAGAGACTCCAGAGAAGTGGGACTAGCCCAAGGTCACCCAGCAGCTGCATGTGGAGGAGCGGAGACGCAAACTTGGTTCCCCAGATTACGAGTCTACCGCTCTTAACCACTACACCACACTTGCCCCAGTTTCCCTGCCTTTTCGGTCTAACCCATCACAGCTCTTTTGCACTTAAGGAGATGATGAGCATCTGGAGCAATTAGCAGATGCAGCCCAGTGCCTATCGACTCAAATCAACTCAGACTTAATTCAGACATCGCAAAATCCGATCTCCAAGATCAGGAACATTTCATAGGCCTTTGCATGCTCCTTCTCTTGCCTCCCTCCCCTCTCTTGCAGGTTCTACCCTTCCTTTCCAGACTTGCAGCAACCACAAGTTTGCTCAGACATCCAAATGGAACTGCAGGCATGAGCTGGAAGTTGCTTGCAAGCCATAGTTTACAAACCAAAGATCTGGCTTGGTTGCAACTTCTGGCTGGCAGGTTTGTTTGATTCTGACGAACTTTGGTTATTTGCTTATTCTCCTGACCTGAACTCTTGGTGTTGGATGCTGGAGTTACCAGCAGCATCTAGGCACTGTCTAAAACCACATGTAGGCAGCTTGCCTTTCAGCAAAGTTGCTGCATCATGTTCTCTCAGTTTGTAGTCCTGGCCTCATACTGGCCTCCTTTGCAGGGACGTTGTGAAGACAGTAGCGATAATTCCAGGGCCTACCCTTAGCGGGCTGTGTCACAGAACCGCTTGTGTGATGTGGTTGGATATTTGCAAGTTACTTCGGCCTCCTAGAAGCCTTTATCTGTTCAACTGCAATGAGTCGTGTCCCTGTGTGATTCTCTGTTCTTCCAGCTGTGCCCTCTTCTCCTTTGGGATTCAGCTGTGCCTCTCTTGCATCCAAGTGACAGGTTGAATGCACAGATGCTTCTTAACTACCCGTCCTGAGATGAGGCTACGCTTTGCACCTCTTCACAAGTTGTTGTTCTTGGTTTGCTTCCATCCAGCTGGGTGAACTTTTTTCAGTGCAGGAAACTGCTGCTGCTGCTGCTGCTCTGGGCCTCAGTAGTAGTGTGTGCCATGGCACTAGGAAGGTTATGGGACAGTAAATGGAACAGGTGTTGGTCTTCCTTTCACCTCAGCTTCTACCTGGTGCTTTGGAGGTGGTAGGGATTGAACCCAGGGACTTCTGCACCCTGAGCAAGTGTTCTGCCGCTGAACTGTGGCCTTCTCCCAACTTGGTGGCTTCTGAGATTTCCTTAGGGCCAAGCAGACTTCCCACCGCTCACTTTTTTTCTGCTCCCGCTGAGCTCTTTAGCAATGTTTGCAAAGTGGGAAGAGTCGCAAGACATCGATAGGGCAGGGAATGGTATGAAGAAGGGCAGCAATGCATTTAGCAAGTGAACGAACAGGGAGAGTTTCACGCCAACGGGCCCATGTCTTGTCTTTGGACAGTGGGGTCACCACACACTGCATTGCAGGCCACCTCCTTCGCTTCCTGCTCTTTTGCCTCAGATGGGATGGCAAAGGACACCAGGTGGGGGGCCTTCTGACCTCTGCTGACATCCACTGAGGTAGATGAGCAGATTCCCCCTCCCCAGCTTGGGGGCTCTCTTGCACTGTCCCAAATCAAAACATTTTCTTTGTATGCCTGCAAATATTTTATTTTTAAAGCAGAGCAGAGCAGAGAGGAAGTACAATCGGCCCCCTGCGGAGCACCCCCCCCCAATATCTCAGTTTCTACCTGACTCACTGCGCTGAGCTGAGTCCTGCTGAGTCAGGCCAAAGGCCAAACAGCTCAGCATCCTGCTTCCGCAGTGGCCAGCCAGGTGATGTCAGCGCAGTAGCCCTCTCCTGCTTTCCTTTTCCCAGCAGCTGTTATTTAAAGGTAGACTGCCCCTGAATCTGGAGCTTCCCCACAGCCATCAATAGGCACCAGTAGCCCTCTCTTCCTCCATGCATTTAATTTGATACTAGGGAATTAAATATAAAAAACCCTGCCAATATAATAATATTGTACTACGAGTCTATGGTGCTGTGTTCAATTCTAGTCACTTTGCCTCAAAAACAATATTGTTGAGTTGGAAAAGGTTTAGAAAGGGGATGGAGGGACTCCCCTGTGAGAAAAGGTTGCAGCGTTCGGTAATTTTTAGATTGGAGAAAAGGCGAGTAAGAGATGACATGATAGAAGTTTGTAAGACTCTACAGGGCGTGGAGAAAGTGGATAGTGAAAAGGTTTTCTCCCATTCTTGAAACACTAGAACTTGTGGAAGATTCAGGACAGGCAAAAGAAAGTCCTTCTTAATGGCTACTAGCCAGGATGGCTGTTCTCTGAATCTGAAATTGGAGGCAGTGATGCCCTGACTGCTGGAATCTGCAGGCAGGAGAATATTGCTCTTGTGGTTAGATCCTGCTCCCTGGTTTCCCACTGGCATCTGACTGACCACTGTGAGAGCAGGATGCTGGACTAGAGAGGCCACTAGCCTGATCCAACAGGCTCTTCTTGCATTCTTACAGTCCTACTGAACTTAAAAAAACCCCAAACCAGCCATCCAACCCCACACTTAAATAAATAAATGCAAATTGGGAGGGGCGGGGATACTTGAGAGGGCCCCCACAAGCACCACACCAGGGACCCCAGAGCAAGACAGGCAGCTGGTAACCTCAGAAGTGGAGGAGATCCCTAGGAGTTCCTGGGCCATCTTCTCTGATGCTAAAATATGCAGATCCCATTGATTTGCATACCATAATCCAGTCGTGGAGGATTTTGTTTGTTTGTTTGTCTTAGTATTTGCACTGCTGGCTTATTGGTGGCCCACAGAAAGAAAGGGCGGGAACTTCCCACCCACCCAAAAAAAGGCATGGAAGGTGAGTGAGAGGCTTCGAAGCTGATCCAGTGCATCCCTCTGAAAGTTTGTATTCCAGGCATTTCCTCCCTCTTCAAAGCGTGACACGTGGGGCGTATTAATACTGCTAGTTGGCATGCATGTGCAAGCAGCCCTGATCCTGACAAGCAGCCTTTTGGCATCGAACACGGACCCTTTCTCGCTGGCCCCTCACACCCCCAGTGTGCGCTCAGCCGTTGGGTGGGACAAGGCGCCAGGAGACTTGGGGGACTGCAGGGCACTAGCGATCCAATTAGGAAGGCAAGGGGTGGGTGTGCAAGCTAAGAGCAGACTTCTAAGGTGTGAGCGGGCTCCGCCAGCAGACTGGCAGGAAGCGCAGCCTGGAGGCCTGCCGCACAGAGAGGTGGCATAATTAGCTGCTCCTGAGGCCCCTGTGGCCAAAGATGTGCCTGGTTAATTCCAATCAATATGGGGACTTACAGCTTCCCTCAGCTGTGCAACTCAGGGCTGTGAGAAACTCTCAGCTCTGCCCACCTTCTGGGCCGGTTGCATTCCCTGCTCCAGCCTCCTTCTCTCAGTGCTTAAGAGCATCAGAAGAGCCTGTCGGTTTAGGGCAAGGGCCCATCTATCCCAATGTCCCGCTTCCCACAGTGGTCGAAGAGATGCTATTACCAGTTGTCACGTTTTGGTATGTTTACACCCCATGTTTCCTCCAAGGAGCTCAAGGTGTTGCACACACTGCTCCCCCTCCTCATTTCACCCCAACAACAACAACCCTGTGAGGTAGGCTAGGCTGAGAGACTGCCCCAAGTGTGGATTGGAACCCTGGCGTCTCCCACATCCCAGTCCAGCGCCCTAACCACTCCCCCCCCCCCCGCTGAGCCTCAACCTTCCTTTTCTTCCTGACTTCTGTACAGAGTGCTCTGCATCCACAACTTTGCCACAACTTCCTGTCCTTGCCCCTGCGATTACAGATGCACAGTAGCACATGGGTAACATGCTGCCAAAAAGCAAACTTGGAGCAGTTCTCATTCATTGCCTTTATCACAGCGCTTTTGTATTGGGGTGGCTGCATTTTACCAGCACGCAAGTGAGCAGGAGCGCACCTGGAGGAACCTTACTGCAAAAAGAGCCTTTTTTGTCTCACTGTCGAGATGACCGCAGAGCGGTGGGATGGGGAGAGTCCGAAAGCAAAGGCCTTTCTGCAGCATCAGCTTTTCCTTTGCAGTTCAGAGTTGGTTTCGCAAGACGCGTATTTGGCTCCTTCTCTCTCCCAACCTTTTGGCATCCCAGCTGTGTTCAAGGCCTGTCAGGCTTAACATTGGTTGAAGCTTCCACCTTGCGTGGGAAAAGTGGAGATAAAAAAGCTTGTTAGTGCCACTTTTGCTCCATTAAACCCCTGAGAGTTGCCTTCTCCTAGGAAAGATGGCAGCAGCCTACTTTGTGTAGTGTCATCTGCTTCCCAGATGTTTCTGCCAAGCCCACACTACAGCCCTTCTGCTCTTCCCCCCTCACGTGGTATTCCAGGGTAGGCTGCCTCTGAAGAAAGGTTCCATTGGACTGCCATAGCTGATAGACATCACCCTCCAGCCCAGTCTTCAGCCCAGGGGCTGTTGCTCCTTCTTGTTGCAAAGGCATCCTTTTCTGAATCGTAACTGCCAAGCCATAAATCCTGTTCATTAGCCTGATTTCACAAGACACATGTAGCGGATGAGTAGCTCTCTGAAAGCTCTTCCGTGATTCCTGCCCCTCTGCCCTCACCCTTGTCTTCCCGGCAGCCTTGTGGACTAATTTGATTGGAGGCGGGGTGTCTGGATTTCAGCCCTCTAAAGAGGTCTACAAGCATTGTGAATTTTATAGTTCTTCACCATTGATCTGGAAGCTCCGTTTCTTCAGATGCAAGCCCCAAACTGGACAAACGACAAACCTAGCTGAGATGTATAAAAGGTAAAGGTAAAGGTACCCCTGACTGTTAGGTCCAGTCGTGGACGACTCTGGGGTTGCGGCGCTCATCTCACTCTATAGGCCGAGGGAACTGGTGTTTGTCTGCAAACAGCTTCCGGGTCATGTGGCCAGTGTGACTAAGCCGCTTCTGGTGAACCAGAGCAGCACATGGAAACACCATTTGCCTTCCCGCCGGAGCGGTGCCTATTTATCTACTTGCACTTTGATGTGCTTTCGAACTCCTAGGTTGGCAGGAGCTGGGACCGAACAATGGGAGCTCACCCCATTGCGGGGATTCGAACCGCTGACCTTCTGATTGGCAACCCCTAGGCTCTGTGGTTTAACCCACAGCGCCACCCGCTGAATAGCCTCTCAATGTCCAGCAGCCCAGACTGAGTGAGCACAGGGCAATTGGGAGCTTTGGAACTCTCTGCCTCTTGAGATGAAGCAGGCACCTTCACTGTACCCTTTACAGCACCTGCTAAAAACACTTTTGTTAGACAAACCTACCCAGGTGTTCAGAACGTTAATGCAAGTCTTAATCTGTTTTTCGTCTATTGTTGTTTTAACTTTTGAAATGTCTGAAGTTATTGCTGTTAATTTTTCTTAGTGGTACTTTTATTGTTTCATCTTTTTGTAAACTGCTTTGAGGCTTTTTACAATCAAGCAGTGTATAAATTGTATGTATGTATTTTTGTATGTATGTATGTACCTATGTACATAGGATGCTGGCATCGAATTGGCCCATTCTGGTTTCACACAAGTCCCTAGTCCAGGGGCATCTCTAAGTTGGTGTGTGCACAGCTAGCAACTTTCTTTCTCCAGCTGGCAGCCCCTGTGGAGCAGAGGGCAGGGGGCCCCTAATAGTATCAGAACAAAGCTAACTTCTGGGTCAGACCAAAATTCCACTTAGTCCAGCCCTCCTCAGAGTGGCCAGCCAGATGCCCACGGAAAGCCTGGCCTGAGTTCAACGCCAGCTCTCCCCACCTGTGATTCCCAGGGACTGGCATTCAGAGGCAGACTGCCTTTGACAGAGGAAGTCGGGTCAAGGGGATACAGCTGCTCACCTACGAAAAAAGAGGTGATATGATAGAAGTTGGAAGATTCAGGATGGATAAAATAAAGTATTTATTTACTCAGCGCATAGTTAGACTATGGAACTCACTCCCAAAGGAGGCTGTGATGGCCACCAAAAAACGATTGGACAGTTTCATGGGCTGTCAGTGGCTACAAGCCACAATGGCTCTGCTCTGCCTCCACGGTTGGAGGCAGCAATGCTTCTGAATACCAGGTGCTAGAAGGAGGAGAGAGGATTGCTCTTGTGCTCAGGTCCTGCCTGCAGGTTTCTCATTGGTTGGCCACCGTGAGAAGAGGATGCTGGACTGGATGAGCCATTGGTCTGATCCAGCAGGCTCTTCTTATGTTCTTATCCACAGGAATACTGGTTTCAACCCCATGCTCCCACACAATTGGCAGGTATTGGCATCCATCATTTGAAAGAGCATGTGGAATTGTTTGCTGTTGCGGAGAGAGAAGGAGAGGGCAAACAGGTCATTTCACAGCAACCCATGAAGGCCACAACTAAGGTCTCTTGAGACCTGAGCAGGATGCATCCCACTACGTCTTTCTGGTCTCTGGGTTCAGGTAGAGTCATCTATCAAGAGCAAACCTTTGAAGGAAGTCAGAGAGAAGAACGGATGTGTCAGGAGGGGGCTGAGTGATTGACTTGCTGAGAAAGGCTCCAGCCTTTGGAGGGATGGATGTTCCTAGGTTATGACGGAGCCCTTTCCTTTTATGAGTAATCATGCAGGATTGGGGAAGGGCTGTTGCAGGCAGGGCAGATGCTTTGGACCATAGAGTTGCAGAGTTCGTGGGGACCTCAAGGGTCCTCTAGTCAGCCCCCTGCAATGCAGGACTCTGAGCTGAAGGATCCCCGTGAAGGTGCTCTGCACATGTCCAGAAGACTGGTCTTAAATGCCATTATAGATCTTTTTGAAGTAATATATTCATTGTGACAACAGGTATGAGTCACTTTGGCTATATAAACTGTAGAATCATAAAATTGTATGTTTGGAAGGTAACCCCAAGGGCCATCTATTTCAGCCCACTGCAATGCAGGAATCATTAAAGAACCGCTGGCTGGCCATCTGAGCTCTGCTTAAACACCTCTAGTCAGCCCACCAGCTTGCTGCACAAGGCCACAATCCTGCACCCGCTACCTTCTGAGTAATAATAATAATAATAAATTTTTATTTGTACCCCGCCCTCCCCAGCCGAAACCGGGCTCAGGGCGGCTAACAACAGTAAAAATCACAATAGAATAAAAACCAATTAGTTAAAAATACAAGTTAAAAACCAGTTTAAAATGCCGATTCATTTGCACATGGGTAAGACTGTGCTGTGATGCTTTCCTGACCACTGGCTGGCAACCTCCGCTCCTCCATGAGCTGAACGTGGTGGGGGGGTGTTGCTCTGCTTTTTCATTTCTGGAATATTCTGGGTCACTCATTAAGCCCTAGGAAATTGTTGGTGCCAATGCCAGGGGAAGTGGGAGACATCGCTTCTGTGGCTGCGAGGAAGGAGCTGGTCAGGTTGCAGCCTGGAGACCTAAAGAGCAGCCTGCTGGTAGCAGAATTAGAGGGCATAAACCATTCATCCAGTCAGCATTGGGCTAGGCTCTCACCTAAACCACTCAGTGTATGCAGTTTCCAGTTATAGTTGCAAGCAAACGGCATAGTTTGCAAGCATATAGCAAGTAAATGCCCTAGAGCTAGGAAATAGGACCCTTCCATGAAGATCAAGCCCAGATCAAGCCCCCCCCCTCACTTTGGAGGATTATTTATTTATTTATTTATTTAATCATTGTTACTGTTTATTAAATTTATATAACACTAGACTTTGTGGACTTCCGATGAAGCTGAATGTTGTAAGATTCAGGACAGATAAAAGGAATGACTTCTTCACTCAGCGCATAATTAAAACTGTGGAACTCTCTCCCCAAGCAGGCCATGATGGTGACCAACTTGGATGACGGAGTCATGGAGGAGTGGGCTACCAATGTCCACTAGCCATGATGGCTCTGCTCTGCCTGAACACCAGTTGCTGGAAGCCAGAGGAGGGGAGAGGTCTGGTTGCGCTCAGGTCCTGCTTGAGGTGTTTTCCCACAGGCCCTTGGGGCAGACTGCCTGCAGTGGTGGGCTCTCCTTCCTTGGAGGTTTTGAGACAGGGGTTGGATGGCCACCTGTCAGTGATGCCTTATCTGTGACTCCTGCATTGCAGGGGGTTGGACTAGACAACTCTTTGCGGGTCCTAAGTCTATAACTGGATGATCTGGTTGGCCATTGTGAGAACAAGATGCTGGGCAAGGTGGGCCACTGGCATGATCCAGCAGCCAGGCTCTTCTTACATCTGCTTTTGGGGAGATCCCTTTGGACCACCAATCTGACACCATCTCACCACTTGTCCCAGGCCCTGAACTGCGGAGTCCATGGCACCGCTCCTCCGCGTTTCTCACAGTGCGCAGCGGGTGCTCGTTTGCTTGCTCACAAGCGCACGGATGTTGACATTTTCGGCAGCTGTGGCTCCCTTCCCCAGCTACAGAGCAGCCAATCAGCAGCCGCGGGAGCCAGATCAAGCTCAAAGCTCACAGTGTGTGTTTGTGCGCCTCTGCTGCTTTGGCGATGCTGAGCGGGGGCCAGAGGAGGGGAAAGGAGGTGGGATGGGCGAGGGGGAACCAGGTGGTTGGGAGCAGTGGAAGAGACGGCCCCGTTCAGTTTTTCCTTTTCTCGAGCTTTTTCGGCACAGAGAAGGAGGTGCCCAGCTCTCGCCTGACTTCTCCCGCAGCAGATGTTCCCTGCCAGGCCACAGCTGCGATGTGATGGGGCGGCGATGGAAGTCCCTTTTGGTGAGGTGTGGGCGGGGGGGGGACGGGACAGGACTGATCTCTGTTCCGGAGAAAGCAGTATCCCCAAAAGCTTAACCCCTTTGTGCCTCTCCTGCAACGGCCTTTTGGAGCACTGACACTAACAGCAGGCCCCTGGGGGGTTCAGGCAGGGGGGTTTAGAGATTGGGGCCTGGGACCTTCTGTATGCAAAGCATGGGCTCTGCCACTGAGCTGTAGCTGTCCAGGGAATTTCAGATAGGTTGCTCTTTGCCAGCCCTTCCCCAGACTTGCTGAGAATTGAATGGGGGGGGGGGGACTCTCCACACACAAAGCATCAGCTCCTGGTGTCTGAACTGCAGCCCCTTTTCCTTTCCCCTAACTGCCAGCCTTTAAACTGTAGGCTCCCTTGGGCAGGGAGCTCTCTCCTTTCCCGTCTGCATGTACAATAGAGAGGCGTCACGATCCAGAATGGTGTAGTGGTTAGCATTTCTGACTAGGACATGGGAGACCAGGGTTCAAATCCCTGTTGGGCCATGAAGTTCGCTGGGTGTGACCTTGAGCTGGCTTCTCAGCCCAGCCTACCTCACAGGGTGGTTGTGAGAATTAAACTGAGGAGGGGGAGGACCATGTAAGCTGCCTTGAGCTCCTTGGAGGGAAAAAGGTGGGATATAAATGCAATTAATAATGATGATAATATTTAATGATTGCTCAGAGTTGCATCATCTGATGAAGAAGCGTTGCCCAGTTTCACCTTAGGAAAGCCCAACCTAAGAACTTGGGACTTCTATAGATGCAGAACCTTCTTCTGCCTCTCCCTCCACACAACACAACCTCCCAAGCCTCCATGCTTCTTCCGTTCCATTGTGTCCCCACATCAGTTTCTGGATTGTAAATCGCTTTCAGCAGACCTGTTCTATACTTTGCAAGCGCCAAGGACATTGATGTGCCATATGAACCCTTATTATTAAGAACAGTCAATGGATTGGTTTAATTACTGGTGCAGTTTGTATCTGGCCACAGCCAGTTGTCTGGAAGCAAACAACGTTATGCTCCCTTCTTCTCTTTTGATGCATGTAAACCTGTAGGTCTTATTGAAAGGGCTTCCAGTCTGGAAGAGAGAGCCAGTGTGGTCTGGTGGTTAGAGCGTTGGATTAGGACCTGGGAGACCAGGGTTCAAATCTCCACTCAGCCATGAAGCTGACTGTAGGGCCTCGGGGGCCAATCACTGCCTCTCAGCCTAACCTACCTCACAGGGTTGCTGTGGGGATTACATGAGAGGAAGTACCTAACATATGCCAGCTTCAGCCACTTCGAGAAAAAAGGTGGGGTGGAAATGGAATGCAATGCAATAGTAGAATAGAATAGACATTTGGGGAATAAGAAAATAGGAAAGCATATGTTATGATGGTACTTGACGTCTTAATTTTGTGTGTATGGGACCTTCTGCATGCAAAACAGGTGCTCCACCACTGAGTTATGGCTCTTCCATAAGGTTATGCTCTTGCCAGGTATTCACTTCCTGCTTATGGGGTGCCCTCAACTTCCAGCATCATCCCTGGAGCCCTAATTTCAAGTTTACAACCCATTCCAATGATCCAAGGGAGGGACGACGGGGAAACAGATGGTTGTGAAAATCTACACTGGCTTTTGTCACTATCTGCAGGGAGGTTTTCATTTATCCTGCGTCTTTGCTCCATTCTCCTTTCCAAGACACCCCGAGTATTTGTTTTCTTTTAAGCTGTTCTGGGACCTCAACAATGCCCATTCTGTCCGTGCTGCATTGTTGTGGCGGACTTAAAATTATTCCCATCATTGTCCAAAGAAATGAGTGGCGGGAAATGTTCTGGAGCTGGCTTCCTTTCCTTGTCTGTGAGCGGGAAAGGATCACACAATAATCTTTAGCAGATTTTCAATCAAACCCAAGAATGTAAAATTATTATCATTATTAATTACCCGCCCTTTATCTTATGGTCACAGGGCAGGTTACAGCACTAAGACACAGCATTAGAAACTGTTTAAAACAGCCTACAATCACAAAAAATAAGGTTCTAAAAAAATATACACTCCTCAAGTGTCAAAAGGCATTTTCTGCGTTTGCCGGAAGCCAAATAATCAAGGTGCCTGACACACCTATCTCTGGAGGGAGTTCCTACCAGCTGTTGCCGATCCTCTCAAATCTGCCTTTCCTTTCCCTGACTTCCCTGCTTGATCTCGCACGACCAAAGGTCCCATTCAGTCAGCCTTGACCATGAGCCCAATAAAGTTAGTAGCCTGCAAACATTTTTGCTAGCCCAATGGAGCAATGGGGCGCACACACCTTCCTGCTGCCAAAGAGGACGTAGTGCTCTTCCCTTCTCCGTGTGCTCACTCACTTGCCTGCATGCACACATGCAATTCTGGGTTAGCTGTGGCTACCTGGCTAATGCTTAAATGCAAGGGTGCACTGTGAGCCACCCTAGCTTGTGACCTGCCCCACACAGCCCCACCAACTGTCTTTGGCAGCCCCTCCTGCTTCGGCTTCCAAAGAGAGAAGGTGTTCTCTCAAGGCCTTAAAATAGCCAACGCGTTTCATTAGATACAGTGGTGTCCAAACTTTTTTTCAAAGAGGGCCAGTTTTGATGAAGTGAAGGGCCATGAGGGCCAGCCAAAGGGCCAACCAAAGTTGTTGAGCTTTTTTTTTAGGGTTGAGGTTGTTGAGCTTTTAAAGGATTTAACCCCAGGAACATGTCTGCATTAGAACCACCACTTCCTTCCCTCCAGCCTTCACTTGAAATGTGTTAGCAGGCTTCTATTTAAAATCTCCAATCCTCAGAGTCTTGGTTTACAATGTTGCTGATTGCTTGTTGCTCTTTCTTATTGGCTTTTAACCCAAATCCTATTGTTTTATCTCGTTTTATTGCGCTACTTTGGGGACCTGTATGGGTGGGAAGGGCTGTAGATCAGGGGAGAGCACCTGCCTGGCAAACAGAAGGTCCCTGGTTTGAGCCCCGCTAGCCTCTCAGGAGGGGCTGGGAGAGACTCCCTGCCAGAAATCCAGGAGAGCCTGGTGGACAATATTGAGCTGGATGGGGCCAATGGTCTGACTACCGGTAGGTACAATGTACGTGTTTTTGTGTTTTGGTATTGTAAACTGATCCTCGGGTGAAGGGCAGTATAGAAATTTGATAAATAAATAGTGAGACAGGTTGTTATATTCCTAAATACAACCCAGGTGTGCTGTTGGTCCAATCTGACTCTTCTTTTTTCAAGGGCTATTGTGAAAAGCTATGCTTGGTCCTGCCTGTGGTGCTGGGAGGATATAGCAGGGCCCCCTCTGATCCTCACTGTTCTTGCCTTCCCCTCCCTCCAGATCCCATCTAATGCCCAGGCTGAAGGAATCTCGTTCCCACGAGTCACTGCTCAGTCCAAGTAGCGCTGTGGACGCCCTGGATCTCAGCATGGAGGAAGAAGTGGTCATTAAGCCTGTTCATAGCAGCATCCTGGGGCAGGATTTCTGCTTCGAGGTAAGGCGCCCCCATTGACATCCAGGAAGGCTGCTGGTTGGATGCCCTGCTTTCGGGGTGCACTCCTGAGAGTTTGACGCCTGTGGGAAGCAGGAGGTTGGACTTGGCGGACCTTTGGCCTGACCCAACAGGGTTGCTTTTATGTTCATTTTGAGCCATGACAATCACTTATGTATTGCTTGTTTGATCGTGGGGGTGGGGGGTTGTACCCCGCTTTCCATCCAAAAAGCCTGCCAGGGCGGCTTACATAGAATCAGAACAAGATAGTCCCAGCCCTCGCAGACTTGCAAATTTCCCTTTGAAAAAAAGGACTGTAATAATAATAATAATAATAATAATAATTATTATTATTATTATTATTTATTTGTACCCCGCCCATCTGGTCGGGTCACCCCAGCCACTCTGGGCGGCTTCCAACAGATATTAAAATACATGGAAACATCACAGGTTAAAAACTTCCCTAAACAGGGCTGCCTTGAGGTATTTTCTGAATGTCAGATAGTTGTTTATCTCTTTGACCTCTGCTGGGAGGGCGTTCCACAGGGCGGGCGCCACTACCGAGAAGACCCTCTGCCTGGTTCCCTGTAGCTTTGCTTCTCGCAGGGAGGGAACCGCCAGAAGGCCCTCAGCGCTGGATCTCAGTGTCCGGGCTGAACGGTGGGGGTGGAGACGCTCCTTCAGGTATACAGGACCAAGGCCGTTTAGGGCTTTAAAGGTCAGCACCAACACACAAGGTGTAAGCTGCAGGGAGGGAAGAGGAAAAAGAAAAACCCAGGCACTGATTCCTATCATAACCACCTGGCACAGTTCAGTGGCAGGAGTTGCTGGTGGAGGTGGGGGTTTCGGCAAAGCTGATGGAGTGAACTCTGCTGCTTCCAATCTGCCCCTATGAGGCAGCTTCATAGAATGGCTTCCCCCAGGTGACAGGTGAGGTGGGAGCAGGCCGATGCGGCTGTCCTGTCACACCAATTGGGAGTGGAACCTCCATAGTCAGAGGCAGTCTGCCTCAGAACCTAAGGGTGGAGCTGCTGCTGCTTTCACAGAACCATAGAATTGTAGTGTTGGAAGGGACCCTGAGGGTCATCCAGTCCAGCCCTCTGCAATGCAGGAATATTTTGTCCAATGTGGGGCTCGAACCCATGGCCCTGAGATTAAGAGTTTCATGCTCTATTGAGTGAGCTATCCCAGCTGCTCTGCTTGCCAGCTTCACAGAGCCATCTGCCTGGCCACTGCTGCAAGCATAATGGTGCTTGCTTGAGAGTATGGCAGTGCCTCAGTGGTGGAGCAACTGCTTGGTGTGCAGAAGGTCCGAGGTTTAATTCCCGGTTGCACCTCCAGGTAGGCCTGGAAGAGACTCTCAGCCTAAAACCCTGGAGAGCTGCTGCCAGTCAGTGCGGACGATACTGAACTAGATGGACCAATGCTGTGACTCTGTATAAGGCAGCTTCTTTTGTTGTTATGATTTGGTTGGCTCCAACAGGGTTCTTACATTCTGTTCATACAGCAATCATCTGTAATTAAATTCACATTAAGAATTTTTTGAAATACGGTTTGCATATTTCTAAATGTATTTTTACATTTTCTGAGTTGGAGAGTACAGTGCAAAATTCAGATAGGTGTGAAATCCAAAGAATAATTTTATTCTGAGCTGTATATTAATCCAGGAGATGCAAATGGGTTCAGTGGGCTTAAAAATGCAGGGCAAATGAAATTTCTCTTCTGTCCCTTAGGTTATATCCAGTGCTGGTCCTACTCAGAGTAGACCAGCTGGGTCTTTAGTGGCAGAGTGTCCCACAGGACTGGGCCGATGAGACTAAAGTCTTGGTTTCTTGTTGTCAAACAAGCCTCACCAACTGAGATAGCGACCAGCAATGTTCCTGTAGATGATCTGAGTGATCAAGTTGGGATACAGCAGCGGAGCAAGCTGATCAGGCGCCTGGGGCGGTGCGTGTGCCCTGCGCCCAGGGGCGGGGCTAGCCAGGGCAGAATGCTCCACAGGGCCTCCGAGGAGTCTGCCTGCCTCCTCCCACTCAGCCGCCCTACAGCTGAGGGGGAGGTGGCGGGCGGACCGTTTGGGGCAGCACAGAGCCTGCGCGCATAAGCCACCGCGTCTCTCCCAGGAAAGACGCATGGCTCGGGTGCGCTGCAGGCCCCGCCGTGAGTGCCGCCCGGCATTTTGTCACCCCCCTCAATGGTGACACCCACCCCCACCACATTTCCCTTCCTCTGCCCCTGCTGGGATTTAAGGGTTCAGGCGCTCCCTAGGTACCCTGGACCCAAGTTGTCCAGGGCTTTGCAAATTAATCCAAGGGCCTTGGCCCTGGCTCAGTAGCAGATGGGCAGCCAGCGCAGGTGCCTGAACAAGGGTGTCACATACTGTCGGCCAGGTAACCCTACCAGCAATCTGGCCACCGCACTCTGCAGTCGCTGGAGCTTCAGAACCAGACCCAAGGGCAGCACCGCATGGATGCTGAGGCTGCACCCTTGCAAACAAGAAGGGCTGGTGCTTCGCTTGAAGTTGTGGCTGATCAAGGAGGGCACACACAGGTGGGGAAATGTGAAGCATCTATTAACTGCATTTCTGAAATGGGTCACAAAGCTCCAGATTACTGGACAGGTGGCCACATGCCTTCCTGTGTGTGTAGGACTGTGGATCGGGTCTGTAGCTTCCTACCGGGGCTTGTCCTAATTTTTGCACTTCCTGGGCAAACTTTCAATTTTTAGTATCTTGAGAGGGAATGAAGCAGGTAGGATTTGTTCCAAAAGGTTCTAGTCCGGGGAGGGGGAACCTTCTTGGCTCCACGGGAGGACCTAGCCTGGTGAGCCAAATGTAATGTCAATTAGTTAGTTAGTTAGTTAGTTAGGGAATGTTATGGGAGGCAGGAGAGGATATATTGTTTAATGATATCCTTCCTAGCAAGTTCTGTGTCTTAGCAAAGTTTCAACATTGCCCTTTAAACGCACAGCGGTTTGCCTGTTGCAGGTTCGTCTGAACCTCTCTATGTAAGATTCCTGGTAAGATCCCTTCTTATCCCTCTTAAAAAGAATATACATGACAATCTTATTAAAGTCAGTAAAAAAAAGTTTACTCACAGTATCATCAGTTCACTGTTAGATCCCTGAAAGCAGACTTAGGTTACAAAAGTATATATACATGTGGAACTATCCCATAAGGGAGTTAGTCCCAAGTGACCGCAGACAGGCAGTCACTTCTGCTCACACGCCCTCAAAAACAAAACGGAGAAGAGAGGAACAAAATAAGATGGTTTGCTCCTCTTCCCCTAATTAGGCCACACACACAACCTCTAGTGACATGCAGAGAGTTTGTCCCAGCTCAGAAGGAAACAGGAAGTTTTCTCCTGGCTGGTACAAAGCATCTCCTAGCATGTCCATTCTAGGAATGTTGTACTTGACTGCTATGTGTTACACATCCCACAATTAGTTAGTTAGTTTGTTAGTTAGTTAGTCATTGCATTCCTATTTCACCTTTTCTTCCAAGGAACTCAAAGTCGTGTATATGGCTCTCCTGTCCCCCACAACAACCCTGTGAGGTGGGTTAGGCTGAGAGGCAGTTGATGCCCCAAGGTCACACCCAGGGAGCTTCATAGCCAAGCAGGGATTCGAACTCTGGTCTCTCCCAGGTCCTAGTCCAGCACTCTGACCACTACACCACACTGGCTTTCCGACAGTGCTGCCTGCCTGCCCATCCTCTGGTGTCACAATAAAGTCAGGGTTTGGGCTTTGAGTGGAGACTTCAAAGCACCTGGTGTCACAATTGGGAGTTCTTGGTGGTGTGTGGTCAGCTGCCCCACTGCCTTCCCTACACCTGATGTCACATATGACATCTGGGGCAGAGCAGACAAGCACAGTTTGAGGAAAACAGCCCCACCCCACCCCACCCCAGAGAGCCCAGTTCAGAGATACCTTACCCCTGTCCTTATCCTCATTTCCCAGAGACAAACTCTGACATGGTGGGGAGGAGAAGCAGAATACTTCAACCGTGATTTGAGGGATATTGCGGCATTTTCCTGTGGTCAGGAAATGGGGCTGTCAGCCTTCAGTGTGGCTGTTGCAAAATGAACGGTGCAAAATACTGCAATTGGCATATATTTGCTTGCTTATTTTATTAATGACATAGCAATGCTACCTTTTCCTCCAAGGAGCTCAAGGTGTGGTGTGCATGGCTCTCCCCCTCCCCATTTAAGTCCTCACAAGAACCCTATGAGGTGGTTAAGCTGAGAGAGGCAGCAAGTGGCCCAAGGTCACACCTAGTGATCTTAATGTGGCCAAGGGCAAATTTGAACCCCTGTCTCTCCCAGATCCTGGTTCAACACTCTAACCACTATGCCACCACTGGGTCTTGGTGTGGTGCATCCTAATTCCAAACCCAGGCGGGCCCCCACCCCAATTCTGTCTCCTTGCCCACAAGCTCATCCTGTTGTCTGCCAGCAGAAATGTGGCTTAGCTTGAGGGCAGGATGGCCAGGGCGGTGTGTGTGTGTGTGTGTGTGTGTGTGTGTGTGTGTGTGTGTGGCAGAAGCATCGCCATGGATAAGGATTTTGAAAACATGGCTTGGATACAGGGAGGAGAAGCTGAATTTGGGCACAGAGTGTTGATGGTCTTACACTCAAGGAAAAGCATCAGGAATGGAGAAAACTGAACTGACGTCCTGGAAAACAACCTCATGGGGAGGAACGTCAAAGTTAACCTGACACACCAAAGCCATCTGGGCAGGGTGGGGGTGGCAGGAATTGTTCTGAGGGCCAGGGAGAGGGGGGCTGGGGGGACATCTTGCTGCTGCTCTTTCCCTACTTTGAGGGCAGAGGCGTGATCCTCTCACACCAGGGTGAAATTGGGTGCCTGTCTTCGACATGTGCCTGTTGACCCCCAGGACTGAGCTAGGTGGAGAAATGGTCTGACCCGAGGCCATAGCTCAATGTTTGGTCATCAGGCTTGCTTGCAGAAGGCCCTGGGTTCAACCACCAGCATCTCCAAGTAGGCTGCTGCTGCCTGTCAGTGCAGACAGTGTAGGCCTAGATGGGCCAATGGTCTGATTCAGTATGGTGAAGGACTGTAGAGTGACAGAGAATCTGCTTTGCATGCAGAAGGTCCCAGGTTCAAGCCCTGACATCTCCTTGATTGCACATGCAACATTGGGAGAGCGCAGGCATTCTGACTGTTTGGGGCTGCATGGGGGGAGCTTTGTGTTGATGGGAGAGTGCAGTGGGCAGAACACTTTTCCGAGGTAAGGTCCAGTTGCAGAGCTTTGTCGCACTGCACCTTCTGCTGTCCTCTGAACTTTGCAAAACGCATCCATGCAGATGCCTCCGTTTGCATAATTTATCTGGGTTGCAGAAGCTGCGTGCAGGATTTCTGCCTGCTCTTTCCATCCACAAGCTTGCCCTGACTTATGAGGACACATAGCAGCCACCAGCCTTCCCTCCCATCGCTCCCGGCCTCCTGCTTTCCCCTGCAACCTCCAGAGGTGAGCGCATGGCTCCACAGGAAGACAGGAAGTCAAACATTGATCCCTCTGTCTCAGTGTTGCTTACACTGACTGGCAGCAATAGCTCTCCAGCGTTTCAGAACAGAGTCTTTACCCAGCCCTACCTGGGGATGCCAGTGGGGATTGAACCTGTGTTAAAAGCATCTACTATATACCACTCGGCTATGGTTGTCACCCTCAGAATGGAGCAAGAGTAACAGGCTGATGTAGCAGGATCCTATGAAGATGCCTTCCAGCAGTACTATTTGTCTAGAAAAAGAGGTGGTGGAACTCACCATTAGCGCCTCCCTTGTTTTCTTATAATGGCAATGACACCCACCTGAGAGGTGCCGGAACTGAGTTCCATTGAGTTACGGCTGAAAAAAGCCCTGCCTTCCACCAGGAAGAGCCATTGGCCTGTCTGGGTCTCCAGGGTTGCAGGCAGGGCTCCTTTCCAGACCTGCCTGGAGATGCTGTTGGGGATTACACCGGGGTCCTTCTGCATGCCAAGCAGGTGCTTCGCTGCTGAGCCACTGCCCTCAGTGCCTCCCTGCCTCTTGCCTCTCCATGCCACCCTCACGACTGCCCTTGAGAGAGGTTGGGCTCTGCATTTCAATAAGGTGCTTGGCTGGCGGCAGGAACACCTTCCAGACTTCCTCTCTACCTTGATTTCTTTTCAGGCAGCAAGCAAAAATTGCAGAGTGATTTTGCCTCCTCTAGGAAGAGCCACCCACCCATGGAACAAGGATAATGAGGCAAAATGAGTTAGATTTGAGAAACTAATGATTTCCTCCCTCCTCACTGCACTAATTGAATTTTGGCCTGGCAAACTAATACCTGTATTTTTTAAAACTTTATTAATAAATAAAACACACATAACAGTCTAGGCCACAGGTGTCAAAGACAAGGCCCGCGGGCCAAATGCGGCCCGCGAGACCTCGTCATGTGGCCCGTGAGCGCGCGCTGATTGGCGGTGGGCGGCGAAGGTCAGCGCGCGCGAGAGGAAGGGAGCAGAGCGGAGAGAGGAAGACTCGGAGTGCTTATTGTTTCCCGCCAGGGACAGAGTCAGGAAGGTGGATTGGTGGAGGGAGCGGTGGGCGTGGCCACTCGCGAGAAGTAGGCGGGGGAGCCGAGGCGTGAAGCTCTGGGGTTGGCTGCAGCGTCTCCGCACCATTTTTGCCTTGCCGGGGGAACCCGGCAAGGTTTTTTTTCCCCAGGCCGTTTTGGCCCAGCGCGGCTTTTTGCCGCCTCGGGGGTGCCCCGCGCAGCTTTCTGCCGCGTCAGGGAAGCCCCCCGCACCATTTTTTCCTTGCCGGGTGAGCCCGGCAAGGCTTTTGATTTTCGGGCCGTTTTGGCCCAGCGCGGCTTTTTGCCGCCTCGGGGGTGCCCTGCGCGGCTTTCTGCCATGTCGGGGAAGCCCCCCGCACCAAGGCTTTTGATTTTCGGGCCGTTTTGGTCCGGGGGCGGGGGAAGGGTACAGGGCCAACGTCCGATGAAGCGGCGGCAGCGGCTGCCTCCTTCTCGGCAGCAGGAGGAGGAAAGGAGTCATTGCCTGCGGCCGCCACCCTCACCGGGGCCTTGTGTGAGGCGAGAGCGGGCGTCGTCGCGCGAGGGAGAGATTCTCCTCAGCTGAGGCGGCGCGAGAAGCCGGCCTGCCCTGCGCGCGCCGGCAGTTGGTGGCGGTTGGTGTCGTCGTCGTGGGTCGCTCTCCCCTCCTGCGCCGACCTTGCCGGCCCTCCCCTCCGCCCCGTGAGGAAAGGGGTCTCGTTGCGTGTGGGCTGAGGCGGGCCCTCCTCCCTTCGCCCTCCCCATGCCGCTACCTGCGCGCTGGTCCGCAGCGGCTGAGGCCAGCAATCGGGATCGCCGCCCTCCTCCTCCTCCTCCTCACCCCCGTCCCCCAAGCTCCCTCCTCGCCCTCCATGTGCCTCCTCTCCTGTCCTGCTGACTAGGATGTCAACGGGGGAGCAGAGCCCGGCGCCGGCGGCCGAGCAGCCGCGAGAGCTGCCTCCTCCACCACCGCCGCCACAACTCCCCGAGCCGGGAGCTCCCCCCACGGCGGCGGCGGCCGCCACAGACAAAAGACCTAGGGGCCGGCCTCGCAAAGATGGCGTTTCCCCTTTCCAGAGAGTCAGGAAGAAGTAAGTTCAGTGCGTGAGGGGATGGTGGCGAGAGGGAGACGGGGAGAGAGAGAAAGGGAAGGCAGGGAAGGGCAGGAGCGCTGTCAGCTCCAGGAAGGGGCTTCCTCCCCCTCCTCCTCTCTCCTGACCCAGTTGTCATGTCGAAAAGGGCCACCTCTGGCCTCATTTCCTCCTCCATCCTCTCCCCTTTGCACTTTGCCTCCCCTCCCCTTCCTCACCTGCTTCTGCCTTTCCTTTTGTTTATACTTTTTTCACTCCTCCCTGCCCCAGTGCCATATTGAGAAAGGCCCTAGCTTACCTTCCTCTCCTACTTCCTTCTTTCTTTCTCTTCCCCACCCCCGTTTGTCACCGTCCTGCCATTCTCATTATTTTCCTTACTTTCAACTTCTTTTTGTTGTTCTCCTGCCTCAGGTTTCATGCTTAGAATCACTCTCCTCTTTTTCTTCTCTCTCTCTCTCCTTTATTATCCTACTCTTTCTATTTTTAATTTAGTTCTTCCTCTCTTCTTTTGAGATTAGTTTCTCTCACCAGGTCTTTTCTCTTCTAGCTTACTAGACCTATGCTTCTCTTGGCCACACACACAGCAATATAGTGGGGTTTGTTTTTCCTTTTGTTTTGTTTTTTAAACCTGTTTTTAAAAGTCCATCGCCGGTGAGTGCGCCCGGGCAGGGGCGGCGGGTCTTGGGGCTTCCTCGGAGCGGCTGACTGCGGACAAGGGCACGAGGGAGCCCCATTGGTACTCGCGGAGCGGGGGGGGGGGAAGGTGTGGGTGGGGATTACATTATTACAAAAAACAGTAATAATTGAATGCAGTGACAATAATTTATGATAATAAAGAGTGGACACATAGTCCTACAGATACAACCGGCCCTTTGAGGGTGACCAAACTGCTGATGCGGCCCCCGATGAATTTGAGTTTGACACCCCTGGTCTAGGCTTCATTACAGTATACATTTTATTGGGGCTTCCCTGCCCATTGCATAATGTGCCTAATCTATGTGGTGCCTGGGCATGTGAAAGAGCTTTCCCCCCCTCTCCTGTGGTGCTCTTTCAGATTTTCCATTGTACACCCAAGAGTCATAGAATTGCAGAGTTGGAAGGGAACCCGAAGGTCATCTAGCCCGACCCCTACAATGCAGGGATCAATTTATATTTCTGTTTCTCTCCCACTGTTTCTTTCCCCCTGGCTTAAGTGCCATCTGCCACATTCCCACATCAAGTTGTGATTTTAAAGGTGCATTTTTGGGCAAGATACTATTTTCATCTCTGTATGTATTTTGTGTGTGCAGCTTCCCCTCATCTACACTTCTTCTTCTTTGTATACTCTTGGTTGGTTGGTTGGTTGGTTGGTTGGTTGGTTGGTTGGTTGGTTAGAGCATTACTTGTGATAATAGGATGGTTTTGCCTTCATCAAAAATATCTTACAGAATTGATGTCAGGCAAGATACAATCCACATATTTCCTTATAAACCAAATTCCAAAGCTTTTTGACTAAAACACAATCCCAATTTAAGTTAAAGTATGTATATCATTGATCAAAACTACACACACAAAAGTGGTGACATTGTTGAAAACATAATGGATCAATGGATCATAGAATCGTAGAGTTGGAAGGGACCCCAAGGGCCATCTAGGCCAACCCCCTGCAATGCAGGAATCTCAGCTCAAGCATCCATGACAGAGGGCCATCTGCCCACTGCTTTAAAACCTCCAATGAAGGCAAGTCCACAACTTCCCGAGAGAGTCCATTCCCTGTCGTACAACCCTTACTGTCAGAAAACTCTTCTTGATGTTTAGTTGGAATCTCCATTCTTTTAACTTGAAGCCTTTGGTTCGAGTCCTGCCCTCCAGAGCCGGAGAAAACAAGCTTGCTCCATCCTCCACAGCCCTTGAGATATTTGAAGATGGTGCAGAGGTTAGAGCAGTGTGGTGGCCACGTTTTTCAAGCCCGAGGGCCACATTCATTTCTGGGCACCCTTCCAGGGGCCACCTGCCAGGGGTAGGTGGGACCAGAGGAAAAAGTGGGTGGGGTGATAGATGCCGTTTTCCCACCAGTCACCCCTCTCTGTCCTCCATTCAGAGAAGCTGTAATGGGCACAATCCAGCCAGGCATAAGACGTTCAAAGGGGCCTGCGAGGAGACCCAAGCTCCAGGTAGGCAGAGCAGGAGGGCTGCATTTGGGGCCCTGGGGCCTGAGGTTCCCCAGACCTGGGTTAGAGTGTCCAACTAGGACTGGGGAGGTCCAGGTCCACAACCCTCAGTTATGAAATCACTGCGAGACCCTCAGACATTAATACACCCAGCCTTAATCCACCTCACAGCTCCTTCGTTCATTCATTCATTCATTCACTCACTGGTCACCCATTTGCCATGGGGGTTTGGGGGTCTTGTTCTCAGGTTCCCACCAGTTCTCCTTTTGTGCCAGCCTCATGATTTGCTACATCGTGCCCCCAGACCCTGACTCCTCCTTCGTTAACCATCTGATCAGCCGCCTGCTTCCTTGCCCCAAGCTGGGACATGCAGTGATTTGATATTTGATTGGATCTATTGTATTTCTATCCCGCTTTTCATTCTAAGGAATGCCAAAGTGGCTTACAAACAATAGCTAACAATAGCATGGCAGAGCATAACAGAACATCACAAATGCAACATAAATCATATGGAATAATTAATCAGTGAAGCAATTACAATCCATAAAACACTGTTAACAAAGCAAAAACTGGAAAAAAAATAAACTAAGCATCAGAATTAAAGCAAAAGTCGTATTGTATGATTGACAAATCAATACAGCATTAATAATCTATAAAACAATATTAACAACATTAGCAAAATAGCTGACGAAATGTAAGATAAGCACTGGTAAAATCATACACACACTCTGTTCAGCTCATTAAAATAAACATACACGGGATGTCCGGGGCAGCAACTCCCTTCTGATGACAGCTTTGCCTTGCAGCATCTGACCAAAAGACCATCTAGCCTAGCTCTCTTATCGCAGGCATACCAGGGAGTTAATCATTCTCTATGAGAGCAGAGCCTCTCCATCCAGAGGCATTCTACTACATGACCTTTAGAAAACACCTGAAGGCAGCCCTGTTTAGGGAAGTTTTTAATCGGTAATATTTTAATATATTTTAGTGTTTGTTGGAGGCCGCCCAGAGTGGCTGGGGGGACCCAGTCAGATGGGCGGGGTACAAATAATAAATTATTATTATTATTATTATTATTATTATTATTACCCCTGATGCTGCAGGCAAACAACAAGAGAGAGGTGTCCCCTTTATTCCTTCCTTCTGAGCTTCCTAGAAGCACCTGGCTGGTTGTTGCTGGACCCTATGGATTGTGCTTCGATACATTAGGGCAATTCTGAGCTGTGGTGGTATAATTAGCAGCGCCATCTAGTCTCATCCACTTCTCAACATAGGATAATTTAGGGCAGGGTCTTACAAGGACGGCACATAGCACAGAGATATGTGGCTCCTAAGGTTGGGTCAGCTTGCAAGAAACTCTTGCTTCTTTCCTCTCTTCCAGGTGACGACGTCGTCTGGGAGCAAATGCTTTTCCTGCCGCTCTGCAGCAGAGCGGGACAAGTGGATGGAGAATCTGCGCCGTGCTGTGCACCCGAACAAGGTACCGGCTAAGCAGCAGCTTCACGCAGCGCATAGTTAAACTGTAGATCTCCCTCCTTCAGGACACAGTGGTGGCCATCAACTTGCTTGGCTTTAAAAGAGGATTGGGCAATCCTGCGGAATCTCCAGTGGCAGAGAGTTCCACAGGACTGGGCCGATGACACCATAAAACTCTGTTTCTTGTTGCTGTCAAATGAGTCTTGCCAACTAGGGGAGCAAACAGTGACGCTCCTGTGGATAACCTTAGTGAATGAGTGATATACAAGTTCAGGTGGTGCCTCAGGTTCCCTGGACCTCAGTTGATGGCTGTGCTATGCTTCCATAGTTGGAGGCAGTCTGCCCCTGAATGCTAGTTGCTGGGAATTGCAGGTGGGCAGAGTCGCTGTTGCAATCAGGACCTTCTTTTAGGCTTCTCAAGAGGCGTCTGGCTGGCCACTCGGAGAACAGGATGCTGGACTAGACAGGCCACCAGCCTCAGGGGTCTTTTATGCTCTTATTCCCAGGTACGTGTCCATTGATGGCAGAACCAATCCAGTTCCTCTTAAAATAACTGCCAAGAGTAGTGCAGGGTGCAGGCGTATATTAAAATAAATATGTTACTTCCTCTTGCTCTTTTTTAAAATGGTGAGTTTTGGCAATTGTGTTGTTCATGGATTATGCATAAATTTAACTTTCATAAAGTTTCCTCTGGGGGAGAGTTGTGAGATTCAATATTCAGTGAGCCAGCCTTTACCAACCTGGTGCCATCCCCTTGTCCCTGAATGTCCTGCGCTCCAACTCCCACCAGACCCAACCAGCATGGCCATGGGCTGAGATAATGGTTGTTGTCCAAGGCACCAAGGCTTGGGCAACTTCCTGCCCCACAAGAAGTCCCTCCCTCCCACCTGCCCACCATTTTTGCCCATGCAAATTCTTAAGTATGGCCACCCACACATTTATAGGCATTGCCTTTCCTTTCAAAACTCTGCCCCTTTTAAACAGGGTGGGTTTTCCTTGCTGATTTGCGGTCCCTGGTGCCTGGTGTGAAATGCCAGCAGTACCATCCCACTGCTCAAACCCAGTGGAGAAATTGCGGCACAGCGGAGAGAACACCTGCAGAACAGTTTTCTTTAGTCTACAATTTGTTCTCTTTTATCTTAGGGCATGCCCCCCCTCCCCACACCTTTTCCTTTAATTTTGAGGCTCTCCTGGCTGCCAAATTGGAAGTGGTGAAATTGTTTTTTAGAAAGTGAAGCATGTGTAGTTTGGGGAGGAGGACAGAGAGAGAGACAGGTTCCCAGCCCTCCTTTCTTCTTGCAAATTGGTGCCAGCGAGAGAAGAAATCATAGTGATATTTGGGAAACGAGCATAAGCGGGGGTTATTATGCAAATTCCCAAGAGCCAGTAATTTCCTTAAAGTTAAAAATGTAATTAAGGATTGGTTTTCTGTTCTAGCACGTTGCAAATAAGGAAGCCGTTCGTTCTTCCAATTCTCGCAATGCGTAATTGCTTCCCCACCCCCACCCCCACCCCAACACACACTCCACACGCTAAAAGTCCTTCTTCACACAGCACGTAGTTAAACTATGGAACCCACTCCCACAGGAGGCAGTGATGGCCACCAAGATTGGAGGAGGAGAGGGCTATCGATGGCTGGCAGTCACTACAGTGGGAGGCAGCACAGCTTCTGAATATCAGATGCTAGAAACCACAGGAGGGGAAGACTGTGGCTCTTGTGCTCAGGTCCTGCTTGCTGGTTTTGCACTGGGGCATCTGCTTGGCCACTGTGAGAACAGGGCACTGGACTAGATGGGGCCCCTGTGGCCTGATCCAGCAGGCTCTCCTTATGCTCTTACTGCACATCCTTGCTCTCTTCTTGACTGTGTTTTCCCCCCATTGCATCTCTTCTCTAGGACAACAGCCGGCGGGTGGAGAACATGCTCAAGGTGTGGATTATCGAAGCCAAAGACTTGCCGGCCAAGAAGAAGTACCTGTGCGAACTCTGCCTGGACGAGGTCCTGTACGCACGGACCACATGCAAGTTGAAAACGGACAATGTCTTCTGGGGGGAGCACTTTGAGTTCAACAACCTCCCATCCCTGAGGGGCATCACGGTCCACCTGTACAAGGAGACCGACAAGAAGAAGAAGAAGGACAAGACCAACTTCATTGGGCTGGTCAGCATCCCAGCGGGCTCCGTCACGGGCCGGCAGTTTGTGGAGAAGTGGTACCCTGTGGTGACACCCAACCCCAGCAAGGGCAAGTCTGGGGGGCCCATGATCCGCATCAAGTCACGCTACCAAAGCATGAGCATCCTCCCCATGGAAATGTACAAGGAGTTTGCTGAGTACATCACCAACAACTACATGGTCCTCTGCTCAGTTCTGGAGCCAGTCCTGAGTGTGAAGAACAAGGAGGAGATGGCTTCGGCCCTTGTCCACATCCTGCAGAGCACAGGGAAGGCCAAGGTAAGGCTCTTGCGGCTCATGCTCAGAGACGGGATTGAGGCTCTCTCGCGCTGATCAGCCCCACATGTGCTGCAGCTGGACGCCTGAGGTGTCTTGAGTTTGGGGGTCTTGCCAACAGTCGTTTAGCCACCGTCATCCACTTACACCAGTGGTTCCCAAAGTTGGCTGACAGGTGTGGTTCTCTGTAAGGCACCTCTGAGGGTGGAGCTGGGCTGATGGGTCTTTTGCAGAGTGCACACCCTTTGCATGCAGTGAAGGTCCTCAGGGTCCAGCTGCAGTGGCAGCAGGGATGGGGAACCTGTGACCTTCCAGATGTGGTTGGCCTGTGACTCCCATCATCCTTGCTGGCTGCGGCTGATGGAGAGTTGGAATCCAGCCACCTCTGGAAGGACGCAGGCTCTCCACCCCTGAGATAAAGGAAGAACACCTGCTGGTCAAAGATGATATATAGCCCAACATTGCTCAGCTGGTAGAACATGAGTCACTTAGTCTCAGGGATGTGCTGTCAAACCCCACGTTGGGCAAAAGATTCCTGCATTGCAGAAGGTTGGACTAGATGACCCTGAGGGTCTCTTCCAACTCTACAATTCTATGATTCTACAGCAATGCTGATCTAGGTATAAATAGCCTCAGTAAAAGGCACCTTCCTTTGCCCGTGTATACGTTAACCTCACAACTGGTTACTTAAACCTTCCTTGCAAATGCATCCACTAAAATAAGGCACGCACCGGGGAGGGGGGACCATAGGATTATTATCTGTTTTCTACCCAGAAATTTATGGCCTAAAAGGATCCAAGTTTTAAGAAGGCTCCCTTCTGGTCGCTTGGGGGCAAAATATGCTCACCCCAGGCCATCACACAAGTGGCTGCTTACAAACCATTTCCCCTCCCCTCCCTTTCCACTTGTGTCTGTGTCTTCTTACTTTTGTGAGCCTGCAGGCAAGGACTGTTGGGTTCCCTTGCCCCATTTCCTCTGGGGCACTAACCTTTCCGTTTAGTGCTTTTGAGGGTGGGTGTTGCACTAAGGGTATCTCTCCCGCCTGCATTCCTGGTGATGAAGTATATTTTAAAATGCACCTATCTTTTTGCATGCTTTCTCTCAAAGTGCCCTTTTATGAATGCATGCATTTTGTCCTAAATTTTGGTACATTGGCTGGGATGTGGGTCCTTTTCCTACTAGCTGCTATTTCTCTGCTTCTCATTGGGGCACCTCATTAACAACCGTGAGATGGGCTCTTGTGGGTTTTCTAAAGTGTCACCATGAAAAGCAGCCGGGGGGGGGGGAGAGGGCCTGGCTTTGGCACCTCCCTTATTACCCAGCATTCCTGGCTGCATGAAAATCACCTTGAGGCTCCCCCATGAGCCCCTGAAAACGAGTGCCAGTAGTGTGTTGTTGTTGTTGTTGTTGTTGTTGTTGTTGTTGTTTACATTTGTATCCCGCCTTTCTTCCAAGGAGCTCAAGGTGGCTTAAATAGTTCTCCCCATTTAATCCCCACTGCAACCCTGTGAGGTAGGTTAAGCTGAAAGGCAGCAACCGTCCCAAGGTCCTTGTTTGATGCTAAACACTACACCATGGTGGCTCTCTCACACAGCCTCCACATCACAAGGAAGCCCACCGACCCTCCCCCCCCCCGAGTGTTGACCATGTAGTAGCCTGTCCATGGATTTGCTGTGCCACATACCCATGGCTGCTGCCACGTGGTTTTACAGTGGAAGACAGGAGTGCCTGGAGTGCTCTGGTCCATGGGGTCACGAAGAGTCGGACACAACTAAATGACTAAACAACAACCACCACCACTGCTGCCACTTCCTTCCCTATCCACCCAAAGAGACAAACTATCTGGTTAATTATTATTTTTTTACAACAGCGGTTAGTCCAGCTAGTTATGACTTTAATCAATTTTATGAGTTTGCACACACAAATGAGCTCTGCCCTCCTCCGGGCAATAATTAGGTTGTTTGAAGAGGGTTCAGGCCAGTGAGTGGCAGCTCCAGAGATAAGTTTGAGTGCCTCTCCTCCTCCTCCTCCTCCTCCTCCACCACCACCCACCCTGCTGTGTTGCACACTAGGAAGAACATCTGAGCATCCCTTGCAGAGCCGTTCCAACTCTTAATTGGTGATTTGCGTTCAAGGAGTAGTGGAGCATCTTGGAGCAAACACATTGTTTGCTGTGACGGATTCTTCACAGGCCGATGTGCATCCTTGCTTCCCCTTCTCCCATTTGCCACAATGCCTGCTCAAGGCGTAAGGCTAAAGGGATTGTTGTACTGGATCAGAAAGAGGTCCCGTGGGCTGCTCCCATAGCAGGCTAGGTGCCTGTAGAAAAGCCTGCAGGCAGGGCTCAAAGGCCAGTGCTCCCCCCTGCCGTTTGAGATGGTACCATAGTGCTTTAAATGTTCTGTCTCAGTCCCCAAGTGGTTCTGTTTGCAAGGAGTTACAATAAATATTTTATTTACAGCAATCCCAGGAGCGGGGAGAGATTGGGGCATATCTGCAGATTAGCTTGCAACCCATTTCAGCCAATAATGACCCCCCACCCATGCCCGCAGAGACAGTGTGCCCCTCCTCTCCCACAGGGCTTTGGAACGATCTTTGAATTACACATTAATCATATTACCTTTATCAGTGAAAGCCTCTTAAGGATAGGTCAATCTCATTAATCAGGATTGCTTATAAGAAGAGACCTTATTACTTCACAGTCAATCTGCTGGCTGGTCACTTGTCTCTGGGGCAGAAGGGCCTGCGTGGTCTGCTTCTTCTCATTTTTACTGCATTTATATCCCACCTTTATAAATTTATTGCATTTATTGCCTACCTTTTTTCACGAAGGAGGTCAAGGTGGCAAACATGGTTCTCCTCGTTTAAACCCCCTCAGCAACCCTGTGAGGTAGGTTAGGCTGAGAGGCAATGGCTGGCACCCAAGCTCACCACCCACTGAACTTCACGTGTCTGAGTGGGGATTTAAACCCTGGTCTCTCCCTGGTAATAGTCTGGCATGTGTCAACTGCTGCAGAGCAAAAGAGCACCCTGAGGACATCTTAGCTGTTCAGGGGTCACCCAAGAGAACCCTGGGATTAGAAGGGAGCCCCTGAGTAAGAGGTGACCATGCAATATGGTTTCGAATTGGGTAAGGGATCACATGTTGAGATTCCTGCATTGTAGGTGGTTGGACTAGATGGCCCTCAGGTTCCCTTCCAGCTCTACAGTTCTATGATTCAATGGCACTTGTGCATAAAAACTCCACCACCATCTCTGGCATTCTCTTCCAATGTCGAATCATTGCTAAGCTCTTCCTAAGGTTTCATCGAAATCCTTTTGTGATGCTATTTTATTATTTCTTCCTCTTACTAGTTGCTTTTTTAAAAGAAAAAGAAAAGTAGACACAAAGTGACTTACAATATAATACAAAAATTAAAACTAAAGCAAAACAAAAGCTATAAACATCCAGATACATAAAAAGCTGTTGTAATGCACCTTACCCACTAAAGAAGGTTGCAATATTTAAAGCCTGCCTGGAAAGAAACGTGTGTTTTTGTGGTGCGTAAGAGTGGTCAGTGATGGAGCTGGGTGTGCCTTCCTGGGGAGAGTATTCCATAAGTGGGGGAGCCACCACTGAAAAGGCCCGTTCTTGAGATTCAAGTAACAGAAAGCAAATCTACTCCATCCTCTGTGTGACAGTGCTTCAGATATTTGAATATGACTCTCATGTTGCCTTTTAATAATAGAATTGTAGAGTTGGAAGACACCCCAAGGGCCATCCAGCCTGAAGGAGGGTCTCCACCCCCATCGTTCAGCCCAGACACTAAGGTCCAGCTCCGAGGGCCTTCTGGTGGTTCCCTAGCTATGAGAAGTGAGGTTACAGGGAAACGGGCAGAGGGCCTTCTCAGTGGTGGCACCCACCCTGTGGAATGCTCTCCCACCAGATGACAAGGAAACAAACAACTATCTGACTTTCAGAAGACATCTGAAGGCAGCTCTGTTTAGGGAAGTTTTTAATGTTTGATCTTTTATAGTGTTTTTCATATTCTGTTGGGAGCTGCCCAGGGTGGCTGGGGAAACCCAGCCAGATGGGTGGGGTATAAATAATAAATTATTATTATTATATTATTATATCTACTTAAAACCATCCACTGCCTTCCAAGGGAGTCTATTCCTCTGTCGAGCAGCTCCTGCCCTCAGAAAGCTAGCATATCCCCTCTCAGTCTTCTCTTCTCCAGGCTAGACATACCCAATTCATCAGGCTTGGTTTCCAGACGCTGGATCATCTTGGTTGCCCTTGTCTGCACATATTCCAGCTTGTCAATATCCTTCTTAAACTGTGGCGCCCAGAACTGGACACAGGACTCCAGTTGTGATCTGACCAAGGCAGAATAGAGCAGGACTATTACTTCCCTTGATCAGGACACTTCTGTTGATGCCGCCTAGAATAGCATTAGCTCCTTTTTGCTGCTGCATCACACTGCTGACTCATATTAAGCCTGTGATCTACAAAGCCCCCTAGATCCTTTTCACATGTACTGCTGTCAAGCAAGGTGCCCCCCTGCTCTGTGCATCCGGCTATTCCTGCCTAAGTGCAGAACCTTACAGCTTCCTGTTTGTCCCTGCTGAAATTCATTTTAGTTTTGTCTCCTCTGTGCACATAGGAGGGCCCCTTTTTGCAGGCTGCTGGTGTGCGCCAGCCCACACTTTCAGGATTGTTGTAAATAAACCATTTCTGCGTTGCTGAGCTTTGCTGAACTGGGGTTAATAAAGGACTGGAAAGATGGGGAGTGGTGGGGGGCGGGGAGAGGTCACCTTTCCTGCCACCATCAGGAATCTGCTAATCTTTTCTGAGCTGAGAGACAGAGCCTTGCAGCAGCCACAGCCAAAGCAGGCAAGAACGTTCCACCGCTTTAAGTGCTAATAACCCATTCCATCACTAATAGCTGAGCTACTAATAAAATCTGCTAACTTTGCAAATCTGCCCAAGCCTCTGAGGATTGCAGTTGGGTCTAGGAAGGATCCAGCCACTCTTCTCCTCTTACCTACCCCTGCATTGCTATTCATGGTGGGGTGTGGGGTGAAGGGAAGGAAGGCAGGACACCAGGCCTATGGGCACGATCCATGTGTGGCCCAGAAAGCTGCTTTATGCAGGGGGAGGATGCACGGAGGCAGATCAGTTCTTTGCTTTGAAATATAATTTTGCTGCAACATTTCTCTCTGACATCGCTCACTCACCATTTAGGCGTGAAACAGCTTATTATATTTACCTTCATTATTGTTGTTGGGCCTAGGGGGTCAATCTGGATGATGGCACGAGTCCCTTCCAATTCTTGGGGTCCTGTAACCAGGGAGGGTTAGAATCGAAGACAGGGTCCTACTGCTTAGCTCGTCAGACAAGTTTCTTTCTAAGACGATGGCCTTGGCTGGTCACTTAAGTGTCCTCATTCGCATCCCAAAAGGGTGGGCTCCATTTCAAGAGCTGCAGCAAAAGGAACCCCTGGATTCTCTCACCACTCAGAGACTGGAGTGGCCTGGAACATTGTTTTAAGATGCTATCTTCATGGGCAGGAATGGGGAACATGCAGATATTGCTGGCCTTCCATCAGTCCCAGCCAGCATGGCCCAAGAGTTGCTGATGATGGGAGTTGGGGTTCAGGTGTTTGCCCTTCCTTGTTTGCCCATCCTGGCTGGAGCTAGTGAGAGTTACAGTCCAAAACATCAGGAGGACACCAGGTTGGAGAAGAATAGCTAAAGTGGTAGAAGGCATTCAAGCACTGTCTCAGCCACCGTATAATCATGTGATGAGTTGGCAGGGACCCCACAAATTGTCTAGTCCAGCCTCTGCCTCCGTGCTGGCTAGGGATAATGAGAGTTGCTGTCGCAACAACATCTGGAGGTGCTGGCTAGCAAAGTCTGCCCCCTCCCACATACTTCTTCCCTGAAAGGAATTCCTGTTGAACAGTGGAATGGACTCCGTCACAAGGCTCTCCTTCCTTGGATTTTCTTAAACAGAGGTTGTTGAGTGGTCCTCTGTCAGGGATTCTTCAGCTGCAATTCCTGCATTGCCAAGGGGCTGGGCTAGGTGGCCCTTGGGGTAACTTCCAGCTAATAATTATTTTAAATGTGCTGCCTGAATTTCCTTGCTTTTAATCCACTCATTTGTTGCCTCAATGACTATCTTCTTTTTTGGGTGGGGGGGGGACCAGAGTAGACTTCTCTGTGACAGCATGGAAAGAGGGAGCTAGTCAGCACGGTGGATAGTCAATTCCATCTTTGGTCTTGCAGACCTAGTGTGCTGGTTTGGTTCCTCCACCACCACCCCAGTTGTTAAGGTTTTATTGCAGTTGTATTTGTTTATCATCCCTGCAAATCGACCAGAAAATGTCAGCAATTGGGCTGCCAATAAATTGCAGGAAAGTAAAATGAAATAAACCTGTGGGGAGGAGAGGTACACTTCGAATGGAATGCATTGGGGATCCCTCCAAAGGATTTTTACATCCGTCTCTTCCTCGCAAATTGGCTCTTAGTACTAGTATTTGGGTATTAATTCCCCATATTGTCCTTTGAGAAATGCTCAAAGGTTTAACAAGCCCCTCACTTCTTGAATCGAGCAGCTGAATTGCACAAGGGGTGGGCAACGCCATGGACACTGACCCAAAATGGAGCAGAATATTCCTCAAACTTTTCCTAGCCGCTCAGGGAACAAAACCGTCAAAATGTTTTCCATTCGGCTTCTGTGAGGGAAGGAAAAGCTTTCAGTTTGGCTGAATTTAAAACCTTAATGCAAACTTTGGAGACAGGGTTGGCTTTGCTAGGCAAGTTGGAAAGACACCCTGGGAAACAGGGACGCCAAATGAGAAGCAAGCAAGTTTGTAAATTGCATTGCATGCATCTCTTCCTTGCACAGGGAGGCAGTAAAGTCCAGTTTGGGGAGCATTGATCTCTCCCCTTAAAGTAGCTGAGCTTCTCTTTCTCGGCTCACTAAGCTTTGAAGTTCTGTTGCTGGTCAAGAGAGTTCGGATCCCCCTTGGAAAGAGAAGCTTTGACCCAGCTGCTTCTCAGCTTCTTGAGAAACGCATGGCCTGATGCTGCCTAACCTTCTCTCTCTCTCCAGGCCCTTCTGCCATGGTCTCTGGGGCACCTTCACCTGATTTGTCTCTGCCTGGCCACCTCCCTCTCCCGAATCCCAGTATACATTTCCTTTCTGATCCGCAGCTCAGCCTGACGGAAGGGGCTGATTCTCAGTTAGAAGAGCCCGACCTTGGCTCTGCCTCGCGAGCTGCCCCTGTCGCTTCCCAAACATACTAATTACCTGGGGAACATGGAGTTTTACAGTGTCTCCTCGAACTCGGGATTTGGCCGGTCTTGTCACTTGGAAGTTTTTGGCTGGGAGGGAGGACAGGACTGGTTGGGGTGGGGGATGCAGCACAGCCATTGATCCCATTGATGTAGCCGCATCCTCCTCTGAATCAACACCTTGAAAACCTTACAGGCCTAACTACTGCTCTCATTGAGGTGTGCGCTTGGCCACTGTGAGAGGAGGATGCTAGACTTGCCTTGTCTGAGAGCCCCTCAAATCCTGCTGCCAGGCTGTCTTTTAAACCAGTAAAGGGGAACCTGTGGCAACTTTTGTGACATGTTTCTCAGTGTCTCTCTCCTGCCTGATCTTCCACCAAAGAGCAAAGCAACCGAGCAGAAATGCCCAAAGTGAATGATTTGTGTTTATCTGTGAACCCAAAGCACATACCTACATGGGGAGGCTGCCTGCTGCATCTCTGAATGAGTTTCTGCACTTGCCTTCCAGCCTGACCCTGCTGGGTAACTCTACTGAGTTTCTATGTTGTTGGATCATTCAAACAGCACCTGCAGAGTTGAAGAGCTCTCCGTTGAGCCTCAGAATGAGTTACTGCTCTAGAACTGGTTTCCCTCCCAACAATAAGCCTGTGCTGAACTCAGTCAGAAATGTGAGGATATTTCGTGTTTCTGAAAGTTTTCTGTGTAAAGAGCTTGTTAATTCAGGCAGGGAGTGGAGCAGGGTGTGAATTTTGGGGGGCATTATCATTAGATATCCTGCTCTGCAGATGCTGCTTACCTAACTTACTACCCACCCTTCTTTCCCCCCTCCTCCAGGATTTCTTGACGGACCTCATGATGTCCGAGGTGGACCGATGTGGCGAAAACGAGCACCTTATTTTCCGAGAGAACACCCTCGCTACGAAAGCGATCGAAGAGTACCTGAAGCTGGTGGGGCAGAAATACTTGCAAGATGCCTTAGGTAGGTATGGGGAGTGTCAGTAACTCTCTGGGTTTCATCAACAGAAGCTTTCTGGTTTGGGGCCAGCATCCAGGGAGCCTCGATGCTTTGCGGATAATTAAGAATAGTCTAAAGGAACCACACCAAAGAGATGGGTTTCAATAGGGACAAAAGTAAGGTCCTGCACTTGGGCAGGAAGAACCAGATACACAAATATAGGATGGGGGACACCTGACTTACTAGCAGTACATGTTGCGAACACGATCCGTTCCGGGGTGCCGTTCGCACCCCGAAAAGTCCGCAACCAGAGTGGCGCTTTTGCACTTGCACGCATGGCGAAACCCAGAAGTAAACACTTCCAGGTTTGCCGTGTTCTTAACCTGAAAAACGCAACATGAAGCATTCGCAAGAAGAGGTATGACTGTATATAGACAATCCACATTGAATCCAAAACATGGGGCTACTAGAATCCCCTGACTTCCCTCCACCTTACCACCGGTTCCCTTGTTCTATGTTGTTCATGCATGTCCATAAATTCTTTACCTCCTTTTACCTTCCAATTTCATACCTTATCTATTTTATTAGAAACATTTTTCAAAATCCTGCTAATGTATTAACTTGTATACACTGCTTTTGTATATATGGTATAGTTTGGAAATTTTTATCCTTTATGTAGCCTGAATTAAAAAAAACCAGGCAATCCCCTGGTACCTTGCTAATATTTGCTATTTTGAATCTAACTCTGTAGATCTTATCCACTGAGCTATCAAAAACTCCTTTATCAATTCCCAACTACTCACTTCAATTAGATATTCTTTTGATATCTATCAATTCCCAACCACTCTTAGATCCTGCTCGTCTTCTTCCGGGACTCCCCTCAGCCATACCACATTTTCTCTCTGTCTCATCTCCATAGCAGCTAAAGCAGGCTTCCCCAACCTTCGACCCTCCAGATGTTTTGGACTACAATTCCCATCATCCCTGACCACTGGTCCTGTTAGCTAGGGATCATGGGAGTTGTAGGCCAAAACATCGGGAGGGCTGCAAGTTGGGGGTACCTGAGCTAAAGCATCCCAAGGCATTTATTGGGTTGTACATACGCCATCTACATCTGTCTTTAATTTTCCTGATCTTTTTTCAGGCCTTTCACCTCTTCATTCACTTGCTTTGTTTTTTCTTCCATACCTTTTACCACCGTTTGCACCTTTGTAGTTCTCACATTCAAATCTTTAATTTGGCCTATTGCTTCTAACATCATATTTGTATTCTTATCAATCTGGGTGGCTAACACACCAGCAGCCTCCTTTATTTCACTACCCATTTCCTTTTTAAATTCTGCAAATAGTTCAGCAAGTTCAGACAGTGGCGAAGGAAGCCGCTTGGCCACCCGGAGCGGCAAACCCGGGGGCAGGGTGTCACTCCGTAATGCGCATGCGCAGCGTTGCTACGTACGACACATGCGTTGCTATGTATGACACATGCATTGCTATGTAGCAACGCTGCGCATGCGCTCTACGGAGTGGCGCCACCAGCAAGCCGCAGAGCGAGGCTTTTTACTGGGTGGCATTGCTGCCCGGTAAAAAGCCACACTCGGCGGCTTGCTTGCAAACCTGCTCAGCACACGCTTTGCTTTTTCCGGCTTGAGCATTGCAGGGGGGCACCCAGAGTGTCACCCCCTCCAGGGTGGCACCCGGGGTGGACCGCCCCCAACACACACCCCTTGCTCCACCCCTGAGTCCAGACTTAGCCTCTTGTATTGAGGCTTTTCTGCCTTGTATTGGGGTCAGAGGCCTCTTCGCTGCCATATCTTTCCTTAACTTTATATTTATAAGGTCTTAGCTGTGATTTAACTTCCTTGCAACTTGTCTGTTCTCTCTAGCAGCCAGATTTCAAAACAAGTAACTTTCCCAGCTTTTACACAATGTTAACAATAGTAAAAGTAAATGCGAACCTAATTAAAATCAGGGGATATACAATATCATAAAAGTAGAACTTTAAGGAGAAGAAAATAAATAAATAAATAAATAAATAAATAGATGATAGATAGAGGATGATAGATAGATAGATAGATAGATAGATATCTTAAATATTTTATACTAATTTTCTGTATGTATGATTGAAATAAAAATAATACCGAATTTGTTGCAGTTCAAAGCAGTCTGTACAAATCAAAATTCCAGGGACTTAATTACAATTGCAGTTTTCAATGTCCAGCAGAGATAAGTCTTTAAAGGTATAAATTTAGTTTTAAATCCAAGGCAATTTTGTCATTGTATGTAAATAATATAGTCCTCTTCTTTTAATCTTAAAACTTGACCAACCAAAGTATTTTGGAACAGTTAATCCACAATGTCTGTATCTTCTCAATCTATAAAGTCTCAAGACCCTTTTCAAAAGAAATCCAATCAAATATGTCTTTAAAATCAGGGATTCAAAGCGTATCTTCCATTTTTATAAAATAACCAGTCTTTAGTTCAAGTTCAAGTCAAAGTTTAAATACTGTCTCAAGTTCAGGTCAGGCTTAGTTCAGTATTTTAAAAGCTCAGAAATATCAAGATTGTTATTAAGAAAGCTATGTATAGTCCTTTAATTAGCTGGCTTTAATTCCAGCCAGACAGTCCATAGACTATTTACTTATAAGATTTCACATGCATAATATAATAGCCATAGGCGGGAGTGGAATTCCTTGTCATCCTCCCGTTCTTGCCGAATTTAAGGAAATTAATTTTCCTTCACCTTTGCAATCAGCTTGGTTTTGTTTGTTTGTTTGTTTTTGTTTTTTTGAGAAGTGGACCACTGTAAGGCTGTCTCGGAGACTTCACTTTCACGGAGTCTTACTGTTGCCTAACCAGCCGGCATTCACCTTTAACCCCCACCCCCCCGACTCCCCATACCTTTTGGCACGGAGGCAGAGAATGGAGCTTCGGAGACGCTGTTTGTGGGCTGCAGGACTTCTCGACACCTCAAAGACCCTTTTGAGGTTTTTTTTGGGGGGGGGGCTTCGCCTTAGCGCTTTGCCCCGACCCTCTGTGAAGTCGAATCTGACGGAGCTGTCAGATTTTCCGCCCGCCTGCCATAGTGCGGCCACCCAGAAGTCACAGAGGGTTGGACTAGATGGCCCTTGGGGGCTCACTCTCAACTCTGCAGTTCTTTGATTCCTTAGTTTGGTGTGTGCCACAATCCGCCTTCCAGTTTCTGCAGTTTTCTTCCTCTGGGAAAGAGAAGCTTTGCTTCAGGGGATCTGACCAAAGGTCCCTGTGGTCCACAGTCCTGCTACTTGGATGACTGGGAATCCCTCAAGCAAAGGATGGAGGCAAAAGACCCCCTCTCTTGTTGCTGCTGCCCAACATTTGATATCCAGAGGGAGACTGCCCTTGTAAATGGAGGTTTTGTTTACGTAGTACATAAAGAACCTGAGAAGACCTCTGGCTATTGGATCTGACCAGCAACCAGGTTCAGCATCCATCCGTAGCCAGCCAGTCACCCGAAAGGAAAACCTCCAGACCAGGTGCAAAGGCAAGCTGTTGTTGTGCCTCAGTACCAGATAGCAAGAGGCAGACTGCCTCTTAGCCAGGAGGCTCTATCTAGCCACTCCCAGGTGTTCTGCATTGCCATGCAGCTTAGAGCCATCCTATATTCCTCTTTCAACAGACATGGTCAGAAGAGTGATCATGCTGGCGGAAAGCCTAACATTAACGCATGTTGACTATTTTGTTTCTTAAAAGATTAATATACCAGTACTCATAAAAGGGGGATGCGGGTGGCGCTGTGGTCTAAACCACAGAGCCTAGGTAAATTGCGTTTCCATGCGTTGCTCTGGTTTCAGTGTTCCGTTGCGCCAGAAGCGGCTTAGTCATGCTGGCCACATGACTGCGGACAAACGCCAGCTCCCTTGGCCTATAGAGCGAGATGAGCGCGAAACCCTAGAGTCATCCGCGACTGGACCTAACGGTCAGGGGTACCTTTACAAAGATACAAAGATACTCATAAAAGATATCAAACGGTTTAATGAAAATCATGTGAACAAGTTAAAATCAGAAATCGGCTAACTATTGTGGAAACATGTTCTTGGTTGCCTGCACAAGCCTGACAGAATTTGGGGGGGAGGGTTAAGCAGGCGTTTTAAAAGATTGAAGCAGAAGGTGCCTGCTAAATGCCTAGTGACAGAGAGTTCCACAGGACTGCACTGATGGCGCTAAAGGCTCAGTTTCTTCTTGTCAAATGAGCTTCATCAACACAGGAAATGGCCAACAACACCCCCTGCAGGTAGTCTTGGTGATCAAGCTGGGATATAAGGGCTCAGGTGGTCCCTCAGGTACCTTTTATCAAGAAAGGGTGTGAGTGACCAAAAAAAATGGGGAATCTAAAAAGCAAACTGCTGCTCCTTTACCTTTGTTTGGCTGCAGCATCTCAGAGTCCCAATGGGTGCTGCCCACAGCCTTTCAAGTACAGCTTTCCAGCCACAAGAACTAGTAACCTGAACTGCGATTCTTGAGGAAGCCAAATTCTGTGCTTTGTTGCTGAAGTTTAGGCTTTCTGTACTCTCCCACGGAATGGCTGTGTATATGTCTATGCATTGCTTTTGATTTTTCCTGGTGAATTACAATACCTAATAAAAATAAAATAGAAACGGGGGAGGGTATCCCTCATCCTATATTTGTGCACCTGGCTATTCCTGTCTAAGTGCAAAACCTTACCTTTGTTGCTATGGAGATTCATTTTGTTGGTTTTGACCCTGAGCTCGATCCATCCTGTTAAGGTCATATTGAGAGTAGCAAAGCAGAGCAAAGTCCCCGTCTGCCTGCTGACTTGAAGGGCACCGATCAGGTCACTGCATTCCAAGATTGCAAAGCTCAGTTTTCTTGTGATTCTCCTTGTGATCTATCTATCTGTTTATTTCTTGCCCTCCTGGTGCTTTCAGGCGAGTTCATCAAGGCACTGTACGAATCAGACGAAAACTGTGAGGTGGATCCCAGCAAGTGCTCTTCCTCAGACCTCCCAGAGCATCAGAGCAACCTGAAGATGTGCTGCGAGCTGGCCTTCTGCAAGATTATCAACTCATACTGGTCAGTGGACGGGGACTGATGGAGCGGGGTGCTTTGGGGTGCTAGAAGTGAGGGCCCCAGGGGGACAAAATACACCCCCATTGCCCCTGCTTTGTGACCAAACAAAAACAAAAAACACACCTCCCCTCTGGCAAAAGATAGGTAAATCAGCAAGTTAATTTTCGTTGTGAGCTAACTCCTTGTATTCGCATTAGTGTCTCCAAGGTGTTCAGGACTACAAAACCCATCAGCCCAGCCAGCAAGAGTTGTAGTCCAAAATACCTGGAAGGCACCAGGTTGCCAAGGGCTGACATTGACAGACATCATTGCATTCAAGGGAGGATCGGGCCTTTTCTGTAAATAACTTGTATTGGTTTTCACAGATGTATAATGTGTGTGTTTGTGTAACCGTGACATCTAGGTGCTCACTATTGGGGTTGGGGTGTGTTTTCTTCATGCTCAGAGGTAATCACATTTCTCTCTCTCTGATGAAGGGTCAACTACAGAGATGGCAGTAAATGTGTGATGCTCCCAAAGGACCTGATGTGGGAGAGAGCAGTAGGTTGCCAACTGACCAGAAAAATAAGTGTGCCCCGCACTTGTACTTTTAACAGCAGCTTGAGATGCCAAAAAAAGGGTCCTAATCCTAACCCTTCCCCTATGCAAGGATAAGCATTACCTGGTGATCCCTGCCAGTAGCTGTGAAAGACACAGAAGCAGGGACCATTTGAAGAGTTGGCAGCAACCCTGGTCGCAAGGGCGGTCAACAGGACCAGCGGTGCCTGCAAGAGATTTTGTTGCTGCATCTCGTGACACCTTGGCTATATACGCTAACCTGCAGTTTCCAAACAGAGAAAGCTGGTGCTCTGGAACATCTGGGTTACCCTGAGTTCCATCACACAATTAGCATTTGTTTGCTTTGTTTTGTTTGTTTTTGTTTGTTTGTTTTCAAAAAGAAAAAAGGTTAGGCTACTGCAAAGTCATTCTAAAGAAAGCCTCAAAAATTAGCCCAAGGGGAAACTGCAGCTAGAGCTTTGCACCATGAAGAGGCAGAGATGGAACTACCAGGAAGCAAATATCATTTAGACCCGGCTTTAATGGCTGTTGGTTTTTGGCTCAGGGATACAGAATCTGCAGCCCTCCAGATGCTGTGGAGCTGCAGCTCTCAGCAGCCAGCATGGCCAGTACGCAGGGATGACATATGTTGGGCTCCTGTATCATCTTCTGGAGGCTGCAGGTTCCCTATCTGTGGCTTAGTTCAGCCCAGTGCTCTTTGGGTACTTTGGACTACATCTCCCATCAGCCCGTGCCAGCATTGCTGACTGACGCTGGTGGGAACTGATGTCTGAGGCCACCTTTGCACCATAGATTTAAAGCACTTCAGTACCACTTTAAACAGTCGTGGCTCCACCCCCCCCCACCCCCCAAGAATTATGGGAGCTGCAGTTGGTTAAGGGTGTTGGGGGTTGAAAGGAGACTCTCTGTTCCCCTCCCAGAGCTACAGTTTCGCGGTGTGGATTAACAGCCAAGCTTTCTCCCTATTCCAATTTGCACTGTTACAAGTGTCAGATAATTCCCATTCTGCATTTGTAACGTGTTGGTCTTTGGAACTCCCTGCCTATTGGCACCAGACAGGAACTTTTGTTGTGCTCTTTTTGTTTAGGCAAAGCCTGCCAAGATATATAGGATTGCTGATGTGGTTTTGGTTAATGGTTGGTTTTAATTTTTGGAAAATTTTTGTTTTCTTTTACCAATAACCATACTGTTTTATAAACCTCTTTGAAGTATTTTCTGCATAACGAAGCGGGTACATGAATTTTAGGGAATAAATAATAAATAATTTCGATGCAAGCACCAGAATAGGAGAAATTTTTATTTTTTGGGAGCTCAGATTTGATTTGTGCTAGAGGAGGACTGAGGGGGGCACTTCCTTCCCTCTGGAACCCACCAGAGGGTGCTTCTTCCCCCCCCCCAAAAAAAAGATTTCCCTCCAGGGGAAGCAAAAGGCCTCGCACCCACCTTCTCTCCTCTTGCCTCTCTTTGCAGCGTCTTCCCGAGAGAGCTGAAGGAGGTCTTCGCCTCATGGCGCCAGGAGTGCAGCAGCCGCGGCCGCCCAGACATCAGTGAGCGCCTGATCAGCGCTTCGCTGTTCCTCCGCTTCCTCTGCCCGGCCATCATGTCGCCCTCCCTCTTCAGCCTCCTCCAGGAGTATCCCGATGACCGCACAGCCCGCACCCTGACCCTGATCGCCAAGGTCACGCAGAACCTGGCCAACTTTGCAAAGTAAACCTTTCCCCAGGAACTCCTCTCTCTCTCTCTCTCCGTCTCTCTCTCTCTTAAAAACGACCGGGAAGCTGCCTTAGGTCTGGAGGCTGAGCGCTCCCAATGCTCACCATTTTGCCCACATAAATGGCTATAAATTGGCCCAATATGCATATATTTCATTCTGCTGGCTGAGGAGGAGGGCAGCAGACCCATCTCCCTCTGCCCCAAATGCTATGAATCTCATATGGGCACCCTTCTGGCTTCTTAAATTTCAACTGGCAACAGTTGTTGGCATCCGTCTGTCTCAGGAGACATTGGAGGAGTGCGTCTTTGCAGGTGATGTCAAGCTGTTGGCAGGCTGCAGCGCCTGTTGTGGCTGTGGGGAACAATACAGGAGAGACATGTTTTGTTGCAGCTGGGGCAGATGAAGGTGTCTGGTTGTGCTGCTGCAGATGCACCATGGCGTTTCTTCTCTCTGCGTTCCTCCCAGCGGTCGTTCCTCCTGTGGTCACTGCTGTGGATGCACGACCTGACTGTCTGTCACCACGCTTGGCAACAGTAAGGACTAGAAACTAGAATTAGGAAAAGAAACAGCTAAGATTCTCAGGCAGCTGTGTTCTGCACTCAGTAACTCATCCCGCAGCTTGTAGGGTCGGACCCATAGTCCTTACACTCTGCTCTCCATCTGCTTCTCCGAAGGTCTTTGGGAAAGATACTTTCCAGCTCTGCTAATCTGAGATCATACCAAACAGGGGTTTTCTGGGGGCTGTGACATCATAACTCGGGGGTGGGGAACCTCAGGCCAGAGAGCTGAATGTGGCCATCCAGCCTCTCTCTCTCTCTGGCCCTTGGTCCTCTTCCAGAACACACACCGTCTCCCTAGTCCACACCCATTCATTAGGATTGCTCCAGGCTCACCCTGAGTCCTTGAATTGTGGCAATGCCTCCTGCTTGCCTGGGTGGAGAGATTTTTGGTGCATGGGAGCCTCTGCCTTCTGCACGGCTGGAATGTAATCCACTGTACAAAAGTGAGGGTTGCATCTGATGCTCCAGCAACTTTTTTAAAAAATGTTCTGTTGAAAGCTGCCCAGAGTGGCTGGGGAAAGCCAGCCAGATGGGTGGGGTAGAAATAGGTAAAAGGTAAAGGGACCCCTGACCGTTAGGTCCAGTCGTGTCCGACTCTGGGGTTGCGGCGCTCATCTCGCTTTATTGGCCGAGAGCCGGCGGCGTACAGCTTCCGGGTCATGTGGCCAGCATGACAAAGTCGCTTCTGGCGAACCAGAGCAGCGCACGGAAACGCCGTTTACCTTCCCGCTGGAGCGGTTCCTATTTATCTACTTGCACTTGGACGTGCTTTCGAACTGCTAGGTGGGCAGGAGCAGGGACCGAGCGACGGGAGCTCACCCCGTCGCAGGGATTCGAACCGCCAACCTTCTGATTGGCAAGCCCTAGGATCTGTGGTTTAACCCACAGCGCCACCTGGGTCCCAGGTAGAAATAATAAATTATTATTATTATTATTATTATTATTATTATTATTATTATTATTATTATTATTATATCCCACCCAGCCCTTTGCCCCAGAACTGCACAGGGAGGGAAAGCTAGATAAGGATTCCTCTTCCTTGCAATTAAGTGGCTGGCATCAGCATAGAATTGTAGAGTTGGGAGGGACCCTGAGGGTCATCTGGTCCAGCCCCCTGCAATGCAGGAGTCACGGCTGATCACAACACAGTTACAGTAAGGCAAATCACCCACATCACCCCAAGCTTTAAAGCGGGGTTGTGGGGGACGGTGTTCCGTTTCTAGCACAATTCAAGGAGGAAATAGGTGACCAGGTTTATTTTTGCAGTTGCCTTTCCAGTTGCGATAGAAACAAGCTCACAAATGGAGCCAGGATAGGGGACATGTTGGACCCCACACTGCACAAGGCTCCCCACCCCCTGCATACATACACTTCTTGGCGCTATGATTTTTTAAAGCCCCTAAAACCAGGAGGCTCAGCTCTGGCGAGGGAAACAGCCGTGCTGTCAGTTTTCTAAACTAAGCCTGTAGGTTTGGTGGAAACAAAGGGGGAAAGATTTCAGAAATCTCCCCACTGGCTTTGCTCAGGAGCTCTGAGCTGCTTATCCTGAGCTGTGAGATAGAGAGCGAACGAAAGAGAATCTATGCACAGAGAGAGAGAGAGACAGAGAGAGAGAGACAGAGAGAGGGTAGTAGCAGCAGTGAGTGAGTTTGCTGACAAAAGCATCTTAAGATGGGGTCTGCTGGAACAGAGGGGACTTGCATCTGTGTCACATGAGTTGACAGGATCAGCCCTCCTCCACCATCTCTCTCTCACTCGTACACCCACCTGCTCAAATTGCTGGCCAGCCATCCTCCTTGCCAACACAGCCGTCTTAATTTGGCATTGCCCGCCCGCCCAAGAATCTCTTCAGCGAAGGTTACTTTGTCAAGGTCTTGGGCACCCCTGGTCTGTGGAAGGGGGTGAGATGACATCATCTGGAAGGCCAGTGATTTGGCTTTGGCTGGGTCAGTCGCAAAGGGGTTCAGGCTCTTGGCCCACCTCCCTGCCCACACCGCCCACCCACCACCCACTTCAGCCTCCTGATCCACAGACTCTCTGCTGCCCAACAGCACAGAGATATAAGAGGAGACGGCTATTGAGGGTTACTAGCCATGATGGCTCTGCTCTGCTGCCACAGTTGGAGGTAGCAATGCTTCTGGTATCCCACTTGCTAGAAGCCACAGAAGGGGAGAGCTGCTCTTGCGCTCAAATCCTACTTGCTGGTTTCCCACAGGCACGTGGTTGGCCACAGTGAACAGGATGCTGGAACAAATGGGCCATTGGCCTGATCCAGCAGGCTCTTCTTGTTTTGTTGTGGCCCCAACTCAGTGTGAGAGTGCCTCCTTTGCACCCAGGACACCCCAGATTCAATCCCCAGCATTTCTGGACAGCACTGGAAAAAGATCTCTATCTAAAACTGCTGCCAGTCAGTGTAGGCAATACTGAGCTAGGTGGAACAATGGTTGGACATGGTATATAAGGTGGCTTCCTACCTACCTGTTGGGGAAGGATCATAGCTTTGTTTTGCATGCAGAAGAACCCAAGCTTAATCTGGGCCATCTCCAGTTAGGGCTGGGAATCGTCCCAGTTTCAGACGCTGGAGGAGAGCTGCTAGTCAGTGCATACAATACTGAGCTAGATGGATCCAAAGACCTTCATGGGTTGAGTGGGGGCTAGAACCCTGGTCCCCCAGGTCATAGCACAGCACTCTCTAATCCAGTGATTCTCAACTTTTGTTGTTGGACTACAACTCCCATCATCCTTGACCACTGGTCTTGCTAATTAGGGATGATGGGAGGTATAGTCCAACAGCAGCTGGAGACCCAAGGTTGAGAAAGGCAGCTCTAACCACTATACCATCACTGGCTCGACAGGAGAAGTAGCTTTATTTCCAGACATTAGCACCCCAACCTGGTGCATTATTGGTGTGTGTTTTGCACCAGGCACTGGATCTCCTGCTTCTCCTCCTCCCCTCGCTATCACCAAGTTTGTTTACTTTGCTTGCAAGGTGGGTGGGTGGTCTGCAAAAGCACGGCTCTGTTGGGAAACACACCTGTTCACCATCTTCACTTGGGCTATGCAAGATGTACCTAGCAACACCCCAAACTCTGGCTAGTTGGCTCTGCCACCGACAGCTCCCCAGTGGCACGCTCACCCACTCAGTGTGGGTTGTATCTGAGTCTTGTAAGAACACTGGGAGAGCCTGGCTGCTGGACAGACCAAAGACCTCTAGCCCCGCGCCCCACAGCACCCTAGCAGGATGTGAGGACAAGAACCTGCCTGATCCCTTAGAAACCAGTATTTATGGGTAGACAGCCTCTGGGCATGGAGGTTCCATTCTTAATGAGCATCAGGGGAGCCTGGCCGCTGGGTCGGACGTAAAGACTTCTCTTCTCCCACCGCCCTGTTCTCACAGCGGCCAACCAGACCGCTTCATGTGCTTTGTTCGTAACAGGTTTGGCAGCAAAGAAGAATACATGTCCTTCATGAACCAGTTCCTGGAGCACGAGTGGACCAACATGCAGCGGTTCCTGTTGGAGATCTCCAACCCAGAGACTCTATCTAACACGGCCGGTTTCGAAGGGTACATTGACCTGGGCCGTGAACTCTCCACCTTACACTCTCTGCTCTGGGAGGTTGTGGTTCAGCTAGACCAGGTACCCGTTGGCTTGTTGAATTTGTATAGCCACCCATCAGTAAACTACCCCACCAAAGCAATGATTTAAAAATGCGGTATATAATCATGTGAAATCAACAGTGAACAGTACGTACGTCGGCATTTGAACATTCCTTCTTCGTCAGGAAAGTCTCAGTCAGCATACAAAACTGTGGATATGTTTATAAGCAAAGACAGGCAAGCTGGAGGAGCTGGCTAAAAACATGAAACTCAGGAACAAAAAGGAGTTCTGACTTTGACAGCAGAATTTGCATGCCAAATCCATCCCCCAGGCACATGGTTGTGAGAACAAAATCAGGTGGATTTTTATGACCATCAGAGTTTGCAGGCTTGTTAAAAACCATAGCGAACCTTATTTGCACCTAACTTAAGTTGGATCTTGCCAGCTCAAGGCAAAACAAAACCCTCTCTTAAAACGGGACAGTCTGGAAAGCAGGCCTTCCCTAAACTGGTGCCTTCCAGGTGACTGGGGGACCTTTCACATCAGCCTACTGGGGCTGAGGCTGGTGTAGTCCATAAGGCAGGTATTTGCTGGCCTCCAGTTCAGTTTTCCAAGCTAAGGGGAAGTCCAGATTATTTTTTTGCTCTGAAATCATCTCGCCTCCTGTGCAAGAGAGAACTAGCGATCAGAAACTGGGGGTGGTTCAAGTACAGAGGCTCACACCAAATTCCCAGTTAGTTCGTTCAGTAACACATTGCCGGACAGAGTCCAAGGAGTCTGCTTCCCATTAGCACACATGCTCTGTAGGCTGTTTTGTCCTCTCCCCAACCTCCTCCTGCCACCCTGTTGCTGTAGCAACTCTCATCCAACCACAGTCCTTGGAAACACTTAACCTGTTTTTTTTACTGTACGTGCAAAACCCTCCTTGTATCTTAATTGGAGTTGTTTTTCACTCTAACATTCAACCATTAGGTTTCTCCTTAACTGGTTCTTGCCAGTTTTGTGGTCAGGCTGTATTCCTATGTACATGACACTGGCATAATTAGGCATGGCACAGGTCTCAGTTTGACACCTAAGGCTGTTTTCCCCAAACCACACTCACCTGCCCATGCCCATCTGGTTGGCGCATCTCTGCCTGGTGAACGAGGGGTATAGTTGAACTGTGGAACTCCCTCCCACAGGAGGCAGTGATGACTGGCAACCTGGGTGGCTTTAAAGGAGGATTAGGCACTCAGTCAGCCACTGTGAGAACTGGATGCTGGACTAGATGGCCCATGGACCCAATCCAGCAACACTTATCACATTCGCATGAAACGAGGAAGTGGAGTGGTGGAGTGGGGTGATCCGTCCTGCATGTGTAGATGGGGAAGGGCCAACCCCAATGTCTGGTTTCCATCTAAGGCATTCAGAGTCTTCAAGCCCCATATGGGGAACCTCTTGCGCCAAGCTGGTAGTGGACTCCAGTTAACAAAATATTTGACGACAGAACTGGAAGCCTCTCTGTTATAGGCATGCTCAGTGATGGCCCCTGGTTGTGTTTCTCCCCACTCCTCCAGAGCACGGCAACAAAGCTTGGACCCTTGCCACGCATTCTGAGGGACGTCAATTCGGCCCTCAGCAACCCGTCCTGCGTGCAAGTCTCCGTCACAGCAGATCATGCTGCCTCAACGCCCAACGCAGGCAACAGCATATCTGTGGGGCTGCAGAAGATGGTGATCGAGAACGACTTATCTGGGTAAGGACGGGCAAGGGCAGGGGGTGGGGGTGGAGCAGAGATGAGCCCTGCCAGGCAAATGGGGGAGAGCGGCAGCCCTGAAGGATCCTGGGGGTGGGGGGCAGCCATGGGCAGTGGGGAGGCTAAAAGGTGGCCATGGTGGATGGACACTTCGCCTGCCAAAGGTTTCTGTCACCTTGCGCAGCTCCTTGTTTTGAAGGCCCTGAAATGTAAAACATAAAAATGGATAGATTTCAGGTGGAAGCTGCGTGTTTAATTAGAGAGATGAGCAATTGGAGAGGGGGGGGGCGGCAGCAAGATTCTCTCTGTAATCGGGGGGGGGGGTTAAAACGATGCACAAGGCTGGATCTCAGAGCAGCATGCTCTTAACCATCCTTGTAAAACCACCCCACCTTTGATCTGGGCTTAAGAGCATTAGCTGTTGCAAAAACCCATTTTCTTCCCCGTCGTTGAAAATCAATTGTTCACCCACTTGGCGGTTTGCAGAACAAGAGGCTTTATTAATATAATGGTTCCGGAGCCCTGAGTTGCTGCAGGGTGAGCCAGCCCCAGATGCCTAAGGGGAAGAGCAGGCTCCCCAGCACAGGCAGGCAGCGTCCATCTAGACAGGCCGACTTCTTAGCTGTAATCCCTGCATTGCAGGCGGTGGGACTCGATGACCCTTGAGCTCCTTTCCAGCTCCGCATTTCTGTGCTTCTCTGTATACATAAAATATATGCATGTCATTAAGATAAACATAACTTGGTTTGTAAAACAAATACAGTAAGCCTCCTCCCCAATAAAATGAAATAATTTTTTGGCTCATGACATTAGGAAGCATCCAGTGGGCAGAATGAATGAAACAAGGAGACTCCTTCTCAGAGAGCCTTAGGTATCCATTCCAACTCCATGATTCTCTAAAAACAGCTGTTTCTGAGCTGTTTACATGAAGCCCTCCCCCATGAGGAAAGCCTTTTTATTGGACCGAAACATATTGGTAACAAATCAAAATCAAAATCATGAATCTCCATCATCTTTGAGATTGTCTCATTTTATTTTGTCACTTATTGCATCTGTATGCTATCTTTTTTTCCCTCTTAAGGAGCTCAAGGTGGCAAGGATGCCCCCCTCCTCATTTTAATCCCTACAACAACCCTGTGAGGTAGGTTAGGCTGAGATAGTGAGCGGCCCAAGTGGAAGCTTCATGTCCAAGTGGGGAGTTCAACCCCTGATCTCCCACAGACACTATAACCCAGTGCATACCATACTTTGGGTCCTCCAGCTGTGGTTGGACTACAACTCCCATCATCCCTGACCACTGATCCTGCTAGCTAGGATGATGATAGGAGTTGTAGTCCAGCAACACCTGGGGGGGCACTGCTGTAACTGCTGTGCTACCACTGGCTCTCCTTTACCGTTGAGCATCCCTGTGCCTGAGCTGGGCTGTGGGCAGCCCCCTCAACCCAGATAACCCAGCCAGCTAGTTGACAACCAGCAGGGAAACCCAAGAGGGGGACTTGCCCACAGGCCGCCTCCTGAGGGCTGCCCGGCACACACTGTATATTCCCATGAAAGAGGTGGCCTCAAAAGGCAGCCTTCTGGACACAATCCTGGAAGTGCTTTTCCTTGGTGTGACTGGGCTTTTCGGTACCTGGTGCTGGCAGCCCCCTTCCCCTCTGGCGCTCCACCCATGCACAGAACCTTAACTGCAACGGGGGCGGAGGCTGACTTGCCAGCAGCCAGAAAAATAAGGGAGGAGTAGGACCGTAGGAAACTTCCACCAGGGTCAGTGCTGCCTACAGTGGTTGGCAGCAGCACCTCAAGAGTTCAGGCAGGGGGCAATTCCCAGCCCTATTCCTAGAGGGGGGTTGAGCTCAGGATCGTCTGCATGCAAGGCAGGTGGCCCCTTCCGCATGGAGAGCCGGCAGTTCCCACCTGGCGTGCCACATCCAGGAACGGCCCTCCCTCCCAACAGCCTGCGTGTGGCGCACGAGTGTTGATGGCACTGGGGTGTTTTTTGTTTGCTTGCTTGCTTGCTTGCTGTCCTGTGAAAGAGCTGCTGCCTCTTGTGCAGCGATCACAGCTTTTTCTCTCTCTTTCTCCTTCTTTTCCTCCTCTTCTCCTTACGCGTTTTTATTTCCCCCACAGTCTGATAGATTTCACACGGTTACCGTCTCCAACCCCTGAAAACAAGGACTTGTTTTTTGTCACAAGGTCTGCGGGGGCCCAGCCCTCACCTGCCCGGAGCTCCAGCTACTCGGAGGCCAATGAGCCCGATGTCCAGATGTCCAACGGCGGCAAGAGCCTCTCCATGGTGGACTTGCAGGACAGCCGGGTTCTGGATGGTGTGGCCGCCCTCCCGGGGCCGGCTGACCCACTCGGCGATGGGCCCCCCTCCATCGGGCAGGCCCCGGGCCCCTGGGGCACGCGGACTCAGCAGAACGCCGTGGCCGCCATGGCCACCGTGCGCCGGGCGGGCCAGACCCCCACGACACCCGGCGCAGAGGGCACCCCCGGACGGCCCCAGCTCCTGGCGCCCCTCTCCTTCCAGAACCCTGTGTACCAAATGGCAGCAGGCCTGCCCCTCTCGCCTCGTGGGTTGGCGGACTCGGGCTCCGAATGCCACAGCTCGCTCAGCTCCCACAGCAACAGCGAGGACTTGGCAGCGGTGGGCAAGCATGGCTTCGGCAACCCCATTGTGGTTGCTGCCGCAACCGAGGACTTCAACCGGCGGGCAGGGGAGCTGGCCCGCCGGCAACTCTCACTTTCGGACAAGGGCGGGCAGCCCACCATGCCCCGGCAGAACAGCGGGGGGCCCCAGAGGCGGATAGACCAGCCGCCCCCGCCCCCACCACCCCCGCCGGTGACTCGGGGCCGGACGCCTCCCTCACTGCTGAGCACGATGCAGTACCCACGCCCCTCCAGCGGGGGCATGCTCTCCTCCTCGCCCGACTGGCCAGGCAGCGGGGCACGGCTGCGGCAGCAGTCCTCCTCCTCCAAGGGAGACAGCCCAGAGATGAAGCAGCGAACGGTGCATAAGCAGGTCAGTGCGGGCGGGGCAGGGTGGGCAGCTTGGGGGGAGGTGGCAGAGAGGGCACCTGGCTGACGACCTCGCTTCTCCAGCCAGAATCTGCACCATCTCAGGCCTGTGGTTCGGGGAGGGAGGGGGGGCGTTCCTCATCTTGCTCTGCCATCCAGCTGCTGCTTTTGCCCATGAATGTTCCGGCTTCCCCACCCCACCCCATGCCACACCAGATCCAGTGCCATCTCATGATCTTGCTGCTTCCGTGTGCTGGAAAGAAGCACCACTGGTTCGACCAAAGCTAGAGAGAAAGCGGGAGCAGGTTGGTCGTTCCCTCTGCCCTCCCCAGCCAAAACACATGCACACTGGTTGAGGGTGTTGGGAAGCGTTGCTCAGAGCAGCTGAAGGGGCCACACTAGGCCAGCCAACTAGATGACCCTTTGGTATCCTTTCCTACTGTGCAGTTCCGTGGTTCAGTCATGCTGCAGCGCCGTGTGACCTTTGCTCAAACAGGGACTTGCAAGCTGCTGGAGTCGTTCCAAACAGCCCCATTTGACTACAGCAGGTCAAACGACTCCAGCAGTCGTTCCAAACAGCCCCAGAAACTACAGCAGGAAAGGGGCCAGGGGTTGGATCAAGCCCTCCCCCCACCTGCACCTGAGACTGGTGCCATAATCTCTCCTCCACCACCCCCTCCTTCTGGTGCTCATCCGCATCCCCCCACCTATTAGCTGGGAACACAATAAATAATGAAGCTCCTTGTTCAAATTCAACCATGTTAATTGTTATTTGGCGGCTAATTAAGGCCTCAGTCACATGCGCTCTCTCTAGATCCGCTTGTGGCTGGTGGGTTGGGGGCATGCACAGTGCCTCCCACTCCTGATTCCTTAGCCAGCTGCGTGGGGCGGTTGCAAGCAGAAGCTGTGAGCCAGGTTGTTTCAGCTTTAGAGGTTAGCTCAGCCACAAAACAGATTTGGCTGTTTTTGTAGGGAAGCCACAGGGAAATAAGGGTAGAGGGAGCCGAAGATAAGGCGTTGATACAGATTTAAAAATTCTTCAGCTCAAGAAGTGGAGGGTGAATTTCGGAGACAAATCTGGGAGATGGAGAGCCCAGATCTCCTGAAGGGTTCAGGGTACTGGCAGCAGGTCTCTATGCGGTAAACCTGCTAGCGCCGCTGCTACCCTATTTTTCTGATACATCTGCCATATTATTTTCCCCATCATTGTGTCATGGGAGGGGGTGGCGGCACAGGAGCAAGATTTCTTCCTGGTATGACCTGGAACAGCAATACATTGGGGGGGGGGAGGAGACGAGACATTAAAAATACCTCTTTCTAGCAATAGAGAGCTGCACCCTCACCCCCAAACCCTCCTAATAAAACTTTGCTAGCTCTGTCCACTGTCATGGGGGAAATTGTCTCTCTGTAAAAAGCACCTGGGGAGCAGACTTGAGAGGGGCAGCCTTCTCATTCAGGGATGAAGTTGCGCCTGAAGTAAGGTTGAAAGCACAGCGCGGTGGCACCTTGAGCAGATTTAACTCGTGTGATTTCAGCCATACACAGGTCGAAATTCCATGAGTTGAACGCAATCAAAGGAGAGAGCTTTAAAAGCTCTCTTTTTTCTGTTGAGATTTCCTGGTGTGAAAAGAACTTTTGAGCGCCCTGCATCACTTGGGGGAGCGTCAAAGCCCACTTGGCTCCAGAAGGCTAGTGGTGCTTGCATGGGGGGATGGTTTTGTGTATATGCATTTGTGTGCGTACACGGGACCCTTGGAACAGAACGCCTGCATAGGATGCGGTTGTAGTGTGAACCATTTCAGGCTCAAAACAAACCATTTCAGGTGGACAGGTGAAGCTTCCCTCCTGTCTAAAGCCCTAGAAAAGGCTTGGCTCTAGGAAGATTGGGAATGCCTACTAAACCAAAGACCCAAGTGTTGGGTATTTGGGACATGTGCTTTCTGTCTCTCTCTAGCTTCATGTCCATTCCGGTTTCCCCTCTTTTCTTTTTCTCCCCCCCCCCTCCACTCCCTCTTTTCGCTTGTGGTTCTATGTTTCATTTTAGGCCCCTTCTCCTGTGAACCCCAATGCCCTGGACCGCACAGCCGCTTGGCTTTTGAATATGAACGTGCAGTTTTTAGAAGAGGAGAGCAGTGACTCAGAACCCAAGCACAGGGATAAGATCCGGAATAAAGAGGAGTTCGGCCAAGGGGAAAAGGTAACGCTGGGCAGGACGCAGAAGTGGCATCTCCAGGGGGAGAGACAGTTGCCTTTGTGAACACACCCGCTCCCCCCCCCCCACCTGTGCCATTCAAAGGCTGCCGTGGCCCTTGCCCCATGCCCACTCAGGGCGTGGGGGTGTAGAGCCTGCAGCCCTCCTGATGACACCAGGCTGCCACTCCCACCCTCTTTACTTACTGCGTTTGTCTCTTACCTTTTCTTTCTCCAAGGAGAGCAGTTCCTGCCCCTCAGCCTCACCTGCCTCACAGGCTGGCGGTGGGAATTAAGTGAAAAGGGGTAAGAGCCATGCACAGACACTTTGAGCTCCTTGGAGAAAAAGAGAGGTGGGGTATAAAAGCAATAAAGAAGTGAAACAGGTAAATAAACACCATTGGCCTTGCCAGCTCAGTGTTGTCAACACTGGCTGGCAGCATCTCCCCAGGCTTTCAGGCAGGGAAGAATCCAGCTATATCTGGAGAGGCCCTTCCTAGAGAGAGAAGCTAGGCAGCAGGTTATGTCTCTCCTCCTTCTCCAGCCCAGAAGGGGCCTGTCTTGCCTTGACCAAGAGCTGCTCTGAGCATTTTTATAATCCCAGCCTGAGGCTCAGAGCCTCTGTTCGCCCCCTACGCCCACCCGGCATTGCTCATTTCCTGCATTTCTGTCATGCTGTTGTCATTCCCTTGCTGGCTCCATTGACATAATCCATGCCCCCCTTCCCCTCCCCACAGACACACCTCCCACAACTGTGCCACATGGTAAGATCTGGACAGGAGGAGAGAGGGCACAGGAGCAACCGCTGTTGCTTCGCTGCCAGTGCCACCCTCATTGCCACTGTCTCCACTGGAACCATACTCTCCGGTGCCTTCAAATTCTCGCCTCTTTCTCTGCCTCCCACCTTCTTCCTGCCTGCCTCTCCCGAAGCCGCCCAGTTAAAAGGGAGAGGTGAGAAGTTTCTCCTCCTCTGCGTCTGCAGCTTCATTTGTTTCTTTGTGAGGGTGCCAGAAGCTGCCTTATACTGAGTCAGGCACTTGGTCCATCTAGCTCAGCGTTACCTACACTGACGGTCAGCAGCAGTGGCCCTGCAGAAATTTCAGGTGGGGAGTCGCTTCCAGCCTTACCTGGAGATCCTCTTGGGAGTTGAACCTGGCGCCTCATGCATGCCAGGCAGATGCTCTGCTGCTGAGCCACTGCCCCTCCCTAAAGCTCTTCACTTCTCCTGAATTCCAGGGTGGCTCTGTAAAACGGATACACGTGGGCACCTTTGTCATGGCTTTGCACTGCCTCAGTTCCTTTGTGCATACGCACACACACACACAGAGAGAGAGAGAGAGAGACAACTACACTGACGAATCCCTCCCTGCTGTTCATTGCTGGAACCTCTGTAAGAAAGGAACGCTGAGAGGGCTTCCACAAAGTTCTTTCAGTGGAGATTCCTGCAGCATTTGCATGGGTCAATAAAGCACAGCAAATAAAGTCCACAGCAAAAGAACCCTGGTACAACCATAATGGCGTGCGCACACGCATGTGTTGCAGGCTTTGAGCCAATGGGAACCCCTGCATGCTGTTTATCCATTCATTTATTCCATGAAATTTGTGCACCACTTGACTGCCTCAAAGTGGTTTACCAGAAAAGATAAGAAGCACTAAAATCATAAATAAGAAAAAAATAGCAGCAGTGGTTTCAATCTTCCATATCTCGACTGTATAGGGCAGTTGTGGGCTGTTGGGATGGGGAGGCAGAGAGGATTAAAATCCAGAGCAAACTGCCCATTTGCAGGGTGCTGGGCAGGCTTTTCTTTAGTGGAACCATTTCAATGCCCTGTTTCCACTGGGGAAGCAAGACTAGGTAATAAGGGAATCCAGCTCCTAGGAGCCAGCGTGTGTATTTATTTCATAAAATTTGCACCCCACTTGATTGAAAAGAAACAAGCCTCAAGGCAGTTTACGAGAAAGAAAAAAATACTATAATAGTTTAAAACAGAGAGAAAGTTAAAATTCTGAAAAAGGCTAAGGCTTGTCTAAACAGGAATATTTTTAGCAGGCACGGAAAAGAATACAGCGAAAGCACCTGCCTGGTATCAATAGGCAGGGAGTTCCAAAGTGCAGGTGCTGGCCACACTAAAGAATTGGGTTTTATGTGGCACCTGTAATGGTGCCAGTTCTTCCTGTCAAAGCGTATGAGCTTATAGCTGCAATAAAGTTATCTATCTTCCTGTCAAAGCGGTCAAGCGGGTGCCTTTTGGGGTAAGGCAATCTTGCATGTAAACTAGGCCCAAGTTGTTAAAGGCTTTATATACTAACTTCTAACACCTTGAACCTGGCCCGGCATCGAATTTCTTGTAGTCCAGGAACATTCGAAGGAGAGTAGGTTGTGTGTTGCCTCTCCACACCCACCCACTGTCAACCACTGTCCAAAGAAGTGCCCAAAATCAGAACACACACACACACCTCCCACTATGACTTGCCTTGCTCCTGTCTTCCCCCACACTAAGCTGAAATTCCCTCATTGCAAGGAGTTGGGCTAAAGGACCCACCAGGCCCCTTCCAACTCCACTCTTCCATGATTCCATACGATTCCTTTTCTCGGAGCCTTTGCAATGTGCAAAACACACACACACACACCTGTGGACAGGTGGTGTTGCTCCAGTGGCGGCTTGGAGGAGATGGCTGGGCAGAGACAGAAGGGCGGGTGTGGTTGCTGGCACACAGGTGGGCCCTGGCATGCTGTGTGGAGCAGGGGCGTGTGTGGGTGGCGACGGCGCTCACAGCCGCTTCTCCTGCATATTTCCTGCACAACAGCAGTATCAGCAGGACGTGGTGGTCCTGCAGGACAAGCTGCGCATCTCGAACAAGAAGCTGGAGGAGTATGAGGCCCGCTTCAAGTGCCAGGAGGAGAATACTCAGAAGCTGGTGCTGGAGTATCAAGCGCGGCTGGAGGAGAGTGAGGAGCGTCTGCGGCGGCAGCAGGAAGACAAAGAGATCCAGATGAAAGGCATCATCAGCAGGTAGGAGGGGCCCTGGCAGAGCCAACCTGCCCATGAGGCAGGCCGAGGCAGCCACCTTGGGATGCGGAACCCCGTGGGCAAAGCCATGGTGGTGGCTTCCAGTGAGACCCCCTCCGTTCCGCCATGTATCACCAAAATCTTGCAAGGCCTTGTGCGCTTCATGAGATCCCACTGAAATCTCGCAATATCTCTTGCACCCTGCAATATTCCATGCGCTTTGTGAGATCTCGCTGAAATCTCGCAAGATCTCACATGCATTCTGTGTGATCTTGCCAAGATCTCACCTAAATCTCGCAAGATACTGTCCATGCTCTGCGAGATCTCGCCAAAACCCGCCATCGTCATCACTACATCGTGGGCGCTACTGTGCAACCCAGGTAAGGGAAGCGATGGTGGCAGGGAAGCCCCTTCCTGTCTCACCTCAGGCAGTGAAACAGGATACACTAGCTCAAGACCCCAGCTGGATGCACCCAGGAGAGGCCCTGAGAGTGTAGTGGTTAGAGCAGGGGTCAGCAAACTTTTTCAGCAGGGGGCCGGTCCACCATCCCTCAGACCATGTGGTGGGCCGGACTATATTTTGATTAAAAAAATGAACGAATTCCTATGCGCCCCTGGGCCTTAGTTTGCCTACCCATGGGTTAGAGCAGGGGTCGGCAACCTAAGGTCCATGGGCCACAAGCGGCCTACGGGGGTCGTCTAACCAGCCCACGAGCCGCCCCCAAACTGAGCCGCACACTCGGTGAAGTCCCCACACGCTGTGCTAAACCGGCGCGACGCGGGGGATCGCTTCTGCGGCACCGGAAATCGTGTCTGTACATGCACCAATGATGGAAATGGCATCTGCGCAGATGCTGGAAATAACAGGTGCGCGATCCGGCCCACGGAGGGATCTCCGCTGGAGTGACCCGGCCCAGGTGAGGTAAACCTTGCCGACCCCGGGGTTAGAGTCAGACTAGGCTCCTGCGAGGACTTGGTTTTTGCTGTGTTGCAGCACCACAGGTGGCCCGGGAGTGGTACTGCAGCTTCTGCCGTTCAGGTGACCCAAGGTGGCCAATCAGGTTCTCCCTGGCAGTATAAAGCTGCTGATTTGACACCCAGTTCTCTAGTCTAGCCAACACGTTGCTCGAGTGCTGAGGGGGCTTCTCTGGCCTCACAACTGAACAGCCTACTTGCCCCACCAGCCTTAAACTGGTCATAGCACCACACCTGAGCCAGTGCAGTGTTGTGCTTAGAGTGTCAGACTAGGACCTGGGAGACCAGGGTTCAAATCCCTACTTGGCCATGAACAAAACCAACTAGAGGGTGACCCTGGGCCACTTGCTACCATCTCTCAGCCTAACCTACCTCACAGGGTTGTTGTGGGGACTAAATAAGGGCAAGAACTAGGTATGCCTTCTAGAGCTCCTTGGAGAAAAAGGTGGGATACAAATGCAATAATTAAACTAAACTAAACTTGTGGAGGAATTGAGTATCGCACTAAAGCCTTCATTCCATGCAGGCAGCCATTTCAGCTTGCCAGACACACTCCCCCCCCCCACTCCCTGTGTGCTGTTTGGTGGTTCTCCCTAAACCCCACCACCTCCGCACCACCCCCACTGGAGCTTCCTCTGATGGGATTCATAAACTGAATTCCGCCTCTTATTTAGAACACCATAACTAAGTTTCTAGTCCATAGGTTTTTTAATGCTGGATGCTACCTTGATAATTCATTTCACTTTTAAATTCGGGGTACAATGTTTTGAAATAATCCAAGGATGTCTGGAAAGGAGACAGGTGCAGCCCCCCACCCCCTCCCTCCCGGGTTTGTGATGAAATTCCAGGCTTTCATCCTGTTGATCCACAGATTGGTTCAGCCACTACCGTTGCTCCTTCCCCTCGTCCCCACTTCGAGTGCTCCAGGCTAAGTGAGCCTTTGGCTGGATCCAGCTGCAACACTCTCCAGATGTCCTCAGCCTCCTAACCTTTTGCCCCAAGAAGTTTCCAACCTTGCTTTGATGGTTTGCTCCACTGTCCAGGCTTGTAGCCACAAATTGGGGTGGGGGTTATAAATTGCCAAAAAAACAGCAAAGGAGGACAGTTAGACTTGAAACTATTGCAAATTTTCCACCAACAGGCTGATGTCAGTGGAGGAGGAGTTGAAAAAAGATCACGCAGAAATGCAGGCAGCTGTGGACTCCAAGCAGAAGATCATAGACGCACAGGTAGGTCCTGGAGCAGCCACAGGTCTCCTGCAGCACCTGTCTACCAGCAAGGCACACATTTTGGTCCTATAGCACCAAGCAGCTCCAGAGTTGTCACAACGCCTTGCTGGCTACTAGCCAGCAGTGCTTCTGTATATAAGTTGCTGGAAGCCACAGGAGGGGAGAGTGTTGCTTTTCTGCTTGCAGGTTTCACATTGGGGCATCTGGTTGGCTGCTGTGAGGACAGGATGTTGAAGTAGATGAGCCGCTTCTACGTCCTTATGCTTCCTTGACCATTTCCATGCCTGGGTTGCCAGCTTCTCAAACCTGGCCATGCTCCTCTGCTGTTTAGCAGCTGTAAATTTAGCCAGCGACGGGAGAGAGAAATCTTTGTGTGCTCTGTCTCTGCCAGCCAGGCTATGCAGAGGCCCAGATTGAAGGTTGTGACCTTTTCCGCAGGGGATTGGTGAATGGTTTTGCAGGCAGAGCACTGGGGACAGTGGAGAGAGAGTCTATTATCTGAGCAGGCTCTGGGGATTTGTTCAGCTTCTAATTTCGAAGACGTGGCCCTCCCTTGCTGCTCTGCGCCATTAGCAGGCAATCAGAGAAACTGCTGGCCTATGCAAAGGCACTGCTTGACTGGTTCTTTAATTAGTCTCTGGGCACTATTCAATATTGAAAATCAGACAAGTCTCCGGGAGATCTTCATCAGCCTGTTGCAGATGGCTCTGGCCCAAGGCAAAGGGCTTTGAGCACACTCTGTGACAGGCAGGTAGAGAAAGTGGAGGGAGCTTGTGGCCCCTTGTCACAGACATTCTGCTTTTCCTGCTCCCTGGGTGGGGGGGGGTCACCCCTGCACCACCAACATCCACACCCCAACTCTCTTATACAACGGAGGAGGAAGGAAATAATTATCAAACACACAGCTTGGGGTTGTCCATCAGTTCAAGAATTTAAAGACTTTTAATGGTCTGTGTGATGGAGTCTGAGGGCCACATCACCACCTTTCCAGCATCTCCAGGGGCCATATGCCAGCAGTGGCCCAGTTGGCACACACTGAGCTGCCATTATATACACATTGGAGCACAGGCACACACGGAGGTGGGATGCAGATCTCTCCCCATCCTGCCTGCTCAGTCTCCTCTTTGCTTCCTCGCTTCCTCGCTCCCTTGATTTTCTTTTTGCAAACCCCTTTGCATTTGGAGTTCTGTGTGCAGTTCTGGTGGCCTCACCTCAAAAAACTGGGACAGGTCTGGGGAGGAACAGCAGAAATGATCAAAGGGATGGAGGGAAACACACCCACACCCCAATGAGGAAAGGCTGCAGGATTTGGTTTAGAGAAAAAGTGAGCAAAAGGTGGCATGGTAGAAGTGTATAAAATCATATATTGCATGCAGAAAGCAGAGAGAAACAAGTTTTTCTCACTGTCTCAAAACATTAGACCTTGTGGATATCCAGTGAAGCTGAGTGGTGAGAGATTCAGGGCAGAGAAAAGGAAGGACTCCTTCATGCAATGCAGAGTTAACCCATGGCACTCACTTCCCCAGGAGGCAGTGATGGCTTCTAAGGGGAGTGGGCACATTCATGGGGGAGGATAAAGTGATCACTGGCTACAAGCCAGCGTGACTGTGCTCCGTGAGAAGAGGGCGCTGAACTAGTTGGGCCGCTGACCTGGTGCAGCAAGCTCTTATTGTGCCGTCAGAAGAACCCCAAGATCTGACTTGGTGAGAGGCAGCTCCCCCTGTTCCAATGCTGGTCTCTTTTTTTCTCTCTCTCTCCCACTTTCTCTCTCTCTCTGTTTTGTTTTCTCCCCCTTCCGCTGCAGGAAAAGCGCATTGCCTCCCTGGATGCAGCCAATGCCCGGCTCATGAGCGCCCTCACCCAGCTGAAAGAGAGGTACAGCTCGCAGACCCGTAATGGGATCTCCCCTACCAACCCAACTAAATTGCAGATTACCGAGAACGGCGAATTCCGAAACAGCAGCAATTGTTAACCCGGTGGGAGTTGGCGGCTGCTGCTGAGGGAGATTGAGAGGAAAGGAGAGAGGAAGGAGAGGAGAGGAGAGGAGGAGGAGGAGGAGGAGGAGGAGGAGAGAAAGAGAGGAGAGCCCGGGCAGAGAGAGCAGCGGCGGCAGCAGCAGCGGCAGGAAGGGTGAGCCACCACGTTGCAAGGGTGCTTGGTGCTTCCTACCCGCCCACCGGCCCCCCCTGAGCGGGGGAGGAAAGAGAGAACCCCACAGCCCTCTTTCGCCAAAGACGGGGAGCCCTGACGTCCCCCCCAGCCCGACCCTGAGTTCGAGGGACGGGGAGACCAAGGAGGAGATCATCGACCGTGCGGAGCAGATCATTGCAGGGGGAGAGTCACCGCCCTTTTCTACTTCCTGAAGGACACACCTCAGGAGCCCGCTAGAGGCCGAGGGACAAGCTAGCAGGACTTGTGCAAAAGGTTGCAGGACCAAACCGCCGCTCGCCACTGCCCCAGCTGCGTCGCTGGGGAGCCCTGCCCTGCTGCGCTGGGGAGTTCTCTCTAGCTGCGTCTCGCTGCTGGCCATCGCCCGTTGCTGCCTCTGCTTTGGGATTCGTCCTGGCCTCTCCTCACAGGTGTAGGTCATTCCCCAGGAGGGCAGAGAGGAAGGATGAATGGAAACCCCACCTCCAGATTATGCTCCACCCATAGAAAAAGGCAGGGTGTCCTGCACATGCAGGAATTCCACACAGGCGTCAGAAGGTGTCCTTCAAGATATGCACACAGGGTGGGGCGGGGCGGGAACACAGCCATCACAGTGAGGTTGAAAGGAGCTCCAGGATGACCTCTGCAGTAGCCAGTGATCAGACTGCTCGTAGCTCAGTGGCAGGGCACCTGCTTTGCATGCAGAAGGTTCCCTGGCTAGTCACCCAGTGGCATCTCCCAAAGGGCTCCCAAATGACTGCAGAGGCCCATTTCTGCATGAGAGCCTGGAGAGTTGCTGCTTAAGGGGAAGGGCCTTAGCTCAGTAGCAGAGCATCTTCCTTGCATGCAGAAGGTCCTAAATTCAATCCCCAATGGCATCTCCATGTAGGGCCGGGAGAGAGCCACTGCCAGTCAGAACAGGCAGTATTGAGCAAGGTGGACCAATGGTCTGATTCAGTTTAAAGCAGCTTCCTTCATTCCTAAGGCAACATATCTAATATATGTATAAAGTAGCTGGAGGGTGGCTGGGCCATTTGTTTTGGGGGCCCCTCTGCCATGCTGGAGACAAGGCTATGTACCAAGCCATAACCTGCCCACAAACACACGATCTCACCCACCAGCTTGGGTACATTGTCCCTCTCCTGGATAAGCTGCCTTGGGCTTGCCTACCGCTGGCAAGGTAAATTATCCTTGTAGACAGGGCTAACTTTCTGAGAAACTGCACACTGCAGAAGTTTTCCTTAGCATTGTGGTTTGTGCCAGCCTTGACTGCCCAGGCAGTGCCCATGTCTGGCCCGAGTCTCTGCATGGCTTCAGTTGGGTTCCCTTGTGGTCCAGAATCGCTGGACCCAAAACTGGGACACTGGAGCAAAAAGTCTGGGAGGCAGCAGAGATTTGCCTCTCTTGCTCCAGATTGTGCCAACTCAGTGAACACTTGTGGTGATGGACTGCAGCTCACTGGCAGAGCACGCAGGAGGTTCTGGGTCCAATCCAATCCCTGGCATTTCGGCAGATGGATGGGGAAAGCTAGTTCTTAGCTTAGTGGACAGAGCATCTGATTTGTATGTTAAGCACACCCCAGTTCAACCCCTGAAAACATTTCTAAGGTAGGGCTGGGAAGGAAACCCTGGAGAGCTGCTGCCAATCAGTGCAGACAGTGCTGAGCTAGACTGGCACATGGCCTGACTCGGGCCAAGGCACATTACAGCATGCCAGGAGATGTGGTAGGGCCAGAAGACCAGGAAGCCTTTACCCCTGTTGCTAGTTGTCTATAAAGTATAAGAGAAACGTGTCTATGGAGAATATGGGTGTACCCACCCAAGTGTGCAGGGCCAAGTGCAATGTAGAATACGCAGAGGCAGATCCATGCTGCCTGTTCTCCAATCTCTTCATTTGACAAGTGGGGAAATCAAGGCATTAATGATGTGCCATTAATGATGCAAAATGATGCAGCAACAATGCCCCATGTTCCTCTTTGCAGATCTGCCAACTTAGGTTAAGGTACCCATTTGCAAGAAGCTCTCTTGTCTACACTTCAGCATCAGGGGTCCTGCATCTGAATCAGGGTGGTGGTTGTACTTCAGATGGGCAGCATTCCCACACACACCCAAACCTGCATGCACACATTCTCTCTCTCTCTCTCTTTTCTGGCATAGTTTAGCTTTCTGGAGGTTTGTTAGTGGAAAGGGTTGTGTTGCGTGAAGCCTTTGCTGCTGATGGCATTGCCGCTAAACAGCCGGACGAGGTGGACAAAGAAGGGGTGGGGAACCAGCCTCACAGAAGCATGAAGATCGGTAACTGTTATCTCTTTTCTTCCACAGTCTGCGTTAGGAATAAAAACAGTCCAAAAAATAAACCCCAAGCAGTCCAGTTTCTGGAATACTATCCTGTTTTAATGGGGAGTGGAGCAAGGACGGCAGCTTCCGAAAAATGTCTCCCCCTGTCAGGATCGCCATCAGCCCAGGATTAGTGGTTCCTAACTAACCCTGCCCTCCAGGGAAGGGGTCAGCAGCAGCATGGCAGGGGGCGGGTGCTGTGCTTACTAACCTCCAACCAGCTTGTGGGTTGATTTGTTGGTGCTTAGTCCTGAGGATTCCTCACCGCCTTATCAGCCCATCCGTCACAGCGGTGGGTGGATGAAAGCGTAGGGGAGCCGAGGAGCCCCTCTTAAAGAGAACGTGTTCCATGCACACACAGTCTTGGAAGAACTGGGACTTCCTTGAATTCCTCGTGGCTCCAACATGGTTTTGTGCTGCCACACACCAAGCCCATAGGTCCAGCACAAACCTTGTACCCAGCCCTCAGAAACGCGGACTGTTACCAGAACGAACTTCTCCCCTCTCCCTGCCCCCCAGGAGATGTGGTTTCAAATCTAATTTGAAAACTTGCAGCCCTACTTTACTATGCCCCGTGAGTCCATAAGGGCCCGAACAGTCTGCGGCCTCAGACAATCAGCTTGTTTTGATGCACCCTGATCTCTGCAAGGGGTGCGAATCAACCACTAGCATAAAACAAGCACCGCTGAATGTGTGAACCTTAAGAATTCCCTGCCTCCTTATACTTGCCCCCCACCCCGCAAAAAAAAACAAAAAAAACAAACCAAAAACATGCCACCAAGTCACCTGTACGGATGGGGAAAAGACTTAATAGATCAGGCCACTGTCTGAGTTCATGTCCCGGAATGAGATCTGTCCAAATAACGAGTCCTGTGGAAGCATTGCAAGGTTCTCAGTATAAGATTTTAAATTCAGGACGCATCACCCCTGGCAGGAATCCCTCTTTGCAAGAGACTTTTTGTGGAGGCAGGGGGTGGGGGTTGTAAACATTTTGAATGTGCACCTTTTAAAATGCCAGGGATGAATTCTAGTGGGGAGGGGTCCTATAGGCACTTTTGGAGCAGCTACTTCCCCCCACCCATGGCCCACCACTGTTGGTTTAGGTTTGCATGGTGGGGGTCTGTCGCGGAGGAAAGGTCCTGTTGCCTGGGCACCTCTAACACCCATCTGCACTTGCACACAGAGGCTGATACGTCCGTTGGTGTATGCCAGTGGTAGCTTAACAGATGACCTCTCCTGCGCTGCTCCTGGCACTCCCGTTTCTTTGACACAGCTCTCATGCTCAATGGAGATGTTACTTGCTCCTTCTCCGAAGTCATTCTAACAGGTTTGGTTTTCCTGCAGAAGAGGAAGCTGGTCCTTGGGGAGGTTGGTCCTTCCCCCCCTCAGGCTCAAGAAGAAAGGGCCAGAGCGCCTTAGCTGCAAACAGATCTCAAACTCCGTGCAACCTCTCTCTTGGGGCTTTCCATTGGCTGCTCCTGTTGTCCTTCCTAAAGCTGTGCGAAAGGCACAAGGGGCAGCAGCTTCCCACCAGCCAAACACTCTTCCACTCCCCCTGCCCTGCTCAGTTTAATTTCTGCCCTCCAACGGTGTGCGTCCACCGTGCAGAAAAGCAACATGACCCCGGAACCTTTCTTCCTCGTTCTCGAGCTTTCTGCTGTAAGAACTTGTTATATAATGCAAACAATCTGTAAGTCTTTTTTATTATTATTAATATTATTATTATTATTATTATTGATGATGATGATAATACACAGATCTTTATGACTAGAAATCGTACAGGTTCTCTTTTGTAAGCCAACGGAGATGTTCTCGAGTGTGTGATTGTAAAATGTGCCATTTTTGCCTAACGACTGTACAAAGCAATTTTCAGTTCCAATTGGTGTGGCTGCTTTGGCCAAGATCTCCAGTCTGCTGTTACTGGCTATGTACACAGTGGTGTGGAAATGGGGCTCACACAGCTACCAAGTTCAAATTGCCATTGTAGCTCTTAATGGGCGGTAGAACCCAGCTCCTAGTTTTGCCATCAGTGGTTGGCTTTGGGATCCACTGGATCTTGGGAGTGTGGGGAGGGGAAATGAGATTCCTTGTTCCAATCCAGCCTCCAATTCCAGATTACAAGAGATCAAGGGGGTTTCCGAGCAGGGCCTAATCTGCAGATGAATCATTGAGGTGTGGCATCATTCATTTATTTATTTATTATTTATTTATTTATTTATTTATTTATTTATTTATTTATTTATTTATTTATTTCCTGCCAAATTCCCTGAAAGGGGAAATCTGGATTAAATGGGAGAAAAATGCAGGATCTTGTTTCAATGCCGTTTATGCCCTCTATGAGTAGTGGCAAAAAGAGAGGAGTTACACCCTTTTCCTGCACTTGTCCCATATATAAACACCCCTCTGGGCTAAGCAAGCTCAGTGGAGACATGGATGGCTTGGAAGAGGCAAGGAACAAACAGGAGCCACACACACGTTGCCCCCACCTTTGCTTTTGCCCTGGGGATTGTGACAGGTGGTGTGATAAGGGAGAGCAAGCAAACCCAGAGGCCACATGCAAAAAAACCAAAACTCCCACCATGATACAATATATCCTAGATCTTTGCGTATTTGGATCAGGGGCCACTCCTGGCATAAATCAGGTGTGTGGTGCAATGCATCTCAGTGTGGATTCTCTTAATCTGCTTTTACCCACACACAAGCCCAGTTTCAAAGCCTTGACTTGCAGATGGATCAGGTCGTCTCTGTAGTTCCAATGGAATTTGGTGGAGATACCAGATGTTCCGCAATGTGCACACACACCATAAACTGGGTACTAAAGTTAACAGGCAGGTGTTTGTATTTGTGTAAAAAAACCAAAAGCCAAACCAAACAAAAAATCATGACAGTAGAAAGAGTCTGATCTGGTTGAGTTCCACTGTGTACAACCCAGCTCACAAGCACATGCCCAATTTGTTTCAAGGGGAGGGACAGCTGCACATTGGAAAAGGGAACTGGACAGAGATGTGTCTCACCTGCTCTGGAACAAGTGGAAAGCCCGCAGGCACCAGGGGTATGTCTGTTTCTGGTTGATTTCCATGGGGGCAGCAGGAAATAGTGCCCATCAGCCCCTTTATCCATCTTCACAGGCAGCCTCAGCTACTCTCTGCCTGCTCCACCAAACTGCAAAATCCAGCTGGAGAAAGCAGCTAATCCAGAAGAACTGTTGTGTGTTTGTCATTGAAACATTATTCTGCCCCTGCTGCCCTGTGGCAAAAAACCCAAGCTATTCCACAGGCCAGAACCACCCATGGCCAGAGTGCAGGAGGAAACAGCAGGATGGTTTGCGTTTAAGATTCCCCAGCAAGCCGGTCCTTAACCTGCACAGTTTAGTCCAGACTTTGCCAACCTGGTGCCCTGCAGGTGTTTGTGCTTCCTGGGGGTTGATGAGAGCTGTAGTCCAAAACATCTGGAGGGCACCAGGTTGGCAAAGGCTGAGTTCAGAAAAGTGGTGAGGCCTCTTGTCACATGAGCTTCTTGGAAGGACTGCCCACACATGCTTCCAGTTGAATAGTCCCTGGGCAGGCATCCCAGAACTGAAAGCCTTTTAGTTGTAGTGAAAATGGAAAGGTGTTCTAAATTAGCTAAAACAGGGCAGGAACCAAAAGGGCAAGCCTTTAAATTATTGCACATACATGTCCGGAACCCAATGCATGAAAGATGGACTCTGAGCATTCTTACACAGCAACTCCAGAATAAACCCTTCCAGGTCTGTGTGAGCTGTAAACATCTGTGTTTTGACACCCAATATTCACAAGTCTGTGTCCACCTGTTTAGGTTGGTTCCCCCTGCCTCCCCTGCCCTTTCATTTCTGCATCACTGTGTCTGAAAATATACCCCTCTCTCAATTTATCTCTGTATATCTGCTTAGGTCAATCCTAGTTCCTATCAAAAAGCAGTTAAAAATGATGTTTTATACCCTCTTGCAAAGGAAACAAAGCAAATAATAATTTTTTGTAAGTATGTTTTTTTATAAAAAAAAAAAAAAAAAAAAAAGTATTGATGCTGATAATATGAAACTAAGGAGCCAGGCTGGCCAAATCTCTTTCATGCTCTTTTAAAAACAACCACCACCATGTAATAATGTACAGAGAACGTAGTTGGTGTCGAGGGGGGGTAATGAATTGATTTGAGTGTGCAATTTATGTACATTTGCAATTAGAAAATATTAAAGATTTATTTAGCTATTTTATCCAAGATTCCCTCTGTGAGATGCTTTTTCACTCCAAAGTCAGCTGCAGGGACGAGTGCTCTCCCTTTGGCCCATGATTTTTGGTGACTTCTCTGTCACGCAGGGAGTTGGTCAGGGACTATTGGGAAGTGGGTGGTTTAAGAACTCCCACACCCCAATCTTGGGGGTCAAAAGCACACAAATCTATGGGGCAACCACTTTTGGAGTAGTACTGTGCCCAGCATAGCTGTCAACTTTCGGATTTGAAAATAAGGGATTTTTCCAAACTTTCAGATTTGAAAATAAGGGATTTTTTCAAACTTTCAGATTTGAAAATAAGGGATGCCGCGAGGGCGGTGCAATGGCACCAAGTAGCCTCGCCACCCTGCGCTCCAGAGGCTGCGCGCGAACGGGTGCGCGAAAGAGCGAGCGCATAGACGGCAGGCAGGCTGGCTGTCTGGTTGGGCGTGAGGGTCTGGCTGCACAAGGCATGCAAGCTCCGCCCCCAGTCGGTCTCAGACTCCTTATTGGCAGCCAAGCAATGCAGCTGAGGAGCCTCCCTGGCCGGCAGGGAGGGAGAGGAGCTGCTTCCTTTGAAATCCGGGAAATTTCAGGGATATCAACAATCCAGATAGCAGTGGGAAATGGCATTGGAATAAGAGAGTTTCCCGCAAAAAAAGGGAGGGTTGACAGCTATGGTGCCCAGTTCTGGTTGCCTCACCTTGAAAAGAGTTGGGAAGAGTTGGAAAAGGTTCAGAAAAGGGCAACAGAAATAAACAGAACTGAGCAACTCCCCTGTGAGGAAAAGGGGCAGCGCTTGAGACTTTTCTGTTTAGAGGAAAGGCATTTAAGAGGCAACAGGACAGAAGTTTCTAAAATTATGCATGCCATAGAAAAAGAAAAGTTTGTCTCCCTCACAACACTAGAACTCACTGCAATTAAATTACGGAGCTCCCTCCCCTAGGAGACAGTGATGACTACCACCTGGATGGCTTTAAAAGAGGATTGGACTAACTCATAGAGGAAGAAAAGGCTGTCAATGACTACTACCTACAATGGCTATGCGCTGCCTCCACAGTTGGAGGTGGCAATTTTTCCAAATACCAGTTGGTGGAAACCATGGGAGGGGACTGATTATTATTTAGCTCTTAATATCTAAGCAGTGTACAAAAAACTGAAACAGCAACAGACAACTTAAAGTATTACTAAAATACACAGTTGTTACGTTAACACAAAGTTACTAATATAGATAAACCAATACCGATTCATTTTCCTTCTGACACGCCCTCTCTCTTACCTTCCAGGTTCTCACTCTTCATTGTTCTGTGAAACAGTGAGCTTCACCATAGTTTTTCACTCTAGACATGCTTCTTATGGGCAGCCCCAAGGTGGATGGTGGTTCCTCAAGCTGCCCATGGCTGTGTCCCATTCAGCTGCACTCGCCACACCCAGTTCTAGGTGCAGTTCTCATATACTCATGTTCTGCTCGCAAGTTTCGCAATAGAGGCATCTGGTTGGCATTTGTGAGAACCGGATGCTGGACTGGACGGGCCACTCGCCCAGTCCAGCAGGCTCTTCTTACCTTCGTTCACATATTAACACTGAACACAAGTAGATGCTGAATCTATATATTATTTGTTCAAGCTGTTGGTATATTGCTTAGTTGCTGAAGTTCCTAAGCATGTTTGTAAGAACGGCCGTTACTTCTAGTGCAGCTGAACTGGTAGAAAAACCTGCCCAATGGAGTTGGAGATGCAAAGGCAGGGCTTTGGAGCAAGCAAACAGGATTCGTACGGAAATCTTGTAACTTTTTGTACCTCAAATGTGTTTGTGCCACTTTCCTTGCTACATAGTCCCTCCAGACAGCAATTGTGCAGCAACATCATGGAAGCATCACAAAACAACCTACAAGGCCGAATGATACACCGACAGCCCAGTATGAATGCACCACTGATGTGTTATGATTGTGTCAATGGCATGGGGCCAAATACATCCACACACAAAAATGGGGGCATTCCCCTCCCTCCTCCACCACCTTGACCTTGCATAAGAAGGGGGCGGGCAGAGTGGGGGGAGTGGTTATCAGGTACCCACAACAACTAACAGAAGGGAAACACACAAACATGAGCTGAGGACAAATTGTGCTTTTTAAAACTATCCAAAGGGGGCTCACAGTCCATGCCATGTGCACAGGAGAGCTACACGTGGTTTCCAAGTTTGCTTTTATGTCAAAAAGAAGCACAGCAACAACCCTGAAAAGGGTGCAGGAAAGCCCAGGTGAAGCCTCCCAGACCAAAGTGGGGCCCAAAGGATGAGTGGCCCAGAGGCAAGGGATTCGGTCCCCTGGGGATCTTAACAGCCCCTTCACACGGCTGGGAGTGAGCCAAATCATATGCATTTGCAGGGGAAGGGTTTTTCAACATGATTTCTGACAGTCAAGACACAGCAGCTGCGCAATGGGAAGCAGCAGCAGCCTACTTGATCATAGGATTGTAAAGTTGGAAGAGACCCTGAGGGTCATCTAGTCCAACCCCCTGCAGTGCAAGAATTACAGCAAAAGCATCCCTGACAGACAGCTATTGCACATCTGCTTTAAAACAGCTGCAATCAAATTTGCAGTCATTCATACAGCTGTGACTCCTGCAGAGCAGGGGGTTGGGCTAATGACCATTCAGGGGGTCGAGTTCTGCTTCTCAGTCATTCTACAGCAGCATTCGGCTGCTGACACAATGGACATGGTGCGCCCCAGGACCAGAGGGCAAAGGGACGGCTGCCCTTGGTGGAAATCCTTGCCTTTGGAGCAGGCCTCATGTGCCTAGAGCCAAGCAATGGAGAAGAGAGGAGCTTGTCTGCTAGTAACCCCAAGTGGTGGCTGGCATTAGCCACAGGAACTACACACCAGTGCCAACCAAGCCGTCTGCTCCTCTCTTGGCATGGGCTCCCTGGGCCCAGCAGGCAACGTCTTCCTAGCTCCCAGTGGCTTGGCTTGTTTTGATGTCAGCAGCCTGACTCCTGCAACCCTACAAGGAGCTAATTATGTCACTTGTAATGAGGCGCAGGTGCTAATTCTTCCCAGCATCTAATGAACCTCCTCCAAGTTTGCCTGCAACTCCCTAAAATGTTGGCAAGGGCACTTGGGTTGGGAGAGGAAGTGAGGCCCACGTGGAGCGCTAGGAGACTTCTGGCTTTGCCCCCTCTCCCAGAGGGGTCAGCCCCTCTTGTGCTGAGGTTCTGCTTGCAGGCTTCCCAGGAGAGGCATCTGTGGGAACAGGATGCTGGATGTGATGGGCCCATGGCCTGATCCGACAGGCTCTTCTTATGTCCTCATCGTGCTTTGGGGGCTTCTGCTGAGAATCAGTGGTGGCTCTTTGCTCTGGCAGAACAACTGAGGGCAAGTCCTCTGGAGCAGACCTGCCTGGAAGTGGGGAGAGAGGGCCAGTGAGAGAGGGTGTGTCTGCTTCCTTGAACCTGCTGGGGCCCCAAAACATTAGAAACAAAAGGAACAAAACAGGGCTAGCCACAAAATGTTGCTCCAGGGGCATTCTCCTGTTCCAGGTTCAAGGGATGCTATTCCATTCCCTCTTCCCCACCTGTCTCTTCTCTCCCACCTTGCAGGAATGATCCTGATTCCTTTTTCTTGTGTGTGTGGGAGGGGCTGGATCAGAATGGCGCTCAGAGAACAAGTTTGCTGTTCATATGTATGGTTCGTGGCGCAGCTTGGGAATCTGTATCCCTTTATATACTTTTGGACTTAAAGCCAGCACAGGGTAGTGGCTAGAGTGCTAGACTATGACCTGCATTCAAATTCCCACTCAGCTCTGAAGCTCCCACTGAGTGGCCAGTCCCAACACTCTCAGCCTAACCTACCTCACAGGGTTGTTGTGGGGATTAAATGAGATTGGGAAGAACCATGTCACCTTGAGCTCCTTGGTGGAAAAAGCAGGATAGGAATGCAATAAGTAAGTAAGCAAGTTCTCACAATCTCCAGCCAGCATGGCCAATGGTCCAGCAAGATGAGACTTGTAGTCGAGCAACATAGGGAAGACTGTAAAAAACAATGTGGGAGGCAGCAGTTACAAGTTATGGGTCTCAGCAGCCACAAGCAGGTGCTGTGATTCTCCAGCAGCTTGACCACCCCTGGAGGCGCACTCCTTTGGTGGGAATGGCCAAGCTGATGGCAAGTGCGTCTCGCTCCAGGAACCGCTGTCTTCGGGTGTGGTCCTTTCTTTCAAATCTTCATGAGAGCCAGAAACTGTAAACAGCTCCTTCTCCCACTAGGAATGCTGAATAGCCACTGAGAAAGAATTTCAAACACAGGGGACCTGCCTTATACTGAGCCAGAGGGCTGGTTAACTCTTAACGGGCAGAGAAAGTTAATTCCAATCACCTGCTGGTTTGCACACAAATCAGCTTCTTTGCCCCCAAAGCAGTGGGCTCAGCTGGGCTCTGCTGGGTCTCTGGCAAAATCCAGTGGGAAGGGAGAGAGAGAAGTGGAAGGGAGTGGAGCTGGTGTGGGGCAGAGGCTTCACAGGCACTGGGGCTGCTGATGGGAGAATATGTCAGGGATTCTTTTCTGTGATTCCTTCATTGCAAGGCGTTGGACTAGATGAACCTTGGGGGTCCGTCCCAACTCTACGATTCTACAATTCTGACTATGCTATCCTACACGGGAATCCAGGGCAGCTCCTATTAAGGCATCTCAAAGTGTGGGTTTCAGGAGTGCCTCGATTTGAATAAACTCTCTTTGGTGGGGGCTCAGTTACAGCTTCATTAGAACAAAGCCCAGCACAGCACGCCTGAAAATCTAAGTGGCACAGGCACAGCTCCGAGCTTTTGACAGCGCTCTCTGGCAGCTGAGGCCTCCCTGCCTCCTTAGTCTCCAGGCCGGCTGCATGTCACATGGAGAGTTGTCAGCAGGGAAGAATGAGGCTCTGAGTTGCAAATCATTTTGACAGATCCAGGCAGGGAGTGGGGGGGGGGAGAAGGGGTATGTTTGGGGAGAAAGGGGTGGCTGGAAGGAGAGAAGCAGGCAGAGTGGCAGGGGGAGGGTCTGGAGAGCCCTCCCAAGCCCCAGATTCATCAACATTAATCATGTTTGCTAATTTCACTCGCTGAGATGTGCAGTCCACTTTGTATGCAGGAGAGTAAGTCTTTGCTGTCTGGGACACAGCGCTGCCACCACAGTCTGCTGTTCAAGGATGCAGTAGGAGAGCAGGACTGCATTGCAAAGCGAGGTGCTGGCCCTGCTCTCCAGCTTGACACGATGTGGGGCTTGTGGGTTGTGTTACCACTGCCTGGTCCTGGTTATAGCACCACATGGCCAGAGTGTGGCATGTGACCCCCCCCCCATTACACATTCTAAAGGATGGGAGGAGCAAGGAGATTGGGGGGGGCATTCTAGAAAATGTTTTCAGTAGCAAATGAAAGGAGCCATTCTAAAAACATCCTTGGAAACAAATGGATGAAACGTTCCAGAAAGAAATGTAAGGTGCTATGTATTCAGTGGTCTGTGTTTGCCTGAGCTTGAGTCTGGACTAAGGACTCTGAGCTGCTGTGTTCTGATTCGATACATGATGTCCAATCACAGAACATTTCAGGATTTGGGCGTCTGCCATTGGCCCTTGAACTCTGAGTCATGATTCACAGCTTGGAACTTTAGACAGCCAATCACGTTGGGAGTGGGAGTGGCCCAGACTTTCAGGTATGTACGGTATATAAGCAGTTGCTTTGCCCCTGTTGTCTAGTCATGTAGTTCAATAAAGGTTCTTGCTGTCATCACTGTGCCTTGCCTCGTGGGAACCCGCCTACACTTCAGGCATTAATTATGATTTTATTTCCAAATAAAAGATTGGATCTTAATAGAACGAACAGATATTTTGGATTTCAAGAGCTACAGTAATAGATACGGGTGGCATGCCTACCTTGGATATAACAAGGTTAAAGTCTGCAGAGGGTTTAACAACCACATTCTCAGAAATTTTCTTTATAAAGTATGGACCAAATATCAAACACTATTAGAACCACAAACTCCATGGTGGCTGTCCCCGTTGGAAGCCCTGGCTCTCAAAAAACTAAATATGGAGAGGAATTGGGCAACCTGTAGGCAATTACTGATGGAAGATCAAGGCCAGTTAAAGTTGAAACCGTTCGAGGAGATAAGGCATAATGTAACCGATTGGCTTCAGTATCATCAGTTAAACAGTGTATTTAATTTGGATAGACAGAGATTATTTGGAAAGGAGGATTCTAAATTATATACGGTATTGGTAAAAAATAATAAGAAATTACTATCTATAATTTATGACTTACTATTAGAATGGGACCTCAAAGAGGAGGAAGTAAAGGAGGTAATGGGCCCAAGATATCGGCTATACAATTCAATTAGAACAGTGGGAGAGACTTTTTAATTCAGACATCAGGTTGTCTGAATTAAAAAGACACCACCTGTTACACCATCAAAGAGAATATGATGAAAATGTTTTATAGGTGGTATCTGACATCATCTAAACTTGCCAAGATCTATAAGTTAAAGTCCAATCTATGCTGGAAATGTGAGAAGGTTGAAGGGACATGTTTGGTGGGGCTGCGATAAAATTAAGAAATTTTGGGGTAGTATTAATGAAGAGCTTAAAAATATGTTTAAAATCTCCATAGAAAAAAAAACCAGAGGCGTATTTATTAGGGATATTAGGGAAAGATATCCCACAGGAAAAGAAAATAATTCTTTTTATATGCCACAGCTGCTGCCAGATTAGTTATTGCCAGGAATTGGAAAGGAGATATTATACCTACAAAAGAAGACTGGATATGCAAACTAAATGAATTCATAGAATTTGCAAAGTTAACAGCAGCCATAAGACATCAGACAAATCAAAAACTAAAATCAGAATGGCAATGTTTTGAAGTTAAAGGTAGATAGCCGTGTTGGTCTGTCATAGTCAAAACAAAATAAAATAAAAAAATGTTTTGAAGATTATATGAAAAAACACTCTTCTAAAGCAAATATGTTGACATGCATGTAAAGTATAAATGAAATTAATAAATAGTAAGGAATATCTATGCATTCTGAAGGAAATCAGCCCTGAGTGCTCACTGGAAGGACAGATCCTGAAGCTGAGGCTCCAAGACTTTGACCACCTCATGAGAAGACTCCCTGGAAAAGACCCTGATGTTGGGAAAGATGGAGGGCACAAGGAGAAGGGGACAACAGAGGACAAGATGGTTGGACAGTGTTCTCGAAGCTACCAACATGAGTCTGACCAAACTGTGGGAGGCAGTGGAAGACAGGAGTGCCTGGCGTGCTCTGGTCCATGGGGTCACGAAGAGTCGAACACGACTAAACGACTAAACAACAACAACAACAGGCAGATAGATGATAGAGATAGATAGATAGATAGATAGATAGATAGATAGATAGATAGATAGATAGATAGATAGATGATAGATAGATAGATAGATAGATATAGATAGATAGATAGATAGATAGATGATAGATAGATATAGATGATAGATAGATAGATAGATAGATAGATAGATAGGCAGGCAGCGGAAGACAGGAGGGCCTGGTGTGCTCTGGTCCATGGGGTCACAAAGAGGCGGACACAACTAAATGACTAAACAACAACAACAGGCAGATAGATAGATGATAGATAGATAGATAGGCAGTGGAAGACAGGAGGGCCTGGCGTGCTCTGGTCCATGGGGTCACGAAGAGTTGGACATGACTAAACGACTCAACAACAACAACAAAGGAATATATGAGAAGTAATATATAAAAGATGCAATGATAGATGAATTTCTAGGACTTAAGGATGTCGAGTTGCAATGGAGAGAAGTCACGGGGGTGTTATGGGTGTTGGTAGTTAGGGTATGTATGAATTGTGTCTTCTTTCTTTGTCTGTTTTCTGTGTTTGTATGGATATTTTAAATAAAAAACTTTCTAAAAATAATAACTATGATTTAATATATGGTTTTATTATGTTTTTTATGCTTGCTGGTAGCTGCCCAGAGTGGGTGGGGAAACCCAGCCAGATGGGCAGGCTATAAATAATAAATAATAAAGTTGTTGTTGAAATAAAGTAGTAGTAGTAGTAGTAGTAGTTGTTGTTGTTGTTGTTGTTGTTGTGTGCATTCTAGAAACCCCAAAACAAGTGAAAAGGTACACCCTAGAAAACATCTTTAGAAACATATGAGAGTAACATGGTAGTGACAAATGAACACTCTAGGAAACATTCCCAGACACACAGTAAAGGAAATGTCCTACAAGCGAATGAAATTATAGGAATACTCCCAGAAATAAAAACGTTGTTAGAAATAAATTAAAGCATACTGCAAAGAAATGAAGAGGAAATGAAGACAAATATCTTAACACGGAATTGCCACACCTATCTCCCACCACACACACCCCTTCCCCCCTCAATTGACAGGGTCATTAGTGTAAATTATTAGTCAATTAGAGCAAGGATGTGGCCAAACAGAAAAGGGAAAGTTCCAGGGGTCTTTGGAGCTCAGGAGAGGCTTTTAAGCTGCAAACACACCACACATTTTCACACACACACACACACACGGAAATTGTAGATTGTTAAGGGTACTGGGTATTACAGCTCTGTCTGTGGTGATGACTTGCAGCTCCGAGGTTTCTTTAGGGGAAGGCATGTCATGTATGGTGAGTCCATGTGGGTGCAGAGAGGTCTGGGGCACAATCCTGAGATGAAGATTGTGCAGAGATGGTTTGCACAATGTAGCACTTGAGTTGCTTAGACAGGGGAGTGGGGGAGGTGGGTCAACCTGTGGCCCTCCGGCTGTTTGGGATTACATCTTCCATTATCCCTGACCATGCTATGTCAAATGGGGTTGGCAGAAGCTGAAGTCAAACACCAGGTTCCTGTTTTACACCAGGATAACCCACTTGCCAACCTAGCAGTTCGAAAGCGCGTCAAGTGCAAGTAGATACTGGTAAATAGGTACCGCTCCGGCAGGAAGGTAAACAGCGTTTCCGTGCGCTGCTCTGGTTTGCCAGAAGCAGCTTAGTTATGCTGGCCACATGACCTGGAAGCTGTCTGTGGACAAAAGACGGCTCCCTCGGCCAGTAAAGTGAGATGAGTGCCGCAACCCCAGAGTCGTCCGCGACGGCACCTTTACCTTTACCTAACAGCAACTGTATTAAACTTTGCAAAGGGGATCCCTTGTTTTGTTCTTGTCTTGTTTTTTGGAACACAAGGAAAAGATGCAAGGATTGTACGCTGAAAGAAAATTTTATGAAAATGATGTACCGATGGTATCTCCTACTAAGTTATCTAAAACGTATAGAGCAAGCTCCAATATTTGTTGGACGTGTAAAGAAAAGGAGGGTACCTTTTATCATATGTGGTGGTCATGTAAGATACCAAAGTCTTTTTGGGAAATGATATGCGGTACAATGAATTGAAAAAACATATTTCAAATAACATTTGTCAAAAATAAAAACCCAGAAGCTTTTCTATTGGGAATTACAGGTTCCGACATCCCAAAAGAGCAGAAAAGACTGTTCACGTATGCAACAACAGCTGCAAGGATGCTACTAGCCCAAGATGGAGAGAACCAACAGCCCCAACTAGGGAAGAATGGCAAGCCCAACGGCTGGACTGTGCTGAAATGGCAAAACTGACTGGGAGACTCAGGAATCAAGAAGATAACGAATGAGGAAAATTCATAACTTACTGAGGAGACCATTGTAAATAAAAACGTTAGCTGGACTTTAAAAATAACTTGTAAAGAAACAAAATGTGGGGGCCCTGGGAGTTGGTGCCTATGCCACTGAGTCAGCCAATTTGGAGAAGGGCAGATCATCTGCTCCGCAAGCAAGAAGCCTCAGCTGTAGCCCCCAATATCATGAGCAGAGACTCCCACTTGAAACCTGGAGAACCCCTGCCAGCCAGTGTGGCCAATAGTGAACTAGACAGAGCAGTGGTCTGACTTGGTAGCAAAACAGCTTCCTATGGCAACATCTTGCCAGGCTGTTCAGTCATCTGGCAGGTGTTGCCGGGGGGGGGGGGTAGAACCATAATAATTCATCATTGCTCTCAGCATGTAGGATCCTGTCCTGGGGTGACTGGAAATAGGTTGGCTGCTAATATCCAACAGGCAGGCTGCCAGCCCCAGGCCCAAAAGCCAATTGGAAAAAAGGTATGAAGTCTAGGGGCTGGTGCTGCCTAGCCTAGCTGGGGTCCAGATGCCGCTCTGTTTACTGCCTGCGTCTGACTCCGTTACTATCAAAGCAGTATGTGGTCCAGTCCTACAATTCCCAGGAAAGATGTCTCTCCTCAAGGCGTCTTTACTCCTGGATTATTGATCTCTGTCCGGAAGGGAGGAGACACCTGCCAGTGTGTGTGTGTGTGTGTGTGTGTGTGTGTGTGTGTGTGTGTGTGTAGTTTTCTGCCTATTAGGCAGAAAGACCAAAGGTCTGTGGGCTCCCCACCTCCTCTTGAAGACAAACAAAAGCTCAGGGCCCCTCTTACCCCACCACCCTTCACCCCTACATCTCCCAGGTGCTGCTGGAGGTGGGGTGTTAACTGGATGGCCTTGGCCTGCGCCACGCAGGGAAGGAATGAGAAGTGGCGCCGCAAAAGCACAGCACTTCACTTTGATTTATCACAGTGACATTTCCCACACCAATCCCATATTCCCCACCCATCCACCCACCCAGCACTATTGTTGCCAGACAGAAGAGACTGTGGAGCAAAAAAGAGGGGAGAGGGTTGCAGAAGGCAAGGTGGAGAGTGAGGCCCGTAAGAGGAAAGGAAACACCCAGGAAACACCTCACCTCACCAGTTGGCAGAATGAGGCTGTTGCCAAAGCATGTTAAGGCCTCTTTCAAGTTCTTGAGGCGGCGTCCCAGGGGGAAGAAGTGGTTGTCTTTTCTGGCCTCAACACAAGAACCAAATCCTGGCCCAACTGTAATGACTGCTAGTCACGTTTCTGGGAACTTTGTGGCCAAGTGGGGATTCGAACCTGGTCTCCCAGGTCATAGTCTGACACTCTAACCACCACATCACAGTGGTTCTTAGAAATCAAGTGCCCTCAAGGGGGATATTTTAAACTCTTCAGTCCATGGGAAGTACCTCTTCTGCTTCACAGTGGATTAAGACCCAAAGCTTCTCTGTGGAATTCTAACCGCCCCCTGGCGAATTTAGAATGGTTTAATAATTGTTTTCAACCTAATTAAAGCTGAATTAATAAAGCCATCTGTAAAGCAGGCCCTACTGTGGAGTGTTCATGAGGTGGTAGAGATAGCCAACTGGCATTGGTGGAGGCAGCTACCTCTCAATCCCAGTTGTGTCTTTTAACCATAGGAAACATTTTCACAAAGAATAATAGAATCACTGAAATGCAGAGTTGGAAGTATGTGGGGAGAATAGCTATAGATCACCCATCATTAATAAAAGACTTGGCTGGATCCCTGTATCTAAAGCACAGGGCTAAACACACTTTTCAGTAAGAGACCCCATTCACAAAAGTTGGAGTGTCATTACAGCACTTCCTTGTTTCTACACATATCACAATGAACAGACCACACCATTATTAAGTTTAAATGCTTTACTAACAAACTCCAAAGGCCAGATTCATGTGTTATTCCATGCAGCAGCAAGAACACAGGTAGAAAATTCTTGGGTTACAAAATACAGAAATATACTTCTGAGCATATGGTCTGGGCTTGAAGAGATCCAGCCCAGATGTGTTGCCTGGTCAGATTCACATGGAAGAGAGTAAAGGAAGAAGCTTCACTTTCTCCTTCACTGGAGGTGACGGGATGTGACCTGAATGAGTCTAGGGATACAGCTCTGTGGCCTTAACTCCTTTATTCATTAACAAGCCCTGAGCTTGCCAGTTATATTTGACTGCAATTTCCCACAGGAAATTCTTCCTAATGTTTAGTCAGGATCTCTTTATTTGCCATATGAATCCATTGCATAAAGGCCAACGCACCACGAAACAAGAGCAGGGTGGAAGAACCCATCAATTCACAGTTGACTAGAAGGCAAATTTAATGCATTCCAGGGTGTTTGTAGAACGTACATTCTTTTCCTTGCTCTTGCTGCTAAGAAATTATATTCTATTCCCCATGCTTTCGGGCCTTCTCGGTAGTGGCGCCCGCCCTGTGGAATGCCCTCCCATCAGATGTCAAAGAGAAAAACAACTAACAGACTTTTAGAAGACATCTGAAGGCAGCCCTGTTTAGGGAAGTTTTTAATGTGTGACATTTAAATGTATTTTTAATCTTTGTTGGAAGCCGCCCAGAGTGGCTGGGGAAACCCAGCCAGATGGGCGGTGGGCGGGTACAAATAAATTATGATGATGATGATGATGATGATGCTTGGTCAATAGGTTAAATGTTAAGGAACCCATTATCAGCAGGCCAGTTTCACAGGAGATGAAGAGAATGTTTACATACTTACTGAATTGTGCTGTGAAAAGTGTGGGTTTGAACATTCAAAGTGAAAAAGCAAAAGCTGAAAAACTCAAACTTCTGTCTTGAACATAAATTTTTTGCCTCCTCGGCAGAGTACTGTAGATTTGCCAGCATTCTCTCAATTAATCTGCTTCTGGCATTTGTCAAATGTGACAATGTGTCCAAACTTGTCAAATACTAACTGCCATTGGATGTCTTCTATTAAATGCTGACTGATACGAATACCATTGCGTGTTGTCTGTCAAATACAGCCAGTTATCAACTGTCAAGCCATACTAAATCCTGCATTCGAGTGTCAAAAGACAGATTAGCAACTGTTATAGTGAGCATTTAAGGAAATACATTTTAAGAATATATGAAACAAGATTTTGGGAAGAATAAATGGGTTGGGGGCTAAAGAAGCAGCTCTGAGGCTTCTCTTGTGCTGCACGCAAGAAATCAAACATCCATGCCAGGCAACTCAGTTTCCACAGACTTTCACAGAACTGGGTGTCCTCTGCATTTCAAATAATGAAATTAATTTGAAATTCTGGGTCCAGAAAGCGCTGCCTTAGGCAATTTGTATACATTTTTGCAAAATGAGCAAACAATAAATTAGGTGAAACAGGTTTTGCTTATCACAGGTGGGGGCAAAAGCAGAAAATGTCCCACCTTCAGCTGCTGAAAATATTTGCAGCTCTGGCTTCTGCAATTTCAACATGCACCATTCACCCACATATTAATATTCATAGGGACTAGAGACTAGCTTTTTTCCCCAAAATGAAAGCCAAAGCCCTCCCCCCCCCCAAGAAACCAGCTTGGGAACCACTATCCTAGATTAGCCTTCACCAACCTGGTGCCCTCCAAATGTTTTGGATGACAACTCTCATCAGCCCCAGTCCCCCATACAATAAAATGAAAATGATGTACAATAATCCAGCTCTTACCAAATGCTTAGGAGGTGGTTCAGTGCAATGCAGAGGATCTGTCTTCAAGTGTCCGGGCCCAATAGAGCTCTGGGCCTTTAAAAATCTGGGTGGAAGGCAGAAGGCAAGCAACTGTGCTAGTTCTCCTGCCACAGAATCACCATGTCATGAGAAGTTGAGCTGGCAGAAATTCTCACCACCATTTTTAAAGGCATCAGAACGCCTGGATCCCAGGCAAGCAACCAAAGCTTTCTTTCTTGTATTCCTCTCCCCTTCCTCTGACATGGCAAAATGGGCCTCCCTCTTCTCTTGTTTATAGGTACAAATTAGCTACCTGATCTAATTATAGCAATTGCCAATATATACCATATGCCGTACTTTGCACAAATGCCTGCTAATTTATTGGTGTGCTCTACAGCTGCGTCTGCACAATCTGCAATATAGAACATAGGACAGGCATAGGCAAACTTGGCCCTCCAACTGTTTTGGGACTACAATTCCCATCATCCCTAGCTAACAGGACCAGTGGCTAGGGATGATGGGAATTGTAGTCCCAAAAACATCTGGAGGGCCGAGTTTGCCTATGCCTGACATAGGACTTCCTCCCAGACAGCAGGTAGGGAGGCACCTCCCCAACCCCTCTCATAGGCCTGAAGCCCAACAGGCAAAAATCCAACAGATACATCTTTTCCTAGCATGGAAAGTAGTGGTGGGGAGGAAGGCATTTGGGGGTTCCTCCCCCAAGCTGTAAAACAGACAGGAACAGAGCCTAGAAAGAGAACAAGGGGCATCTGAAGGGCTGTCCTATGGGAGACAGAGCAAGCTTGTTTTCTGCTGCTCTGGAGGGGGGCGGGGGCGGGGCGCGAACCAATGGATCCAAATGACAAGAAATGCGATTCCGACTAAACCTTAGGAAGACCTTCCAGATGGTAGGAGCTGTTCCGACAGTGGAGTGGACTCCCTCGGAAAGTGGGATTCTACAGGTGAAACTCGAAAAATTAGAATATCGTGGAAAGGTTCATTTCTTTCAGTAATTCAACTTAAAAGGTGAAACTAATATATGTGATAGACTCATGACATGACATGCGAGATATGTCAAGCCTTTATTTGTCATAATTGTGATTATTATGGCGTACAGCTGATGAGAACCCCAAATTAACAATTTCAACTTTGGGGTGCTCATCAGCTGCACGCCATAATCATCACAATTATAACAAACAAAGGCTTGACATATCTCGCTTTGCATGTCATGAGTCTATCTCATATATTAAACTCCAGTAGCTAATGAAAACAATTGCTTACATAAATGGACTTTTCCACGATATCCTAATTTTTCAAGTTTCACCTGTATGTACTTCTATGGATTACTAGATTTCATCTAGGTGGGGCAGGGGAAGGTCACAATGAAACAAATCAGTTGTGGGGGGAGGTTCCCAAATACATAACAATGGTTTTAAGTCCATGAAAGGATCAGTGCAGTCTTAATCCAGATGCAAAGGAGCAGAGTCTTCAAATTATTTTAATTAAGAATATGCTGACGCAACAAGCCATCCAAAGTGGAGAGTCTCAACTGGGGAGGGTGGGGTGGGCAAGCTGGGCGGCAGTCAATAGCTTTGGCTAACTAATGTTCCCACATACTGCTCACTTCAACACAAGCACTGGCTAAGCTTGTTGGGGCTGATGGGAGTTGTAGTTCAGCAACATCTGGAGGCTACAGGTTTCTACACTTGGCCTGGGCCTTAAAAGAGCTCACAAATAATAGAATTGAATAGTTGGAAGGGACTGCCAAAGGTCATCTAGTCCAACCCCCTTATGGAAGCATTGGAATACCAAACTTGATAAGATACTATCAGGCAGCAAAACTCTTTAACAGTTCTCAATTGGACTAGTCATACAGATGAAGCACTACTGAAAGCAGAAGACGAACTTTACAGGATACCCTAGATCGGGTAGCTGGAGGTTGCCTGCTCTTGATGGGTTACATACCTTCTGAAGGAGCAAGTGCACAGCAAGCCAGGAAGGGCTGGGCAATGGGCTTTGTGGGGTGATGAATGCTTCCCTCTGTGAGGGAGTCTTCCTGGATCCCCTTAAAGAAGTGATTATTAAACCACTTCTTTAAAAAAAGTATTCCATTCTTGGGCAAAGTGATTGAACAGGTGGTTGCTTAACAACTCTTCCAATCGGGATTCAGGTCCCATCACAGGACTGAAACTGCCTTGGTCACGCTGGTTGATAAACTCTAGCTGGCTAGGGACAGAGGTGAAAGCTGTTTCCTAGTTCTGTTGGATCTCTCAGCAGCTTTGGATACCATTGACCATGGTATCTAGGGGGGGGGGGGTTGGGAGCTGGGGGCACTGATGGATTTCCCCAGCCACTCTGGGCAGCTCCCAACAGAATATTAAAAACATGATAAAACATCAAACATAAAAAAACTTCCCTAAACAGGGCTGCCTTCAGATGTCTTCTAAAAGTCAGATAGTTGTTAATTTCCTTGACATCTGATGGGAGGGCGTTCCACAGGGCGGGCGCCACCACCGAGGAGGCCCTCTGCCTGGTTCCCTGTAACCTCACTTCTTGCAGGGAGGAAACTGCCAGAAGGCCCTTGGAACTGGACCACAGTATCTGGGCTGAATGATGGAGGGTGGAGACGCTCCTTCCTCCTGGGCCATGTCCAGAAAGTGGTATTGGGGGATGAGTGGTCAGACCCCTGAGCTCTCACCTGTGGGGTGCCTCAGGGTTCCGCCCTCTCCCTCATGCTTTTTGACATCTATATTAAGCTTCTGGGCAAGATCATCAGGGGGGTTGGGCTGGGTTTATGTGGATGATACTCAGCTCTACCTCTCCTTTAAATCAGAGACCAGTGAAGGTGATGAATGTCTTGAGTGAATGTCTGGAGGTGGGTGGAAGGCGTTTAACAGATTGAGGTTGAATCCTGACAAGACAGAAGTACTGTTTTGGGGGGATAGGGGAGGGAAGGTATGGAGGACTCCCTGGTCCTGAATGGCATAACTGAGCACATGGAAGACCAGGCACACAGCCTAGGAGCCATTTTGGACTCACAGCTATCCATGGAGGCACAGGTCAATTCTGTGTCCATGGCAGCTGTCTACCAGCTCCATCTGGTATGCAGGCTGAGACCCTACCTGCCCGCAGACTGTCTCGCCAGAGTGGTGCATGCTCTAGTTATCTCCCACTTGGACTACTGCAATGCGCTCTACGTGGGGCTACCTTTGAAGGTGACCCGGAAACTGCAATTAATCCAGAATGCGGCAGCTAGACTGATGACTGGGAGCGCCCGCTAGGACCACATAACACCAGTCCTGAGAGATCTACATTGGCTCCCAGTACGTTTTCGAGCACAATTCAAAGTGTTGGTTCTGGCCTTTAAAGTCCTAAACGGCCTCGGTCCTGTATATCTGAAGGAGCCTCTCCACCCCCATCGTTCAGCCCGGACACTGAGGTCCAGCGCCGAGGGCCTTCTGGCAGTTCCCTCATTGTGAGAAGTGAAGTTACAGGGAACCAAGCAGAGGGACTTCTTAGCAATGGGAAATGCCCTCCCATCAGATGTCAAGGAGATAAAGAACTGCACAACTTTTGGAAGACATCTGAAGGCAGCCCTGTATCCAGAGGTTTCTAATGTTTAAGAAGTTTTTGTATATACTGGAAGCTGCCCAGAGTGGCTTGGGCATCCCAGTCAAATGGGATGAGTACAATTCTTCTTCTTCTTCTTCTTCTTCTTCTTCTTCTTCTTCTTCTTCTTCTTCTTCTTCTTCTCCTTCTCCTCCTTCCTCTTCTTCTTCTTCTTCTTCCAACTCTACCATTCTGTGGTTCTAAGTCTCAGGTTTATGCAGGTGGCGGCCAGAGCCCCTGTGTGAGTCCTGGAACCCCTTAGGTGTGTGGTAGAATAGGGTGAACCTCAATCCTCATCCAAGGAAGCTGAGGAGTCAATTAACTCCCTGTGCTTGGGGTCTGTGAATATCCCACATCCCCTTGAAGGCACCATGCAAATGCATGAGTTTGTGCTGAGTGCAGAATGCAGCATTCCAAAAATGAAAGATTTCATTTAGGGAAAAGTGGAAGTGAGGCCCTATTCACCCCATCTGCCCTTCTTCCATATAAATATTAAGTTTAAAGCAGGGTGGATTTGATTTAAATCAAATTGATTTAAATCACGATTTAAATCACTAGTCAGTAAGGCTTGATTTAATTTTTTTTTTACAGAAAGACTCCTTCTTCCTGGTATAATCTTAATATTTACAACCATATGAAGGTTTCATTTTTGGAATGATAAATTTTCAGAGTAGTTTTGACAGTTCTATCAAAAATTACTGATTTGGTTCTACTACTAGAAATACATAGACAGGTAATTATGAAATGATGGTGAGGTTTAATAAGTTAACTGTTTATATTTGGACAACTTTTCTGCTGTACTTTATTGGAAGGAGAAAAATAATCATTTCCTTAATAACCATTTAAACAATTTATTTAACTAAAACAATAACAGGATAGCATATGTATCCATGTTTGTTAATTGATGTGGTTAAACATTAAAAAAAAACTTAGACTGAGTTTAAGCACACTTGATAAACTTAAAACAAATCCTTATTTCCTGATGAATAGCGTTTGGACTACAATGTAACTTAAATAGAAGACTATATTTAGAAAGATTTTTCCTCCATAGAATCATAGAATCTATGACGAGTTAGAAGAGACCACAAGGGCCATCCAGTCCAACCCCCTGCCAAGCAGGAACACCATCCAAGCATTCTTGACAGATGGCTGTCAAGCCTCTGCTTAAAGACCTCCAAAGAAGGAGACTCCACCACACTCCTTGGCAGCAAATTCCACTGTCGAACAGCTCTTACTGTCAGGAAGTTCTTCCTAATGTTTAGGTGGAATCTTCTTTCTTGTAGTTTGAATCCATTGCTCCGTGTCCGCTTCTCTGGAGCAGCAGAAAACAACCTTTCTCCCTCCTCTATATGACATCCTTTTATATATTTGAACATGGCTATCATATCACCCCTTAACCTTCTCTTCTCCAGGCTAAACATACCCAGCTCCCTAAGCCGTTCCTCATAAGGCATCGTTTCCAAGCCTTTGACCATTTTGGTTGCCCTCTTATGGACACGTTCCAGCTTGTCAGTATCCTTCTTGAACTGTGGTGCCCAGAATTGGACACAGTATTCCAGGTTGGGTCTGACCAGAGCGGAATACAGTGGTACTATTACTTCCCTTGATCTAGATGCTATACTATTGATGCAGCCCAGAATTGCATGGGCTTTTTTAGCTGCCGCATCACACTGTTGACTCATGTCAAGTTTATGGTCTACCAAAACTCCTAGATCCTTTTCACATGTACTGCTCTCAAGCCAGGTGTCACCCATCCTGTATTTGTGCCTTTCATTTATTTTGCCCAAGTGTAGTACTTTACATTTCTCCCTGTTAAAATTCATCCTGTTTGCCTTGGCCCAGTTCTCTAATCTGCTAAGGTCATTTTGAAGTGTGATCCTGTCCTCTGGGGTATTAGCCACCCCTCCCAATTTGGTGTCATCTGCAAACTTGATCAGGATGCCCTCAAGCCCATCATCCAAGTCATTGATAAAGATGTTGAATAAGACTGGGCCCAAGACAGAACCCTGTGGCACCCCACTAGTCACTTCTCTCCAGGATGAAGGGGATCCATTAATGAACACCCTTTGGGTTCGGTCAGTCAGCCAGTTACAAATCCACTGAATGGTAGCATTGTCTAGCCCACATTTTACCAGCTTCTTTACAAGAATATCATGGGGCACCTTGTCAAAGGCCTTGCTGAAATCAAGATAGGCTACATCCACGGCGTTCCCTTCATCTACCAGGCTTGTAATTCTGTCAAAAAATGAGATCAGATTGGTCTGACATGACTTATTTTTCAGAAACCCATGCTGACTTGTAGTGATCACAGCGTTCCTTTCTAGGTGCTCACAGACCGTTTGCTTAATGATCTGCTCTAGAATCTTTCCTGGTATTGATGTCAGGCTGACTGGGCGATAATTGTTTGGGTCCTCTCTTTTCCCCTTTTTGAAAATAGGGACAACATTTGCCCTCCTCCAGTCTGCTGGGACTTCGCCTGTTCTCCAGGAATTCTCAAAGATTACTGCCAGTGGTTCTGAAATCACCTCTGCCAGTTCTTTTAATACTCTTGGATGTAGTTCATCTGGCCCTGGAGACTTGAATACATCTAAACTAGCCAAGTATTCTTGTACTACCTCCTTACTTATTCTGGGCTGTGTTTCCCCTGCTGTATCATCTGCTCCATATTCTTCAGGTCTGGCATTGTTTTCTTTTTTGGAGAAGACTGAGGCAAAGAAGGCATTGAGGAGTTCTGCCCTTTCTCTGTCCCCTGTTTGCATTTCACCATCTTCTCCTCTAAGTGACCCCACTGTTTCCTTGTTCTTCCTTTTGCTACGGACATACCCATAAAAACTCTTTTTATTGCTTTTAACCTCTCTAGCAAGCCTGAGTTCATTCTGTGCTTTAGCTTTTCTGACTTTGTCTCTACACGTGCTGGCTACTTGTTTGAATTCCTCTCTGGTGATTTCCCCCTTTTTCCATTTTTTGTACATATCGCTTTTAAATCTTAGTTAAAAGTTCTTTAGATAGCCACCTTGGCTTCTTTAGGCACCTTCCATGTTTTTGTCTCATTGGTACTGCTTGAAGTTGTGCTTTTAATATCTCCCTTTTAACAAACTCCCATCCATCATGAACTCCCTTCCCTTTTAGTATTAGTGACCATGGGATCACAACCAGCATTTCCCTAAGTTTTTTGAAGTTGGCTTTCTTAAAGTCTAGAATTTGGGTCTTAGTATGCTTGGTTGCTCCTTTCCGCTGAATAATAAACTCCAGAAGAGCATGATCACTCCCACCTAATGATCCTGCCACTTCTACCCCACTAACCAGGTCATCACTATTGGTTAGGACCAGATCTAAAATGGTTGATCCTCTTGTTGCTTCTACCACTTTCTGGACAATGAAGTTGTCTGCAAGGCCAGTGAGGAATCTGTTCGACCTTGTGCTCTTGGCTGAGTTTGACATCAAACAAATATCAGAATAGTTGAAATCACCCATTACTACTATCTCACTTCCTTTTGAATGCTTGGTCATCTGTTCCAGGAAAGCATAAAATCCAAAAGCATTTTATTTTAAAAATCCAATTTAAATAAAAAAAATCCGATTTAAATAAAAAAAATCCGTTTTAAATAAAAAAAATCCATTTTAAATTTAAAAAAATCTGAATTTTTTGATTTTTTTAAAAAAAATCGTTGATTTTTATCCACCCTGGTTTAAAGTCAACACTTTGAACAGGCAGCCCCCCATCTCCGCCAGTTTACTGTAAACTAAATAGGAGTAAACCAAATAGGATTTTAATTTTTAATTTTAGTGCACATTTTCAAAACCCACCCCTCCCAACGTGTGAAGTTCAAGGGCAGCCAGTTCTCCTCCCACATTCCAGGCAACCTGAAGAATTTCCGGCGAGGCGAGGATCAGCCTTGACTCTCCCTCCTCCAGTTCCAGTTCATCCTGCGATCAGCCTGGGGTGCAAGAGAGCCCTGTCTGTTTATGGCATGCAGAGAGAGAGAGGGGGGGAATAAAGGGTTAATTTAGGTGTGCTTGTCTTGCACCTGCAGCTGGTTAGTGTGAGACAGCAAACTTGTGACAGAGTCAGAAAGGGACTCAGCAATTCCATCACGCAGCACAAAAACCTCCAGATAAAAACCTGGCAAGCCAAAGGCTTATACCACCTAACAGACTTCTACAAAAAAAACAAACCCATATCAACACAAGAAATACAAGACAAACCAGGGGACACCCAAATGCCCTGGCTAACACACCACCAATTACAAGCCCTCTTAAACAACCCAGTTGTAAAATCGGCAGCAACTAGCCCCTGACAACCTTCAAAAACCTCCTCCTAACAACAAAGGGACACGGCAAAGCAATGGTATCTGCAATATAGAAAATACTGCTCCAAAATCCCACAACCCCCACCCCAGATGTAATAAAAAACAGTGGGAGGACGACATAGGCTATGAGATTAACTCTACCCAACGGACTAGAATGTGGTCTAAACCTCACTTTATTATTATTATTATTTTTTAATTTACATTTTTTTAAAAATAAACTTTATCATTCACATAAAAAATTACAAACTTTCACAAGCATGAAAAACAAAAACTGACAGTCGTCCTCCCACTGTTTTTTATTACGTCTGGGGGTGGGGGTTGTGGGATTTTGGAGCAGTAGATAAAAAAAGAAAAAAGAAAGAAAATAACAGTTAAAATATGACTTCAAACTGTTTATGCATCGTTTCTCCTTCTTATTATTGGTATTTTGCTATTTCTAATAAAATTAAACACTTTAAATTATAGATCTTCAAGGAAAGCATACAATTGATTAATTGCAAGTATTCATTCACTATATCACTTTACTTCTTTCTACCCCCTTGTGTATTTCAGTCTAAGCAAATCACTGGTTCTGTTTTTATATCTTCTTTTTTTAAATACTCTTCTACATATCTCCACTCCTCTTTTATTCTTTGTTTCGGTGTGTTTCTAATTGCTGCTGTCATTTTGGCTAAATTCATAAACTCTACCAATTTAATGTGCCATTCTTGGATTGTTGGTAAACTTTCATCTTTCCATTTTTGTGCAATAAGTAACCTAGCTGCAGCACAGGCATACAAGAAAATGTTTTTCCTATTACCCGGGATGTTTTCAGGTACCATACTCAATAAGAAGGTTTCTGGCTTTTTCAGAAACGTCACCTTCAACATTCTTTTTAGTTTTTCATATATATCATTGCAGAATTCATAAATCTTCCTACATTCCCACCAACAATGAAAATAGGTTCCCGTCTCCTCCTGACATTTCCAACAGTTATTAGATTGGGTTCTATATATTTTAGCTATTTTATCTGGAGTCAAATGCCACCTGTATGCTAACTTCATCATATTTTCCTTAATTTTTGTGCACACTGTAAATTTCATACTATCTTTCCATAATTTGTGGAATTTCCATTGAACTCTATAAATTGGCCTTCCCAAATCTTGTGCCCATTTTATCATTACACATTTTACCTCCTCATCTTTTAATTCCCATTCTAATAAATAATTGTATAATTTGGCTAATGGTTTATTTTTATTCTCCACTAATAATTCCTGCAATTTGGATTTCTCTTCTGCAAATCCTATTTCTTTATGTTTCTTGTATAGGCTCTGTAATTGACAATATTGGAGCCAGCTTGCACAATACTGTTTGATTTGTTGATATGGTTTTAATATAATTTGACCGTCTTCCTTCAATATTAAATCCTGATATGTTAACCACTTCCCTCCTTTGACTCGGCTATTTAATGCCGTCATTTACAATGGTGACGCCCACCATGGTACTTTCGGCTCGAGTATATCTTTGTGTTCTTCCCAGATTTGAATAAGGATTTTTTAATTACATGATCTGTAAATTCTTTGTAGCTTCCTTTCTTTTCTTTTAATAAATATAGAAAATACTATTCCAAAATCCCAAACCTTCCCCCCCAGACGTAATAAAACAACAATGGGAGGACGACATAGGCTATGAGATTAACTCCACCCAACGGACTAGAATGTGATCTAAACCTCACTTTAAATCCATATCAGCAAATGCAGTCTTTCATGGGCGGGAACTTCTGTAATCGACCAGCATGTCGGTGGTAGGGCGGAGGTGGAGCCTGTTCTGGGGGCAAGTCACCAGGGCCACGCGCTGGTCACAGCTTGCGCGCTTCTTGTCCTGGGCAGCCAAGTTGCACTCCGCAAAGTCAATGAGGAGCTCCACCTGCTCGTGCAGGGAGAGGGACTTGTACCTCCTCTGTGCGAGGAAGCAAATCGCCTCTACAAAAGCGTGCAAGTCCATCCCTGGAAGGAAAAGGAAAAAGAAAGTGTCAGAAACCTCCCAAGGCTTTCGTTCTGCGCCGTCTTGATTTATATCACTTATTGATGGTTTTATTGCAACACCTCAGTCAAGCAGCAGCCACTATGGAGAAATTACCTTAATACTCTAGATCAGGCATGTCCAAGCGTTCGATTGCGGGGCGTTCCTAATTGATGCCCCCCCCAAAAAACCTCAACGACTCTGGCCTCCCCCCCCCAACAAAGCTCAACAACTTTGGTCAATACAATGGGTAGATCACTGCCAGTTTTTCACCCGCGGGTCGTCCGTTATCTGCCGCTTGCAACAATGGAATGCGGGGCAGGGACGCTGGGTGCTTAGCATTGCACAAATTGGAAACTCTCCATTGCTATCGCCATGAGCGGGAGCATTCCTGTTCTTCAAAAAATACTTGAATTTGGACTTCGAAATAGGTGTGTTCTGGAAAGGAGGAGACAAAAAAGGACCTGCTAAATAAATCAGTCACTGAGTGACAAGGTTTTGATCCGGAAAGGACTTCTGTCATTTTGCTATGGTTTATGTGAGGTGAGTGGCTGTTTCTTTTCTATACTTACTACTTCATGATTTGGCAAGCCTCACTAAGAAAGCTTTAATTAACTAACAGAATGCAAGAGGAATGGTACAAAAGTTTGAGAATTTGATGCTTTATGGTGCAGTCCTCTGCGGAGGGCTCTAATTAGAACTGGCAAAAACATGATTAAATATGCTTTCAGCTTGGGACGATAAAATGGCGAAAATGCTGAATCACAGAATCACAGAATCATAGAGTTGGAAGAGACCACAAGGGCCATCCAGTCCAACCCCCTGCCAAGCAGGAAACACCATCAAAGCATTCCTGACAGGTGGCTGTCAAGCCTCTGCTTAAAGACCTCCAAAGAAGGAGACTCCACCACACTCCTTGGCAGCAAATTCCATTGTCGAACAGCTCTTACTGTCAAGAAATTCTTCCTAATGTTTAGGTGGAATCTTCTTTCTTGTAGTTTGAATCCATTGCTCCGTGTCCGCTTCTCTGGAGCAGCAGAAAACAACCTTTCTCCCTCCTCTATATGACATCCTTTTATATATTTGAACATGGCTATCATATCACCCCTTAACCGTCTCTTCTCCAGGCTAAACATACCCAGCTCCCTAAGCCGTTCCTCATAAGGCATCGTTTCCAGGCCTTTGACCATTTTGGTTGCCCTCCTCTGGACACGTTCCAGCTTGTCAATATCCTTCTTGAACTGTGGTGCCCAGAACTGGACACAGTATTCCAGGTGGGGTCTGACCAGAGCGGAATACAGTGGTACTATTACTTCCCTTGATCTAGATGCTATACTCCTATTGATGCAGCCCAGAATTGCATTGGCTTTTTTAGCTGCTGCATCACACTGTTGACTCATGTCAAGTTTGTGGTCTACCAAGACTCCTAGATCCTTTTCACTTGTACTGCTCTCAAGCCAGGTATCACCCATCCTGTATTTGTGCCTTTCATTTTTTTTGCCCAAGTGTAGTACTTTACATTTCTCCCTGTTAAAATTCATCCTGTTTGCCTTGGCCCAGTTCTCTAATCTGTTAAGGTCATTTTGAAGTGTGATCCTGTCCTCTGGGGTATTAGCCACCCCTCCCAATTTGGTGTCATCTGCAAACTTGATCAGGATGCCCTCAAGCCCATCATCCAAGTCATTGATAAAGATGTTGAATAAGACTGGGCCCAAGACAGAACCCTGTGGCACCCCACTAGTCACTTCTCTCCAGGATGAAGAGGAGCCATTGATGAGCACCCTTTGGGTTCGGTCAGTCAGCCAGTTACAAATCCACTGAATGGTAGCATTGTCTAGCCCGCATTTTACCAGCTTCTTTACAAGAATATCATGGGGCACCTTGTCAAAGGCCTTGCTGAAATCAAGATAGGCTACATCCACAGTGTTCCCTTCGTCTACCAGGCTTGTAATTCTGTCAAAAAATGAGATCAGATTAGTCTGACATGACTTATTTTTCAGAAACCCATGCTGACTTTTAGTGATCACAGCGTTCCTTTCTAGGTGCTCACAGACCGTTTGCTTAATGATCTGCTCTAGAATCTTTCCTGGTATTGATGTCAGGCTGACTGGGCGGTAATTGTTTGGGTCCTCTCTTTTCCCCTTTTTGAAAATAGGGACAACATTTGCCCTCCTCCAGTCTGCTGGGACTTCACCTGTTTTCCAGGAATTCTCAAAGATTACTGCCAGTGGTTCTGAAATCACCTCTGCCAGTTCTTTTAATACTCTGGGATGTAGTTCATCTGGCCCTGGAGACTTGAATACATCTAAACTAGCCAAGTGTTCTTGTACTACCTCCTTACTTATTCTGGGCTGTGTTTCCCCTGCTGAATCATCTGCTCCATATTCTTCAGGTCGGGCATTGTTTTCTTTTTTGGAGAAGACTGAGGCAAAGAAGGTATTGAGGAGTTCTGCCCTTTCTGCGTCCCCTGTTCGCATTTCACCATCTTCTCCTCTAAGTGACCCCACTGTTTCCTTGTTCTTCCTTTTGCTACGGACATACCCATAAAAACTCTTTTTATTGCTTTTAACCTCTCTAGCAAGCCTGAGTTCATTCTGTGCTTTAGCTTTTCTGACTTTGTCTCTACATGTGCTGGCTATTTGTTTGAATTCCTCTCTGGTGGTTTCCCCCTTTTTCCATTTCTTGTACATATCCCTTTTAAATCTTAACTCAGTTAAAAGTTCTTTAGATAGCCACCCTGGCTTCTTTAGGCACCTTCCATGTCTTCGTCGCATTGGTACTGCTTGAAGTTGTGCTTTTAATATCTCCCTTTTAACAAACTCCCATCCATCATGAACTCCCATCCCTTTTAGTATTACTGACCATGGGATCACATCCAGCATTTCCCTAAGTTTTCTGAAGTCGGCTTTCTTAAAGTCTAGAATTTGAGTCTTAGTATGCTTGGTTGCTCCTTTCTGATGTATAATAAACTCCAGAAGAGCATGATCACTCCCACCTAATGATCCTGCCACTTCTACCCCACTAACCAGGTCATCACTATTGGTTAGGACCAGATCTAAAATGGCTGATCCTCTTGTTGCTTCTACCACTTTCTGGACAATGAAGTTGTCTGCAAGGCCAGTGAGGAATCTGTTCGACCTTATGCTCTTGGCTGAGTTTGACATCCAACAAATATCAGGATAGTTGAAATCCCCCATTACTACTATCTCATTTCCTTTTGAATGCTTGGTCATCTGTTCCAGGAAGGCATCATCTATGTCCTCAGTTTGGCCCGGGGATCTATAGTAAACTCCCACAATGAGATCACTGTTATTTTTCTCTCCCTTAATTTTGACCCAGATACTCTCAATTTGGCTTTGAAGTTTTAAATCATGGATCTCTTCACAGGTATACACATCCCTGACATATAATGCCACTCCTCCTCCTTTCCTGTTTGGTCTATTTCTCTGAAATAGATTGTATCCCTCTATTACTACATTCCAATCATGAGACTCATCCCACCAGGTTTCAGTGATGCCTATTATGTCGTATTTAGTTTGCTGTATCAAGAGCTCAAGTTCATCTTGTTTATTTCCCATGCTCTGTGCATTTGTATACAGACATTGAAAACCATTGATCATTCCCCCTAGTCTCCTACTTAAGGATTTTTTCCTCCCACCACTAGGTCTGTGTGCTGTTTGCTCCATTTGGTCCTTGACTTTTGGATGATCATCTTCAGCATTTGATAGACTCCTACCTTCAGGACCACTGTCTCCCTCCCCCACATAAGTCAGTTTAAAGCCCTCCTGATGAGGTTTTTGAGATTGTTGGCAAAAACATTCCTCCCAACCCTTGTGAGGTGCAGCCCATCACTTGCCAGAAGTCCATCTTCAAGAAACTGCAGGCCGTGATCTAAGAATCCAAACCGTTCCTGCCGGCACCATTTGCGAAGCCAGTTGTTCACTTCTCCTATTTTCCCCTCTCTTCCTGGGCCACGGCGTTCAACTGGGAGGACAGATGAGATGACAATTTGTGCATTTAACTGCTTCAGCTTCCTGCCCAGAGCCTCATAATCACTTTTGATCTTCTGGAGGCTATGGCTTGCGGTGTCATTGGTTCCCACATGGACTAAAAGGAAGGGGTTTTTATCCGTAGGTTTTATTATTCCTTGCAGCCGTTCTGTAACATCATGGATCTTGGCCCCGGGGAGACAGCATACCTCTCGAGACATCTTGTCAGGCCCACAGATCACTGCTTCGGTACCCCTCAGTAGGGAATCCCCTATCACCACTACACGTCTCCTCTTAGGCTTGGTCGGGATTCTTACACGTGCTGTCCCTTCCAAGGTCGCCTGCACATTCCCGGAGGACTGACTATGCTGCTCGTCTTCATATACCTCATCAACTGTGATGAGGGAGAGATCTTCCAATGGAGTCTGGTCTTCATCTTCCAGATTTGAGAGCACTTCAAATTGATTTTGTAGTTCTAAACACTCAGAGCGATCCCTGGGCATTCTACTTCTGTGAGTCACGTTCCTCCATACATCTGGCTCCTGAGTTGGGGAACTGATCTCCTCCTCAGGGATGTGCCCTGTCTCCTGCTTGGTTGAGACAGTGTGCTCTGCTGCATCCAAGAAAAGCTCCAGCTCTTTAATTTTCTGGAGCGTAGATACACGGGCCTGAAGTTGCTGGACCTTGTCTTCGAGTATGGCAACCAACTTGCAGTTGCTGCAGGTGTAGCTGTCTACAACCTTTGGCAAGAAGACAAACATTGCGCAGGAATTACAGGCGACTACAGTTGTTCCTTCCCCCTCCTGAAGTTGCCGGACCTTGCTGGCACTGTAGAAAAAGAAAGGGTCTCCCTAGGGGGGCTGAAGACAACCAATGGATTGGGGAATATTTCACACAAGAAACTGTTTCTGCTTGCATGGACTTTTGTTGTATATGGATTAATATTAAAGTGAAGGTGAATCTCTGATCCTTGCAAGCTTCCCCTAGGGCCCAGGAGGAGGAAAGCTTGGATTTTAGAGGAACCAAACAATTATTGACTGTGAAATATATCCTATGCTTTTGCCTTGTACGGAAGATCTTTATTCGGACTCTGAAAACACCAGCTCGTTAAAAAGATTTGAAAGACTGCTGTGCTTTAAATTTTATTAAACAAAGGAAAGCTGGAAGACAGCCCAGAGTTTTAGAAGATAAGATCGTGGAATGAAAAGGGGATCTCGGGGCGGGGGGGGATTCGCCGAAAACAATTGATGAACAACAACAGGAAGAATAAAATCCCTCTTGCATGCTAACATACCTGTATATATGGATTTGTTAAATATGATGGAAAGTCTAGTACCAGTGACTGTGATGATAAGATAAAAGGTTAAGATCGGAATTATTATATTTGGAATGAACAAGAGAGAAAAAGTGTGAACAAGAAATAAAAGATTTTCTCCTGACCAGCCAGAACAAGGGAAATCTCTTTAAATTATTTAATTCGGAATGTGTACAGGCACCCCCAAACTCGGCCCTCCAGCTGTTTTGGGACTACAACTCCCATCATCCCTAGCTAACAGGACCAGTGGTCAGGGATGACGGGAATTGTAGTCCCAAAACAGCTGGAGGGCCAAGTTTGGGGGTGCCTGGTGTAGAAGAGGCATGCCCAACAGGTAGATCGTGATCTACCGGTAGAGCACTGGACGTCTGCGGTAGATCGCTGGTAGATCACTGGCTCCCCCCCAAAGAAGCTCAACATTTTGCCCTGCACCCCTCCAAAAATGGGGCTTTCCTCCTCCATAAAAATAGCTCAACAACTTTGATCTGAACCCCTAAAAAATGGTCCTTCCTCTTCCCTAAAGAAGCTCAACAACTTTGACCTGGACCCAAAAAAATGGGGTAGATCACTGCCAGTTTTTAATTCTGTGAATAGATCACAGTCTCTTGGGAGCTGGCCACCCCCGGAAGGAAATGTGCTAGAGCACTATTATTATTATTACTGTTACTGTTATTGTTGTTGTTAGTTTCATCTCTACCATTTCACCCACCCCAAATTGCTTTGGAAGTGGCTTGTAGCCAGGACAATTTGTGGACCACTTTATTTTGTGTGGCTCAAGAGCAAACGGTCTGTGAGCACCTAGAAAGGAACGCTGTGATCACTAAAAGTCAGCATGGGTTTCTGAAAAATAAGTCATGTCAGACTAATCTGATCTCATTTTTTGACAGAATTACAAGCCTGGTAGACGAAGGGAACACTGTGGATGTAGCCTATCTTGATTTCAGCAAGGCCTTTGACAAGGTGCCCCATGATATTCTTGTAAAGAAGCTGGTAAAATGCGGGCTAGACAATGCTACCATTCAGTGGATTTGTAACTGGCTGACTGACCGAACCCAAAGGGTGCTCATCAATGGCTCCTCTTCATCCTGGAGAGAAGTGACTAGTGGGGTGCCACAGGGTTCTGTCTTGGGCCCAGTCTTATTCAACATCTTTATCAATGGCTTGAGGGCATCCTGATCAAGTTTGCAGATGACACCAAATTGGGAGGGGTGGCTAATACCCCAGAGGACAGGATCACACTTCAAAATGACCTTAACAGATTAGAGAACTGGGCCAAGGCAAACAGGATGAATTTTAACAGGGAGAAATGTAAAGTACTACACTTGGGCAAAAAAAATGAAAGGCACAAATACAGGATGGGTGATACCTGGCTTGAGAGCAGTACAAGTGAAAAGGATCTAGGAGTCTTGGTAGACCACAAACTTGACATGAGTCAACAGTGTGATGCAGCAGCTAAAAAAGCCAATGCAATTCTGGGCTGCATCAATAGGAGTATAGCATCTAGATCAAGGGAAGTAATAGTACCACTGTATTCCGCTCTGGTCAGACCCCACCTGGAATACTGTGTCCAGTTCTGGGCACCACAGTTCAAGAAGGATATTGACAAGCTGGAACGTGTCCAGAGGAGGGCAACCAAAATGGTCAAAGGCCTGGAAACGATGCCTTATGAGGAACGGCTTAGGGAGCTGGGTATGTTTAGCCTGGAGAAGAGACGGTTAAGGGGTGATATGATAGCCATGTTCAAATACATAAAAGGATGTCATATAGAGGAGGGAGAAAGGTTGTTTTCTGCTGCTCCAGAGAAGCGGACACGGAGCAATGGATTCAAACTACAAGAAAGAAGATTCCACCTAAACATTAGGAAGAATTTCTTGACAGTAAGAGCTGTTCGACAATGGAATTTGCTGCCAAGGAGTGTGGTGGAGTCTCCTTCTTTGGAGGTCTTTAAGCAGAGGCTTGACAGCCACCTGTCAGGAATGCTTTGATGGTGTTTCCTGCTTGGCAGGGGGTTGGACTGGATGGCCCTTGTGGTCTCTTCCAACTCTATGATTCTGTGATTCTGTTCAGTAAACATTTGGATTTCAGAGGAGGAGGGGGAGGAGGAGGACGAAAGGTGGGAAGAAGGAGAGGAACTCTTGCTACCTTGAATGCAGAACAAAAATAAATATTTTTCTCGTCACCCGTCCCAGTCAGCAAAAAAGAAAAGGGGGAAAAATATGATGCCAATAAACATACTGCACACACAAAAATCTGTGCTAGCGACGCTCCACAAACAACAGATTCTGCTTATCCACAGCAAATTTAGGATGGAAAAAAGGGGAAAGGAAAATAAAACCTCTCACCAAGCGCTAATCCCGAATTAACAATAGGCCAGATGGCAATGCTTGCTTGAAGCAATAAACGTAGGGGAAAAATAAAGCTTCCTTTTGCTCTAGTTGCCTATCAATTCCACTAGTTACTAAAGAAATTCAGAAGTTGGGCATTTCCTCTAAACCAGGGGTAGGCAAACTAAGGCCTGGGGGCTGGATGCGGCCCAATCGCCTTCTAAATCCGGCCCGCGGACAGTCTGGGAATCAGCGTGTTTTTACATAAGTAGAATGTGTGCTTTTATTTAAAATGCATCTCTGGATTATTTGTGGGGCATAGGAATTTGTTCGTTTTTTTTCTTCAAAATATAGTCTGGCCCCCCACAAGGTCTGAGGGACAGTGGACCAGCCCCCTGCTGAAAAAGTTTGCTGACCCCTGCTCTAAACCTATTGCAGCAACAATTTCACTACTGCCAACAGGATGCAGATCCTGCCTCAGCCAAATTTCGGCTTTGGGGGAGGGGGTTTGGAAGGGTGGAGAGTTGATGAGGAGGAGCCTGAGTCCCTAAAGTGAAACCTAATATGGACACCAACCCTCAGCAGGCCTCCATTTCAGCACCCAAAATAAAACTGCAGGGGCTTGGACCTTCCCTTCCACCTCTGCAATTCCATGATTCCCTCTTACTGACTTTGGGTCTACAATACCTTGACAGGGAGCCCTCCTGCATCGTTTCAGTGAATGTTTAGTCCAATAAAAAAAGCTTTCTCTGCTAGAGCCACGAGGAAGTTTTCTTCTTCTTCTTTGCTAGTACAAGCCATTGAGAGCTTCTACAAAGAGCCCTGCTGCATCAGGCAAAGGAGAAAGGCCTTCTACTGAGTCAGACCCCGAACCTATTTAGCTCAGTCTTGTCTACACTGGCTGGCAGCAGTTCTCCAGGGCTTCAGGTCAGGGGAGCAATTCTCCCAACCCTGCCTTTTTTGGAAAGTGCTTGGTCTGCCCCTCGTTTGTCCATTCGTCCGTCCATCTGCTCTCTATGGGTTCGGACTCCTCTCGAGATGTCATCACCAAACTGAGCATGAGGATTCCCAAGGTAGGGGCGATAGCCTTCATAAATATTTGGATGCCAGGTACCATTCTGAATCAAAGTGGCAGACGAAACACGTGAATTTGAAATGGCTTCACCCATCTCTGGGTACAGTTTTGGCCACCTCTCGAAACATCATCACTAAACATGGCACGAGAGCGCCTGAGGCAGGGTTGGCAACCCTCATTGGCATTTGGCTGCTGGTCACCATCTTGAATCAAGATGGTGGACCAAAGCATGGTTTTCGTGTGACTTTGCCTGATTTGGGGCATGACTGGTCCAAACTCACAAATTACACTAGCAATCACAATAATTTTTTGGTTTCTACAAATTCCCAGGCAGAGCCAGGCACTCCCTACTATAGAATAAATGCCCATCAACTGGCCATAGGAAGTGTCTGGTTTCCTATTTTCCCTTCAGTTCTGCTACATTGTGAGTTATTTACTCTGCAAGTGATGTTCTCCCTTGCATTCGTTAACCATAAATCTAGCCCTGTAACTTGTAAACTTTTCCAGGTTTGGACTTTTAGAGAGCCTCACTGCAACATTCTTAATAGCCCTTATGTCTTAAGTATTAATTATTCATCCCCCCCCATGAAAGCAGGGACAATTGGGGATGTGTGTGGAATCAATTTTCCTCTTCCCTCCCTGACCCGTTCCCCTTGTATGCTATGCTTATTTTTAGACTGTAAACCTGCAAGGGGAGAGGCTGCCTTGTTTTTGATTGTATGCAAACTGCTCTTGGGAAGTTGTTTGGCTGAAGAGGAGCAGGGTACAAATGCTCCACTTAAATACATATGCCCTACTTCCCACCCCCAAAAGGTCTGCACCCAGAATCATGCAAGAGGGCTTACCTGCATCTCGTTGGTCTGTTGTGAGGCCATGCCGCTTCTTGGTGATGTCAATGTAGAGGATGTCTGCGGAAGCCATGCTGAAGTCGCTGTTGTTTATCTTGCTGTTCCTGGTGGCAGGAAAAGAGAACTGTGAGGGAATCATCCTGGAGAGGCAGAGCAGGCTCCCAATGGTACCATGAACTAAAGCAGCTCTTGAGGCAAAAGACAGAAGCGCTATGGGTTTTGCCTCCTATGGCAACCTTTCTTTTCTTTTTTTACCTTTATGTTCTTGTCATGGGCGTAGCCAGAGGGGGCAGTAAAAGGTAAAGGTAAAGGGACCCCTGACCATTTGGTCCAGTCGTGTCCGACTCTGGGGTTGCGGCGCTCATCTCACTTTATTGGCCGAGAGCCGGCGTACAGCTTCCGGGTCATGTGGCCAGCATGACAAAGCTGCTTCTAGCGAACCAGAGCAGCGCACGGAAATGCCGTTTACCTTCCCGCCAGAGGAAGGTATTTATCTACTTGCAATTTGTGCTTTAGAACTGCTACGTGGGCAGGAGCTGGGACCGAGCAACGGGAGCTCACCCCGTCGCAGGGATTCGAACCGCTGACCTTCTGATCAGCAAGCCCTAGGCTCTGTGGTTTAACCCACAGCGCCACCTGGGTCCCTATAGAGGGGGCAGTGCCCCTCCCCAAATCAAGTAATACAATAGAAATACTTAACTGACCAATCATGTCGGTTCTGCCCCCCCCCAAAGTCCTCCCCCCTAACAAAAACCCCGACTATGCCCAGTGTGGTGAGAGCCAGTGTGGTGTAGTGGTTAAGAGCGGCAGACTCGTAATCTGGTGAACAGGGTTCGCGTCTCCGCTCCTCCCCATGCAGCTGCTGAGTGACCTTGGGCTAGTCCCACTTCTCTGAAGTCTCTCAGCCCCACTCACCTCACAGAGTGTTTGTTGTGGGGGAGGAAGGGAAAGGAGAATGTGAGCCGCTTGGAGACTCCTTCGGGTAGTGATAAATAAAGCGGGATATCAAATCCAAACTCTTCTTCTTCTTCTTGAGAATGTATTTTATTTTAGAAGCTAATGGGAGGTATTGGTTTGTTCTGTTCTTGTTTTTATTATGTATTTTGTGTTTTTTATATTGTATTTGCATGTTGTGAACCGCCCTGAGATCTATGGATGAAGAATGGTATATGAATTTTAATAATAATAATAATAATAATAATAATAATAATAATAATAATAATAGGGGGCTTTTGGTACTGGTCTCCCTCACCTTTATTTCTTATTTCCCACTTGATTTTTTATTTTTTTTAAAGACAGAAGCCCCAGGTTCAAATCTCACCTCAGGCCCACCCAGCTGAGTAGATGGTATACTGATACTCTCTCTGCTTCAGCCCCACCCACCCTACAGTGGCTGGCATTTGAGGCAGACTGCCCTTGAAAGTGGAGGCTCCATCTAGCCATCGTGGGTAAAGAGAAAGGTAGTTTTAGCTATGGGAGATTTGCTCAAATCAATTCCTGATGTCTCCAACAGGGAAAGATGATATACATGCACAGCAGTACTGGTCCCCAACCATAGCAATAAAGATTTGATTTGATTTAAACTCTTTATTGATGGTACAAGTTTTTAAATTAGATTCAAAAGCAAGTTGGGGGCAGCGAGTGTCAATCTGGATAGGGAGATTAATGCTTTATTGATCTGTGACACACTCGACATAAGAACGTGAGGACCTACGAAGGGCCTGTTGGGTCAAGCCATGGCCCATCGTGTCCAGCGTCCTGTTCTCACAGTGACAAAGCAGGTGCCCATTATGGGAAACCCAGAAGCGGGGGCCGAGCAGAAGAGCCCTCTCCCCCTGCCCCCCGTGCTTTCCAGCAACTGAACTGTTGAACTGCATTGCTGCCTCCGACTGTGGAGGCAGAGCAGAACGACTGTGGCTGGTAGCCATTCATGACATTATCCTCCTCCATTAAACTGGTCAACTCTTTTAAAGTCATCCAGCCATTGCTGCCTCCTGCAGGAGCGAGTTCCATGTGCTGCGTAAATAAGTGCTTTCATTTAACAATTTGGTTGGTCCAGCGGGAACAGAGTGCAGGTCTTGCTAGCTTGCCGGCCTTTCCCTCTGTTCTTAGTGGACCGTGTTATTTATGACAGATTCAAACTGCAAGATTCCAACTAAACATCAGGAAGAACTTCCTGACAGAAAGAGTTGTTTGACTGTGGAACGGACTCCCTTGGAATGGGGTGGGCTCTCCTTCCTTGGAGGCTTTTGAACAGAGTCTGGGCAGCCATCTGTCAAGGATTCTTCAGGTGAGATTCCTGCATTGCAGGGGGCTGGACTAAATTACCCTTGAGGGTACCTTCCAACTCTACAATTATTTCTGATCTTAAAGGGAACCACATCCAGGCATTTCAAACACTGAGTTACCTTTGGGAAAGTATTCTGGAAGATCCCCCTCACCTTATAAACATCCGGAAGCCCGTGGGTCCCAATTTTGTCGTCCCCTTCACGCCCAGGAAACGGATGAACAAAGCTGCAATCCGGTCGACCAGCCGCAGATAGTCAAATTCCGTTGCGTACTTCGGATACACCTCCCTCAGGCTAATGGAAGGGAACTTGGCTTCTGAGGTCTTGCCGTCATCCAGCTCTGGGTTTTCCACCGACCCTTCTTCAAGCAAATCATTTTCCCTCTCCCATTCAGCCTCTGTCCTGCAGGCCAAACAGCAACACAAAGATTGCATCAATGCACATTCATTGCTTCCCATCTCACAGCCGCCACTGCCATGATGCCAACCCAGAAGCGACCATATCCATCCATTAACACCCTTGCCGGCATTCAGTACCATAAAAACCAATTTTCAAGGGCTTAGGAGTGCAAACATTTGCTCAGGCTTTAGCAGAAAGCATTTTGTGCAATAGAAAAAAGGTGGTGGCGGCAGGAAACCTTCGGTTCAGCCATTACTAAGGCCCTTGAAAATAAAAACACGCATGTGAGCATCTATCAGGCCTTCCATGCTATCTGTGGCATGTTTGTGGTCGAGATTCCTGCTGTTTGGCTTATGCCAGTGTAGGCCTGCACAAATGCAGGCCCAGCCAATGGAGCACCGGGAAGGTTGTAGCTCAAATGACAAAGCATCTGCTTTCCATGTTTTTATTTAGTCATGTGTTTATTAAATTTATTAGCTGCTTGGTACCTAAAGGGTTTCCAAACAATTGATGTTGCAAAAAATAAATATGCACAACTGCCATTATACTTTTGTTGTTGACATCCGTCTGTCTCGAGCGACAATGGAATGTGCCTCCAGAGGTGATGTCAAATTGCTGCATTAGCAGCACTGAAGTGACCTCTCTGGGGCACAAGCCTGGCAGTGTTTATAAATATTTTGATAATGCTTTATGGAAACTAATACAATACTCTCCAGAATTAGTTGTACTACAGTGTCTGCTATCCTTGACCAGTTGGCCACACTGGCTAGGGAGGATAAGAGTCCAACAAACATCTGGAAGGAACTACAGCTGGGTACTGCTGCTTTATGGAACGGGCCTCTCCTCACTGAATATGCACAAAAGGGAAGGAAACGTCATGTCAGCAGACTAGGGTAGGGGGGAGGTCTTCACCTTGCAGCACCAACCACAAGGCAGGTAGGGATTTTATTTAGCTTTTCCCTAAAATTTATATACCACTGGATTGCAACCCCCCACCCAAAATAAAACCCTCAAAGCAGTTTACAAAAAAGAAGAAAACAATAAAAATATCAGTAAAAACAGCTATTTAGAATGTAAAATAATTAAAATCAATGATAAGCTAAAAACATATTAAAATACACATAAGCACTCTACATGTCTGGATAGGCTTGCCTAAACAAAAGCACTTTCAGTAGGTTCCAGAAAGAGTACAGTGAAGGTGCCTGCTTGATATCAATAGGCAGGGAGTTCCAAAGGGCGATGGCACCAACATAATAAAATGTGATTTCTTACAAATGCAGAGCGAGTATTCTGTGGCACCTGTAATAGTGTCACAGCCAGTTGCAGCAATCAAGCAGGTGCCTGTGAGGTAAGGTGATCTCGTAAGTAAACTGGTCGCAAGTTGTTAAGGTCTTTATATACTAATATTTCTGTGATTTTAAGTTGTTTAAAGTTGTTATTAATTAATTGTTGTCACTCGCCTTGGGTGAAGGCTGGGTAATAAACTGTAGTAGCTGTAATATTATTAACTAGTTGAAGTTAGCCCTTTAAATAACGGGTGCTAGAGGAGGAGGAGGCAGGAGGAGGCAGAGCCCCAGGAGGAGGAGGCGAGGAGGCCCGGGTCCAAATCCCGCCTCAGCCACGGCGTCCTCCTCGGGCCACTTCCCCCGTCCAAGGCTGCAGCCGCATCAGACCGGGCAGGTGAGGTGAGGCAAGGCAAGGCGGGCGGGTCTGTGGCTGCAGAGGCCGCGAGAGCCGAGGTGAAACCCGAGCCGCTCGCCTCAGCCGCCTCCAGGGCGGCGTCCGGGTCTCCCCCTCGCCCAGTTGAAGAGGGAGGCTCCGCTAGGGCCGAAGTGCCCCTGGTGAAGCCGGCAGGTCCGCGGAGGTGCCTGGGCAGGGCGAGCCCGGCGGCAGTCGGTTGCCCCCTCAGCGGGCCGGGAGGGCGACCGTGCGAGGCGGCGGCACTGACCCAACTGACGACGCGCCTGCGCACGGCCGCCCTCTCGGACACGCCCCCTCTCCGCCCGCTCCAATCCCTGCGTCAGTGGGGCGCATGCGCAGTAGTGCATTTCCACTGACACACGGAACGTACGCACGGACACAGGCACTTTATTATAGAGGATAATAATAATGGCAACAGCTTAAACCTGGCCCGGTAGCAAATGGGCAGCCAGTGCAGATCTCTAGGCACAGGTGTTAAATGCTGACAAGGCCTCACTCCTGCCAGCAATTGAGCTGCAGCATCTGCCCTAACTGAAGCCCCCTGATAAAGTGTGAGGGAAGTCCCACATAGAGCGCATTGCAGCAGTCCAGCCTTGAAGCGGCCAAGATTGTGTGGGACACTCCTAGAATGAGCCACAATGTTCACTTCTTCTTTCTTCCTCCCAATGCCTCGTATGTTCGTCATGAGGAGGGCACTTGTATTTCACTTTGGGGAAATTTTTGTTCCATCTCACAGCTGCCTGACGCTGAACCAGGGAGGAAGCCTGAGCCAATTCGCTTTGGCAAGCGCAGGGCCACTTGCTGCTTCACTTCAGGATTTTTTCTGGATGCAGCTCATTACGGGAAGCCTGCATAACTAAGGAGGTCAGGGCTGGGCACCCATGCAAATCCATAAAGCCAGATTTTAATTGGGATGTTCACAATTCTTAAGGGGGGTATGTTTAAATTCTCTGCTTGAAAACTACAAATGTGGATTTTTCTGCCGCCCCCCCCCCTTTCCTCAACTGTTAGGTAAAATAGATCCCACCTGAAAAGTCCTATTACATTTCCTCCTTGATCTTGTGGCATTTAGGGACCCACTGAGTCATGTTGGTGACAATATTCCCAAGGAATCCCAGGTACCAACATAACTCTCATTAAACAACAACAACAACAACAACAACAACCTGTTCAGAAGTTTTGCAAGAGACTTGAGTCAACCTATTACGATGCTCATCAAAACAAAACAATTATTTTTTTTTGCTTTGTACATTTTCTATTTCTGCTGGAGGCATCATATACCGTGGTGCTGTTTTTATTGAATTTTCCCCCCATGGTGGACTTATTTAGTATTTATGCAGTTGAGAGATGAAGACTGGGACAGCCAAGGAGAACAAGGGGTGAACACATCTGGTTGCTATTTCATGCAAGGCTGGGTGTGACAGACAGCAGAGCTACCGGTAGACTGCAGGGGTCAACTAACTTTTTCAGCAGGGGGCCGGTCCACTGTCCCTCGGACCTTGTGGGGGGCTGGACTATATTTTGAGAAAAAGAAAAAAGAACGAATTCCTAGGCCCCACAAATAACGCAGAGATGCATTTTACATTAAAGCACACATTCTACTCATGTAAAAACATGCTGATTCCCAGACCGTCTGCGGGCCGGATTGAGAAGGCGATTGGGCCGGATCTGGCCCCCGGGCCTTAGGTTGCCTACCCCAGAGCTAGAGCCTCCTCCTAAAATTCCACCAGAGGGCTGGAACCTCTCTGATTGGCTACAAACTCAGCCAACCACAGAAGGGGAAGGAGCAGCACAAACTCAGCCAACCACAGAAGGGAGAGGGAGAATAAAAGGAGCCGGTTCTGAGGGAGGGAGGGAGGGAGGGAGATAGGGCTAAGGTTCAGGTTAAGAGAGAGGGCTTCATTTGAGATGTTAGACAGGCTTCATTCAGGTTGAGAGATAGGGAGTAGGATAGGATTTGACTGAGGGAGACCTGGTTCTGAGTTAAGTTAAACACCCACACTGAGGAGACAATCCATAGCAAGAGTCTTTAGGAATAACTTTATGAGGGTAAGAGCTGTTAGACAGTGGGATGGACAACCTCAGGAGGTGGTGGGCTCTCCTTCCTTGGAGGTTTTAAAACAGAGGTTGGACGGCCATCTGCTGGGAAATTTTCAGCTGTAAATACTGCATTTCAGGGGGTTGGAATGGGTGAATCTTGGGGTCCCTTTCCAATTCTATTATTCTTGTTTCCTGATGCTATTTTGCTGTGTCTACTGAACACTCATTTTTTACCATATGCGGCTTTTGGGAGTTCCAGCTGAAAACCTCTTTCCAAACTGAGTGAGCAGGCAGTAAACTGGCAAATGCAGTTCAATGCAAATTCCATGCTGGGAACCATTAGGAAAAGAACTGAAAATAAAACTGCCAACACAGTAATACCTCTGTGAACGTCCGCCTCGTCTAGCGTCCATTCAGGTGAACATCTGCGGCAAACCCGGAAGTACTGGAACGGGTTACTTCCGGATTTGCTGCTTGCGCAGAAGTGCTAAATCATGCTTTGTGCATGCGCAGAAGCGCGAACCGCTCTGCACATGTGCGCAGACATGGCACTTTGCCCTGCATCCGTTTTGGCTAGTGCCCGGGGCTCCAGAACGGTGCCCAGCCACAAAATGAGGTACGACTGTATGCTAATCTATGGTGTGGCTGCCTTTGGAATACTCTGTACACTCATCTCACAAAGGATGCTGTAAAGCTGGAAGACCAAAACTATTAAGGGGATGGAGCAACTCCCCCATGAGGGCTTCTTAGCTGAGAGAGAAGGCAAGCAAGAGGCAACATGACAGAAGTTTATTTTAAAAAAATATGCATGGCATGGAGAAGGTAGAGAGGGGAAGGATTTTCTCCCTCTCTCACAATGCTAGAATTTGTGGTCATCCAATGAAGTCGAATGTTGGAAGACACAGGGCAGACAAAAGAAAGTCCTTTTTCATGCAGCATGGGGTTAAACTGTGGAATTTCACAGCAGTCAGTGATGTCCACCAACTTGGATGGCTTAGAAAGAGGATTAGGCCAATTCATGGAGGAGAGGGCTATCAAAGGCTACAATCCTTCTGAATACCAGTTGCTGGAAACCACAGGAGGAGAGAGCGCTCTTGTGCTCTGCTCCTGCTTGTGGGGTTTCCACTGGTGCATCTGGGGTTGGCCACTGTGGGAACAGGATGCTGGACGTGATGGGCCCATGACCTGATCCGACAGGCTCTTCTTATGTCCTCATCGTGCTTTGGGGGCTTCTGCTGAGAATCAATGGTGGCTCTTTGCTCTGGCAGAACAACTGAGGCCAAGTCCTCTGGAGCAGACCTGCCTGGAAGTGGGGAGAGAGGGCCAGTGAGAGATGGTGTGTCTGCTCCATAGAATTAAATTGTCTGACTGGCACAGCGGAGTCAGATTAAGCGAGCAAAAGGTCAAACCACACGGAAGGGCTTGCAGTGACACACGGAATAAAAAGCAGCACTTCGTTTACATACTAATGTGTGACCCCAATACATTCATTTCTCTAATTCTGCAGCTTGTGACAGATCTCCCTTCAGAAGGGATCACCAGCAGAGAAAATATTAATGACTTTTAGAGTAAGGAAAAGGAAGGCTGGAGTGGGGAGAGGGAGGAATATCAATTTGAACAAAGCTTATGAAAATCCCAAAGACTGCTTATCTTTTATACATGATTACTAATTTATTAATGTCCCCCCAACACACACACACACTCCATGTCTGCACAATATCCTCTTCAGTCTCAGTGGCCTTAATCTTTATGGTAATGCACTTCCTCCTCCACCCCCTTTCTTGGTCCCTCAGCTACATTTCCAACTGCTAATTAAAGGCTTTGAGATTTACATGGGGGGGGGGTAGATGCCCAAACGGCAACTGTCAAGTTCAAAGCCAAACAGAGGCTCAAACTGCTGTTGTGAGGCAGGCTGACAAATATGCAGAGCACACTTAGGATATTTCATACCAGAGAAAATGGTTCTTAAACCAAACCATTGTCACTTCCCCTCAGATTAATGGCAACCTAGGTTAGGTGTCAAGGGATGTGGGTGGCGCTGTGGGTTGAACCACTGAGCCTAGGGCTTGCTGATCAGAAGGTCGGCGGTTCGAATCCCCGCAACGGGGTGAGCTCCCGTTGCTCGGTCCCTGCTCCTGCCAACCTAGCGGTTCGAAAGCACGTCCAAGTGCAAGTAGATTAATAGGTACCGCTGCAGCAGGAAGGTAAACGGTGTTTCCGTGCTGCTCTGGTTCGCCAGAAGCGGCTTTGTCATGGTGGCCACATGACCCGGAAGCTGTATGCCGGCTCCCTCGGCCAGTAAAGCGAGATGAGTGCCGCAACCCCAGAGTCATCCACGACTGGACCTAATGGTCAGGGGTCCCTTTACCTTTAGGTTAGGTGTCAGATCATTGGTCCACCTTGCTCAGTACAATCTGCACTGCAGCAGCTCTCCAGGGTTTCAGACAAGGGACAATCCCCAGTGCTGCCTGGAGATGCCTGTGAGGGTTACACTAGAATCATAGAATCCTAGAGTTGGAAGAGACCACAAGGGCCATCCAGTCCAACCCCCTGCCAAGCAGGAAACACCATCCAAGCATTCCTGACAGGTGGCTGTCAAGCCTCTGCTTAAAGACCTCCAAAGAAGAAGACTCCACCACACTCCTTGGCAGCAAATTCCACTGTCGAACAGGTCTTACTGTCAGGAAGTTCTTCCTAATGTTTAGGTGGAATCTTCTTTCTTGTAGTTTGAATCCATTGCTCCGTGTCCGCTTCTCTGGAGCAGCAGAACAACCTTTCTCCCTCCTCTATATGACATCCTTTTATATATTTGAACATGGCTATCATATCACCCCTTTACCTTCTCTTCTCCAGGCTAAACATACCCAGCTCCCTAAGCCGTTCCTCATAAGGCATCGTTTCCAGGCCTTTGACCATTTTGGTTGCCCTCCTCTGGACATGTTCCAACTTGTCAGTATCCTTCTTGAACTGTGGTCACCAGAACTGGACACAGTATTCCAGGTGGGGTCAGACCAGAGCGGAATACAGTGGTACTATTACTTCCCTTGATCTAGATGCTATACTCCTATTGATGCAGCCCAGAATTGCATTGGCTTTTTTAGCTGCTGCATCACACTGTTGACTCATGTCAAGTTTGTGGTCTACCAAGACTCCTAGATCCTTGTCACCCATCCTGTATTTGTGCCTTTCATTTTTTTTGCCCAAGTGTAGTACTTTACATTTCTCCCTGTTAAAATTCATCCTGTTTGCCTTGGCCCACTATTTCCCCCTCTTCTTCCCTTTTATCTTCCCCTACTGAGACACTCCCTGGGGTTCACTGAAAACAAGGCTGTTTCCTTCAGTGATCATACGGGAGTTGTCACTGGGGTACCTCAGGGCTCTGCGTTTGAAAACCTCTTGCCACCCGTGGGATCTCCCTGCCTGGGTTCCCACCTACTGCAATTTGCCTTCCCTTTAGGCACAGTAGTGGCTCACTTGGCTTCACTGTCCAGCCCTCTGTATGATGTGAGACTAAGCAAACAGTTTCCTCTTCCACAGGAAAGCTTTGCTCTCTCCTCTTGGTCACACCTCTTAAGGTACTGACACACTGCCAGAGTCAACGAACATTTAAGCACATTTAACTTTATTATGGTAACACGAAAACATGGATGTCTCGGGCTATTACAGTTACAAATCTTCCTTTCATAGGCTTCAGCTTTGTTATAACATTTCCTATGTTTCTTTAGTCACTTTCCAAAGACTAACCTCCCAGTTTCCCTCTCTAAACCTCCAACCCAACTGCCAACCCCCCCCAACTGCCTTTCAACTGATCTTTTCCTCCTTTTAGAATGCCCACAAGCTCCGCCTCCCAGAGCACACCTGCCCAACTGGGGAGTGATAAATTAACCCATGATGAGCCTGAACCATCAGCAGGCATCATTCCGCCACAATGCCAGCAGCCAAGTTAATAATACAAGAAGAGCCTGCTGGATTGGGCAAATGGCCCATCAGCTCCATAATCCTGTTCTCAAAGTGGCCAGTCAGATGACCCCATGGGAAACTGACAAGCAGAACCTGAGCACAAGAGCCAGCTCCACTCAACGCTGGAGCTTTTTAGCCATTGTTTAAGTCTCTATTGAGCTTGTTCCTTTGAAGAAACTGGAGTCTTACCAGTGAAACGGAAGGACTTTCAGCTAGCAACCCGTCAGGACAGACGAGGACAATTGAGGAACTTGGCTTGAAACAGAATATCTATGAATATCAACTGTATACTCACCTGGAATATGTAGGATTCCTAAGTGAACTTGTGCACTTTATTGTTGATATACCTTGGAATGTATGCATCAGGCTATTGCTATTGAATTGATAATTTTTATCACTATTTACACTGTTGTTATAATATACTCAATATTTTTCATTGTTGTTTTTCACTGCTTTCTGTTTATTCTGTTTGGTCATAATTTCTGTGATTGTCTGTTTGCTATTAGTTCCACTCATTTGGCTTTGCTGCTTCCAAATGTAGCCATTGATAGCCTTATCCTTCTCCACAAATTTGTCCATTCCTCTTTTAAAGCATTCCAAGCTGGTGGCCATCACTGCCTCCTGCAGGAGGGAGTTCCATAGTTTAACTATGCACTACGTGAAAGTGAGGCTTTTCACAAAGCATGCACACTGTATACTTTTTGGTGTACATCAAGCAGTGCATAGATTTTGCAAAATAAAGTAAACGAGTGCCCTCCTCCCTGCACTTTATTGCTCCAGATGCATCCAGATTTCCACCACTCAAATTCAGCAAAAATAAAAATAAAATGCAGCCATATATAATCTATTATTTGATTGGGTTGCAGGGGAGAAAAGCACCAAGTTGTTTAAAAGACAAACTGAGTTTTTAAAATAGAATTTTAATTTTGACAAACGCTTTGGGGAATGCATGCTTACGCTGCTTTATCTCCCATACCTGGTGATTAAGTTAATTTATACTTAATGGAAGAGGATCTCACTCTAATCTCCAGGCAGGCTCGACAGCTGCCTCTGATGATGATATTTCTTGGGGCCTTTAAAGCCGCTTGCAAAGTGGAGGTAATGAAAAACTGGAGAGGTTGCTAAATTCACACCTGAAGGATGATTGTCACACAGGGGAACAGTGAGTGATGCCACTCAGGCGATGGGAAAGTCATTGTTGTCCTGGCTCTCACTTAAGAATGAAGAACTCAAGCTTGGGGGGGGGGTGTTTTCTGTTATAAAAGTGTTATGCTGAGATCAGTGTGGTAAGCACAAATGGGTTCAAGGGCTCTGCAGCTGCCATGCTATGTATTCTGTGTTCTCTTTTTGTATTATGTTGTGAACCAGCCTGTGATCTTCAGATGAAGGGTGGCATACAAATTTAATTAATCATCATCATCATCACAATCATAATCCTAATAAACATCTGGTCCAACCCGCTGCAATGTTGGAATCACAGCTAAAGAATTCCGCCTCAAAGATGATGCTCATCCAACCTCTGCTTAAAAACCTCCAACCAAGCTGTTTCCCAGCAACTGGTACTCAGAAGCATTGCTGCCTCAAACTGAAGGCAGAGCACAGCCACCACGGCTAGTAGCCACTGATAGTCCAATCCTCCTTAAAGCTATCCTTGTTGCCTCCTGTGGGAGCAAGATCTGCAGTCTAACAATGCCCTGCTTTCCTTTCTCTGTCCTGAATCTTCCAACATTCAGATTCAAGCTCTAGTCTTACGAGAGAAGGAGAAAAGCTGTTCTCCATCCGCAACAGATAAATTGATGGAGGCAAATTCTGAGTGCTTTATCTGAGAATGAAGGGACAAGAACTCTCTGCTGAAAGAGAGGGGGTGAGCAATGCTACCCCCATGACCGTAAGATGCTGCAGCTGACAGAAGCTGTAGCCTGAAACAGCTGGGTGGCACTGGGCTGGCAAAGGCTGGATTAAATCATCCTGCTAGAAAGGTGGGAACTGCAGAATTATGGACTTGGAAGGAACCCCAAGGGTTATCTAGTCCAACCCCCTGTAATGCAGGAAGTGCCAGTATGGTGGTCTGGGCTTTATTCTGATCAAACTATATTCTGCTGCGGAGCAAACAGCAACACCAGTTTCAGGGAGTGAAGCCAGGCAGAGCTAGCCTGATTACGGCACTGGGAGCCCCGAGGTAATACGGTTCATTAACTGCAAAATGTTGCGGCGTATCCAAGGCTGAGAACTAAGGAATAAATTATGCTTGAAATGTAAGAGGCAGGGACAGCGTTATTGCCTTAACTGTGTAAATGGGGGGGGGGGCTCCCCTTAATGCAGAAGAAACATCCACTCATTTATTCTTCCTCCTTTGAGTGTTTCTTGCTGTGAAAGAGATGAAGGCAGAATTTGCAGGAGAGGAGACAGGAGGAGACATGGAGGTGGGGGCTTCTCCCCCTCTACACAGAATACTTTTCTAATCAAACAGGCTCCAGAGGCAAATGGAACAAGGCTACATTCCCAGCACAAATTCTGATTCCAAGATATTCCTCTGTTGAGGCCAAGGGAGAGCCTTGCCAAAGGAAACCCAGTACTGCTCTAATCCAGCATCCGATTTCCATTAGCAATGAGCCAGCTACATCAAGCAGGTACATGCTGGCAGGAGCCACCATCGCTCTTTGGCTCCAAGCAATTGCTACTTAGAGGTAGACTGCTTCCGACAATGGAGGTTCTAATTCACAATCCTAGCCGGCAGGCACTGATAAACCACAAACAATTTTTTAAAAGCTATCTGAGGCATAGTAGACCAAATATCAAAGTGAACCAGAACCAGGACAGGGCAGTGGATGAGAGGAGGCTGCGGCTATCAGTGCCTCCTGTGGAAGTGAGTTCCACAGTTTAACTATGCACTGCACAAAGAAGGACTTTCTGTAATCTGTCCTGAATCTTCCAACATTCAGCTTCAGATCTACCGGTAGCATTGTGAGAGGAGGAAGAACAGTTTCTGCCCAGTGTGAAGCTACAAGGAGATCCAATTTGGCCTGTGGCTCCACAACCTTGACATGTCTCCCCACTGCCTCCAGATTTACTCAAGGAACTTCCAAACACTCATCACAAGCCTTGTGGGATAAAAAAAGGGAAGTGCAACATTTTTAAGTGACAGAAATGGGTGGCCAAAGAAGCTACTCTTATTATTATTTGTAAAGAAAAAGAAGAAGAAAAAACCTCTCCCAATTTTTCTCTGGGCTAATTAGCACTAATAAAGCAAGACTCAAATATTTCCTTTTGCCGCAACAGGGAAGCAGAATCATTAGTGCTGAAGGGAAAGAGCCTGGGAAGACGGGGAAGGCACTTCAAAAGCTGTTTGGAGCATATTCAGGCAAAAGTGATACACACACAGCTTCCAATTAAACACCAGGCAGGCAGGCAGGCAGGCAGGCAGAATGCCTGGTGGCAAAACAAGGAAGGGAAAGGTGCAAAGCCCCCCTCCCCTCCCCCATTTAAGTCCCAGAAATCTAACTTGAAGCATCATATTCTCCTCTGTGTACGCACACAGGCACACCAGACACCTTCCAAATAAACCGCCAGCAATTAAATCCTACTTTTTGCAACATTTTAATTTGGTATTTTGCTGCGCCTGCAGGGCTGACAACTCCACCCATCGCTCACCCACCCTGCAGAAGGCGGAGAGTTTGCAGGAGAGTGGACGCTTTCTCATTCATAAGGGGAAATCCTGCATCTTTCTCAGGGGGTGGGGGTGGAGGGCCCTTCCCCACTCCCGCTCAAATTTAAGAGCCCTTCCAGATCAGGACAAAGGCTCATCTAATCAAGCACCTTGCAAATACCTCTGAGAAGCCAGCAAGCAGGACATGAACACAACAGCACTATTCCCATTTGTGATTACCAGTATCTGGCACTCAAAAGCCCATCTGTGCCTCCAACAGGGCACCCCACTTGAACCCTAGGCCATCCAGAGGAGTTGCCCACCAACCCAGATGATTTTAAAAGCGCATTAGACGGTTTCCAGGTTGGTGACCCATCACTATATCCTGCAGCAGTGAATTCCACAGCTTACCTTCCCTACACCTTCCAACATTCAGCTAGTCGGATAACCCAGAGTCCTACTATTATGCAAGGGGGGGGGGAATTCCTATTCACTTTCTCCGCACGAGTTCTCATTCCTACATCCCTTATTGGTGATCCAAAAATAAATCACACTGCAGCTCCTGACAGATCTGGAAGCACTTTCAGAGAGAGTTGAGATGCATGGTGCAATGGGGGGGGGGGGAATCAAAGCAGGGCATTATTAACTCAATGTAAAAGATAAACATCGCTAGGGAACAATATGCAGCTTCTATAAAGGGCATCAGAATGTTTCTCTGAGCCATTAATTTCTCATGACTGTGAAAAGCTTTAGGGTGGTATCTTTAAAATCCTTCCTATCATTCTGATGCTTCATTTGTTTTAATTGAGGAGGCAATTAGTGGCAAATCAAATCTACCCACACACTGATAGCTTCACCAACTGGATAGTGACATATCAACTGCCTACAATGTCAACACAGGCCACAGGACTTTATTACGTCAAGGAAAACAGAATCTACAACCAGTATCTATTCCCCAGAAGAGAAAAACCAGTTTTTTTTGGGGGGGGGCAGGGCGGCAGATTTTGGTCAAAGAAACAGTACAAAGGGTTTCTTTGCTGGAAGTGTTGAGATGCAACTCATCTTGTCCTGGAGGAGATCGAGAGAGGAACCTCCAAGTTCCTTTCTGACCTAACCAGTACTCACCTTCCCTGCAATGATGGCTTTTATCCCTCTCTCACCACAGTGGAACTCGTGGACCAGCAATGAAACTGAGTGCTGGAAGATTCAGAACAGATAAAAGGAAGTCCTTCTTCTCGCAGCGCATAATAAATCTGTGGAACTCCCTCCAACAGGAGGCAGTGATGGCCACCAACATGGATGGCTTCAAATGCGGAGTAGACCAATGCATGGAGAAGGCTGTCAATGCCTACATTCTATCTCCACAAGTCAGAGGCAGGAAAGCTTCCAGATACCAGCTGCTGGAAGTCACCGGGGTGGAGGGTGGGGTGCTGAGTAATTCTGTAGCTCATGCCCTGCCTGTGTGCTTCCCAGAAGAGGCATCTGGTTGGCCACTGAGAGAACAAGGGACTGGACTAGACGGACCACTGGCCTGATCCAGCGGGCTCTGCTTACGTCCTTAACACTAAGGAGGACAGCGGAGGGACAGGGGGCTCTTGAAGTCATGCCCTGCTTGTGGGCTTCCCAAGACGCATCTGGTTGGGCATGGTGGGAGATGAAACACTAGACTAGACAACCACCTGCTTTGATCCAGCAGGGCTCTTCATATGTGTGTTTGATACTGGGGGGCAAGCTGCAAGCTGGGGTGGGAGGGGTGGGCTTTGCTGCACCAGCCTGAAATATACAGTCATACCCTCGGGTTACGGCCACTTCAGGTTGCGTGATTTCAGGTTGCGCATTGCACCGAACCCGGAAGTAACGGAACGGGTTACTTCCGGGTTTCGGCGCTTGTGCTTGCGCAGAAATGCTAAATTGCGCTTTGCGCATAAACACCGAATCGCAACCCACACGTGCGCAGATGCGGCACTGCGGGTTGCGAACGCTGCAGGTTGCGAATGTGCCTCCCGCACGGATCACGTTCGCAACCCGAGCGTCCACTGTACACAGTAATTGGCCTGCAACCAAATTGTCTTAGCAGGGCACCCAGAGAGATGCTTCTCAGCAGCTATTTCTGGAAGGATGACATTTCACTTTGTATGGTCTGTTGAGTTCTACCCAAGACTGTTTTGTGCCTCCTCGCCTCTGAATTGCAGAGGATTTTATAAGGGCTGCTGAGTTTATTCCCCCCGCCCCCCACCCTGCCCCAAGCAAGGGAGTAATGTCCACATGCAATTTTCACACATTTTAGCCAGGATGAGATGAGCAATTCCTCACCAGCCAGTCGTCAGGCCTTCAAACTGAATGGGTATGCAAATCTGCTGCTGCGGGATTTCAAGAGTCTAAAATACGGGTATGTATTACAGAAAGTGCAAATTACTAAAGACTCTTGGTTCTAATATTAGCTGGAGCGAGTATAATGAAAACGTAGCATGGGTGGAACGGAGTGGCAAGGAAGGAAGGGAGCAGGACTGCAAATAAATCTCTATAGCAAAACTGATGCTTTTAAAAAAATAATCTAAAGAGCTGGCCATTTGCAGCCCTTTGATGTAAGTTTTGTTTTCAATTTTCAAGAATTTACACATCTTACCATCTCGTATTTCCAATACAAATACATATCAGACTTCCCTTGCCCTCTTTTATGGTTTCTTCTCTTATTTAAATTTTTAACCATGCATTTTCCACTTTAATCCATTTTTGAATTACACTAGAATTAATCTTGAGAATACTTTTAACTGCTTGATTTAAGTTGACCCTACCAATGCACTTAGTTGCATACCATGATTTTTCACATATTCCACAAATATTCTCCACTCCTTAATTTTTCCCCCTCCTCTTGGTTTCTTTGTACACGTTAATTTTGCCATTTCAATATAATCCATCAATTTAATCAGGCCCTCTTCCTTGGTTGGAATAGCTTCCTCTTTCCATCTCTGGGCAAATACCATTCAGGCTACGGTTGTAGCATTCATAAACAAATTTCTAAGCTTCTTCAGAATTTAAAATGTGGGGTTTGGGGGGGTCATTGGGTTGTTGCTTTTATTTTGATTATATATTTTGTGGTTTTATGTTTTGATTTTGTTCTGTAAACCTCCCTGAGACCTCTGGGTATAGGGAGGTATATAAATTAAATTAATAATAATAATAATAATAATAATAATAATATTTCTGTACTCACTATCATTAAAAGAAAAGTTTCTGGGTTTTTTTTTTTACTAAAAGCTATTTTAAACACTTTCTTTCATTCATTATAAATCATTTCTCAGAAAGCTTTTGTTCTCTTACAGGACCACCACATATGGTAGAAATTACCTTCCTTTTCTTTACATTTCCAACAGAAATTTGATTTTGATTTATACATCTTTGCATGTCTGCTAGGAGATAAATACCATCTGTACATCATTTTCAAGTAATTTTCTTTCAATGTATAACATGCACTGAAATTTCAAACCAACATTCCATACCTTCTACCATACAGCCATTTCAATATTGTGGCCAATATCTGTTGCCCAGATATTGCAGATATTGCAGAGCAGGGAGGCTCCAGGCCATCGGCAGAAGTCACCCCAAAGGAAGGCTGCTGCTGTGGCAGATAAGAGTTCATTCCTGCAAACATTTCAATGGAGGGCTGCAGAAGGAACCATCCCCTTTGCCTATCCCTTTTCTCCCAAGCAACAGCAGCATAATGGTACATTCTGAAATGCAGCTGCTGCTATTATTTATTATTATTATTATTGTTCACTGTTAGTCCCTGTATCTTGCCCAAAGCAACCGAAAGCAACTTGCAAAAACAACCCCACATAGATATTAAGACCAACGGAGACAGAGAGAGATAAAAACGCTTTTAAAACATCCCACCCACTTCTAAAGGCCAGAGATAGTTAAAGGCCAAAGGCCTGGTTATAGAGCTGCTTTTGCCTGGCACCTCAAGGTATGTAGTGAAGGCTCCAGGCAAGCCTCGCTGGGGAGAGCAATTCCACAAACATGGAGCCACTGCAGAAAAGGCCCCTTCTCATGTTGCCACCCTCTGGACCTCTCATGGAAGAGGCACACAAAGAAGGGCATCAGAGGATGATTACGGAGTCTGAGTCAGATTGTAAGGGGAGAGGTAGTACTTGAGGTACTGCAGTCCTGAGCTGTTTAAGGTTTTATAGGTCAAAACCAGCACTTCGAATTGGGCCCCAAAACTGTCATCCAGTGCAGTCGGGTCAGGATTGGTGTAATATGCTCAAACCATCTTGCCCCGGTGAGCAACCTGGCTTCTGCGTTGAAGACCAATTGAAGCCCCACATAAAGCTCACTGCAATAATACGTATAGTAGCTTTGTATGTATGTCACACCTTAGGGGGCACTAGCGTGGGGGAAGGGGGCAACAGAATTGGAGGTGTCTGCAGACTCCCAATGAATCTCATGCTTCCATTAAAAATAAAGTTACTAGCCATTATGATTGCAGAGATATGCTTGAAAGTCAGTGTGCGAGGCCTGCTAAAATCAGAACTGGGATGTATTATGCAAAACAGCAAAGGTGACAGAGAAGGTCATTTGTGCAGGTTGCAGAATCCAGCTGCTCTTGATGCAGAATTTTGACTGCCTGGTCACTGAACTCTAATATGAGAAAGCAACTCCCTTCTGCAAGTAACAGACACACATCTGATAATGGACATGAAATCAATACACACTTACAATGTCTTTTCCTTCTTCTTCTTTCGTGGATCCACTAACCGGAGGGTGTCCCGGATGACAGAGACTTTGACTGCCTCATCAACAGGGCTCCGGATGTACTCAATGACTCCTGGAGAAACCTTGGATTCAAATAGTGTACACTGATGAGTGACAGAAGTCTCCCTGTGTCAGGTATGGGGAACCTGTGGATTCCCAGATGCTCATGGACTACAACTTCCTTCATCCTTGACCTAATGGCCATGCAACTGGCTGAGGCTGATGGGAACTGGAGTCCAATAGCTTCTGGAGGGCCAGAGTTTCCCCAGCCCTGGTCTACAGTGTTGCTTTGCTCCTAGCCTACAAAAACAAACACACAACAGAGGCGCACTCACATCCTAGGCTACTTCCGTGCTGGGAACAGGCATGCTTTGTTCATACACTTTTATTGAGCTTCTGCACAACTGTGAGCTTCCTAACGCAGCTTACAAACATTTTTTTTTAAAGAATCACCACCCCACACACAAGTGCAATGCCATAAAGCGTTCAAAAATGATGATTAAAAAACCTACAAACATCAAAGGTGCACTTAAAAGGCCTGGGGGAATTAAATGAATGAAAGCAAACCTCTTCAATTGCTACTGAGAAGACTGAGCAGTGATAGGATAGCCATCATAAAAGATCTGAGTGCCACATGGAAGGTAGAGCCAGCTTGTTTTCTCCTGCTCCAGAAGGGAGGACAAAATCATGGGTCCAAATCATGGGTCCAAATTACAAATTACATGGGTCCAACTAAACGTTAGGAAGAATTTTCTGATGGAAAGAACAGACTACCTCAGAAGGTAATGGACTCTCCTTCACAGGAGGCTTTGAGTCCAAATCAGGTGGGAGAGAGATCTGTAAACCAGATCCCTCCCCCAACCTCTCTAAGTTACCATTTAAAAGCAGCTGTGGGGAGCAAACTGGAATGGGACCACAGTACCCCCTCCTCAGTACAAATACTCCAACCCCTATTCCAAACAGAAATCCAAAAGAGATCAGGTTGCAAATTTCCAAGTCCTTATCTTTCCTGTCGGGGGAAACCATCCAATTGAACCCACCTTCCCCCGTCCCATCTCCCCTCCAACATCACATGACTGCTTTGAAGAGAAGAGGCAGGAAATCCAGCTGCAGATCTGCAACATCTGGTCTGGAGTTTAGCCCTTAGGGTCAAGCCCAAAGCTACCTGGAAGGAGAGGAGGTGCATTTTTTGACCTTTAAAGCCCTATGCGGCCTAGGACCCTCGTACCTACGGGACCGCCTCTCCTGGTATGCCCCGAGGAAGACCTTAAGGTCCATAAATAACAACACTTGGAGGTCCTGAGCCTCAAGGAGGTTAGACTGGTCTCAACTAGGGCCAGGGCCTTTTCAGCACTGGCCCCGACTTGGTGGAACGCTGTCCCAAGAGACCAGGGCCTGCAGGATCTGACATCTTTCCGCAGGGCCTGCAAGACGGAGCTGTTCCGCCTGGCCTTTGGCTTGGACTCACTCTGACCCCTTATATGGGATTTGGTATATAAATTTTCCCTTGGCTTTTTTGCTGGCCCATGTAGGACCAGCATGGATAGCTGGCTCAGGTGAATATCTGATGTTTCCTCCCTTTATGGTCTTGATTTATGGGCCACTACTAAAACGAGGCTGCATTTTAAGCTGTATTTTAAGCCGTATTTTAAGCTGTATTTTAATTAACTGTTCCCCCCTTTTTTCTTTTTTCTATTATGTTTTATTTTGATTTATATTTGGTGTTAGCCAAATATTATTATTATTATTATTATTATTATTATTATTATTATTATTATTATTATTTTGAGGAAGGAAGTCCACAGCCAGCTTCTGCCTTTCAGAGAAGAAGAGCCTAGCCTGGCTGAGGCTGAGCAGGAAGGCTGCTCCACAGGGAAGGAAGGGGCTTACCTCTTTCTCGTGCTCAGTTCTCATGCTGGGGTTAGCATTGACTTCCATCAATATCGGCTTCAGGTTTTTCATCAGAAGAATGTCAAACCCTAAAATCTTTAGACAAGAGACAACAGACATTTCCAAACTCCCCTTTGCTGGACATTAAGCATTTTCAGAATCAACTCTACAGTTAATCTCTAAATGGAATCACTGCCTCTGCTGGATAAAATGGCTGCATTTACACATCACACGTAATTAGTAATGGTTTACCACGAATGGGCAAGTGGTTCCTGCCTCAATCTTCTCTTGGCATGAGCAACAAACCATGATCTGTGGCTTAGCATTAGCCCCAAAGTGGAAGGTGCTGGGAGCCTAAAAGCACCAGGAAGGCACCAGCTGAGGAAGGCTGGCATAATGTAAAGAAATACTCTAATATGGTTAATTATCAGATTTGCACCATTTAAAGAATATATATATCAGGTAGTATCAATGGAAAGCAGTAAATGGGTTTAAGATTATTTTTGTAATATATTTTAGTAAACAGCTTTCTTCTAACATTTTGTTAAATAAATGAAATAAGATAGCTGTGTTACATTGTATTTATTTATTTAATTTGTACACTGCCCGTCGTCTGAAGATCTCAGGCAGTTCACAAAATAAAATTACAAGACAAAACATAAAATACATAACAAAAGAACAAATAACAGGATATAGGATGTTAATCAGCCCAAGGCATGGTTGAAAAGGAACGTTTTCACCTGGCACCTAAAGGCGTATAATGAATCCGCCAGGCGAGCCTCACTGGGGAGAGCATCCCACAAACAGAGAATAAAGGTACATGTTTTTGGAATATTTATGGAGATGTCTATGATTCTATTATTCTGTGTCATTATATATTTTAACTATAGCACATCTTCATGTACTTATCTTTTGCATATGATTTGTTTCTGTAGTTCTTAGTTTTGCTTAATATTCATGGTTTAGATATTTATTTAATTATGTTACTTAAAGTGGAATTATTCCTATGGTTAGCAGTAGGAGATGTAGTATTGCTTGGTTTGAATGCGGACTATTATATTTCTTATATTGACTCCTTTGTAACGGGATTTTTAGACCACTTGAGTTTTCTGCTGAAATGTGAAGTGGCATATAGATTTAAATGAATGAAATGAAACTTGGTTTGGCCACTGAACCAGCCTTTTTGACACACTCGCTGATCAAACTGCTGATTTACACTAACTTGGTTTGTTTCTTCATTTTCAAACATAGTACAAAGCTAACACAGAGGCAAGATTTAAGTGCTCAGTCAATTACCCTGATTCAAATCAATCCACCCTATCCAGAATCTACCCAGGGCACAAGAACAGGAGAAGAATCAGCTGGGTCAGGCCAAACGAGGACCATCTAGTCCAGCATTCTGTTCTCACAGTAACCTCCCAGATGCCCATTATGGGAAGCTGGCAAGCAGGACCAGAGCACAAGAGCCCCTCTTCCTTCCTGCAGTTTCCAGCAACTGGTCTTCAGAAGCATTATTGCCGCTGACCATGGGGGCAGAGCAGAGCCTTCTCTCCTCCATGAATTCGTCCAATCCTCTTTTAAAGCCATCGAAATGTGTAACCATCACAGCCTCTTGCAAGAGCAAGTGCCATAGTTTTACACACTGCACTGAAGAAGTACTTTATTCTATCTGTCCTGAATCTCCCAACAAAATCATTAAGACAACAGAAGTTCTCACTGACTGGCCCTTCATCAGCAGACACTCCCAGAGCCTTCTGAAAACATTGCAACATAGGCATCCCTGTTTGGCCTGACTTTTACAGAAAAGGAGTGGCGGTAATGTCATCGTGGCTGGGGAGTAGCTGGGGAGACCTGGCCAGATGGGCGGGGTACAAATAAAGAATTATTATTATTATTATTATTATTATTATTATCGTATCTGGATAAACTTCTACTGGGGGAGGGTGGATGAGTTCTTACTAAAGTTACCCACCCCAATCCATTGAGATAGGATGGGCTATAATTGAGGTCTCCATGTTCTTTCTCTCCGGCCCCTTGGACCATACAGGCTTCCAGAAGCTGCCAGTACAACCTAAGAAGATACATAAGAGGAGCCTGCTGGATCAGGCCAACGACCCATCTAGTCCAGCATCCTGTTCTCACAGTGGCCAACCGGATGCCTGTGGGAAACCCGCAAGCAGAATTTGAGCATGAGAAGCACTCTCCCCTCCTGTGGTTTCCAGAAAATGGCATTCAGAAGCACTTGCTGCCTCCAACTGTGGTGGCAACACACAGCTGTAATGGCTAAGAGCAACCAACAGGCCTCTCCTACGGGCACAAGCAGGCTGTTCTGCTGCTATACAGACGGCGGCCATTTTGCACAGGGTTTCCATTCCTGACCCCCTGCACATATCTGCAGAGCTCGTATAAGAGCACCCCACCTGTTCCGCCCTTTTCGTGATGTGTTAAGTGACAAATTTGTGTCACTTCTGGGTTTGGCACTGCGTGAGATCGCACATCTTTCGGACACACGTTAATCGGTCGTTGCCTATAGTGTCCCACCAAAGATTGCTACCATGGATTGCTAAAAGCAAGGTTTGCTATGGTTACAAGGTGGTTTCCTGGTGGAGGGAGGGAGGGAGGGAGGGAGGGAGGGAGGGAGAAAGAGAGAGAGAGAGAGAGAGAGAGAGAGAGAGAGAGAGAGAGATTGCTCCGAGATGGGTTCCACAGTACAGTATTTTGACTGCAGATTTTGAGACACTAATTGGCAAATGGTTACTGTGGCAGTTCCTCTTGGCTTTAATGTCACAGCCTGATCACATAATCACAGCTGTCTTCTGGTCAGAATGGCATGAACTGCAATTTTGCAAAGGTCAGGAGGAGATACTGAGATTTCAGCTCATCTTGACCCTCACTGGCAAAAACAACACGAAGAAAACAGAAGAGAAAATGAATATATTTTCTGATTTAAGCAAGCTGGGGGGGGGGAGGGGGGGAGTCAGAAGACTACAGCCTTGTGTCTGGAGGAAGAGTCTCTTGATGACCTTGGCGTGGATTTCCACAATTTGGAAACAAGGAGCCCAGTCCAAACCCTCCTAGTGGCCTTTACCCACTGCTGTTCCCTTGTGTCTGCAAACTGGATAAGTACCAGGCTGAGTTCAAAGTGTTAGTGCTGACATATAACTCCCTATACAGCTCAGGGCCAGATTACTTGCCTTGTCCCTTATACACCCAAGAGATCAGTGCAGCCTGCAGTAAAGTCTCTCCTGCAAATTCCAAAGATCTCAGGAACTCTCCCTGCAGTAACCTGGAGCAGCACTTTTTAGTGTGGCTGCCCTTGTCCTGTGGAATGGTGAGTTTCTGTCGAGATATTATTGTTATTTCATTCATTCACTCACTCATTCATTCATTTAGTCACTTTATCTTGCCCAAGGCAACCCAAAACAACTTACAACCAAACATACAACAGATACCCGCTATCTGAACTTTCTCAAAAACAGTGGAAGACATTTTTGTTCCAACAGGCTGTACCAGCTGGATAAATGGTTCTTTACCACAGATTGGGGTTTCAAATCTGTGGGATTTCAAATGTATTTGTTGTTCTTGTTCTTTTAACTCTTTTTAATGATCTTATGTGCGGATCACCTTGAGACAGCAGTTTAGAAAGCGATCAAGAAATTAAACTGCAATATTAACAGTAAAAACAGGATGGTTAAAGGAGTGTGGGATGGAGTCCCATCTCTGAATCTTGTCTCAAGCACACCAGGAGAGGGGGCTGAAGCTCAGAAGTGGAGCACATATGTGGTGAGGGATGCAGTTGCCAGCAAGGTCTGTTTAATCCAGTCGTCGGCACCAGATGTTTCATGCTACAACCAGTCCTCATCAGTGCTGTGCATCTGCAGGGCACCATGCTCAGGGAAGCTGGTCTGAACCATTTAGATCACAGGTAGGCAACCTGTGGCTCAGAGGCAACACACACAGTCCAGTCCCATCAGTCTCATCCTCTTATTTCTCCTGGTGTTTTAAAGTGTAAAAACCAAATGGCCACCTTCTGCCTGCACATGTATGTGCGTGCATGCACAAAAGAGAGATGGATTGTAGACTAGATGCCAAACGCCGCCACCCCACACCCCACGGCCTGATACAGCAGGCTCATCTTAGGTTCTTATTTCATTAAACGTGTGCCCTGGGTAGATTCTGGACAGGGTGTATTGATTTCAATCATGGCAATTGATTATGCTATTATATCTTGTCTGCATAAAAATAACAAGCCTCTATAAAAATAACAAGTCTGAAAATGAACGAACAAACCAAGGTAGTATCTGTTGATGAGGGATACGTCAGCAAGAACTTCTGTTGCCTTAAATAATAATAATAATAATAATAATAATAATAATAATAATAATAATAATAATAATAATATATTATTATTATTTGTACCCCGCCCATCTGGCTGGGTCTCCTTGGATGATCTTCTTGGAACATTTGGGACAGATAAAAGAAAATGCACATTACAGAATTAAACTGTGGAACTCACTTCCACAGGAGGCAGTGATGGCCACCACCTTGGCTGGCTTTAAAAGAAGATCAGACAAATTCATGGAGGAGGCAAGGCCATCAATGTCCACTAGCCATGATGGCTATGCTCTGCCTCTATGGTTGGAGGCAGCAATGCCTCTGCACGCCAGTTGCTGGAAACCACTGGATGGGAGAGGGCTCAAATTCTACTTGCAGCTTTCCCAATTGAGGCATATGGCTGGCCACCGTGAGAACAGGATGCTACACTAGGCGGGGGGCCCTTTGTCCTGATCCAGCAGGGCATTTCTTATGTTCTTACACACCTTCAAATGCCCTCTTGGCTCACCTGGAAGCAAGAAGGCCCTGGTTTTCCAGCAGGAATATCAGACTGGTAGTAAACTTTCAAGTTAGGGACCATGGCAATAACAGTCTTGATGACCAGGGAAATGATATCTTCCGTGAGCTCCTCGATGTTGACACCGTTGGAGGACAACCTGTTCAGGATGCTGGAAAACGTCTGTTTGCTGCCCGTGTTGGCGCTGTCTGAGTGGACAAAGTTCCCACTATGGACGTTGAGGGAGTAGTTGGTCAGATGCATAAAGACCTGGTGGAGGTTCTTGTGGGTCGGCTCCTGGTAGGGCTCTGTGCAGAACCGGCAGAGCCCATTTTTGGCAATGTAGATCTCCAGTGGGTCCAGAGACTTCAGCAGGACGTAAAGGCGGATATCAAACTTCAGTTTGTCAATGAGAAATGGATTGGACATGTACTCCTGGACCACCGCAGGTCGTAAAGAGGAGCTCCCAGTCACCTGGATGTCGCTGGGCTCTTTGATGAGGTAGATTCCGTCCCCCTGGCACCCACCGTCAGGTTTCACAATGAATATGGGCTTATATCTGGGGTTGGTTTCTTTCATCATCTGGACCTGAAAGGAAACAAGAAGGCAAAAGATCGTCTGTTACATTTCGCCTATCCCTTCTTTGTCCTAGATTGGCAAAAATTATTTTATTCATTCATTCATTCATTCATTCAATACATACATACATACATACATACATACCAGTACATACATACCCTGCCTTTCTCCATGGCAAGGATTCAAGGCAGCTTACAGATAAAAGTAAGAGCAGCTCAAAACATGGGGGTGGAGAATTTACCTACCCACCTCTCCCTGACTAAGTCTGCAACTTACTCAGGTCTTCCAGGGATGTACCGTATTGGCCCAAACATAAGCCGCACCCGAATATAAGCTGCACCTTTAAAATTAGAGGAGAAAAGAAAACACAATACCCAAATATAAGCCGCTCCCTTAAAATTGGAGGGGGGGGGATTCCGAAAGACACCCGCCCAACGAAGCACAATCACACAACAAGGAACACACACACAACGCCCAGCGAGGGTTGGGGGGATGAAAAGGGGGTCAACAAGCACCCGTCCCAAACAAGCACACTCTCACCACCGAAGCCCACATGGTCGTCCGCTGCCAAATACAGTAACCGGAAGACGCCCGCTGCCCAGCTGTAAAGGAACTGCCTCACAGCTGACCAGAGATTGCAACGCGTAGGAGAAACCTTGCGTGGGCAGCTGCCGCTGCTCAGCTTGGGGGAACGCCACCTCACAGCTGACAGGCTTATGCGGTGCACCCAGAGCCCGCATGGTCCCGAGTTGCCGCAGACCAGCTGAATGGCTCCCTGCAACAGTGCGCTGCCTCACAGCCGATCAAAAAGCCAATTTTTGTAAGGTCGCGAATATAAGCCACACTTTAACTTTTCACGGTTGGAATATTGGGGAGAAGTGTGGCTTATATTCAGGCCAATACGGTAGATTTTGCAGAAGCCAAAATCATGTATATTCAAAACACATAGGGCTCAATGGTGGAAGGGATTGCCAAAGTCTTTTTTCCTGGATTCCTGACCCCTTTTCTTTTCTTTTTTTGTTTGAATTTTTTATTTGTGATTTTCAGGTTTATACATTTCACTAATTTTACAATCATTCTAACATTTCAAAACCTGACTTCCTTCCCCCTCTTTCTGCAGTTCCTTAAATTTATTTTTAGTATTTTCTGCATATCCAAATTAACTTAATTTGTTCATTTATTCATCTACTTTAAATATATACTCTTATGAAACTGCAGGTTATTACAATAATCCTGCCAATGTTCTTATCTGCTTACAGTTTATTTGTAAATATTCAATAAACCATTTCCATTCTTTTATTAAAAAAAAAAAGTTTGTTATCTTGATTTCTTATTTTTCTGGTACATTTCGCCATTTCTGCATATTCAATAAGTTTTTGTATCCATTCTTCCTTTGCTGGGACTTCTGCTTCTTTCCATTTTGGGGCGAGTAGCATTCTTGCCGCTGTAGTAGCATACATGAATAAGTTTCTATAGTAAGGTTACCAGTGTCCCCATTTCCCAGGGACAGTCCCCAGATTTACAAATCAGTCCCCTGGCAAAATCCATCTATTTAGTAGGAGGTTGAAAAGTGTCCCTGGATTCAGTGGAAAAAAATCTGGTAACCTTATTCTATGCAGTTTAGGTAGTTCTGTCCCTATAATTTCCAAAAGGGGGGCGGGAATTGATTCCTGACCCCTTTCTGACTCGCCTTCCTTCCTTCCTTCCTTCCTTCCTTCCTTCCTTCCTTCCTTTATATTATTGCCAAGTGCGTAAAGCTGAACATGCACAAGCTAAATTTTCTTTCTTTCTTTCTTTCTTTCTTTCTTTCTTTCTTTCTTTCTTTCTTTCTTTCTTTCTTTCTTTCAATTTTTATTTATACCCTGCCCTCCCTGGCTAAAACCGGGCTCAAGGCAGCTAACATCAAATGCATAACACATTAACATAAAATCAGACCATCAATTAAAATACATCCTAAAATCAGATCAGGATCAGAATACATAATGTCTGTGTGTTGTATTAAAACCATACAGATAATTACAATAATTACAATAAAAATAGCATGGCACCAGCCTTTTGGGGCTGGTGCGGTGTTAAGGGGGGGTAGTACCTTTGGTGGGGGACATGTCATGTTCCTTCTGGGCAGTTTGTCCCCCTTTGCCCCCCCCCCCGCTCTCAGCTCTCACCTGTGGCTCCTAGAAGCTGGCAGCAGACACACCCCAGGAATGGCTTCAACTGGCCAGCTAAACCAGGTGAGGGTAGCCAAGGGGCAGTTGGAGCTTGTCAACCTGGGAAAGTAGCCCATCTAGGAGAAGGAAAACTCTGATTCTAAACCTCTGCTGCCTTGTGGGCTCAGGAGTAAAGCCTACACAAATCCAGAGCGGAGTCCCTAAGAGGGTTGGGTGGCACCTTGTACACCTCCTTCCGGCATCTCCTGCAGCCAAGCTGGTGCCAAAGGTATTGCTCTGCTTTCCTTTGGACTACATCAGCGAGGCCAAGGGGGTGGTTTTGTCGTATGGACAGCCCACCCTGGACCTCCACACACACTGCCCAGCCCTGCTGCCCGGGGGGGACTCCATTGTCTCTCAAGACCAGGCATCTCCAAACTCGGCCCTCCAGATGTTTTGGGACTACAATTCCCATCACCCCTGGCCACTGGCCCTGTTAGCTAGGGATGATGGGAGTTGTAGTCCCAAAACAGCTGGAGGGCAAAGTTTGGGGATGCCTGCTCAAGACAGACAGATGCCAACAAACAGCCCTTTCACCAAAAGCATTCAGCCCCCCCCCCCAGCCTGTTAGAACAAGGAGGACAGCAAGTAGGGAGCCAGTCTGGTTTCTCTAGGGAGGGATTTCCAAAGTCTGGGAGCAGCCACGACTGAAAAGGGCCCTCCTTCATTCCCATAAAGCATGCCTGTGACCTGTAGCTCCCAAACCTTTCTCAGGCCCCCACCCACTTGGTTCCATGAACTCGTCCCCAGGGCCCCCTACCCTACTCTTTAAAAAGCATTATTCTGAATAGCAGTGTGCACGACCCACTAGGGAAGATAATAACACTATAAAATTCAAACAATCAATTGCACATTTATTCAAAATCCAATAAAAACTATCTGCTTTGATTAAGTCAATGAAACTGATGATCTTGGTCCAGTGATAGCAGTTTTTCATAGTCTGGAAGTTGCTTAGTCTTGCGTTCCACCTTTAGAAACTTATCTTCAAGTCAGAGAGCATGGCTTGAAGCCCAGGTGTCTGCCAAGCCAAGTCAGATACTCTTATCCACTGCATCGCACTGCCTCTCATGGGATGCTGGCAACTGTAGGGAACCGCATTTGCTGCTGTTCTTAGAATATTGGGTGCCACTACGCATTTCTGCAACGATATCCAGGGGTGTGGAACCTGAGGCTACTTCAGCACCGACAGGGAACATTCCACAAAAGCACATGAGAACCAGTTTGCGTCCAAGGTGTCACGGAGTATATAAAGCCCTTAACTTTGGACCAGTTCACCCACGGGACTGCCTTGCTCATTCGACCGCTCTAACTGGAGGAATGGGCCCTGTCACATAATGCCTGCAGCACATCTGTAAAAACCTGATCATTTTGTGTGGCAGCACTGACACTTCGGAGTTCCCTGCCTGTATTATTTTTGGTGCCTGCTGAAGACATTCTTATTTAGACAAGCCAACCCACATTTTAGAAACTTTGTACCGTATCAGTCGTAATCTGCTTTAATCTATTCTACTGCCGTCTAAACTTTCTGTATGTTTTAAATTATGGTTGTAAATCTTTTCGTGATAATTCCACTGCTTTATTTTTTTTTTTGTAAGGGACGCGGGTGGCGCTGTGGGTTAAACCACAGAGCCTAGGGCTTGCCAATCAGAAGGTCGGCGGTTTGAATCCCCGCGAAGGGGTGAGCTCCCACTGTTCGGTCCCAGCTCCTGCCAACCTAGCAGTTTGAAAGCACGTCAAAGTGCAAGTAGATAAATAGGTACTGCTCTGGTGGGAAGGTAAACGGCGTTTCCGTGCGCGGCTCTGGTTCACCAGAAGTGGCTTAGTCATGCTGGCCACATGACCCGGAAGTTGTCTGCAGACAAACGTTGGCTCCCTCGGCCAGTAAAGCGAGATGAGCACTGCAACCAGAGTCGTCTGCGACTGGACTTAACTGTCAGGGGTCCCTTTACCTTCACCTTTTATCTTTTTTGTAAACCTCTTCTCATGTTTTTTCTACAATCGAGTGGTCTGTAAATTTTATGAAATAAATAAAATAAAGTAAGAAGAACCTGCCAGATCAGGCCAACGGCCCATCTAGTGCAGCCACCCAAATGCCCACTACAGGAAACCCACAAACAGGACCCGAGGGCAAGAGCCCTCTCCCCTGAGGCCAGGGCTGAGTTAACCATAGGCGCCAGGAGGCACCCAGGCGCCAGGGGCACCCAGACGCCGGGCTCTCAGGGGCACCAGGCCGAGAGTCTGGGGCCCAAGAGTTGGAGTCCGGAGAAGAGCCCACCCATTGGTCAGAGTGCTGCGGTGGGCTCTTCTGCTGCGGGCGGCTCTGCGCCGTGAGTTCGGGGGCAAGCGGGCCAGTGAGGCACTGAGGTGGCCGGCTTCGCTCAGTCACCAACATCAACGCCTCAGGCTGGTTTGTTGCGCTGGGCTCCTTATGTTTCCTGTTTTCTTTTGCTAAGCAGAGATCAGCGTGGTGTCAGCTCCCTAAAAAAAGTCGACAACTCTGGGGAACCTGGGGGGGGAGGGGCGCCGGGCGGATCTTTACACCCTGGCGCCGCATATGCTTAAGATGGCCCTGCCTGAGGCTCCCAGCAATGGGCATTCAGAGCATAGCCATCAATTGCCTCCTCCTCCTCCATGAATGTGCCCAGTCCTCTTCTAAAGGCACCGATGCCTCCTGTGGGACCAAGTGCCATAATATCCCAAAATGCAGCTCCATTGGCACTCCATGAGTTCTAGTGTTACGAGAGGAGGGAAAAACTTTTCTGTCCGCTTTGTCCACCCCACACATGGAAACTACTTTCATGTTGCATCTCATTCACCGTTTCTACAAACTAATAAGCCCCAAACACTGCAAACTTTCTTCACAGGGGATCCCCCTACCCCACCCTTTCTCCCCATGATATTTGAGAAAGTGGTGGTAACTGGGGGGCCTCTTGGGAATCACCCAGAATCATTATTTTATTAAGGAGTAGGGTGCATAGTTCCCAGGATAGTTCCCACTTCAAGAAGTTTCCAGGCAGAGTTTCATTACACTGTCTCCGCATTAGTATAAAAAGGGGGGGGGGGGAGGAATGTGTCGTAAAATGTCATGTTTGGTAACAAAGCAGTACTTTCCCCTCAAACACAGACGGAGGACCATATGCAAGAGTGTTTTATCAGCCATCTGCTTTTTTTCAGAAAGGCAAATCAAAGCCTCTACCAAGGCAGGTGCGGGTGGGGTGGGGTGGGGAGGATATTGTAGAACAGGGGTCAGCAAACCTTTTCAGCAGGGGGCCGGTCCACTGTCCCTCAGACCTTGTGGGGGGCCAGACTATATTTTGAAGGAGAAAAAAACATGAACGAATTCCTATGCCCCACAAATAACCCAGAGATGAATTTTAAATAAAAGGACACATTCTACTCATGTAAAAACACGCTGATTCCTGGACCGTCCGCGGGCCGGATTGAGAAGGTGATTGGGCCGCATCTGGCCCCCGGGCCTTAGGTTGCCTACCTATGTTGTAGAAGCAGTGGTGCTTAGTTGGGGGCTACACCAGTTTGAAAGGCGAGTAAGAGGTTCCCTCCACAATGCATTCTGGTTCAGGTGCACCTGGACAAAGGGCCAGGAGAAGGTGGGACCACAGCCACCCTTTAAAGCCAAGCTGTAAGCCCAGAAAAAAGGGTCACAGTCACACAATAAATCTGAAGCACCACTTCAATGCGCATGGCTTCACCCCGGGGACTGTAGCTGACTAAGGGTGCTGGGAACTTCTATGGCTGCCAAACTTCTTGGGCGGGGGAGGGGAGTCAAAGAACGTACATCCTGCTTGATCATAAAATAAAATCTCAGGCTGGCTGACAGAAAAGGATAAAACAAGAAAATTATCGATAAAAATAATTAACAACAATAATTTTAAATACTTCAAAGAATTAAAATCAGTGATAAACTTTAAAAAAAATCAGCATTCCAAATATCTAGGCAATCTGAAAAAAAGGAAGTTGAAAAAATGAAGTTTTTGGCAGGCGCTGAAGTACAACGAAGACACCTGCCTGGTACCAAGAGGCAGAGAGTTCCGAACTGGGCAGTGCCATAACAAAATACCAACTTCTTTCAAATCTCAAAGACCTTAGCGAGGATAGCCCACCTCAGCGAGAAAAGCGGGAAACTCCTCTGGCAGGATCCAGGAGCGTGGGTAGAAGTCATATTCATCGGGGAACAGTTCCTGCATCATCCGCATGGCACGGCTCAGGGGGATCTTCCGGACCAATTCGGTCATGCCTGAGGAAGAAGGTCAGCTGTGAGCAGGGCCTCAACAACTGGCGAGTCTAGGACAAGGGTGCTCTTCCAAAAGCGCTCCCTGCAGCCAGCATGGCCAGTGGTCAGGCATGAGGGCCGTCGCGGCGCACAAGCCTCTGGGGGGCCACAGACTTATTTATTCTAGCTAGCTTGGCCCCGTTATTTTAGGAAAGTGGTTTTGTTTTGTTTCTTGAGCACTTTGGACCTGCCACCTGCAGCATTTCTGCACTAGAGGGAAATGCCTTGCACCCTCTCCTCTCACGCGGGGCAAGGCGCCTTGCCCAAGGCGGTGCCACGGCCGTGAGAAGAGCCCGGCTGCATCAAGAGTTTCTCCCAGGGGGAAGCCCCCACTGGCAGGACATGGAGGAGGCAACGGCCTTCGCCCTCTCCTGCTCTCCAGCAGCTGGCAATCGGTGGGATAAACGCCCCTGAGCAGCCAGGCTCTCAGCAGCACCCGGCCCAGAAGTAACGGGACTCCAACTCCCATCATCCCCCACGGTTGGCAGCGCTGGCTGGGGATGATGGGACTTGGAGTCCAACAGTGTCTGGAAGGCACCTTGTTCCCTGTCTCTGCTTTATAGGGAAGCAGAAGGGAGATGGAAGGCACCCCCAAGGGTCATCTAGCCCAACCCCCTGCAATGCAGGAATCACGGCTAAGGAATCCCGACAGGTAGCCATCCAACTTCTGCTTACAATGAAGGAGAGCCCTCTACCTTCAACCACCTCTTGCATTACTTATAATAATAACTTTTGATAAGTATTGATAATAATTATTTGATAATATAAAAAAATAATAAATGGTGATCTCTATTTTATTTTGCAAAGGCTACAGTCGTACCTTGGTACTCGAATGTATCCGTTCTGGAAGTCCGTTCGACTCCCAAAACGGTTCAAAAACCAAGGAGCAGCTTCCAATTGGCTGCAAGAGCTTGCTGCACTCAAGTGGAAGCCGTGTCGGATGTTCGGCTTCCAAAAAATGTTCAAAAACCGGAAGACTTACTTCCGGGTTTTCGATGTTCAGCAGCCAAAACATACGAGTCCCAAGGCGTTCGAGAACCAAGGTACAACTGTGCTAAGGCAGCCTTTGCTCACACAGCAGCCTCTGGCAACACTCATCAGATGCCTCAGCAAACACATAATCCAGGAAGCCTGCAGAAACCTTGTTAGAAGAAGCTGCACTCAGGAGCACATTATGCTGAATGCAGTGGAACCTTTCTCTTTGGAAGCGTCTGTAAGAATGCACACACTTTCCACTGAGCTAAACAGGCCTTACTTCTGAGTAGACATGCACAGCACTGCATGACAAAGGACGCCACAATGGAGTAAACTCCATGGTTTTCCTGCACAAATTTTCAGCTGTCATTCATGCACTCCAATCTCTGATCATGTTGCTATTTAAAGGTATTGGTCACTTTTTTCTTGTTAAAAAAATAAAACTTGAATTAACTTACAAAAGAAACAAGCACATACATTAAAACCAGCATAACAATGAAGAAAAATTGAAAAGACAGCCCTATTTTTAAAAGGCAGGTTTAAAACATCCCACCCACCGAAGAGGCCACAGATAATTAAAAGCCAACGGGTCAGGAGAAAAATAAATGTTTCTATCTGGCACCTAAATATATTCAGTAATGACTCCAAGGGAGCCTTCCACAAGAAGGGCACCACCACTGACTGTTGCTGCCCTCCAGGCCTCCCACGGATCAGGTCCATGGAGAACAGCCTCAGAAGATTATTGCAGAGCCTGGGTTGGTCATATGGGGAGAGGCAGTCCTTGAGATATTTGGGTCCTGACCCACATAAGGCTTTGTGGGTCAAAACCACCACTTTGACTTGGGCCCGGAAACTAATTGGCAGGCAGTGTGGTCAGGCCAGGAATGGGCGTTCTGTGCTCAGAATGTCTTGCCCCGGTGAGAAACCTGGCCACCAAATTCTGCACCAGCTGCCAACCGTTTCCTAAGGAATCCCCATGTGTAATGCATTGCAGTAATCTAACATGATCATCTATTGGGGAAGGTTTTGCCCAATTGGCCAGAGGCTGACACTGCCCAACACTATCCTGTTTTGTCGCTGCTTGCTTACCCCATGCAAGGAGGAAAACAGAGACTGAACATCTATCCTGCCACAGAGATTTATTTCATACGTGAGAAGAGACAGCCAAGTTGGCTGATCGTCAGAGCTAGCAGAGAACCCAAACTTCAGAGTTTCATTAAATGTGGCATGGGTGGGGGGTGGGAGCTGCCTTCCTGCCAACTCTATTCCAAGCCTGACAGCTTTTTGCAGAATGCAATAAACGGAAAGAGCTGTGAGCTGTGATGAATCAATATCTTGGGCGCTTAGCTCTTACTTAGCCGGATTCAGGTAGAGATTAAAGGAGAAGTAAGGGAGCTTTAAGAAGTTTGATAGACCTAATATTAGGAAAAGGTTGACTAAAACTCCTCTTTAAAAATAATCTAATTTTTTTTTTGGGGGGGGGGGACCTGTCTGAGCTTTCCTTCTGAGACTAGCAGTGTCGCAGTTCAGTTCAGTGGGGGTGGTCATTGTTTTGTTCTGTTCTTGCTTTTAGTACATGTTTTGTGTTTCTGTCTTGTTTTTTTATGAGAACTGCCCTGAGATCTACAGGTGAAGGGCAGCGTAACTAACTAACTAGCAAGCCCCCAGGCTCAGTCCCCAGTATCTCCAGGTATTTGTTTGCTGCACTAATACCCCGCCTTCCCCTCCCCAGGGAGCTCAAGGTGGTGTACATGGCTTTTCCCCTTCCTCATTTAATCCTCACAACAACCCTGTGAGGTAGGTTAGGCTGAGAGAGGCAGTGACTGGCCCCTCCAAGGCCACACCCGGTGAGCTTTACAGCCAAGTGGGGATTCGAATCCTGGTCTGTCCCAGGTCCGACTCTGGCACTTTAACCACTACACCAAAACTGGCTAGGAAATCACACCCCCCCCCCCAATGTCTGTCACCTTGAGGGGCACCAGCAGCCAGGGTAGACCAGTGTGGGCCACTTCCAGCAGGAGAGCCAGTTTAGGGCTACCACAGCATTTTGGGCAATGAGTGAAAATTTTGCCATTGACCAGCAGCCTAGTTTCTGCACCCCTGCTCCCCTCCGTATGCTCCATCTATCCCAGCAAGCAAGAGACATCGCTCAGGGACACATTCTCGTCCACTTAAGAAAGGTGCAGATCAGGGTCCGTGACAGGGGCAGCCAGGGGAAAAGGGGGTACAGCCTGGGGAGGAATCCCATGTCTAAGGTTTTGCACCCCTGGACAAGAGGGGGTAAATGCCACCCATGTGCCAGGAGCTAAATCCTGCATGAAAGGGACAAGTTTTGGCAGGCTGGTATTCAGTGTTGGTTTTATACATGGCCAGGAATCTGGCAGAACAGTTCCAATTACATATAAAACGGTTTGGTCTTTTTAAGGGAGAAGAGGATCAACTGAAGAAGGGTTAGGTGAATGGAGGAAAAACGAAAATGCGGATCTAATTAATGGAGTTGGTTTGGGTCCCAGCCCCTGGAGCAGGAGAAAAGCAGCTTGCTCCATCTCCCATGAGACAAGGCTTCAGGTACTTGAAGAGAGCTTGTCTGTCTGCGAAGACAGAAGACACCGCAAGGGGCTCCTCCTCTTCCCTTGTACAACTGCTTTTAAATGAGCGACGCAAATAAATCTACTACCTGGAAATTTGTTGACTTGGCCCGAGTAGATGGCATTATCGTGAAACGAGACACCGTGCCAGTAGATGTCACAGGGTATGCGCCGGCCAAATGGAAACTGGAGCAAAGCAGAGGGAGAAAAGATAAGGTTACATACAACTTTGAAGTGAATGCTACCGGTATGCATAAATAAGAAACGATTTAGATATGCAATTCTACTGCATACGTTTACATGGGAGGAAGCCCCATTGGACACAGACAGTTAACAGGACTGGTGGGCACATCAGCCCTTCTCTGTGATCCGGAAGTTGCTTTCATCCTCCGACTCCTGCGCCTGTTTTCTCAAAAGGAAACAGCACTGTGCTCAGTTCTCATGGAAGAAATACAGGGGTGCAGAGTGGAAGATAGGCACATTTGCCCAATTTACAGGGTTTCAGAATTCAGCTTGCAGGGTTGAAATTTGGTGCAGGGCTGTCATTTATTTATTTATTTTAAATCATGGGCTGGAGGAAACCTGCAGTAACTGTGTTGACTAGCACATGGAAAGCCAAGGGAAGGGAATCAACCCAAGGAAGGCCACAGGGCCAGATGGGGTAGCTGGAAGGGTACTGAGAGACTGTGCAGATCAATTAGCAGGAGTTTTCACTGGCATTTTAAATCGATCCCTAGCCCAGGCTACTGTTCCATCTTGCCTAAAGTCCTCTATGATTGTTCCAATACCAAAAAAATCTAACCCGGAAAATCTGAATGACTTTCGTCCAGTAGCACTCACACCAGTAATCATGAAGTGCTTTGAAAAGCTGGTACGAAATTATGTTATTGCCTGCCTACCAGAGGGACTAGACACATTCCAATTTGCTTATAAAACGAAAAGATCGACAGAGGATGCGGTGGCGATTGCCCTCCATGCTGTTCTTGCACATTTGGAGCAGGGGGGGGGGCCTATGCCAGACTGCTTTTTGTAGATTTCAGCTCGGCATTTAATACCATTCTACCACAACGTCTGATGTCCCGCTATCACTTTGTGGGTGGATACTGGACTTTTTGTCAGATCGCCCCCAGAGGGTTCGGTTGGGCCCTTATACCTCTAATATGCTCAGGACTAACACAGGAACACCACAGGGGTGCGTTCTCAGTCCGCTCCTTTATATTCTCTATACGTACGATTGTGTCGCTGCTCACCCTAGTAATAGGGTTGTCAAATTTGTAGATGACACAACCGTGATTGGGCTCATCTCTGATAAGGAGGGTGAAACGAACTACAGAGATGAGGTGGAGCAGCTGACGAAGTGGTGCAGAGCTAACAACTTGCTCATAAATACGAAGAAAACAAAGGAGCTTGTGGTGGACTTCAGGAGAAAGAAGAACGATGTCCAACCACTTTTGATTGATGGAATCTGTGTGGAGAGGGTAACAATGATCAGATTTATGGGCATTGAATTACAGGAGGATCTGTCCTGGAGTGCAAACATAAGGGGGCTTGTGAAGAAGGCGCAGCAGAGACTGTACTTCCTGAGAGTTCTAAGGAAAAACCATCTTCCACCAAAGCTGCTGCTTGCCTTCTATCACTGTGCCATTGAGAGCGTGCTCACTTATGGCTTATGTGTGTGGTACGGAAGCTGTACTACCAAGGACAGGATGGGGTTGTGCAGAGTTGTTAAGGCAGCAGAGAGCATTGTTGGCTGCTCGCTCTCCACCTTAGAGCAGATTTATGCCATGAGGTGCCACAGAAAGGCACTGGACATAGTGAAAGATCCATCACATCCTGGTCACCGTCTCTTTGAACTTTTGCCATCAGGACGGAGATACAGGACGATGACAACAAGAACAAGCCGTCTTAGAAACAGCTTCTTCTCCAGAGCGATCGCGGCCTTGAATGGGAAGCCTGGACTTTGAAGTCATCTAATCTTACCTGTTATGTTTTATCATTGTATGGTTTTAATCAGTGTGTATGGTTTTAATCAGTGTGTATGGTTTTAATCAGTGTTTTTGTAGTTGTTTTGTCTTTGCGTGGAGTGCCCTATCTGGGTGGATGGAGCAGCCAAGTAATTTCGTTGTCTCCAAAGGGGACAATGACAATAAAATATATTCTATTCTATTCTATTCTAACATGGTCGCTGGACCACACAGCTCCCATCCTCCCTGTTGGCCATGCTGGCTTGGGGAGGGGTGGCTGGGGCTAGAATCAAACAACACATTGGCTGTTCCTGGGCAGATTTTGCCAACCTGGTGCCATCTGAAACACCTGGAAGGCACCCATTTGGAGCAGGCTGTACTAGGGAGGCCCACATTCAAAACCCCGCCGCCACCCCAGCCATAAGCTCACCAAGTGATGTGGGGCCAACCCCACAGGGCCGTTGTGAGGACACAGCACATAAGAAGAGCCCTGCTGGATGAGGCCAATGGCCCATCTAGTCCAGCATTCCTGTTCTCACAGTGGCCAACCAGAGCTTCACTGGATGCCCCCCGAATTCCGGTATTATGGTATCCGGTATCCAATGAAGCTGAGTGCTTGAAGATGGAATAAGGGACCCCTGACCATTAGGTCCAGTCGTGTCCGACTCTGGGGTTGCGGCGCTCATTTCGCTTTATTGGTCGAGGGAGCCGGCGTACAGCTTCCGGGTCATGTGGCCAGCAGGACTAAGCCGCTTCTGGCGAACCAGAGCAGCGCACAGAAACGCTGTTGACCTTCCCGCCAGAGCGGTACCTATTTATCTACTTGCACTTTGACGTGCTTTCGAACTGCTAGGTTGGCAGGAGCTGGGACCGAGCAATGGGAGCTCACCCCGTCGCAGGGATTCGAACCACTGACCTTCTGATCAGCAAGTCCTAGGTTCTGTGGTTTAACCCACAGCGCCACCTGGGTCCCTTGAAGATGGAATAGACCAAAATAAATTATCGCAGAAAGACATGCACAGAAACATACAATTTAAGGAACAAAAGTTAACCGCTCACCATCAGAGCAATGGCATTTCAGCTTCTCTGCTCCATTACAAAAACACCCCAGAGCCCCAACCAGGTTTTAGAGGGGGAAACCCAACCCCGTGTTGCCCCAGTTCACTGGCTTGGCAATTAAAACTTCCCTCACTGGTGCAGCTACTTAATCCTGGGTGACCGTTAAGCTGATGTAAGCTTGCTGCCCTCCAGTTCACTCCCTCTCACCTGCTTCAAATCATGCGTCCACCCGGGACAAACAAGCCTGTGCCCCCAAGACTGAGTGGAACACTCAGGGGTGTATTGCAACAGATGCCAGACTCATGATGCAAGGGTTTCCCCAGGGTGAGTGCAGAGGCCATTTCCAGGCCTCCTCTGAGGAGGGAGCAGCACAGAGCACCTTCATTTCCACTGCCCCATTCTTTTTGCAGAGAAGCATGTTCACCACTGGAGCAACAACATTTTAAAGAAGTTTGCATGAAAAAACACCCCCTGGCTGTTTACGGTTATCCCCCCCCCACACACACACACTATGGAAGTTTTGTGGGCAAAGATGGAAGGTTGGGAAAAGGATCCTTTCTGCAAACATGTCTCCAGATTATTTCCAAGAATGCCTTTTTTTAAAAGCCTTAGTTTTGAAGGTAACTTGCTTTGGGAAAGGGGGGGCGTGTCTGAAATTAATTAGCATGCTAATTGGGGAAATTCTTCCTACCTCTGCTGCTTAATGGTGCAAGTATGATGCCCACAACAGTTAACAAGAGAGGAAGAAGGACCTGTGTTTCATTTCGTTATTGATTTACTCAGGAAGACGAAAGGTTGGGGAGAGAGGGGGGGGAATGTGTAATTCTCAGGAAAACAACCAAGGGATGGAATCCCACCCATTCCTCGCCCTCTTCAAATGCAGGAGGTTGGCAGGGCACTTCTCATTTGCAGCACTTGTCAAAGCGTTTTACACCAACAGTTTGGTAAGGATTTAGGAGCAGGGAGCGTTTCAAGTCTTTTTAGGTTAGCAGGGGGCAGGACATGTTATTCCTGACTGGGAGAGGTGAGGGAGGCAATGTGATACACACATGATAGATAAGCCAGAAGCCCAGAGGCAGGATATGGGCCCAACAGGATATCTCCTACCAAGCAGCTGGTACTCAAAAGGTAGACTGCCTCTGAACAGGAGGTTTCATCGAACCCTACTCTCCTTTTCTAACAAATTGTCTCTTGTACTTCCAAAGTCATCTAAGAGCCAAACTTCACATTACGTCTACAAAGATGAGCTTACCAAAAAGCGGGCAGGGGGGGGATTTGAAAGAGGAACCTTTTTCCACCTGTGGTGACACTGCCCACAGGTATTCAGATTTTGGACAACGGTTTGTCAAGAAGTGACCAAAATATGCAAAACAAACTATTTCAACTTCACCACAGCTTTGTTTACTAAATCTATGGACCGATCGACTGAAAGGTTTCAGCTCTTGGGAACTCTCGACAGGGATGCTAACAGCTGCCAGAACCTCAGTTGCCCCCAAATGGAAAACTCTACAGGACTTGTGACTTTTGCTTTGATATAAAAACCAAAACCTCATAAATTATGTGTTGCCAAAGGCTTGTGGGTCCTTGAAAAATTCTGTGCTCTTTGGTGGGATTTTATCTCACATACAACAAATACAGGCAACACAGGACTCCCCCTTTCCCTATGGCATGAGATTCACCTTTCCTAATCATAAAGTTGTAGAGTTGGAAGGGACCCACAGCGTGGTCTACTCCAACCCCTTGTACTCTCTCTTCCAACCAAACATTAAGTCTCCCCCACATATATAGTGCACTGTTGTTGTTTTGTACTTCTGTTATTTTTATTGCCTCAGTTTAATTTACGTCAATAAAATCTTTTTTTATTTTAAAAAACCTTGATTAAGCGAGCAATTCAGCTTCATGGGGGAAAAACTGTTGAGCTGAAAATGTGATTCAGATCAGGATGACAGTGCCAGGAAGGGCAGGAGAGTTAGACCATTACTCTTGCACCATTTCCCCCACAGAAAACTTCAGCACTACAGGAGGAAAGGGTTAGACCAGGGGTTGGCAAGGCTTACTGGGCATGGGCCAGGTCGCTCCCGCAGAGATCCTCCGTGGGCTGGGCCAGCGCAGCGCGAGGCCGGAAATCACTTCTGCGCATGCCCCGGCGCCGAAAATTGTGCCTGTGCAGAAGTGATTTCTGGCACTGTGGACATGCGCAGGCGCAATTTCTGGAGCCGCAGAAGAGAGTCCCTGCGCTGCACTGCACCAGTTTAGCGCAGCATGCGAGGACTCGGCAAGCGGGCAGCTCGGTTCGGGGGCAGCTCATGGGCTGGTTAAGCGACCCTCATGGGCCACTTCTGGCCCATGGGCCTTAGGTTGCCGACCTCTGGGTTAGATCCTTCCCCTCCCTCCCAACACTGTCGCCCCAATGCAGATCCCTCCCTCGAAACAGGATCATTAAGTCTGTGGTGTGACTGCTTTTGGAACACTTGCATAATCTCAAAAGTGATTATGAAAGAGGCTCAAGAAAGATCAGCCCAAACGATGAAGGGGATGGAGCAGGCTCCCCTAGAAGGAAAGGGTGCTGAGAGCTACAGTTCCGAAAGTTCTCTGTGAAGAGGGATGGATTGTTAAAACCATGCTGGGAACTATAGCTCTGAGAGTGGATAGGTGAGGAGGGGGCAAGAGTTTCACTCCTAATTTTTATTTGTCTGTTACACACCCTTCTTTGCCCTCAGGTCCCACCATTAAAACACGGGGCAAAGAGTTGCGTCTTCAGCATCCTTCGGAGGCCGCACAATGAAGGAGCCAAGTGAAACTCTGTGCCATGACTTAGGGGCCACCACAGAGTAGGCCCTCTCCTGGGTAATCGCCACCCTGAGCCTGCAAGGGTAGAGGAAATACCAAGAGGGCACCCTCTGCCAATCTCAGCACTTAAGAGGGTTTGCAGGGACTCTCCGCGCCCTTAAACTACAGCTCCCATGATTATTCGTGTTGAATCTGGCATCATAGCACTTCAAGTGTGCGGAGGTCATGTGGCCCCCATGACAAAGTCCTTAAGAAGCTTGGAATGGAGGAAGAGCTTGCATCTATATAGCATACAACCCCATGGAAAGATGGAAGTTGGAGCCGGTTCTGAGCACCAGGAAAACAAGAGCAGAAAGCCGGTGATATTAGCATCCACACGCCCTCCTCCCACTACAGCATAGCAAATCAGATTATCCCAGCTACAAGCAGATTAATTCTGAAACAAGCACAAGGAATGCATCCGCCACACAGCGCAGGCTCTTCCACAGACAGAGCACCACAAAGCAGACAAACAGATCCAAGCAGCATAGGGGGAAGAAAGGTGAGCATATACATAAATGTATAGACCACATGTCTGAGACCCACAGAAAAAGTCATGAAACCTTTTGTCTTTTCCAAATTGACCTCAAATATTTCTCTGCAAGGTCGAAGGAAATGGGGAGCCTCCCCATTGTCTCTTTGCTCACAAATCCTGTCTCAAGGGCACATATAAGATATGAAAAATAGGGTGAGCCTGTGACCTGGATTCAGGAATTGAGTAGTTATCATAACAAAAGAGTGGCCAGGATGCCCAGGTAATCCAATCAGGTAACCTGGTAGACAGGAGATAAACAACACACTCAGGATTCTGTTTTAGACCACCCCTTCTGATGTATGTACCGGTATGATGTATTGGGGGTGGTCTTGGGCTACACCCCTTCTGTGATGTATGTATGATGTATGGAGGGGTGGCTTGGGGCTCCAGGGCGGGCAATTTAAATGTCTATATAAGGGCTTGTGCACATGGTTCAGGGTCCTCCTCCTCTCTCCTGCGTGTGAAGGGAGCACACCCTGCTGCAACAGCTTCAATAAAGATCAGGCTTACTAGCTGCTTGGCTTCTCAATATTCTCTGGATGGCCTCTGTTATTTTCTCCTACCAATAGGGAACCTACATAAGGACTCTATACGGGCTCTTGGGTACCCCCATAAGGGAGCAGTTTCTGTTTACAACAGCTTTCTCCAAAATGCTTTCCACTCAAAATAATAATAATAATAATCTAAAGACAAAAAGGAACCTTGGCTAAATGTATACAAAAGACACCTTTTTGGTGGGGGAGCAGGGAGGGGAAACCTGCCTGGTTTCATTACAGTGCAAATAAATTTTAGAGCATATGTGTTTGTTCACAAGCCAAAGGAGGCAGCAGAGGCTAAAGAAAGTCCTAACACTGGTGGGCTGAGGCTGCCAGGAAGCCAAAATTTCTTCCCTGACCCATAACGAGAGTATGTTATTGGTTAGTTGTCCAGGGCTGAAGGAAAGGCACTCTGCACATGCCAGGAGGTAGGCTTCTTCACTGTTTTAATCCATTTTTTGCAAAGCTCAAAGCAATGACTATCACTCTGGTAGACGTATAATAAAATTAAAAAGAAAAGCAGCAAGATTCAAGAAAACTAGCTGGAAAAACGCTGAAGAGAAAGAGTTTCTGCAGCCACATCTGAACCTCAAGGGAATGGGTATATATTTTCATACTTCAAATGAAAGGTTGCAGAGTTTCAGGGGCAACTGACAAAGAGGCACTGCTTCTAGATGCGTTTGTTCTGGTGTGTCGCAACCCCCAGCTGCATTTGTCATTGCATTGTGCCAACATTCTGGAAAAAGGCACATAAGGTTTTCTTCCAGCTCCTGCTCAAAGGCTGCCTTTGCAGAGGAAAAATGTTAAGTGGTCCTCCAGGACCCTCAACAATTGTCAAATGTTCTGGGGAAAGGAGGTGGGGGAGCTTGGGAGCCCCTGCATGAGTACATGCAAAGAGAGCCCCCCACCCCCACCCCGCCCGCCATGCATACACCACAAACACACATGCATAAAGCAGAGCTCACCAGCTGGCTGGGGAAGACTAGCATAAAGGAAGAGAGTCTGTGGTTAGTCGGATCACTGGGAGACCAGAGTTTGAATCCCCCACTTGGCTATGAAGCTGGCTGGGTGTGGCCTTGGGCCACTCACTGCCTCTCAGCCTAACCTACCTCACAAGGGTGTTATGGGGATTAAATGAAGAGGGGGGGACCATATATGCCACCTTGAGTTCTTTGAGTGAAAAGGTGGGTCAGAAATACAATAAATAAACAAGGAAGATAAAGCTAGCTACTCCGCAAGCAGCTTTTGGTTACTGGCGCTTTGCTCTTGGCCATGTCTTTTCTCTCTCTTTCTCTCCACTGCGCCTGCAGAGCCCATAGCTAAAGCAGCACCTTTTATGCATGGGTCGGGGGGGGGGGGGGAAGGGTGGCGTGGAGGTGAGAGCGAAAGGCAAAACACGTGAAACAGATCTCACACCCCTCCTATTTTCAAGAGAAGGTAAGGAACAAACAGGAAAGGAAGCGGGAGGGGGGTGGCCAGCCATACGCCAGGAAATCAGGGAGGTATGGGGTCTGACTGTTTGCATAGCTGCTGCAGCTGTGTTGGTGAAACAATGCTGCTGTAACCATGGCAACAGCAACCCAGAAAGGAAGTCCAGCCATCAGCTGTTCCGCCTGTCTTCCAAGACCACCACCCTGAGCTCTTCGAAATGCCTCACAGGGCCCCACCCACTTGCCTGTTTACCTACCCCCACCCCCCACCCCCAGAATAAAAGGTATTTACTTATATGCCACCTTTTTCTCCAAGGAACTCAAGGTGGTCTATATGGCCCACCCTGCTCCTCATTTTATCGTCACAGCAACCCTGGCAGGTTGGTTAGGCTGAGAGAGGCCAAGGTCACACCCCATGAACTTTGTGCTGAGTACAGATTTGAACCCTGGTCTCTCCCACATCATCTGTCACTTCCACCTCATCCCTTGCTGCCATCTTACGACCAGAGTGCCATTCACAGAACCCACCTCCATCTCCTCTTCACCTGCCCTCCCCCAAACCCGCCTTTTCCCTTAAAGCTTTTGCACAAGACCCCAACCAGGTGAAACAGGCCAGGCACAATGGGCCCACAAGCAGCCATGCTCAGCCACTGTGGCCTTGGCAAAACAAAAGCCAGGCAGGCCCCTGCCCCAAGGAGCCTTCAGCTACTATCACCAATGTCACCGCCACCACTGTGGTATATTGCAACTGGTGTGCAGCTTTTCAAAACCCAAAAGCAGAAGAGACAACTTTGCAGATACGTGGAACCACTTCTTAAGAGCACAAGAGCTCCTGGCCCGTCTAGTCCAGCACCCTGTTCTCACAGTGGCCAGCCTGTGAGAAACCGGAAAGCAGGACCCCAGCACAAGAGCACCCACCCCTCCTGTGGTTTCCAGCAACTGGTATTCAGGAGCACGGCTGCCCCTGACTGTGAAGGCAGAGCAGAGTCATCAGCCGACTCCTAGGAGCTGCAGCCAGAATGGTCAGTGGTCAAGGCTATTTGGAAATCTTGTCCAAAGCATATGGAGAAATGGATGCAAAGGAACAAACATGCACATCCCTAACCAACCTAAAAATGGTGTCCAGATCCAAGTGGGATGTTGCAAAATTGCAATTTTTGATATTCTTGGCTTCAAAACAGGACAAAGGCTGCCTTGCATCTCATAAGGAAGGCAAGGGCTCCCCCTTCAGGCCAAAAAAGTCAGCAGCATTAAATCCTCACGCTCCCTGCTCCAGATACAACAGAACAGGTCCTAATGGGCACAGCATTTTCTGCTTTCTGGGCTAATTATGCTAATTCCTTGATATTATGCAAATAACATGGCAGATGAAGGTGTCATCTTGTTCCAAAAGGGATTTGTTCAGCAGACTTTTCAGAAGTGTTATCCGTTCTGATTAACACCGGCATACATAATTCCCGGTGAGACTTCTGTTTCCACCTCTGCAAATGACTTCAGCAAGTCAGTATGCAAACACACCGATCTCGTTAGCACAAAATCCAATTTTAACTGACCTTGTTCTTACTGCTATGTCTCCCCACTGACACTCACTATAAAGTTGCAAGCATGGCTTCAGGCATTTTTTTAGGAAGCATGTAAAAAAAAAAAAAAGAATCTTGCTGGCCAAATATTAATCTCAGAAACTGAAGGGAAATGTTTGGTGAAAACAGCATCCCAAAACTTGATCCCACCCCTACCCCACAAATTCCACAGCAGTACGTGAATAATACTACTTGCAGAGCATCCATTTACAACAAGTTCGAGCTGAGCTGAGGATCAGGGCCACTTCAAGCTGTCAGAACAGGATTTGTGCGGAGAGGGATACATGGCTTTTCTATAAAAGTGGGGCGGGGGCTTTTCCTTAAAGAAATATATGGTCAGATAGATAGATAGATAGATAGATAGATAGACTGCTGCCCCAAAGGAGGTGAAAGCATTCTGTCTGCAATTTTGTTTTTGGTTTTTTTTAAAAACACAAAATTGAGTCCGTTCAGGTTAAAGCCTGTACCTGCTCTGAGGAATTCAGCGTTAGGTACCAGAATTATTTTAACACCCAAGCAGCAATGGCAGCCCACTAGAAGCACCTTAAAACTGTCACAAAGACTTTGTCCATGCAACAATAGTGAATTGCCACAGGACATCTAGTCCTGCAATGCAATAATTTTCTAGGGGCTCTTATGATTTTGTTAAAAAATAATTGGCTTTTCAATGCACAAACATCCCAATTAAGATCTGCAAAGTTTGTAATATGGTGTGGAGTATGCATTAGGAGGGACGCGGGCGGCGCTGTGGGTTAAACCACAGAACCTAGGGCTTGCCAATCAGAAGGTCGGCGGTTCAAATCCCTGCGACGGGGTGAGTTCCCGTTGCTCGGTCCCAGCTCCTGCCAACCTAGCAGTTCGAAAGCACACCAGTGCAAGTAGATCAATAGGTACCGCTCTGGCGGGAAGGTAAATGCCGTTTCCGTGCGTTGCTCTGGTTCACCAGAAGCGCCTTAGTCATGCTGGCCACGACCCAGAAGCTGTCTGCGGACAAACGCCGGCTCCCTCGGCCACTGAAGCACCACAACCCCAGAGTCGTCTGTGACTGGACTTAATGGTCAGGGTCCCTTTACCTTGCATTGGACACTGTTTTGGATCTGCCCTGAATGAAGAATGGCTGAGTTCAGTTATCCAGAAGTGGTACTGGCACTGATTGGGGGGGGGGATTTAACAGATGAAGGATAAGCTACCAGTAGCTACTACTCACAGAGCCTCTCTGTTGGAGATGGAGGGAATCTGGATGCCGTAAGCGGGGGGCGGGGGGGGGGGTGCTGCTGTTGTGCTCATGCCCTGTTTGTGGACTTCCCAGTGGGGCACCTGGTTGGCCTCTCCAAAAACAGGATGCTGGAGGGGCCAAATAGGTCACTGGCCTCAACCAGCAGCATTTGTTGTACGTTCTTATATTCTGGTGGTTGTTGTTTTTATTAGAAAATTAGACAATATTACAAACATAACCATGCATACACTCATTCATGCATTCTTAATTTTCTTTTGAAACCCTTCCAGTATTTCCCATTAATTTGACCGAATTGTAATATTCCATTAATTTGGCTAGCCACTCTGTTTTGGTTGATATCAGGACGCTTTTCCAGTTTTTTACTAACAGAAGCCTCGCAACCACTGTTGCATATAAATACAAAACCTTATCTGCTTCCTTTAAATTTTATGGTACTATTCCCAATAAAAAACCTTCCGGCGTCTTCCTAAATAAATATTTAAACATTTTTTTCATTTCGTTATAAATAAATTCCCAAAATTGTTTGATATTAGGACAGTCCCACCAAATATGCATCATGGTGCCTGTTGCAGAATTGCATCGCCAACGTAAGTTGCTACATCCTTTATTCATTTTGGCAATCCTTTCTGGCGTTAGATACCATCTGTGTTGAACCTTGAGGAAACTTTCCTTTAATATATAACATGGGGAAAACTTTATATCCTTTTGCCAAAGCCTCTCCCATTGCTCAAACATAATATTTTTGCCAAAATCCTGCACCCATCTGATCATTGAGGCCTTGACTAATTCATCTTTTGTTTCCCATTCTAAAATCAAATTGTATAATTTGGTTATATTTTTGGACTTATCTTGGATTAAATATTTATCAAATTCAGAAATTTCTTTTTCAAATCCTATGTTTATCTTTAGCCAATCTATACTTAATTTGAGTAAATTGAAACCAATCGTTGACATAAATTTTAATTTCCGAATAATCCTTTAATTTTAATTCCCCATTCAGTTCTTGCAATAAAATTTTATAAGTTGCCCAATTCTCTCTCATATTTAATCTTTTCACTGTAACAATTTCTAATGGGGAGGCCCACCACAGTATTTTCGGTTCTAATATCTTCTTATATTTTTCCCAAATTTTATATAATGATTTTCTAATTATATGTTCTAGAAATCCTTTATGAACCTTTACTTTTTCATCGATCAAGTAAGCATGCCACCCAAACCTTGTCCCCACTCCCTCAAGGTCCAACACATCTGCATCATCCAGTTTTATCCATTCCTTCAGCCAGGTCAGTCCTACTGCATCATGATATAGTTCCAAATCGGGAAGGCCAAATCCTCCCCTATATTCTGAAGAGGGTAGGAGATTATAGCCTTAGACAAAAAGATGCTTTTACCAGGGTTCTCACCCATTTAATGAAATTTTAGTAGGTTAAGTTAAATTAATCCTCATAAATGACTGAAAACAGTAATTCTGAAGAAGAAGGTACACTTCCTTCATTTTTAGATGGTGCATGATTTTACAAAAGGTGTTGCCTCCTGTGTGTGTGAACGCGTGAAAGAGAGGGGGGGGTCCTGTTGCTCCTAATAGAACTTTCATGGCAACTGGTAGCTACTGCTCAAAGGATCATAGAATTGTAGAGTTGGAAGGGACCCAGGGGCATCTAGTCCAACCCCCTGCAATCACATAAAGAATCCCTGGCAGATGGCCGTCCAAACTCATGATGTGTTCCATCAGATATTTTGGCATGCACACCATGCAACCTCACTATGGCATTTTCAATGTTTGTACAACACCTAACACTCAGCAGCAATCATCACCACCACCATCATATTGAATTTCTACAGCACTGAGCATGTGGCAACAATTATAAAAAAGAAAAAGGAGTATTTCCATATTTGTAGAACACCCAGCACTCACCAAGCCCCCAGCCAGCATGGCCAATGGTCAGAGATGACACAAACCTGAAGTACCATGTGGTGTAGTGGTTAGAGTAATGGACTAGGGCATGGGAGACCAGAGTTCAAATCCACACTCAGCCATGAACCAGCTGGGCCAGTCTTCCTTCCCCTCTCTCCCCCCTACTAAACCTACCTCATAGGATTGTTGTGGAAATAAAATGATGAGGGGGAGAACCCATGTACACTACCATGAGCTCCTGGAAGGAAAAGGTAAATGCAATAACTAAATAGTAGTCCAGCAGAAGTTGGATGGCTACCTGTCGGGATTCCTTAGCCGTGATTCCTGCATTGCAGGGGGTTGGGCTAGATGACCCTTGGGGGTGCCTTCCATCTCCCTTCTGCTTCCCTATAAAGCAGAGACAGGGAACAAGGTGCCTTCCAGACACTGTTGGACTCCAAGTCCCATCATCCCCAGCCAGCGCTGCCAACCGTGGAGGATGATGGGAGTTGGAGTCCCGTTACTTCTGGGCCGGGTGCTGCTGAGAGCCTGGCTGCTCAGAGGCGTTTATCCCACCGATTGCCAGCTGCTGGAGAGCAGGAGAGGGCGAAGGCCGTTGCCTCCTCCATGTCCTGCCAGTGGGGGCTTCCCCCTGGGAGAAACTCTTGATGCAGCCGGGCTCTTCTCACGGCCGTGGCACCGCCTTGGGCAAGGCGCCTTGCCCCGCGTGAGAGGAGAGGGTGCAAGGCATTTCCCTCTAGTGCAGAAATGCTGCAGGTGGCAGGTCCAAAGTGCTCAAGAAACAAAACAAAACCACTTTCCTAAAATAACGGGGCCAAGCTAGCTAGAATAAATAAGTCTGTGGCCCCCCAGAGGCTTGTGCGCCGCGACGGCCCTCATGCCTGACCACTGGCCATGCTGGCTGCAAGGACTTGGAGCCAAATACCACTTGGAGAGCTACAGATTCCCCACCCCTGAAATAAGTAAGTCATTTTTTCTTGTGAACTTGTATACGTTCTCATGCAATCATGGGTAAACAAGGGTGCAGCCAGCAATTTGTGTGTTGTCAAAGACATGAGCAGGGATTACAAAGTTGGAAGGGACTCCCAAGGGCCATCTAGTCCATCTTCCTACAATGCAGGAATCACATCTACTGATGATGCAACATCCACTAAGCACAGCAAAGACAGCCAGGCTTCTGAGGCCCAGCGAGACTGGGGAGATCCAGCCACAAGACAGCTAGAGTGAGAACCATAATTAAAAACACAAGTACAGATAAAAGGAGGAAGGCAGGGACGCAGAGGAAGAGCAATCCAGGCAGGGGGATCTGGAATGGGGGCAGAGAGCGATGCAGACCAGGGTCTGCCTGGCAGAAACACCCAAGGCCAGAGCACTGATGACAAATGCCGGTACCCCTTTGCTGTATTCTTCTACGGAAAACACGTTGCCTGCATGGCCCAGGAGACAGAATCCTGGAGTGCAATCAAAGTCTCCACTCAGTCATGAAGCTCAGCGTGTGGCCTGGGTCTCCTCACCCAATATTAAAAGGGGGAGGGTGATATTGTGCCACCATGAGTTCTATGGAGCATGGGCTACTTCAAATTCATGGAGGGGGGCGGAACAGACCCTTCTGGCTCCCCCCCCCCCCCGGTGGGCTCTTGTGTTTGCATCCTGCTTGCAGGTTTCCCACAGTGGGCATTGGTTGGCCACTGTGAGAACAGGATGCTGGACTAGATGGGCCACTGGCCTGATCCAGCAGGCTCTTCATAGGTTCTTAAGAAATAAATAAATAAAAATAATTAGTGGCATGATGAATGGCTTCAGTATCAGCCAAATTGAGGCGTGTCAAATTTTTATTGTTTCCACTCTGTTTGCAGGAAGAAGGGGGGAAACAGCCCAGTTTTGTTCCTAGGTGCTTGCGCAAGGGTTAGACTCTGCTCTCGGTCAATGCCTACACAACGAAAACCAGAAAGACACCATTTGGCTGGGTCTATTCCTGGCTTATATCATTGGTTGACAGCAGTGAGGTCAAAGGCAGTGCAGTGATGTCACAATAAGCATTGTGCTCAACTAGACATTATGAGGAAAGCAAGGTGAAACTGACCCAGAGCTGCAAAACCAACACACACCAGGAGGTCCTGGTACGTGTCCAGTTTAGACTTCCCCAACTTTCCTATGCTGGTGGGGACTGATGGGAGCTGGAGTCCAAAACAGAGTTTTGAGATAGCTAGACCTCTTGCTTGCATCCAACATGGGGCCCTCTTGGTAGACAAGCAGCGTCTGATTATCCTCTGTGGAACCTTCTGAATCGGCCTTCCCTAACCTGGTTCACTCAGATAGACCTTTTGCTTGCATCCATTATCCTTGGCCATGTGGCAAGGAGCTGATGTTCTAAAAATTTAGCCAGGCCCCTTAAATGCAGAGAGAGATGTGTTCTAGGAAGAGCCTGGAGCCTTGCAATGTTCATTTACCAGGAAGAAGAGAAACCCCATCAAAAAAGTTAGACTGTGTTGCCGCTGCACAAAGAAAACAGAGATCATGTCTTCAGAATCAGGGAACTGATGCATAATCAAAGCTGCATGGACATCAGCCTTTGCCCAGCCAGTGCCCTCCAGCTGTTGGTGAAGACTGGCGTACACTATGAGTCTGTGTTTGCCAAGCCACGGTCAAAACAAACCAATGTTTGAACATTAACAACAAGCTCTGGCTTCAGATCCTGGTTGGTTGGCTGGCAACAAACAAACCATAGTTAAAAGTCGCTGCACAGTGTTCAGAAGATCAAATAAACCATAGTTTAATAAATCATAGCATGGAATTATGAACGAACCAAGTCAGTGTTAGCTGAACACACAATGGGGGGGGACTGTGGGGACAAGCTTAATTTACTCTCCATCCTCTTAAATTGTGGGGTGGGGGTACTGCTATTATGGTAGGTGTTTTTGTGTTTTTATACTGCAAACCGCCCTGTGGTCCTCGGGTATAGAAATTTAATTAATAAGGTAAGAAGAGCCCAGCTTCAGGATCAGGCCCATGCAGCCCAGCATGAGGAAGCGGGGTGCGGTAGGTGCGGCCCACCCTGGGGTCATCCCTGACAGGGGGTTACATCACCGCCCCACCCCCCTGGGGCGGCTTGCCCCACCCCCTTGGGATGGCTAGTCCCGCCCCCGGGTGCACAGCTTGTGAGTTGCTCCGGGTGCCTGAACAGCTAGCTCCGCCTCTGAGCCCAGCATCCTGTTCTCACAGTGGCCAACCAAGTGCCTGTGGGCAATGAGGGCACAGCAGGGTCCCACTCCAGATCCCCATGCCGTGCAGCCTGCCCCGCCGCCAAATTAGGGCGGGGCTTCTACTAGGTGTGGCGGCTCAGGGATGGGCGAACCTGCGTCCCTCCAGCTGCCGTCGGGACTCCAACTCCCATCAGCCCCCGCCAGCCAGGCCAACGGCGGGGTATGATGGGAGTTCGAGTCCAGTTCTATCGGCGGTCTGCTCCAGCTGCGAAGCTGCTCTTGCGATGGGGAAGGGGGCTTCCATCCAGGCCAAGGCATAGGGGTGATGGTTGGCGGGGGAGGTCCTCTCCCCGCAGCAAGGCGCCTCCCTTCCCCGCTTACCTCTTTCCAACGCAGCAGCTTCAGGCTGCGCTTGAGCGGCTGGAGCGAGGTGCGCGCCTTGGAGCTGTCCACCGTTACGGGTCGCGGGTTCCGGCGCGGGTGCGGCCGAGGCCCCGGAGCCGCGGAGCCCTTCTTCTTCCTCGGCGTCCGCGTCGGCGGCTCATTGGCCGCTCCGCCTCGGCGCCCGGCAGAGCCCAGCCGCGGCACAGCACCTGCCCGAGCCGAGGGCGCAGTGCCCGGGGCTCTTCTTGGAAACGCCGTCGCCGACGCCCCCTCCACGCCCACCGGCTGACCCTCTGGCCGGGGCCGCGGCCTCACCGCCGGCCCCTTGCGCTCCTGCTCCTCCTCTCTCGCCTTCCTTTCCTCGCGGGCGGGGGCGGCGTCTCCGTCTCCTACCGGCATCTCCATCCTCAGGCTGGCGGCGGTGGCGTCTTCTACTCCGGCTGCTCGCTCCTCCTCCGTTGCCGGCACTGGGGAAACTGAGCATGCTCCCCGTGGGAGCCTTCTTCGTAGCTTTGTTGCGGCGACGTGCGCGCAACCGAAGAGCCTCCGCGCCCTCAAGCGCAGCCTCTACCTTTCCCTTAAAGCGCCTGCCTTACTGCATTACTGTTATTGTAATCAGTTAGTCAGCTCAGTTCCCCCATACCTCTTCCATTTGTTTCTGCCTCAGTTCTCCTCAGCGCGCTTTCAACTTTTTTTCTTTCTGCCTCAGTTTCCCCATGTGTTTTTTCTGCCTCAGTTTTCCTAATAATGCCTTTCCCCCTCTTTGCTTTAAGCTTCCCTTTAATTTTCCTTCCACTTCAGTTTCATTCATAATTTTTTATTATTATTATTATTTCTTCCACAGTTTCCCTCAAGTTTTTTCTTTCCTCTTTCTCATTTTTCTGCCTCAGTTTCCCTCATGGGACTTTTTTCCTTCCTCCATTCTTCCTCGTTTTTCCTCAAGACACCAACTTTTCTTCTTCATTTCTGCCTCAGTTTCCATTAAGATGCCTTCCTCCCGTTTTCTTTTGTTTTTTGCAGTTTCACAAACTCTACACTTCTTGTCACAACTTAAAATAATTTCATTTAAGAATTTTTTGAAAAAAGTGGATGTGGGTTACTCCTCACATGCAAACAGATGTGTCCCAAATATCCAGTGTTAGCAAAATCCTAAAATTCAGCCGCTGGGTCTGGCCAGTGCACACCTGTGCCTCTTTTTACTCAGGAGCAAGCCCTACAGAGTTCAGTTGGGACAATGAAAATGTGAAAAATAATTCTATTTCCTTCAAACTGTGAAAAGTATACAGAAAAATGGACTCTTGTTAAGCACCCCAAAGAAAAATAATTAAAATAATTAAACTAAAAAAAGCTATGGTTAAAGCTATGGTTTTCCCAGTAGTAATGTACGGAAGTGAGAGCTGGGCCATAAAGAAGGCTGATCGCCGAAGAATTGATGCTTTTGAATTCTGGTGCTGGAGGAGACTCTTGAGAGTCCCATGGACTGCAAGAAGATCAAACCTATCCATTCTTAAAGAAATCAGCCCTGAATGCTCACTAGAAGGACAGATCCTGAAGTTGAGGCTCCAGTACTTTGGCCACCTCATGAGAAGAGAAGACTCCCTAGAAAAGACCCTGATGTTGGGAAAGATTGAGGGCACAAGGAGAAGGGGACGGCAGAAGACGAGATGGTTGGACAGTGTTCTCGAAGCTACTAACATGAGTCTGACCAAACTGCGGGAGGCAGTGGAAGACAGGAGAGTCTGGCATGCTCTGGTCCATGGGGTCACGAAGAGTCGGACACGACTAAACGACTAAACAACAACAAACTAAAAAATAATTAAAATTTATGGGTCATGCTGCAGACACCTTTTCTGATAACCAAATCCAACTAACAAATAGTTCATTGGTATTGTTGATCTATCTTCCCACCATGCCTGATCAATATCCAGTGTATGCTTAGCCAGGGGAGGGAGGAGAAAAGAAATAAAACAAATTTCCAGGGGATTAGCTGCGTTAGGCTTTTCAGCAAAAGTAACCAAGTCTTGTGTTTCCTTAAAAACTTGCAAATTTATTATGGTCTAAGCTTTCATCGATCACAGTCCATTTCATCAGAATAATAAATAATTTTTATTGGACAAAATCAGTATTTCTGGTGCATCTTTAAGTATGTTCTTAGAGGGCTGATGCTAGGAACTGTCTCTTTTCTAAGATGCCCAGGCAAGCCTGGGAATAATTCCTTTGTCTGAAATCCTGGTGAGCCATTGCTGCCAGCCAGTGTAACCAGTACTGAGCTAGATGGGCCAATGGTCTGACCTAGCATAAGGCACCTTCTTCTGTTCCATGGTGCATGACCTCATGACTGTGGAAAGTGCTGCTGTCTATCTATCTATCTATCTATCTATCTATCTATCTATCTATCTATCTATCTATCTATCTATCTATCTATCATCTATCTACCGGTATCTATCTATCTATCTATCTATCTATCTATCTATCTATCTATCTATCTATCTATCTATCTATCTATCTATCTATCTATCTATCTATCTATCTATCATATCTATCTATCTATCTATCTATCTATCTATCTATCTATCTATCTATCTATCTATCTATCTATCTACTGGGCTGAGCCTGAGAAACAGCCTTTTCCTTCCTCCTAGATTGGTCTCCTTCTGGGTGCCCCTGCTCCCTCAACTCTGCAGCATCCCTGTGGCTCTCTCGTGCGTGCGCCAGATCCTGAGTTGAGGGAGCAGGGGTGCCCAGCAGCTGGTCCGCCACTCCGCCGGCTCTGGTTTCTCCTTGGGTCTCCTCAGAGGAGGCACCACGCAGAAAGCCCTACAGAGGCAGGGTGGGTGGGCAAGCGCTGGCTGCTTCCCCTGAGGGGGCAGGGTAGGGATGGGTGCAGGGTGGGTGGCAGGGGTGGGTGCAGGGTGGGTGGGCCGGTGCTGGCTGCTTCCCCTGACGGTGCAGCAGCAGCAGCATCTGAGGTTGCAGAGAAGGGCCATGCAATTGACCAGAAACAAACCTGAGTTGAGGGAGCAGGGGCGCCCAGCAGCAGGTCCACCGCTCTCCGCCGACTCTGGTGTCTCCTTGGGTCTCCTCGGAGGAGGCGCCACGCTGCTCTGTAGGGCTTTCGGCGTGGCGCCTCCGAGGAGACCCAAGGAGACTCCCGAGTCCGCGGAGGGCGGCGGACCAGCTGCTGGGAACCCCTGCTGGGTGGGCGCTGTGGCGGGAAAGACGCCTCTGAGCAGCATGTGCTGCCAGCAGTTGTTCCCAGACATCAGCTGTCTGGCGTGGCAGCGCCCCCTGGTGGGCGGGCACGTTGGCGCACCGCACCACTCAGCCAAGCCTTAAAGGCGGGCCTGTCTCTATGTGTTGGGTCTGGGATGCTCCCACAAGATTTTGTGGGAACTCGGAAGGCCCCATGAAATTTTGCAAGAGTATTCAGAGCTTGGGGTGCAGAGAGAACCTTGCTCCCTAAGCAAGGCTAAGAGCTTTAAAGCTCTTTTTTGCGTTGGGGAAAACTTGTTTGGGAGAGGGGAGGCAAACCATTATCTATGCCCTGGCTCTGAAGCCTTGGGATGCTTGAACAGTACCTCCCGGTACCAACGCCTCCCAGCACTACCTCCCCAAGCCGGCGCCCCCCCACCCCCATTCAGGCTGGTAGTGTCGGGAGGCAGTCGTGCAGCACTCGGTTCCAAATATAAGCCGCACTTTAACTTTTCAAGGTCGGAATTTTTTTTGGGGGGGAGTGCAACTTATATTCGGGCCAATACGGTATCATGCAATCATATCGTTCCACAGGCATCATGAAATCAAACAATCATGAAATCGTGATTGCACGATTCACGATGTCTACGTGAAATGATATATCGTGATTTCATGATTACATGCTGTGATTTCATGATCATTTCATGATTGCAACATCGTGATTTTCAATTTCATGATTGTGATATTCATGATTGTGAATTGATCCCATGCAATTTGACTAGACAGGGCTCTAGCACTCTCCCGCCCAGACCCTGCTCCCATGGTGGAGTCTACCTCTTTTTGAATCTGAGCAACTTTATCTGCAAAGCACTTTGCAAAATCAGATCTTAGGGTCCTTACCAGGGCCTGCTGGTGCATGTGGTTCCGTTAGATTGTGAACCACCTGAAAGAGTCTCCTGCTGCTCTTTTCTGCAGATGCAACAGAGGCAGTGAAGAACCTCCTCTTCGCCATTGCTATTGCCACTTGGTAGGCTCGACGTTGAGCTCTAACCTGTGTCCGGTCAGATTCAGAGTGAGTTTTCCACCACCGGTGCTCCAGTCGTCTCAACGAGTGTGTCATCGCCCTGAGCACCGGGGAAAACCATGGGGCTGTCTGGGTTCCATGCAACCGGAGAGGGCGCTTCAGAGCCAGACAGTTGATAGCCCTGGTTAGCTCGGCATTCCAGCAGGCCACCAGGGATAACCACAGGGCTTGTTTATTAGCCATTGGCATTATTTTTTCACTTTGAATCGGATTGCCAAGCTATATAGCACTACTGCCTTTTTAGTCCCTAACCACATCCCCAATATAAAAGGAGGACTTTATCAGCATATGAACCAAGCATTCAGGAAATGTATATTAGCATGCAGGTGCTTCAAAGAGCTGGAGAACATAGGAAGAAGTCTTCTTCAGGGCCATTTCAGTTCTTCATTGCCCCTGGACCTCCTCCCCTCGCTAAAGGCCAGGGCAGGCCGGGGTGCAAATATCCGCCCAGCGCCCCCAAATTACCATGGATAGTGGGGGGGGGGAGTGAAGCTGTGCACTGCCAGCCACGGGGGGGAGGGGCGCAACTTTCCCCCATGCTGCTGCAGGAGAGCAATCCCCGCAAAGGCTTGGGAGGCAAGCTGCATGCCCGCCAGCCATATGGTTGACGGGGAGCAGCTGACGGGTGCAGGGAAAGGGGAGGCCACCGGCAAAGCCGCACAGCTCCCCCACTCGCTGCGGCGCCCCTGAGAGGCCGGCGCCCTGGTGCAACGCACCACTAAGTCCTATGGGAAAGACGGCTCTGCATCTTTAAGTTCCTTGTCCTGCTGGCTCTGTGTGGCCTTCTGATTGGGTGGGCATTGCATGGGCAGACCTTGACCACCAATGGCCGTGAGCAGAGCTGTGTCTGTGTCACAATCCCAGGGGAGGGCAACAAATGTTTCAGACTGATGTCACAAGGAAATGTCCCAAGTCTGGATGAAAAGCCAAGGTACTGTTGGGTCTGCTATTCGGACCTGAGCTGTCTTTGACACATAAAACCAATAAGAGCCAAAAAGGGGAGATCCAGTAAACTCATTATTATTATTATTATTATTATTATTATTATTATTATTATTATTATTCAGCTGAGCAAAAGAGAGGGCAAACACCTTCCAAACATAGGAATGGGAAATGCCGCGCCAATGAAAAAATTCTACTTTCTTTATAAGCCTTTTCTCTTCCCCCCTTCTCCCCCTCCTTTTCCCCCTTATGAGGTTCATTGCACTGATTGAAACAGGACACCCTGCCTTGAAAGGGAGAATGTCCAGACATAGGGATGTTTTCCTGAAAATCGCCTAGCAACATTATCTGGTCTTCACATGTTTTATGGCTCACCCTCCTAAATTCCAAAGCAGACAGTGGTTTGTTTTTTTTACAGAAGCAAAATGGCATCAGTTAGGCTAACCAAAAAACAGGACAAGAACAGGCCTCTGGCTTTTCCTGAGACCCCACAATACTCTGCAGCAAAGGCAGACAACACCCATCAGAAGCAGGGAGAGGCTGGAGCACCTGCTCCACATGCAGAAGGCCCTGGTTCAACACCCCCTTACTCTATCTCTACAGCTGAGAGAAACATCCATCTCAGACCCCATAGAGTCAGTGTGAACCTGGGACCCCCAAAGTACAGCACCCTCAAGTACTTCTGTCCCAATTTGTTATTTTTAAAAGATGTACCAGTATTCATCTTTTGGAGAGTATTTCAGGTTTTTTGGGGATGATTGGAAAGGTTGCAAGTTTTGGGGTAGCATTGCCTACTTTTTTCACCTTGTGTTTTATTTAGGGAGGTGTTGTCTGTTTGCAGGCGGTGGTTCTGAGCACTGCCAGTTATTACCTGTGAACTGGGCATTTTATGGCAACAGTTTCTTAAGAATTTCACATTGGTGTGAGCCAGTACTGGGCAAGCTGGGCTAATGGTTTTGTCTTGTATAAGGCAGCTTCCTGCACCCTAGGCAACAGATAGCTGCAGGGAACTAAAAACTCCCTGAGTCCGGATGAGGCCAAATGGGCCCATCTAGTCCGGCACCCTGTTCTTGCCACAGTGGCCAACCAGATGCCCCAACGGGAAACCCGCAAGCCAGGCCCATGCACAACCACACTCTCCTCTCCTGTGGTTTCCAGCACCTGGAAGCATTGCTGCCTCTGACCATGGAGTTTGTAAGGCTGGACTCCTATGTGCAAAACAGATCCACCAAGTGTCCCTATTTTCCAGGGACATTCCTGGGTTTACAAAAGCTGTCCCAGTTTCTGATTTGATCCTGAAACGTCCCGCTTTTCTTCAGGACGTCCCTATTTCCATCAGAAGGGACGCGGGTGGCGCTGTGGTCTAAACCACAGAGCCTAGGGCTTGCCAATCGGAAGATTGGCGGTTCGAATCCCTGCAACAGGGTGATCTCCTGTTGCTCGGTCCCAGCTCCTGCCCACCTAGCAGTTCAAAAGCACGTCAAAGTGCAAGTAGATAAATAGGTACCGCTCCGGTGGGACACAGTCACAAAAACAAAACAAAAAGAGCCACAAAAACAAAAACGCAAAATAAATAGCAAAAACAGACAGACCTCAGCGTAACGCTCAAAACGGAAGTGTGGCACTCAAAACAAAGCATGTTCGGCTTCCGAAAAAAGTGTTTGGGTTCCAAGTTTTTTGAGTACCAAGGCGTTTTGAGAACCAAGGTACCACTGTAATAAGAATAAGAATAAATAGGACGCCCCTATTTTCATTGGAAAAATGTTGGAGGGTATGCAAAGAGGAAGCAGCTCTTGTAAAAATGTACCAGAGGATGCAGCTCTTTGCCACTGCAATTTAAAATTGAGATGTCTGCCTTGTCTGGACTAACAAGAAAAGTAAACTGAAACTTTTTACAGAATGCCTCAGGTCCTACATGGGCTGCTTTGGCCTAGGACTAGGCTTTTGCTTGGAGAGGGTCTTGTCTCCTTTTGGTGTCTGGGTTAAGGCTGTGTGAGTGATTTTGCTTGCTTTTGTGGATATCAGGCTCTGAGTTTCGCCAGTAGTATTCCTTTGGGGAAATTGGCATTTTGTTGTATATTCCAAATGCGCCCCTGGGCCTAAAGGGGTTTGGGATGGGGAAATGGCCTCTGATGCAGGCATTTCTCTTTTTGGCACCGGCTCAGATTCTGTAGGAATGAGATGAGTCCCAGGTGATTTAGCTCCCCAGACTGAATGATGTCCCTGACCCCCGTCATGGGAAAAGGCAGGGCATAAGTAAGAAAGTATGTTTGTATGTAAGTAAGTAATAATAATAAAAATATAAAGGCAACAAATGAAATTACAGTACCAGACAGCACTCAAACAGCAGATTAAAATTTCTAAGTGAGTCTACAAATTGTTTTAAAACAGTGCAGAAGTTTATCAGCTGTCAAAAGAACATTCTATCAGGTCAATCCTATGCTCACCAAGTCAATTCCATAGTTTTCACTCTACATCAAGAAAATGAGCAGAAGTGTGCACTGTAGCAGTACTATATACATAGCCATGTCCTTTCTCTGAGGGTTCCTCCCCCTCCTTTTATCCCCACAACAACCCTATTGGGTAGTTTAGGCTAGGAGATAGTAGCTGTTCCAAATCACTCGCTCTGTGTGTGCAATTCTTAGTTACTCCACAAGTTTCATCGTCTATTTTCTAAAAAATGGGGGGTGGGGAAAACATTCCAACACCCTTTATCTATCCTGTGAAAGGCACAAAGACAACCCCCTGACATTTCGTCAGAATATTCATATAAACCCAGCAGACAGCTGAACTGCAAGCCCTGTTTTACAGCTATTCAAAGCCTCAGGCTTCAAAATGCAATCAAATCTCAAATATTGCAGGCATGCTAAGCACGTGGACACTTTTCACTGCTACGCCCAAACAGCTTGGTGCAAGCTGATGGACAAGGATTTTGGGTACTTCTGTTGTTTGGTTGGTTGTTTTAAAATATTTTTATCCTGTTTTATGGTAAAATAAAGTTATTATTGTTATTAATTGCATTTATATCCTTTTCCTTCAAGGAGCTCAAGGTGGCTGACTTGGTTCTCTCCCCCCCCCCCAATCTAACCCCCCACAACAACCCTGAAAGCCAGGTTAGGCTGAGAGAGGCAGCAACCAACCCTAGGTCACACCCAGTGAGCTTCATGGTGAGTGGGGAATTTGAACGCTGCCCTCTTCCAGGTCTTAGTCTGACTCTAACCACTGCACCACATTGGGGCATGGTAGTATTAGGCAAGGAAGAGAAGAGCCAGTGTGGTGTCCTAGATTAGGGTTACCAGATGTCCCCGGCTCCCGGGGACAGTCCCCGGATTTGCAAATCTGTCCCCAGGAAACGTGGCAGTGGCAGCCTCAGCAGCCCGGAGCCAGCCTGGTAGAGCAGTTGGCTCTGTCTGGCTTTAGGGGCTGCTCGCTCCCCGCTGCCGTGGCACCCGCCATTTTTCCTTGCCAGAACTTCCGGTGAGGAAAAATGGTGGGCGCCACGGCAGCAGGGAGCGAGCAGCTCCTGAAGCCAGCCAGAGCTAACTGCGCTACCAGGTTGGCTCCAGGCTGCTGCCTGCCACTGCCGCCGCCACTGCCAAAGGGGAACCGCGGACGCTCGGCGGTACAGATCTCCTGCCCCCTTCCCCCTTTGTTTTGACTGATCAGGGGAGGCTCGGGAGTCACGGGCAGGCGGTCATTGCCCATTTTAAAAACTGGGCATTTATGTTTGACAGGGTGCAAAAGAAGGGCTTTGCACCTTTATACAATATGCATGTGTCCTTGGGCCCAGGATCTTTTGCCTCACCATCCCCACTACGGACTCCCTGTTGCTACTCAGTTTAAAAAAAAAAAAAGTGTCCCCAGATTCATTGAAAAAAATCTGGTAACCATACCTTAGATGGCCAAACTAGGAAGACCCTGGTTCACTTGGCCATAAAGTTCTTTGCAGTACCCCATCACTACCTGTGAGCCTAACCTATTCCAAGGGTTGTTAGGAGGATTAAAAGGGGGACGTCGGTATGTACTCTGCCTTGGACTCCTTTGAGGAAGGGTGGGATGGTCATGTACTGTAATGATTCATATACCTGTACATCCACAAATGGATTTTTACTCTTTCAACTGTAGCCTTCCTAATAAAGGAAATGACCCAGCGTGACCAGGAGGTGGCACTGCAGCTGTTGCCAAAGTGCAGACGGTGGGGGGGAGATAAACCTCCCTGCTCCCCCTGCTTTGAATAATTCACAAGGGTGTTTTGAACCAGAAGCAAAGGTGCTGGAGCCCATCCTCTGCCTAGGACCATGTTGAGATGGCAAAACTTGAAATGGTAAAGTGGGCAGCAAAGAGTCCTCCTGATACAGGTAATTCACACTTAGGCTGATGGCCCAAACCTTGATGCCTATTAATGATACTGAATGTTTTTGATCAGGGCAAAGATTTTGATCATGGGGCAAAGTGGGGCAATTGCCTTGGGCAGCAGGATGCACAGGAGCAGCAGATTTTATTAGGGGGATCATTTATAAAATGATAGAGTGGGTGAGAAATATTGCTACATTGCCATACATTAATATACCACTGAGCCTAGGGTTTGCCAATCAGAAGGTCGGCGGTTCGAATCCCCACGACGGGGTGAGCTCCCGTTGCTCGGTCCCTGCTCCTGCCAACCTAGCAGTTTGAAAGCACACTGAAGTGCAAGTAGATAAATAGGTACCACTCTGGCAGGAAGGTAAATGGTGTTTCCATGTGCTGCTCTGGTTCGCCAGAAACGGCTTAGTCCTGCTGGCCACATGACCCGGAAGCTGTACGCCGGCTCCCTCAGCCAATAAAGCGAGATGAGCGCCACAACCCCAGAGTCATCCGCGACTGGACCTAACGGACAGGGGTCCCTTTACCTTTACCTTATATTCTTATTATCCTAACCCACATATATAATGGTCAATAATCTAATATACTCTGTGTAAACTAATTCCAAATATCATTCTATTTATCCAAAGAAAGTCTGCGTCTATAAGCTGTCAGTTCATATGTTGTCAATGCTGTCATGTTGTCAAGACATCGATTAAGGGGAAATGTGCCGGTATCTCTATTCTCCCTGTTCATCAGCACCACTCTTGGAATCTGCACGTGGAATCTGTTTTTGATGTCCTGTTGTCAGTTTCCATACAATGGGTATACTGTATAGTCCAAGAGCATATTCACCTCTGAAAATTCTATTTCCCCCCATAGAGTCTTGCTCATGTAGTCCAGAACTTTCTCCCAAAACTTAGTAAGTGTGGGGCACGGTAAAAATCTATGTTTCAGAGAAGCATTGTCCATATTGCATCTCCAACAATGAGATACATTAGATAGTCCTTTCTTATACAAATGTAAGCAGTCCAATAGTATTTTCTGTTGTATAAGTCTTGGTTTAAGTTCCATTGATCCGTCTGATACCAAAGCCAATATATTTTCCCACTGTCTAGGTAATAGTGAACATTCCAAGTCTTTATTCCAATCATTTCTTAAACTCTGCATATCAAACTGATTTGTTGATAATAAATATCTATAAAAAGTAATCACTGGCTTTTCAGTTTCAAATGAATTATCCAATTTCCCCAAAATTTCAGGTGTCTCAAATGCTGTAAAGGTCACCAGGCCAAACAAAGTTACTAAAAGATGTTGTAGCTGCAAGCATTGCCATTGGGACACTTCTCTTAGAGCATCTTATTTTTCTCTTAGAGCATCGCGCGTATAAAATTCATCTTCCTTATCTATCAATCAATACACCTGTTATTAACTAGTTTTTTCCATATTACCATCTTTTCCAATTATTAAAGTAGAATTTTTCCCAAAAGGACTAGGATCTCCAGGCACTTTATTTTCGGCTTAGCATTCCTTTATTATACATAAGGTGGAACCACAATTTTCAAGACAACCCCCATCACAATCCTGGCAAATCTGGAACTAGATTGGATAATCAGACCCCACTGATAGTCTCTGCTTGGGCTTTCCTATTTTAACCCACATGTGATTGTACTCTCTCCGTTCTGGAGTTTTGTTTATTACCTTTCGAGTTTTGTTGTTATCGCTGTTCTCTCTGTTTCATATGCATTATAAAATGAATTTTATTTAAAAAAAATTACCCACACACAAATAAAGCACTTTGGTGCCTGACAGCTGCATGTGTGTGGACAGCAAAAAAGAAGGGAAATAACACCGTGAAAGACCCCTGAAACGAGATGAACGTGTATTCAAAAAATGTGTTGAGTTACTCTCAAAAAAATACTTAGGGTTTCTCTTAAGCAGAAATGCTCAGACACATTGTAAACTAACTCAAAAGATTATAAATAATGAAACTCCAGATGATGAAAAATACTACAATACAACCTAAGTTGCTTTCAAAAAACGCTTGGAGTAGCTCTTGAACAGAATTACTCAGACTCGTTGTAAACTGCCTAAAGGATATGAATACTGGCAAGAACCCTCCAACTAAACTTCAATTAATGAAAAATACTGAAAAACAACCTTAATGAGGTGCCGGCTATAAACTCGTTTCACTGAAAATCTAACAGTTTCCTCAGAAGGAAAAAAGAGGGTAATACGTTAATATAATTCAAAAAGGCATAATTGCTGTTAAGTCTATGGGGGGAATCAAAGGGACTTCAAAAAGAAAACTCCCAAGCAAAACGTGGTAATTGTCCACACTCAAACACCTGATTTAGCTTCTTCTCCAAGGTAAAAACCTACACTAAGGTTCAAACACAAGTCCCATAGCTTGTAAATTACTTTCAAAAGAGGCTAAGAAAGCTTTCATGATCTTATTCTTATGAAAGCTATTGCGGAGACTGTCATGTGTGTGGACAGCGACCTCCCTCTCCTGAATGGCATTGCTAGGGCTAGGCTTTGGGGCAGAGGTCTCGGGTGGGGGTCTTTTTAGCAGAGTGAGCAGCAGGGCCAGCAGAACAAAGCTCTGCTGCTCAAAGGCCCACACAAACCTGGAGTGCCGAGCATGTTGATTATAAGACCACTAAGCCTAAAATGACTCAAATGCAGCTCCCAGAACTACAGTTCCCAGAGTGGCTTAACAATCAACCCATCATCCTGAATCACCATACCTCAGTTCACACCTCATTGCTGGACCAGCCTCTCCATGATGTACCGGTATTTTCTAGGCATACTCTAGTAGGTGAATGCCCTTCAAAAGATGGGGTGCCCAGAGCAGGACGCAGGGGGGAAACTTATCTCTCATGATATGCACACAATGGGTTCACTTCAAGTTCTACTCATGAGTAGGCCCATTGAAATCAAGCAGCCTAGATTTGTCACATTAATTAATTTCAGGGACGCGGGTGGCGCTGTGGGTTAAACCAGAGCCTAGGGCTTGCTGATCAGAAGGTCGGCGGTTCGAATCCCCGCGACGGGGTGAGCTCCCGTTGCTCGGTCCCTGCTCCTGCCCACCTAGCAGTTCGAAAGCACGTCAAAGTGCAAGTAGATAAATAGGAACCGCTCTGGTGGGAAGGTAAACGGCGTTTCCGTGTGCTGCTCTGGTTCGCCAGAAGCGGCTTAGTCTTGCTGGCCACATGACCCGGAAGCTGTATGCCGGCTCCCTCGGCCAATAATGCGAGATGAGCACCGCAACCCCAGAGTCTTCTGCGACTGGACCTAATGGTCAGGAGTCCCTTTACCTTTACTCTGAGTAGGACTAATGTTGGGTAAAACCCTATGCCTGTTAAGGCATCCTAAAACTTGTGGCTCATGCTCCAGCCTTGTGAGTGACTCTTGTGGCAACTAACAGCCAAACAGATGCATCACGGCTTCAGCTTTCATAAACTAGAGTCCACTTTGCTGGATAATCTCCTGCCACAATCAATCTGTTGGTCTTTAAGCTGCCACTAAACTCTTTTGTTGACTTTGCTGCAACAGACCTAGCACCTCCAGCAACCCCTCAGGAAGACACAAATGTCTGCTCGCGGACCTTTGCCACAGAGAAAGAACCACAATCACTTTCCAACAAAGTGGTTTTTAAAGGTGCTTGTTGGTCCTGCAAAACCACTGCACTAAGTCCAAAGGGCAAATTACCATATAGCCATTTATGGAAAGGTGGGACAGTCTCCCTTGGAAGGTAGTAGACTCTCCTTCCTTGGAAGTTTTTAAACTGAGGTTGAATGGTCGTCTGTCACAGATACTTCTGTTGAGATTCCTGCATTGCAGGGGGTTGGACTAGATGACCCCCTCTCTACTAAGAATGCTGCTGGGCTGCTGAGTCAGTTAAAAATGTGTTTTCATGCCCAGTCCTTTAAAGGTGGAGGTGGGTGTGCTTGCCTCACCAGAGCCATGAGTTTTGCTGCTGTTGCTGTTTCAAAGTTTCTCTGCTTTACATAAGTTGCTGCATGTTGTTATATGTTTTATTTATAGTGCTTGTGTCCCGCTCTGGGATTATTATTATTATTATTATTATTATTATTATTATTATTATTATAACATATTTTATTGATATTTCTTACAGAGATGAACACAGCAGGAAAAAATGCTGAACAACCACTTCCAGATCCTGGAAAGAGTCTAGAATAGTGGGATTTAAAAAAAATTTTTTTTTAAATATGGCAAAATATGATAGTAAACTTTCTACAGTATATCAGGAGAGGTTGCAACAGTATAGGTACCGCATTTCACAGTTAGTGGACATGAGAACATATAAAGCCCTTCTGGTTGATGGTGTTTACAAAAATAAGGTATATTATGGGTCAACATGTGAAATGTACCTCATGTTTGGGATTGTTAACTGTTTTAAAAGAAGAGCAATCTGACCTTTGTAATAAAGAAACCATTACTTTTCTTTTAGTAGCAGCATACCTACTAGCGACACAGAATTGGACGTTGCATATCTAATACAGACATGCCACATTGTATAGTAGGTAGGTTTTTATACCAGTCCATTTTTCCCCTTTAGATGTGTCATTAATTTGTCCATAATTATTGCATCTTGCATCTGCAAAGACATGCCCTGCAACTGCCCCGTTTTAAGGGAGACATCCCAGATCACAGAAACACTCTGGCTGTCATCAGAGGCTTGAGACGAAGCACCTCTGCTCTGGCGTGACACTTTCACAACAGCCTCCTGGGAAGGTGCTTTGGCGACTGTCCAAGGGCTGTGGCAAGAAGCCCCTGGGAGGCTGTGCTGGCCGCCACAGGAGGCCGTGGAGGAGGAGAGCCTGCAATGGCGGTGGGCAAAGGGGGGAAAGTGAGAGCAAGCAAGTGGGTGGGCAAGGGAGGGGTTGGGTGATGGGGGCGGTCACAGATGGGCAAGCGATGGGGACAGCGGGATGGTGCTGTCATGTGACAAAGGTATTTGAGAGCAGAAGCAGTAAAGGAGTCTAGAAATGTTGTGAAATGCTGAAAAGCTGCAGAATCATTTAGCATGCTGAATCACTGTGACTCATCTTGAGGATGACTCATTCTCTGTACAGTGGTACCTCGGGTTACAGATGCTTCAGGTTACAGACTCTGCTAACCCAGAAATATTACCTCGGGTTAAGAAGTTTGCTTCAGGATGAGAACAGAAATCGGGCAGCGGCGGAGCGGCGGCAGCGGGAGGCCCCATTAGCTAAAGTGGTACCTCAGCTTAAGAACAGTTTCAGGTTAAGAACGGACCTCCGGAACGAATTAAGTTCTTAACCCGAGGTACCACTGTATAAGTATTGTATCTGTTTGCAGGCAGACTCAGCCAGTCAGCAACTGTGTGTGTGGTGGAGCCTGTGCTCAATGGAGACCGTGTGACTCAGTAACTCTGCGTATGCTCTGAAGCTAGTTTAATCTTCTGTTCACTATGCTGTTATTTGCAAACAAGTTTATTTTAACTCAGTAAAGCTTTTATTCTTTTACTGAAGAAGACTCTGCATTATTAATTTACGCTGTGCAACAGGTGCAGATATGTATGTTCCCAGTTGCCCTCCCGAAACGTTGGGGTGTTTGTGAAGGCCATTTTTGGAATAAATCCACATTGAGCATCTGACTAAACTGGGGTTAGATCTTACAAATTCTAGCTGCCGAGTCTCAGCCTCCTACCAACTGAACTATCTGAGCTGTTTTCTGATTATTTTTCAATGTGGAGCTGGTGAGAAGCCTTCTAGACATACAAATGAACAAAGGAGCTGCTCTAACTGCACAACTGTTTTCTGTCTCGCTGAGAGGTCAGAGAGAGAAATGCAAGTGAGCCCAGAAAGAGAAATTGTGCCTTCTTGTCAAGATGGGCTGCACTTCAATTTTCTTTCCCGCAGGGATCGCAGCATAACTTGTGACACTGCCCCCTCTCAATGCTGAGAAACTGACCCCACACCCCATTAGTATTTCACACCTCCGATGCTGCAGATGAGATTGGTGCAAATCACATGCCTGTCTGGGAAGAGTGTGGGAACAGAAGATAGTCTTATCCAGGGGTCAGCAACCTAAGGGGCCAGAAGCGGCCTGCAGAGGTTGTTTGACCGGATCACGAGCTGCCCCCAAACCGAGTCACCCACTCGCGTGCTGCGCTAAACTGGTGCAGCGCGGTGCCTCACTTCCGCAGTGCCGGAAATGGCGTCTGCGCAGATGCAGACGCTGAAAATCACGTCTGCGCACATGCAGATGCCAAAAATCGTGGCCATGCGCAATCCGGCCCATGGAGGGATCTCCGCAGGACCGATCCGGCCCAGGCAAGAGAAACCTTGCTGACCCCTGGCCTTATCTCTTCCACTGTATGTACTATTGTACTGAACTTTTGCTTTTACTTGTTCCTCTGTTTCCCTCTCGGAGCTGGAGAGAGAGGACGCTATGACTCCTTTGTCTGTACTTAGTGAGTAAATGGTAAATACGTAGATTAGCTCTACGATGTCTCACGCTTCTTGCTGTCTTATGCCAGAAGAGTAGTGTGCATATATCATTTGATACATGTCGCTGAGGCGCACTGGAGAAGAAGGGAAATGCCTTTTCCAGAGCTGCACATACCGGAGGACGCTTGGAGTTCGGGGGCTGCAGAAGGGGCACCCCCAGGGTGTTTTCCAACACCCCCACCCCTTGCATTTCCAGGTAGTCAGTAGAGGCAGGAGAATGACGGCTTCCTGGTGGGCAGGCTTTGCTTGACTGGAAGAGGGCCTCATTCAGCCCAGTTCTTCACCAGCTGGATTGGACAGGCCTGGCAGAGAGCAGCAAACCATCCCTGGAATGTCCTATGGGAAGGGTGAAGTGGCCCCCCCCACAGATGCTGGAACGGTGGGTGCATTTGCCTCTCACAGCAAATGCAAGAAAGTATCCTGGCTCCACCAAGAATAACAGATTTATGCTGAAAGGTTAATCCTCAAACTGGGCAGATTATATATATTTAATGAATTCATAGATCACTTTTCAGGCAAGAGGGGTGGGGGAATGCCCCCCAAAGCAGGTCACAGCTCTATACAAATGCATAAACACCAAATTATATTATGAAGGCAACTCTAAAGCATTTAAAACTTCAATTTCCTTCAATTTCCATTTGGTCTTCAACCAGTGGGCAGGAAGCCACAGGTGGTTTGCGGCAAAGCTGTTGGTAGCATCAGGGTCTATGGTGGGTGGGAGCCAGTACAAATTACTGGGGCCTGGTGGTCCGGAAGGGGCCCCAACTATCATACATATATTTTATGTAATTCTTAACAAAATCTATACTACATGTCCAATGCACACACAATTCTGAATAATGGCTTGCGAATTTGTGTCGTGAACCGAGCAGTTCCGAAAATTTCCAACTCTCTATGAACATTTAATAATAATAATAACAAATTTTTATTTATACCCCGCCCTCCCCGGCCAGAACCGGGCTCAGGGCGGCTAACACCAATAACATTACAATAAAACGTAAAAGAAAAAGAAAAACAGTTAATTAAAATACGGGTTAAAATACAATAGTAGTAATAGAAGTAGTAGCCCATAAACCAGCCCATAAATTGCTTCTGCATTTTGATAGTTTGGCAGTGCAGTCTCATTGCAATATGCACAGCTGTGTTTTTGGGTTTTCATAAGTGAAACCTCGTGCAAATACAGCAAAGTTGTTGTGAGATATACATTGCGTTATGTTTAGTTAAAGTTTAACATTTAAAGTGTATGGCAACGATTATGTGGTTGCTTATACTGTATTATTGATATTAGTCATTAAGATCTTAATATTCTCAACAGGTATGAATACTATCATATTGATTATTAACATATTAACATACAGGTGAGATCTCACATCTATTTCCTGTCCCATGTAAATATTTTTAGCTGGTCTGGAGTTGTAGTCCAGGGCAGCTGGATTATACCAGGCTGGCAAAAGCTGCCCTGAGTCCCTTTGCTTCTGCTCTGAAACTGACCCAGGATGATAGAGTCAATGCAGGATCTTCCCTTCACTGATTTTGCTCTGCAATTAAAGGATTAAATTGAGTCCAAGGTTCTGAGTGGTGAAAATCACAGCATTCCTTAAACTGTAAGTAGGAATTCTAGAGCCAGACTAACCAACGATTAAAAGAAATCATTTGGTCAGAAGAAAATCCACCTGCGGTGAACATGGGCTCTCCGTGTAATTACATGTCTTGCTCTCAACTTCCAAAACTGTTTCCCACAAAGTCACTGTTTACGTTAGCTGCAGAAACCTCAGGCACAACCTACTTGCGCCACACAGATCCCCCCCCCTTCAGAGAGGCTGCTTGCACAGCAGAGGATGATGGAAGAATGCATAATTGCGGGTGACATTTATTTGTTTCCAAGGCCTCTTGCAAACAGACGTTGGAACTGGCCAGCCGTGAAGGAGGCAGCTGGCAGCAGGGAACCATTTCAGTGGGAAGCTGGATGGCAAATGGTTTATCACCAGCTAAAAAGGCTCACCAATACAGGTATGTGATGAAGGTGGATGACTGGGGTTGGGGGTTGCTGGGGAATGTGCCTGAGGTGTGCCCCCCCCCTCCGACAGTGAAGGGCAGGTGGACAAATGTCTGGTGTTAACATAAGCACCTTTAATCCGGCCTGGAAACAAATCAGCAACCAGTGTGTAACGATCTCTGGCAGGCAAGCAGCCTGATAAGCAGCAAGGACTCTCCGTCAGTTTTATGCAAGTTTATTTACAAGAAAAAACACATCCAGAGCATGGCTTCCCACCTGCTCCCATTAACAGTAGTTGAACTGTCTGACTCACTGTCCCTCCCCAACAGGAAGAACACCAAAATCCTGCCTTTCTTCTCCTTCCCTTCTGTTGTTCTCAGAGCTTCACCAATCTCCTTGTATGGGGACTGAGCAGCTGGCCTGCCTCCTCCCCACTCCCAGAAGACACAGCCTCAGACTCTGGCTTATCTGCTGGTTGCCTTGCACTGCTCTGGCTGCTTTCCAACTCTTCCTCTCCTTGGGAGTTAACAGCGTCTTCCCTGGGAAGGAGGGGGGCCGAGCTGCCCTTTCTAGACTCTGACAGCCAGCTCTCATCTGCAGAGTCGGCCCTTTGCTCACAGTTCAATTTCTGAGGCTGACACTTCTGCTGCGCTCTGGGGGGGCCACGTTCCTGACACAGTGCTGCTGTTTGTTTGTTTTTAAACAGGGGTCACAGAAGCACTACATAGAACCCCAGCCAGTAACCTGGCTGAACTTGGAACCCAAATGAAGTTACCTCCCTTGTCTCTAGATTGTAAGCCTACAAGGGCAAAAGCCTGTCTTTACTTGGCTGGAGCAGAGGGACAGGTCAGACACCACTTCCCGATCCATTGACCCAGCTGGAGCACACAGTTACTTAGAATCATAGAGAGTTGGAAGGGACCCCGAGGGTCATCTAGTCCAACCCCCTACAAGGCAGGAATCTCAACAAAAGCATCCCTAACAGGTAGCCATCCAACCTCTGCTTAAAAACCTCCAAGGAAGGAGAGCCCATCACCTTCCAACAGATTCCAAGGAGTCTGTTCCACTGTTAAACAGCTCTTATTTAGCCAACTTCCTCTTCCACATTGGCCATTCCACAGCAGTATGATTTTATCACTTGTTCTCTTGTTGTCCATCTCTCTCCCCACACAAAAAAACCTCTTCCTTTGTGGTTCATGTCCTAGAAAACTTTGTGCTAGGGATGGGGAGCATCTGGTGCCCCCAGGTGCTGTTATCTAACCCCCATCAGGCTCATCCAGCATGGCCAGTGGTCAATGGTCAGGGGTGCTGGGGGTGGTAGTGCCCCACCTTCCTGAGTGCCACAGGTTAGCTTTTAGGTGCTTAACAACAAAATGAGCTACGGCAATCAATTCACGGCACTTTACAGGATAACCTAGAACATCGCAACAGCTTTGCTGGATCAGGCCAGTGGCTCGTCTAGCCCAGCATACTGTTCTCACGGGAGCCACACAGATGTCTGTGGGAAACTGGCAAGCAGGACCTGAGCACAGAAGAAGCCTCTCCCCTCCTGCGGCTTCTTCCAGCCACTGGTATTATTAGGATCATTTATTTCTTATTGCATTTATACCCCACCCTTCTTCAAGGAGCGATGGAGGGCCATCGTGGCTAGTAGCCATTGAATGCCTTCTCCTCTGTGAATTTGTTTAATCCTCTTTTGAAGCTGCTCTAATCCTCTTTTAAAGCAAGTCTGACAGTTTAACTATGCACAGCATGAAGAAGTATTTTCTTTTATCTGCCCAGAAAAAAAGGGGGGGGGGATGAAAATGCATCTTCCTTGCTGAAGGAACTTACCATTTAGGCCACATACCTGTATTTAAAGCACCGTGATACTCCTTTAAACAGTCATGGCTTCCTCCAAAAGAATTCTGGGTGCTTAGTTTGTTAAGGGTGCTGAGAGGAGATGCTGCCCCATTCGCCTCAAAGAGCTACAATTCTCAGAGTTCCCTGGGAACAGGAATTGATTGTTAAACTATTCTGGGAACTGTAGCTCCCTGAGGGGGGTCTCCTAACAACTCTCACCACCCTTAATAACTACAGCTCCCAGAATTCTTTGGGAGAAGCAATGACTATTTAAAGTGGTATCATAGTGCTTGAAATATGTGGTGTGGATGTGGCATAAGTGTCTAAAATTGTGGAGACAGGGAGGAAAGAACCAAGGAAGGGCCACGCCCCCCTCTTGCACCCTGATTACAGTTTACCAAAGGCGGAATGATTTATAAACGTTTCCGAGCATGGTTCAAAGTGTTGGTGCTGACCTTTAAAGCCCTAAATGGCCTCGGTCCTGTATATCTAAAGGAGCGTCTCCACCCCCACCGTTCAGCCCGGACACTGAGATCCAGCTCCGAGGGCCTTCTAGTGGTTCCCTCACTGCGAGAAGTGAGATTATAGGGAACCAGGCAGAGGGCCTTCTCAGTAGTGGTGCCTGCCCTGTGGAATGCCCTCCCACCAGATGTCAAAGAGAAAAACAACCACCAGACTTTTAGAAGACATCTGAAGGCAGCCCTGTTTAGGGAAGCTTTTAATGTTTAACAGACTATTGTATTTTAATATTTTGTTGAAAGCCACCCAGAGTGGCTGGGGAAACCCAGCCAGATGGGCAGGGTATAAATAATAAATTATTATTATTATAAACCAGTTTAGCTCTGTGGCGTGGTGCCCTCTAATGAGGTGAGCAGCAAAAGAAAGAGAGCTGCCTACAAGCAAAGTCTATCTAACAAGGCTGCATTGTTCTGGGAGGCTTTTAAAGGCCACCTTCTCCCTGTCTGCATCACAGCAAGCTCTGGACATGAAGTCCCACCAAAGGTGGTGCAGCACAGTGGCCACTGGCCAGCTAACCTGCCAAAGCAGCCTGGCCTGCTCTTGTCCTTTTAACAGCAGCTCAGTCTGTGGAAATGCATAACGGGACACTTTTCCACAGCACGAGCACAATCTAGCCTCCAGATCTCAGGAGGTCAAGCTGATGGTCAAACCGCTGCCCAAGCTTCACAGGATCAGAGGATGGGGTGAAATGTTGGCAATTTGAAACTGGAATGGGAGGTTTAGCAGACCCTGAAGCCAGTTTAAAGTTGCATTCATCACCTTTCTGCTCTAAGGGAGCCCCAAGGAGACCAACAATTTTAACAGCAGCAGCAGCAGCAGCTAATTACAAGTAGCTACATTTAGAAGGTCTCAAAAGAAAGCTAAAACATTTATTTTTAAAAATCATCACCAATAGTGTTTATATATTGCTTAATATGCAAAATCCCTAAGTGGTTTACATAAAGCACAGTGATATATAAAGAGAGATAAAGAGAGAGATGTATTATACATTTTAAACCAAAATACAAAGGAACACATCAGTAAAAACAGAGAAACCATCAACAAACATTCAGTTAAATATCAATAGGTAATAAGATTCAGGTAGGTAGCCGTGTTGGTCTGACGCAGACAAAATAAATAAATAAAAATTTTAACAATTGTCCAGTACAGTGGGACCTCGTGTTACGTACCGTCCCCTTTGCAAACGCTGCGGGTTACGAGCTCCGCTAACCCAGAAGTAGATGCTCCCGGTTGCGAACTTTGCCCCGGGATGCGAGCGGAAGTTGCACGCTGCTGCAGCGGGAGGCGCCGTTAGTGAAAGCGAGCCTCGGGTTATGAACGGTTTCATCTTAAGAACGGACCTCCGGAATGAATTAAGCTCGTAACCGGAGGTACCATTGTAGCACCTTAGAGACCAACTAAGTTAGTTTCTGGGTACTGTATAAGCTTTCGTGTGCATGCATCTGGAGAAGTGTCCCTGGACACAAAAGCTTATACCCAGAACTAACTTAGTTGGTCTCTAAGGTGCCACTGGACAATTTATTTATTTATTTATTTAATAGGTAATAAAACAGAGCGGTGTGATTAATCCTATGAGCCCAGGAGTCTCTGCTTAAATAAATGGGTCTTAAAGGTAAAGGTAAAGGGACCCCTGACCATTAGGTCCAGTCGCAGACGACTCTGGGATTGTGGTGCTCATCTTGCATTATTGGCCGAGGGAGCCGGCGTAGATTCCGGGTCATGTGGCCAGCATGACTAAGCCGCTTCTGGCGAACCAGAGCAGCACATGGAAACGCCGTTTACCTTCCCGCCGGAGCAGGACCTATTGATCTACTTGCACTTTGGTGTGCTTTCGAACTGCTAGGTTGGCAGGAGCAACGGGAGCTCACCCCGTCGTGGGGATTCAAACCGCCGACCTTCTGATCGGCAAGCCCTGGGCTCTGTGGTTTAGACCACAGCGCCACCTGCTTAGGAGATGTTTAAAGAAGAATGTAAGAACCTGCTGGATGGGGCCAAAGACCTATCTAGTCTTGCATCCCGTTCTCACAGTTGTCAACAAGATGCCCCAAAAGGAAGCAAGAAACACATGAAGACAAAGCGTAAGTCCGCCTTCTCTGGATGACGACAGGTTGCTCAAAGGGGCAAGATGGCTTGAGCTCTTAACGCCAACCCTGGCCCAACTGCAATGGACGCCAATTAGTTTCCAGGCCCCATTCAAAGTGCTGGTTTTGACTTATAAAATCTTGTGATCCTTGGATGAAAGATGGTATAGAAATTTAATAAACAAACAAACGTCATTCCCATCTTGAAGCCTGCTTACACAACTCTTTCTTTCAAGCACATCTAAGGCACTCCCCCCCCTTAAGAATTCTTGGCACTTCAGTTAACCTCTCCCAGAGCTACAATTCCCAGAAACCCGTAACAAACTACACTTCCCGGAATTCCTTTGGAGGTGTGTGTGTGTTTTGAATATGCTTGAACGGTACAAGCATATTCACTGCCTGTAATGATTATTTCTTCCCAGTGGTTCCTAGCATTTGTGCAGCCTAATCACACGCATAATTTAAACAGAAGGAGGTACCACGAAGCTGAACAGGACCGTAAGGGAGTGTGCATAGGCAACAGACTCAGCCCACACTCACATCACACATTTAAAGCATTTTATAACCACTTTAAATAGTTGTGGCTTCATGTAGTTTAAGGGTGCTGAGAGTTCTCAGGAGGCACCTATTCCTCTCCCAGAGCTACATTTCCCAAAGTGCTTCATCAATCCCTCTTCTCAGGGAACTCTGCAAACTGAAGTTCTGGGAGGCGACAAAGCATCTCCTAACGTGTCTCAGCACCCTTGCCAAACTACAGCTCTCAGGATTCTTGGGGGGGGGGGAGCCCTGGCTTTTCAAAGGGGTATCTAGAGCGCTTCAAATGGTGTTAATGCCGCCTAAGTGAGCAACCCGAGGCATAAGAACATAAGAAGCGCCCATCTTGATCAGGTCTTCTAGTCCAGCATCCTGTTCTCACAGTGGCCAACCAGATGCACAGAGGAAACCCACGGCTGGGGCATGGAGGCAAGAGTGCTCTCACCATTCCTAAACTGGCATTCAGGGGCACAGGGCCTCTGATCCTGGAGGATCAGGTGCAGACCTCCACAGCTTCCACCAGCTATTAGTCTGTAATCCCTCTCAGGGCAGAGACCTGTTCTCTTGAACTCAGGAAAGCATGAATGGGGAATAGGTGGCCTTCCATGCCCACCAACAGCCAGGGATGATGGCAGTTGCAGTTCCAACCAAGAGGAAGGTTGCCGTGAACACAGGGTCTCGTTCCAGGTCAGTGTGGTGCGGCAGTCAGGTGTCAAACTAGGACCTGGGAGACAAGGCTTCGAATCCCCCACTCGGCCATGAAGATCATTGGCATTGACCCTGGGAGCCAGTCGCTGCCTCTCAGTGCAATCTACCTGCCAGGGTTATTGTGGGGATGGCTAGGGGGCAGGGCGGGGCAGGGGAAACCATGCACACCACTTTGTGCTCCTTGTAGGAAAAATACAACAAATAAATAAATAAATCTAAGATAAGCAAACATAAACACCTTCGTATTTCCCCCCCCATACGAACCTGCCCATGTTTTGAGATCCTGGGGGAGGCCTTTCTCTCAGGCCTGCCACTTTTAGCGGCACGCTTGGTGGGGAGGTGAGAGAGGGTCTTTTTGGTGGTGGCAGCTCCTGTCTAGAGAAGCCAGACTGGCTCCCTCAGCAGGCGAAGGTCTTCTTGTTCCATCAGGCTTTTTGGAAGTGGCTGTTGTTACTGAAAGGGCTGGTGTTGTGCTGTTTTTATTTTAATTGTCTATATGAATTTTATAGATTTTATATACTGTATGTAGATAGTTTTAATTGTATTAATGTTAAATGGTTGTTTAATGATACTTTCCCTATGTTTTTAGTGGTTCTTGTTTTTATCTGTAAGCTGCCTTGTGTCCAGATAGGGGGAAAGGTGGGATATAAACAAAGATAAAATAATAATAATTGGCCATTTAACAGCACAAGCAACACTGTTAACAACTAACTGCTAAGCCACAGACATTGTTTTTAAATCTCCACAATGTCTGAGTTATAGCAGTTACTATAGTAATAATAATAAAGTGGACTTTGGAGGGTGGGAGCTTAATAATAATTATAATTATAATTTTATTAAACCGCGTCCAAGCGACTTACAGCAAATATCTACCTACCGGTACCTACCAGGACATACGCAACATAGTACCACAATACAAGGAAGGGGAAAGGGTTGTGTGTCATGCATGAATAGATCGCCTAACATAACCTTTATGAAAAAACGAAAAGCAGCGTTCCACACACACACACACACACACACACACACACCCGGCATAAAAATAATAACAAACAACATTAACTAACACCCCTCCTTCTTTGCCCAATGGAGCAGCAAAGCAAACCACCATTTCTCCCCCGAAAAAAACCAAACACACAAAATAAACCAAGCAGGATCCGGCATGCCTCTGAGCCGCCTGCAGTAGATCCCTTTTCCGCCCCGGGAGGTCGCGTGGCGCGCCCGCCTCCTTCCTCCCTTTCTTCCCCCTCGCCTCCATTCCCGGTGCTCGCAGCCGCTGCCTCGCCTCAGCTCCGCCCCAACGTAACGCATCAGTGGGGAAGAGGGAGACGCCGGGAGGAGCCTCCTCCTCCTCCTCGTCCTGGGCGAGCCGAGCTCTGCGCTCCCGGCTCCTGCTCTTTGCTGCGGCGGCGGCGGGCGCTCGCGCGCGCGCGGCAGGGACTCGCCGTCGGGGCGGCCGGGCGATGCTCTTGCAAGATGCCGGTGAAGCTCAAGAACCGCTACAACCTGGTGGACGATGCCGGAGACTCGCGGGTGCCGCTGCACAACGAGGAAGCCTTCCAGCACGGGATCCACTTCCAGGCCAAGGTGAGCCGGGGTTTGTGGCAGGCGCCGTTGCGCGCCTTTTACGCACGGGATCCCGGGCTGCCACAGCTGCTTCCTCCAGGCCGGAGGTCCCGTCCCCCGCCCCACCGCCCACCCCCTCTGGCGACATCCCAGCAGGGTTCTCTTCAGTACCCGCAGCCGTGGGGCGCGGATTGTCACCTCCAAAGAAAGAGGTCTGCCCGTGCATGTGCAGAGTGCTTCTCAAGACACGCTTTGGTTCCTCGGCAAGCAGCTCTCCTCCTCCTCCCTGCGGCGTGTTTAACTAGGAAGCTCCCGTGATTTTCCCGGTCAAAGCCGTAACTCGGAGCGTTGAGGAAAAGGGGTTCCCAGAACATGTGCAGAGCTTGGGCTCGCCTTGGGCAGCGAACCTCTTGCATGTTTACAGACGCCTACCGCCTTTGCTCCCAGTAGCAAGAGTGCTTCAGGTTGTAGCCTTTGATCCAGCACCTAAGAAGGCAGGAATCTCACAGGTGCAGCTTCCCCCCATCATTCCTGCATCCAGGGAGTGGGAATAATTCCTTGTTTAAGATTTCTGCCTGTCATAGAAGTTGTTACAGGTACAGGAGCCCTGTAAGAAGAGAGAGGCAATAACTCTTCCCTTCACCTTTTATTTGGCAGTGAAGAATGCAGCAATTTCATGTGCCAGTGAGGTGGGGGGGCGGCGCCTGAGTCAGCTAGGCACACTGTCCACACCTGAGCATCCAAGCCCACTGAGCCTCTGACCAGGTTTCAGCCCCCAAGGTAGCCTGCAGGCCTTGTGCACTGGCAGGCATGTGTCAGACAAGTGCTGGGGCTCAAACCTATCTGAAAATGTGTGTGTCCCCCCCACAAGCTCAGACTCCCTACTCCTGGCACTTAGGGGAAGGAGGCTAGGTTCCCACCAAAGTGGCTATAGTCATAGCCCGTAAAATGGAGCCTCCATGTGCAGAGGCAGTGTGCCCTCTGGAAACATGGCTTGCAGACTAACAACCTTCCTGGAGTCATCCAGCTGACCGCTTTTGCGGACAGCATGCTGGACCAGAAGGACCTTTGGTCTGATCCGGCAGATCTCTTCATTGCCTTATAGCTAAATAGAACCTCTGTGTGTAGCTGCAGTCTGCTTCTGAATGCTGGTTATTGGGAGCAGCAGCTGCAAGAGCGGGGTGTGTGTGTGGAGAGAACACCCTTTATGCTCTGCTTGTGGGAATCCCTCAAAATGCACAACTGCCCGTTGCTTAAATTGCGGTGCTGATTGAGATGGATGCTTGGCCCCATTGCAGGAAGGTTGCACTGCTGTACATGGTCCGAGCCCCTGTTCCAAAGCTAGACTGGAGAGCAGCAGTCCCAGGGGAAGGGGTGTGAGAGATTCCTGGCTTGTTGCAGGGTACGGGGGGGCACTCCTTAGCACAGAGGAAGCAAGAAGGTAGATTAGGATCTCCTGGGAGATATTTGGGTAACTTGACAGTACCGGTAGTAGGTGTTCTTATTACTAACTTCTGAATGCTTACCAGTTGCTGGAGGCCACAGGAGGGCAGGTGATGCTTTTGGGCTCAGATCCTGCTTGCCAATGGGGCATCTGGGTGGCCACTGAGAGAAGAGTAGCCTGATCTGGCAGGTTTGTCTTATGTTCTTATATGCTGTTTTAAAAGAGTTTAATTGCTTCTCGGCGGCTCTCTTTTATATGTTTTTAGTTCTCTTTCTCTCTCCTTTGTATTTTGTCTGCGTTGTTTTCATTTGTGTAAGCCACCTTGAGTCCCAGCCTGGGGGGAAAGCGGGATATAAATAAATATAATTACAATAATAGATTGACAAGGCTATCTGCCTCCCAGCTGCTTGACAGTAGCATGGGGGGGGTGCCTTATAGAGAATTGGGTCAACCACCGCCTATCTGGCTCAGCGTTGTCCACACTGACAGGCAGCAGCAGTGGCTTTTACAGGTTTGTAGATGGGAGACATTCCCACCCTAACCTGGAGATATAGGGGATTTAGCGTGGGACCTTCTGCACGCAAGACAGGTGCTCTACCACTAAGCCACTGTTATTAGTTGAAGAGCATCCCATGTGCTAAAATGGGCATACCCAGGGGGGGCAGAGGGGGCAGCTGCCCCCCCCAGAAGGCAGCCCTAGAAGCAAAAATGATCAGCGTCCATTCAAAGCAAACCTGAACGACCATGGCTTGCCCCCCCTAGTTTTGATCCTGGGTACGCCCCTGTGTGCTAAGGTTAAGGTAAAGGGACCCCTGACCGTTAGGTCCAGTCGCGGATGACTCTGGGGTTGCGGAGCTCATCTCGCTTTACTGGCCGAGGGAGCCGCCGTACCGCTTCCGGGTCATGTGGCCAGCAGGACTAAGCCGCTTCTGACGAACCAGAGCAGCGCATGGAAACGCCGTTTACCTTCCCGCCTATTGATCTACTTGCACTTTGACGTGCTTTCGAACTGCTAGGTGGGCAGGAGCAGGGACCGAGCAACGGGAGCTCACCCCGTCGCGGGGATTTGAACCGCCAACCTTCTGATCGAAAAGCCCTAGGCTCTGTGGTTTAACCCACAGCGCGTCCCTCTGTGCTAAGGTAGGTTGCCGGAAAAGACAGCTTGGGCTGGTGGGGCATCAGGAGTGGGGGTTCATAGGTATAGACTTGACAGTGGTTTCTGGTGTGGTCCCAGGTCCCAGGTTACGCTCAGAGAGTTACTGTGCAATGACGGTTATGATTGGTAGTCCAGCATCCTGTTCTCATAATGACCAACCATATTCCCCAATGGGAAACCCACAAGCAAGACTGGAGGCAAGACCTTTCCCCTCCTGTGGTTCCCAGCAGCTGGGATTCAGAAGCATTGCTGCAGAGCCGAGATGGCTAGCCCTCTCCTTCTCCATGAATTCACATCAGAGCATGCGCAAGTACTGCTGACCTGCAGGTCTTTCCAGCCAAAATTATAAAAGGACTCCGGCTTTTCTTCTTGTAGTGTTTGGAACTTGCTGTTCCCACACCCTGCAGTCGAAATGCATTTATCCCAAAAGGTCTGCGATGTCATTTACAGAGGGGTAAACAAAGTCAAGAGAGTCAGGCCAACCAATTTCTTTTTAATTACGTTCTAATCAGATGGAGCCAATAAAGTTTATTCAGGGAGCGAAGGGGCGCAAGGGAAGCCGGGCGCACCAAGACTTCAAGAGGTCATAACGGTTGTATGATCTTGTTCCATATAAACTGGCTTATCCTGCTCAGTATGATTTCATTTTCAAAATTAATCTCTCTGGTTTTCAGAGTTTAAATCTGTTGGGCATTTTCCCTGCAGGAATCATTAGGAACCTGCCCTAGGGTGGTGGGGGGGGGGGAACTTCCTCACACCAGGATCCAGTCTTCAGATGTTGCCTTAATACTCAGCCAGACCCTTGGTCCATCCAGCCCAGTATTGCCAGCTTAGACAAGCAGCAGTTCCCCCTAGTCTCTCTCAGCTCTACTTGGAGATTCCAAGGAATGAGTTTGGGGACTTTTGCTTGCAAATCTGGTGCTCGTGCCATTGAGGCTCAGCCCCTGCTCATTGTCTGGATTGAGGCTGGTGTGACGGTTGTGTGCTGCTGCCACATGTGCCCTATGAATAGCTCTGTGGGTCATGAAATCTGGGGGAAGAATATGCAAGCTGTGTTGCTGACACAGAATTCTTCATCAAGCAGAGCAGAAGGGGAACTGGTTCTTTTTAGGCCTAGAGAACGAAGGTTTCCATGGCAAAATTTAAGAACTGTAATGTGAATATTTGCATTTGAAGTGGCATTTAAGTGATTTTAAGTGATGCCAGCAATTAGGCCCCAGCTTTATGCATTTAGGTCCCAGCTTTATAGAGGACTGAAAACAAAGTCTAATATTCCTTGGAGCCTCTAATCATGTTCTTGCCTGCCTGGGCAGCCAGTTGCTGATACCAGCTTGCTATCAAAATCCCATTTGCATCTGAAAATAATGCAAGCTTCCAAGCTATACAGAACCCTTCGCAAGGCAGAATGGCAGTGGCATTTTTGCCAGCTGTTTATTGTTACAACTGTGCTCAGCAGATGGGCAAGAAAGCCTCAGTTCTGCCCTGCAAAGAGTTCTGTGTCACTCTGAAGGGACACGTGGAATTTGATTTGACTGTTTCACCTGTATTTAGTCTTCCAGTGTAGGTGGTGCAGAGAGAACCTTGTGCAAAAGTAATCTGTAAATGCTTGCCAGTTGTGAGGGAAGGCCTGTGCATGGGTGAGCTCCAATAGGGTCTTATGATGTTGACCTCTCATGGGCCCAGCCTTCCATTAAAGGCGCTCTGGGTGGCAGCAGGGTGGTGGGAGGAGCTGAGTGAAGACTGACCTTCGGAGACAATAATGGGTGTTTTGGAGGGCGGGAGTGGGGGCTGGGAGAGAGAGATGCTTTACATGCCGGACACTGTCATCTGCTCCCTCCCCCTTCTCAAGCTGTGCCTCTGTTTCCCCCCTTTTTAAAATAGCCAGCCCCCCTCTGTGGCTGGGAATCTTCCCTTGCCAACCCCTCTCTGTCTTTGTTCCCAAAACCACAATAAATCCTAAGATTGCAGTCCTAGAACCCAGTTGCTAGATAGTTTTAAGCCCTGTTGGATTGAGCCAAGCTGGTTTCTGAGCAAAACCATGCCGAATATGTAACGCAGAGAGTGGTGTTTTCTGAAGGAGTTTGAGCCCAGAAGCATATTTAGAAAATATCTGGGAAAATGGGAAAGGTGCAAAGGAACATCTTGTTGATTTCAGAGGGTGGACAGGCTTTTAAAATGGTAATAGTAATATTATTATTAATAATAATAATGTGTGGTTTATCAGTCTATTATTAACAATGCTGCTCATGCTTTTAAAGGAATGCAGATGTTTATCTTCAGATTTCCTTATATCCTGCAAGCTTCCTCAAGCCTGGAATTAACTATTAGAGTGCCTTGGTATTTAATAAAGATTCCCCAAATGGAACCTATGGTGAAGCACAAGAACAGGGTAAAGGAAGCCAAGGCAATCAGTTCTTCATAGGAGAGGGAGATTATAGTCTTGGGAAAACATGGATCCCTCTCATTGCTTGAGTAGTGATATTCTGATGGACGATCGTGAGAATGATCAGCACCTGGGGGGGGGGGGGGACAGTGATTTCAGTATATCAATTTCTCCCCTTATTATTCAGGGCTATTAGCTTTTGTTGTTATGTTATATATTTTGTGGTTTTATTTTGTAATTTATGCTGTAAACGTCCTTGTGATCTTCAGATGAAGGGTGGTATGCAAATTTAATAAATATAAAATAATATTAATTAATTAATTAATTAATAACGAAGAAGAAGAAGAATCAGACCCTCATTACTGCAGATTGCAGTCTTCTAGGGGACAGAGACCTGCGCTTGTTTTGCTTTGTGGTTTGACATTCTCACACATCAGGCAGAGAACATTGGCTGTTCAGCATTTTTATGAAGGAAATACGTTTCACAGTTCCATGGGGGTGGGGGGGGGCCACAGCTCTGCCTTGGACTGCAGACCCTTAAGTGCCAAAGGTGCCTAGGAGTCATACTCCATGAAAAGAGGCAGATTGCAGAGTGCCACAAACAGGGTGGATTTGATTTAAATCAAATTGATTTAAATCACAATTTAAATCACAATTTAAATCACTAGTCAGTAAGGCTTGATTTAAATCACTAGTCAGTAAGACTTGATTTAAATATTTTTTTGACAGAAAGACTCATTCTTGCTGGCATAATCTTAATATTTACAACCATATGAAGGTTTCATTTTTGGAATAATAAATTTTCAGAGTAGTTTTTACAGTTATATCAAAAGTTACTGATTTGGTTACACTATTAGAAATACATAGACAGATAATTATGAAATTATGGTGAGGTTTAATAAGTTAACTGTTTATATTTGGACAACTTTTCTGCTGTACTTTATTGGAAGGAGAAAAAGAATCATTTCCTTAATAACCATTTAAACAATTTATTTAACTAAAACAATAACATGATAGCATTTGTATCCATGTTTGTTAACTGATGTGGTTAAACATTTAAAAAACAACTTAGACTGAGTTTTAGCACACTTGATAAACTTAAAACAAATCCTTATTTCCTGATGAATAGCGTTTGGACTACAATGTAACTTCAATAGAAGACTATATTTAGAAAGATTTTTCCTCCAAAAGCATTTTATTTTAAAAATACAATTTAAATAAAAAAAATCCTATTTTTTTTATTTTTTTAAAAAACCCGTTGATTTTAATCCACCCTGGCCACAAAGGACCCCTGTGCCCTGAGCCCCAATAGAGTTGGAGAGGGGAACCTGACCCTGCCTGCCTCGCAGGGCTGTTGTGAGGATAAAATGAGGGAGAGGCATATACGCCACCTTGAGCTCCTTGGAGAAAAGCAGGGCTATAAATGCAAACAACAACAACAACAGCAAACATTCCCTCCTGCAGCATAATAGGGAGAAGAGGTTTGGCAGAGGTTCACTTCTTGATCTTCTGTATAAGCTGCAGTAACTGTTTCAGCTCCAGGAATGATGGGAGTTTGAGCCTTGCTTCTGTACCTGGTCTGCAGCTGGCCAGTAAAGCAAAAACTGGTGCCCTGGGATTATGTGTTTTACTCCTGGCATGGGTCCAGTTACAACCATGAGGAGATTTCTGGGTGCCAGGTTGGCGGCCACCGTTTAAAGACCCAACTTGGTCCATAGTTTATTCCATTTCCACTGTGTATGTTTCTTCTTCTTGCATACTGGGACAAGTGAATTGTTGCAAGAGTAAGATACAGTCAAGCAATACAGTAGTTGAGGTCATAGAGTCATAGAATCGTAGAATCGTAGCCTTGGGAGGGACCCAGAGGCTCCTCTAGTCCAATCCCTTGGCGAATAGACATTCTGTTGTGGCGACTGCAACCTAGATTTAAGGTGCTATTTGGCACCTAGCTTATATACCTGAATTTATAACACTGGTGTCAGCCTCCCCCTTTCCTAGCACTTTCTTGGAATCTGAGTGTTCCTATGTGCTCCACCCACTGCTTGCTGGTGTGCGTATGCCAGCCTTTCCCAGGCTGATGCCCTCTAGATGTCCTGGACTCCAACCCTCATCAGCCCCCAGCCAGGCCCCAAATGGCTTTGAGGTCCCCCACCCCACGCCCCATAAAATTTATTTGAAATTGATGGTGAAAATCAAACAAACCAATGGTGACCTCAAAACGGTTTACAGAAAGAGTAAAATGACAAAATTATCAGTAAAAACACATGAAACAGCTATTTAAAACATTCAGATATTAATTAAAATCAGTGATGAAACTAACAACCAGATTAAAAGACTTGCCAATGTTCCACATAGGTGGGGAGGCTTAGCAGGTACCATGTAGACTACAGCAAGTTGTGCCTTCCTGGTGTCAAGGGGCAGGGAGTTCCAGAGTATGGACAACACTGCACTGAAAGATCAGTTCCTTACAGATTTGGAGCGGGTATTACGTGGCACCTGTAATAGTTCCAGTTCCGCAGATCAAAGCGGCCGACCGGGCAATCTTCTGCAACCGAGTGCTATATGAATTTTATGAAATAAATAAATAAATGGCTTCCCTTCTGGTGCTCAGGTACAAGACCACTAAGCAGGATTAGAATCCCCATTTCACCTCTAAGCCCCCCCCCAGCTCCTTTCCATCCCCCTTATGGCTTAAACAAGGTTGAGCAACTAATCTCCAGTTGAGCAATGTTGGAGTGGGCACCCTCCGTTGCAAGCTTGATGGGTGTCACTCGGGTCCAAGTCCGATGGAGGGTGTGTGTGTGTGTGTGTGTGTGTGAGAGAGAGAGAGAGAGATGGGCAATAGATATCCTGCCACTGGTGTACAAATTTTTGTACAGGCCTAGCCTGGTTCTCAGCGTCTTCACCTTGCCCTGCTGTGACAGAACCTCATTAAAACGAACAATTTGCAAATCAGCAGTCGTGCAGTTATTTCCTCCGGCGGGTAGCAATTCCAGGCCGGCTGAGTTTGGCAAGAGGTGGGATTCTGTCAGCTTGGCTTACCTTGCAAGGAGCAGCATAATGCCAGGAAATGGAGGGTGAGGAAATGCAGGCCAGAGCTTGGCTTTTGCAACTCCTTTCCACCGCAGGGTCAAGGGTGTTTTGACATCCCCAGGGCAGGCACACATCAGCTGATATGGAGCACCCGCAGGGTTACTCAACAGACCAGAGGGCTGCAACCCAGCTGTTGCAGTGCAGACACAGAGCTCTGTCCCAGCCAGAGCTGCTCACAAACTTTAATGCCAGGCACCCAATCTGTGCATACTTGTGTAGGCTTAGGCCCAGGCTTTCCGAAGGACCATATCTTCCCATGTGAACCTGTCCAGATTCTGAGATCTTCAGGGGAGACCCTTTTCACAGTCCCACTACCCGCCCAGGCACCCTTGGTGAGGACACAGGAGAGGGTCTGTTTGGTGGTGGCTTCTCCCAGACTCTGGAACTCCCTCCCTAGAGAGGCAAGCCTGGCTCTCTCCTTTTCTTTTTGCCAGCAGCTGAATGCTGTTTAATTCCCACATGCTTTTGAGAACTGACTTTTTAAAAAAGGAAGAGGCTTTGAAATTATGCTGAGCTTCTTTTTTAAACTGTATTTTAATACATTGGTTTTTAATATTCCTTTAATTCTATTACAGTCATACCTTGGAAGTCGAATGGAATCAGTTCTGGAAGTCCGTTTGACTTCCAAAGCGTTCGAAAACCAAAGCGCGGCTTCTGATTAGCTGCAGGAAGCTCCTGCAGCCAATCAGAAGCCCCGTCGGACGCTCGGCTTCCAAAAATAGTTCGCAAACCAGAACAGTCACTTCCGAGTTTGCGACGTTTGAGAGCCAAAGCGTTCGGGAACTAAGCTGTTTGACTTCCAAGGTATGACTGTATAGTATTTAATTATTGTCTTTATGTTTTTAGCCTGTGTCTGGGGTGTTAGGGGAGGGGTAGTACCTCTGGTGGGGGACATGTTGTGCTCCTTCTCAGGTAGTTCATCCCCCTTTGGCCCCCACCCTGCACTCAGCTCTCACCTGTGGCTCCTAGAAGCTGCCAGCATGGGACAGCAGCCACAATCCTGAGAACGGCTTTGAGTGGCCGGCTGCATCAGGTGAGGGTAGCCAATGGGTCACAAACCCTCAGTGAGTTTGGGGCTCTGTGGGCGAAGACAGGCTCCGAAGGATTGAGCAGACAGACAAGAGTGGCTCCAACAGTCAAGAAGGTGGTATCTGCACTTGCTGCAGAGGGGCAAGGGGGGGGGGCATCCACCTGGGAAGGTGGCCCAACTGGGAGAAGGAAAGCTCTAAACCTCCGCTGCCTGGTAGGATAACTTCAAGAAAAGAAAAAGCTCAGGAGTAAATCTTACACAAATCCAGAGTGGAGTCCCTAAGGCGGTTGGATGGCACCTGGTACGCCACCTTCCATCCAACTCCTGCAACCAAGCGGGTGCCAAACGTATTGCTCTGCTTTCCTTTGGGGTCTTGTAGTCTGGTCAGTCCAGGACCTCCAGACACACTGCCCAGGCTTGGGCCTCAGGGAGGTCACTTTGGTGCTGCTAACGCAGCGGTTGGACTTCACCCCCGGAGGTGCACTCCATTGTCTCTTGAGACAATGTCTCTTGAGACAAAGCCTTTGTACCGGTATTTTATTTGTGCTGCTTTGATTTGCGTAAGCTGCCTTGAGTCCCAGTCTCTGAAAAATATGGGCTATAGTAGTAGTAGTAGTAGCAGTAGCAGCAGCAGCAGCAGTAGTAGTAATAAATAAGTGTGTGGATGCACAGAGCCCTTGCAGATACCGATGAGAATGGGGCAGATGTGCACAGCATCAAGTTTTGGAACGGGCAAATTGTTCCAAAAGTCTTTAACGAATCACTCCTGGCTTTGCTCTCTCCCTTCAGTACATTGGCAGTCTGGATGTGCCAAGACCCAACAGCCGTGTGGAGATAGTGGCTGCGATGAGGAGGATCCGGGTGAGTCATTGTGTGTGTCTTCCTTCCTTCCTTCCTTCCTTCCTTCCTTCCTTCCTTCCTTCCTTCCTTCCCCTCCCCAACCTATATTCTGCTTACTTTGAGCCACTCAATTAAGCAATCAGAAAAATGTTCTCTTCCCCCTGTGCCTTGTTCTCCGCCACCTCCCCCCAAAAGCACGCTACCCCTGCCTTCCTTTCCCCAGGAGGCATTCAACCAGAAGGCTGGCTGGACTCCACTTCACATACACCCCCACCGCCCCACAAATGGCTGAGCCCACGGATGAGCTGAGTTTCCTCCTGGAACAGAAGCCCAAATTCTCTCAAGTGGCTAGATGGCCTTCTGGGAATGAATGGCTCCAGCTTAGGAGCTGTCTTCTGGGGAGTTTGTGGGGGGCACATCCACATGACAGTGCTAGACCAGGTGGCGCCTCTGCCCACTTCTGGCTCTACAGTCAGTTCGCATTTCTCTCTCTTTCTCCTCTCCCCCCCCCCCCGCCACTTTGCCTGACTTGAAGCAAGGCTGACACTTTCTTGTCAGTTCTGAGAAGCAGAGTGAGGCCATAGTGTCTCTTTTCATGGAATCGTAGAACTGTAGAGCTGGAAGGGATGCCCAAGGGTCCTCTAGCCCAACCCCCTGCAGGGCAGGAATCACAGCTCTATTGTTTTTGTGGAATTTCTGGGTGCTTCTGGGCCACTTTTACAAAAACAGAAAGTGGACCAAGTTTTCTTGGGGGACACAGAAGAGGTGTGCAGCAGAAGCTTTCGTATGCAGCCTCCTCCCCTGTTGCCACAAATTCCTGTTTTCAAAGCAGGGAGGTGGGGGTGGGGATTTGGATCCCTGGGTTTTACTGCGACCCTCGGCTCCCCCCCACACCTTTGACCACTTGCCACATGAGCTGCTTGGAGTTGCACCTGGAGGACTGCAGGTCCCTCATCCCGCAACCAGTCCAGCTACCCCCCCCCCCCGGGCCTGGGTTTTTGCACCTGCTTCCACCCCTGAAGCCCCACATCCAGTCTCCAACTTGGGAGGCTGTTTGGGAAAGCCTTGGCAGAGCTCGGTGGATGGACCAGTGCTGCTCTGAGGTGGCCCAGGACCACCTCACCCCTCTGTTCACTGCACCAGGGAGTGCCCCTGGCAGCTCAGGGGCTGGGCGCCTGCTTGGCATACCAAGGGCTCCAGGATCAACCTTGGGCATCCCCTTCCCTAAGGGTTGCAAAGCTGGGAGGGGCCCCCTGGCTGGCTGCTACCAGACAGAGGAGATAGTGCTGAGGGCTGGGTGGATGTGTGGATCTGGCAGATAACAGGCCGCTCTGCCCATTCCCACCCACCCAGGGTCTCCTAGGAAAAATGCAAGTGCCGGCACAAGCCCTCACCCACCACCACCATTGCAATTCACACCAAAATCCTGTTGCTTTCTCTGCTTCCACCCGCTGTGCCAGCCAAAGGCCCCCCAATCCTGTTTCCCAACAGGTGCCTGCGCTCAGGTGCCTTGCAGGGCTTCTCCCGTAGGCTGCCCCCCCCCGTCGCTCTGTGGGCTCTGTAGGCTGGCATCCGCTAATCCCCTAATCAGCTGTGCTGAGTGGCTTTATGAAGCATCCTCCTTGTGTTCTGGGCCAGCTATTCCGCCCCCCCCCTTTCCCCTCCCCTTTTATAAAAAGGCTTCCGAGATTTAATAAGGAGGAAGGCATTCCTTGTGTTCACATTTCCCAGCTGGGGCTCAGCGTGGGTGCCTGGCTTGTGACAGTTAATTGGCAGTTAAAAAGGGGTTGGGGGTGGGGAGACCAGGCAGCGGCGTCAGTGGGGGGAAGGGGGACAGGACCTATGTGCTTCCAAGCAAAGCCAGGTCTACGTGACAAATCCTAAAGCAGTTTCAAGCATGCCAAAGGTTTATAAACTGGTGTGTGGCTTGGAGAAAGTGGAAAGAGGAAATGGCACCTCCCTCTCTGCATCCGCCAGAACTTGGCACCCAGTGAAACTTCCAGCATAAAAGGGAATGCTTCTCTGCACAATGCATGGTTGACTTGTGGAACTCCCGCCCACAGGAGGGACATCCATGGGTCCCGGCCGTGATGTCTGTGCTCTGTCTCCACAGTTGGAGACGGCAATGTTCAGGCCCATGCAGAGGCAGAGGAGGAACCGGGGGGGGGGGGCACTTGCCCTGCGTCTCAGAGGACTGAGCTGGCCAGGGCTCCCCACCAGGAACATGCCAGACGTTCACTGTCATGCCAAGGTTGCCCCATGCCTCCCAGCTGACTGGGAGCTCCTGCCCTGGGCCTCAGACCAGCTCTGCACAGGCCTGGCAATGCTCCTGAAACCACAGAAAGGGAGAAGGCTCTCCTTGCAGGTTTCATCCAGGCACCTGGAGGCTGGCCTAGATGGGCCCTTGGCCTGACCCAGCAGGGTCCTCTTATGTTCAGCACCAGCTTGCAAGGAGGGTGGGGAACTCTAGAAAGAGTTTTCTGAATCCTGTGCTAAACTGCAGCCTCCAGGGTCCTTGTGAGGAAGTCTGCAGGGAGAGCTGAGCGTTTTAGGAACCTTCGCCAGCCAAATAAGAAATGTCATAGAATCAGACTGACATTTTTAAAACCTTGAAGCGGTTTGCAAATGGGATAAAACAATGAAAATATTACTAAGGAAAATTAACAACAGTAATTTAAGACCTTTGGAAAGTTAAAATAATGATGGATTAAAAGCAGATTAAAACTCACACCAACTTTCTAAACTTCTGGGTTGGCATGTCTAAACAAAAATGTTTTTAGCAGGCTCCAAAAGGAGTATAGTAAAGGCTCCTGACATCAGGTAGAGAGTTCCAAAATTACAGGTGCTGCCACCCTGCAACATCGAGTTCCCACAAATGCCGGAACGGGTATGATGTGGCCAGTTCCACAGATCGAAGCAGGCGAGTGGGCATATATGGGGCAATTAACAACAAACAAACAAACAAATGCAAAATATTTGCACACTGACTCTTGGCAGTTTTAAGGCATCCCTTTCTCACAAAGGTGCTGGATGTTTTACTTTGAAGCCATGCTGGTAAAGTTTTCCATAGCACAGGAACCTGCTGCTCAGGGTGGGTGGGGAACCGAAAATCAGTGGTGGGAGCCCTCTGTTCTTTTGGGAGCTCCTGGATCCACCCAGAGACACAGCCATGGCCTCCCCTCAGGCTGGTTTCTTGGCAAGAGCTCTTCTTTAACAAACAGAGAGAAAGCTCAGCCCTTGGAGCAGAATGTAAATTTGGTGGATGTAAATTTGGTACTTGCTGGGTTGGCTTGTCATTAAGGCTAAGCTAAGCCTGCATTTAAATGTGTGGGGGGTTTTCTGCGTTAAAAATTGCCAGCCTTTCTTCTGGATTATTAGTAGCTTCCTGGAGCCACAGACTTTTCTGCGATTGACTGAGCTGCAGCTAATCCTCCCCCCTCCCCAGCCAATTCCCCCAGCTTTGACAGTGACAGCGGATGTCATTATTCTTGCCGCTTGAATATTAAGTGGGGCGGCGATTGCTGCGCTCCTTGGCAGGCGCATCCTGGCCTCCATTACATTCTGGCTCTTTGTAGCCCATGCTTGCTTTCAGAGCCTGGGGATGGTGTAGGAAAGGGCCTCACCCTGAGTCCAGTCCTGGTCCATCCAGCCCAATGTTGTCCATAACTGGTGCGAGGGAAGCTGCAGACCTCCAGGTGTGGCTGGACTACAACTCCCATCCTCCCTGGTTGTTGGCCGCACTTGCTGGGGCTGATGGAAGTTGTAGTCCAGTAACATCTGGAGGGCCAAGGGTGTCCCCCTCCCGGGGGGTCTGGTCTGCACTGACTGGCAGCCGCTGCTTTCCAGGGCCCTTGGCCAAGGACATTCCCAAGTCCTACTTGGAGATTAGTTTTATTTTTTGGGGGGGTGTTATTTGTTTGTTTTTGTTTTATTATGTATTTTGCATTCTCATTCTGTATGCTTATGTTGTGAACCACCCTGTGATCTTTGGATGAAGGGCTTTATACAAATGTAATAGATGATGATGATGATGATGATGATAAATATCTAACCTTTATCTCCCAGGAGCTCAAAGTGGAGTACATGGTTCTGAATCCCCACAACAGCAACCCTCAAGGTAGGTTAGGCTGAGTGGCCCAAGGTCTGCCCACGAGAGCTTTGTGGCTGAGTGGGGATTCGAACCCTGGACTCTCCCAGGTGCTTATCTGATGCTGCAACCACTACACCACGCTGGTGCTCTGCTACTGGGGATTGAACTTGCAACCTTCCGCATGCAAAGTGGATCATCTAGCATTGAGATACGACTCTTCTTATGCCACTCACAGTGTTCAATGGAACAGGTTGCACTCCTGCTTTCTCTCCATGGCAAGATATTCGTTAAGGCTTTGCCTCTGGAGGTGCAGTGTCAGAGCAAGGCCAAGGCAAGCTCAGAGTGTCTTGCTAAGACCTGGGAGGCCAGGGTTCAAATCCTCATCTCATCTATCAGGCTATTGCCTCTCAGCATGACCTACCTCGCAGGGTTGTTGTGAGAGGCTAACATGGGAAGAGGGAGAGCCAGGTATGCCATCCTGGAGGAAGAGGTGAGATAGACATGCAAAATATAAATCTATTAATCCACCGAGAACCCAGGTTAATACAAGGGAAGCAGAGAGGCAAGCTGGCACTGAAACCATAAATCACATTTTCAGAATAAGTAAATAAACCAAACAGGGTTGAAAGTCAGGATGCAGCGGAGCCAACTTTGCAGCCGTATTCGTACCAGCAATCCATCGGTCAGGAGCCTTGTTTTAAAAGAGAGGATTTAACCTGGCACCTGAACGCTACAATTGAAGACACTTATTTGGGGGGTGCCACCAGCAAAAAGGCCCCACCCTTTCATCTTGGCATGTGTGTTTGGGGGTGGGAAGTTCCTGAAGAACTGCCTCATAAGAAGGTTTTTAAGGCCACCTATAGGGCTGTCATTTCCCTGCCTGTTTTATCCTTTGCAAACAACCCTCCGAGGTAGGCTTGTCTGAGAGAGAGGCCTCCAGTTCTTTCAGCCTGGCATGTAACTGCTGCACCAGTGGTGAGGAACATCTGTGGCACTCCAGATGTCAGGATCCCAGCACCCATCAGCCCCAGCCACCTGGAGGTCTATACCCCCCCCCCAACTGCTTCACTGCACCTCCCTGCCTCTCAGTGTGAGCTAATTGAAGTTGGGAGGTTGACTGATCAAGCCTCTGCCTTTTAGCTGATGCAAACATTAAATAATTGAGTCAAAGTTAAATGAGGACGGTACAAAACCTCAGCAAAGTTTCCTTGTTCAGGACCGTTGAGAACAGGCAGAGGGGTGAAAATAAAAATACAGGCCTGTCTAGACCAAGCAAAGTAATAGCACTGCTGTATTCTGCCTTGGTCAGGCCACAACTGGAGTCCTGTGTCTAGTTCTGGGTGCCACAATTTAAGAAGGATGTTGATAAGCTGGAAGGTGTGTGGAGGATGATCCAGGGTCTGGAACCAGGCCTTATGAGGAGTGGTTGAGGGAGTTGGGTCTGTTTAGCCTGGAAAAGAGGAGACTGAGAAGAGATGTGGTAGCCACCTTCAAATAAAGGCAACTACCAATTTAGACATGTCTGATTGATATGCGATTGCACACACACGCACAGCGCCAAGCCTGGAAGTGACCTGAAAATGTCACCAAAATGTCACTAGAAGGTTAGGGCAGTGTGGAACGGAGCGCTTAGCATGGGCCCCGCTGGAGTCCAGAATGTAACCCCGTGCAAACAAAGATTGCCTGAACCTGGAGGGCTGTCACATGGAAGAGGGAGCAAGCTTGTCTTCTCCTGCTGTAGAGGGCAGGACTCGAACCAATGGCTTCAAATTACAAGAAAGGAGATTCCGACGAAACATCCAGGAAAATCTTTCTGACAGTAGGGGCTGTGTAACAGTGGAATGGTCTCCCTCGGGAGGTGGTGGAGGTTTTTAAGCAGAAGTTGGATGGCCATCTGTCCTGGATGCTTTTGCTTGTGATTCCTGCATTGCAGAGGGTTGGACTGGATGACCCCTGGAGTCCCTTCCAGTTCCACAGTTCTGTCATTTGGCACTTTTTTGGGTCCTAGCAACTTAGTGCTGTAACCCTGCTCAGTCACTACTTTGGAGAAGGGTGTTCTTCTGTAGCAAACAAAGGTCCCGCTCTGCTAAGCCCAGCAATCTTGGTTACCATTGCAGCTGACCACCCACCCCCTTTGGTCTTCTGGGTGACATTCTCGGGGGGGGGGGGCTCCTGGTGCTATTGGTTGCCAACCCTGTAGGGATATCCTGACAAGTTGCAGTCCTGAAGAGGAGGTTGGAAGCTCTGAAAGTCAGGGATTCAGTACAGGGGGTGGGGCCAAACTGATCCTCCAGGAACAGCTATGAACCGCAGATCTCAGCCACGGGAAACTGGCTATGTAACACACACAAAGCAAGTTCCCAGCCCTCATAGGTGAGAATAAGCATTTTATATGCAAAAAATTCTGAAGCCAGTTGGAGAGAAGCTGAGTAAGGTTTAGCATAACCAAGGGGGTGGATTCAGTGCCCTGAAAATCTCCCATCTCCCCCACTGAATGACTAGAAAATTAAGGTAAATTACTCTCCTACAGGTTGCCTCCAAGTCTGTGGCACAAGTTTTTGCTCTTGAGCAAGGACGAAAAGAGCAGAGATGCTGTCCTCTGGCCTCCTTGCTCTGCTGCCTCAAAATTAATCTGTGCTCCTCTCCTACGCCTTAATTGTTAATAGAGAGGCAGGCGTGACTTCTCCCCAGAAGGGTCATTATTCTACGGGTAAGCCAGTTCAGTCAAATGGTGCATGCAAGAGCATGCCAGCGGTGCATGTGTGCACCTCCCACCCACCCTGGGGGGGACTGGTTTTGCCGCTGGCTTTCTGTTGGAAACCACACAAGGCTCTGCCAGTGACACCCTCTCTAAATTTGGATTTGCACGATGCTGTCATGCGAAGTCGGTGGAGGATTCATATTTTGTCCCCCCCTAAAAAAGCTACTGGGATTCTGTCCCTTCGGGGAAATGGTCGGGAGGTGCATTGCAATAATACAAAGGCAGGCCTCATTCACAGGCAGCTGCACCTGCTGATTGCACTGGGCGCCTTTTTGCAGTATTGCAGCAGCAGCCCTGCAAGCCAGGAGCAACACACGCACACCCCAAATAAGGCGTCAGGTTTCAAAATGTTTAAGAGGCTCTTTTGTGCTTCAGCAGCACACTCCGTTGTCTCTTGAGACAGATCGATGCCAGCAAAGAGCACAAGAAGAGCTTTATAGGATATCTTTCAAGAAGTGGCTATTTTCTGTGGTTTGTGCAAGGTGCTGAGAGATGTTAGGAGACCCACCCCATTCCCCTCCTAGAACTACAGTTCCCAGAGTGGTTTACCACGTGGGTCAGGGGTCAGCAAACTTTTTCAGCAGGGTCTGGTCCACTGTCCCTCAGACCTTGTGGGGGACCAGACTATTTTTTTGGGGGGGGGGGATGAACGAATTCCTATGCCCCACAAATAACCCAGAGATGCATTTTAAATAAAGGACACATTCTACTCATGTGAAAACATGTGGACGGTCCGGATTTAGAAGGCAATTGGGCCGCATCTGGCCCATGGGCCTTAGGTTGCCTACCCCTGACATGGGTGATGGAGCCAACTTGTTTTCTCCTACTCTGGAAGGTAGGACCCAAAGCAATGGATTCAAATTTCAAGTAAGGAGATTCAGATTAAACCTCTAGCACAGCATTCTGTACTCACAGTGGCCAACCCAATGCCACAATAGGAACCGCCCCAAATCAGGACCTGAGGGCAGCAGAGTCTGAAGGCAGAGGCCCTTTCTCAGTGCCTGGCAGTCAGTAGCCTATTTCCTCTGCATGTGGAGGGATCCCTCTACAGCAGTGAGATCCATAGGCACTGCACCCAATTAGCTTTGAGAGACTGCCCTGAGTTCCAGAACAATGGGAGAGGCAGAAAACCCTCTCTCTGTCTGCACTCTGCCAGCAACCCACCTCGCAGGGCTGTAAGGAAGACACATACGGAAGAATGGGGACTATATGCAAGTTATCTTTGGAATATCTGGGTATTCTGCTTTGCAGTGGGGAGAGGACTTTGCATAGGCAGGGCTCTTTAAAAATAATAATTATTATGTGCCAAGATAACCTGAGCTCAGTTCATGATTATGCAAATCATGAAGATTTGCATGCATTTTACATAATTCTACATTTCATCATGCAGAATGAGGAGCCCTCACCCCTGGCCTACCCCAAGCCTAGCCCCCTTCCGTTTCCATCCTTATCTCTGCAAGGGCAAAAAAACCCGGCTTTTTTATTAGCAATAGTAGAATAGAATAGAATAGAAAGCTAAAATCATGATGCACCCCCTTGGGGTTGCTCCAATATATGGTGGCCGCCATCTCCATGGTCATCTCCTGTCAGAGTGGTGGTCACTCTGTTAGCTGAGAAGAAAATGCCGCAGTTATGAGATCACGTTCCAGGGATGATTGATAGCAGATGGGCTGATGGATCAGCCTGCAAAACATGTAATCTCTAAGCAATGGTGACCTTTTAATGCCATGCTCAGAATTGCTGGAACTGGATTCCCAAGAGCCGTGTGGGTGGGGGGCGTGCCTCTAGCCTGGTGCTGGCGCAGTCTCTGCAAGCTTGTGTGAATGCTGATTTGGGTTAGCCAAGGAGGGGTCAAGGAGCTAAACTAAACATGATGGATAGACCTCATTTGGGGATGCAGCTGGTTTGGGGACATGGCTGTCCATGGGGAGGGGAGGAGGCACAGATAAGGCATATCTTTAATTTTTTATTTTTATTTTTAAAGAGTAAAGGATATAAGACGAGCCCTTCTGGATCAAGCCCAGCTAGTATAGCATTTTGTTCTCATAGTGGCTGAACAGATGGCTGTTGGAATCCTGCACAAGAGCCATGCCTATTGATTTTACTTATTTCATAAAATTTGTACACCACTTGGTTGTAAAAAAAAACCCAACAACAACACCAGAAAACCCCCAAACCCAAAAGAATAAAGCAATTATCAGTAAAAACAGCCAGCGCTTATTTAAATCATTCAAAAAAAAGGAGTATTGGCAATAAATTAAAAACAGATTAAAACATACACCAGCATTCTACATGTCTGGGTGTTGTTGTTTAGTCGTGTCCGACTCTCTGTGACCCCATGGACCAGAGCACGCCAGGCACTCCTGTCTTCCACTGCCTATCATCTATCTATCTATCTATCTATCTATCTATCTATCTATCTATCTATCTATCTATCTATCTATCTATCTGCCTGTTGTTGTTGTTTAGTCGTTCAGTCGTGTCCGCCTCTTCGTGACCCCATGGACCAGAGCACACCAGGCACTCCTGTCTTCCACTGCCTCCCGCAGTTTTGGTCAAACTCACGTTAATAGCTTCGAGAACACTGTCCCACCATCTCGTCCTCTGTCGTCCCCTTCTCCTTGTGCCCTCCATCTTTCCCAACATCAGGGTCTTTTCCAGGGAGTCTTCTCTTCTCATGAGGTGGCCAAAGTCTTGGAGCCTCAGTTCAGGATCTGTCCTTTCAGTGAGCACTCAGAGCTGATTTCCTTCAGAATGGATCGCTTGGATCTTCTTGCAGTCCATGGGACTCTCAAGAGTCTCCTCCAGCACCATAATTCAAAAGCATCCATTCTTCGGCGATCAGCCTTCTTTATGGTCCAGCTCTCACTTCCATCCATCACTACTGGGAAAACCATAGCTTTATAACTTTAGCATGTCTGGGTAGGGTTGCCTAAATGAAAATGGCGGGTGCCGGAAACAATACAGTGTTCTGACAAAGCATTATGGATCTGACATAATTATGCATAGGATCACACCAAGATTCTTGGGTGGTAGGTGTTAACCACTGTGCACACAATGCAAAAAAGGACTGTGGATGCAGTCAGTGCATGAAGATTTGCTTTGTGCAGTGTCTTGTCAACGCATGATGGAATCATAGAGTCAGGAAGAACCTTAGAGACTATCTTCTCCAGCCCCTACTTAGGGCAAGGCAGGCAATGCAGGAACGTAAGCATCCCTGACAGAAAGCTGCCTGGCCTCTGCCTAAATGCCTCCAGCAAAGGAAGCAGATTGTTGCGGTGGTGAACACCTGCCGTAATGAAGTCTCTGCTAATGTTTAGCCAAAAGCTGCCTTGTCTTGCCTTCTGAGGCAACATTGACAGCCCTTCAGGCATATGAAAACAGCTCTTGTGCTTTCACTTAATTTTCTCTGCTCTGGGCTCAGCACAGCCAGCTAGTGCACAGGCCTTGCCGGCATTCACACTGAGGATTGCAAAGTGTTGTTGCAAAGCAGGCTGCACACGTAGTGTGAAAGAGGGAGGTTGCCTTGCAGGGGGTTGGACTTGATGACCCCTTGGGATGCCTTCTGACTCTACAGTTCTATGATTTTGTACATGGAATCAAGGAGCTGACAGCAGACCAGGGTGGTCTGCGCAAACTTCAGATATGGAAAGTGGAGTAACAGAGGAACCCTTTCTGTATTGCTTCCACTTCAGAGATGTGAGTAATAAATTCAGCACTGCAGAATCCATGGAGAAGTCTGGAAGCAGGAGCATAGTTGGGGTGGGGGCAGCCATGGGTCTTTCCCACTGGGTCTCCTGCCCACTAACAGTCGGTTTTATTATTACTGTAATTAATCTATTGAATTTATATCCCACCTTTTTCTCCAAGGAGCTCAAGGTGGTGAACCTGGCTTTCTCCCTCTCATTCAATCCCCACAACAATCCTGTGAGGTAGTTTAGGCTGAGAAAAGCCCCAAGATCACACCCAGCAAGCCTCATGGCCAAGTGGAGGATTCGAACTCTGGACTCTCAGGTCCTAGTCTAACACTTGTGACAGTCACGCTGCATTGACTCTCTTTTTCTTTTAATCTTAACGTTTGCTTGACTTTGTTTACAGTCTAGCTGGCTGGGCTGTGAAGGGGCATTGACACTGAGACCCTTACCACCCCCTGTCTCAATATGGGCAGAGGCAAATTTTGTGCCAGGCGCCTGTTCCCAGAGCCTAGCATTTATAGCCCCTGCTTGGAGACCTCTGTGGCTCCCAGCACCCAAGCAGAATATGCAGAGCCTCCTCTCTTGGGGCACTTTTGAATGTCACCCCTCCTGTGTGGGTATTTTTGGAGGAGACCTCCTGGAAGAGCACCGTGTGTGGCTGAGCACGATGTTCCTTTTGTGGGATGTATAACACTGGTGCAGTCAATCACAACATTCCTAGAGTGTACACAAAGGGGACTTGGTCCTCCAGGTAGAGTTTCCTGTGCCAAGACTGAAATCACTTCCTTTGTGTGACCAGAAGTGGGAGTGGCCTTACCTGTAGCTATTCAAAGATACAGGTGAGCTGCTACTCTCCCTCTCTTCCCACCAGGACTCCGAGGATGCAACATCTCAGGAGATGCTCTCTTGGCTTCCAGCCAAGAGAGGCCCACATGGAGCCTTTCTCCCTTAAGGAGAATCTCCACATGTAAATACATTTAATCTAAGCTAGCCTGCCTTTCTGAGACTGTAGAAGCTTGAAATGACTGTGAGTAAAACCTTTATACTTTTATAAGCTTATGTGTCGTGTATTTTCTTTTAAGAGGGAACCAGGGGAAATATGTGCCAGGATCTGCCTTATTCTAGAAGTTCATAGGAACTTAAACGCCACGCTTTGCTGCGCTTTATTGGGGATGAGAAACTCTGCTAGTTTGGAGCTTGTTAGCACAAGCTGGGATAGGAAATATTAATCAATATTCCCTCATCCACATTCCCTCTCATCTCCCACAAAGGGTTATGGGCCCAGAACTGCGTATTTTGTGTATTTTTAAAGGATTGCTTTGGATTGTGATTTTTGGCAGAGTAGAATTTTTCTGTTTGTACTTCCTGGTAAGCACATGGTCCTTTGTTCTCCATTGTGCTGTAAAAAGGGGGATTAGCGACCCCTCCCCTCCCTCAGAGCTCACAGACCTCAGAGGCAGTGAAGATTAGTTTGCATTTTGAGATTTTTAAGTTTTGATTTTTGAATTTTAGCCATTTTTGGGAATTTTTGAAATTTTTGAAAATTTTTCAATTTTTGAGGATTAAGATGGCAAGCTCAGGATTTGATAGTGAAGCAAGATCAAGCTTTATGCTGCTGAATGATCGTAACTTTGTGCAATGGAAGCAGCGCCTTTTAGTGCATCTTGGTGCAAAACAAGTGCTTAAAGCGGTGAAAGATCCCAAACCTGATTTTGCTGATTTAACCAAGAAAGCAGATTGGGAAAGGCAAAACAATGAAGCTAAACACATAATTTTGTGCAGTTTGAAAGATGAGCATTTATCTCTGATTGACTATGAAAGTGATGCATCTCAAATACTAAAGGATATTGAGAGGGTTTATGCACAATCATCAGAGAACTCTTATAGACATTTATTGGATAAACTGCTGAAGTTAAAGATGAATTCCAGAGAACAATTTACAGGGCATTTTAAGGACTTTAATGAAATTGTTCAAAGGATTGCCCTAACTCCCAGAGCTTTTGATGATGCAACCAAAGTGACTTTTATGCTGGCATCATTAGGAAAAGAATTTACTTCATTTAAGAGTATAATGGATCACACCAGAGATTTGACTTTTAATGAACTAGTAAATCACTTAAGAGAGGAATGCAGAGATTACCTTGATTCTCCACAAAGGAATCCAAGGAGGGACACAAGTTATGTTTCTAAGCAATTTCCCAAGTCTAAGGAAGTGTCCAAAGAATTAATATGCCATAACTGCAATTTAAAAGGGCACATTGCAAGGAGTTGCCAGAAGCCCAAGAATAAGTCCCGCCCCTTTCAACCAAAAGGTGAAAAGAAGGGGGGTCACGAGCGTACATTTCTACTGCAAGAAAAGAGTTTAAATGTGCAAAGAAATGAAAGGAAAAGTGACCAATTTATTTTAGATTCGGGAGCTACAAGCCATTTTGCGCATAAAAGAGAATATTTCAGAGAAATTAATGATAGTGAATGGACTGAAATCTAGATTGCTGATGGAAATGTTCTAAAATCACAAGGTGCAGGTTCAATGCGTTTGAAATTCAAGGTGAACAATGAATCTCTTGAAACAACTGTGCCTAATGTTCAATATGTCCCAGAATTGAATTGTAACTTGCTTAGTGTGTCTGCTTTAGACAAGAAAGGTTTCAAGGTTACATTTGCCAATGGAGAATGCAATGTAACGAAAAATGATGAGGTTTATGCTCAAGGGAAACTAATCAATGGTGTTTATGAGATTAACGTTTCAGAAAACCAATCAGCACAAGTCGCCCAATCCAAGCAGAAGCATGAAGCAGATCTGGAGCTCTGGCATCGAAGACTGGGTCACCGGGATATCAGAGTCATCCAGGAACTGCAGAATGGAGGATCTTGTGAGAGGTCTACAGGTAAACAAAAGTAACACACCCACACCAAAGTGTATAACTTGTGTAAGTGAAAAAGGAGTCAAACCTTCTTTCCCACGTTGTGCAGAAAAGAGAAGCACAAAAGTTCTGGACATTGTGTACACTGATTTAGCTGGACCTATGAATATACCTTCCTTAGGAGGAAATAAGTATATTTTGATATTTTTGGATGATTATTCAAAGTTTTGTGTGGGATACCTTCTCAAAGAGAAGAGTGAAACAGTGGAATTGTTCAAGCAATACGTAAGCATGGTCAAGAACAAATTCCATCGAGCACCCACCACCCTAATGTCCGATAATGGTGGGGAGTTTTGCTCACGTGAAATGGAAGCCTTCATGGCTCAGGAAGGCATAGCACATGTGACCACAGTAAGCTACACACCTCAACAAAACTCTATTGCTGAGAGGAAATTTAGGTCCATCCTAGAGATGACAAGGTGCATGCTAAAAGGATCCAACTTGTCGAAGAAACTTTGGGGTGAGGCAGCAAATACTGCGATTTATATACAGAATAGGCTGCCAACAAAAGGCACAGAGCGCACGCCATTTGAACTTTGGCATGGAAGAGTCCCAAATTTGTCACACATACGTGTATTTGGAAGTTTGTGCTATTACCACGTGCCCAAGGAGCACAGACACAAACTTGACTCCAGAGCAAAGCCTGGTATCCTAGTTGGATACGCTTCTGGAGGAAAAGGCTACAGAGTTGTGGACTTACAAACAGGGAAAACAAGTTCACATCACGTGATTCATTTTGAGGAGTATGAAAAGGCTGACACAAGGAACACAGCAATTGACTGTTCCAATGAGCCACCAACAGAGGAGTTTGTAAGTTTTCCTTTTGAAGCCATACCAGAAACTAATCCACCTCCTAGTATTGTACCTCCTAGTGTTGTAGCACCCCCTACAGATGACACCCCAGAAGACGCGGAGGACCAGATGTCAGAAGGCTCCAGAGACGAAGAGGACCCGTATGCAGGGATGCCGCCATTGGAAGGAGATGAGGAAGCTGATGCGGTTCAACAAGAGCCAGAGGTCAGACGTTCCTCCAGGTCCAACAGAGGCGTTCCACCACTACGACTGTCCTACTTTGCAGGGTCGGCGCCACCACAGGAACCTTCCACGTGGGAACAGGTTCAACGGTTGCCAGCTGCTGAGGCCAGTCTCTGGAAGCAAGCCGCACAGGAAGAGATGGATGCACTGCATCGCAACAAGACCTGGACCCTGACAGAGCTACCTCCTGGTAAGAAGGCAATTGGGTCCAAGTGGGTGTTCAAGCTTAAGAAGGGGTCAGAAGGGGAGGTGCAACGCTACAAAGCTAGGCTTGTAGCACAAGGATTTTCACAACAGTATGGCGAAGATTATGATCAAGTATTTGCGCCTACAGTGCGATACAGCAGTGTTAGATTACTTCTAAGTATTGCAGCATCTAAAGGCCTATCAGTCCGTCATGTCGACATAGCAACAGCTTTTCTTCATGGGACGATTTCTGAACAGATTTATATGAAGCAGCCCAAAGGCTTTATCAAGCAAAATGAGGCACATCTTGTATGTAAACTTCAGAAAGGAATTTACGGTTTGAAACAAGCTGCAAGAGCATGGAACCAGAAATTACATGAAATGCTGGTTCAGCTTGGGTACAAGCAGTCAACAGCTGACAAGTGCCTGTACACTAAGAACAGAAATGGACAATTCTCTTACATTCTGGCTTTTGTCGATGATTTATTAATATCAACGTCCAATGACAGAGACTATAAAGACATAGTCAGACATCTCAACAAAGAGGTGGAAGTAAAGGAATTGGGACTTGTCCAGTATTACTTGGGAATTCAAATTGAGAGAGAAGAAGACGGCTCATTTCTTCTCAGCCAGAAGCAGAAGATAATAGAACTGATAGAAAGTATGCAGATGCAAGGTGCACACCCTGTCGCGACACCCATGGCCACAGATTTTCTAAAGAATCAACAAGATTCGAAGCTGCTGCCAGACAACAGCGAATACAGGTCAGCGATTGGTAAACTTTTGTATTTGGTTACTACCAGCAGACCTGACATAGCAAGTGCAGTGGGGATCCTAAGCAGAAAAGTGAGTTCTCCCACTGAACATGACTTGGGTGGGGTCAAGAGGGTGGTGCGTTACCTCAAGGGTACAATGAATTGTAAATTAAAATTGCCAGCTGTAAGGGACCCTAAGTTGGTTGGGTACAGTGATGCAGATTGGGCTGGGGATAAGGCGGATTACAAATCCACAAGTGGTTATGTTTTTATGTTTGGAAATGCACCTATCATTTGGGGCAGTTATAAACAGAAATGTGTAGCCTTATCGTCCACAGAGAGTGAATATATTTCAGCTTCGGAAGCATGCAGAGAGATCATCTGGCTGGATCAACTCCTGACAGACTTTGGTTTGCCGAGAAAAGGACCTGTCAGCTTGATGGAGGACAATCAAGGCTGCCTGCAGCTAGCGCAAACCGAAAAGTTCCTTGCACGTTCAAAACACATTGGGGTCAGGTATCACTTCATTCGCCAGATGATCCAAGATGGACTAGTAGAAATGTCCTACTGTAATACTCAGGAGATGACTGCGGACATTCTCACGAAACCCTTGCCACGAGAGAGTTTCCAGAACCTGCGTGTCAAGCTGGGACTCTGGGTGGTTGAATAAAGTTGTTTTATGTTTGTTAAATGTTGTTCAGACTGAGAAGGGGTTTGTGGGATGTATAACACTGGTGCAGTCAATCACAACATTCCTAGAGTGTACACAAAGGGGACTTGGTCCTCCAGGTAGAGTTTCCTGTGCCAAGACTGAAATCACTTCCTTTGTGTGACCAGAAGTGGGAGTGGCCTTACCTGTAGCTATTCAAAGATACAGGTGAGCTGCTACTCTCCCTCTCTTCCCACCAGGACTCCGAGGATGCAACATCTCAGGAGATGCTCTCTTGGCTTCCAGCCAAGAGAGGCCCACATGGAGCCTTTCTCCCTTAAGGAGAATCTCCACATGTAAATACATTTAATCTAAGCTAGCCTGCCTTTCTGAGACTGTAGAAGCTTGAAATGACTGTGAGTAAAACCTTTATACTTTTATAAGCTTATGTGTCGTGTATTTTCTTTTAAGAGGGAACCAGGGGAAATATGTGCCAGGATCTGCCTTATTCTAGAAGTTCATAGGAACTTAAACGCCACGCTTTGCTGCGCTTTATTGGGGATGAGAAACTCTGCTAGTTTGGAGCTTGTTAGCACAAGCTGGGATAGGAAATATTAATCAATATTCCCTCATCCACATTCCCTCTCATCTCCCACACCTTTGTATCTGCCCAGCAACCTATGACTTTCTATTAAAAGGTCGCTGTCTCCAAACCGTCTCAATTTTTTTTAATTTTCTACCTGCCCTTTATCTGCTACCTGGAAGGAAATGGTGGGAACCTCAGCAGGCTGCTGAAAATAATACCAGCTGCCCTTTTCTAATTCATGTTATTATATCATTGGCAAGCTGGAAGGTGTGCAGAGGAGGGTGACCAAGATGATCAAGGGCCTGAAAAGTAAGCCTTAGGAGGAAGGGTTGAGGGAGTTGGGAATGTTTAGCCCAGAAAAGAACAGACTGAGAGAAGATATGTTAACCAGCTTCAAATATCTCAAGGTCTGTCCCATGGAAGATGGAACAAGCTTGTTTTCTCCTGCGGAGGGTAGGACTCGAACCCATGGCTTCAAGTTACAAAAAAGGACATTCCGACTAAACATCAGGAAGAACTTTCTGACAGTAAGAGCTGTTTGACAGTGGAACGGTCTCCCTCGGGAGGTTGTGGGCTCCTTCCTTGGAAATTTTTAAGCAGAGGTCGGATGGCCATCTGTCGGGTTCTTTAGCTGTGATTCCTGTATTGCAGGGGGTTGGACTAGATGACCCTTGGGGGTCCCTTCCAACACTGATTTTATGATTCTGTGACTCCTTGGCATGCTGGTGTGTTTTTTTAAAACTGCCCCTGTTCTGATGTTGCCCGTGCTGAAGCCTGGAGCCGGCCAGTACTGCACTGACAGATGAACACAGGCGTCATGAAATGCTCCACCCGGGGGGGGGGGGTGGCCAAGTCCTGGGATGGGGCAGGCTGTGCGTTCCTGCACGAGGGGTGTGGGGTGCGCTGGCTGCTTGAGGAACGGTTTGTGTCATTATGATGCCATCTGGGCCCCGGCTTGTGCCAGCACACAGGGTGATGCAAACAAGCCATCCTGGTGCCAGGAGGTGAGCGTGGGAGCCGGAAACGGAGGCGCTTATTCTCAAGAGCAACATCATCCTTCGTTCGCAAAAGCCAAGCAGAGAAGCTTATTTCAGGAGGTTGGCCTGGCTCTGCTCTCCTTGCTTCCAAGAAGGGGTGAGCAGCCAAAGACTCTTCCAAACCAGGGCCACCCCCTGGGAAAAGCCTAGCTGCCCCCCATCGCACCCTCCAAGCCCTACTACCTTAAAGCAGGCTGCTTCAGCTGGCTGCATGGCGGGGCCAGCCCTGGTTCCCTCTGCTGCATGCCAGCCCCCGGCCCCACGCTTCTTCTTCCTCCTCCAAACGTCCCGTCTTCCATCTCCGCTGCTCTTCAGGGAGTCCTTTCTGTGAAGACTGGCTCAAGGGATTTTTGTTCTTTTCCTGTGCTAAGTGAATGAATCTCTCCCCACCTCTCTCTGGCTTGGAAATCCATACAGCCAGAAATAGCTCCTTTGCAACGAAGAGAAGAGGGAGGTCGGGGGTGGTGGTGGGGATGCATTATTTAGTATCCAGGATGCGCTTGGCGCCTACTCTGCCCACACAAGATGGCAGCATTAGGGATTCTCCTTGTGTCTGCAGTGCCTCTGCAGAAACGCCTCTTGCCTGCCAAAGGAGGTCTGTGCTCATTAAACTCCCCCTCCCCCTCCAAATAATTCTGATGAGGCTCCATCCATCACGCTCTTCTCCAAGCTCATTTCATTCTGCAAGTGGGACGTGACTGATGCTTGTGAAATCATGCGCAGCCCTAAGAAAGTGTGTGTACAGGGGAGGTTTTCACCTTCTGGCATAATATTTTAGCTTGGGGTGGGGTTGGTGGGAGATCACCAAATGCACATGTTTCACAAGTCACCACTAAGCCAATAGACTCAGCTGCCATGTTGAGGGTGTTTTCTGGCGTATATTAAGACGCAAGCGCATGGCTGGCAGGCTCCCACCCAATCATACTTCATTTGGTACTGATTTGGTACATTCTGATATCCACTACTGCAAGGCCTCATTGTTCCTGCAAGAACAGCCATCCTGTTTTCTTGTCTCACTTCAGATAAAACTCATTCAGGTTCCAATGTCATATCCAGTCATATCCAGGCTGCTCAGTGCGCTCCCTTATTTTTAAGTGTTTCTTATGGCTTTTACTGCTGTTACTCGTGTTGAGTACATTTTTGGTTGGGGAAACAATTGTTTAAATGAAAAATGAATTTTTTAAATATTATTTTATTATTATTATTATTATTATTATTATTATTTAAATCCAATTTCGTTGTACTTGTACAATGACAATAAAGATATAAAGATATAAATGAAGCTTCCATGTTAACACAAAGTCTACCTCTGAATACCAGTGGTTGGGGACAGCTGAGATCCTGAGCCCTGCTTACGACCTTCTCAGAGGCCAGTTGCTGTTGGAAAAATGAGAAATTTTGGTCAGACTCTCAGAGGCTCATAATAGGGAAGTTGGTGGTGGTGTAGTGGTTAATTGTTGGACTAAGACCCGGGAGACCAGGGTTCAAATCCCCTCCTCGGCCTTAAAGCTCACTGGGTGACCTTGCGCCAATCACTGACTCTGCCTAAGCTCTACCTCACAAGGTGGTTGTTGTGAGGATAAAATGGGGAGGAGGAGGAGAACCTATGTACTTGAGCTCCATGGGGGGGGGGATGTGAGATAGAAATGCAATAAATGAATGCATGAATGTTCTCCATCCCCACACCAATAAATGTTCAGGACACTGATCATATCTTGCCTGCATGGGATTAACGGTGCCCCAAATGCTTTTTGTGCAGCTGCAGTAAACATGTTTTACCAAAACAAAATAAAAATAAAAAAAATTCCTTCCAGTAGCACCTTGGAGACCAACTAAGTTTGTTCTTGGTATGAGCTTTCGTGTGCATGCACACTTCTTCAGATAACATGTTTTACCAGTTAAGCTTTCCATTCTGGAGGAGGTGGGTGCCCATGTGCCCAGTGGGCATCTCCACCTGGGCAGGTGCTTGGTGGTGGTTGTCTCAGGGTGGGTGGGTGGGGTGGAGTTGAGGTCTTTCTATGGCTGCTTTGATCCTCTGAGATGGAAGCTAGGCGGAGGGAGAAGGGTTGGGCTATTACTGGCTTTCTAAACAGAGGCAGGATCAGGGGAAATGCTGCATGGTTGCTGTTGGAGTCTCTTAACACTCCTGCATTGCATGGGGTTGGGCTAGATGACCCTTGGGGGTCCCTTCCAACTCCATGATTCTGTCTTCTTTGTGGGAGGGGAGTTGTGCATTGGAATGCAGGCTCATAAGGAAATGTGAACAAAAAGGGCAGTGCAAATGGAGGCAGAATCTGGCAGGGCCAACTGTGTTTTGTATGTTAAAGAAAAAGTAAGTTGGACTGGTTTCTGTGTCATTTACATGGTGCAAATATTTTTGTTGGTCATGCGCCATATCCTGATATGGAATTAAGGCTCCAAAATGCTGGGAGTCCTTTTGACACACACACACACACACACACACACACACACACACACACCATTGATTATTCCTCGCCTGGCAGCCGTGGAATCATAGAATGGTAGAGTTGGAAGGGACCTCCAAGGGTCATCTAGCCCAACCCCATGCAATGCAGGAATCTCGGCTGAAGTACCCCTGACAGATGCCCACCCAAAGGAGGGCCCACCACCTTTTGAGGTAGCGCATTCCAGCTCTTACTGTCAGGAAGTTCTTCCCAATGTTTAGCTGGAATCTCTCTTATTGTCGTTTGAATCTACTGGTTCAGGTCCCAGCCTCTGAAGGAGCAGCAGATGTCAGTCTTGCTCAAACTTCCAAGTGGTTTAGAAACCTGCTTTTAAGAATTAATAATAATAGTAGCGATTGAGCCCCTCTGATATCAGATCCAGTGGATTTTGGCCTCTTCCCCCGAACAGACGGATGTGTACAGAACCTGCACAGAGGAGCCAAAGCACAGGTCTCTGGAGGAGCCAATCCCATCACCCGCCCGGGGTGCAAATATTCTTTGGCTTCCAGTCCCCATTTCAAAGCAGTGAGCAGCTCTGCGTGAGTGTGAGGGCAGAAGAGGGCAGCAGCCAGCTGGCATCCATCCCTGGCATGGCTCCCCTTCTCACGCCTTGGAGAGGTTCTCAGCCCCAGCGGCCTGAGGGGGCAGCCTCTGCCATCCTGAGGAAGCAGTAAGGGCTGGGCTCCTTCCCCACCCAGCTGCACTGCCCTACTGGCGTATGGGGCTGTAGCTTCTGAAGTCCCAGCAGTTCAAAAGTGGAAACAGGTCTCTTAGGACAGCCTTTGCGCAGCTTTCCAGTGGTTTTGGACTGCAACTCCCAGGGCTGATGGGAGTTGTAGTCTGAAACCTCTGGAAGGCCTCCTGGCTGGGGGAAAGGCTGTGTTCGAAGGAACAGGCAGCACCTGGCTCTGCCCTTGGGCAAAGGGCAGATTTTGGCCCTGCAGGTGCATATCCGGTATGTGTGTGTGTTAGGGGACAGAGAATCCATGTTGATAGCCACAGGCAGAGGTTGCGGTGACAATGCTTCTGAAGGATCAGCTTTGGCAGAGCAGCTGCTGTCCTTTCAGCAGGGATCATGCCCTGTCCAGCACCCCTGAACCCTCTTTTTTGTGTAAACAAGAACACAGCTGGCTGGCATGCAGTTCTTTCTTTCTTTCTTTCTTTCTTTCTTTCTTTCTTTCTTTCTTTCTTTCTTTCTTTCTCTCTTTCTCTCTCTCTCTCTCTTTCTCTCTTTCTCTCTTTCTCTCTTTCTCTCCCTCTCCCTCTCTATGTGTGTTCACACTTTGTGGCTAAATTTAGCTTTCTAAACAGCTTGCCCTGTGTAATAATTCATGGATTGATCAAGAGGTCACAGCTTAACGTGGTGGGGTGGGGGTCTGTTCTTGCCTGCTTGCTGCCTTCAACCCTGGACCTTGGAGTAGGCAAGGTTGTGGGTGGGGGGAGGCTAGGCTAGGCTAATCCATCCTTCTGACTGAGTAGGTGGAGAGCAAAGTTCGGGGCAGGATGGAGAAAGGCTACTGACAGAAGGTCAAGCAAGGAAGGCTTAAAACACAGCTGAGGCTGACCTTGGGACCCTAGCCGCTGAGTGCATGAAGCAAATGCAGGCGCCTCTGAGGATGTGCAGAGTTCACACATCTGCACTCCATTGAGTAAGCACAACCTGCATTCCAAGACAGCCCTTCAAATCAAAAGATGAAATCAGAGGGCCTTCTCAGTAATGACGCCCACCCTGTGGAACGCCCTCCCATCAGATGTCAAGGAAATAAACAGCTATCTGACTTTTAGAAGACATCTGAAGGCAGCCCTGTTTTTAATGTCTGGTTTTTATTGTATTTTTAATATTTTGTTGGAAGCCACCCAGAGTGGCTGAGGAAACCCAGCCAGATGGGTGGGGTATAAATAATAAATTATTATTATCATCATTCGACTGACTTTCTCTCCAAATGGTTTTATTTGGGGTTTGGGGGGGGCTGTTTTGTTTGCTACAACACACACACACACACACACACACACACACACACACACACACTGCTCCGTTCTGCTTCTTCATTCAAAACCCGCTTTAATGAATATTTAAGTGGTGCAGCCACATCAGGGGTCATTTCAGTCTGACAGCCCCCCACAAGTGTTCTTTGAACACCCCCCCCCCTGCAGGCTTGGGTTGCCTGCCTCCCTCCTGCGCTGAGATAAAAGAATCCCAGCACATCTGGCTGAGAGAGAGAGAGAGAAGGGGGGAGGGGCTTTGCAGTTTGCAATTAACAAAAATCAGGGTGGGCAAAAATTGCAGCACGAGGCGTTGGGTGCAAATGGCTGCATTTACAAATTGACCAGCATGAAATCTAGAGGTGGAAATTGGATAGGTGTTTTTGTCCACTAGCCATGTGACAGGGCTGCTGTCATGACCTCCCCCCCCCCACTGCAAAGGTGTGGTGTGCAAAGCCTTGGGGCCAAGCTGGATGGCAACTGGCCATCCTAATGTATATCTCACCCTCTTCCTTCCTGCAGTATGAATTTAAGGCCAAGAACATCAAAAAGAAGAAGGTCAACATCATCATCTCTGTGGATGGAGTGAAAGTGATCTTGCGCAAGAAGCAGAAGGTGAGGAGTGGGGCCTAGACGAGTCATGCTGGAGAGCTGGGAGGGGGCAGGAAAAGGGCCCCTACCAACTCATCCTGCAAAAATGATAGAGGATGGAGGGCAAACTCCCTTAGCAACATTTGAGACTTCTTGGTTTGGAAAGAAGGTGAGGGGAGAGTGTGAAAGAGTTGAAAACCATGCATGAGGTTGAAGAAGTAGATGGACCTTTCTTCTCTCTCTCTCCTAATTCTAGAAACTAATGGGGTCCTCCAAGGGACCCAGGTGGCGCTGTGGGTTAAACCAGAGCCTAGTGCTTGCCGATCAGAAGGTCGGCAGTTTGAATCCCTGCAACGGGGTGAGCTCCCGTTGCTCGGTCCCTGCTCCTGCCAACCTAGCAGTTCGAAAGCACGTCAAAGTGCAAGTAGATCAATAGGTACTACTCCAGCGGGAAGGTAAACGGTGTTTCCGTGTGCTGCTCTGGTTCGCCAGAAGCGGCTTAGTCATGCTGGCCACATGACCTGCAAGCTGTACGCCGGCTCTTGGCCAATAAAGCGAGATGAGCACTGCAACCCCAGAGTTGGACACGACTGGACCTAATGGTCAGGGGTCCCTTTACCTTAACCTTTTAGCATTAGTGCCAAGGACGCGGGTGGCGCTGTGGGTTAAACCCCAGAGCCTAGGGCTTGCCAATCAGAAGGTCAGCGGTTCAAATCCCCGCGACGGGGTGAGCTCCTGTTGCTCAGTCCTAGCTCCTGCCAACCTAGCAGTTTGAAAGCACGTCAAAGTGCAAGTAGATCAATAGGTCCCGCTTCGGTGGGAAGGTCAATGGCGTTTCCGTGCGCTGCTCTGGTTCGCCAGAAGCGGCTTAGTCCTGCTGGCCACATGACCCAGAAGCTGTACACCAGCTCCCTCGGCCAGTAACGCGAGATGAGCGCCGCAACCCCAGAGTCGGTCACAACTGGACCTAATGGTCAGGGGTCCCTTTACCTTTACCTTTAATGGGGTCCTCCAGTGATGCTGAATGCTGGGAGATTCAGGACAGGCGAAATAAAGTACATAGTTAAACTGTGGAACTCACTTCCACAGGAGGTAGAGATGGCCACCAACTTAGATTGCATTAAAAGGGCACTAGGCAAATTCATGGAGGAGGAGAGGGCTATACTAATGTTTTGTTCCTGTCTGCAGAGAAAGGAGTGGGCCTGGGATGAGGGCAAGATGGTGGTCATGCACGACCCTGTTTACAGGTAGGTTGCTGCGGATTCTCCCTACTTGCACACAAAGATGCAGCACGGCTCCAAAGGTGTAATATAGTATCAACTCATTCAAATATTCCCTTTGCAAACAAATAAGATTTATAAAAATAAAAGGTATTATCCACCTGTGAGTTCCATTGTTTTTGAGAATAAAGGTTCTGTGCACTCTTAAAGGAACCAGACTTTCATATATACTGGTGGCCATGCGCCTTAATAACTGTATGAGAAATTAAAACACAACATAAATGAAAAGCTGCCCTATTCTTCCAGATTGGCTAGAGATGACATGGAGCCAGATTGACCCCTGCCCCTTTGGTGGGCTAAAAGATGGCCACTAGTGGCCCAGCTCCCTTCAGCTGCCCCCCTGCCCAGGGGGCACACATGGGTCCTGCTGTCCTCAATAGGGAATGCCAACCCGGCCTCTGCAGTGCCAGCTGGCCTCTCTGTGTCTGCTGGTGCAAAGTCCTGGGGTTCCCCAGCTGACCCACCCAGGCAGTACCTGACAGCTGTTCTCTGCACTACCAGATTGGCAAAGCTGCTAATTTGGTCCAGGTGGCTCAATCCTCTAAGCTGGTAATGGATTCCACCTCATTGGAGCAAATCTGAAGGACAATCTGCCCAGCATTCCTGGGAAACAAGGGAAGGGAGTTCCCAAGAGTTTGGCGCAGTGCAAGGCAACTCCCAAGGGACGCTGTTACCATTCCCCTGTGTCCAGGACTTTGGAGACGCTTTTTCCTCCTGGTTCACTTTGGGGGCCTCCTCTCCTCTCCCCTCCCCTCCTCTCCTCAGGATCTTCTACGTCTCTCATGATTCCCAGGACCTGAAGATATTCAGCTACATCGCCAGGGACGGCGCAAACAACTCTTTCCGGTGCAACGTCTTCAAATCCAAGAAGAAGGTGGGCTGGCTTGGGCGGGGGGCCCTTTGCCACGGGACCTCCCCCCCCCACTGCTGCTGCCTTTAACTCCCCCCTGTCTCTCCTCAAGCTAAGGTGGGCCTTCTCTCTCCTCACAGACGCAGGCCATGCGGGTGGTTCGGACAGTGGGCCAGGCCTTCGAGGTCTGCCACAAGCTGAGCCTCCAACATGCCCTGCAGAATGCCGATGGCCAGGCAGATGGAGCCAGCAACAATTCTGCGGATGACCCCCAGGTGGAAGGTGAGGGGTTTGGGTCAGATCTGCGTGGGCGTTTCAAAAGGGGCCGGGGTTGGGGCTTGGTTTCTTAATATTTAAATTTGAAATACCTGCCTGGTGGTAGCCTTTGTCCTTGGAAGGAGGAGGATAAACACTGACTGGTTTTTGAAGCTTAAGGGGGCACCCAAAAGAAGATGGGAGCATGGATTCCCCCACCCCAACAGATTGGTGTTTATTTAAATAACTATTACCAGTACTTTTTTCTTATTTCATAAATTTTAAGTATGGCTAGATGGTAGGGAGCATAGGCTCATAGAATTGTAGTATTGGAAAGGACCACTAAGGATCATCCAGTCCAACCCCCCCTCCCCCACCATGCAGGAATCTCAGCCATCCATGACAGACGGCCATCCAGCCTCTGCTTCAAAACCTCCAAGGAAGGAGAGCCCACCACCTCCTGAGGGAGACCCTTCCCCTCTCGGACAGCTCTGCCTGGTGTTTCGTTGCAAATCCTCAAAGTGCCTTTTTCTCCAATGAGCTTAAGGTGGCCTAGTCCACTGTTCTCATTAAAATCCTCAGAACAGCCCTGCAAGGTAGTTTAGGCTGAGAGTCAGTCGTTGGCCCCCAAGGTCACACTGAATGAACTTCATGGCCATTGGGGGGGGGGAGATTTGGACCCTGGTCTCTCACATCCATCCTGACAATCTAACACATTAATCGATTCTTGTTTTTTTTAAAAAAATCAAAGCTTTGTACAAGAGGAGGTTCTTCTTGTTGTTTTTAAATAACCGCACATAGAACAAGAACATATAAGAAATGATGCGGAAGACGTCAGCTCCAGGAAACTTGCAGGAGTATTGGTACTTCAAGATCTGGACCATTGCATTAATGAAAAAAGTTAACAAAATACAGTCTTACCTCATGTTGCGAATGCTGCTGGTCATGCATTTTCGGGTTGTGCTCAGTGCTGAACCCAGAAGTACTAGAACGGGTTAGTTCAGGGTTTCGGCGCATGTGCAGAAGTGCCGAATCACGGTGCACAGATGCGACACTGTGGGTTGTGAATGCTGTGGGTTGTGGATGCACCTCCCGCACGGATTGTGTTCGCAACCCGAGCGTCCACTGTATAACTGAACCATATGTCACCCAAGAATGAAGGACAACTTTGTAAATTATGCTTGGCATCCATTTATCAAATGTACTAAAATAAAGAGGGATGCGGGTGGCACTGTGGGTTAAACCACAGAGCCTAGGGCTTGCCGATCGGAAGGTTGGCAGTTCGATTCCCTGTGATGGGGTGAGCTCCCGTTGCTCGGTCCCTGCTCCTGCCCACCTAGCAGTTTGAAAACACGTCAAAGTGCAAGTAGATCAATAGGTACCGCTCCAGCGGGAAGGTAAACAGCGTTTCCGTGCGCTGCTCTGGTTCGCCAGAAGCAGCTTTGTAATGCTGGTCATATGACCCGGAAGCTATATGCTGGCTCCCTCGGCCAATAATGCAAGATGAGCGCCGCAACCCCAGAGTCGTCCGCGACTGGACTTAACCGGTCGGGGGGCCCTTTACCTTTACTAAAATAAAGGGACCTCATTGGCAGCTGCCCTCTTCTCAGTGGAGGTCTCTGGAAAAACATTATTGGATAATATGCAGTGCTGTTTTTGGAATGCTACCAGCTCTCTCCTCACTTCCGTCCTTTCTTTCCTCCCCTCCCCACTTTATTCCTTTGATCATTTCTCTCACTCTTTATTACCGTTGGTTTTGCTTTCCATGCATCAGGAAAATAAAATAAAAACAAATGTGGGCGGGGGTGGGTGGGTTGGGGAAATGATATAGATTCTGATATAGTATAATTCTGTTGCTTTATCAAGTTGATGCTGGACATGGCTGGGCTCAGCCCTGTGGGAAGTTTTGTCTGAATTGACAAAAAGCCTTAATTTGGTGCTGAAGCCCCAGTAAGGTCAACACCTGTCTAAATGTGCCTGGAAACGGGAAGCCCCATGTTGCCAACTCTTGGCTGAGTTGATAAAGGAGTTCCTGCATAAGGTTGGAATCAGGGGCCACCCAGGTTGCAAAGCAGCCGCCACCCCCCACCCCCCGCAAGATGGGCTCCTTCGCCCTTGGGAGAGTGACCCCCTCTGCTCTCTGTTGTTGTGTCACTTTGAAGGTTTCCAGCTGGCTGGGGCAGCAATGGCTGACGAAGAAAACGGTCCTGAGGGGGTGTTTGCACCCGACTTCGGAGCCTGTGAGCTGCGCTTGGCCGCACCCAACCTAGGGGTCCCACAATCTGGGATGATCCTGAAGGACAAGAGCAGCCAGGTAAGAGCCCAATGCGATCCTTTTTCTCCCTCTGGGGAGGCCCAGAAGAACATGAACAGGTGTCTCCGCTTTGCAACTGTGTTCTGCCCTCTCAGCCACCCCTGCAAGGTGGATCAGGCCAAGAAAGGGTGACTGGACCAAGCTCGCCATACTCCGCTTCATAGCTGCACTGGGAAATTTGATTTAAGGTAATGGGGATGGCCTGAGGTGGCACTACAAGGCAAGGGGGCAGCAGGGGCCACTGAAGGTATGAATCACAGAATCGTAGAATTGGAAGGGACCCCAAGGGTCATCTAGTCCAACCCCCCTGCAATGCAGGAATCTTTCGCCCAACGTGGAGCTCGAACCAATGACCCTGAGATGAAGAGCCTTATGCTACCAGAATGAAACGCTGGTATCACTGCTTCAAGTTCATCAGTCTTGTTGAGTTGATTAAACTACAGTCATACCTCGTGTTGCGTTAGGTTCATGCTGCGTCTTTTCGGCTTGCAAATGCGGCAAACCCGGAAGTGTATACTTCCGGGTTTCACCATGCATGCACAGAAGTGTTCTGCACACTTCGCACATGCACAGAAGCATTCTGCATGATGCACAGAAGTGCTCTACCACACTCCACGGTTGCGCAGAAGCGCAGCTCTAGTTGCGGACTTTTTGGGTTGCGAGCGGTACCCCAGAACGGATCATGTCCGCAACTAGAGGTACCACTGTAAATAGGTTCAACTGGATTTTGGATAAATGTGAAATTGTTACTGTTATGAGTTTTATAGTGTTGCTGTTGTCCTTAGTGGGTCGTGCAAACTGCTACTCTGAATAATGCTATTTGTAGGGTAATTTAGGGGATCCTGGCAGGGGTGAAACTAGGCCTTATTTCACCCAGGTCAAAGACCCAGTTTGGCATACACACACCAATGCACATTTGTGTACACACATACACAGGCTGGGAGCCTCAGTGGCACCCCTCTGGAGGCTTCACCTGGGGCAAAAACCTGGCTAGCCTTTGCCCCTCTTAGCTACAGCACTGGGTACGAGGGATGAGTTTATGGAACCAAGGGAGGGGTGGTCCCAAAATGTTTGGGGAGCACTGATTCAAGTTGTCTGTGAAGTCAAGATTAGCCCCTAGCCCACACTTTCTCAGTGAGGCACTCCTGCCCTCCACCTCTAAGTAGCTCTACAAATAATAATAATAATAATAATAATAATAATAATAATAATAATAATAATAATAATTTATTATTTGTACCCTGCCAATCCAGCTGGGTTCCCCCAGCCACTCTGGGCGGCTTCCAACAAAGATTAAAATACATTAAAATGTCACATTAAAAACTTCCCTAAACAGGGCTGCCTTCAGATGTTTTCTAAATGTCAAGTAGTTGTTTATCTCTTTGACGTCTGGTGGGAGGGCATTCCACAGGGTGGGTGCCACTACCGAGAAGGCCCTCTGCCTGGTTCCCTGTAACTTGACTTCTCGCAGTGAGGGAACCACCAGAAGGCCCTCAGAGCTGGATCTCAGTGTCCGGGCTGAACGATGGGGGTGGAGACGCTCCTTCAGGTATACTGGATCAAGGCCATTTAGGGCTTTAAAGGTCAGCACCAACTCTTTGAATTGTGCTCGGAAACGTCCTGGGAGCCAAGGTAGGTCTTTCAAGACCGGTGTTATGTGGTCCCAGCGGCCGCACCCAGTCACCAGTCTAGCTGCCGCATTCTGGATTAGTTGTAGTTTCCGGGTCACCTTCAAAGGTAGCCCCACGTAGAGAGCATTGCAGTAGTCCAAGCGGGAGATAACCAGAGCATGCACCACTCTGGCGAGACAGTCTGCGGGCAGGTAGGGTCTCAGCCTGCATACCAGATGGAGCTGGTAGACTGCTGCCCTGGACACAGAATTAACCTGCGCCTCCATGGACAGCTGTGAGTCCAGAATGACTCCCAGGCTGCGCACCTGGTCCTTCAGTGGCACAGTTACCCCATTCAGGACCAGGGAGTCCCCCACACCTGCCCGCCTCCTGTCCCCCAAAAACAGTACTTCTGTCTTGTCAGGATTCAACCTCAATCCATTAGCCGCCATCCATCCTCCAACCGCCTCCAGGCACTCACACTCATACAAACATTTGGGGCTAGGGGCCAAACCTAGAGAAGAGATGGGATTTCATTTTTAAAATATATACAAGGTGGGGTGTTTTTTTCCATTTGTTCATAGAAGTTCAAACTGTAACAATAAGCACATGATGTTCTCATTGTCAGCAAGGGGCTCTCCCCAGAGAGGCTCACCTGGCGCCAGGTGAAACGTCCCTCTTCTACCTGCCCTTAACATTCCATGTCCTTTTAAATGGGGGAGGGGTGGGGTTATTGGTTTGTTTTCTTCTTATTCTTATTATGTATTTTGCATTTATATCTTGTAATTTTTTGCTGAGAGCTGTCCTGAGATCTTTGGAAGAAGGGCTATATACAAGCTAAATAAATAAATAATCACTCTGTGCAAGCAATAATTGCATAAATTCACAAAAATCAGGCATAATTTGTGTCTTGGGTAATGACTACTACCAAAACAGAAGTGCTGTTTTCCTTTTCCTTTTGTTCAGCATTTTTTATCTAATCTTTTGACAATCGTTCACAATAATCAGCAGAACTACTCCAGGGAGAGAAAGAAGTATTTTTAAAAGGGCTTCTCGTCATGATGTTCTACAAGAAATATGTCTGCTGCAAATCGCTTGGGCAGCCAGCAGTTCTCTTTGTGTAGCACAAATATGTGTTGTAGAAGGGAAGGTGCGGAGAGGGTTCCTGATTTTCCCCTCCTTGTCGCCACATGCTGGATTCCAGGAAAATGAGACCGGGTCGCTCCGCCCTTCCACCGCACAGCCGCTGGGCAGCCCTGCAAGCCCCAGCTCCTCCGCCTCAGTGACCCCGCTGGCCTCCCAGCACTGCCTCCAGCTCCTCCAGCACCAACTCCTGCAGCAGCAGCAGCAGACACAGGTGGCTGCGGCTCAGGTAACTGCCTGGCGACCACATGACTGCACTTTATTTGACGTTTTCAGCAGGTCACCTCCCACCCCATTCCCCAAATCCTCTTCTGCATTACAGTGAGGTGTGTGTGTGTGTGTGTGTGTGTGAGAGAGAGAGAGAGAGAGAGAGAGAGAGAGAGAGAGAGAGAGACTAACTACTACCCTAAATTGCCCTGTATAGGATGTTGTTGTATTTATATCCTGGCTTTTCGCCAGGTGACTCACACAAATCAAAGCAATTCAGGTAAAAAGCTAAAATCATGCAAAATGCAAATAGTTACAAAGTAATTAAACTCTCAATAGAATAAAAGCAGTGCAAAAGAATGAGTTTTGGAAGCTTGAAAGCAAACTCTGCTTGCAACAGTGTGTATGTGCGCGCGCGCGCATATATGGATACATTTATACTATATAATAAAGAGCCTGTGTCCGTCCGTACTTTCCGTGTGTCAGTGGAAATCGCAAGTGCACGTGCGCTCCACTGACACAGGGATTGGATGGTGCAGACCAATAGGCGATGGCGGTTACGCCTCTACCTCCACACACACACACCCGCCAGCCTCAGAGAGACAGAGAGAGAAGGCAGGCGGCGGAGGAGGCCGTGCGCGCTTGAGGGGGAGTCGGAGCGAGGCAGTTGGCGCTTCTCTCCGCCGCCTCAGCTCCACCTCCGCCACTCGCAGCTGCAGAACAGGGGCAGCACCAGGGTTCCCGAGACGGGGAAGGGGAGGGAGGGAAGCCCGGCCGCCCCGCTCGGCTCCGCCACCTCGCGCTGCGGGCGTCAAAATAAAAAAAGGGGGGAGGGAGGGGGAGGGAGAGCAAGCGAGGCCCGCGCGCCCTTACGCAGGCGCTTTCAGGCGGCCGGGGGTGAAGCGGCGGAGGGAAGGGGGGGTTGATCTTAGAGGAGGCGGCGACGCCGGCGTTGCGGGGCCACTCACGCGCTGGCTGGGCCCAGGCGCTCGAACAGCTCTCCTCCTCCTCCCCCCGCCCTCCTGCGTCCCTCCCTCCACGCCAGCCAGCCTAGCCTAGCCGGGCACTTTGTTTGTGTCCCACAATGCAACGCCGTGGCGGCGGCTGTTGTGAAGCGGGAGGGAGGGAGGGTTGGCGGAGAGCAGTGGGCAGGGCCACGAGCGGTCGTCGGAGAGGGCGGGGCCAAAACTGGAGATTGGGGAGGGGGAAGGGGAAGCGGCGGAGGGAAAAGCGTTTGGCGTCGGGTCGTTCGCGCTGCTGTAGCCCGCACACCTCCAGCGGAGCCTCCCGTTCCTGGAGGCTCCCGCCGCCACCTCTCTTCTAGAGCCCATAATCTTTGCGGGCTTAATTTACTAGTCCTATATAATAATGTTGAAGTGTCCCTGCGTCCAACTTCAACTTTCCGTGTGTCACGGAAGTGCGCTACTGCGCATGTCAGACATGGACGCAGCGATTGGACAGCTCTACTGTCCCCCCCCCCAACAGGGACGCAGGCCGGAAGTCAGCGGCGGCGCACGCGCGGTGTCACTTGGGGCAGCGCCGCCATCTTGCACGGAGCCTCCTCCACCTCCTCCTCCGGGGTCCCGCCCCTGTCCGCCTGTGCTCACCCGCTGCCGCCGCCTCCGAGGCTGCCCCCGCTCAGCAGGCTCTGACTGCGGCTCTGGCAGCGCCTTGGCGCCGGGCCGCCGCCGCCGGGCCTGGCACCGCCCGGGGACGGGGAGCTCCGCGGCGGAGTGCAGAGGCCGCCGGCGCCGCTTCCCTCCTTGGGCCTGCCGGGAACGAGGGAGGGTGGGATGTGCGGCGCCCCGGCCCTGGCGGGTGCGCACCTCGCCCGCTGCTCCTGGCTGCGCTCGGCGCACCGGCTTCGGCCTGCCCTCCCTTCTTCGCTGAGGGCGGGAAGACTTCTTCTCTCAGCCAATCGGGCTGACCTTGGCGGCGGCTCCCGCCAATGGATGCCGAGCAGCGATGACGCGGGGGGGAGGGCGCTCTCAACGGCAAGGAACCGCTTCCTGTTCCAGCAGCAGGAGGAGGAGTAAGGTTGGCGGGGCCTGAGGGGAGTTTGTTGTGGCGGGTGGCGAGCGAAGCCGGGATCGGAGCAGGGAAGGAAGGGCCCGGTCTCGCTCTGCCCCGCTCGGTGCGCGAAGCGGAGGATGAATTGGCTCTTCCCGCTCTCCAAAGCCGGCAGCGGTGGCGGGGCTGCCGCCTCCTCGCCCTCCGGTGGATATCTTCTAGCGCCCGTTATCTTAACGGGCTTAATTTACTAGTAATATAATAAAGGGGATAAATATGATAGATGGCTCAAAAGGAAAGGAAACCAAAACGAAAAGCACCCCTGACAAATCCACTGTGGAGGAGAACTTTATTGATAGCTGTCATAAAGCCTAGTAGGAAACTCTTATGTCCAGAGGCTCTTTTCTCTGAACTGGAGGCACCGGAGGCAAAAGCAGCAGAGAAGGGCTGCCGTCTGCCTGCTATGGGTTGCCCAGTGGCACCTCTGGCTGACCCCCGTTAGAAGCAGAGAGTCGGGCTGGATGGATGCATTGGCCTAATCCAGCCAATGATCCCTGGTGGCTTCACTCGGCCCTCTCAGCTCACGAGACTCTCTCATCGTGTCCCCACCCCATCTCCCTGCAGGTGCAGCTATTGAAAGACCAGCTGTCAGCCGAAACCACAGCCCGGGTGGAAGCTCAGGTCCGTGTCCGGCAGCTCCTGATGACCAACCGAGACCTCCTCCAGCACGTCTCTTTGCTAGTGAGGCAGCTCAAGGAACTAGAGATCAAGGTGCACCTGCGACATCCGGGTGAGTGACTGGAGTAGTTTGGAGGGGGGGTGTCTCCATGGAGGGTCACTCAAGGGCCTCTCTCAGGTGCCCAGTGATGCACCTGATCCTCCCTCTCTCCGCATTATCCTCCTAACAACCCTGCCAGGTACCGGTAGGTTAGGCTTAATAAAACTGAAACGGTTTGTAAAGTAAGTTTGCATGCAGCACCAGAAGATACCCAATTATTGTCATTGTATAATTACTATAAGATGGTTGTATAACCTTAGAAAGTTGTATAGTCTGAGAAAGAGGGTGGCTGTGACTGCCATGAAGGGACCCTGAGCTTCTGAATTTGCCACAGCACCACTGCAATGTAGTGCAGAATTAGAGCAACGGATGTGCTCAGTGGCCTGTGAGGCTTTGCGAGGTCTATCAGATGGTTAGATGGAGCCTCCAGGCGCAGAAGCAGTCTGCCACTGAATACCAGATACTGGGGGCATGAAACAAGGCCAGGGAGGGCTAATGGCCTGCACCCACAGCTTGGGGGCTTCCCAGAGGCCTCTGTGGGAAGCCTTTGGTCTCAGACAACAGGCACCGACACTCCATCCTTGTGGTGTTACCTATCCACCATTTCCCCCCCTGCCTTGCTTTTAGTTGACCGTTCCCTGCAGAACCTGACCCTGGCTCAGTCACTCTCCCTCAACTTAAAGAACCACTACAGCCTTGAAATCAACCTGCCATCCACCTCGACACCGGCCAGCGTCCTGGGCAGCCCTGTGGCACAGATGGGCGGCGCTTGCGAGTCTTACCTGAATCTGTCCAACCTGGAGAAGGGAAGCCAGCTGACCCACTGGGCAGAGAGCGAGGAGCACCTGGCAGTCCTGGAGGGGCCAGACGGCCTCCGCAGCGTTGAGGGGTCTGAGGCCGCAGACTGTGGGGTGCTCGGAAGAACCAGCTGGCAGAAGAGCAGCTACCTGGGCACTCCAGCACAGGAGGAGAGGTAGGGGAGTCTTGGCATAGATGTCTGGGTCCATGCAAGGCAAGTTGCACTCCTTGGTTGTTGGCACTGTGTGGTGGGGAAGGGGGGTGGGCAGAGTTTTGCAGTTTCACAGCTGTTGTGCCAGCGCCAATGATGATGTCACACCCATCGGTCTGCTCTCGTAGAATCAGAACTGGAGGGATCTCCAAGGGTCATCTAGTCCAACCCCCTGCAATGCAGGAATCATAGCCAACGATTCCCTGACACAGGGCCATCCAACCTCTGATTAAAACCCTTCAATGAAGGAGAGCCCACCACCTTCAGAGGGAGTCCATTCTACTGTTGAATGGCTCTTAACCTCACAAAGGTCTTCCTAATATTTAGTTGGACTCTCCTTTCTTGCAAATTTGAATCTATTGGTTTTGGGTCCCTCCAGAGCAGCAGAAAACAAGCTTGTTCCATCTTCTGTGGGACAGCCCTGAATTGATAGCTATCATATCCCCTCCCAGTCTCCTCTTCTCCAGGCTAAACATCCCCAGCTCTGCCAACCATTCCTCACAAGGTTTGGTTCTGGGCCTTTATCAACTCAGCCTCCCCTGCAGATCTGGCCTTGGTTAGCAGAATTTGGGGGATCTTCAAAAGCCAGCATATGTGGTCAGCTGTTTTGCTCACAGATGGCTGGGGGGGCACTTTTCTCAGCCCAAGGGCCACGTCTCCTCCTGAGCAGCTTTCAAGGGGCCACATGGCCAGACGCAGAAGTGGGTGGAGCCATGGATGTGGTTCACCCCTTCACACAGAACCCTACAAATGCAGCTTCACCACAGCCAGAGATTCCTATGCTCCCACCTGCCCCATCTCTCTACCCATCCAGGCAGATGAGAGGCACCATCCCAGCCAGGAAAATCCCCTTTCTCAACACAGGGCGATCCCATCTTGCACAATTACGCTCTCTGCCTTGCTTACCTGCTTAGTTCAGAGGCTCTGGGTGCTCTTATGAGATCTTGCTTAAAATCTCTTTCCACACCGGAGGAAAGAATGCAAAAAGAGTTTTAAAGCTCTCTGCCTTGTGTGCAGTTTCACCTGGCAGGCTTTCAACCATGCAAGGTTAAAGTTGTGCAAGTTAATTGCACACAATAAGCGATCATACTGAATGTCAGTTTAGTAATGGAGAATGCAAAACCTGGTTCACTGTGGGAGGGGTGTGCTGCCCCAAGATAGCACCCAACTACTGTTTGCTAGAATTGCAAAGTTGTGGGGGCAGCTACTCAAATCTCACTACAGGCAAGCCAGGAAAGAGGCTGCTACTCAAGGGTGGAACAGCTGCTTTGCATGCAGAATGTCCCTGGGTCAATTCCTGGGCAGCATCTCCAATTTAAAAGAACCTCGAGGCTGCACTGCTGCAATGCGCTCTGCGTGGGGCTGCCCTTGGGTCTGGTTCTGAAGCTCCAGCGACTGCAGAGTGCGGTGGCCAGATTGCTGGTAGGGTCACCTGGCCGACAGTATGTGACACCCTTGTTCAGGCACCTGCGCTGGCTGTCAAGGCCCTTGGAATAATTTGCAAAGCCCTGGACAACTTGGGTCCAGGGTCCCTAGGGAGCGCCTGAACCCTTATATCCCAGCTTGACCACTCAGATCATCAGCAGGAGCATTGCTGGTCGTTACCTCAGTTGGTGAGGCTAATTTGACAACAACAAGAAACCGAGCATTTTGTGTTCATCAACCCAGCCCTGTGGAACACTCTGCCACTAGAGATCCAGCAAGTGCTTTCTGTTTCAACTTTTAAATGCCTGCTGAAAACTTTTCCACTTTGCCTGGCCTGTGCAGGTAATTAAGAATACATCCTTCCACGGTAGTTGGCTGATTTCTGATCTTAGCATTCTTACATGGTTTTTATTGTATGATTTTATCTATAGTTGTTGTGAACTAATCTGATATATCTATATTTTTTTAAATGAATAGGGGAATACAAATAAAATGTACCGTATTTTTCCATGTATAAGACTAGGTTTTTTTACCAAAAAATTAGGTTTAAAATTGGGGCTCATCTTATACATGGGTAGTGCTGAGGGGTGTTTTCTTAATTTGGAGGGGCCCCCAAAAGGGGGCATCTTATACATGGGGGCATCTTATACATGGAAAAATATGGTATATTATTTTTATTCTATTTTATTCCTTATTAAGTTTGTACACTGCCCTTTATCCAAAGACCACAGGGTCGTTCACAACATAAAGTTATTTATTTGTAGAAGTATTTCTGTGCCAAATATCAGGGCAGTGTGCAAAGGCACGAAAAGCCTTTGAAAGCCACCCAAAGCCACCCATCCCTTCTCCATTTGACAGGTTGCAGCCCCTCATCCCCAAGCTGAACCCACCCCCTCCAACCCTGCGGAGGAGGTCAAGCAAAACCACCTCGCCCAGCCTAGAAGCAGAGAAGGACACCACAGCCAGCACCAGCACCAGCACCACAACTGGGCCCGGCCACAGCACCTCCACACTCACCAGCATCACCATCTTCTCCCTGGCCAGCTTGGAGTCTGAGCCCAGGACGCTGGGAAGAGGGCACACTTGCGGCCGTGCCAAAAACCAGGTGGCCCTGAGCCAGGAGCGGGCTGGGGAGGGTGGACAGGCACCCCCAGCAAAAGGGACCTTGGGACGACCCGAGAAAGGCCCCGCTAGGGACCTGGATGGCAGCTTGTCTGTCCGGCGTCCTTTCCTCTCCTCAGCCGGCAATGAAACCTGTTTGCGCATCAGTCTCTCGGAGGACGAGCTGGACACATCAGGGGCCTGCGTTGCTCGTGCATAAACCATGCACTTGGGGAGCAGGCCATTAGCTTGCACTGGTTGCCAGGCACGGATTGTGGGGTTAGAGGTGGCTTGTAGGTGCTGCGGCGCCAGAGTGGAGCCTCTGAAATGGCCACCAGTGGAGGCTGGCAGTTCCATAAGAGCAAAAGTGGGAGACTTTGAGCCAGAAGCCATGTGGTCTCCAAAAGATGAGAGCTGGGAGGGTCTACTGCCTTTGTCTTCCACACAAGCAGAGGTCCTCAACGGACATCAATAAATGACCAGAAGTCCTGACAAACTGGCTGACCTGGGATGGAGGAACCCCATAGGACCTCGTGTCACCCAGGGTACAAGCTTCAGTAAACAACCAGGCGCAAGGTCCTCGGTCTCCGTTCCCCAGGGAAAGAGCTCAGCACGACTGGCTGAAATCTAGGCTGTATGCCACAGATTGTCCCCCTAGCCAAGAAAAGCTGCTTGCAGTTTTGGGGGGCAAAAGAGGTAGGGAGAGGGAGGTCGTGGGTGGCCTGTAGCAATCAGCGTTGTGAGGCAAGGTTAGCACCCGAGCAGGGTGGGTGGTGGTTATCCCCAGCATAATGGTCACTTCCAGAAGTCTCCCCTGGAATGAGAGGGACGCACACAGGTGAGATTTGCCCAGTATTTTGAAGTCACTTGATATTAGAAGCCCAGCCCCCTTCCTGGTCGAGAGGGTCACGAAGCCCCATCTTGGACGCCCCTGGGGGAGCCAGTGCAAAGGCATCTTGGCTGCCATTTGCAGACCAGGTGTCGGCTGTTAGGCCACCTGCATCCCCACAGCAGACCATCCCTTCCTTCAGCAGGAGTTAGTGGCACAGATGCTCCTTTCGGTTTTATTTTATTCTGTGGCTGGAGAAATTAAGCATATTGGTGTTTCCTAGATCCTGAGGTAGTTATTATGATTTCTGTTTTCCTATTCCTTCTCGGTAGTGGCACCCGCCCTGCAGAACGCCCTCCCATCAGATGTCAAGGAAATAAACAGCTCTCCGACTTTTAGAAGACATCTGAAGGCAGCCCTGTTTAGGGAAGTTTTTAATAACTGATGTTTTAGCGCTTTATTATTATTATTATTATTATTATTATTATTATTATTATTATTAATTTGGTTGGGAGCTGCCCAGAGTGGCTGGGGAAACCCAGCCAGATGGGTGGGGTATAAATAATAAATTATTATTAAAATTGGTGAAATCCAAACAGTTTTGTGCTGAGTTGGAGGCACAAGAGTGAGAGAGTGCAGAAAGTCAATTCCAGCACATGCTTGGGTGGTGGAAAGCGAAGTTTTACTCCAAGTAGACCCATCCCCAGCGGGTCCCACTGTTAGCAACTTGTTCTGCCACTCATCATATTGCATGCGCTCAGGGGCATCGAAGGAGATCCCCCCCCCCCCCAGGCCATCTGTGCAAAGTAAAACACTGGAATTGGGGACAAGGCTAGTTTCTCCAAAAGAGAAGAGCGGAGAAGGACCAAGCCTGTGCATTTCGCCTCATCCATCAGGTTCTGTGAATGCTGCAAACTTAGTCTTTCTTTTGAAGCGAAAGCTGCAAATTGGAGGTTATGGGTCATCCAGAGGAGGGGGCACAACTGTCTCCTTCCCTCAGTGGATGCTCAGAAGGGTGGAAATGGGTTGTTTCTGTTTCAGAAACAGAACTCATCAGCCATGCAAGAGAGGATGGAAACTGTAATGTTTGGTCACAGAGAGAGCAAGAGTGGAGGAGGATCAGGAGTAGGTTGCTGGAAGGATAGATTTGAGAGGAGGGAGAGTTAAATTTGGGGCCAAGTGGGAATGCAGTCAGGAGAACTGGACAGCAAGCCAGTTGCAAGAGGTGGGCACAGGAGGAGTCGGGAGGCCTGAATGCTCAGTGGAGGGGGGGGATGTCATGATGCCAGTGGTGCCATTAGACGGCCATGCGCAGCCACTGAAGGCCGCCCTGGATGAGCACATGTCACAGGAGCGAGTGTGAAGCATGTCACCCAAGCAAGCTCAAGTGGTGGTGGGGAGGTGGCTTTCACCATATCAGGGGCATTTTCCCGCCACCCCCAAACTTTCAGGACCCTCAAAGCTGCCACCCACTAGTGAACAAAGGCACCCCCAGTTTGTGATTCTCACTCCTTGCAGGCTGGCTCACACAAGCAGAGGAGCCCTATTTCGAAAGGGATCCGGAAAGAGAAGGAAATGGGGATGGAGCACCTTGTGGGCTTTTATCCCAGGGTGTCCCTTAGCTGGGGGTGGGGGTCCAGAGGGGAGGGGGATGTAGTGCACAGTTACACGAGGCAGGTTAGGAAGGTGTTTAGAAGGTTGATTTGGGGTGAAGGGATGTATTGTTGGTAGCAATTGGGGGGGGGAGAGAGAATGGCCATCCATGTCTGGGTTGCCTAGCAACCCTCTGCACAGGTAGAACAGGCCCTGTAGCCTAGGATGGTCACGTCCTCAAGGGGCAAGTTCAAAGGGCAATTAGAGTTGCTAACCACCCTGGTTGGAGGGTGAGAATGCTCTTGTGTACATTTTTAATCTGCAGTTTTCACACATGCAGAAATCTTGGCAGCACAGAGATTTTAACACTTGCTTGTCAACGCATGTGCTGATCAGGCTGCTTTCAAAAAGGGCACAGCTACATTTAGCCAGTTGAGTATTCAGCAGAGTGGCAGGGTGAGAATCCTGCCTCCTGCAGGTAAAGTTAAAGGGACCCCTGACCATTAAGTCCAGTCGTGAACGACTCTGGGGTTGCGGCGCTCATCTTGCTTTACAGGCCGAGGGAACTGGCGTTTGTCCACAGACAGTTTTTTCGGGTCATGTGGCCAGCATGACTAAGCCGCTTCTGGCGAACCAGAGCAGCGCACGGAAATGCCGTTGACCTTCCCGCCAGAGCGGTACCTATTTATCTACTTGCACTTTGCCGTGCTTTCGAACTGCTAGGTGGGCAGGAGCAGGGACCAAGCAACAGGAGCTCACCCCGTCGTGGGGATTTGAACCGCCGACCTTCCGATCGGCAAGCCCTAGGCTCTGTGTTTTAACCCACAGCACCACCCGCATCCTGCTCCTCCTACAGGTAGATGTACTCAAAAATCAAGGCATGACAAGTGAGCACCCAGGCAAGTCACTGCACACGCAGAACGGCTTCAATTGGCCTCTTCTGTGTGTTTGGAAGGGAAATGTCACTTTTCATGTGTTTGTGTGTGCCCTTAACAATCAATGGGACCATGTGTGTGTTCCATACTTGGATATTTCTGGCCATGTGCAATGTGCTGAGTGAGAATCTGCCACAAGGCAGGCTGAAGTTCCACTGATGGTGCTGATTTCTTTTATCACAGTGTTGCAATAGTGGGAAACAGCTGGCACGCACGCACCTCAGCGAGAAGGGAGGAGAGGAAGGTGTCCACATCTTGCTTTCTTTTATCATCCATAGGAGACTCTGAGCCAAAAACCACATAGTTTCACATTCTCTCAAAGCTATTTCCAAGTTAGCACAGAGGATGGAAACCCAGTGGTTGAAACAAACAAGCCAGTTTTTTTGCAAAAGGCAACCTGGGAGTTGTAGTCCAGGACATCTGGAGGCTGCCAGGTTAAGAAAGACTAATGTAGGGTGTATCTTATAGTCTCCTCCCCACAACATGTTGGTTCTTTATGGCTTACATTTCCCAGTTCACACTGGAATCCTCGCTTCATTCAAACAGCCAAGCTGCACTTGAAATAAAAATCTGGAACAACCTGCAGGGGAGGCTGCAGAGGCATGTGCGGAGTGCGGAGTGTTGGAGCTGCCAGCTTGAATGATCTGCCACAGTTTTCTTGCCAGGGGCAAAATGCTGCGCCAGAGGTTTGAGTCGGGGGCTTTTCTCTGGGGTGGGGGGGGGAGAGAAATTGTGTCATAATTTAAAGCCTACTTGAGAGCAGAGGGGTCAAGGGTCGTTTTATTTCCAAGTGTTATCCTGTAAATTGTTGTTGAAGACTTCAAGAGAGAGAGAAAGTTTGAATTTATTGTGTAAAGCGTTCAATGTTGTTGGGACCATGAGTATAATTACAGATTTCTTTCTCCTTACAGTTTGTCAGTGTGGTCTTTTTGGTGCTCACCCTTCCCTGGGGGGGGGGGGAGGTGGTTTTTGCCTGTTTTCCACCTATTTCACACAGACAGATTCTTCAGCTTAACAAGGCCATTGACATATTTTAAGTTTTCTCTTTTGTGGGGGTAGAGGGGAGGTCACTTTGGTTCCTGATGCATTAATTTCTCAAAAAACAAAACGCATGTTCTGTCATTCATCCAGTGCACCCCCCACATCATAAAACCCAGTTGGAGTGTTTCTTCATCTCCCCAATTATTTTATTTATTTATTACATATATGCCCTACCTTTTCCCTCCAGGGAGCTCAAGGTGGCAGACATGGTTCTCCCCCGTCAATTAATCTTCACGACAGCACTGTGATGAAAGGCAGCGACTGGCCCTGAAGGTCAACCCCGTGGGCTACATGGCCAAGTCGAGACTTGAACCCTGGTCTCCCAGACCCTATTCCAACATGCCCTAACCACTACACCAGAACAGAGCTCATGCTGCCTTGGAGGCTACATGGTTGTACAGACAGAAGAGTCTCCCCAAAACCTGTTTCAGAGACTGAACATCAGCTCAAAACACTTTTAAAAAACGATTTCATGAAGAATATTCTAGGAGGGATACTGAAAATACATCAGGCCAGCCTAATGCTCCAGGTTCAGCAGTGCTGGGGGCTTTAAAAAGTCTTCTAGAAAATGGTGCAAGTCAAACATAAGTACACTTCAAAAAAGCAAGCAAGCAAGCTTGACATGATTGCCTTTGAAGCCTGAAGTACATCAAAGCCCTTCCTTGGTTTGGTGCATTTTCTCTCTGGCATCTAGAAAATGTGTGAGAGTGCAGCCTCCCCAGCCTCTCTAGATGTGGTTGGGGTATGGCTCCCACCTTGCTCATTCTGCACTTGGCAGTTTTCATTTGTTTATAGAATTGCATTTCCCACTTTGTTCTCCAAGGAGCTCAAGGTGACATGCGCATGGTTCTTCCCCCTCCTACAGCAACCCTGTGAGGTAGGCTAGGCTGAGGTACAGTGACAAGGCCACACCCAGGAGGCTTCATGGCTAAGTGGTGGATTAGAACCCTGTCTCCCAGATCCTAGTCCAGCACCCTTAACCATTACGCCATGCTGGCTCTTTAGTCCAGATCTGGAGGGCACCAGGGTGCTGGCGGATGAGTGCCTCTGCCTTCTCCAGGGCCTCCGGATTAACTCTTGCCCACTAGGATTTCCGATGGAAGTTCAACACTCTGTGGCATGCCTGTGCAGCACAGTCCTATCATGCCCTCTGGTGGCCATAATTAATTTAACATTGCCATTTATGGTGGGGATGTAAGGTCATGAAAGGTTTTTGGAATGGAATATACAAAGAGCTAAAAAAGATATTCAGATTCACATTTGCAAAGAAACCAGAAGGATTTTTACTGGGTTTAGTCTCGGATGAAATCCCTAAAAAATATATTAATTTATTTCTATATGCCACAGCGGCAGCGAGGTTATTAATAGCGAAAAATTGGAAGGGGGATAGAATTCCAACAATTTCGGAATGGAGAATTAAAATGGGCAAGATGGTAGAAATGGCCAAATTAACAGCAAATATTAGAGGCCGTTCCAACCAAGAAATAATAAAGCAATGGGAAAGAATGAAGAAATATATGGCTGACTCTTGTTCTGGAATTGACATTCTGATAAACTTAGAATAAAACGTGCAGGGGAAATAAGAAAGAAAATATTATATGGGATAAGGATAATAGATGTAATAACACAACTTAAAGTGTATAGTAGACTATGGAATATGTAAAATCGCACATGAGTGAGGGGGAGTGGGGGGAGGCGGGATAAAGGCTTTTTTTTAAAAAAAAATGAATGACTTGTATATTTGTTTTGTTTGTGTGTGTGTGTGTGTAAAATTTTGAATTTGAAATAATAAAGATTATTTTTTAAATTAAAAAAAATTAATTTAACATTGCCACCTATATTACACTCCTGCCTTGCTCACTTTTAAGCTGAGGCATACCTACAGGTTGGATAGGTTCACCCCCGCCAAGGGTGCAGGACTGGGGTGTGTGCAAAGATCGCCTCTTCCATTCTGGCTTGCAGTGGCTGGAAGCACGCCAGCTCTTCTGCTGTTCTGGGCAGCCAACATCTTGCCAAGGGCACAAGGGAGTCTAGGTATGTTAAGTACAATCAGTTTAATTGACACAGAAATGGAAATCTATGTGTATTAATGAAGGTTTAAAATGGAAAATGGCTAAAGGTATATTGCAGAAGTTTTAACACAGGGATTTTCCATGGGGCTATATTAAAGCCAAGGAGAGCACTCTGAGCTCTTGCTGAGTTGATAATTAACTAACCGGTTGTTGATCTCTAGTAGCCAACACATGAGTATTGTAACTTTAGATCATGTGATGAAGGTATTGGGTTGCCAATCTCCATTTTGAAGGGAGTAGCCTTTGAGTCTTTGTCTCCCAAACAGAGTGAGGATGAAAATGAAGCCCTCCTGAGGGGAAACAGCCTAAGGCCAATGGAGGCTGGAAAGCAGGCTGTAGTAGGAAGATCTCTCTGCTTCTATGTCTCTTTGGAATATTTCATATTCTTTAAGATGCTGAGCCTGTGCTGAACAGCACAAGACATTGTATGGATATTTTTGATGTGCATTTGATGTTTTAATTCTGCTATGAAGAAAGTACTAGTAAAATTTTAATAATACCTTTATGGGTCTTGGCAATGTTTCATTTCCAAAAGGAGTCAGTTTTTGTGCATCTATCTAGTCACTTCAAACTGCACAATATTAATATCTGCAATAAGGTATGTTCTCTGTTCTTAAAGCCAGCTGAAATGACCCACTTCTGTTTGTGATCTGCCAACAGAGTGAGTTGAGTTGGCCCTGAACACTTGAAGACGGGTCCCTTTGCTTGCAATGGAGAACACTGTGACCATTTCCTAAAACAGCAGCTCTCCCAAGGGCAAGTCCCTGCTTCTTCCTTCAGTGCCCATAGTCACTGCACTGTTTCATGGGAGAGAATCCCCATTGTATGCAAAGAGCCTCCCAGAATTTCAGAGGGATTTATCATGCTCAGTGTTTCTTGCAGATTTTTGAAAGGGACTTTCCCCCCAGCCCATTTGGAGACGCCAGAGATTAAACTTGGCACTGTCTTCTTGCAAAGTGCCTTGCCACTGAGTTATGGCAAATCGTGCAACTGGATTTGGGCAGATCTGCATTAAAACTCCCCATGCCTCTTCCTGCAAACCCTGGCAGATTCTTTACAGCATTAAAAATGTAGAGAGTGCAGTTACTGGGGGGGGGGGGTGTCACAAGGCCAAAGTAGACTACTGAGGGGGCTTGGCAAATAGAGGCAAAGGAAGCAGAGGGAGGGAGAGGAGCCTGTAGCCTTCCAGAAGCTGCTGAACTACAACTCACTGGAGGTTTTTAAACAGAGACTGGATGACCATCTGTCAGGGATTCTTTAGGTTTGATTCCTGCCATTGCAGGGGGTTGGACTAGATGACCCCTAGGGTCCTCCCAACTCTACACTTCTGTGATTCTAAGAACTCCCTTACAGGAACTGGGGGTCAAGCATATGCAGGGCCACAGGCTCCCAATCTCTTCTTTTGTTATTTCAGAGCGGGGTTGTATCCAGTGCTAGCCCTGTACCAGGCAGACCCATTGAATTAAATGGGGATGGGTAACTTAGACCCATTAATTTAAATGAGTCTGCTCTGGGGAAAACATGGCTGTGAACTGTTGTGAACAAGATCACGTTTGCACAATTACACAGAAAAAACAGGCAGCTGAAATATGTTTTTGCCATGAGTTCTTGTGTTACAGTTTTATGTGTGTGCATGCAATTCGGCAAAGCAGAAGCCCTTCATGGGCAGTACTGTGTTCTAGGTTCCTGGGTTTTTGTTTTGTTTTTGCTAACCATTGTACAGAAAGAGAGAGAGAGAGAGAGAGAGAGAGAGAGAGAGAGAGAGAAAGAGAGAGAGAGAGTCATAGAATTGTAGAGCTGGAAGGGACCATGAGGGTCATCTAGTCCTACCCTCTGCAATGCAGGAATCTTTTGTGGGGCTCAAACCTATAACCTTAAGATTAAGATTCTCATGCTCAATCAACTGAGCTGTCCCAGGTGTTATAGAATTGGGGATTCCGCCTGGATGATGCTGGTGGCTCACTTCCAGGCCTGTGATTCTATATCAAGGAAGCTTAGAATCTAGTAGAAGATCAGATACGGTAAGTTCCTTTGTTAAGGCTGGCCAGTTAAGTACAGTCTAAGTACAGTTAAGTACAGTGAGTGGGCTTTCCCCCACCTTACAGGAGAACAACAGGTCCATGAGAAATGTTTTGGCTGATGCTGGAAGCTGTGACTTGGGGTCCCTCTGAAAACCTAATGGAGAAGCAAGGTCTGCTGGGGTGCTGGTGCTGTGAACCCCCCCCCCCCGGCCAAGCCTATGCCTGGGTTGTATAGATATGTAAATATAACAATATATCCTAAAGGTACTTCTGTCTCCACTGACCATACTCAAAGCAAGCAGAGGAACCCCTGGAGGTTTGCCACTTAAAGATTGGGGTGCATGCTACAATGCTATCATCACCTGTGCGGGCTGCCTCTGTGTCCCTGAGGGCCATATTTTGATTATATATAGTGGTTTTATATTTTGATTTTGTTCTGTGAACCGCACTAAGACCTCCAGGTATAGGGCAGTATATAAATTCAATCAATATTCAGAGATGGATGGGCATTTGGGGGCCACATGCCAGGGTTATGCATTGGTTGCACACAGACACACACTTTGAATGCAGTGGTGCTGCTGGGGACAGCACAGTCCTGGCATGCCGAACCTTAAAGGGGGGACCTTTAAAGGGGGGAAACTCCTTGCTGTGCAAAAGCTGTTTCCCAGCCTGAGAGGAGCAGGTTCACAAGGATGACTCTCCCACTGTAACTTCCTTCCCACTGAGAGGATCCCATCATAAGGATGACTCTCCGACTATAACTTCCTTCCCACTGAAATTCTCCTTGTCTTCAATGCACCAAACAGCGGTTTAGTGGGATGCAGGGAGGTCAAATCAGCAAAATTTGGCAGCAAGAAAGGGGATGTCGTCGTTAGCTTGGACATCTGCTGCAGGCTGCATGGGAGGTCTGTGAGGGCTAGCTATGGCCTGTGCAAATCCACACACACACCTTGACATGAACCTGTGCCACATACTTTATGGAATCTAGACAATGGCATCTCCAGAATTCATGCGGACCACAGCGTGGAGATAGTAGAGAAATGTTTTTCTCCTCTCATAACACGGGAACTTGTGAACATCCAATGCAGTGAACAGTGGGAGATTAAGGACAGATAAAATAAAGTACTTCTTCATGCTGTGCATAGGTTCTTATCTTCTTATGGAATCTCCAGAATTCACACAGACCAAAAGTCCACTTCCATGCCAATATTTTGGCACCCTTAAGCCCACTGATTTCCTCTAAGCAGGATCAGAACCCAATTCCTCTTTACTTGACAAGTGCCTCTGTCTGGAAGGAGTTACTTTTTTATGTAGCTTGCAAATATTTGATTCCTTGCCTCCACTGAATGGGCCAGCATACAAGGTGGGCTCAAAAGGGATCCTAAATATACCCCCCACCCTTCAAAGATTTGGTTCACAGTTGCCCCCCCTTGCTTTGTGATACAACCAACCAACCAACCCCTTTAGCTAATGTTTTCAGAAGGACAGAGACAGACATGCTTTGGCTAAAATTGTGGGGCGTCGGAGTTGAGGCTCCTGGGTTCATTAAAGGCCTACACACAAACACGCAACCTAGCTAGCTAATATCCATCTAATAGTGAACATTGGGAATTTTTCAGATCACTCCATAATCGGACCAGCAGAGGGCAGCCCTGCTCTAATTTATCCGGTTCACGGCGCCTGGCAGGAACAGTATCTTGAGATCACGGGTTTTTTTAGTACACAGTGTCTTGGAGCCCTTGTCCTTTGAAGCAAGTTCCACCGTTTAAGTCTGCACTGCTTGAAGGACTTTCTTTTATCTGTCCCGAATCTTCTGACCTGGGCATTAGAGGCAAATTAGCACACACAGGATTCCTGTAAGATCACAGCCCCCCCCCCCTCGTGTGCGTGTGTGTGTGTGTGCGCGCACAATAGCAGTGAACTCTCTTCATCCCTGGTCTGCTCAATCTCCCAAACAAGGGACTCATTTGAACTGTAGTTCTGTGAAGGAGGTAAACGTTTCCCAAGCATTTTCATCGCTCTCTAAATCAAATGAGACAAATCTGGTGCCCTTCAAGAGCTGTGGGGCTCCAGCTGCCATCCACCCCACCCAGCACGGTCAGTGCCTCAGTAGAAGTTAGCCCTGCTCTTCTCTGGGTGCCACAATTTAGGAAGGATGTTGACAAGCTGGAAGGTGTGCAGAGGAGGCAACTAGGATGATTATGAGTCTGGAAGCCAAGGCTTATGAAGAGCATTCCAGTTTAGACTGGAAAAGACGAGATTGAGAGGAGATGTGACAGACATCTTCCAATATCTAAAGAAAGGGCTGTCACATGGAGGATGGAGCAAGCTTGTTTTCTCCTGTTGTGGAGGGTAGGACTCGAACCAATGACTTCAAGTTACAAGAAAGGAGATTCCGACCAAACATCAGAGAGAACTTTCTGGTGGTAAAGTGCTGTTTGACAGGAGAACAGTCTTTCTCAGGAGTTGGTGGTCTCTCCTTCCTTGCAGGCTTTTAAGCAGAGGTTGGATGGCCACCTGTCATGGGTGGTTCAGTTGTGTTTCCTGCATTGCAGGGGGTTGGACCAGATGACCCTTGGGGTCCCTTCCAACTCTATGCTTCAATGATTCTATATGCTGCCTCATATTGGGGTTCAGTCTACTTATCCAGCTAAGCCAGCAATGCCTCCTCTGACTGGCAGCAGCTCTATTCAAGGGCTCAGGCAGAGATGGGTCTTCTTCATCACATCTGTGATGTAATCTTTTTAAGTGGACTGGGGGTTTAACCTTGAACCTTTTGCATGCAGAACAAGTGAGCTGCCCACCCCCCAATTCCCAGGTGGAGCCACAGCCAGCATCCAAACTGCTGCTGTGTGTATATGACCCCAACTACTGTCAGTCTCAGGGTAAAAAAGCAGAACAAAAGTCAGTGTGTGCCCCCCACCCACCCACCCACCCACCCCCGACCACCATGTTAGCCTTGGATAAGGTGGTCCAAAGAGATGCAGTTCCCAGCAATGCGGGGGAGGGGGATTTTGAGATAAATTTGATGTGGTTTACACTTTAAACCAAATTTATCAAATCAACATGAGACCCAAAACCCGGTTGTCCTTTGGAATTCTCACTTATCTGAATTTTGTGATGCAATTTTTCAACCAAACAATTTTTAGGTGGGGAGATGAACACATTGAGGGAAATGGCGCATAAAAAGGAATACATCAATGAAGGTAACATGCAGAAATGCATTACATTAGAAGAAATTGCTTGTGGAAAAAACTCACATTTGTCAAGACTGTGGTAACCAGGAGAATTTCACACAAAAATGCTTAATTTTTCTGAGGATTTGTTTTATTTATGAAAATCACAAAATGCTGCACAAACACAGAGAGCCACTGAGTTTAAGATTGGAAAATGAGAAACAGAGAGAGCTGTAATTGACAGGACCTTCCATCCTTCAATGGCAAACAGGCAGGAAGGGATCTCTGCCCTATGCAAAGCAAGGCTGCTGGCACTTGCTGCTGGATGAGCAAGCCTTGTGAGGAACAGTGGAGAAGGTTGGGGGTGTTCAGCCTGGAGAAAAGGAGCCTGAGAGGTGATGTGAGAGCCATCTTCAAATATCTGAAGGGCTGCCACATGGAAAGTGGAGCAAGCGACTTTTCTCCTGCTCCGGAGGGGGGGGGGGCTGGGAGGACCAATGGGTTCAAATGACAAGAAAGGAAATTCCGACTAAACCTTAGGAAGAACTTTTGATGGTAACAGCTGTTCAACAATGGAATGCATTACCTTGGAAGGTGATGAACTCTTCTTCACTGGAGGTTTTTAAAGAGAGGTTGGATGGCCATCTGTCATGAATTCTCTAGGTGTGATTCCTGCATTGCAGGGGCTTGGACTAGATGACCCTTGGGTACCTTCCAAATCCACAATTCTGTGATTCTAAAACAGGGTGCTTTCAGGGTGGTTCACAGTGTAAAAATACAAGATAAAATCACAAAATACATAATAAAATCAAAATGAAACAATAACACACACACACACACACACACACACACACACACACACACACACACGGTTCTGAATAAAGGACTGAATTAAACTGGAGCACAAAGGAGGCTTTCTTTCCCAGCCCCAACTGGAGATGACAAAGACTGAACTAGGAACCTTCTGTATACAAAGCATATGCTGAGCTCTGGCCCTTCCGCCAGCCCAGCACCCTGTTCCCAGAGTAACCAACTGCCTGTGGGATGCCCAGAAGCAGGGCATAGGCTCAGTTGTTCAACTGCCCACTGCACCTGATGCAGAGAGGTATCCCACTAGTAATCCTGGCAGCAGTTCACAACCAGTATGACTTGTAGCTGTTTATGAGATAGCCTTAAAAGTAAAGGGACCCCTGACCATTAGGTCCAGTTGTGGACGACTCTGGGGTTGTGGCGCTCATCTCGCTTTACTGGCCGAGGGAGCCGGCGTACAGCTTCCGGGTCATGTGGCCAGCATTACAAAGCTGCTTCTGGCGAACCAGAGCAGTGCACGGAAACGCCGTTTACCTTCCCGCCGGAGCGGTACCTATTTATCTACTTGCACTTTGATGTGCTTTTGAACTGCTAGGTTGGCAGGAGCTGAGACCGAGCAACAGGAGCTCACCCCATCGTGGGGATTCAAACCGCCAACCTTCTAATCAGCAAGCCCTAGGCTCTGTGGTTTAACCCACAGCGCCACCCTCGTCCCTGAGATAGCCTTACCCTCTTCCTAAATGGCTTAGGACCCAAGTACCTAAAAGAGCGCCTTTCCCAGTACCAACCGCCTTGCACCCTACAATCAGCATGTGAGGACTTGTTGGCAGTACCACCACTAGGAGCTACCCATGACAGGGCCTTTTCAGAGGTGGCACCCCAGTTGTGGGAAATGTTCCCCTAGTGAGGCACGCCTGTTTCGATCATTCTTAACTTCTTTAATTTTTAGAGGGAATGTGAAAAACATTCCTATTTACCCAGATATATTGATGACTGAAGAACACTGCTCAAGGCAAACCTGAGACCTTTGGATAATAGAAATGATAGAATTGTAGAGCTGGAAGGAACCCTGGAGATCATCTACTCCAACCCCTGAAATGCAAGAATATGCAGTTGTCCCATAAGGGATTGAACCTGCGACCTTGGTATCTAACCCCGGTTAAATTAGCAAAAATGTATAGAACAGGATCTAGTAAGTGTTGGAAATGTAAAGAAACAGAGGGTACATTTTATCATATGTGGTGGGAATGTAGGAAGGTTAAAAAAAAAGGGAAATGATATATAATGAAATGGGAAAAAATAGAATAACCTTTATTTTTTAAAAAAACAGAAGCTTTCCTATTAGGTATTGTAGGAGCGGAAATTCCAAAAGATCAGAAAAAATTGTTTATGTATGCTGCGACAGCCACTTGGATGCTGTTAGCCCAAAGATGGAAAGAAGAAGCAGTCCCGACTAAAGAAGAGTGGCAAACCAAGTTAATGGACTATACTGAAATGGCGAAGCTACAGTAACTGGAAAGCTCAGAATTCAAGATGACAAGAAATTTAAAAAAGAATGGGAAATGTTTATTATGTATTTGCAAAAGTATTGTAAACAGATAAATACATTGGCAGGATTTTAAGAACACTTGTAATTTTAGAAATAGTATAGGAAATTTGAGATTAGAAAAAAATTGGAGTAGAAATGATACTCAGTTGATAAGAAATGATACGCAGTTGATAAGAAATTTAGGGAACCAGGAATGGGGGAGGGAGGGAATTCATGGGATTCAGAGAATCCCGCTTTATGGATTTGATATGGTTTTATGTATAATTTTCTTTGTTTATGGATGTTATTGCATTTGTTACTTTTTGCTTTTTTACCTTTTTTTGCTACTTTTGTTCAAAACTTAATAAAAATACTATATATATCCCTGCGACCTTGGCATTATCAGCACCATGCACTAACCAACTGAGCTATCCTTTGGATGGAAGAATGTGTTTAACCATAACTGCTTTTAGATGTTTTTAATTGTAATTGTTTTTAGAATTTTTTTTTTAAGGAAAAAAGAAACCCTGAATATATATTTTCCATCCTGGGCTTCTTGGTGAGAAAGGGAGGGGTATAAATTACCGTATTTTTCCGTGTATAAGACGCCCCGCCCCCCACTTATAAAAATAAATCCCCTATTTTTTGGGAATCCAAATTAAGAAAACACCCCTCAGCACTACCTGTGTATAAGACGAGCCCCAATTTTAAACTGAATTTTTTGGTTAAAAAAACCTAGTCTTATACACAGGAAAATACGGTAAATTAATTGTCTAAAGACAGATTAGACAAGTCATCTAATAAGGACATAAGAACACAAGAAGAGCCCATTGGCCCATCTGTTCCAGCACCCTGTTCTCACAGTGACCACGAAGATGCCTGTGGGCAGCCAGCAAGCAGGACCCGGGGGGTACGAGAGCCACACTCCCCCCCCCTTTGCTGCTTCTGACTGCGAAGGCAGAGCCGAGCCATCGAGGCTTGCGGTCAAGGGTAGTCTTCTCTTCCTCCATGAATTAATCCAATCCTCTTTTAAAACCATCCAAGTATGTGGCCATCATTGCCTCCTGCGGGAGTGGATTCCACGGTGTGACTATGTCCTTTATGGAATACTTTCTTTTTTTAAAATTTGTCCCATGTCTTCCAGCATTCAGCTCCATTCAATGTTCATGAGTTCTGGTGTTATGAGAGAAGAAAAGCCTTTCTGGTGGACATATATTGAAGAAGAAGAAGAGTTTGGATTTGATATCCCGCTTTATCACTACCCGAAGGAGTCTCCAAGCGGCTCACATTCTCCTTTCCCTTCCTCCCCCACAACAAACACTCTGTGAGGTGAGTGGGGCTGAGAGACTTCAGAGAAGTATGACTAGCCCAAGGTCACCCAGCAGCTGCATGGGGAGGAGCGGAGACACGAACCCGGCTCACCAGATTACGAGTCCACCGCTCTTAACCACTACACCACACTGGCTCTCAGTGGGGCAGTGAATTCCATAGTCTAACTGTATATGTTGTCAGGGCGTCTCCCAACCCCTCCGCTGAAGAATGGGTGAATGAAGATCTGCAACAGGAATGTGGGGGTGGGTGGAATGTGGTAAAGACCCATGTCAGGTTCTGCTGCCCCTCTGGATCCTGCTGCCCGAGGCAATTCCCTCACAGTTTTTTTTGTTTTGTTTTGTTTTAAACTTAGCTGCATTTATTTTTTTAGCACACATAGGCTCAACCTCATCTCACTTGTTGTGTTGCTATATTTCCCCTTGCCTGGAGGGAAGCTTTCAAAAATGTGATTCCACACCCCCTGTCCGCCTGTATCCCCCCCCCCCACCTCCAGACAGAAGTCTGAAATGCTATGGCTCATTCTATCACCTGCTTCTACTGCATGTGTGGACTGGGTCTGAATGCAACTTGTGCTAGATTGTGTGTGTCCCGTTCCTCCCCCCCCCCCGCCTCTCTTTGACAACACCCTTTCCCCAAATGCCAAAGTGCAAATCTATGGTGCAACTGCATTTGGAGTACTGTGTTCAGTTCTGATCGCCTTACCTCAAAAAGGATATAGTAGAGTTGGAAAAGGATCAGAAAATGGCAACGGTAATGATCAAGGAGATGAAGGGACTCCCTTATGAGGAAAGGGCACAGCACTGGAGACTTTTTAGAGATGGGAAGAGGCAACATGATATCAGTTTATAAAATGATGCACAGGCTGGAGAAAGTGGACACAAAAAAGTCCCCCCCCCCCCCGTCCCTCACCTTGCATAACATTAGAACTTGTGAACATCAAAGGAGGCTGAATGTTGGAAGATTCAGGACAGAGAAAAGGAAGTAGTTCTTCATGCAGGGCAAACTATGGAACTCCTTCCCTCAGGAGGCAGCACTGGCCGCCCACCTGGATGCCCTTAAAAGAGGATTAGACAAATTAATGGAGGAGGATAAGGCTATCTGTAGCTACTAGTCACCGTTGGAAGCAGCAGTGCTCCTGAATGCCAGTTGCTGGAAGCAGCCCCAGGAGGGGAGAGTTACTCTTGTGCTCAAATCCTGCTTGCAGGTTTCCCATCGTTATCTGGTTGGCCACCATGAGAACAGGATGCTGGACTAGATGGGCCATTTGCCTGATCCAGCAACCACTTCCTATGTTCCGAAAAAGTGAGCACCTGCACCTTATGTGCAGTAAGCTGGGGCCCACCAGTTCTGCCCCGTGCCATTGGGGATGTAGATTGTGAGATGCACAGCCCACGGTATCCAGCTCCCTTGCAAGGGAGAGAGGAGAACATATCCCTTCTCTTTTTGCTGTGTGAATAAAGCTGTTCGGCAATCATCTGGCACGCAGGTGGTAAAGATTCCTACCCATCCAACAATGGCATTTAGTTTGTAACCTGTGACTAAAATCGGAGCTGGCTTTAATTTCAGAGTCTGCATCAGGGGCACGCTTGCTAATCTCTATGCAAAGCAGATGAAATGAATATGCAGCATTTGAGGGATGTAATTGTACGGCTTCCATTCAGGCACTATAATTTTCCAAACAGGATCTTGCAATCAAGATCCTATTCATTAGGGTATAAACAATTTGGTTTTTCTCCACTCTCCAGTATGCCAATCATTTCAATGGAGTGAGCATCTCTGCTATTTAAAACACCACACACACACACACACACACACACACACACACACACAAGTTTCCTTTGTGTTAAGAGAGGTAAAAGTTGCAGGCAACTTCTGATAAGGAAGGGGGGGTGGAAAGAGAAAAACAATCCAGTTGTTTTAAAGGCTGCCATACTCATCCTGTAGGGCTATGGGGAAGGACTATTGCTCAGTGGCAGATGATCTGCTTTGCATGCAGAAGGTCCCAGGTTCAGTCTCCAGTGTCATCTCCAGATAGGACTGGGAAAAGCTCCTTTCCTGAAACTCCAGCGTGCTGCTGCCAGTCAGTGTAGACAGCACTGACCTCAATGGATCACTGGTCTGACTCAGTGGAGACACTTTTCTGCGCTCCAAATTAATATAACCCTTTACTCAGAACCATGAGGACTATAATCTTCCTTCATGTTTTTGGGGTGAAATGCAATAGGTTCAGTGGGAGAGCACCTGCTTCCCATGCAGACAGTATTTGGGGTCTCCATGTAGGGCTGGGAGACATCTCTGGGCTGAAACGCCAGAGAGCTGCTGCCAGGATCAGCAGCGTGGGGCAGCTTCACGTGTGTGTCCTTCACAGAACGCATTGTCAACAAACGTGGCGATTGAATCTTTGCTTGGCTGGCTTTTCTTCTTGAAAAAATAATATTAGACAAATTCTAATCTTAGAATCTCCCCATGGCCATTTGACATGGTAGTGAAGCAGGACATGACCAGTAGTTGATCTGGGATGGAGAAAAGGAAGAACTTCTCCACCACACAGCACCTGTCGAGCATGTGGAACTCCCCATCACAAGATGGAGTGCAAACCACATAGTTCAGATGGGTTTAAAAGGCAGGATTAGGCAGGATCCAACCATGCATAATTTTTAACAGCACTATCATGTCCCCCACCTCCAGATCCTTTAGTTTAGGAAAAGGGGGAAAGCAGATAGAGAGGTTTTCTTCATCTCTTATAATATTAGGGCCTGAGGAGGCCGTCAAAGAGGAATCAGACAAATTCACTATCAATGGTTACTAGTCACAATGGCTACTGTATATGCTGCCTCCTGGGTTCAGAGGCACTATGTCTCTGAACAGCTGTTGCTGGGAATCACAAGCAGGGAGGGTCCAGACCAAGGGAAGTAACAGTACCGCTTTATTCTGCCTTTGTCAGACCTCACCTGAAATGCTGTGTCCAATTCTGGGCACCACAATTTAAGAAGGATATTGACAAGCTGGAAGCTGTGCAGAGGAGGGCAGCCAAGATGATCTGGGGTCTGGAAACCAAGCCTGATGAGGAACGGTTGAAGGAAAAGAGGAGACTGAGAGGAGATCTTTCATCTTCAAATATCTCAAGGTCACATGGAAGATGGAGCAAGCTTGTTTTCTCCTGCTATGGAGCGTAGGACTCGAACCAATGGATTGAAGTTACAAGAAATGAGATTCCAACTAAACATTTGGAAAAACCTTTCTGACAGAGCTGTTCAACAGTGGAACAGACTCCCTTGGGAAGTGATGGACTCTCCTTTGCTAGAGGTTTTCACACAGAGGTTGGTTGGCCATCTGTCATGGATGCTTTAGCTGCGATTCCGGCATTGCAGGGGGTTGGACTAGATGACCCACGGGGTCCCTGCCAACTCTACAGTCCTCTGATTCTTTGAATTAGCTTTCGACCACCCCTGTTGATAGAAACACACAGAAGTGGAGTGTCCTCTGTGAGAAGCAGGTTGCCGGCTAGCTTCCACGCTGCCTTTCTCAGCATTGGGGCCCTAAATGTTGTTGGACTATAACTCCCATCATTGCTAGCTAGCAGTACCAGAGGCCAGGGATGGTGGGAGCTGTAGTCCAACAACATTTAGGGCCCCAATGCTGAGAAAGGCTGTCCAGAGGCACCTGGCTGTCCACTGTTGGAGGCAGCACACTGGGCCTGAAAGATCTTCAGCTTGATCCTTATACTTTTGCAACTCGCGGATCCCCTGTCTCTTGAAATGCAAGCTGGCAGATCCCTAACCCCACATAGGCACCTCCTCTGAATCCCCTTAGAAAATCTGCTGCGTCCTGCAGGATCTGTCAAGCCCTTGGTATGTTCCCCATTTCCAAATGAGTATTGATGGTTGTAATTTACTGCACTGCACGAGTATCCAAAAGGAAAAGGAACAAGAGAGAGAGAGGGAGGGAAAGAGACTGTGCCATCCTGGTCTCAAGCTCCTCTGGAGCTGGCTCATTCATGGAACGCAGCAAGGCACTCCCTGGTGAGCGACACAGCAGCAGCGCGCGCGCACACACACACACACACACACACACACACACACACACACAAACCCACCGCCAAACTAATTACTTCCTGATTGTCTTGCGGCCACCCACTGGGCATAATGGTAGAGCCCAAGTTTGGCTGGTGCATAACTGAGCACTCCGCAACAATTTGGAACACAATGATCATCCTCTGCGCTGCCTAATTAAAATCTGATCACTTAGGGTAATTATTTCATATCCTAAGTATCGGGCAAGGGTGCGTTAACACAGAGAGTGGGTGGGAACAGGCTCCCGAGGAGCTGCCTTGGACTCGGAGGCCCCCTAAGATCCAGAGAGAGGCCTTCTCAAGCATTCAGGGCCAGCCCAAGACATTCTGCTGCCTGCGGGGAAGGATGAGATGACAGTCCCCGCTCTCTGCTTTGGTTCATAGACAGGCAGCCAGCTGGCCTCCTTCTGCACTGGCAGCACGGTAGGGTCCTCTGCCACATCTGGGGTCTGCAGGCTACCTTAGCAGGCCCAGGAGATGCTTAACAGCAACAGATCATGTAAGAAGAGCCTGCTGGATCAGGTCAATAGCCCAGCATCCTGTTCTCACAGCAGCCAACCAGATACCTCAATGGAAAACCTATGAGCAGGACCAGAGCACCAGCCCTCTCCTCTCCTCTCCTCTGGCTTCCAGCAACTGGTATGCAGAAGCATTGCAATCTCCAGCTGTGGAGACGAAGCATAGTCATTGTGGCTAGGAGCCATGGATAGCCTTAACTCCTTGATAAATTTGTTCAGTCCTCTTTCGAAGCCGTCCATGTTTGTGCTCATCACTGCCTCCCTTGGGAGGGAGTTCCACAGTTTTAACTGTGCGCTGCATAAAGAAGGGCTTTCTTTTGTCTGCCCTGAATAGTCTATTTAGCTTCACTGGAGTTTTAATGAGAGAGGGAGAAAAAAGTATTTCTCTCCACTTTCCCCACAACACACATCGTTTTGTAAACTACTATCATGCTGTCTCTTACTCACCACTTCTCTAAACTCAAAAGCCCCAAATGCTGAAACTTTTCCTCAAAGGGGAATCAATCCATCCCCTCGATTATTTCAGCTGCCTTTTTCTGAACCTTTTCCAGTTCTGACGAGGCGGCCAGAGCTGAGTCCAGTATTCCAAATGCAGTTGCCAGAGAATGGCTTCCTGTGCTGTTGAAGCATCAGGGCCGGACCAAGGCCTTCTGCTGGCTAAGTGAAGGAAGAGGTGGTGCAACAGGACTGGAATATGAGTCCTCCTTCAACACTGGTGGCAAGATCACCCTGACTGAGGTAAGGAAATACTGAGTGACACCAGACAGGAATGGTAGCAAGGGGAGGTCTCTGCTGTCCAGCAGCTGCTGCCCGTTGCATCAGCTCTGCCTAATAGTGTGCCAGCCCTGTGGCCAATGGATAGTGACTTTCAAGATGGCAGCCTGGAATTCCCTCCCACAACAGACACAAAATGTGGTACAGTCTAACCTCGGGAGATCATAGTCTGCATTAACCTTCACTCCAAGGAAACCAAATTCTGGGGTTAGTGAAGAAACCACCAGATTTCCTCACTGGTTGGAAATTAGGGTGCATGCAGTATTATTATCACTGTTCAGGGACATGAGTTGGGTGGTGCTGTGGTCTAAACCACTGAGCCTCTTGGGCTTGCAGATCAGAAGGTCAGCGGTTCGAATCCCTGCGACGGGGTGAGCTCCCGTTGTTCGGTCCCAGCTCCTGCCAACCTAGCAGTTCAAAAGCACGTCAAAGTGCAAGTAGATAAATAGGTACAGCTCCGGCGGGAAGGTAAATGGCGTTTCCGTGCGCTGCTCTGGTTTCATGCTGGCCACATGACCCGGAAAAACTGTCTGCGGACAAACGCCGGCTCCCTCGGCCAGTAAAGCGAGATGGGCGCTGCAACCCCAGAGTCCTCCGTGACTGGACTTAACTGTCAGGGGTCCTTTTCCTTTTTTCTCTCTCATGTGAGATGTGCATCCAGCTGTGATCTCACAAGTTTTTGGGCACCGTGCTTTCACTTAAGAGCTTGCCCCATCTCCAAAACAGGATGTCCCAGACAGTTGACAAGTATGTGCCATGGACCCCACGGGTGGGTTACGTGGATCTCCTGGTGTCCACCGACCACTATTTAGAAACCACTGGCCTAAATTGTCAGGAAGGCTATCAAGATAAGGGGCTGGAAGCCTGCCCCCCCCTCCCGGTCTGGTTCCTCTCAAAGGTCCACCAGCTACATTTTTTCTTGCTGTCCAGAAAGCACCCAGGGAGATCAACTGGGCAGCAGAGGTGAGTAAAACCGCCCCCGCCCTGACTGAAATGTCCCTTGTCTCTATGCTGTCTGAGAACAAGACAGTGACCTCTCCACGTCTTTGCAGAGGGTGCAGACTCAAGAGCTGCGCTGTAGTCCAGTCCCTGCCAGAGGCATTTGGTGATAAAGCAAACCCAGTGTGTGGAAGGATGTCTGTGTGTGCGACAGAGAAGAGCGAGAGGTCCATTAGCTTCCCTTGCAGGGTCCCAGAGGGGCTTGCAAAGACACTGAAAGAATATGTGGATATTGCTTGAGAGCTGGCACTCAGCCACCACGCCAACTGAGACACACCACTGTGCCGTCTGGACCCATCAATCACCGGCCAATGACACCCTCTTCATGACTTTTTCCGAGTGCGGATATTTCGATTCCTGCTGATTACACACTCGCAGGCCCGGGAGGGGGGAGGGGGGTTGTATCTTGCATTTCCAGGAAGGGAGGGGACCACAAAGGAAAAAGCACTGATAAAACTTCCCCACTACTACCACCCCGAACCCCATCAATTTGGCTCATGCAGCGCATCAGCTATTGTTCCTGCTGGAACTGTCCACAGAGTTGGGGGAAGTATTTTCTCAGCTATAAATCTCCTGGGCTCTTTTTCTTGGCACCGGGTCCTCCCCAACTTGTTTTCAAAGAAATTGCCTTTTATTAGGAACCATTCTTTGCAAAATAACAAAACTTTAACAGGGTACAGGCTGAAAGCTGCCCATAGCCACACATTAGCTGAGCTGCAACGATGGCATGGCATGGCAAATTAAGCCAGCATTGCTGTGTGAGAGCCTGTCAGCAATGGAACACTGACCACCACATCTGCTTGTGCGAGAGAAGTGAAAGGTTATTTCAGGAGCAAGCCTCAATCTCTGGATAGGAGCAGCTGCAAGATGCAGAGATGACGCACTGATAGAATCAGAAAGTGGGGGAGGGCACCCCAAATAGGAGTGGTTTAATGCACAGAAGGGGATGCGGGTGGCGCTATGGTCTAAACCACAGAGCCTAGGGCTTGCTGATCAGAAGGTTGGCGGTTCGAATCCCCGCGATGGGGTGAGCTCCCATTGCTCAGTCCCTGCTCCTGCCAACCTAGCAGTTCGAAAGCACGTCAAGTGCAAGTAGATAAATAGGTACCGCTCCAGCGGGAAGGTAAATGGCATTTCTGTGTGCTGCTCTGGTTCGCCAGAAGCAGCTTAGTCCTGCTGGCCACATAACCTGGAAGCTGTCTGCAGACAAACGCCGGCTCCCTTGGCCTATAGAGCGAAATGAGTGGCGCAACCCCAGAGTCGTCCGCAACTGCACCTAATGGTCAGGGGTACCTTTTTAATGCGCAGAAGTGGTGGGAGAGTCAGGGTCGCTGAGAGCAGGACTGGGCCCCAGAAGGGGGGAAGGGAATCAGGGTCTCCTGGCAAGAGTGTACTGACTAAAAATATTTACATGGGATATAAAACAAACGTGTGATCTCATTTTTGTGTTACTAATATGATAACATTTGCACCTGTTGAGAATATTCAGATCCTAATACCAATAATATAAGCACCCAAACCATTGCTGCTGAACTAACCACATATCTTAAATGTTAAACTGGTTGGAGAAAAACAAATACATTTCCTTCTTCTGAACTTCTAACTAATGCATATGTTGTTTTATATTTTTTTTTATTTCAAAAATTTTTTATTGTTTTTTTACAGTTTTAAGCACATACCATTACTGTTAAATTTTTCATTCTTCCCCCCTCTCACTGAGGGAAGCAACAATCATCCCCTTCTCACACAAGGGAATCTACATTCAGAAAATAGAATCATAGAATCATAGAGTTGGAAGAGACCACAAGGGCCATCCAGTCCAACCCCCTGCCAAGCAGGAAAATACCTGAAGGCAGCCCTGTTTAGGGAAGTTTTTAACCTGTGATTTTGATGTATTTTAATATCTGTTGGAGGCCGCCCAGAGTGGCTGGGGAGACCCAGCCAGATGGGCGGGGTACAAATAAAAAATTATTATTATTATTATAGGCATAAACATTGTACATTTAACATCACTAACATTATTTAATATCATCGCTTGGGCCTGGCCCAATTCAGTGGGCCAGGCATTCCTTCATTCCTCAATTTCATATTTCGGTTGACTTCCTCAAGTTCCCCTCTGCTGAATTCATTATATATCCTCTGTATCAGTTTTTCAAACTCCTAAATTTCATAATATCCTAAAATACAAAAATCATTGTACTTAAACAACTCCTTTTTCCAAACCTCAGCATGTTGGTGCTTCTGCTCCTTTCCTCCAGCCTTATCAAATTCCCTTACTCCAACCTAATTTAAGACTCCTATTTTTCTACTTTTTGCACCCTTACCTCCCTCTGGTCTCGAAATTTTTAGCTTTATATCCCACTACTTAACTCCTAATTTTTTAACCATATAATCATATACGCCAGTATCCAGATCCAAACATCATAAACCTTCAAGCCGGAAAGAAAAAAACAAATTTAAGTGTGTCCTTTTCATCCCACCCCAGCCCTCACAACAGTCCAGACCCAACAGTCAATCAAAACCGTATGGCATTCTCTTTTCTTGCTCTGCAATGTGGTGTCCTTCGTAACTTCATCCTTATTCAGATCAAGTCCTGGTATTTGCACATCTTTTTCTTTCTTTTGCATTTTTCTGTCCATCTTTTCCTCTTCCTTGGGAGATCCATCCTCTGTATCCTCTGTAGGCACCTCTCTGCAGGACAGTTCTTTTGGGTCAGATGTCAGTCCTCTTGGCAAAAAGTCTGTGGTAGGATTTCCCCCTTTCAAACTTTCCACCAGCACTTTCTCTGAATCTGGCACTTTGTTTTCCTTTTCCTCAAAGTTGCCCAGAGCCAAATTTGTAGCTCTGACAGACTGCTGCATTTCACACAGCATGTCAAGTACCTTCCTCAGGAAGTCCGCCCGTTTCCCTTTAGCCATTTTCAAGGTCGAAAAACAACTTTGTAGTCAAAACAGTTTGTTATATTGTAATCCAAAGTCCATATTATACGTTTCTTGTTAAAATTTTCCAAGACCTCGGGAAAAAAGGGTAACTTTTTTCCAATCAATCAATATTGTAACAATTATATCCTCCCAAAAACCGTTACAGAAGTTTCCTTCTTAACTTTCACTTTTGACAGCAGCCTTGGTTACAGAGTCCCACTGCTTCCTTCTGTTTCAGCGACAAGGGACCGACCTCCGTGTTTAAAATCCCTTGCATCTTGTAATTAAGTCCAAATTGTCTTTTTACTCACAATTCTGATGTTTCTAATCCTTATTTTGCGGAGAAATTAAGCGCTCAAGGCAGTCGACAGTCGCAGCTTCGCACAGCAAAGGCAGTCGCTGGATCCACAGGGCTCCGTCTCAACCCCGCTCTCTCTTGGCAGCTCTTACTAGAGCTTACCGGGGAGCAGGGGAGACGTAAGGAGCCCCCGCCGGATTGGCATGCCCCCAGGACGCTCTTCCTAGGGTTCTTCAAGGGGTCCGCAGCGCGGTTGCGGGTTCCCCTCCCCCTTGCCGTGCCGGGGATCTCGGAGACGAAATTACCCCCGACCGACCGCTCCGGCGCTTAACCGGAAGTCCAATGCATATGTTGTTTTAAACCACACAAGATCACTGTTTGTCTTGTGATCTACTCACCCACTGCTTGCAGTCTTTACTTAGTAACTTAGATAAACTCTGTCCATCAGAGCTGAGCCATTTTGTGGAGGCAGAAAAATGTTGTCCCCATCTTCAAAAAGTGGGGGGGGGGGGGAGAAGACCCAGGTAACTACCGACCGGTGAGCTTTACCTCGATACCAGGGAAGGTCCTTGAACAGATCATTCAACAGTCGGTCTGTGGGCAGTTAGAACAGGATGCTGTGATTACTAAGACCCAGCATGGGTTTCTCAAAAACTACATTCTTCTTATTTGGCGAGCAGTCGTAGCCGAATAAGATTGTCTTGCAGGAATTGCCTCAGCTTACAGAATTTGTTCAGTGAAGAGGCAGAAGTCAAAAGGCAGATGATTTTAGGAATAAATGACTCCCCACGACTGAAAATACAAAATGGATATAAAGTCTGATTACCTATAAGCACAGAAGCTTCTCTATTTGGCAAATAATGATATAGGCCTAATTGCACAACACTGGTTTGGTTATAAAGTCCAAATTGATCATTCTTATGCAGGGGTGTGTGTGTGTGTGTGTGTGTGTGTGTGTGTGTGTGTGTGTGAATTGTATAATTGTTGTTAATACATATTTTATTTATGCAAGACCTTTCTATTTTGCCATTGTAATATTTATATGATTATGCAAATATTTACATGTTTTCTTCAAAATGTTGGTTGTGGATTGGTTTGTTTTTTAATTGCATTGTAGGGGTAGGAAAACCACCCTAACCTCATCATTCTGCACATACAACTTATCCTCCTTCCCCAACCTGGTGCCCTCCAGATGTTTTGGACTACAGCTCCCATCGGCCCAGGCAGCACAGATGTGGTGACCTCAGCCTCTTGAGATGACCCCTCAGACATGGATTGACTGTGATGGCATCACAGAATATTCAGGGGTCAAAGTGGACTGTATTCTGTGAGGGACAGGGACGTTGTCTGTCTTCCAAGGGCTACCATACCGGGGCTGGCATCATTTTCTGCTGTGAATGGGGGGGCGGGGGGGGCGGGAAACAGCAACATGAAAGAAAGAGGCTTGGTATCCCTGCCTTGCAGTTACATGACTCCTGGGGTCCCTTCCAACTCTATGAGTCTGCGTTCTTGAAGAAAACTTTTTGGCGGAGTCTGGGGAGGGTTTAAGTGGAAAGGGAAAGCTGGTCAAGAGGCAGGGGAGCCGAAGGAATGGGAGGGGGCAGAATAACCCCCCAAAAGCCTGGTGTAAAGATGGCTGGTGGAGAGACAAGGGTGAGGAGAGGAGGCACCGAGCACTCTGGCAGACACTCCTGGAGAGGAAGGCAGGAAGGAGTTTTGCAGGGGGGCTGAGGAATTCAGGGACCTCAAGAAGACACAAATTGTTGGTGTGGGGGGAGAGGCTGCACTTTTTTCTTTTAAAAAAAACATTTTATTAAAGTTTTCTTGGCTTACAAAGGTATGCACAATGTCTCTTTTTTCAAGTTACATTTTCCATAGGTCAGTTTCATTTGTTGAGACATTAGGGCAGGGGTCAGCAACCTTTTTCAGCCATGGGCCGGTCCACCGTGCCTCAGACCATGTGGGGGGCCGGACTATATTTTTGGGGGGGGGGTGTACGAATTCCTATGCCCCACAAATAACCCAGAGGTGCATTTTAAATAAAAGAACACATTCTACTCATGTCAAAACACGCTGATTCCCGGACCGTCCATGGGCCGGATTGAGAAGGCGATTGGGCCACATCTGGCCCCCGGGCCTTAGGTTGCCTACCCCTGCATTTGGGTTACATTAGGAAGAAAAAGGGGGGAAGAGGTGGAGAGGGCCATGGTGGGTGGGGGTGGGGAGGCGATATTTCTATTTTGCTTAATGTATGCACTTGACATATCAGCTAGCCAATGTCTTCCAAGCTCCTCAGCACCGGGGGGGGGGGGGGTGGCTCAGCCAAAAGAAAGGCAAGCTAGGCAGAGCGAACAGCCCCCCGCACCCCAAGCCAAAATGGGCGACCTTCCTGCACTTCAGCCAGCCAGAGTCAGAGGGATGAAAAATTGTTCCAATTTCCCCCCACCCCACCCTGAAGAAATTAGAGGCAATCTGATTTTCATCACCGCCATCATTAGCGGCCTTTGAGGCCACCAGACGACTCTTTTCTTTCTTAGCTTCTTCTTTAAAAATGACTTCGCTCCCTGTTGCTTTGGAAACTGCTGCAAAAAAAAAGAAAAGAAAAATAACCCCCCCCCCCAAGCAGCACCAGCACCAACCCACCCCAGCACTTCCTTGCGAGGTAACCAGCAACAGATGCAGCTCTGACCTTTGCAACTTCCTGGAAATGTAAATTTGTCAAAATAAAAAATAAAGGAGATTAATGTGAGGAAAAGGCTCTTTAAAACGATGAGGAAATGGCACTCTGGGGCCAGACATGCAGGCCGCCAAGCCCCAGGTTGCAGCCCAATCCTGAGCCCAGCAAAGAGAAAGAGGTTGTATCATCTAGCAAAATGGCTCTCCCTCCCTGGGGGTGGGGGGGTTGCTGTTCCTCCCCTCTCTGTGAACGGGGCAGATTCTGACAGGCCATGAACCACTCTTCAGAGGCCTTTGACTAGACCCGCTCACAAGCGTAGGAATGTAGGAAGTATCTTGCTCAGTATTGTCTACACTGACTGGCAGCAATAGCTCTCTGGCATTCCAGGCAGAGAGTCTCTCGCAACCCTGCCGGGAGACGCCATTTGGGGTTGAACCTTCTGCTTGAAAGGCAGATTCTCTGCCCCTGAGCTATGGCCCTTCCAGATGATGCAAGGGCCCCTTCCACCATATTGCTGGAGGGTGCCCACCTTATCCATGCAGAATTGAAACTGAAAACAAAAAGGAGGTTGCTGCCATTAGGTAAGATGGGTGCGTTGCAACCGTCTTACCTGAACATACAGGCATTTCATTGTGTTTTTGTGCAGCTGAATTTCAACTTGCAGCGTTTTCAGGTCAGAGTTTTCTTTGTGTATGTAAGTTGATAATAATGTTGCAGGCACCCCAGTCTTCCAGTGGGAGGGGCTCCAGGGTGTGGTTTCCTCATAATGAAGGACAGTGGAGCTGTTTTCAGGATACATGGTTTTATTTACACATCTGTACAACCTGAGCCTAGGGTGGAGGGGCTCACAGCATTAATGCCCCGACAGATCTTGTTTCCCCATTAGGGAAGCCTCAAGTCACAGCTTTAGGGTCTTGGACAGAGGTGGCACCAAGTTAGGTGAGGTAGGAAAAGGCCCACTCATTTGTCCCTATGGCAACACAGCAACCCCTTTGGACATGCACATGGAAGTACTTAATTGGCCAGCCAAAGCCATTACCTTAACAAATGAACTGGTTTGGCTGGTTCAGCAGGTCTCCTCATATACATTCTACCCTCACAGATACAGGATCACAGGTTTGGAAGGGACCTGAAGACATCATCCAGACTGAACCCCCCCAAAAAAATCCTCCTGTAATGAAAACAACCCCCACTGTCATTCTACGCTAGAAGAGCTGCTCACCTTTTTTCTAAACTAATGCACCTTTGGGGCCTTTTAGTTTAGAGAAAAGGCAAGCAAAGTGAGTAAGAGGAGACATGACAGAAATGTATAAAATTATACTTGGTGTGCAGAAAATGGAGAGAGATGTGGGGTTTTCTTCTTCTTTAACAATACCGGAACTCAGGGCCATCCAATGAAACTGAATGTTTGCAGAGTCAGGACACACAAAGGAAAGTCCTTCTTTACACAATGCAACTTAAACTGTTTAATTATTATTTGCTGGTGTTTAATTTTACTGTTTCCTGTTAGATTCTGGTGGATTGTTAAATGTTGCTTTGTTTGATATAAGTTGTTTATTTTAAAGTTATTGTGACTTTTTATATTGGATCAGATTGTTATTATTAATGCTTGATGTTTTATTGCAGAGCCTCCAAGTGTCTCTGTTTTTCACGGACAGTCCTGGATTTACAGAAGCCATCCTGGTTTCTGATTTGATCCTGGAATGTCCTGTTTTTCTTAGGGTGTCCCTATTTTCATCGGAGAAATGTTGGAGGGTATGGAGTTACGTGACCCCCAAGCCAAGGAGATAAGTAACGATACAACCTTTAGAAGACATCTGAAGGCAGTCCTGTATAGTTTTATTGTGTTTTTATATATGTTGAAAGCCACCCAGAGTGGCTGGGGCAACCCAGTCAGATGGGCGGGGTATAAATAATAAAATTGTTGTTGTTGTTGTTGTTGTTGTTGTTGTTGTTGTTGTTGTTGTTGTTGTTAACTAAACTATGGAATTAGGTTTCCATGTGATGTAATGGCCATGAGCTTGGGTGGTTTTAAAAGGGCCTGATCCAACTGCAGGGATTGTCTTATGAAGACCCTTCTCCTCTGGCTTCTGAATATACTGGACACCACCCAAATAATTGTAAGGTTAATCAGTATTCCTTCATTAGAACACTGGCCCACACCCGTACCCCTCTGGACAATCTTGCTGGTTGGCCAACTGCCCCCTTTGCCCAACGACAGGGACGGTTCACAAGCCGGCTTCAAGCCCTGCTTGCTCCCAAGAATCAGGAATGGTGCTCCTCATGACCTCTAGTGGCTTCAGGGTGGGACTGCGACTTGACAAACAGCTGCATGGATGCCACAGTTCAAAACAGGAATCAAAACTGCATGGCAAGGTGAAGTCAGGGAAAACAGAAAAGGCCAATCTCTCTCTTCTTGGCACAGTGGCCCTCCCTTGGAGATAAAGAGCCTTAGCCTCTGCATGTCTTGTCCTCCAAGATGTAGTAGGAAGGGGAGGATTTTCCATGCATGCTCAGGAGCACCCTATTTCTTCATTTATTTATGCACAGCCTTCTTCCCTGACAGGGACTCAAGGTGGCTTACATATAATAACTACTAAAAACAGAGAAAAAACAATAACTGAAAAACTGTTAAACATGGACTATATGCTGGATAGCTCAGTCCGTAGAGCTCTTAATCTCAGGGCCGTGGGTTTGAGCCCCACATTGGGCGAAAGATTCCTGCATTGCAGGGGGTTGGACTAGATTACCCTTGTGCCCTCCTTCCAACTCTACAATTCTATGATTCTGTGAAAAATCTATTAACAACATACAGATAATGACAATAAAAACAGCAGCACCTTTCAGAGAGCTTGGAGCTAAGCCGGATACACCTTGAGCATTGGCCCAGGGATAAATTTAGTGACTGGGCAGTGGCAACAGCAGTGGCGAGGAGGCAGTGATGGAGAAGGCTGTCTAGGGGCCCTTCAGACCCCTCCCCCAAATCTGGAACAAGCCCTGTGCCATCTTCATCAGCTCCCCATGCATCTGGGGCACAAGCTATTCTTGGACCAGAGCAGCCAAGGTGACCGAGGATGGGAGTTGCCGTCCAAAACTTCTGGAGGGTGCCAGGTTGAGTGAAGCTGATCTGGGGCTTCATGGAAGGATTCCTCCTTACAGACATATTTGAGGGTTTGTCTCTTTTGACAAAATGATGAGCAGACTTACACCACCTGATGATGGCACTTGCCTTTCTCAAGATCAGCTTTCTTGGCACCCAGTGCAGCTAAGTGGCCATTTCATTTCATTTTATTGACTTTTGCAGATTCCCAATAGTTGCCGCTTGCACCAAACGCTGTGTGTTTCTCTCTTCTTGCCAGAGCCAGCCCCCACCCCCACCAGCCCAAGACCCCTCTCTGGGTCTCTCAGGCTGACTTCATCACAACAGTATGCATTTTCGGAAGGCATGTGGAAGGCAGGCTTGCAAAGGCTCCCCCCCCCCTTTCCAGGAACTCTGCCTTTCCTAGCTTAGGAGGGAGCCAGGAATGAGCTGCGGGGGGGTGGGGGCTAGGAGTTATTCCTTAGATCAGGAGGCGGTGGGACGGATTGGCCCGTATTCCAGAGTTCGACTCAGGCCAGGCACCAGAACAGAGCACCCTTGGGAAGATGCCAGGTCGCCCTGGGCTCTCGCAGGGTCCGCTGACACAAGACTTGATCTAGAGCCCCTCCCACCCTTTCTTTGCCCAGCACCCTCTGCCCTGCATTCACAGGGCTGGATTCGCCACCTCCTTTCCATTCCCTTGCGATTCAACATTTGCATGGGGGAGTGATGAAAATGGTGCGGACAGGGAGTCCAGCTAGGCAAGCCTGATTTCACCTGCCAACACCGTAGTTGGAGCAGCGGGAAGTCCCTGTCTATTAGACACCAGGAAAGGCGGCTTCGCTATACTCTTTTCGGCCCCTTTACAGAAAACATTTTCGTTGAGGCAAGCCTACCCAGATATGTAAAATGTTGATAGGTATTTTAATCAGTTTTTAGTGGCTATATTTTATTTTTGAATGTTTTACATGGCTGTTTTTATTTATAGTTTTATACTTTTCTTTTTTTCCTCTTCTTCTGCAAAATGCTACGAGGGATTCTTTGAACAGTGTATAAATTTTATGAATTAAATAAATAAAATCAAATAATTGTTGTGTGTGGGGATCTTACCTGCCACCGCATACCCGGAGTGGGGGGTTATCAAAGCAGGCCCCCGCAAACCTGAAAGCATTTGAGTAAGCTAAATCAGGCATGTCCAAAGTTCGTTACGGGGGCCTAATCCAGCCTGCCGGTCGTTTTAATCCGGCCCCCGTGGCAGTTTATTTCCTGGGGTAAAATCCTAAAAAAAACCTCAACAACTTCAATCCTAAAAAAGGTCAACAACTTTGTTCAGCCCTTTGGTCGTCCCTCATGGCCCTTCACTTCATCAAATCTGGCCCCCTTTGAAAAAAGTTTGGACACCACTGGTCTAAATGGACTCAGCCCTCCTTCATATCTGAAGAACCATTTCCAGTTTCACATCAGATAACATGACAACTCCTGCACTGCAGGGACTGGACTAGAAGACCCTTGGAGTCCCTTCCAACTCTATGATTCTATGACATGCAATACATTAATGGGATTAAGTAATAAAATCCCTCTGTGTCTCTCCCAAAATAGCAAACCCAACGGTGTTGCAGGGAAGGAGGGTAGTTCAACACTAGAGCAAGAGATTTCTGTTGGGATAATCACACTTTCACAAAATGTTTGTGCCAAGAGTGCTTGGCCACCTTTACATCTATTTTTAACATATTTTAAATGCAGTGGTGTCAAAGTGCCCTTTGAAAGCAGTCCTCAATGATTTCCAGAGACCTGCTCAGTTCCCAGCTTCACCTAAAGAAGACATTCATGCGAGGCCTCACCAAGCAGGGGTCAGCAACTACATTGGCCAGAGGACCAGTGGGCCAAGCTCCTCCTATTCTACATAGCTGCCTTCGTGCAAGGGAGGCTGCAGCACTGTTTCACCCCCGAGCTGATCTGCTGTGGTGTTTATTCTGGGGGGATAGGAACAGTGTTGTTGCTGGGGGGGTGTCTCCAATGCGGCCTGCACTTCTCCCACAATCCTCAAATAAGAACAGCCCTGATATTAAATGGCCATTAAGTTCCACATCCTATTTCCAATGATGGCTAAGAAGCTCATAAGACAGGCCACGAAGGTAACACGAAGTCAGCCCTCCTCCAGTTTTGTTTCCCTAACACCTTGCATTCTGAGGTAGACTGCCTCCTGGCATGGAAGTTCCATTCCTAGCTATCATGGCTAGCAAGAATATCAGTGGAGGACTGTTGGGATACACCAAAAGCCCACCTAACCCAGTATCCTCTTTTCTCACATTGACTGCCTACAAACATGGAGGTTCCATCAAGCTGTTGAAGGATCGTAGAAGCTGAACTGACCATTTAAAAAAAAATACATTTCTATAAATAATTTTTTCATTAATAACAATCCACATTAATACAATGTCAATTCATGCCAAATCACAATATAATCAAAAGAGCCAATTAAACTGTTCTGAATTAAACATTTTTGGATGACTTCCCTTGTTCCGGCTATCAGGAGTTGATGTTATTCCTTTATCCTGCACCAATTCTCTTAATTAGTCCAAGTTCCACAATTCTGATCTTAATTCTTTGTTCTAGCAGAACTGTTGTGATTACTTTCGATCATGTTTAATAAATCCATATCCATTAACTTGCAGAGGGAATTTATATCCTGTAGCTGTGTGAAATGTTTGTTTACCTTCTTCTTTTCCTTCATGTTGTAATCAGTCAATTTTCTTCCAAATTGCCCCTCCTTCGAAAACTCATTTGTAAGTATGCCATGGCTCCATTTGCTTCTCCAAAACCGAAAGCACTCCAGCGTCTGGCCACGACTTCTGGCTTACTTCCAGTGTTTATCTTCTTGCTTCTTCTAACGAGCTTGTGTCTCACTAAAACCATAATAAACCAGAACTAGAGCTCTCTTTAGTTGGCAATGTTACAAATCATCACAGTATTTCACACAGTCTATTCTTTCAAGCACTCCGTAAAGAAAACCATAAGTTCTTGTTGAATCCCTCCTACATTCCATATAAAGTTGCAATCCATTAGTAATTTCATTCCATTAATTTGATTCTTTTTCAGTGAAGGGTTGCCAAATCATAGCACAGCAAAAATAATGTAAAAAGAGAACAAAGGCTCCCCTTCACTTACGTAGCATTCTACTTATGATAATGAGGATCCTCTCCAGAGTGAGACCTTGGCACTCAGTGGCTGATTCATTTCGCAGGTTATCTTTCTACTTCTTTCAGAACACGTCTGTTTCTTAAGTCCAAATTCAGATACATCTTAAAAGAAACAGAGATACCTCCACTCATGGCGATGGCCTTGGGGAGTTTCCAATATGTGCAGTGCTCTGCCCTCTGCGTCCTTGCCCCCGCATTCCATCAGAGTGAGAAGCAGTTATCGGACGAACGCGAGGGAAAGCTTCCCCCCCCTGGACTTCCGGTTGGTCGCGGCGTCAATGGCGGACGGGAGTACTTTCTTCGGAAAGACTCCAGCGCCTTGAAGATTGGGGAGAGCCGCGGAGCGCAGCGGGACCCCGAAAAAAACCTCAGATTGAGTGTTCTGAGGACCTGGTGTTCCGGCTGGTGTCCCTTGGCGACTCCTCTGTTCCCTGGAAAGCTCTAATAAGGGCTTAAAGGAGAGCGGAGTGGAGACGTGGACACTGTGGAACCTATTCGCTTTCTTCAAGGGGCGATGCTCTGAGTTCCGGCGGACGATCGCGGCCAATTCCTCCAAATTTAAGAGAAATCGACCAACAGTGAGTAAAGAAAGAAAAGCTAATTCAGAAAAATTGGAAGGGGAAGGGGCTAAAATTACGGAGGTCAGTCCCCCCCCCTGCTTAAGGATCTGGGAAAGCAGTCCTATGTGCTGAGCTTAAACTGTGAAAGACTTTTGAAAACTTCTGAAAAGTCCACGAAGTTAACTTCCCCTCTTAGCAGGGGGAGGGGGGAGGTGAGAGACTGAGAACTTTTTAAGAGAATTAAGAGCCCTGTGAAGAAGAGTGGACTTTACAAAAGCCGCTTCTCTCTCGGCTGCGGACCACCCAGCGGGGAAGGCTAGACTCCATTGTCGTATTATAATAGAACGGATATATTCAACTTTCGTTTTCCGCTTGAAGGTTAAAACCTTGTTGTGGCTGAGGAATACTGCAGCAAAACTGATATATTGTAGATATCTTCCCTCCTAAGTTGGATACAAAGTATTTGGTGAAACATTGGGACTTTTAAAAGGCTGTTTCTGGACTTTGGGGATTTATCCGAGTTTCTTATTTTGCAATATTTTCCTGTGTGTTCTTATGACATGTGTCTCTTGCAAGCAAATAATGTCCAAATTCTGTTTCAATAACACATGTTGCACTCAGTGTCTTTGAGGGACCAGGTGGCGCTGTGGGTTAAACCACAGGCTTGCTGATCAGAAGGTCAGCGGTTCGAATCCCTGCGACGGGGTGAGCTCCCGTTGTTCTGTCCCAGCTCCTGCCCACCTAGCAGTTCGAAAGCACATTAAAGTGCAAGTAGATAAATAGGGACCGCTCCAGCGGGAAGGTAAACGGCGTTTCCGTGTGCTGCTCTGGTTCGCCAGAAGCAGCTTTGTCATGCTGGCCACATGACCCGGAGGCTGTCTTCGGACAAACGCCGGCTCCCTCGGCCTATAGAGCAAGATGAGCACGCAACCCCAGAGTCGGACACGACTGGACCTGATGGTCAGGGGTCCCTTTACCTTTACCTATTCTACGTGAAAGAAAAATGGAACCCCAAGTTTCTGTTTAAAGACGAGGAGGGAAGATATCTGGCATTAGAAATTACAGCGCAAGGCGAAAAAATTTTATTGATCGGAATTTATGCACCAAATGATGGCAAATCGGAATTCTTTAAGAACTTGGAAACCAGACTCTTGGACTATATGGATTACAAAATTTTATTGATGGGGGACCTGAATGGAGTGGTGTCAACGTTGATGGATAGATCGCAGAGAACAAAGATTTCGAATGATGGAAGACTACCAAAGACCTTTTTTGAAATGGTGGACAACTTCGATTTATCGGACATTTGGAGAGTAAGGAACCCACTTGAAAAGGAATACACATACCATTCAGAACCAAATCAGTCGTTCTCGAGATTGGATTACATATGGATATCGAGAGACTTGGTTCCGAGGGCCATTAAGGCAGAAATCTGTCCAAGAACTTGCTCAGATTATAATGCTGTAATGATGGAAGTCAAATTATCTCTGCAGGGAACCTACAGATGGAGAATGAATGACTCACTGCTGAGGAACCAACAAATTGTCGACAAGGCCCAAAAGATTCTCAAGGACTACTTTATGACTAATTTAAATTCGGTAACAGATATGAGAGTCATATGGGATGCAAGCAAGGCGGTGATGAGAGGATTTCTTATACAACAAAATTCAATCAGGAAGAGGGCCCAAAATAAAGAAATGGAGGATATTTTGTCTCAACTGAAGGATAAGGAAAAGAAGCTGAGATCTAAACCAAAGGATAAGCAAATTCAAAAGGAAATTAAGGTGTTGCAAGTACAATATACACAAATTATCAATAAGGAAATAGAGTGGAAAATTAAGATGATGAAACAAAGGAACTTTGAATCAGCAAATAAATGTGGAAAGCTTCTGGCATGGCAATTGAAGAAGAGACAAAAACAAAGTACGATAATAAACCTAAAAGATGGAGAGAAAGTTGTAGAAAACCCAGCAGAGATAAGAAAATGTTTTCAAAAATACTACAAGCAGCTGTATAAAAGAGAAAAGGAAAAGACAGGAAAAATAGAGGAGTTCTTGAGACTGAATGAATTGCAGAAAATTCCAGAGAATAAAAGGAGCCTACTGAATCAAAAGATTACGAGACAGGAGGTGGAGACAGCAATAAACCAAATGCAAATCAGCAAGACACCAGGACTGGATGGTTTATCCGCAAAATACTATAAGACATTGAAAGAAGGGCTTATTCAGCCATTGATGGATGTCTGCAACAAAATTCTACAGGGGGACAAGGCACCCGAAACCTGGAAAGAGGTCTTTATAACTCTGATCCCAAAGCAAGATCAGGATAGATCTAATGTAAAGAACTACAGACCAATTTCCCTGCTAAATGTGGATTACAAAATTTTTGCAAATATTTTGGCTACAAGATTAAAAAAATGTATTAAAGGATCACATTCACAAAGACCAGACGGGTTTCCTGTCTGGAAGACATATGAAGGAAAACATAAGAAACTAGTAAATTAAGCCCGTTAAGATAACGGGCGCTAGAAGATATCCACCGGAGGGCGAGGAGGCGGCGGCCCCGCCACCGCTGCCGGCTTTGGAGAGCGGGAAGAGCCAATTCATCCTCCACTTCGCGCACCGAGCGGGGCAGAGCGAGACCGGGCCCTTCCTTCCCTGCTCCGATCCCGGCTTCGCTTGCCACCCGCCACAACAAACTCCCCTCAGGCCCCGCCAACCTTACTCCTCCTCCTGCTGCTGGAACAGGAAGCGGTTCCTTGCCGTTGAGAGCGCCCTCCCCCCCGCATCATCGCTGCTCGGCATCCATTGGCGGGAGCCGCCGCCAAGGTCAGCCCGATTGGCTGAGAGAAGAAGTCTTCCCGCCCCCTCCACTCTCCTCCCCCCCCGCCCTCGGCGAAGAAGGGAGGGCAGGCCGAAGCCGGTGCGCCGAGCGCAGCCAGGAGCAGCGGGCGAGGTGCGCACCCGCCAGGGCCGGGGCGCCGCACATCCCACCCTCCCTCGTTCCCGGCAGGCCCAAGGAGGAAAGCGGCGCCGGCGGCCTCTGCACTCCGCTGCGAGCTCCACCGCGGAGCTCCCTGTCCCCGGGCGGTGCTAGGCGGTCCCGGCAGGCCTGAGGAGGGAAGCGGCGCCGGCGGCCTCTGCGCTCCACCGCGGAGCTCCCCGTCCCCGGGCGGTGCCAGGCCCGGCGGCGGCGGCCCGTCGCCAAGGCGCTGCCAGAGCCGCAGCCAGAGCCTGCTGAGCGGGGGCAGCCTCGGAGGCGGCGGCAGCGGGTGAGCACAGGCGGACAGGGGCGGGACCCCGGAGGAGGAGGTGGAGGAGGCTCCGTGCAAGATGGCGGCGCTGCCCCAAGTGACACCGCGCGTGCGCCGCCGCTGACTTCCGGCCTGCGTCCCTGTTGGGGGGGGGACAGTAGAGCTGTCCAATCGCTGCGTCCATGTCTGACATGCGCAGTAGCGCACTTCCGTGACACACGGAAAGTTGAAGTTGGACGCAGGGACACTTCAACATTATTATATAGGACTAGTAAATTAAGCCCGCAAAGATTATGGGCTCTAGAAGAGAGGTGGCGGCGGGAGCCTCCAGGAACGGGAGGCTCCGCTGGAGGTGTGCGGGCTACAGCAGCGCGAACGACCCGACGCCAAACGCTTTTCCCTCCGCCGCTTCCCCTTCCCCCTCCCCAATCTCCAGTTTTGGCCCCGCCCTCTCCGACGACCGCTCGTGGCCCTGCCCACTGCTCTCCGCCAACCCTCCCTCCCTCCCGCTTCACAACAGCCGCCGCCACGGCGTTGCATTGTGGGACACAAACAAAGTGCCCGGCTAGGCTAGGCTGGCTGGCGTGGAGGGAGGGACGCAGGAGGGCGGGGGGAGGAGGAGGAGAGCTGTTCGAGCGCCTGGGCCCAGCCAGCGCGTGAGTGGCCCCGCAACGCCGGCGTCGCCGCCTCCTCTAAGATCAACCCCCCCTCCCCTCCGCCGCTTCACCCCCGGCCGCCTGAAAGCGCCTGCGTAAGGGCGTGCGGGCCTCGCTTGCTCTCCCTCCCCCTCCCTCCCCCTTTTTTTATTTTGACGCCCGCAGCGCGAGGTGGCGGAGCCGAGCGGGGCGGCCGGGCTTCCCTCCCTCCCCTTCCCCGTCTCGGGAACCCTGGTGCTGCCCCTGTTCTGCAGCTGCGAGTGGCGGAGGTGGAGCTGAGGCGGCGGAGAGAAGCGCCAACTGCCTCGCTCCGACTCCCCCTCAAGCGCGCACGGCCTCCTCCGCCGCCTGCCTTCTCTCTCTGTCTCTCTGAGGCTGGCGGGTGTGTGTGTGTGGAGGTAGAGGCGTAACCGCCATCGCCTATTGGTCTGCACCATCCAATCCCTGTGTCAGTGGAGCGCACGTGCACTTGCGATTTCCACTGACACACGGAAAGTACGGACGGACACAGGCTCTTTATTATATACCGGTAGGATGTAATAGATGTGTTGGAAAGGTTGGAAACAAAGAAAAATTGTAAAGCGATCTTAATGTTTATAGACGCTGAAAAAGCCTTTGACAATGTTTCATAATGTCTAAAATGTACAAGATGTTGTTAAAACGGCAGACAAAAGATGAACAGGTAAAATCATCGATGAAGCACTGAGCAATGGATATAAGGCATAACATTGAAATGACAGCATGGGAAAGATTGTGGAATGTAGATTTGAACTTGACTATGTTATATTGTTAAAAGAAAATTATATGAAAATGATGTATGGATTATATCTGACCCCTAGTAAATTGGCAAAAATGTATAAGTCAGAATCAGATATCTGCTGGAAATGCAAGGAAAAAGAGGGTACCTGTTTCCATATGTGGTGGTCATGTAAGGTAGAAAAGGCTTTCTGGGAAATGATTTATAATGAGTTGGAAAAAATGTTGAAGATAACATTTGTTAAAAATCCAGAAGCTTTTCTTTTAGGAATAATTGGTTCAAAGGGACCCAAGGAGCGGGGGGGGGGGATGTTTATTTATGCTACAACGGCTGCATCAATGATTTATGCCCAGAGATGGAAAGAAGAAACAGCTCCAATTAAGGAGGATTGGCAACTAAAATGGATGGGGTATGCAGAAATGGAAAATCTTACCAGAAGAATAAGAAACCAAGAAGAGACACTTTTTAATTCAGAATTGGGAATATTTGTGGACTATTTGAGGAATTATTGCAAACAACTTAAAACATTAGCAGGATTGATGTAAAAATGTGCAGTAAGAATAACTTAAGGGGAAAGGAGAATTAGTAAATAGGATTTGAATTGGATATGCAGTGATAAAAGTTATAACATAAGCAACCACAGAAGGGGGGAGGGAGGTTGAAAGGAGGATTTGATATTTAAGATTGATGTGTGAAACTCCCCCCCCCATTAAAATATCTGTAAAATGGAAAATAAAATTATTAAAACCCTATAAAGCAAGTATTTCCACCCCACAGCATATTATTAATTATAATTATCACATTTATTACCTGCCATTTGCCTGCAGGTCTCAGGTCAGGTTACTACAACCATTTAAAATTCAGAAATAAAAACAGCCAAACGTATTACATTCACAAGAATGTAATTTTCTTGAGAATATTCAACGAGAGCCAGTGTGGCGCAGTAGTTAGAGTGTTGGGTGAAGACTTGGGAGACTCGGGTTCAAATCCCCCCAACTCAGCCATGACGTTCGCTCTGGCTAGTCACTGCCTACTCTCAGCCTGACTTACAGGGTTTGTTTGTTTGTCAACATTTATACCCCACCTGTTCCCTCCAAGGAGCTAAAGGTGATGCACATACTTCTCCTCTTCCCCATTTCACCGCTGTTGTTGTTAGGATAAAATGGGGAGGAAGTATGCACTCTACCCTGAGCTCCTTGGAGGAAAGATGGGGTGTAACTGTAATAAGTCAGTTAAGTAAGAATAGGGCGGATCCTGAAAACATACACCTCAGGTGCCAAAGGACAAGGCAAAGAGGTAGAGCAGCAGCAGCAGCATTCATTAGAGGCTGTACAGTCAAGGGGAAGGAGCATCTCCGTGGGGAGGGAGTTCCACATCTTAGGGGTTGGGAGAAAACAGGCATCTCCATCTGATGCTGAAAGGGTGGCTGGTGGGGAAGAGCATTCTGTGAAGCAACACTACAGAAGATGGAGCCAAGCCAAGGTGGAGACTTCTCTCAGAGGAGACGAAGATGTCCAAAGGCTCCAGGAAGAGCCAGTGTGGTGTAGTGGTTAAGAGCGGTAGACTCGTAATCTGGGGAACCGGGTTCGTGTCTCCGCTCCTCCACATGCGGCTGCTGGGTGACCTTGGGCTAGTCCCACTTCTCTGGAGTCTCTCAGCCCCACTCACCTCACAGAGGGTTTGTTGTGGGGGAGGAAGGGAAAGGAGAAGGTGAGCCGCTTGGAGACTCCTTCGGGTAGTGATCAAGCGGGATATCAAATCCAAACTCCTCCTCCTCCTCCTCCTCCTCTTCTTCTTCTTCTTCTTCACATGGGGGAAAGCATTCGGCAAGGTACTGGGGTACAGCAGTGTCTGCCGGCTACCCATTTAAAACTATAGAATCACAGAACTTCATTGTTGGAAGGGATCTCCAAGGGTCATCTAGACCAGCACTGAATCCTGCTTGTAGAATATATGGTGCTTTGAAGAAATGCAATCTGAATCCTGAAGTACTGCAATTGGGGGGAGGGGCTACAGTTTTTGTATGGAAATCACTACAGTTTTGTATGGAAAATAAAATAAAATCAATCGTGTAAAAACTTAAGAGGAGCTACATCTTAGAAGTGATTAGGCAGATTGGCAAAGACTTATAGGCATTATTCCTGCATGGTGAGGGGTTGGACTAGATGGCCCTTGGGGTCCCTTCCAACCATACAATTCCATGACAATGCCAACTCCATAGATGGAACATTGGTCCCACTCAGGATCATAGGCGGATGTCCCCCTCTCCCATTTATGGAATCATAAAGAACAGATCCCCAAGGGCCGTCTAGTCCAACCCCCTGCAGTACAGGAATCCAGCTAAATAATCTCTGACAGAAGGCTTTCCACCCTCTGTTTGATTCCACAACCTTCCAAGAAGGTCCATTTCACTGCTGAATGGCTCTTACTATCAGAAAGTTCTTCATAAGGTTTAGTCAGAATCTCCTTTCTTGTAACTTGAAGCCATTGGTTTGAGTCCAGCCCTCCATCTTCCATGTGACAGCCCTTGAGATATTTGAAGATGGCTATCATATCTCCTCTCAGGCTAAACATATCCGGCTTCTTCAATCGTTCCTCATAAAGCTTGGTTTCCAGACCTTTGATCACCAGAGTTGCCCTTCTCCGCACACCAAATATCCTTCTTAAATGGAAACAAAGAGTGAGCGCGTGCAGAGTGCCATAGATGAAGCGCAGCCTGCCTGGAATCTGGACTTGCAAATCCAACACCACTCTGGTTATAGAAACACACAATAGATTTTGTCTGCAAGGAGCTTTTGGCATGGATTTTTGAGCAACGGGCAAGGAAAAACAGATATGCTCTGATCAGAAAAGTTTGGGAGAAAGAAAGAAAGAAAGAAAGAAAGAAAGAAAGAAAGAAAGAAAGAAAGAAAGACCAGCCAGTGATTTTTTCCGATGAGTAAAAAATGCAGATTTCTTTAAAAATAATAATGATAAAATCCCTGTGGATTACAGTTCCCAGTTTAGCAAATGAAAACAGCAAATTATGTCAAAAGAACTGGCAAAGAGTTGTCTTGGATGGCCCTGTGATTAAGTGGAAGAATATGTAAATGTACGTGGCAGTTGCCATGGTTACTACATGAATTACTGCTAGTGCTCGGCAGTTTTAAAAAAGGAGAAGCAGCCCCCCCAGAAGGGTCAAGATTTGCATTCTCAATGATGCTTCTGCGCTCCTCAAAGGAGGCTGCCAAGAAGAGAGGCACAGACACCGAGAATCTCGGGAAATGGGTCAAACCATCCTTCCCAAAAAGAACACACACACACACACACACACACTGTAAACACCAATAACATAAGAACGTGAGGGTCACCTGTTGGGCCAGGGCGCCAATGGCCCATCTAGTCCAGCATCCTGTCTCACAGTGGCCAACCAGGTGACCCAATGGGAAGCCTGCAAGCCGGACCTGAGCCCCTCTCATGTCTCCCAGCAATAGGCATTCAGATTCACTGCTGCCTCTGACCGAGTAGAGCAGGGGTAGGCAACCTAAGGCCCGTGGGGCCGGATGCAGACCAATCGCCTTCTCAATCCGGCCCGCGGACAATCCCGGAATCAGCATGTTTTTACTTGAGTAGAATGTGTCCTTTTATTTAAAATGCATCTCTGGGTTATTTGTGGGGCATAGGAATTCGTTCATTTCCCCCCCCCAAAAAAAACATATAATCTGGCCCCCCACATGGTCTGAGGGACAGTGGACTGGCCCACGGCTGGAAAAGGTTGCTGACCCCTGGAGTAGAGCCATAGTGGACATAGGCAGCCCTCTCCTCCATTAATTTGGCTAATTCTTTTTAAAAGCCATCCAAATTGGTGGTCAGCCTGTGGGAGCGAGTTCAATAGTTTAACTCTGCACTGCACTGCATGATAAGTCTTTTCTGTCCTGAATCTTTCAACATCATAGGATGTCCACATGTTCTAACATTATGAAGGGGGGGGGAGCATTTCTCTGTCCCTTTTATCCCTGTCATGCATAATTTTACAAACTTCCAACATGTTTCCAGAGACATCTGGTTGGAAAGAGGTTGCAGGACTAGGTGGGTCTTTGTTCTTCTTACATTCTCAATCGCCATTAGAGGAATGGAACCTCCATGTCCACATGCAGTCTACCTCAGAGAGCCATATACAGGGAAGTGCTGCTGACTTCAAGTCTACTTGGGGGTTTCCTGGAGGCATTTGTCTCTTATTAGACAGTCAGTAGAAAGACATCTTCCATGTTCCAAGAGAGTCTCCCCTCAGGAGCACAGTGTGGTGTAGTGGTTAGAGTAAATCCCATAAGCGAACAAATGGAACAAGGTACCAGTGGAGCCTCCTGCCCACCTAGCAGTTCGAAAGCACACATTGCAAGTAGATAAATAGGTACTGCTCCGGCGGGAAGGTCAACGGCGTTTCCGTGCGCTGCTCTGGTTCGCCAGAAGCGGCTTAGTCATGCTGGCCACGTGACCTGGAAGCTGTACGCCAGCCCCCTTGGCCAGTAATGCGAGATGAGCGCTGCAACCCCAGAGTCGTTCGCGACTGGACTTAACGGTCAGGGGTCCCTTTACTTTTACCTTTACCAGTGGAGGGCCATTGCCTTTGTGGCCTGTGGGTGGGCTTTGGGCAGACACCTGTGAGAAGGAGAACACTGGGGCTTTGCTCTGATCCAGCAGGGCTCTGATTCTTCTCCCTCTCGCCTCCAAGTCCATCTGAAAGAAAGACCCTGCCGGGTGTGGCCCAGCCAGGCGTTTGGCCATCAGGAAGCCACTGACAGGGGGTCTTGACCCCAGTCCTGCACACCGCTGCCAAGGCACTGTGCCTGAGCCTGGGTGCAGCTCTGGGGGCTCGTGGCCTCCCCGCCCTCCCAGCCAAACACAGGAAGGGAAGGGTCAGCAGAGGCCAGCAAGGAACCAAACCTCAGGAAGCTGGCCTTGGCAGAGGGAAGGAATGCAAGCGACACATGGCCCTGAGCGAGAGCACAGCCCTCCTTGCCTTCCTCTCCCCTTATGGATGGATAAGTATAGAAGAAGAAGAGGAGGAGTTTGGATTGGATATCCTGCTTTATTTATCACTACTCAAAGGAGTCTCCAAGCGGCTCACATTCTCCTTTCCCTTCCTGCCCCACAACAAACACTCTGTGAGGTGAGTGGGGCTGAGAGACTTCAGAGAATGTGACTAGCCCAAGGTCACCCAGCAGCTGCATGGGGAGGAGCAGAGACATGAACCTGGTTCCCCGGATTACGAGTCTACCACTCTTAACCACTACACCACACTGGCTCTTTCTCTCTAGGAATGGGGTTTTGCTGTGGGCCAGTGAGCAGGATCCACAGAACACAGAGGGCAAAAACAGGCATGGTAAAAGCTTGCCCTCTGGAGGTTGCTACCGTATTTTTTGCTCCATAAGACGCACTTTTTTCCTCCTAAAAAGTAAGGGGAAATGTCTGTACATCTTATGGAGCAAATGTGTGGTCCCTGGAGCTGAACTGCCCAGGGGCAAAAGCAGATCGTGCTTTTTAAAAAAAAAAAAAGAGAGAGAGAGAGAGAAGGGGGTGTTGAAAGGAAGCCCGCTGAGCAGTTGTTCAGCAAACGATGGGGGAGAGAGATAAGGGAGAGAGATTCCAGCCCCGCCCTCTTGCAGAGGGAGGCTGTTTCCCCATCGACATGTGACTGACTGATTAGATTATCTGTCTGGAAACTGTAGAAATGGCTTCCTGAAGCTGCAGAACTGTGAGTTAAACCCCATAAAACAGGGTTTTTTCCCTTTGCAAAGTAAGCTCAACAACTTTGAGCTGATCCTTAAAAAATGGGGCTTTTCTCCTTTGCAAAAGAAGCTGCATAAATTTGAGCTGATCCTCCTTTTCCTCTCTAAAAACTAGGTGCGTCCTATGGTCAGGTGCGCCTTATAGAGCGAAAGATACGGTAATTTATTTACCTGTTGCATTTATGTCCCAAACTTTCCTCCAAGGAGCTCAAAGCAGCATACATAGTTCTCCTCTTCCCACACCATTTTAATCCTAACAACAGCCCTGTGGAGTAGGTTAGGTTGAGAGTTAGCAACTGGCTTCCAAGGTCACACCCAGTGAGTGTTGTGGCCAAGTGGGGACTTGAAACCTGGTCTCCCAATCCCAGGTTCTAGTTCGACACTCTAGTTTCATCCTCCTTGTGGATGAAAAATTATACAGGGAAGCAGTCAGAGGTGGTGCCCTCCCTGTGGAACACCCTCCCTTCGGATATCAAGGAGATAAAGAACTACATAACTTTTAGAAGACACCTGAAGGCAGCCCTGTATCGGGAAGTTTTTAAATGTTTGATGTTTTATTATGTTTCAATATATGCTGTAAACTGCCCAGAGTGGCTGAGGAAACCCAGCCAGATGGGCCAGGTTTAAATAATAATAATAATAATAATAATACTTAGTGATAGCTCATTTTCTTGTTGGTCTTGTTCTTCTTGGCATTCATGCTTACCGGTAAGTTATTCCACCCACCACCACCTCCCAAAATCTGATTAAGTCCCAGAAAGATTATTTGGTAGTGATACGGAAAACTTCGGAGGGACAACCCCCCCCCCCCGTTGCGACTGCAGCAGTCAGTGCGGGACCTCCTTTCCCGCTGATCTGCACCCCTTTACCCACTTTGCTTTCCCCTTTTCTCCCCACACAATGTTGCACAATTAATATTTTCCTCTCTTTTGTCCCCACAACTCTGAAATGAACCCCGTTCTTTGCTCCTCCATAATCCCCTAAGCAGGAGACCACGTACACACACCCAGTGCTCCAGGAAATGCCACACCTGGGTAATCCCTTCTCTAGTACCCATCCTCAGGTTTCCAAGGTGCCAGACAGCCTCCAAGATGTTTCCCATTGTTCTTCCCCAGTAGATACTCAAGATGTATAGTAGACCCACCCAAGGGCCATTTACATGTTCCTGTAACCCATCACCTGTATGTTAATCCTGTTTACCTATATGTTAATCATGTTTGACTCTCCTTCTTCCCACCCCTTTCATGACGTTTTCCCTATGTAACCATGATGTAGTTGTGATGCTCCCAAGATGCATCCTGGGACAGAGTGGGAAGTTTTAAAAGTCCTTGTCACCCTGTGTTCAGGGTTCAGTCCCTGGTACTCGAACCTGTTGCGCAATAAAGTGACTTTGTCCTTGCTCCAGCTGCTGGTTGGCTTCTTCCTTTGCTCCGTAGTACCACGGACCTCCAGTCCGAAGGGCCAGGTTGCTGAGAGGACTCATGCCTTGAATTTTTCAGTAACAGTAGTAGGAAGAGAAAGTTGCAGGTCAGGGGCCTTGTCACAGTAGTGGTGCCCCTCCCTCTGCATGGGCCAACCATGATGGCTTTTTGATTTCAGACAGTGGCAATTAAAATAGAATAAAAATGCCCAGGGCTTCCAGTGCATCACACACCTGGCGGCAACCTGGCTGTTTTATTGTCTTCCATTGTGGACATTCTGCATTCCTACTGCTTTTAAGATTGGAAATGGCATATAATCCCCCTGGCTCCTATGCGATTTGGAAGCTGCCCTGAGAGCTTGCTAGTATTATAAGACAAGGTGAGAGGAGTCAGATACTCAGTTTTTAACAAAGGGAAATGATAAAACATCTGCCAGAGAGACATCTTTTCTATGTTTTGAATACTCAGAGCAGAAACTGCTGCTTGATTTAAGTGGATTAAGTGGATGTTCCAAGAGGTCCAAGCTGCCTAACACAGCCAAGTCCCTTTTCTCAAGTCAACTATCAATGGTCCATCAAACCCAATATTGTCAACTCTGAAAGGCAGAAGCTGTCTATGGGGTCATGCAGGGGAAAGCCTTTTGTCAGCACACCAAACTGAGATCCCTTACACTGGAGGTGTCAGAGGCTTCATCCTTATGCTGCCTTCAACCTGCTCTAATATTTATGAGTATTTTATTTTTTATTTGTTCACTTTACTGAATCTATTTTTTAAAATATTCACTGTATTTCTTTTTAAAGCCACCTTTTACAGTTCCATCCAGCGTTGTATTGCCTGCTCAGGCTTGCAAAGGTCTCCCCAGCCCCTGCCCTGGTACCTGCTGCTTTTCAACAGTAGATGCCAAAGGCTGACCTTGGGGGACCTTCTGGATGCAAGGCAAGCGATGAGCTTTAGAGTTGTGTATTTCCCGTGTGTGTGCGTGCGTGCGCATGTGGCCAAAGGGTAAAAGTGGTTTTTTGATAGAATGATAGGCGTTCTCAACCCGTTCTGCTGTGGCTGCTGTACCATTTCGCTCCAACCTGTAGAATTTGCAGATATTTATTTATTGTGTTTATATACATTTAAACACCGCTTGCAAATCTGCAGCAGCCAGTCCTCCAAAGGATGGTGACCCCGCTGGGGCAGCCTTCGACTTTCCACACGCTGCGAGGAGTGAGCAGATGAAAGGCGGCTATAGCGCTTAACGTAATTGTTATTTCAGATCTGTTCCCGGGGATTGGCAGGAGACGTGGGTGGCTGGATAGTTGTGCAGTAGGCCAGCGATTCTGAGAAGGGAGGGGGGAGGGGGAGAGAGAGAGAGAGAAGATGATGATGACTGGAAACAATCTCAGTTTCCTGTTGCTGTTATTCCTCCCTCCCGCATTTCCCCAAACTGAGGAGCCTTCCCACCCCACCCCAATCGCCACTCTTGTTATAAAACATGCCTACTAATAGCACCAAAGTGGTGCATGAACTCTAAACCACCAAGAGCATCTCCGAGCCCACAAGGACATAAAAAGACGTGGCGCTTCGTTCTCAGGTGGCACACACATGGCAGCAATTGGGCCGCCTTGTGTAGCCAGCTCTCTCGAGAAACTTTAGGTTTTCGACGCAGGGAGCCATGCGCCCGAGGTTCTAAGCCAGTGTCTGAGAGCCATGGCTGGAGACATGGACGTAGTCAAAGGGGGGCAGGGAGGGGCAGTTGCCCCAACCTTCATCAATAAAAAGACATAGCAAACTGAGGTTCGCCCCCCCCAACAAAAGCCCACTTGACCACTGGGTGACTTCTGGCCAGTCGATGCCTCTCTCAACCTTGCCAACCCCTCAGGGTTGTTGTGGTGGTGAAATGAGGAGGGGGTGATTAATAATAATTATTTCCATTGGAAAGAACTTTCATTGGCCCTGAGCTAGCAAAAGGGCAGTGGGGGTGGGAGAGCAAAACTCAGGCCCAAAATACCTACTGGACTCCAATTCCCATGATCCTCTGGCTATAGGCTGGAGCCCACAGGGCCCTGGGCCCCCCTTTTCTATGGCAGCAGGTGAAAGGAAAGGCCTACTGAAAATTTGGAGGGCCAGCCTGTACCTGTTGAGGAAGACAATAATGTTAGATATGTTTACCCTGGAGAAGACTGAGCTGTGATATGATAGCCATCTTCAAAGATCTCAAGGGCTCCAGCGAGTAGGACTCGAAACAAGGGCTTTAACTGACAAGACATTTGATTCTGACTAAACACTAGAATTACCTTTCTGGTGGGGAGAGCCATTTGCAAGTGGAATGGACCACCTCGAGAGGTGGTGGGCTCCCCTTGGTTTCTAAAGAGGTTGGATGGCCACCTGTTGGGGATTCTTCATCTGTGGTCGCAGGAGGTTGGACTGCTTTGAGAGTACCTCCCGAGTCCCAACTCTATAATTCTATGATTCAAGGAAGGCAGCTCTGGGCTAGGTGGAGTAGTGGAGAATAGTTTGGGGCATTGCACTGTGATGTGACTTTCCTCAAAGGCAGCTCGAGGTAGAGCTGGGAGAGTTCACATCTGAAAACACAGAAAGCTGCCAGCCAGTGTAGGCAATACAAAGTGAAATGGACAAATGGCTTTGACTCGGCACAAGGCAGCTGTTCCTAAAGTGTCCACAAGAGGGGGCCTCTTAGCATTCAACAAGGTTCAGCCACTGAAACCTCTTGTGGGTCCCTTAAAGGTAAAGGTAAAGGGACCCCTGACAGCTAAGTCCAGTCGCGGATGACTCTGGGGTTGCGGCGCTCATCTCGCTTTACAGGCCGAGGGAGCCGGCGTTTGTCCACAGACAGTTTTTCCGGGTCATGTGTCCAGCATGATGTTCTGGCGCAAAGGAACATCAAAACCAGAGCAGCGCACAGAAATGCTGTTTATCTTCCCGCCGGAGCGGTTCCTATTTATCTACTTGCACTTTGACGTGCTTTCGAACTGCTAGGTTGGCAGGAGCAGGGACCGAGCAATGGGAGCTCACCCCGTCGCGGGGATTTGAACCGCCGACCTTCTGATCAGCAAGCCCTAGGCTCTGTGGTTTAGACCACAACGCCACCCGCGTCCCACACACGTCCTTTACACGCTTATAAATATAATATCACCAGCAGACATCTGTGGCCTGCAGGAGAACATTAGGTATACTCACTCTGTGTTTATTGAAGCTGTCCTTGCTAGTGGCTCGAAATTCCTACATGGCATAAGGAGATGCAAGCTTACTCTCAAGGAGAGGAAAAACAGATCCTGATGCAGGGCTGGGAAACAGGCCAGAGGAGGGGGAAATGTTTAGGAGAAGGAAACAGTGCTAATGGCTGACTCACCAGGTTGTGCGGCTGGTGTACTGGGAGCAGTGGACGCAGCCTTCCTCAATCATGTGGTCCAAAGCACCCAGAGGTCCCCCCCCCCGCCCCAGGTTGGGGAAGGATGGTCTAAGACTCTAACCCATCACAGCATGTTAGCCAAAGGTTCAGCAACTCAAAATACAGCTTTACAGAAATTCAATGAATTGACAGTGACTCTTCTAAAGGAATATTTAAAAACTGCCCATGTGCATGTGACTATAAGCCACTAGCAAGTGTTCCATAAAACTTTGCCCCATTAAGGATGCTGTTTAGATACTTTTGGCATTGCCCACCCATATCATAACACTCACAACTTTGCATGGCTTGTCAGATGTGGGCTCTATGTGTTCTAGATTATTTCCTTCATATTAGAGTACCGGTAGCAGTGGATCCTGTGGGGAGAAAAAGGTATGCTTGCTCAGGGCCTGAGAGGGTTCTAGGTGAGCCAGAACTGCTTGATTTACTTTTCCACATGGCCAGTCACTTTTGACACCACCTAACAATCACAATGCAACTGTTGCCTGACTTGAATTTTTGAACTGCCAATTTTATTCCCATTAAAAGCAAACAAACCTGGTGGGCGGCATTTGTGTTCTGGTTGGAGGAACCAGCTAGAGGAACCAAGGGAAGAAGGCTCAAGGGAGTGGTGGTGGGACAATGATGAGTGGTCACAGGGAGAAGACTGGGATGAGGAAGTGTGAGAAGCTGAAGAGGTAGCAAGGTTTAGTGAGAAGGGATCATCTGTGGCAGAGAGAAGTCCAGAATCAGGCAGAAGCTGAAGCAGAGGATGAGGGAGGCCAAGAGGCAGAGAGGAATCCAGCTGGTGAAGAGTCTCTGGTGTTTCCCCCTCCTGCTATGACAAGAGACATGAAAAGGGCAGAGGAGAGGTTGGCTGCATGCAGGCACAGCCTCCAATTGCTTGGGGGGGGGGAACCCTGGAGAGGAGGGGACTTAAGCTGACTGTGGGAAGCTGAGGACTTTCAGTCTCAGCAACTGATGCAAGGGGGCAACACCTGCCAGAGGAGTTGCCGTGCTCACTAAGCCTGACACTCCTGTGCAGATTGTGTTTTTGCTAATAAAGAGTTAACTCCAATTTGCATGGTGTGATTTACTGCTGACCTGCTGTATGTGTTGTTTATTGGTGTAAAGCAGTGGTTTTCAACCAGTGTGCCGTGGCACCCTGGGGTGCCCTGAATGATGGTTGGGGTGCCTCTGGCAATGCTGGCCTCTGTCCCTCTTTCCTTCCCTCCCTCCTCTGATGCCTTCTTGCATCTCTGCCTCCTCAAAGGCTTGCACAGCTGTTTGTTGCAGCAGCCCTGGCTACAAATTCCATGAGTGAGTGGTGCCTCTGGGGCTGGCCACACGGGGTGCTGGTTGCCAAGAGCTGAGGCCGTCTTGGAGTAAAAAAGTACGGTAAGTAGACAATGGAGCCCAGCCAGCCAGTCCACTAGCCCTTGCTGTTGGGAATGGACAGACAAGTGGGAGGCCGGGCAGGCAGGCAGGCGCTGCACTGGTCTTTTTTGTGCTTGCTGTGTGCATGGCCTGCCCGATGCTGAAGGGGAGCCTTTCTGCCATGCACACCCGGCAGTGCCTGCTTCTGCCACTACTGCCTCCCAAGGTAAGGTGCTGTCCTCACTTTCACCTCTGACCAGTCTCCATCGGGCCACTAAGGCAGGGGGCACCCTCTTCCCAGACCCCTGTGGGGCATTGTGAGGAGGCACCTTCTTTGGGACGGGGGGGGGGGGAGTAAGCTCAGAGACCAGGGGGGTGGCAGTGGCTGCCCAGAGGGCTCCCAAGGAGAGGGTGTTCAAAAAAGAGTGAGAGGCTCTGCAAGCAAGGAGTGACATAACTGGGCTCCTGAGGCCCACAGGTGCAGCACAATGAAGGGAGTTGGTCAAGGGAGCCATGGATTCAAAACGGTTGAAAATCTGTACTGTAAAGAATAGGAACTGCATTTCAAGAAAGGTGAGAGGAGAGGAGCAAGTGGTGCTACTTGGAAGAGATATTGCTGAATGGTCAGCATCCTGCTCTGACAGGGGCCAGCCAGATGGGAAACCCACAAGCAGGCCCTTCGCACAAGTGCACCCTCCTCTCCTGTGGCCTCCAGCCACTGGTATTCAGAAGCACTGCTGCCTTTCAACTGTGAAGGCAGAGGAGAGCCATCTTGGCTGGTAGCCTTCATATGCCCCCTCTGGCATGATTTGTCAAATCCTTTTTTAATCCTCTCTGAAAGCCATCCAGTTTGGTGGCCATCTCTGCCCTCCTGCGGGAGTGAGTTCCAAAGTTTGTGCTACTTCTACTTCTTTTTTCTGTCCTGGATCTTCCAACTTTCAGTTTCAATCGATGTCCATGAGCTCTAATATATGAGAGAGAGAGAGAGAAACTTTTCTTTGTCCCTTTTCTCTACATGATGCATGATTTTATAAACTTCTATACAGTAGTGTCTCCTCTTCTCCAAACTAAGTCCCATACTCTGGAACCTTTCACCATAGGGAAGTCGCTCCACCCCCTCAATCGTTTTGGCTGCCCTTTTCTGAATCTTTCCCAACTCAATGATATTCTTTTTGCGGTGAGGCAACCAGAGCTGCAGACAAAAAGAGAGAGTGCAGGGAGGGGGAGCAGGGGGTAACATCAACAACAACAACCGTTTTTAAGCAAAGCTGCTTTGCTGCACTTTTTATCTCAGGTGCCATTTCCTCTATTGCCAAGTCAAGTTCATAGCCAGATATGCAAGAGTCCTCAGTGCGATATCATGTGTGTGCAAGAGAGGAGACACATTCAGTGTAATGAGGTAGTACAGCCCCAACTCTCTGCCATAAACAGTTAGCTTCAGGGCCAGCGTGATGAGTTTTGGCAAAGGTTACGGCCTACACCCCAAGCACAAGTGGAGTTCTTCCACGCTGAAGGTAAAAAAATAATAATGTTTTAAATTCGCCTGGGTCTCCTCTTTCTCTGCCAAGGAAATGTCCTGGTAAATTTGTGCAAGATGGCTTTATGTTCTTAACACAGTCTTGATGTTTGATTGCTCAAAGGTTTTCTAAGAAACCATTAGGGTTCTGTGGGCGGCAGGGGGGGGGCACCAATGATTGACAAAAGCATTAGGGGTAATGCTGAACAGACGCTACTCTGAGCAGACAGCAGGCCCCTAGAGGCAGCTTCTAGGACAGCCTCTCAAGCTTTAAAAGAGGGGAATCAGCCAGCAGAGAGGCAATGAGCCTTTCCCAGCTATGATGCTTTGTTGGGCAAGAGCAGAGGTTTTGCAGTCTTGATTCTTGCCAACAGGCTGAAGAATTGCCCCCTGCCAGTGGTGTAGTGTGGGTTGCCAGCACCCGGGGCCATGTGGGGGGCGGGGAGACAGACAGAGTATGCATGCGCATTCAACTGCCTAATGGCATCCACATCACCCAGGTGATTGCAGCCACAGAGAAGAGTTGTTCAGTTATCTGGAGGCTTCCTGGTTCTCCTGCAGAAGCTGTTTTCAATGGAGCCCAGTGACAAAAGTACACAACTGTATTGCAGCAGCACCAAGGGTTGAAATTATGCACTCCCTAACAATTTTGCACCAGGGGGCAACTGCCCTGTGGGGCCCCCACAAACACACTACGTCACTGCCTCCCCCCCCCCCATGTGGGGATAAGCAAACTCCTGTTCAGAGAGAGACTCACACACACTGAGTGTGCATTTCAGGAGAAGCTGTGTGCTTGTGTTTGAGAGAGAGATAGAATGATTCCCAGTGAGATCCACACAATGGGATCTGTTGGACTCAGAATCCCAGTCTAGACAGGCTTGTGGTTTGTTCCAGCAAAGCAAATCACCCCTCCTTCTAACAGCAAGCTCTGGCGGTGAGTGATGACAGCTCTGAGGCCAAAATGAGGGCAGTGAAAAACAAGAGGGCAGTATCAGCATCCGCGGGGAAATCTACAGCAGTGCTTAAAATAATAATAAAAAAACAACTGTGAAGTGGTGAACAATTCGAAGAGGATTAAGCATGCTCAAGAGCCACAGTCTATTGAGAAAACTGAGGTGGAGGCAGGAACAGAGGTTTGCATGGTTTGCTGGCTGGAACCCTGGTTAGAAGGGGAGGATACACCGAGGAAGGGGGCTTATTAGAGCTAACCATTCATTGAAACTCCTTTCTGAGCCAGAGTTATCCAACCCCAATCTAGGGAACTGATTCAGAAATCCAGTTCTTCTCCTTCACACAGAAGGTGGCAAGAGTGTTAAGATCCTAGCACCTGTGCTTGTGTGACATACAAGGAACTCTCAGAAGGTCAGGAAGGGCCAAGAGGACCTTCTCAAACTGGGATTCAACCAGGAATATTAACAAGGTGCACTTACTACTATATGCATAGTTTTAGGCTGTGTAAGTAAAGGACCAAAGGTTCCCCAAAACATGGGGCAGCAACTGCATTGGGATTGCCCCATAGGGAGTTGTTGGCTCTGACCCTTTCCTACTGCCCCAACAGTACCAGATTCAGGGTGGGGCAGGTTGTCCCCCACATAGGAAGCTGAGCCAAGGGGGCACAAAATAGTAGCAGTAGTAGTAGTAGTAGCAGGAGCAGCAGCTTTAATAATAATAATGTAGCAGCAGCAGCAGTTTTAATAATAATAATGCCTAAATTTAAATGGGCGCCTACTGAGAAGATCCATTAAAAGCAACTGTATCAAACTGAATTATCGTGGGAATAAGAAATATTTGAGGGAAGGGGTCATCAGTTTTTGTCCAAAGTCTTCCCCTGTGCCACAGGCTCACGTACCTTGAGCTGATGAAGTGGCACAGAAAGTGGACATGGGTGGTATCAAGAGTTGGGCAGTGGCACAGAGTGAGAGGGAGCCCAGTAGCCACACAGGTGAATAATGCCAGGTGCATAGCAGCAGTTATGCCCATGACTGAAGTTTCTAGAAGGCTGATGTGATGCCATCAAGCTTGAAGGGAAAACAATGTCAGTCCTTGCTTCTTCTTTTTTTGTCCCACCTAAGGGAACATAAAAAGCTGAGCTCTGTATAGCCCAGTGTTGCCTACACTGACTGGCATTATCTTAAAATCAGTCAGAAGGCACCCAGAGGATCACCCAGCCCAACCCCCTGCAATGTAGGAATATGCAGCTGTCCCATACAGGGATTGAACTTGCAACCTTGGCGTCATCAGCACCATGCTGTATCCAACTGAGCCATCCAATTAGTGCAGCCACAGCTCTCCAGGGTTTCAGGCAGGAGTGTCTCCTAGCCCTATAGAAGCCACTGGGGATTCAACCTGGGGCCACCTGCATGCAAAGTCGGCGTTTGACCACTGAGCTAGGAGTTGACACTTCTTGATGCAGAGGGGAATGTTTTTAGAAAAGCAAGCTTGGGGAAGGGGTACACTCGCAAAGCATTTCAGTGAGGACTGAGGGTGCTGTGGCCACAGAATGTTGTAGTGGGGTATAGCGAAGGTGTGGGGAGTGAATGGAAAGCATGGAAGAGGCATGTGTGGCTGGCTGGCACCCTGGAGAGCAGCACTTCAAGCTGCAACATTCTATCGCAGGTCACACCTGTATAGGCAGCAACCAATTAAGGTGCACCCGACTGATACACGATCATAAACACATGGCTCCTTTTGGACCCAGAAGAGGGCAGAACATGATGGGACATGCTTATGCACACTCTGCCAATGCGTGTAGGGACCAGGAACGGAACCTGCACACAAAACGGTCACCATCTGTATATATTTATATATAAACACACACACACACACACACATATATATATTTACACACCTCACTGTAGCTCAGTGTTGGGGCATTTGCTTTGCATGCAGAACCTGGTTCCATGTTCAATCCCTGGCAACTCCAGACAGGGCTGGGAGAGATTTGCTGCCTGAAATCCTGGAGATGCTGCTAGTCAGTGTGTAGACAATACTGAAATAGATGGACGAGTGGTCTCACTTGGTATAAGGCAGCTTCCTAGGCTTCCATTAAAATACCCAAGGCAGTTTACAATGGTTAACTGAAATGAACCAGGATATGGATGAGAAGCAGCAGAGCTTTTTTTCAGCCAGAACTCACTGGAACTCAGTTCCAGCATCTCTATGATGGGCACCATTGCTATGTTCAGAGAACAATACAGTGGTACCTCTGCTTACGTTCACCTCCAGTTACGTATCCTTCGGGATATGTACGCGGGAAACCCAGAAGCATTTTTCCGGGTTTCGCTGCGTGCCGCACACATCTGCAGAAGCGCTAAATTGCGCCGTGTGCATGCACAGAAGCGGCACCTCCGGTTGCAAATTCCTCAGGATCTGACCAGAGCTCTGGAACGGATCCCGTTCGCAACCAAAGGTACCACTGTGATTCCTTTTGGTGCAGTTTTTTTAGTGGATCATCAGTAGGCATCCATATAAATGTTGTTGTTGTTTTGCACCGCTTCAGCTCAGCACCTTGTGCAGGGAAACCAATCACACCACCCTAAATTCAGCACTGCAGGGTGGCGAAGGCAGAAGAATCAGCAGCTGGTGTTATGGAAGATGAAAAGGTCAGCCACAAAATGTGCAGCACCTTCTTTGACGAGGTGCATACCTTAACCCGGTTCCATTCAATTCAGCTGGATGCAGCTTAGCCACCAGGTACACCTGGTACACGCACAAGGGAAGGCAATCTTCCAAGGAAATGGGTTACAATCTACGTGGAGAAGCGTTCTTGTGCTGAAGACTCAACGCTGCTGAGACATTACAAGGAGACCTTGAAAGTAACAAGTGTCCTAACACGGGAGGGGGAGAGAAACAGGGCAAGAGGGACCAGAAATACCTAATGAAAGCTTTTGCCCTCCAGGTGCCCTCTGGAGCAGGGGTAGGCAACCTAAGGCCCAGGGGCCGGATGCAGCCCAATCGCCTTCTAAATCCGGCCCATGGATGGTCCGGGAACCAGCATGTTTTTACATGAGTAGAATGTGTCCTTTTATTTAAAATGCATCTCTGGGTTATTTGTAGGGCATGCCTGGTGTTTTTACATGAGTAGAATGTGTGCTTTTATTTAAAATGCATTTGTGGGGCATAGGAATTCGTTCATTCCCGCCCCCTCAAAAAAAAAAAAAAAAATGTCCGGCCCACCACATGGTATTTGGGGTGGTGGACCGGTCCATGGCTGAAAAAGGTTGCTGACCCCTGCTGTAGATGGTTCAGTCTATGTTGGCCAAGGCTGATTTGAGCTGTAGGCCAATACATCTGGAGGGAACCCAAGATGCCAAGGTTTTGACAAGTGAACTCAGTTTGGAAACCAGGAAAGGAAAGTTCAGTAAAAAGTAATTTTAAGAGTAAAGAAAAAAAGGCCAACCCCAGAGTCCATAGAAGTATAAACTGTACATGACCATTTGCTTTTGGGATTTAACAGCTCAAACACTTATAAATCTTTCTCAAAGACAGGACTATTATTGAAAAAGGAGTCCCGCTGGCAGGAGAACCAGAAGGATCTAAGCAAACAAACAAAATTATACGGACACCCACCTGGCAGATTCTTTTAAGGGTATCCGGCTGTTTCAAAAACATTTGCCTGTTGTATAGTCTGATTTGTAAACATGTCTGTAATTACCTGTTTTTTATTTATGTTTCCTTGATGTGGCGCTGATCTGTGTATACTTTGTTGACCTATGATCAAGGCAATTAAATATATTCTAACAATATTTCTGTAATTGATATGCCCAACATAAAGAAGTGATGCTATGTCAAACACTGGAAACCAGCCTTCCCCAACTGGGTGCCCTCCAGATGTGGAGGCTGGAGCTGCCTGGCTGCTCAAAACATCTTTCTGAAGTATAACCAATTGCATCCTGAGCCAATGGGGGATTTTCTTGGAGTTGTTTAAGGGATATTATTCCAGACTTAGAACTTTCTTGCACTTTTACTTTTCAGAAACAAAACCTACACATACAAGAAAATACATTAGGCAAACCATACCATTTGAAGTTTATTATCCTTAATGACTACCAAATACAGAGGGCATTCAAAACACACCAGGAAAGAGTTATTTACAGTCATCAAGAAGTCTGGTGTTGTTTTGAAGGAGCCAAGATAGCCAGTTTAAAAGTCAAAGAAGAACAACTTGCTTCCATATTTGGACGTCTGCAACTCGCCTTCAGTTGGTGGGTTTGGTTGTGGTCTTTGCCTAGAATGATAGGGATTCTCAGGCAGTGGCCGGTCAGTCTTCACTTTGGTGACCTGGAAGGGAAAGAATCACATTGAAATGCGTGGTGAGCAGCAAACAGCCTGGAAAGAGTGACAAACAGGAATCTTTGCAAAAGGAAGCCAGTCCATTCGAATGGTGCTAAATGCAAACAAACCTGCATCAAGGAATCAGAGTATAGAGAGCTGCCTTATTATGTACCAGAAATGGCAAAGCTGCTGCCCTCCAGATGCTGGACTGTTAATTATTTAACTCTTTAGTCACTTAGTACAAAAATCTCTAAGTGACTTTTAAAAGCTTAAGAGCCTATAACCCACCCCCCAAAAGTAATGTTTCAGTAAAATCACTGCAGTAACCCAGCAGAAAAAAATCAACAAAAAGCTCCACCAGCAAAACAAGCTATCGGCCTTGTTGTCAAATGCCTGGGAGAATAAGCACTGGCGTCGCAAGGGGGGGCGGAGTGGGCGGTACGCCCCGGGTTCCAGGGGAGGAGGGGGTGACACTTGGGTTGGCCCTGCCCTGCACGGGGCCCGCCCGCCGGTGCCGCCGCTGCTCCCGCGGCACCCTTGCGAGCCACCGCGCCAAAAGCAGCAGCGGCGGGGCACCCCCAAGCCGCCAATCGTGTGCGGTGGCTCGTGGGGGTGCCGCCACCGCTGCTTTTGGCGCGGCGCCTCACAAGGGCGGCGCCTCATAAGGGCGACGCGGGAGCAGCAGCGGCCTGGCGACGGAGTGCACACGCGCGGCATGGTGAGTCAGCACTGCAGGGTGGTGAGGCGGCTTCCTCCGCCCCTCAGACGGGAGCCAAAACAGAAAAGACCCTCTGCCATGCTGTCATCTTCCAAAGTTTCTCTGAAGGGGCACCCAAAGGAGGGCCTCAAATAAAGACCAAAATGTCTGGGTAGGTTCATACTGAGAGAGGTGACCTGAAAAATATTGGGGTCCTGAGCCGTGTGTTTGAGGTTAAAACTAGCACTTTGATTTGGGCCTAGACACATACAGGCTGCCTGTGCAGCTGTGTCAGGATTGGTGTTCCAAAATCAGCTCATCTTGAGCCTGGCAGCTGCACTCTACTACAGTTTCTAAACAGCTTTCAAAGGCAGCTTCACAGAAATTGCACCACAATTACCCAATCTTGAGTTTACCAGACTAGACTACTCCAGCCAGATTATTGCAGTCCAGACAGCGTCATGGTTAGACCACCAGCCTAAGTTGGTGGAAGGCACTGTGTACCACTGAGGCCACCTGTGCCCCAAGCAGCAGCAGTAGATCATGGAAGAAGCCTGAACTATGGGCCAGGATTGAAGCTGAGAGCCTTTTGTATGCAAAACATATATCCTACTGCTAAACTGCAGTCCTTCCACTCCATGTCACACACACCCTTCCATGTCCTTCAGTGATTTCCCTCAATAGGAATTAGAAAGTGGTTATTCTAAGGCTCACTCTGACCTGCAGGGAACACACATGGGTGCTCCAAGACACCAAAATTATGGTTTAAAATAAAAAATGGTTTAATGTGGGCAAGCTCCTTCCCCTCTCCTGACTGTGCTACACAGGACAGCAAACAAGCCCTAAAACAAGAGAGTCTGGTTTGTGGTTATGTGCAAATTCAGGTTCCTGCAGACTTGCAGTGTGGAGGTAAACAAACTACGAACCTGTATGAACCTGGGTTTGCACATCAGGGCAAGCTAGACTCCAGTTTACTTCATCCCTGCATTGCACAGTCAGAAACAGGGTAGAAGCAAAGCACTTCTCTGCATTAAACCACAGCTTATTTTAAACAATGGCATTGAACACTGTTGTGAACTGGGGTCAGAGACACAACTTGAAACCCAGAAACCAGCTACCTTCTCCAATACTAGCTTGAGAGCCGGATTTTCCATCTTGGCTGAGCCAAAAACAAACTGAAGATGACTGAAGAGAGCCCCCCTGTGTGGATGTTCAAGTTATGCCATCACAATTCTGTAGCAGGCAAAACTGCTGAAAAGGCTGGAATTTCTAGATACCGGCCTCAATGCTTGGGGAGCTAGCCCTGAGGAAAGACTGGCCGAGTTTGCAAACCCCTCCTGGGCCAAAGTGCAGGATCAGGCAACAACACTACCATTCAGATGAGAGGCAAGATGGAAAAACCCTTGCAAGAAGTGATTAGGTTAACACCCAGTACACGTAAAAAAGAGCCAGCAAACACATTCAGTTACCTTTGACAGCTGTCCCAGATCAGGTCTCACCCAGCCCAACTTATCCAGGACGCACTCATCAAAGACCTGCTGCTGCTTGCGGCAGTGGCGAAGCTCTAGCAGGTTATTATAGTCAATGCAAGTCCAGTATTGGGTAAATGGCTCCGCACAGTGCAGCTTAAGCTGCCTAGAAACAAAAAGATGCTGCATTAATGTTTCCTGAAGTGAAAAAGTAGGCAGAGTGATTCTTAAAAGGCACCTTTTTATTTTGTTCACACATGGGTTGGAAGACCACAGCAAGCTATGTGTTCTTTCTGGTTACTGCTGGAGTACCACAAAACTAAGTCCTAGTGAAAACAGAGGAACTCTGGCCTGTAATGCCAACTCAGACTGCAAATATTTTCTACGTTCGTGCTACCATCCCCCTACCGTGCAAAATCCCTATGGCAAATAACACAAATATGTTTGTCAATCCAAAACTGAGAACAACAGGATAGCATCCAATCACAAAAAGTAAACAGTGTTAATGTTATTGCCTTTCAGTTTTTCTACAAAACTGAAGGAAGCATAGTGGATTCATAAAACTGTATTTCAAGTTATTACAGCATCTAATATATGACATTTTGACAATTTAAAATCCAAGTCAGATGTGACCTATCACTGACAGGAACTTTTCAAAATTAGGAAGTTGTTCCCACCATGGAGGGGAAAGGAGCTACAAGGCATGAATGACTCATCAATTAAAGACAATAATGGGTAACTATTTGAACTCACTATAGAATTAGAGGGAAGTTAAAACAGAAGATATCTGAGCAAAAACAAGTGTGTGTTTGTGTGTGTGTGTGTGTTTTAAAGAACACAGCAGTTGTCGCAGGCACAATAATTGCCCTAGCAGATTGTAACGGAAATCTGGATTCAGATCCCTTGCCTTGGATGAACCTGTGTGTCTTATAGGGTCACTTCAGAGATATGATTTTCCTACAGTTAATCTTGGAGCAGGGGGAGCAAGTAGGTTATGAAAAAAGAATAGTTAAAACAGTGTCATGTCACTTGCTTATTTTGACATAAGCAAAATTATTTGCTCACTTATTTACCGGTTACATTTATACCCTGCCTTTCCGTTAAAAAAATCTGTAGGTAGTACCTAACAGCAACAACATTCACAAGATAATTTAACCAATGTCTAATAAGACATAAGCAAAATTTGCTGTAGGGGAAGGGATTCAGTTGTTTCCTTTTGCAATATGAACCTGCAAAGCCTTTGGGCTTTGGGCACTAAAAGTGCATTTCTGACTAAAGGAAGAAGGCAAAATTACTAGAAGGGCATGAGACTAGTTTTACTTATTTGAAGGATTTTGTTTAACCCTGCCCTGCAGGCAAAAATAAGCCTCCAAAGATCAGTAATAATAGATTGGCCTTTGGGTCTGACTCACCAAGACTCTTCAAATGGCATACCTGAAGAAGTCCATTGCACACTTGTTCACTTCCTTGCCTTCCTTTAAACATTTCCGTGGGTCCTTCTCTTCCCAGCGGCAAAGCATGAACTCCTTGTTGGGCTTGTCACACTGTGAACCATAATGGTGAGCTGCTGCTTTCAGTACGGCTGATGTTACCTTTACCTGAGGAGCAAGCCAGAGAGTTAGCAACAGGCTGAGTGTGTGCGTCTGGGAATGCAGAGGACTCTTACAAGCTCCACGAGAGCCTATTGAATGAAGAAGAGCCAGGCTGAAGGCATGCATTCTCCTTCTCATATATGTAAAATGGGAATAAGGTCCTGCACTCACAAGAATGCCAAGGGGCAGCACACAATGAAACTTGTGTACTATACCCAAACATTGCAACACAATGTTTGGGTATAGTACACAATAAAATAAAACACATTTATTTAACAGAATTTGTATACCACTTAATTGTAAATAAAACTTCAACATGGTTTGCAAAGAATATGAAATATGGATTGAAGTTATCCATAAAAGTTGAACACAAAACACGTTTTAAAAAAAATCAAGACATAAAAACAACCAGTTAAATGTATTAAACATATATGTTGCAAACTAAGATTAGAGATTAAATTACATGTCAACTTTACATGTCTGAGCACGCTTGCCTAAACAAAGAAATTTCAGCAGGTGCAGAAGAGAGCACAGTGAAAGTTCTGGCTTAGTCAAGGCACAGGGAGTTCCGGAGTGTAGGAGCTACCACAAGATAATTATGAACACGCATAAAATTAATGGAATATAAATGCAATTAATTAAAAAACAGATTTTTTTAAATGATATACAGCAATAATAACAGGAAATGTTTTATGTAGGGTGACACTAATTATTAAGATAATGAGAATCTGAACATCCACTTTTAAACATTTTGTGAGAACAAGGGTTAGTATGAATGTGGTATGAGGGAAAAGATACACACACACACACACACACACACACACACACACCGGTAATATCAAGGTATTTAGAGAGTGGAGTGTATAATCCCCCCAGGGGCTAATTAGCAATACAATAATCTTAATAAATCATACCCCTCTCTACAGACATGTTTTGCACAAGATTGTGCATCTTATTGATATCAATGAAATCAGCAGCCAAAATAGTGGGAGGAGAGAAGACTGTCAATCCAGAACATGTAATCTGAATTAAAAAACAAAAGCCAGTTTTCATACAAGATAACCCTTCATGGATAAGAATCCATATTCTGCCAGAGAAATCCACGAGACCCTTTGTTGTTTTTGGCGCCCCTCTGAAAATTATTGTTTTATTTATTGCATTTATATACAGTAAACTTGCAGTTTACACAGGAGTTGAATCCAGGGATTTTTGCGCCTAAAGCCAAAATTGTGTACAGTATAGTCAAAGCACACTGGGCTGAATGGTGGGTGGGGTTGCCAAAGTCTTTTTTCCTGGATTCCCACCCCTTTTCCGTCCCCCCTTTTTTTGTCAAGCATTTCAGGGGGTGGACTAGATGACCTTTGGGTTCCTTCCAACTCTAAGATTTTATGATTCAATGAAGCACATAAAGCTGAATGTGCTCAAGTTAAATGTAAATTGTGGGTTCACTGTACCTTTTCCTCCGAGGAGCTCAAGGTGGGCCTACCACCCCATTATATCCTCACAACAACCCTGTAAGGTAGGTCGGGTTGGGAGATGGCTGCTGGCCCCAAAGGTCACCCAGTGAACTTCAGGTCTCAGTGCGGATTTGAACCATACTCAGCCATGAGGCTTGGAGCTAGTCCTTGGAGAGGACCAGGACCTGGGAGAGACCAGGGTTTAAATCCCTGCTCTGCCATGAGGCTCTCTGGGTGACCTTGAGGGTCAGAAGCTGCCACTCAGCCTGGCCTACCCCACAGGGTGGTTGTTGTGGCCAGAAAGCTGTCTGCGGACAAACACTGGCTCCCTTGGCGTGAAAAGTGAGATGAGAACTGCACCCCCCAGTCGCCTTTGGCTGGACTTAACCGTCTAGGGGTCCTTTACCGTTTACTTACCTGTGGGGATCAAACACCATCCTTCAGGGAGGAAAGCGGGATACAGATGCCATAAATAAATAAATAATTGGAGTTGGGGGGCCACCAGGCTGGCACTGCCTGCTGTAAAGGGTTTGAATTCCTGTTGCCATCCTCCTTGAGGGCTTTTTATTTAGAACAGATATTTATTTAGCTTTTTATCTGTTTTATTTAGAATGGATGGAATGGCCAAAACCACTTCGGGGTTTGTGTACATTTGTGAAATGACTTTTCTCAGACATTTCGGGTCTTAAATGGGGTGGGGGTGGGGTGGGGAGGAAGCCCTTTAACAGCGAGGGGAGGGGAGAGTCGACCCTGCCTGCAAATTGGGGGGGGGGGCTACCTCACAGGGTTGCTGTTGTTGTTGTGGAATTTAATGAGGGGGGGGCGACTCCTCATGGAGCCACTTGGGAGCGAAAAGGCGGGGCAGAAACGTAACGAACAGATGAGGGGGAAGAACTGAGGGGGGAACTGAGGGGGGGTCCCCCCCATACATTTGTGGGGGGTGGGATCAAGATCACCCCATCCCCCCCCGCGCGCGCCATTTCTCACGCTCACCTCATCCACTTCCAGCTCCTCCAGCGGGGGCACCTCCAGCGTGGGCATAGCCGCGGGCGGGCGGGCGGGCGGGCGAGCGAGTTGGCCCGGCGTATCCCGACCAGGCCTCTCCCCTTGGACTCTCCTTCGCCACCGGACCTCACGAACCAGGCCGGACGCCAAGGCAGACTGCGCATGCGCCACCTCGCCGTCCGGGGGCACGCTATGTCTGGGATACACGCATGCGCCTAATTCCCGCCACCTCCTTCCTGTCACCGTCGCTCTCTCCGTCTATGTATGTACGCGAATAGGAGGAGGATTTGGGCATGCGCATTTAGCCTTGCTCTCCTCCTTCCCATATCTCTCCCAGGGGGCGTGGCTAAAAGAGCTCCTTCTCGCGGAGGGTTGCTCCGCCTGCCGCTCTTCTCGCTCCTCCCTCCCTCCCCCGCCCGGCTGCTCGTTGCTGTGGCGACCGCAGTCTGCAACAGCCGGGCCTGGCCTACCTGGGCGCGGGTGGCCGGGCATGGAGTATACCGGCAGCTCCTACCGAGGGGAGCGCGTCAACGGCAGGTCGGGAGGGAGGCAGAGCGGGCGGGCGGGCGGGCGAGTAAGCGGGGCGCAAGGTGGGGGCCTTCTCCCCACCCCCACTCGAGAAATGAATCCCGTGTTGGGGGGGTAAACACTACGTGTGAAGGGTTTTTTCTCGTGTCCGTGCTAAAAAAAAGTACTACCGGTATATGAGAACGGTTTTTCCTGTGTCTCAGTGTCTGTTAAAAAAAAATACATCTGAACGGTTTCCCCACCTGTGTTTGTTTTAAAAACAAGTGAACGGGTTTTTCCCTGTGTCCATGTTAAAAATTACAACGTGTGAGCGCCCCCCCTATAACCATGTTAAAAAAAAACTATGTCTGAACGGGTTTCCCGTGTCGGTTAAGTAAAATACCTTACGTGAATTGAGCCCCCCTCCTGTGCTAATCAAAATACGTACTACATACATGTAAACGGTTTCATCCTGTTTTTTAAAATGCCATGTGTGAACGATATCCAGTATTAGTCATTCTCAGAGTAGACCCATTGATATCCATGCATTTCCATGGATACTTTTCTGAGTATGACTTAATACTGGATTTCACTAAAAAAAAAAAAAAAGGCAATGCTTTTAACGACATCAGTGGGTCTACTCTGAGTATGACTGAGTTAGATATCACCTGATATTATTTATTATTCTCCTGTGACAGTTGGTTTCAGCTGCTCAGACTTGCTGCTGCTGCTTTTATTTTTTTATTTATCGTTTTATGATTATCTACCATACATTTTTTTTTAAAAAAACCCTGAAAAACACTGGATGTTTCGATAGAAAAGTGGTGCAGAATGAACAATCTTATTACCACCTCCCTTAAGTGTGCATGTTGGGACTCCTAATCTACTGTAAGCAGTTTGAACCCTTTGTTGGTTGTGTTAAACTGTATTCTCCCTGTGGACTTTTCTGCAGGTTGGAGGGCAAGGGCTCTTACACCCTCCCAACAGAAACGAAGTATGTAGGCGAAATGAAAGATGGGATGTTTCACGGCAAAGGTGTTTTGCACTTCCCTGGAGGAAGCAAATATGAAGGGACTTGGGAAAATGGAATAGCCATAGAGGTACAGTATACAGCACATACCAGTACATGTACATCTGAAGCACTCTTCCCTATCGTGGTGCCCCTCAGCCTCAGGGGCTATTCAGCCTCACCAGAGGAGCCAACTCCTAGGGGCTGAGGTCCCTTCGTGCCCCCCCCCCAAAAAATATTGGAGGCCTCCCCCAATTGATGGGTATTTCCATTCAAATGGTATGCATGTGCCACATCATGTGATCAGTTACAGTGGTACCTCTGGTTACGTACTTAATTCGTTCCGGAGGTCCGTTCTTAACCTGAAAACGTTCTTAACCTGAAGCACCACTTTAGCTAATGGGGCCTCCCGCTGCTGCCGCCCGATTTCTGTTCTCATCCTGAAGCAAAGTTCTTAACCCGAGGTAATATTTCTGGGTTAGCAGAGTCTGTAACCTGAAGCGTATGTAACCCGAGGTACCACTGTATGTGGGACAGGGCTTACCTGCCCCCCCCCCAATATTTTATTCAAGTTGGACCCCTGGCCACCACAGCTGGGGTTGATGGGTGCTGCAGGCCAACACAACTTCATTGGTTCCTCAGACTGGGGAAGGCAACCCTGCCTTTCAACTGAGATCCATTTCAGAGGCCATACTGCAGCTGCTCCTCTCTTCAGAGGCTAGGCCAGCTAGGCCAGCATCCATTTGCTGGTTTGTTTTTATTTGCTGTTTTATTATGTTACTAGCTGGCCCGGCCACGCGTTGCTGTGGGTTATTTTGTGAAATTGGATAAGTTAGAGTAAGTGCATGGATATTCACACGTGGAGTAAGTTCATGTTGCATGGTTTGTATGTTGTTGCGTTTCTTCTTTGTTGTTGTAGATGGATTAGTAGGAGGGTGATAGTGTTGTTGTAGGTAGATTTGTTTGGCGGTTGCAGTTTGAATGAGGTAGTTTTTTCATTCAAGTTCAGCTTATCCCGATGAACGTCTGCCTGCCTCCTCTCAGTCTCCCCCCCTCCGTTTTCGCTTGGCTTCCCACAGCTTATCCTGATGAACTTCCGCCTGCCTGCTCTCAGTCCCCCCCCCATTTTTGGCTGGCTTCCCACAGCTTATCCTGATGAACTTCCGCCTGCTTCCTCTCAGTCTCCCCCCCGTTTTCGCCTTGCTTACCACAACTTATCCTGATGAACTTTTGCCTGCCTCCTATCAGTCTCCACCCCCCTGGTTTTCGCCTGGCTTCCCACAGCTTATCCTGATGAACTTCCTCCTGCCTGCTCTCAGTCTCCCCCCCCCCCCAGTTTTCGCCTGGCTTCCCACAGCTTATCCCGATGAACTTCTGCCTGCCTCCTATCAGTCTCCACCCCCCTCCGTTTTCGTCTGGCTTCCCACAGCTTATCCCGATGAATTTCTGCCTGCCTCCTCTCAGTCACCCCCCTCCGTTTTCGCCTGGCTTCCCACAGCTTATCCCGATGAATTTCTGCCTGCCTCCTCTCAGTCACCCCCCCTCCGTTTTCGCCTGGCTTCCCACAGCTTATCCCGATGAACTTCCGCCTGTCTCATCTCAGTCTTCCCCGCCCACTCCGTTTTCGCCTGGCTGATTTTATGCTTATTACCATCAGTAGCAGCCGCAGCCAAAATAACCCCCCCCCCGGGCTATAGGTTTTGTCCCCCCCCCCGTTGTTGTCTCATACCTGTGATTCCTCCCATCCTGTAGTGACCCATGAGGTATCCAGTCCCCCCCTCCCCCCAAGTCATCCCTGTGACTTCCCCCACCCTGGGTCAGCCCATGACCTATTCGGACCCCTCCTCCCCCCACCCCCCCCACTCGGCTCCACTCGGGATAGTCTGTAAAGTAGAGGCGAGGCCTGGGAGGGGGGAGTGTTTTTGGGTTGCGGCCTGTGGCTGTGGCTCTGGGTTTGGCCGTTTGCCTTTGTCTGGTTATGGCTCTGTGGGTTGTCTGGCAATGGCCGCCTTGGTGGTTTCAGTTGCTCGGTTGATGACGTCATTATTTGGCGCCACCCTTCAAAGCTTTTGCTGGAGACAGCGCGCTATCTGCCTTTCTATTGGATGCTGCTGCTGTCTTCAGAGCTCCTGATAGTGATGTCATATGTGCGCGCCACGTTTTTTTTGCGTTTAATCATTATTTTAGGTATGAAAGGTGTGCTTTTTTTGAATTTTTTTAATGCCAGATCCTTCCTTGATGGTCATGGTACGCTGTGTCCTTAATTTGATGAGATTTGGTCCAGCGGTTACGGAGCACGGTGGTGTCTGCCGCGCACGCAATGGGAACATTTATATATATACCATCTTTCCCCCTTTTTAAGACACCGTCTTATAATTTTTTTCCCTCAAAAAACACAGGGTGGCTTATTTTCGGGGGGGATGTCTTATTTTTATTACGTCAGTATGGTATGGTACAGCCTCCCCCTCCGCGCTGAGCAGGCGGGGCAGAACTCCGCAAGAGGCGCAGTTCCCCCCCGCGCCTCTCGCTGGTTCGCTGGCTCCATGCACACGGGGAACAAGCAGGGCAGGAAGAGGCGCTCCCCCCCCCCCCAGCGCGCCTCTCCCTGCGCGCTAAGCAGGAGGGGCTGAGGAGGTGACGGGAACAATGGCGGCACCACGGCTTACTTTTGGGGTACGTCTTACTTCTCACAAAGGTTAAAAAAACCTGCCATGGCTTACTTTATGACTACGTATTAAAAAAGGGGAAACAGGGTATAGATTTCAAACTCCCATTTCTATTTTTTATTTTATTTTTTGCCTTCCCCCTCACCCTAAGGCCCAGGGGTGGGCACTAAAAGAAATATTAAAAGCAATTTAAAACAACTTTTAAGCAATCTGATCTGATCCAGGAGGTATACTCTAACGTTCCTAGGTACCTCTATCAGCACCCCACTACCCTTGAGAGCAAAATAGAGTCTCCATGTTCTCTGGTGTGTTCATAGACCATCTGCTGTTTGTGGGCTTCCCAGTGGCATCTGGCTGATCACTGTGGGGAAGCAACATGCTCTGTTCTTTATCCAACAGAGCTGTCCTTAACCCCAAACTTTCCATTGCAGGGGAAATATACTTTTGCAGATGGACTGGAGTATGAAGACAACAAATGGCATTATTGTGATGGCTATGACAGAAGGTTTTATACAGAGATCTGCAGAGGCCTGAAGCCAGCAGGTACTGCCTTGGTTAAGCTTTTCGATGTAACAGGCCAACTGCATTAATTGAGAGGGACTACTTTCTAAGAAGAAGAAGCCTCAATAGGTGGCCCTTGGGCCACTTCAGACCCCCCAGCCTGCTGGGGTTGGCAGCAGCTAACCAAATAAATAGCTGCTGCTTCCTTCCTCTTCGTTGCTATTTGCTCCCATACCTGGTTCCACTGCCCACGTTGGCTGCTGTCAACCCACTGCTGTGTTTTCATTGGCTATTGTGCCCTGATCCCACAGATCTGATGCCTAGGTGGGATTCAGAGGGCTTTTCTTCAGTATTAAAATGAATGAACAGCCTTTGCTCACAAGACATGTACATGGGAGTCCCTTGAAGCTTTGGATCAAGATGGTATCATATTCCCCAATATAAGTGATTATTTATTGGCTATTCTCCTTAAAGACCTGGATATTTTAAGTGACTTCTTCATATGCTGATATCAGCCTGTTTTCAATTTTAAGGCATTTCCCAGCTTACAAACCTGGATCCTCCTCGGGTCATCCCAGCAGGCTGCTACGACTGTGGTGACGGCTTCTATAACCCCAAAACCAGAGTGGTTATTGATTACCACCTCCGGTTTCTGAGGAATGCAGGTATGGCTTTGTCAATCAGATCAGCAATACAATATTTGTGTGCTTACTATGTACTTCTAATGGTCTAGTTATTGAATCCTAAACCTTCACCATCAGATGCAATTTCAGTTACAAGGATTCAGGACTCTCAACAAAGATGTCAGCTATGGAAATGGGGGTGTGACCTTGGGAGCATGCAATATATAATTTAGGGTTCAATTATTTCTTTCTTAGAAATTAAGAGGAAATTGCAAAATAGAATTCTGCCATTTTATGAACAGATCATGTGTGCAGGAATATCAGACTCGGTGGAAGGCAAGGCTGGCCCAAAACATTTTGGCACCTGAGGTGAACCACAAAATGGCATCCCCCCACCAGGGAAGAAGGGGTGAATGAGGATTTGCATCAGGAACAAGGCGATCAGGAACAAGGGAGGAGACCAACAGCGCCTCCTATTCACTGGGCTGCTGCAGAGGCATCATTGAGTGTGCTGCTAAGGAGGTGGCAGATCCCGCCTGCAAGGAGAGTGTGGTAGCAGGTGATGTGTTCCTTGAAGGCCGAATCTGCTGCACCTGTGGGTCCTGACACCCAAGGCAGTTACTGCCTCACCTTGCCCCATGGGTGAGCTGGCCCTGGTGGAAGGCATGTACAAGAACATACTGAATTTAAGAAACTAACAATGAAATATAAAAGGCATATAAAAGCAAAAAAAAAAAAAAAAAATCAGTTAAATTTGATACAGAGTAAAGAGCAGGTAAAGGAACATATGGTTTGTTGGACGTTTGAATGCATGGGTTTTAAGACAGCCGGCTCTACATCTCTTCTTGTTAGACCAATGTGTCTTAGGTTGCACTCTACTTTACAGCTTCATGCGGCTCCTCACACTTCTTTCTGGAACTTCAAGATAAGAGGTCTGGCTGGAACTACAAAGACATGGCGGCCATGTCTTCCTGTAGTCTAGTTGGTTATGGCTCCTCTTCATCCTGGAGAGAAGTGACTAGTGGGGTGCCACAGGGTTCTGTCTTGGGCCCAGTCTTATTCAACATCTTTATCAATGACTTGGATGATGGGCTTGAGGGCATCCTGATCAAGTTTGCAGATGACACCAAATTGGGAGGGGTGGCTAATACCCCAGAGGACAGGATCACACTTCAAAATGACCTTAACAGATTAGAGAACTGGGCCAAGGCAAACAGGATGAATTTGAACAGGGAGAAATGTAAAGTACTACACTTGAGCAAAAAAAATGAAAGGCACAAATACAGGATGGATGACACCTGGCTTGAGAGCAGTACAAGTGAAAAGGATCTAGGAGTCTTGGTAGACCACAAACTCGACATGAGTCCACAGTGTGATGCAGCAGCTAAAAAAGCCAATGCAATTCTGGGCTGCATCAATAGGAGTATAGCATCTAGATCAAGGGAAGTAGTAGTACCACTGTATTCCGCTCTGGTCAGACCTCACCTGGAATACTGTGTCCAGTTCTGGGCACCACAGTTCAAGAAGGATACTGACAAGCTGGAACGTGTCCAGAGGAGGGCAACCAAAATGGTCAAAGGCCTGGAAACGATGCCTTATGAGGAACGGCTTAGGGAGCTGGGTATGTTTAGCCTGGAGAAGAGAAGGTTAAGGGGTGATATGATAGCCATGTTCAAATATATAAAAGGATGTCATATAGAGGAGGGAGAAAGGTTGTTTTCTGCTGCTCCAGAGAAGTGGACACGGAGCAATGGATTCAAACTACAAGAAAGAAGATTCCACCTAAACATTAGGAAGAATTTCTTGACAGTAAGAGCTGTTCGACAGTGGAATTTGCTCCCAAGGAGTGTGGTGGAGTCTCCTTTGGAGGTCTTTAAGCAGAGGCTTGACAGCCACCTGTCAGGAATGCTTTGATGGTGTTTCCTGCTTGGCAGGGGGTTGGACTGGATGGCCCTTGTGGTCTCTTCCAGCTCTATGATTCTATGATTCTATGTTAGAAAAGAACTAGGAACTTTTCTACCCAAGTATATATTTCCTACAATAAACTGCTTTTTTATTTTTATTGCCTACAAGCATCTCTCTCTGTGTGATTGCAACAAGTAAAAATCTGCTTTCTAACCAAGATTCACTCCTTATTCTGCATACCAAAAGGTTTCAATAGGAAATTTTAACCAAATAATCCAACATAATTAAATGAGCACAGAACATTGGAGGGAACATTCGAATGAACGTATAGAAATACCTCTGGTGAAAAAGGACACACATTTTCACTGAACATGACAATAAGATAATATTGTTATAAAGCAATGAGTAGGTGGAATGTAACAACAGTTAGAATACAGAAAATTAATATTTTCAGGTTTAATATTTCCAGGTTGCTGGAAATGTGAAAAGGAAGTGGAAGAATTCTATCATATGTGGTGGAGATATGACTTAGGCAAAAAAAGAAAAAAGAAAAAGAAAAAAAGCAGGGGTGGGGAGGGAATTAGAAGTAAAATATTATTGAAATTTTAGGATATGAAAATCCCCATCATCCCGTTCTGCTTTTATTAAATTATGTAAGAGTCAGGAAGGCCACAACAGAAGAAATTTGTTTCGTATATGTTAACAGCATATACAGTAATTTATGCAAAGAAGTGAAGACAATCATCTATACCAGGGAAGTCCAACCAGTAGATCCCCAGCTGATCCTGGTAGATCACAGGATCCTTATCATGTACAAAAAGTTACAGAGGAAAAGCAAAAAAACCTCTGTACAATCCTCCCCCCCCAAAAAGCTCAACAACTCTAGGCAATCCACCCACCCCACATACGCTCCTCCTCCCTCCAATGACAATGGGTAGATCACTGCCAGTTTTTTTATACTGGTAGTAGATCACAGTCTCTTGGGAGTTGGATATGCCTGATCTATACCCTCGGTAATTGATTGGCATGAAAAAGTCTGGGGAAATGCTGTTATGGCGAAATCGGCTTGTTATTTAAGGAGTAAAGGTAAAGGTAAAGGGACCCCTGACCATTAGGTCCAGTCACAGACTCTGGGGTTGCGGCGCTCATCTCGCTTTATTGGCCGAGAGCCGGCGTACAGCTTCCAGGTCATGTGGCCAGCATGACAAAGCCACTTCTGGCGAACCAGAGCAGCACACAGAAACGCCGTTTACATTCCCGCCAGAGCGGTTCCTATTTATCTACTTGCACTTTGACGTGCTTTCGAACTGCTAGGTGGGCAGGAGATTTAAGGAGTAAGCAAGCACAAATACAATATTTATTTATGAAGAAACAGATAAGCTTCATTCAGTATTGCCAATCTAGAGGATGCATCCCTAACACATTATTTTGTAAATTTCTTTGGGTTACCACTTATAAAGAAAAACAACTGCTTTGAACTGCTAGGTTGGCAGGAGACCAGTTGCTTAGGGCAGTGTTTCCCAACCAGTGTGCCTCCAGATGTTTTGGGACTACAACTCCCATCATCCCTCGCTAGCAATACCAGTGGTCAGGGATGATGGGAATTGTAGTCCCAAAACATCTGGAGGCACACTGGTTGGGAAACACTGGCTTAGGGAACCGTATAAGGGGTTCCCATTATATTCTCAACAGCCTCCCACATGCTAGGCTTGTCTTAAAGGGTTTCCCTTGATTAGCTTCATGGCTAAGCAAAGGTTTGAGCCTGGGTCTCTACTCACTACACCACACGGCTCTTAGTGGCCTTTGTAGTGGGTGAGGCAGGGAGCGGGGAATAAGTGTGGAGTTTGTGGCGTAATCGCTACTTCCAGCCACTAAGCACGAGCAGATCTAAATGGCTCCTGGTGGCACTAGCCCAAAATACTGGAATGCAGTGGCTCTGCTGATGCATATGATAAGCACACGCTTTCCAAAAACACAGGAACCTAGACAGATCAACCCAGGCGGGAACGCCTAGGAATTCCTTTTTTTTTTAAATCTCCGCTTTGAACTCTCCTTTGTTACACTTTATTACTATAAACTTACAACAGTATCAGCCCCGATTAAATGGCCCATTGTATATATCCCGTTTTGCAACGCAATTGTCTGCCGAGTGTCCAGGAGGGCCCCCAGGCTCTTTTTGCTTTGAGGACATGGGTGTGAAGATGGGATGCAGCTCAGGAGTCCATCCCTTCCTTTAAGGGCACCAACACAATTGAATGAGCCAGGGCTTGCCTGACATCAGAGGAACTCCAGTAGCCCCAAGAGAAGTCGTTCAAGGCTCAAGGCCACAGAGGTGACAAAATAGGCGGGTAAATAGCCAGGCTGTGTGCGAAAGAAGCCAAGGAAGTGGTCGGGAGCGAGAGGGAACAGATCCAGGACTGCTTCTTTACAGGAAAGGCAGGAAAACCCCGTCAGGCTGCTGGCCAGGTCTTGGAAGCATCAAAAGCAGATGGCAGGAAGCATTCAGAAACCTTTGGCAAAACCCTGGTGGGCTTGCTTAAATTATGCCGTTTTCCTAAAGAGCTGGGCTCAAGATCAGATCAGCTTTTTCTTAGCCTCATGCTTTCTTCCTCTTTCCTTTGCCAACTTGAGATCACAAACGTTATTCAGAAGTTGGGATAGGAGACCCTGCGGTCTGCCCAGGCAAAGAAGTAAGATTCTAAAGAGGGGGAAACAAGTCCTGAATGGGTCTTCACTGCTGCTCAGTACCATCATATATAGGTAGATAGATGGGTTTCATTATTTGCTATATTTTTGTTTTTACTCCTTTTCAATCCATTATTGTCTCCCAAAGCAGGTCACATCACTAAAACAAAGGCAGGGAGAAGGGAAAGACAGGCCCTGCCATAAGGCTTACAAACCAGAAAAACAAGGAAAGGCAAATGGAGAGGATCAGGAAGCAGTTTCCCTGTAGCTGATTCTTTGGCAAGGCCAGGCTTTGCTCCATTCCTTGATATTTTTCCTGGGAGGCAGCGCGTGCAGCCTCCCAGTGGCCTTAGGTCCCTTTGCAAATGGCAGAAGCCAGAGTGTGAGCGATACTTTGAGGTCACAGAATGTTCACAAATGTTCTAACAGCTGGGGAAGAGCGTTCAATATTTTGACTGCTGACCAAGCAATGCAGCTCAGCTCCTATGAGAGCCGGAGGAGGTTTGTTAGGTCAGGATGAAAAACAAAGTTGCAGAGGAGTTGAGGACGGAAGGATCTGAGTATTGGTGTCAGGAAGGAGGGCAGAGTCAGAAAATTGAGAGGTTGTTTGCTTGTTGGTAACAGGATGCAGCTAAGTGGCAATGCAGCAATGAGATAGTGGCTGAGGAAGCCTTGTGCTTGAGAAACGGGAGCCTGTGAAGGTAGGTGATAGGTGGAAGAATCGGAGGCTGAGGTAAAGAGGCTTTTTGGAGTGAAGAGTCACAGGCATCCACAGAATCACAGAATCACAGAATCACAGAATCATAGAGTTGGAAGAGACCACAAGGGCCATCCAGTCCAACCCCCTGCCAAGCAGGAAACACCATCAAAGCATTCCTGACAGGTGGCTGTCAAGCCTCTGCTTAAAGACCTCCAAAGAAGGAGACTCCACCACACTCCTTGGCAGCAAATTCCATTGTCGAACAGCTCTTACTGTCAAGAAATTCTTCCTAATGTTTAGGTGGGATCTTCTTTCTTGTAGTTTGAATCCATTGCTCCGTGTCCGCTTCTCTGGAGCAGCAGAAAACAACCTTTCTCCCTCCTCTATATGACATCCTTTTATATATTTGAACATGGCTATCATATCACCCCTATCATATCCCCAAACTGCGGCCCTCCAGATGTTTTGGCCTACAACTCCCATGATCCCTAGCTAACAGGACCAGTGGTCAGGGATGATGGGAATTGTAGTCCAAAACATCTGGAGGGCCGGAGTTTGGGGGTGCCTGGTCTATGGGAATCTCAGAGCCTACATACCTGAAGGGCTGAAAGGAGTATGGGAAGCTGCCTTGAACACAGTCAGACCACCGGTCCATCTATTGCTAACTGACTAGAAGCTGATTTCCAAGGTGTCCGGGAGGTCACATTCCCAGCCCTACCTGAAGAGTAGCTGGGGGGCTGAACCTGGGACCTTCTCCAGGCAAAGCTCTGCAGCTTAAATATGACCCTTGTAAAAAGAGCATCTGCTGTTGCAATGGCTCCAACCAAGGTCATGCATGAATGTCCTGCCATCATGCTACTTTCTCTCACCCTCCCATGTTGGTCCAGTTTGCATGTAACCGCAAACTATACACCACAGGGCTTTCATTTCAGTCCCATGCATAGGCGGCACGAAGACTGAGCCCTTGCCTGCACTGGCACATGCCTCCCCTCCCTCCAGCGGCTCCTAAGAGCACACCTGTGCCTTTAGAAAGCAGAGCATTCGAAGTGGCCCTTGAAACACAGGACAATTTAGTCATTTATATGCCAGTTGCCTTTTTTCTTCATTGCTGTTCCAAATTCAGAGGAGGTCCGACTCCTACAAATGTGAACTCCTTTGACAGCTCTCCAGGAATGAAAAAAAGGAATGCATTAAAAAACAAAAAAATAAATACGGTTATTTAGACACTTTGCAAATGAAATACACTGGGTTTTTGATCAATCACCTCAAGTTCTTCACTGCTTATTTTTATTTGATTTTTATTTTTTTTTAAAATGCTATACTATAACTCTTACTTGCTTTTGTATATATAATCATTGTGAATTACAAGCCGTGTGAAAGATTTTAGCTCTGGGGCATTTGCCAGATGGTTGATTTTGCTTTTTTCCCCACATGACAAAAGACATAATGTTTGTGGCAGGCCCTGAGAAATTGTTGGTAATCAGTGTATTCTTCAAAGGAACGGGCGCCAGACCTGTTTGCAAGAATGTTCAGCTTTTGCAGAAATTAATTGTGAGCACTTTTAGTCTCTGCTCCTGAGCATGGAACAAAACCAAATTGTGCCAATTGTTTTGCTGGTTTTCCATCACATAGCTACGTGAGCAGAGGAGAGGTAGATGGGACGTGGGTTGTTCTTGTTTTTAACATGCTATAGTTTGCTGCCCATTTATTGATCATTTTTCTGCTTGGGCTGGGAATGTCAAAAATATTGCCGTACAGTTCAACGCATAAACCTAATGCCTGGAAGCGCCGCTTGGTGGTTTTGGGATGTGGGCAGCTGCTTTATTCCAGGACAGCCCATTATTGCTTGCTCTGACTGGCAATGGCTCTCTGGAGCCTCAGGCAGATAAAGCTATCTCCCATTTCTTACTGCTGATCCTGTATTTATTTATTTATTTATTTATTATTAGATTTATATCCCACCCTTTGTCCAAAGACTTCAAGGTGGCATAAACACCACACTCCCTATTTTATCCCCACAATAACCCTGTGAGGTAGCTTAGGCTGAGAGAGTGTGCCTGGCCAAGTGGGGATTTGAACCCTGGTCTTCCAGGTCCTAGTCCAGCACTCTAACCACTGTGCTACACTGGCTTTCATTGGAGGTGCTGGAGATTGAACCTGGGATTACAGGTTTTGGACTACAGCTCCCAGCAGGCCCAGCCAGGTTGGGCATCTTGGACTACAAGTTGAAAGTCCAAAGCAGCTGAGGGGCACCAGTTTGGTGAAAGCTGCTGTTGAAAACTCTGCATCCTGGGCCGTACTGCCCAGTCACAACATGAGAGATTAATGGCTGACCTTATAGCAATGACAAGAGCTTCAGACCTTCCACACAGAACTGCCTGCTCCAACTGCCAGCATTTCTCCAAGGCTCAGCAGGGGTAACTCAAAACCCTTTAACCAGAAATGGAACCTTTTTTGCAATTTTTCTAAATGCAGAGCATTTTATATAAGAAACAAAGCAATATTTAAGATCACAGCCCATCTAAGCATGCTGATGAATCATCTCCTGAGTTTTAAAAAATGACCATGGAGTTGTACCATATAAATATATAAATGCAAAAAAACTGTCTACTCCTAGGATTTAAAGAAAATTTCATTAGTAGGAAGAACTGCCTTTACTTTGTCTTGGCCCATTGTCAGAGCTCACTGCTGAAGTAACAGTTCTCTTTAAGCTCTCGCCTTCCTGAACTTGGGGAACAGAAACCCTGTATTTGATCTCCTCTTGTCTTTTCGTGTTGCTGTCTTCAGCTGAGTCATTTGACAACTCTCCAAGGAGCAAGATGGGTTTCTGTGGTGTCAGCTGCAAAGAGGAGGGGGCACTTCAGCTGGAACCTCCAGCAGTTGACAGAGGCAACCCTCTTCAGGCTGCTTTCTCTTCTCTTTCCTCCCCGCTCAAGACAAGGTGGCAACTCTATTCCAAGGGCCATTTACCCATAGGGCTGAGGCACCTTACCAGAAACAGCACCCCAGAGCTCTGGATTGAAGCTGTGGAGGATGGTGCTCTCTTGCCTTAAAATACATATTTGGGAGCTGTCTCTTGGCAACAGCCAGCAAGGGAAGGCTAGTCTCCATCGTGGGCTGAGCAAGTCCCAGCTGCTGAGCACCACTCCATTGCCCCAGAGGACCTTAGTGCTGCTAGTAGGCACAGACTGAAGGACAAGCTCAATGATGAGGGCAGGAACTTCCACCTGAATAATCATGGCACCAGCATATCAGTTCCTGATATTAGACTTAACAGTGATTTTTATTGTTAGAACCTTTTGTGAGGCACTTTGAGAGATTCCTGGGGATAGAAAGTCAGATACAAGTATTCTAAATAACAGCAGCTGTAACTTTCTCTCCTAGCCATCTTTTCTACTCATCTCCTATGGCAATGTTGCTGAACTGACTCCCAACAAACATGGCCACTGATTATGCATTCTAGGGCTGATGGAAATTGTAATTCAGCAACATCTGGAAGGCCAGAGGTTCCCCATCCCTGCCCTATGGGCTCATCTTCCTGGCAATACATTTTCAATGAGCCATTTTCAAAGCAGGCCTCCCTGGGGAGATGTGGAGGGGAGAAATTTAAGCATCTCCCCACCACACCTCCAGTGTCTATCATGGAGGTGATAGCCACCCACCATTTCCCAAAAAAATCCATAGAGCTCTCTTTGAAGCAGGCACCTTCTAGGTTAAGGGGTTCCACAGAGGATGCCTTGTCTGAGAGCCCCCAAAATTCTGGTGCTGGTTTTATGTTTTAAATCACAAGAGTGGGGACCTGTGGACCCCCAACTGTTGTTGGACTCTCATCTACCCCAGTCAAGATGACCAGTGCTCAGAATTCCACCCATTCTCTAGAACACCCTTCCATGTGCTGTTCATGAAGCAGAAACAGTGGTAAGCTTTACACACCTCCTGAAGACACATCTGTTTAAACAAGCATTCCCAGGTCTATAAAATTCATCACATTGTTCTGTTCTATTATTTATCAGTATTTCACTGAATGTTTTATTGATAGCTTCTCTGGTTTAATGATGTATTCCTTTGTATCTTTGGTTGTAAATGTTGTATATACATTCTTCTTTTAATTTTCTTTCTGTGTTTTATGTAAACTGCTTAGGGAGTTTGCATATTAAGTGGTTTTTAATGATGATGATGATGATGATGATGATGATGATGATGAAGATACTGGGTAACAGGGCTGGGAACAACCTCAGCCTGACACCATGGGGAGCGGCTACCAATCACAGTTGACCGAGAGTCTGTCCTGGGCAAGATGGCAAGATCTGAATTCTCCCGGTTTCTGGACCTTAAAACAATTGCTGCTATGAAACTTGCAAAGGTTTAAGTTCCAATCCTCAGCTTGCCAAGAATAACAGGGAGTGTTTGGGTTTTAGCTCTCCCAGTGCAGATGCTGAGAAGATTGTGATGCATGCTGCTTTACAGCTTGTGGGCAACTGTGTCGTGTAACATTAACAAGTGTAAAAAAATGTCATCCAGGCTGGGAATTTCCTTTTAATGGGCAATTTGGAATTGTATGAGTTAAATGGAAATGAGAGAGTAAAGCATTATGGGGTGAAGGTTAATTGAGTATTTTAAAGTTTCCGCTTGTCAGCCAAGATGCAGTGGAGTAAAGTGAGGGGGGTGTTCAATGAGCAGGCATGGCCCTGGGCTGGAGAAGTGTCTTCATGCTTCTCCAGTGTGAAGAAGATTCACAGGACATTTCCAAAAATCACTATTTAAAAGCATTTTGCATTTTGCTTTTAAATGCTTTCTGGGACAGGGAAGTTCCTACAGATCGCATTCACCCCATTTCTCTTATAAAAGCAAGCCACAGATGGGGCTCCACCGTTTCTTAATAGTGCAAGAACCTATTTGGGCAGCTTAGGGAAGAGGTAGAGTTCTGCAGACTTCTTAATTAGGAAAAAAATCCCAAGTAGAGTTAAGGTGGAGGGGACATGATTGAGGTTTGTAAATTAATACGTGGAGCAGAGAAATGTATCTTTTACATCCTTCTCCCTATAACAGTATAGCTTAGGAAGAACTCAGTTGAATTGATTGCCATTCAGTTCAGGAGAGACAGTCATGACAAAAAACTTCTTCATACAGTGCATCATTAACTTACAAACTTTACAGCCACAAGGTGTGGTGATGACCCCAAGCTTAAATGGCTTTGAAAGGGAATTTGACAAACTCATGGAGGTCTGACCACAGAATTTGGAAATGATGACTAGATAAAACCTCCAGATTCAGAGGCAGTGTACCACTCCAAATCAGCTCATAGAATCATAGAACTGTAGAGTTGGAAGGGAACCTGAGGGTTATCTAGTCCAACCCCCTGCAATGCAGAATCTCAACTAAAACATCCATGAAAGATGGTCATCCAACCTCTGCTTAAAAACCTCCAAGGAAAAGAGAGTTCACCCCCTTCTGAGGGAGTCTGCTCCACTGTTGAACTGCTCTTAAACTGTCAAAAGTTCTTCCTGCTGTTTAGTCAGAATCTCCTTTCTTGTAACTTGAATCCATTTCTTTTGGGTGCCACGCTCCGGAGTAAGAGAAAACAAACTTGCTCCATCTTACGTGACAGCTCTTTAGGTAGTTGAAGATGGCTACCTCCCCTCAGTCTGCTCTTACCCAGGCTAAACGTACCCAACTCCCTCCACCATTCCTCATAAGGCCTGATTTCGAGAGCCTTGATCATCTTGGTCACCCTCCTTTTCACATGTTCCAGTTTCTCAATAGCCTCCTTACATTGTGGTGCCCAGAACTGGACACTGGACTGCACGCGTGGTCTGACTCTGACCAAGGCAGAATAGGTAAAGGGTAAAGGGACCCCTGACCATTAGGTCCAGTCGTATCCGACTCTGGGGTTGCGGCGCTCATCTCGCTTTATTGGCCGAGAGCCGGCGTACAGCTTCCGGGTCATGTGGCCAGCATGACTAAGCCGCTTCTGGCGAACCAGAGCAGCGCACAGAAATGCCGTTTACCTTCCCGCCGGAGCGGTTCCTATTTATCTACTTGCACTTTGACATGCTTTTGAACTGCTAGGTGGGCAGGAGCTGGGACCGAGCAATGGGAGCTCACCCCGTCGCAGGGATTCGAACCGCCGACCTTCTGATCGGCAAGCCCTAGGCTCTGTGGTTTAACCCACAGCGCCACCTGGCAGAATAGAGCAGCGCTATTACTTCCCTTGATCTGGACAATATACTTCTGTTTATGTAGTCTAGAATAGTGTTAGCTCTCTTCCTTTTTTTTTCTTCCTTTTTTTTTGGCTGCTGCATCACATTGTGATCCTTTTCACATGTACTACTGGCAAGCCAGCATTTGCCATCTTATATTTGTACAGCTGGTTCTAGATGCCTAAGTGCAGAACGTGTCAGTTGTCACCGTTGAAATTCATTTTGTTAGCTTGTGCCCAGTTCTCCAGTCTGTTAAGGTCATCTTGAATCCTGATTCTGTTTTCTGCGGCATTAGCTACCCCTCCTTGTACGATGTCACCTGCAAATTGGATGAGCATCCCCTCAGTTCCTTCATCCAAAAGACACTGAGCAACAGCAGGCCCAGGACAGAACCCTGCAGCACCCCACTTGTCACTTTCTCCCAGGATGACTTGGAACCATTAGTGAGCACTATTTGGGCTCAGTCAGTCATACATTCATATCATACATTCATATCATATATATTATTCAATCATATACCCTACAACCACAGCATATATAATAATATCATATCATAGATATTATCCTATAATACAGTCATATATCATACTGCCATATAATAGAATATCATACAATCATATCAAATCATACATTCATATCACATCACATAATCATATCACACAATCATACAAGCAATCATATACAATCACTAGTGAATTGAAGCCCGTTGAGATAACGGGCGCTAGCCCGGCAGCACACGCGCGCGCCTTGTGGGGCGGGGGGCACAGCCGCGGCTCCTCACTCCCCCCCCACTCGGACCGCGCAGGGCTCCGACGCCGGCCCGGCCATTTTGGAGCCGAGCAGGAAGAGGCGGCTGCGCTCCTGCCGCCACAGAGGGAGGAGGCTGAGCGCGGGGAAACCGGGGAGCCCCCCAACCCTGGACGCGCTGCTCTAGCTGCTCCCGGCGAGTCAGACCCCGAGCCTTCCATTGCGAGGCGCGGAGGCGGGTGGCGGCGGTGGGAGCAGCGCTTCGCACTGCTTCCCCCCTCCCCCGCTCTCCGGCCCCGACGCCGCCCCCCGCCCAGCAGAAACCTCAGGGAGGCCGGAGGAGGAGGTGGAGGAGGCTCCGAGCAAGGCGGCGGCGCTGCCCCAACTGAGAACGCGCGTGCGCCGCCGCCGCTGCCTTCCGGGCGCTCCAATGCCTGCGTCCCTGTTGGGGGGGTAAGTAGAGTTGTCCAATCCCTGTGTCACTGGAACGCACGCGCACTTGCAAATTCCTGTGACACACGGAAAGTAGTACGTACGGACACAGGCTCTTTATTATATAGGATACCATAGCATATCATATGATCATGCAATCATACATTTTCATTCCTACCTTGTGAACTTCCTGGAGGATCTGGTTGGTGACTGTGGGAAGCAGGATGCTGGACTAGATGAACATCTGGTCCTGCCTAGGATGGCTGTGAGATGCATTCCTAGGATGCATGTGAGAACTGATTCAGAGCAAGTGCTCTGCTGCAAAGATCATCCTAGCATGGGGACTTTGTTTTATCCCCAAGGTTAGCCTGAGCTCTTCTGGGGGCCAGATGTTTAGGCCCAAGGGTGGAAAAGCACTGCAGGCAGCAAGCGATCAAGGTGAAAATTGAGTGATGGGTTGGCAAGGAAGTTGGAGACTGGCACCATGGTCAGTGGTGTAGGAGAGTGAATATAAGGGCATATGAACCTGCCTTATTTCAAGTCAGGCCATTGATCCATCTGGCTCAATATTGTCAATGCTGAGTGGCAGCAGCTCTCCAGGGTATTAGGCAGGGGACATTTCTGCCCTACTTGCAAAATTGTACTTTGACCATGGCTTGATTTTGGGAAACAAAACTGACCCAGAGAGAAGCTGGTGCTTGGATGCACCTTCCAGGGATTAGGGGCAGATCTTCACCTGGCCTGCTGACACCTGCCATACTTCCTGGGCTAGTGTAGAATGCCTTGGAACATCAACCATTGATTTATCTTTTTATTGCTAAGTGTGCCTGGGTGGCCCATTTCTCCTTTCTACAGAGAGCAACTTTCTTTTGTTGCTTCACGTGCTGAAGTCCTTCCCTGCCCCCCACCCATCCCCATCTAAGTGATTTCTACTTCACCATGAACTGGGGCCACCAAAAAGGGGACAATGGAGAAAGAAAGAACTTTAAAAAGATGAAACGAGCAAGCGTGGATTTGATTCTCACCCACAATGTGGAGAGCTGCCTAATTGCGCCGGGGTGATAATTTCCAGTTGATTAAAGAGTATTTGTATTCTTTCTCTCCCCACCCCGACTCCCTACCACCACATTTTTTTTAAAAAAAAGCAAACCCAGAGGAAATCACATATGAAGGTGAAGATGTGCTTTGGTGTTCGCATTAATATAACCCAACAATTGCCTTTGCAAAAAGAAAAGAAAAAAGTAATTACAACTTGCTGTCTGGGGAGCACTAATCAAACTCCAGGCTTTAATTCTGCTTTAAATATGGATGAAACACAACTCTCCATGCTCACCCTGGTGTTGTGGGGTTATGGAAGCCGCTGGGGATGGCACGAGGGGATCTGCGTGGTTAACAAGCAGCTGCTGCCAAGCCAGATCGGCATCTGTGATTTAAATTGTTAGCTGCACAGTCAGGTAAAGTGTAAAAAGGGTGGTCGAGAGGCTGTTAAGTCCCTGGCCGCCAATTACGAACAATCAAGGAGGAGCCTGAACATTCGCTTAGTACAATAAACCCAGTTTGTCTTGTTTCAGGGGTGACTGCTGAAGAGGCTGCAGCTGCACTGATTCAAATACCCAGCAACTACAGTGATTATCAGGCAGCCTCCTCCTTTTAGGGTGGCAGAAGTAGTATGCTCAGCCCATCTCTTTTAACTCTTTAGTTTCCAACAGGTTTGAGCCTCTTCACATGCTGCCAGGGCCCTGCAAACCTGTGGTGTCATGGTCCCAAGTCATTCAGCACAGATTTGGTCATGGATTCTCTTCCAAATACATGGGCATTAGAACTTAAAGGTGTATGTGATAATAACTTTCTGACAGTAAGAGCTGTTCAACAGTGGAACAGACTCCCTTGGAATGTGTTGGACTCTCCTTCCTTGGAGGATCTTAAGCAGAGGTTGGCTGGCCATCTGTCATGGATGGTTTAGTTGAGATTCCTGCCTTGCAAGGGGGTTGGACTAGATGATCCTCAGGGTCTCTTCCAACTCTACAATTCCGTGATTCTAAGAAGAGACCCCCAAAGGCCAGAATGGTCCAGCCTTCTGTTTTGCACAGTGGCTAGTCAGGTGCCTGCAGGAGCACAAAGGCACAAGCCCTACCTCATTGACTTCCTCAGCTGTTATTCTAACTGGTAGTGAACATGGACATTTTTTATAGATCCTCACCACAACTCTTGGATTGAGAGAGCCAGACTCATCCTACCACAACAACAGAGGAGCTTGGAAAATGCCTTGTGTTCCATCATTTTGGCCAGTCAAGGACCATGCAAATTCGTGGTGACTAAAACAGCTCCCCAGGCTTTAAATGTGACACATCTTTGCCTTCCAGGACCTACCAAATCTGAAGCAAGTCTGGTTTGCGATACCCCACATCTTACAGATAAACACCAGTGCACACTAGCTGTCTGGAAAGCAGTTGAAAGACAAGCTTAACCTCAGTTGTGATTTGCAGCCCTTGGGTGATTGAGTAATCCAGTGTTTCTCAACCTTGGTTCCCCAGCTGTTGTTGGACTGCAGCTCCTATCATCCCTGACCATGAGTCATGTTAGCTAGGTCTTGAGCAGAGACTTTTCCCATTCAATATCTTCTAACTGGGAGCATCAGGCCTTATGCCTGCAAATATTGCCTTCAAGCATGGACGCCAGAGCAGGTACCTTACTTGAAAAGAAAGCAATGCTATGTTTCGCCCAACTTAATAATTGAGCCATTTTGGATGAAGCTGTATTATATTGAGTCCAACCATTCATTCATCTTAGCTCTGTATTGTCTACAATGACTGGTATAGCATGAGACTCTTAATCTCAGGATCGTGGATTCGAGCCCCACGTTGGGCTAAAAGTTGCCTGCATTGCAGGAATTGGACTAGATAACCCTTGTGGTTCCTTCCAACTACAATTCTGTGGTTCTATGACTGGTAATGGCTTGCCAGGATTTCAGATGGAGGTCTTTCCCAGTCCTACCTGGGGATGCCAGGGATTGAACTTGGGGCTTTTGCAGGCAAAGTAGGTGCCTTGCCACTGAGGTTTTGAAGGAGTGTGGTTCAGTGGATTGATTGTAGCAGCGCCCACAGAAGCCTGGCTTCAGATCCCTGGCTCAGCTGCAAAGCTCACTGGGTGACCTTGGGCCAGTCATTCACTCCTAGCCTGGCCGTCCTCACTGGGCTGTAGGAGAGAGAAGAAATGGAGAGGCCTCCATATGCATAGCCCTGAGCCTCCTGGCAGGAAGGGCAGGATGCTGACATGGCAAATAGTGCCGTAATGTAAGACAATGTGGCTTGCTGTGGTATGGGGTTTACTTAAACAAGGGGGTAGGGAGCAAGGGTTTGGATAGGGAAATGTAATCTCCAATGCCAACTTTTAAAGGGTGCATTCTGCTGGGCAATTATGCTGAGTGAGCCTGCTAAAATGAATAGGGGCTGCAAGAGAGCACCATTATTTCCATTAATTTCAACCAAACTTGCGTTTAATAACTTTTTGCCCCGAAGGTGGTTTGGATGTCAATTTTTGGCTTAGGCTGCAGTGCTAAGCATGCTTATTTGAAAACAAATCCTGTTGAAATTGATGGAACGGGGAAAAAACATTTTGAGCTGAAGTGTTAGCATTGCATTTGGCTGCAGCTGCACACAAATATGAGAATAAGGTCTGCTTATAACTGGATGAAACAAGGAATGAGGTCACACATATTGTCTCTAGGATTCTTATAGGAGGAGGGGAAGAATAAAACCCTGATTTCAACAAGACCTAAGTGCCAATAGATCTGGGATGGTGGTATAATTTTATGCTAACAGTAGGGCTTTAACCTTTAATCGGTTAAACAGATCAGTCAACTAACACTTTGGTCAATGCGGTCATCCACACTTCTGCTTGGCTCAGTATTTGTGTACCATTTAATTCCTGCCCCCCCCCACCCCAGTCCAAGAGCTTTTCTTGTTATTCTGTAACTGTACCTTGCTAAAATCCGATCTTACCCGCTGAATTGAAGCTTGGTTAAGCAAAATCTCTTTTCAGGTTTCCCGTGCATCTAAGAAGATCTGAATCAGCAGGTAATATCTCATTTTCATAAGGCACAGCTACAAAATGACAAGAAAAGCTCTCGGACTCAGAGGAATTAATCAGTACATAGTACTATCAAAATACAGGTCAAGCAAAAGTGTGGATGAGCCCAATTAATCTATGTGTAACAACCCCAATTGGTGTGTTGAAGACACTAGTTTCTTTTTTGAAACCCTTCCAGTTTAAAATGCTTGAATGAAAATAATTAAAATATTCCTTCTGACAATGTGTGGTAGATCTCAATGATTTAATCCAGCCTTTGCCAACCTGGTGTCTTCCAGGTGTTTTGGACTACAACTCTCATCAGCCCCAGCCAGCATGCCTGTATAATGCTGGGGCTGATGGGACTTGTAGTCCAAAACATCTGGGGGCACCAGGTTGGTGAAAGCTAATTTAATCAAATTATCTTGCACTTGCTTGAGGATGCCTAACAAAGGCACCTGTGTCAAAATTTTGCCACTCTGCAAAATGATTTAAATTAATGAATTGAGCAGTTTAAAAAGATCATATCAAATTGACAAACCTTGTAAATGTGAGCTATTTTTACATGCCACCCAAAATACTGGTTTTGTTTTTATTGTAGCAAGAGCCACAAAGGTTTGATGATAACCTGAAATTGTTTTCTTCTGTGTTTTTCTTCCTGTACCTTCAAAAGTTTCAGGGACTGTTGTGGCTCTGAACTGTGCTCATTTTTATGCTTACCAGCATCTAACATGAACTGTTCCCCCCATATCACAGGAATACAATGAACATCCTTGATTGGAACACCTTTTAAATGCACCTTTGTCCATTTGGAAAAAGGGACATCCAATAAGGCAAGGAGGGCAGTCTGAATTGACTCATTATTGATGCTTCTTTTGTTTCTCACCCCCTCAGATGATGATGAACATGACTGGATTGTTAGGACCTGTCGGAAAGGTTGGGACGAGATCATTGGTTTCAAGCCAAAGAAGTAAACCTCATTAAGGAAAACAGAGAAACAGACTTCCCGTTGAAGCCTTCTGCTTCCCTGCTCAAGGACTCTGCACCTATAATTTCTCCATTAGGGTTGTTTTTTGTTACCTTTGCAAACCAAATAAGATGTAAACCCCTCACTTCATCAGCGGCATTAAGAGGAAATTGTGCAAATAATCACCCTATATTTACTATAATATTCCCACAAGGTGTGCAACCTGGTAGGCTTTTTATAGTCTATACTGTGAGCACAAAAGAATTAACTCAAAAGGCTGCCTTGCCGTCTCTCAACACCGTATTATATACCGGTTGCACACCCACCCACAAGCTACAGTGGATCTTTCCCCTGCACTTGGATATTAATTGGCTGTTGTAACGGCGAGCTCAGAAGCGACGGTTTTTAATAACTGGTTTGCCAAAGGGGGAGAATGAAACCCATTTGCCACGAACATCGGTGTTCTCAACAAAGGTGATGGGGCGGGCTGCCTTTGGAATTCTAGGGCTGCAGAAGCATTTCTGAAATAAAAGAAAAATGGAATTGCACTGTTTCCTTTGATGTAAGTGCCAGCACTTCGACTTGCATTAACTTTATTTATTACACAAATAAGACATTTACAAAGCACAACAGTAAAAGTAGGTAACAAAACAGACATTGGTTTTACAATTTAAAAAGTGCTTTACACCCCCTCCCCCAATTTTCCCTCTTCTTAAATAAATATTGATCTTGACTGCCTGCTCTTTAGAAGGGTATTTTTAGCCAAGACATGCACAATTGCAACATGCTACAAACAAAACAATCTGCTTCTTTTTCGAGAAAAACTTGGCTGAGTTTCTGCAGCTGGCATCACCTTGCAAGACCTCCCCTTTTATCTGGTATCACAGGTGTCCGAAGCCCCTGTTGCCCAGTTTACACCACAGTTCTAGGCACTCCTTGTTCTGGAGTGTGAAGCTAATCAAAGCAAGAAAGAGAGAAAGAAGGAGGGAGGGAGGGAGGGGACATAGCTCTGGCTTCTGAAGAAGCCATGTCAGGTTCAACCTGCATCAGTTATGCAAATCAAGCATAATTTGCCTGATTCATTCTGGTTTTGCCAAGGAGGGGGGTGGGGAGGGCTATGCATGAAAGTCTTGCCTTCCTTACTTCCTGGGAAGCATTCCTAATATGTGCCCTGTGTTCTATTGTTCTGCCAGATACCCACATTTCTAGCCTTAAGGGCTAGAAACTTTATATGTCATTTTTTTTAAAAACGAAGCTGGGTTCCATGCCCAATACCAAGTTTTGTCTTTGTATGAAGTCCATCCAGCCCCACCTAGGCCACTGTCCGTTGGTGCAGCCTTGCGTTAAAATAGGATCGTTGACCAATCTAGTGGGGACTTAACTCACTGACTTTGGGGTGGGCAAGAAAGTACATGACATTTTAGCACCGATGTTTCAAAGACTTCCAATTAATTTTAGCCCAAAAGATTTGGCAGAAGAGAGGCGCAGTCAGAAACAGTTTTGTAAATATCTTACAAAAGTGTAGCTGCCCATAGTCCAAAGCGCCAGAGGGCTTCCAGTGATCATGCCGAGTTCCATGAGAGCAGAGGGCTTGCCTGTTTAGTTCAATGTGACAGTGAAACGAATGGAGCAGCTGCAGCTTACATGGAGCTTCATGTGCAACCATCAAAGCCATTGTATGCATATCATAACTGTTGGATCAGGGTGAACATTGGCTTTCTTGCCCTGTAAAACTGTCTTGACAACTACAGAGTCAGCAAACTGAATGCAAAGAGCATCTTTGCTCAGATTTGTTTGTTGGTTTGGACCCGGCATAATACATTTTTCGGCACCATCAGTCAGTGTAAACACATTGGCTAACAAGAGTCAGTGGACTAAAATAATTAGGGGATGTGTTACATTCTCAGGACAGTCGTTTATTTTCCATAGACATCGTTTAACTAATTATGAATTGTTTCCAGTTTTTGCATGGCAGAGCCAAAAAGATTTCTCAAGTTTAAAAAGCTAGTCCTGGCTGCTTCCTGAGATTTGCAAGGAACACAGCCTAAGGCTTCCTGCAGAGATGAGGAAAAGGATTGGGGGGGGATTACAATTCTCACTTTAGATATAACAATTGACTGCAACTGTCCGCTCTGCTGCACTGGGCAAGTCCTTACCTCTTACATAGTGTGCCTGCATGTTTTCCACTATAAGCAAAAGCAGCTTGGGGGAGGGGCAATTTAGCCAGCTAGCCCTGGTGACTAATGTTTATTGGATGGATTTCCCCAATTGATTTTTGAACTTTGAATTTTATTGTTATTCATGCTTTTATACTGTATTTTATGTTGCTTTTATGTTGTATTACAATTAAGTGTTTTAAATTTGTTGTTAGCTGCCCTGAGCCCGGGTTTCTGAACCACGAAGGGCGGGGTATAAATAAAAAATTATTATTATTATTATTTAAATTGAGAAAATGCAGGCTGGTTTTGTTTTTTGTTTTTTAATGAGCAAAAAAGAAAGCTCGCCCAGCACCATGGCCCTCATCCAGTCTGCATCTTTGCAGCTGCTTTTACCTTTAAGAATAGCTATGGGAAATCCTAGGAAGGCCTGCTGTGTGTGCCTGGTCTGCATCCATTCTTAAGATTGCAACTTTCTGCACACGTACTGGAGAGTGCAGAGTTCTGTTGAGCTTCTGAGGAAGGGTGCTTATGACTGAGTTGCACAGTCAGTCTCTTTTCCCTCAGTTACCAAGTGCTACTGCATTGAGCAGGGGGACGCAGGTGGCGCTGTGGTCTAAACCACTGAGCCTAGGGCTTGCCGATCAGAAGGTTGGCAGTTCGAATCCCCGCGACGGGGCGAGCTCCCGTTGCTCGGTCCCAGCTCCTGCCCACCTAGCAGTTTGAAAACACGTCAAAGTGCAAGTAGATCAATAGGTACCACTCTGTCGGGAAGGTAAACGGCGTGTGCTGCTCTGGTTTGCCAGAAGCGGCTTAGTCATGCTGGCCACATGACCCGGAAGCTGTCTGTGGACAAACGCCGGCTCCCTCGGCCTATAGTGCGAGATGAGCATCGCAACTCCAGAGTCGTCCGCGACTGGACCTAACGGTCAGGGGTCCCTTTACCTTTACCACATTGAGCAATGTGTTCATGTTTGGTTTCAAAGGCACATGAGCAGTCCCAAGTGGCAATACACCCTCCCAGCAGAGGGGAACAAAGATCTTGTGCGTTCCTGCATCCCCAACAGCAGATCTGTGGCTTCTGGGTGCAAGGCAGCCATGGAGACAGCTGCTCCAGTTATGCCTAAACAGTACCGGTACTGCAGTCCTCAACCAGAAACTCAGGAACCATTCCGGAAAAGGAGGACACGTCCCTACCCCACCCCCAGGCATCCCCATTTTTACCTTTAAGAGGCTAGTCTGAGCTGGCCCCTGCTCCAAACTCCCACTGCTACAAGTATTGGTAAAAGCCTCAACCACAGATATCAAAACCACTGAAATGGTGGACCAAACCAGCTTGGCAACACTGCAGTGACAGCGAAACCTGTGCCTTTGCCTTTTGAGCCAGCTGCCCAGGAGAAGCAGTCCTCAGAGAAGGAGGCTAAGGGAACAATCAATTATAACTGGGAGGGGTGGCAAGTAATTGCTCATGGACTTGTTCCCAATGAGTGGCTCTGGCACTGCATACATTTTGGATGGATGATAAAAGGGGGGGGATGGATCTACAGGAGGGCAATGAATTCTTTTGACAAAGGGCTAGTTTGCACTGGCACCAATGTATCATCCAGCAGCCATCTATTTATGGTGAAGCAGAGCTTGAGACCTTGGAGAGCTGCTGCCAGTCAGAGTAGACAGTACTGTGCTTTGTATAGGGGAGGGGATTTCAAGTTGAAATTCCAGGTTTCATCATCATCATAATTATCATCCGTTTATTTCTGTAGTGTACTACACCACAAGTGGTAAACAAATCAATAGTTTTTGCAACACTAAGAATCCCAGGCACCTGGTCATTGACAGCTGTTAACAAGTTTGGTGCTGACACCAAGGAATAGTCAAATATTTTCTCAGTTCTGTGCTGGGACCTAGACCCTGACAACTTGATTGTGGCTCCTAGGAATTAGGAAGGTTTTGATTCCACAAGCGCACCCCCCCCCCCGATGTTGGGTGGTGACTGGGTTGGAAGTGTGTGTGGCGCTTGGATGGAGCTCTCCTGGCACAGATAGCCCATGTTTGGGTTCAGAGCTGCAGACCCCCTGCCTGTCAAAGGAGTAGGTGGGCATGTTCCCTACAGGAAAGGTCAAAGACCAGATGGTTGTAAAGCATTTGAAAGATACAAGTCCACAGTGCATGCTGTTAAAACTCTGCTGAACTGAAGTCCTTGGTTGCCTCTGCCAGGGAGGGTGCGCTGCCTTGGAGTCTTTGAAAGCCAAATGGTTCCACAAGGGAAGTCAGGGGCTCAGCGGTCAGCGGGAATGTGCTGCAGAGTTGTAGAGATTCAGGTGCCAGATTCGTGGAAGGGGATCAGGAGTGCCACCACGGGTGGGTTACCGCAGCATGAGGGTCTGCCGTTGCTGTGGATTGGCTGGTGTGTATGATTCAGAGGCAGTGCCACCACCGCAAGTGTCCCTGGGAGGTCAGGAAGAGCAGGAGCAGTCAGTACTGGAAGAGGATGACCTGTCAGGAAAGCCATACAGAGGGACTCAGCAACACACAATTGGAGAATCCAGAGCTATGGTAGGGGCCTGTGCAACAACACAAAAGGGAAAGGCTCTCCACACCCCAGTCTACAGTGCCTCTTTCACCAAGAGAGGATCACTTTGTGCCCCTGAGCCACTCAAGACTTAGAGGGACCTCCCCAACCTCACCCCGAGCCCTCTAGGCTTCTTGTCAGCAATGCCTCCCCCTGCCTCGCCTCTTCCTCTTAAGGAAAGAAAGGCAGTGCCAAACTGGTTGAGGGGCTCCAAGTGAATATACTGTGCTGTCCAACCACTCCTCTTTTAGGCAACTTCTCGAATAGTAGCTCAGGATGATAGCAGGGAGATGGTTGGGAATACAGTATATGTGAGATTGGCTGTGTGTGTGAAAGGTGACACCACGCCAGCTTGCAGGGGGGAGCCCAGCCACAAGGCAGAAGGAGGCAGTGGCCTCAGACAATGACGAGTTGGAGGGCAGAGCCGTGTGGCTCATGTAGGCCTGCCCTTTCCCCCTCTCCCCTTCCCAGTACCTTGCTGCCCTTAGTATGGCAGTGCTGTCTCATCACCAGTGTTGAAGTAAGATGCAGTCTGGTAGGCTTTCATATATAGAAGGGGTTGGATTAGATGACCCTTGGGGGTCCCTTCCAACTTACAATTCTATGAAATGTGGAAAGAAATATGCCGTGAGCCACACGTGCGTCTGCGTGTAGAGGCAACAAGAAGCAAAGCTTAGAGCTTGTTGAAGGCTGCAGGGGTGGGGGTGGGGTTCAAGGTCTCTGCCCTTGGGGGTTTTATGCAAGGAAGCTGATCTGCCACATTGCAGGAGGCACCAGCTGTTTGCCTCCACTTGTGCTCTGCTTGTGTATCTGAAAATAAAGCACGAGTTGCAAATATTCCATAAGTCTTGGAATATTTGGTGTTGTCTCTTGGAGCTTCTCACCCCTTGGCAAGGAAGTGAGCAGCTCAGAACAAACCAAGTCAGGCCATTGCTCCACCAAGCCCAGGACCTCTTATTCCAATTGACAACCGCTCTCCCAAGGTTTCAGCTAATAAGGTCTTTCCCAGTGCTGCTACCCAATATCTTAGAGTTTGAACCAGTGACCTTCTGGGTACAAAGCATAATCCACAGCACCAAGCTATGGATTCATCCCCATGCACAAAGAAATTGTACCAGTGGTCACAGATGATGGGAATTGTAGTCCCAAAACGGCTGGAGGGCCGACTCTGGCCATCGCTGCTCTAGCTAGAGTTGGGTGGCTCTTTTGCATCGGATTCAGGTTTTGTGGGAATAGTGTTGCGAAATTGTGGAGATGGGGCAGTGGGATGGGAGATGTGGAAGCAGCACTGGTTATTGCAGAAGTGAGACCACCTTTACCTTCTCCCCCCTACTCGATAGGGGTCCTTCCATGTCAGCTTTGAGATGCACAGGAGGGGCAGCATAAGGGAGGCGGCAATGCATCTGTCCACACTGTACCTGACCTGTGAACGAGAAGGCAGCTTCGAGCCTTATTCTTTTGTGATCAAACAAAAAGCATTGCTGATGTGCTTTTGAGAATTTTGTGCCCCTTGGCTTCACAAGTGGAGGGCAAGGAGAGGAAGCCACACCGCATGAGAAACACCAGCTACAAAAATATTGGTTTTAAGGAGAAAGCAAGACGCTGTGAAGTATTCTGTTCTCGGATGGTTAGTATCCCAATTCTCCCAAAATATTTATCTTGAAAGTACAGGGTGAGTCTTTTAAAAGAGGCCCTGTGGAACATGTGTACTTTGTATCCACAGGGCCTCTTTTAAAGGACTCACCCTGTAGCCAAACTTGAGTCTCTCCTAGTGATCTTTCCCACCCACCACCCACCTCAGTACCTCATTCTGCTGCATGTTCTCGTAACTGGGACTCCAGTCCCAGCTGTTGCTCTCTCCCCGCACCATTGTGCACATGTGCAGTGCCCAAAAGAAACAAAGGTGGCCCCGCTGCAGCTGCCACATGTGAGAGGTCATGAAAGGCAGGTAACAGAGAGCACCTTGGGTTGCACCTTGGGCTTAGTTGTGTGAGATCAGAGCAGGATTTCAGATCCCTGTGAGGAGCAATGCAAGCCTTATGGAAACCCAAGAAGCAAACGGGGGGGATTCATCCCCAGCAAAGGCACCTCCCTCCACATTTAAATCCCATCCTTTTGACAGGGTCAGTTGGTTTGTTTCAAGGAGAGATTCTTGGTCACTCAACACCTTGGATCACAATAATCCTCTGTACACTTCTTCACAACTTCATCCCAATTTATTCAGCGGGGCTCCTTACCTAGTCTAGGGGTGGATAATCTTTTTCTCTCTCAAGATCCACACTCTCTTTGGAGTGAGCTCAGCAGGTTGAGGAGACCTCTTTGCCAAGAGATGTGACCCATGAGTGAGAGCCAAGAGCCTCAGAGTTCTTGAAGTGCAAGGTGTGTCACAAGAAGGAGCTACAGTACGGATACCACCATGTAAGAACCTAAGAAGAGCCCCGATGGATCAGGCCAAAGGGGGCCCCTCTAGTCCAGCCTCCTGTTCTCACGGTGGCCACCCAGATGCCTGTGGGAAGTCTGCAAGCAGGGCCCGAGCACAAGAGCACTTCATCCCCTCCTGTGGTGGCCGAGCCAAGCCATGGCGGCTAGTGACCGTCTCCTCCCCCATGAATCTGCCTGATTCTCTTTCAAAGCCCTCCAAGTTAGTGCCCATCACTGCCTCCGTCCTGTGGGAGGAAGTTCCGCAGTTGGACTATGCACTGTGCAAAGGAGTCCTTTCTTTTATCCATCCTGAATCTTCCAGCAGCTTAGAAATACTTTATGTATTAAGTAGTATAGATATATGGGCTAAAATAAATCAATCTATTGGGGGTTGTGGACCATAGGCTGGCACTGGTGGGGACCTAGGGCAGGCATAGGAAAACTCCAGCCCTCTAGATGTTTGGGACTACAATTCCTATCATCCCTGACCACTGGTCCTGTTAGCTAGGGATGATGGGAATTGCAGTCCCCAACATCTGGAGGGCTGGAGTTTGCCTATGCCTGACCTAGGGTCACTGGTGGCTGGGGTCAAGGTCAGAAGGGGGCAGCTCTGCTCTCTCTCTCTCTCTCTCTCTCTCTCTCTCTCTCCCTCCCTCCCTCCCTCCCTCTCTCCCTCCCTCCCTTTTTCCGTAATTGCCACCCATATGAAATGAATCTGAGCACCCTGTGAAAGAAGGCCAAGGCTAACAGGGGCTGGAGGTTGCCCACCCCTAGCACATGTGTTTAGGATTGCAGCCCTGATATTTAAGGTGTGTCACCTGCACTACCTTGCATTATAGGTCAGTACTGATACCCCCATCATGCAAACTGGAGGACTGAGGCTAAGAGAGAAAAAGAGAGAGAGAGAGGTTTGTCTGGCTATTCTTGCAGTGATGAGACTTGAACCTGATGCATGCTACGTCAGCTTTCTCAGCCGCTACGCTGTTTATAAGCGTGGCTGTCAACACTTACTTTCTATGTAGCTGTGGAGCGTCACCATCCTGGCCCGCTCAGGACTGCTGAAGGGGGAATAGTGGATGTCGTCAGGCAACACCGAAGGGATGCGGGACTGGGAGCCTCCAGATGGGGGCACCGTGTGTTGGGGCGTATGCTTTTTATGGCGCGCTCTGCAGTTCTGAAACCAGACCTGGAATGCAAGAGGCGTTTTGAGAGGGAGCCACAGCTGTGTTGATTATTTATTTATTTTTAACTTGCTATGTTTTACTCAAGAGTAGATCTATTGGATTCAATGAACATGGCCCGTTAAGTTCAGTAGGTCTGCTCTGAGTAAGGCTTAGTTGAATACCACTCCTGGTGCTTCTGTTTCACCCTGGTTGAGAATACATCACAGGAAAACAGAAGCAACATGATGTCTGCACAAAAATATATACCATTGATGGGCAAAAGAGGGGTCTTGGGGAGCAGTCAGGTTGATAGCAAAAAGGATGTCTGCAAGATGGAATCATAGAACTGTAGAGTTGGAAGGGGCCCAAAGAGTCATCTAGCCCAACCCCCTGGAGTGCCATATGACAGCAAGGCTACCGGAGAGAATAACCCAGGCAATCAGTTCATCTCTTTCTCTGATGTATCTGCTTCGGAATGGATGAGCTGGACTCATCATCCACTGTCACCACAGCCACTGCCAGAGTGTCTTACTGCAAACCCACCTCAGGTCAATTAAACATTATTTTGTGAGTAATAAATCAGACATTTTAGCATCTCATTCCCCCTCCACTGCCCTTCGTCCTTGTTTGTTGAGTAGAGCGTCCCATGGACATTTTATAGTCTCCCCTCCCTCCCCCTTCAAGCCAATTCAGAATTTTGGGAAAGCTTGCAGTACAGCTTACCTGGAATGGCATAATTCATACTGCTGGAGAGGGTCATGTTTTTGAATGCACCCTTGTTGTTTAAAATACATGCACACACCCTGCATTTGGAAAATTAACTCTTTAGGGGAAAAGGTCCCCCCTGCCATGCTAGAATCCTCTGCACAAACAGTTCTTGCCACAGGGAAGCATTAAAATATTTCCCAGTCCTGAGAGTTTATGATTAAGAAAGCACTCCATGCTTTTCATTAACATTTGCACTAGCTCTTCCTCAAACCTGAATTGCAGGGGGTTGGGCTAGATGAGCCTTTGGGTTCCTTCCAACTCTATGATCCTATGAAACTGCTAGCTTCCCTGAACCTTTTTCTTCCACAGTCCTTTGCATGCTCTGCACGGGCCATTTCCTCCACCCCACCCTGCTCCTTTTGGTTCCCTTACAGCATCTCGGTTTCTGGGTTAATACTCTGAGACTGTCACCCCCCACCCCCACCCCACCCCCACAATTCAGGGAACCAAACAAAAACGGGGTCTGAGATGCCCATAGCACCTGGTTGCAAAGCTTCCGTAGGCATCCTGCGGGTTGGCGTAAGAGACCAAGGAGCTCGGCTAGATGGATCTTTTGGTCTGATGCAGACGGGTGGTTTGGGTAGCCCACAGGGCAAGTCCTTTTGGCCACCAGTGCTGCCCTCAGAGCCTCACCTGGATAACTCTCCTGCTCAGCCCTGTCATGTCTGCCAGCTTTTGAAGGGTCTGTGCATCTGGGTTGTTGTCCTGAGCGAATTGTGCTTGCATGACCTAAGAGGAGGACAATACTCAAGAGTAACCCAGGCATGTCGCCAGCATCCTCCTCTTCCTGCATCCCACTACCACTCTTGAGAGAGCCCACCCGGCTCTCTACCTGTAGCTGCTCTGCCGTGAAGGATGTCCGGGCTCTCTTTGCTGGCTTTGGCTGGCTGTCTTGCTCAGATGGGACGGCCCCTTCCAGAGTGATGCCATTACCTGCAAGAGAACAAAGGGTGAATCTGGTGCGTATTGGCTGAACGCTGATCTTCAGCTGGTGAGTCAGGACCCACTAGTACAGGAGTTCCCAAACTTTTTCAGGCTGCTGCCGCCCTGGTTCCACAAGCTCATCCCCAGTGCGCCCCCTTCTGTACCCTACAAAAAACATTTTTCAGAACAGCCGTTTGCACAATCCAAGTAAGGAGGATAACAACACAATAAAAGTCAAAACTGTGATGATTAATTGCACATTTATTCAAAATCATTCAGCAAAATGGATTAACTTGATCCAGTGACGTCAGCTTTTCAAAGTCTGATAGTCATTTACACCTCCAGTGCCCCCTGCCACCCCCTTGCCTCTTAGCGCTCGCACACGCGCGCGCGCACACACACACACACACACAGGTAATCCCACCACCCACTACCACTGTGCAATTATATGGTGGAATGTTAAGAAATGGAACCCAAAATGCATGTTTGGGTTAAAAGTGGGTCCTGGATCTGAAAAGCTTTAAGGTACCTGGACAAAGCTATATGTGTGTGCTTTGAGCACTTCTCTCAGCCTGAGCTTGTTCATGAGGACCAGGCCCTTGATTGGGAAAAATGTGCATCTTTACCAACTCCTACACCGCTAACTGTTTCAAAGTACTGGTGATCCGTTGTGGTTTTATTATTTGTTTTTGTTTTTTCTTATATTTTATTGCATTTATATTCTACCTTTTTCCCCCAAGGAGCTTAAGGTGGTTACATGGTCCCTACCTTCTCATTTAATTCCCACAAGAACCCTGTGAGGTAGGTTGGGCTGAGACACAGTGACTGGTCCCAAGGTCACCCAGTGAGCTCCATGGCTGAGTGGGGATTTGAACCCTGGTTTCTCAGGTCTTAGTGCAACACTCTATATATGCCCTAAATGGGTATATATAGATGGATCTGGAGCAGGTGATGACTGGCAAATGTGGGTGAGAATAAGTGGAATATCTACCTACCACATATTCTCACCCAAATTTACCTGTTATCACCAGATCCTGCCACCACCTAAAAGACCTAGGATATTAGACCATCCAGTTCCTTCCCCACCACCACCAGCACCCCACCAGTCATTTATTTGGGCATTTCCTCCTCATATTTCCCCATCAGCAGCTACAACAGCTTTAATGAGAGAAACAGAAGTGGAGAAAGGATATCCTCTCTGCTCCGGTCTGCATGGGTGATCCTTTTCCACCCAGCATCAGTTTGTTAATGAAAGCCAAGTCCAGCTCATTGTTGGCCCGTTTCCCAATGTTCAAGACAAGATGGCGGGTTGCCGAGAAAACAACACTCCCACATCAGCTGCTATCAAGCACAAGCTCTCCTCAACTTTATGCTTTCTCCAGGATGCTAGTCACTAAGCTCCTCTTTTACGTCCAACAGCTCACAATCCCTTGCAGGCTCTGTATGGTTCCCCAACCTTCACCAGTCAGATTGACCTTTCACTTTCCTCACAGAAGCTGCACTGTTGATCAGCATTCCACAACTGCCCAATCCACACATAGGATGCTCAAGAATATTCTGTGCCAAGGACACCCACACAAAGAGAGAAAAAGCCACTGTTTGAGAACCCACAGGCATAAATTGCATTGGGAGTTGTAACAACAACAACAACAACAACAACAACATTTTTATACCACCCTTTATCTGATGTTCGCAGGGTGGTTTACAATATAAAAACACAAAAATACACAACATAGTAACAAGCAAAAACAATACCCCCCTCCTACACACACACTGTTTAAAAGGCTATAATTGTTTAATTAGCCAAAGGTCTGAGAGAAGAGGAATGTTTTTGCCTGGCAACTAAAGATATGTAACAAAGGAACCAGGCAGACCTTCCTGGGGAGAGCATTCCACAAGTGGGGAGCCACTGCAGAAAAGGCCCCTTCTCATGTTGCCACCCTCCAGACCTCTCATAGAGGAGGCACACAAAGAAGGGTCTCAGATGATGATCGTAGGGTCTGGGTCAGTTCATATGTGGAGAAGCACATATTGCTTGAGGTATTGTGGTCCTGAGCAGTTTAAGGCTTTGTAGGTCAAAACCAGCACTTTGGATTGGGCCCAGAAACTGATTGGCAGCCAGTGCAGTCAGGATAGGATTGGTGTTATGTGCTCAAACCACCTTGCCCCGGTGAGCACATTTATTCTGTGGCTCTTGCAGCCACCGACTCCAGGGTCACAATGGTTAACTCCTATGTTTAGCCATATCTTCTGAGTGGTGACAGGAACTCGAGTCTTACTGCAGACGGAGCCTCTAGCAACTGTGGGAACCCTTCAGCAGTTTTGGCCAGGCATTCCCTCACCCTCCGAGATATTCAGTTTGGAGGCAAGATTTGGGATGTGATTATCTTGGCCCCAGTTGAAGGAATTTTCTTCTTTTTTAACAGTTTGACTCGTTGTTGCAGGATGATTAATGGGGCTCAGCTTCGGCAACATGTGTTTATTTTCCCTTCTCCAGAAAAGCCTTGCAACACAGGCGAAATCGCTTTGTGATTCCCAGAGGAAGCGTACATGCCAAATGGAATTGCCGCTTATGCTTTTCGTGTCCCCTCCCTGGAGCAAGCAGGAAGGGACACCCCACCCACAGCTGCCACCTGGCCTCTGCCCACCATCTGCCCTCAAAGCTGACATCTCCCTCTTCTGGGAATCCGCATCCTGAGCCACAGGAAGGGCTGGGAGGGCAGCGCAGGGCCTGCAGCGGGAGGCACAATGACACCTTGAAAATGGGACGCCTTTGCTTCAGATGTCTGCGTCAGTTGGGACTTCAGCTGAGCCAGGCTAAAGCGCCACACAAGTTCAGCCAGCAGAGGGTCAGGGAGGGGAGTGTGATGTAGGCAGGACTTTATACAAATCTGTGGCGCAACAAAACTTGGAATACTTACTTCCGGTTGCCAGAACTCAAAAAAGACTATTGTAGAGTTGGACAAAAAAAGGGGCAACAAAATTTATCAAGGCACCGGAAGAGCAACTCCTCACAATGAGGAAAGGTAGCAACATTTGAGGCTTGTGTACAAAGTCATGCACAGGGTGGGGAAAGTGGACTGAGAGATGCATTTTGTCCCTCTCTCAGATGACTAGAAACAAGCTGGATGGCCCATCCAGGAGAATGGAATGCTGGGCGTTTTAGGGCAGAAAATGCTTTTTCGCATAGCACACAGTTAAACTATGGAACTCGCTGATGGCCACACACAACTTGGATTGCTTGAAATGAGGATTAGACAAATTAGTGGAGAGACACAGGCCAGACACAAATGCATTAGCGCCGCCCCCGCCCCCCTGTTGCTTCCCAGCCACTAGTATTCAGAGGCAGACTGCGTCAGGACATGGAGGCTCAATTTAGCCACCATACCTAATAATAGCCACTGACAGATCTGTCCTCTGTGATTTCTTGAATCCCCTTTTGAAGCAAAGGAGTTCCTTTCCAGCTCCCAGATGAAATTACCCATTAGTCCTTGAGCAGGAGTAATAGCCAACCAACTCCCCCTCCCCCCCAATCCCCAAAACAAAACAACAATATATATTTCAAGTGGGGAGGGGGGTATTCCAAAGATCATTAGAAGACAGAGTTCACTAGAAATGGGGGCCAGCAAAACCTTTGTCATTTCTACACCACCAGACATTTTGGGCAAAACGTGGCAGAAGTCAAAAAGAGGGAAAACCCCAAACAGAACAGGTGCACGCACACCCCACTCCATGGCAGTGAAATAAACTGAATTCTTGCCAATCTGCTGCTCTTAAACCACCACAAAATTCACATGGAATCCCTCACCTTGCCCCTGTATGTGACTCTCATCATGTCTGAGCCTGGCAACCTCTAAGAACAAGAGGCCTGCAGTTTTGCTGCTTGCTATGGGACAGCCCCTACTAGAAGAGATGGGAGAGCTGCCTGCATTTGCACAGCCATGGCCTGTGTGCCAAACCTATTTGATCCCCAAAACTCAGGGGAATGGCACCACCCTCTCATTATTAGGGTGTGTTCAAATTGCTGCCTTAGAGCACAGAGAATTTGTGTGTCCCCCGTTGCTCTTTCTCCCCTCAGGTGTTCACATCAGCATGGCTTCCTTAGTGTCAGTTTCATTAATGTTTGTGTACATTCCAGGGGTGGTGTTGATGGGTGGGGGTGCCTTTACCCTATGCAGGGGGTGTTCACTCCTTGGCTAGAGATGGATTAGAAACAGCTTCAGGACTCTAATTGGTGTGATGCTGATTTACAGAATCATAGAACTATATAGTTAGAAGGGGTTCCCGAGGGCCATCTAGCTCAGGGGTCAGCAAACCTTTTCAGCAGGGGGCCGGTCCACTGTCCCTCAGACCTTGTGGGGGGCCAGACTATATTTTGGAGGGGGGAAGTATACGAATTCCTATGCCCCACAAAGAACCCAGAGATGCATTTTAAATAAAAATACAGATTCTACTCATGTAAAAACACCAGGCAGGCCCCACAAATAACCCAGAGATGCATTTTAAATAAAAGGACACATTCTACTCATGTAAAAACACCAGGGAGACCCCACAAATAACCCAGAGATAAAAAAAACATCATAGCCAGACACTGGAGAGACCTGTCAGGAGTAAGCATGGACCAATGGTACCAAATAGTATGGGAAACAGCCCTACTAGAAAAACTAACCGATAAACTGAAACTGACACAGGGACAAATGGAAGAAGATACCTTCACCCCGGTATGGCTCCCCTTTATCACATACACAGCCCAACAAGACAACGACAAGAATCCACCAACAGCATATGAATCAATCTGGCTAACCTGATTCAAAAACACACACACCCCACTCACACACGAAAACAAAGTTCAACACAGCCAATCACAAACGAACAACCGCACCCTAGGCCAACCACAATTTCTCTCATCACCAAAGGAACATAAGCGAATAGCAAAGAGAACCTGCACAAACGACGCTGACACAAAAACCCACACATACATTAAGCAAAATAGAAATATCGCCTCCCGACCCCACCAGGGCCCCCTCCACCTCTTCCCCCCTTTTTCTTCCTAATGTAACTCTAATGCCTCAACAAATGAAACTGACCTATGGAAAATGTAACTTGAAAAGAGAGACATTGCACCAAGAAAACTTTAATAAACTATCTTTAAAACAAAAACAAAAACAAAGAACCCAGAGATGCATTTTAAATAAAAGGACACATTCTACTCATGTAAAAACACACTGATTCCTAGACCGTCCGCAGGCCGGATTTAGAAGGCAATTGGGACGGATCCAGCCCCCGGGCCTTAGTTTGCCTACCCATGGTCTAGCTCATGGGTCAGCAAACTGTCTGCGGGCTGGATCAGGCCCAATTGCCTTCTGGATCTTGCCCGCAAACGGTCCAGGAATCGCCGCGTGGATCGCCAGCATGTGTGTTCTTTCCCTCTCCCTCCCTCTCCCTCACACGGCGGTGGCTCCTCCTCCCTCCCTCCTCCTGGCTTCTCCCTGCCCTGCCTAGAGGAGGAAGGGGGCTGGGCTTTGTTGGTACCAGCAGCAGCAGCGCTCGAGCGGCCGCCATTTTAAGCAGCCCCTCTCCGGAGCCTTTTCGCATGCCGCTCATCATGCCGCCGCCACCAGCCCCTACCGCTCACAAGACACAGGTAATCAGCCACCGGGGCTTGTCCGGTGCTGTGGAGTAGGGAGGGGAGAGTCGGTGGGGGGGTGGCTTATAGTCCGGCCCCCCACCAGGTCTGAGGGACGGTGGACCGGCCCCCTGCTGGAAAAGTTTGTTGACCCCTGGTCTAGCTCAATCCTCTGCATGCAGGAATCACACCTAAAGAATCCATGACAGACGGCCATCCAACCTTTGCTTAGATACTGTTGCGCCCCCTGAAGGAGAGCCCCCCACCTTCTGAGGGAGTCTGTTCCACTCTTGAACAGCTCTAATCTTCCTACTGTTAATCAGAATCTCCTTTCTTGCTGTTTCAATCCATTGGTTCGGGTCATACCCTCCAGAGCAGCAGAAAACAAGCCTGCTCCATCTTCCATGTGGCATCCCTTCAAATATTTGAGACCCAACCGCATCAAGTAGCAGCATCTCATAACAAAGTACAGGATACATATGCATTTATTATAATGTCGTGTGAAGCCAGATTAAAACCCCAGTTGAGTGCCCAGTAAACGGGAGTGTGAGCACAGCCTTACTCTTTGTTTCTTGACCTGTAAGGTAAGTCACTCAGATTTCCCTTCTGCAAACAAGAGGTTGACGGTCAAGGGAGATCCCTGTTCTCTTGAGCAAGGCCACCCAGCAAGCTTCCCTAGCCCAGAAAGCTCCTGAACCCAGGTCCAAGTCTAAGCCACTAACAAGCCGCTGGACCACACTAGCCCAGGACATGCCACAAATGAGTGACTCAGACGCCCACCCCCTTCCCCTTCCCCAGCTCACTTCTGCATCTTGGTTTGATTTTGTTTTCATCTCCTCGCTTAAACCTTGTAAACAGAAACACGGATTATTTTCGTTTTGAGATCTCTCCCCTTCTCTGAAATCGTTTCCATCTGCAGCCCAAGTTGGCCTGTCACATACGCCTCTCCAACACTCCCACCCCCCACCCCAGTCTCACGTTTGCTCAGAATAGAAAAATCAGACAACTTCTTAGCACTTGGGCAAAGTTTTATCTCTTGGGAATCACACACACATTAATTTGGAGGAGGAGGAAAGCACCGGGGGGGGGGGGCTGAAGAGGGCCACGTGGGACCCTCGTCTGAGTGCTGTTCTCTTTCCTCCTTTGTTCAAAGGCCTGAAAAACCCACTGTCTTGAAGAAGGGAAATGTGGGGGTCATGAGAAGCCCATGTGCATATTCCCAAAACAACTGGTCCCACATATAAGCACGGAATCTTGTATCCAGCACAGGACCTCCTATAATAATGATTTAAGAACAAACAGAACACAGGCTCTATGTGTATTCAAAGCTGATGATGCAGAACTATTTTGTAAAACTCTTATTATATGCTTGTTGGTTGTGGATATATTGACTGTTACCCAGCAATGGAGAAATACGTCACGCTTTCCCCTTCATATTTGGTTTCAGAAAACCCTACATATTTCAATTTCAGAAAAGTTGGCTCATTCAATGCGTATTTCACCAGACACCGCCAAGCCAATTGACTGTGCTGCCATGTGGTGGATGTTTTTGATGTACATTAAGAAACAAAGTTATGACTAGCAGGTTCCCACCAAATTTGGCTTTATTTGGTACTGATTACCGGTACAGACCGATATCCATTATTACTAGCCCTCCCCATTCTGCAAGAACAATAATCTTATTTTCTTGTCTTACTTTAGATTGAAGCTCTTCATGTTCCACTGTCATATCCAAACACATACTGTGGACCTGTAATAGCAAGTCTCTACCTGCCTCTGTGTTTTGTTGTAAAATATTTTGATTACTTAATGAAGTTCACACACACAAATTGGAAATGACTGCATAAACAGGTTCTGTGCAACCACAGATTCACAGTCAGTTCTGCACAATCCACAAGCATACCATCTCATGTTCTCTCTTTGTTGTGAGACAATCATCCATGGATATTGTTGTCAATCACAAGGCATGCCCAAGACTGGTGTGAGATGCTTTGTTGAAAAACATTGCTCTCTCTGACTAGATCATAAATGTTAAGATCTGTTAAAAGGAAGAGGCAAGGAGGTCACTTGGCGGTTATTTAAAACCACCGTGATAGAAACTTGGATGAAATGTGCACCATGGGTTAAGAAAGATGGAACCAATCCAAAAGAATGCCAGTGTGGTTAAAAAGCAGTGTCAAGAAAGCTATAAAAGGCAAATGAGCTTGCTTTAGGAAGTGTAAGTCTTGTCCACAAAGGGAGAAGCACATACAAATGAATGTTGAGATAGTAAGGCAACTTCTGAGAAGTGGGAAAGCTAGAAAATCCATTGCATTGAGCACAAGGCTCTGTACATACACAGATATCAGCTGCATGTACTTCAAATACCTACAAATCTAGTGTCCAAGCACAGAATCCAGATCTAAAGAGTATATTGCTAAAAACAGTAAAAAAAAAAAAAAGTCTGCAAATCAGAGGCAGGAGAGCAGCTGGGAAGACTGTTTAACAAAGATGTAAAAGGCTTACTGAAAGAGAATCAGGAGTTGACAGAGGAGATGAGTGAATTTACATTTATCTTCACTGTAGAAGAGGGGCAAGCAGGCTTTAAGCTTGTCAGACTTACTTTGCATTTTTCTTTAATAGAAACTCAAGATCTAGTGGAAAAGACATACTAGTTAGAATGAAAGAACAGGATGCCTCGGAGCATACTTTAAGCCTAGCAATTTGTTTTCAGTACTGGAACTAAACTGAGTGCACAGTCCATTCACAAAAAAATCTAATCCTGGTTATGACAATTTGCTCCTTAAGGAGGATAGAGCACACTTAGTTGTTACCACACATTAAACAATTGGGAGCCAGAAACTCTTTGACAGCTCAGTTGGTAGAGCTCAGGGTTGTGAGTTCCAGCCCTATGTTGGGCAAAAAGAATATAAGAAGAACTTGCTGGATCAGGCCACAGGGGCCCCATCTAGTCCAGCGCCCTGTTCTCACAGTGGCCAAGCAGATGCCCCAGTGCAAAACCAGCAAGCAGGACCTGAGCACAAGAGCCACAGTCTTCCCCTCCTGTGGTTTCTAGCATCTGGTATTCAGAAGCTGTGCTGCCTCCCACTGTAGTGACTGCCAGCCATCGATAGCCCTCTCCTCCTCCAATCTTCTTTTAAAGCCATCCAGGTTGGTGGCCATCACTGCCTCCTGGGAGAGTGGGTTCCATAGTTTGTGTGCATGAAGGAGGACACTATTTTATCCTTCCTGAATCTTCAAACACCCACCCTCTTTGGTTGTCCATGCGTTCTAGAGTGGATAAGAGGACAGGTCCTCTTCTGGTTGGGTGACTAATTAAAGAACAGAGGAGAGGAGAGGAGGAATAAATGGGTAGTTCTCAGTTGCAGTGAAGGATGGCAAGCAGTGGAGTTCCCCAAAGATCTGCATGGAGTTCCAAAATAATATCTCCAAACTGAGTGGGTGGGCAAAGAAAGGGAAATGAGAGTTCAATTTAAGCAAACAGCAGCTGATGCAGAAACCCTAACTTCACATATCATGTACCAACAGAGTGTGAGCTGATGGTGACTGGGAACCTCAGTGGTGGGGTCTCCTTCATTGGAGGTTTTTAAACAGAGGTTGGATGGACATCTGCCAGGGATTCTTGAACTGTGATTCCTGCGCTGCAGGGAGTTGGTCTAGATGACCCTCAGGGTCCCTTCAAAATCTGCAATTCTATGATTCTATGGTAGATTGGTGAAAATGTTGACTTGGTGTGTGGCAACAAACTGTGAAAAGGTGACTCCTCTCTGAGGAGCCAGTCAGAAAGGGGTTGAAAATAAAATTTCTAATGTTGAAATATTTTGCTGTGGCTTATTTCGGAATGCCATGTTTTTGCTGCCTGTCTCAAAACGGTTTTGTAAAGCTGTCAGAGGGCAACTAAAATGATCAAGGGGTTGGAGCAACTCTCCTATGGGGAAGGGCTGCCAGGATTGGGGTATTTTAATTTAGCAGGGAATTGAAAGGAACTGCATGAGAGAGGTGAATAAAATTATTAATAGTATAGAAAGAAAGATATTCATTCCCCTTGACCTTTCATAGAATATAGGAAGCTCTCTTATACTGCGTCAGTATAGTCTACAGGTTGGCAGTGGTTATTCAGACAGGGAACTCTCAAGCCCTATCTGGAGATGCCAGCTACCGCCCTAAACTCAGAGGTGTCTACTGAAATGGGTTGGCAAAAAAAAAAAAAAAAAAAAAAATCAGAACAACCTAAATAAATCCACACAGTGGATAATTAACCTGTGGATTTACTGCCACAATATTAGATTGTGGTCATTGCCTTAGATGGCTTTATAAGTGGGCCAGAGAAGTTCATGGAGGAGATCTATCAATGACTGCTAGTCATTGCAGGTAAATGTGCTCCAGGTACAGCACTGAAAGCCAGCGGGTAGGAGGGAAACAGTAGGGAGGGTTGTAGCCTTTGTGCCCCACTTCTGGGCTTCCTGAATGCACATCTGTTTGGCCACTGTTAGAAACTTGATGGCGGACCAGATGGGCTTTTGGTCTGATGCCACAAATGGCTCTTCTGATGTTCTTTATGACAAACATATAAAGATCATGCTATGTTTATGCTGCGCTTTTAAAAGTGTGGCATGAATTAGTAGCAACCGTCCTATGGCAGGAGTAGCTGAGGCTCTAGGCATGCATCCGAATTCTGACACTTTGTGAGTTTGCAACTCAAAGCTGTTGAGGAGGATGGCTCCACTGCAGCGTTCACCAGACCATCTCAGCAATGCTTCCTTGGGGCTCATGTGAAGGACTTCCATTGGAAAGCCTTGCTGCGGGTCAGGGGAGGTTGACTGCAGTTTGCCAGAGAATGATTTGACTGGTCGCAGCGCAGGTGGGACTCATTGGTAAGCTCAGGGCCGGATTGGATGAGGCCCTCAGCTACTGAAGGTAATGGGGCCCTTTATATCTCCAGCTGTCCTTTGTCAACAACAAATTGTCGCTGTTTTTTGTGTTGAATATATGGTAATTTATGGACCTAATAGATATCTAAAGCCATTTGCACATAACAAAATATGTATTTTATCAAATTAATTGTTGAACTGAAATACAATTAAGAAGAAGTATATTAATAGTGAAATACAATTAAGAATAAGTATATTAATAGTGAAATAATTATTTAGCTCTAACGGTATGTAGGTTTCATTTTATTTGTTTTTTATCTCATATTTTGGAAATGTACATCTAGTGGGGGGGTTTTTTCTTTGAAATTTTAGGCGGCCCCCAAGAGAGTGGGGCCCTAAGCTATAGCTTGTTTAGCTTATACGGTACGTAAATCCGGCACTGGGTAGGCTTCAGGCACGCAGACGGCATCTAAGTGTGAGCTCCAGGGAGGAAGAAGACTGCTCCTTCCATCTCAAAAGAACACTGGCTCTGGAAGCAGATTAAAAATCCCAGCTACAGTTGCAACTGAAATTCTTCAACTCCAAATCAGGTTTCTGATCAAAATTTACAGACCTTTCCACTGTATGCACAGAGCAAATCCCACCAAAGCCATGCAGGGAGCTCCGTACAATGGATGCTTCAAGTGGTCCCCCCAAATTCAGCTGAAAATGCAACTTACAGTGAGGCTGGAGAAGCCAGGTGAAGTGGCATTTTCGGCTGAATTTCACCTGATTTGCAATGGGAGTTGAATAATTTCAATTGCAACTGTATTTCCAAGGGAATGTCTGTCACAGAAACGCCCAGTTCCTCTGGTGGTGGCAGAAGTGGTGCCACCTTTTGCCAGGCAGGTGCTCAATTGTGTGTTCCTCATTCTAACTTGGGAATGGATATTCACAAATCTTCTAAAATTGTCAGACTTAACCATTTCCATATCATTCTGCCTGCCTCTGTAGGTCAGGAGGAATTGGGCTGTTGGCCCCCTTTGCTTAGTATCATCTTGGCAGTGGCAGCTTCCATGGAGGAAGGTGCTTGTTCTCTCCCCCCCCCCTTGCCCTCCTTTTACAGGAGCACTCGTTATATTGGTTGGAAGGAAGCCATTCCTCCCATCTTGTCCTTTGCCTCAGGTGGCAAAATGTTTTGAGCCGGGCCTTACATTGGGATCGCTCAGCCAGTAGAGCACGAGACTGGGTAACCTCAGGGTCATGAGTTGAAGCTCCACAATGGGCAAGAAGATTTCCTACACTGCCAGGGGTTGGACTAGATGACCTTTGGGGTCCCTTCCAACTGTACAATTCTATGATTCTATGACCCTTCCAAGGAAAACTTCCCACTAGGAACATAAAAAACTAAACTAAGTCAGATCCCTGGTCCCACTAGCCCAGTATGGACTACCTTAGCTCATCCGGGCTTCAGGCAGGAGCCTTTGGTCACATCCCAACCACACATTTAAAGCACTCTCATACCACTTTCACAGCCATGGAAAGAACCTTCCCCAAAGAACCCTGGGAACAGTAGTTTGTTAAGAGTGCTGGGAACTGTAGGTCTGTGGGGCCAGCACCCTTCACAAAGTGACAGTCCCCAGGATTCCCCATGACTGTGAGAGAGGCATAACAGTTCCCAACTCTCCCTAGGAATTCCAGGAATTGGTCCCATGAAGAACAGGTGCTTTGCCCACTAAGCTCCAGGCCTTCCTCTATGAAAGTGGCTGGCTGGCATCTCTTTGTGACTTTGGTTTTGGAGAGGCAGTGTGGTGCAGTGGTTAGAGTGCCAGAGTCGGACCTGGGACAGAACAGGGTTCAAATCCATGCTTGGCCATGAAGGACACTGGGTGTGACCTTGGAGTCAGTTGCTGCCTCTTTCAGCCTAACCTACCTTGCAGGGCTGTGGTGGGGATTACATGAAGAATGGGGGGGGGGGGGAACCATGGGCACCACCTTGAGACCCTTGGAAGAAAAGGTGGGGTATAAACACAATCAATAAATAATAAATAGTAAGCGCCAAATAGAAAATAGCAACCCTTGTCAGATACTGAATGCCATTACATGCTGACCATCAGATATTGTCGAGCATGAAATAACGGAACAACAACAAAAATAGGTGACAAATGTAGAGATCAAGTATTTGGTAAACTTCTGGCAAATTTCTAGCATGTATCTGGAGAATATTCAACACCTAGAAACACATGGAGGCCAATTTTAGGAAGCTCTGCTTAGTTCTCCTGTGTGAGCTGCATGGAGGGCATTGCATATCCACGCTTTTCTATCGAGAGACATCAACCAGGAGAAGTCCAGGGTTGAGGGGAAGGAATCGCACCTCCTACCGTCTCACAAAGAGGGTAAAGCAGGCATCCCGGGGGGGGGGGTCCACCTACCATTCTCTGCTGCGCGCTTGAGGTTCTCGATCATGGTGTCATAGTGAATCCGGCACAGGACTTTCTCCTCCACCAGGCCAAACTCCTCTCCAGTTGACAGCTGTCGTTTGCAGGAGAAGCAAGCAAAGCAGGCCAGGTGGTAGGCGTTGCCGCGGGCTCTCCTGACCCAGTCGCTGGCATAGATCTGCCTCCCGCAACGGGCGCATTTTGTACCAAACCGACTGCAAGGAGAGAGAAACACAGAGTAAAGAAGCTGCCAGCGCCTTGGGTGCCTCCTACTCACTCTTACGGCAAAAGCTGATGCAACTTCTCATTCAATACCACCAACCCTAATCTCAGCCCAGTAGGTGACACTACCTTTCAGACTGAAATGCTGAAACAGTAGCCTCGGGAAGGTGAATCCCCTGTGACAATGAATCAAAAGCTAGTGTGGTGTAGTGGTAAGAGTGCCGGACTAGGACCTGGGAGACCAGGGTTCGAATCCCTACTTCGCCACGAAGCTCACTGGGTGTAACCTTGGGCCAGCCACTGCCTCTCAGCCTAACCTACCCCACAGGGTTGCTGTGGTGATTAAGTGAGAAGCGGGAGAACCCGATGTACGCTACCTTGAGCTCCTTGGAGAAAAAGGCGGGCTATAAATGTGACAAATAAGTAAATAAATAAATGTAGCAACAAAACCTTGGTCCAACAAAGAGATATAGTACACCTGTTCCTCTAGATGACACCCACCTGGAGGAACCAGAGGGTACAGCTGATCTTCAGAAAACACACTCATGTGACATCACCTGAAACTGTTTCACTACCATTGAGCATTGGGAATCATAGCTTTTTGAAATGCTACAATTCCCAAGGTTCCTTGGGGTGAAAGGTGGGTGGTGTTGCTGCTTAAAGCAGCTCTCATTTATACTGTAGACCAGGGAAGGGGAACATGTGGCTGCCCAGATGCTGACAAGCCACAGCTCCCATTATCCCTGATCCTTGGCCATGCTGGTCGGGGCTGACATTGTGAAATGAAGTCCAACAACAGTGGGATACAGGTTTGCCACGGATTGTGCATCGCTTCTCGTGACTTGCACTGGTGATCATTCTCCACTGTGCAGCGGAAATACACCCGTCCCTCCTCCCAGCCAAAGCATGGCAGGAGTTCAATATTCCACTTGAAGGAACCTAACTCCTAACCTAGTGCAGACAATTGCTCCCCTTCAGTTTCATACTAAGGACTGAAAACATTCTCCTGGCAGAGGAATCTACCTCCCTTTGCAAGGTAAGGGGGCATTCCACCATGACCCATCCGTGTCTTGCTCATTCTTTGAGTCATCCTGGGAGCTGGCTTCCTTCTTCCTTGCAGATGAACATGAGAACATAAGAAGTGCCAGTGGCCCGTCTAGCCCAGCATCCTGATCTCACAGTGGCCAACCAGATGCTGGTAGGAAACCAGGGAGCAGGACCTGAGCACTCTTGTGCTTTCCAGAAACTAGTATTCAGAAGCATTGCTGCTGCCAACTGTGGAAGCAGAGCATGGCCATCCTGGCTAGTGGCCATCGATAGCCTTATCCTCCTCCATGAATTTGTCCAATCCTCTTTTAAAGCCATCCATGTCAGCAGCGTGTTCTCAAAGCTACCAACATGAGTCTGACCAAACTGCTGGAGGCAGAGGAAGACAGGAGGGCCTGGCGTGCTCTGGTCCATGGGGTCATGAAGAGGCGGACACGACTAAACGACTAAACAACAACAACAGGGAGATAGATAGATAGAGAGATAGAGAGATAGATAGATACTGTAGATGATAGATAGATAGATAGATAGATAGATAGATAGATAGATAGATGATAGATAGATAGATAGATAGATAGATAGATAGATAGATAGATAGATAGATAGATAGATAGATAGATGATAGATAGATATAGATAGGTGATAGATAGATAGATATAGATAGATAGATAGATAGATAGATAGATAGATAGATAGGCAGGGGAAGACAGGAGGGCCTGGCGTGCTCTGGTCCATGGGGTCATGAAGAGGCGGACACGACTAAATGACTAAACAACAACAACAGGGAGATAGATAGATAGAGAGATAGATAGATAGATAGATAGAGAGATAGATAGAGAGATAGATAGATACTGTAGATAGATAGATAGATAGATAGATAGATAGATAGATGATAGATAGATAGATAGATAGATAGATAGATAGATAGATAGATAGATAGATAGATAGATAGATAGATAGATAGATGATAGAGATAGATAGATAGATAGATAGATAGATAGATAGATAGATAGATAGATAGATAGATAGATAGATAGATAGATAGATAGATAGATAGATAGATATAGGTGATAGATAGATAGATAGATAGATAGATAGATAGATAGATAGATAGATAGATAGATAGATAGATAGATAGAGATAGATAGATAGATAGATAGATAGATAGATAGATAGATAGATAGATAGGCAGGGGAAGACAGGAGTGCCTGGCATGCTCTGGTCCATGGGGTCACGAAGAGTCGGACATAACTAAACGACTAAACAACAAACAATGTCAGCAGCCCTCCCTGCTTCCTGGGGGGAGGGAGTTTCATGGTTTAACTGTGCTGCATGAAGAAGGACTTTCCTTTATCTTCCTGAACCTTCCAACATTCAATTTCATTAGATGCTCACAAGTTCTAGTGTTATAAGAGAGGGATAAAAACTTTTCTCTGTCTACTTTCTCCCTTCCATGCAGAATTTTATAAACTTCTGTCATGTCACCTCTTACTTGCATTTTCTCTAAACTAAAAATTCCCAAATGCTGCAACCTATCCCCATGGGGGAATCCCTCCACCCCACCCCAGTCATTTTGGTTGCCCTTTTCTGAACCTTTTCCAACCCTACAATATCCTTTTCGAGGTGAGGTGACCAGAACTGAACACAATATTCCAAATGTGCTCACAAAATAGATTTGTATAATAGCATTATGCTATCAAGAGTTTTATATTCAATTCCTTTACTAATGATCCCTAGCATATAATTTGTGTTTTTCACAGCTGCCACACACTGGATGGACATCTTTGTTGAGCTATCTTGTTCCTGGTCCATCACCACCAATTCATACCCCATGAGGATATATGTGAAATTAAAGTGGTTTTGTGCCAACATATATCACTTTACACATTTTTACAATGAATTGCATTTGCTATTTTACTGCCCATTCCTTTCAGAGCTCTGTTTTATTGACCCTGAACAATTTATTGTCATCAGTGAACTTGACCACCTCACTGCTCACACCTAACGCTAGAAGGTTTATGAACAAGTTAAAATGCACAGATCCCAATATTGATACTTGGGGGACTCCATGTTCTTTGATTTGCAGAAGAGAGGGAAAAGGCTTAAGTCAGTGATAGCCAAACTCGGTCCTCCAGCTGTTTTGGGACTACAATGCCCATCATCCCTGACCACTGGTCCTGTTAGCTAGGGATGATGGGAGTTGTAGTCCCAAAACAGCTGGAGGGCTGAGTTTGGCCATCACTGGCTTAAGTGGTCTATTGAGACCTCCAACCATTTTCAAGTGGTCCACAGGCAACAGAAGTTTGAGAACCACTGTAATAGATGCCTGCCCTGTGAGGAGGGAGGAAGAATGGAGCAGGGTGAGGCCTGTCTCCTCAGCTTGGCCCTTGGCTCATTTGCTCGAATTATTGCAGGCTCTTTGCGCCCACCTTGCACCAACAGAATTGTGCCATTCCCAGCTCTGGAATGTGGCATTGGTGCTGAGGGTGGACTTTAGAGGCAAACTGCTTCTCCTCCTGCAGCTTTGTAGAGCTAAAGCAGTACTCAGCATATTAAGGATGAAGCCCTGGTTCTTTTCTTCAATTTCCAAATGATTAGGAGCAAAAGGACATTTGACTATCAAGCTCCCAAGAGCCAGGTCCAATGATTACAGCCAACTTTTGGCACTATCAGCTCACTCGTCTTCATATCCAACACAGAGATGGGCCCCGTGCAGAACCTGAGCCAGCCTCACCACCACCGTTGGCCACAAAGCAGATAAAGTGGGTCCCAGAGAACATCACCCAAGTTGGCACTGACCCTGACCCCCATTGCTCTTAGGCAGCCTGGGACAACCGGAGCAGAACTGCATCTGAAAAATGCAAGTGAGGAGTTGTGTCTGAACAGTACCAAAGCCAATTTGGAAAGAGGGGGGAGCGAAGGAGGACTGTGCTAATTTCTTGCATATGGGGAATGCAGCAAGCTGGCTGTGAGATGCTCTGTTTGCATGATTGTACAAACAAAGGAACGGTATTAATTAATTTTTCATTGCTGCAACAGGCTCAGGGAAAGCTTGGGTCCCCACCAGCAGCACCAGAGAGAAGAAAAAGGATTTTTGAATAGACCTGCAACAGTTATCATTGTTCTACACAACCACTATAAGTAGTGACTGAAAGCGTTTTCCGACTTACTTGGTAGATTAATCAACTGTTACCGATTAATTTTGGGGGGGCACATTTTAATCAGGGAGGGCAGGTTTATACATTGTTTTAACTCTAGTTTTTCTGTCCCCTGTTCCAGTAATACCCTGTTTCCCCTTTTGTAATACGTAGTCATAAAGTAAGCCATGGCAGGGTTTTTTACCTTTGTGAGAAGTAAGACGTACCCCAAAAGTAAGCCATGGTGCCGCCATTGTTCCCGTCGCATCCTCAGCCCCTCCTGCGTGCGCAGGGAGCCAGCGAACCAGTGAGAGGCACGGGGGAAAAATGCGCCTCTTGCGGAGTCCTGCCCCGCCTGCTTAGCGCGCAGGGAGAGGCGCGGGGGGGGGGAGAGATGCCTCTTCCTGCCCCACCTGTTCCCCGTGCGCAGGGAGCCAACGAACCAGCGAGAGGCGTGCGGGGGGGGAACGCACCTCTTGCGGAGTTCTGCCCTGCCTGCTCAGCGCGCAGGGGGAGGCTGTACCGTACCATACTGACATAATAAAAATAAGACATCCCCCGAAAATAAGCCACCCTGTGTTTTTTTGAGGGGGAAAAATTATAAGACGGTGTCTTAAAAAGGGGGAAAGACGGTACGTCTGACCTTTAAAAATGATATTCTTTCAATGAACAAGAGCTTTCGGATCATGCTTTTAGTAGTTAAGTTAAAACTGTATTTTTGTAAGATCACCTGCACATTCAGACAAAGAAACGTACAACTTTGTGTAGGAAAAGCAGGGTGTAATAATAAAACAAATAATAAAAAACCCTCTTTTGAAAAATGTTTAAGTTAAATTTGAGGTGTAAGTAAATATCGTAAGGACTAAATCGGTGGATGCTACAGAAGAAAGGTAATTAAAAGCAAAGTTATCAAGGCGACAAAGTAACATTTGGAATCACATATAAAACATGAGCTGTATCAACATTTGCCTCAGCTCAGATCTGTATTGAATTCTCAGCAAGACCTGAGATCATTTCTCTGAGCCACAGCAAGCTTCAGACACACACACTTGCAAGCGTGTTCTCAGGACAGGCCTTTGGGGAAGCAGCCTGGGAGCCCCACTCAGGAGAAGGAGCGGCAGGCCAGCCTGGCTGGACTGTGACTAAGACTCTGAAGCCCAAGTCCAAAATGACCTGACTGCATGACAAGAAAGTGAAGACACAAAGGCTGCAGTGCTTGTGCAGCCAAATAAAAAGACATCCAAACAGCAACCCTGCAGTGCGTACTGTGCTCCGTACTGAACCCCAGTGGGGAGGCCTTCCTACTTTCAGGTTTAAATTGCAGTCTGCATTCAGGCTTCAAACCCCAGTGGAATGTGCTTAATTTAAACCACTCATATTTAAGTCAAGTGCTGAGAGCCTCATTGCCTGTTAGTGTCAGACCTTACAAAAGGGATGGGGAATCTGTGGCCCGTCGGATGTCGTCGGACTCCCAACAACCTCAGTCAACATATGGCTGATGGCTAGGAGTGATGGCATTTGGAGTCCAGCAACATCTGGGAGGCCACATAGCCCCCCCCCTTAAGCAGGCTCCGAAATGCATTTCATTCCCTACTGAGAAACTGCCAGCAGTCCACACCATGGAAAGTATTTCTCAAGCTGAGGTGCAGGAATTTTAATGCCAGCCTACTTCACAGGGCTGTGGTGCATGAATAGTCAAATCCATATAATTAATGCATTTTTTTAATCAGACAGCAACTGATGCCTCCCCCCTCATAATGCATGCCTTCAATATGAGTTTGTATTCCACTCTGCACACTTGGGTGCATCTAATCTGGTTCAAACACTCCTGCCATCACATCTATTTGTGGCTGTTTCTAAAACATGGTGCTTTGTTCTGCGCGCACACAGAGACTCACATTTCCCCAATCTGCATTTTAAAAAGTATGTACCTAACATTCTATAGGTACATGTATCTTCCAATTCAATAATCTCCTCCCTTGCTTTCTATGTCTCGTTAACACAATTCATCTGTGCCCACAATAGTCCCAAAATTAACATTTTCTCCTCTGATTACAGGCTTTCTCAGGGAGAGGGGGAGAGAGAGAGAGAGAACTCCTTTCACCTCTTTGCCAAGCTCAGTTTGTGTCTAAAGCTGGTAGAGAGTTTACCTTTCAGGCCAAAGCAACCCAAGGATCTGCCTGATAGAAGGAAGGAGATTGTGTTTTTTTGTTTCAAAGGACAAAGTAAAAGCAACAGTGGCATCCTTTTAAGAACATTATAAAAGCCTGCTCAATCAGGCCAATAGCCCATTTAGTCCAACTTCCCGTTTTCACAAGGACGCATCAGATGCCTGTGGGAAACCAACAGGATTCCAGCACAAGAACAGCACTCTGTCCTCCCATGGTTTCCAAAAACTGGTATTCAGAAGCATCACTGCCTCTGATCATGGAGGCAGAGCATATCCATCCTGGCAAGTACAGTAGCTACAAGTAGCCTTCTCCTCCATGAATTTGTCTAATCCTCCTGTGGGAGTGAGTTCCATAGATTAACTATGCACTTTACAGGTGGAAGTTCCACAACACTGATGGGACTTGAACTTGCTTATTTTCAAGCTAACAAGTAGCTTACCAGCACAAACTTTTAAATGTCTACTCAGAAGCAAGCCCTTGGAAGTTCAGTGGGGCTTATTCTCATGTAAACTTGCACATTAATTGTGGCCCTGGTAGGTGCAAGTGAGCTCTCTCCCTGCTTGTATTATCTCCAATATCAGTTAGTAGTAGTAGAGTAGTAGTAGTAGTAGTAGTAGTAGTAGTAATTGAATTTATATACGCACTGCCCTATACCCAGAGGTCTCAGGGTGGTTCAACTTGGGTTCTTCTTTTCAAAAACAAAGATCCTTCCTAAGCAGCTTATTCTCATAAGATTTTAAACCCCCAAAATAGGGTAAAAGAACCACCACAAAATCTCATAAACAAAAATTGCATAAAATTAGAAATGTTAAACACCTAAAACAAACAGAACAGCATCATTATCTATTTATCTTTTAAATCTAACCACCAGCCTAACATCTTGAAATCTCAATTACAGCAACATTTCACCCTCCACAAACAGAAGCAGCCTCCTACATATGTCAGACCCCCTAAGATAAGGGATCTTCAAGCAAACAAAAACCACTTATAATAATGTCTTGGCCCTCTGCACATGCAAAGCATCCTAAAGAACAATAGTACCATTCTATATGTGTCTACACAGAAGTAAGTTCTGTTATTGTCCGTGGGGCTCAGCTTGTAGACTACCCACCTGCAATAGGTGACAGCCATGCTGAACCCTCTGGGAGCACCACAAAGCCTTGAGGAAAGTCAAGGGAAAAACATTTGTGGGGGTGCATGTTTTCGAGTGTTCCTGGAAATAGAATTGAAATAAACTCAGAGGCCGCTTAGCCCAACCCACTGCTCAGAGCAGGAACTGCAATGGAAGGTGCAATCGCAACATCTCTGGCTGCTGGCCACCCAGCTTCTGTCCAGATACCCCCAATGACAGAGAGCCCACCCTGCTCCCAAGGCAGAGGGTCCCACCACAACATCTCCTTCCATTTCTCAAGGCTTCCTCGCCTTCTGCTTCCGCTCTCCCCTCTCCTCCCTTGCAGCTCTTTCAAGGAAGGGCCTTCGCTCAGTGGCAGAGCTCCTGCCTTGCATGCAGGAGGTCCCAATCCCCAATGGCATCTCCACATAGGAATGAGGGAGAACTCTGCCTGAAACCCTGGAGAGCAGCTGCCAGTCAGTGCAGACAAAGCTGAGCAAGATAGACCAAGAGTGAAAGGCAATTTGCTGTGACTTGCGTTCCTCGCCATCCCAGTCATCCACCTAGGCGATGCTCAGCGCTCTTTCTACTTAAAATGCGGCATCTGGTAACACTGGTGGGGATACCTTTTGTGTTTTTGCATCCTCTAGCCATCAGACGTGAATTATTTGCCTCCCTTCTGCATTTCGCCTGAGCCAGGTCTAAACGGTTGTTTTAAAACCATCTAGCAGAGAAAGGAGGAGATCCAAGCCATGCCCCAACACCAGAAGGGGAATTTGCATTGAACGTTGGCTGCATTTGGGAGCCTGGCTGAACAGGAAAGTGACAAATTAAAACTGCTTTGAAATAACTTCGCCAGCTGACAGTGGAATGCAACATTTTAAATGTCTGGGTAGCATAGAGAAAATACTAGATTAGGTTAGATGGGGGAGGTGTATTGCTGGAAAGTAACCATCTCTTGGATTTGCTCTGATGCCAATAGTCAAGGAACAGAAAACATCTACCCCCAAGTAGGCTTATCTTCAAGTTGCCACAGGGTCGCTTTTCACTTTTTAAAAAAATGTAGTTTATGCAGAATGTATGTGTGGGTGTTCAATATAATATATCATTGGATAGGAGGCACACACACACACACACACACACACACACACACACATATATATTGTTATATATATATATATTGTTATATATAAATGTAAAAACAAAGTGTACAGCACATTCCATGCAGCATCTTAACTCAGAAATGTGCATATTAAAATGGGTATTAACAAGTATTAATACCTGCTCAGATTAATTATAAGTAGGTTTAATATATAGGTCTTAGTAAGTATGTGTGTAAGTAAGTGAATGGTCATTTTAATTCAGTGTTTCAATTTTTAACTTCTTTGATAACACAGCAAGAATTTCAAATTATAATTATGAACATATTCTGGATATCACCAGCAGATGTGGATCTCTCTGTTTATTGCAGGGAAAGTGAGGAAAGGCAGCAGTAGGAAATAATAGTTCCTTTGGTTGCTAAAAGTAAAAATAAATTATGGATTAAATAACTGGAAAATAAGTGTTGTGGGTTTAACTGACTTTTGTTCTGTCTTTCAAGTTTCAATCACAGTTCTAAAAAAAAGCCCCCTCTCCTGCGAGTCTAATCGCAACCCTCCCTCTGCAATCTCTATTCAGAGACACTCGGCAAGAGCCTCATTCAGAGTTTGCTTCAGAAGCATGTTGTTTTTCGGGGGGGGGCGGGTGCTTAGCGTCCAATTAATATCCCACCCCAAACTTGTCAAGACCTCGATTTTGATTTACACCTTTTCTTTTGTGGCGTGGATTTTGGTGTCCCGGAAAATGTCAGATGATGAAGGCGAAGCCCAAGACCAGAGAGGGGTTGGCGGAATCACCTGAATTTTTCAAACCTGCTCGCCGCCCTCTGGTGCGCAGTGTTTTAAAGAACAAAAGCAGGGTTTTCACTTTTATCAAATCTCTCCGCTTCCTCTATTACAATTTATGTATTTGTTCTCTTCAAGAGCAAATCTCTTTCTGCATACCTCTTGAATTTAAGAATGTTCCGTTTTCCGCAGCGCGATTCTCGGTGCGGTTCCTCGGGAGCAAGAATCACTGCGCTCCATGGAGCATTTTCCCGCTCTACACCCCGAGAATTTACAGCCTTACAGCGCAAATCCCGCGCAGGTTTTTACTTATAGACGACATCCCCATGCCCCGGGGAGATTTACTCCTAGGTAGAGGGAGTGAACCTTGCAAGATCGCAGCCTTAAGATCCTCTTTGTCTCTCATAAAATCCCTGGTCTGCACCGCGGCGCAAGTATCTAGAGAGATCAGGAAAGAGCCAGATTGGAAAGGAGAGCCGACCTCCGCCCCGAAGAGGCTGCTCGCCCCGCAGCCCTCGCCTGCGGGAACGCAGAACCAAGCCTCCAGCCGCGACCCTTATTTGCAAGTTCCTTTGCTGGGAGGGAGAGGGGATTCATGGTAGGTGGGCAGACACTGTCAGCCTCCCCAAGGCAGGCAAGCGGGGCCGCGGGAGATGCTTTGGAATGGGACGCATTTCTTCAGGTTCCTTAACTCAATCCAAACATTTTAGCACCATCTTCCCGCCGCCTCCGCCTCGGCCTGGGGAGATCTCCTAAACCCTAAACCATCACATGCTCCCCATTATTTCTCACCCTAGCTAGCATGAGTTTTTTTAAAAACCGAAAGCACTTGCTCTGTGTAAATAGCAAACGGGAGTCGATTCGAATCCATTTCGGCTCGAAATCTTGCCACAACAGTGCTTGTTTGCAAACACAAAATCGTAACGATTCCTAGCTTCCTCTTTCTTGTTTTTCCTTTCTTTTTCCTTCTGTTTTCCCCCACCCCGTTTTCGGGCATCTTTGGTTTGCGGGGTTCTCTTTCTTTTTTAATCCGGGGCGATGCTATAACTCGGGCGGTTGTCCAGTGGCGCAGATTCCAGACACGCGACAGCGGGGGGCGGGGGGGCGAGGGCGGGGGGCAAATGCCAAAGACTGAGAAGAACGTTGGGATGAAGACCCCGATCCACCCACTCGTGCGTAAGTAAGCCCCAGGGAACTCCACTAGCTGGAAGGGGAACTTGGCTAGATGTTGGTGTTATATTATTAATAGTAACAAATAAGTTGCAATCGGTCCTAGTCACACTCAGAGTAGACCCACTGATATGAATGGACCTTACTAAGGGCTCAGCGGTTGCATTTTGAGTAAAAATTCGTTGAATACAAAATAATGGTCACAGGAAAAACAACTGCATATAAGTTGTTCTGCTCCGCTCGAGCCATGTCCATTCATTTCAGTTAGCCATGTCCATTCTCCGTTAGCCATGTCCATTCATTTCAGTGGATATGACTACGGTGGGAACAACAATAAAACAAAACAACTATTACTACTTCTACTATTTTCGGTTAGGTGGGCATCACGGTAGGAAAGGTTTAGGAATCAAGTCAAGACAGCTCCGCAGCGCTGTGATTTCAGCAGCGCGCTCTCCCACAGAGCTCGCCTGCTTTGTTTTTCCCCTTCGGGAAAAGGTGGCTCCCTCGAGGAAACCTGGCGCTGCGGGGCCGCCTCAAGGTGCATTCCGGGGGCAGCGCCTGGCGAGAGGGCGAGCTCTCCCCCTTTTCCCAAGCAGTTGCCCTCAGAAAGGGTTTGCTCGCCTCGGACCTCCTCGACGGCAGGCCGGGAGGGCGTTGAGGAGAGAACGGGATCCCAAGCCAAGGAATGGACAAAGAAGGAATTTCTTTTAGGAGCGCCCGATTCTTTTAGGGGAGCCCCCACCCCCAGTCCCCACCTTCCGCCAGCAATCCCAGGTTCCTTATTTGATCCAGCGCCGTCAAACCCCGGAGTTCGGATTTGCTTGGGTGGGTCCGCCTCCAGCTCCTGGAGTAAGTCACAAAATTCGCTGACCATTATTTGGAAAAGCAAAGCAAAGCAAACTACAATAGTTTGCAACGCTCCCTGGCTACCTTGAAGCGGCGCGGAAAATTGGGTAGGCTAGAAGACTTTATTTGTTTATTTGAAAGGCATTTTAAGGACACTTTGAAAGATATCAGATGGGTCATGGCCTGATCCAGCGGGCACTACTTCTGTTCTTCTTATGTTTATTTGAAATATATCCGCTTTATAGCCCGAATAGGTGTTATAATATTATTATTATTAATTATTATTATTTTATTATTATTACTATTACTATTGTTATTTCAGCAAGTGCCATCGAAGGACTCGGGCTTTAGAGCATTCTGGGCCACTCAGCCGCCGCCTCCCTTCCTCTCTTTAGCACGACGGGTCCCGGGCGCCGAAGCAAAGGCGCCGGCCGTTTTCTCTTTGCTCCAGAAGGGCGCCCGTTTCCCTGCCGAACATCGCCCAGCCCTCCTGATCTCATTTATCCACTCAAAAACCGTAGTATTATAAACCAAACCTACGGAAGGGTAGGTCAGTTTGAGAAAGCGGCAGGGAGGGAGGGAGGGAGGGGGGGCGAGCACATGGCCTTTCCAAACGCGCCGCGCGACCCGTCAAATCCAAACTAGGTAAAAGCGCACGTAGGTTTTTTTAAAAAACAAAACACACACACACACAAACAAAACAAAACCTATTTGAGCGGGTCCTTCTCTCAGAAAAGGGTCGAAAAGGGTCGAGGCAGAGGTGCATTGGGTGGGGGGGTGGGGGGGGAGGCGAGGCGTTGTTGCCTTTGGCCTTGGCTGGCTTCACCGCCGCAGGAGATTTCCTGCTCCGCCCCTTGCCCCAGAGGCCCGTCCACTCTAGCACTGGACTGCGGGGCACCGGATCAACCTCTCTGGAAGTCTCTTCCGCGGAAGCCTGTTCTGCAGCCCGTAGAAAGGGGCTTCATCCGCCGAGCAAGGGATGGCCCTGACCCACCCCCTGCACCTTGAGTATTCAGTCTCCTCAGTAAATTTCCGCGAAAGAGAGAGAAACCCCGTCAACGAATCTGGACGCCACCCACCCCCAGTGCTCGCCTCTCGGGGGTCAGCCTGTTCACAAAACAGCCCCGGGAAGCGCTCAGGTGCCCTAGGTATAATTCGAATTCTCCCCCACTTCCCCAGAATAACCTACCCGTATTCAACCTCATGGAGGGGTGTCTCTCCTCTTTTATCTATTTTTAGAAAGCACCCCCCAAAACCCTAGCTCTCTGTCCCTTCAAGAAAGAGACGATTCGGATTTAGCTGCACCCCCTTTTCAACGACACACCTGGAGACAATCCGAGCGCTGAAATCGGTTAAGGCCAAAAAGTGGAGAGGCTCCAGAACTTTTCTGCCTCCGCTGTCAAAGCGCACCCGCTTCCGACCTGCAGAGCTGCCCCCTTCAGAAAAGGATGTTGGAGGCGGGCAGCTCCAAACCAAAAGGAGCGTCCGCCTCCGCTCCGGAGTTCCGCCTAGGCAGGAGCGGGACTTCGTTTTCATTACCAAATCCTAATCTTAAAAAGGAAGGAACTGGTTTGAGACTGGGACGCCTGTTTTAAAGTTTACTTTTTAAAAAAATCGGATTAATTAATCAGGATTAAGAACCAGTATAAATCAAAATCAAGCAAATTCGGAATCCTGCCTAACTGGGTGCGCGCGCCTAAATATATGGGTCGGCCCATATATAAAAAAATATGGGTCGGCCTCTCCACACTTTTTTTGCCAAGGTTTGGTGCGCAAAGACGCGAAGATTGAACAATGCGCACCTGAGTTAATGCTTTGTTCACACGTTCACTTCGAGTCCTCCTTTAGGTACCCAGTGAATGCATCATTAGCCGCATCCCGCAAATCAAATATGAACGCTACGGGGCAAAACAACACAAGAAACCCAAGACTCCCATTCTCTTCCAATCTCCAAAACTGAGATAATTTCTCTTAAAGCTCCAGGCCCACCTCCAGTTCATCCCAAGTAAACTTCGCTGCGCTGCATATGAAACCATTACTTTAAAAGTGATCCAGAGTAAACCCGCCCAGGCGTTCAGGAGACATTTCCAGAGCATGCTGATCCAGCAACCAGGAAATTCCAAAGCAAGCGGAATCACTCCGGATTCGCCCTCCCTCAGTCCAGTCCATCCCCGAGGCCTCCTGGAGCCTACCTGAAATAGTCCATTTTGCAGAATATTTCTTTGTTCTTGACGTAGCAGCTGTTTTGCTGGCGAAGCGAGGTCCGGCACACTGAGCATTCCAGGCAACGCACGTGCCAAGTGAGGTTGTTCACCTGCGAGGGGGCGGGGAGAGGCAAAGGGATCCGAGATGAGAGCTGAGGGGGCTGGCGGTGAAAACCCCTGTCCGTTCACTGCCTCTACCCCACAACACACCTGCCCACCAACCATTCCCCCCTACGCGGCTCCCCTTTACCTTGAGCAGGTACCGGTCCAAAATCTCCAGGCCGCAACTGGAGCAGACGTTCTTGGCCCCCGAAGGCAAGGAGGAGGAGGCGGAGGACGGTGGGGAGCAGACGGAGGGTGTGGAGGGCGTGCTGGCGCCCGAGCGCGCCTCTTCTTTATCCAGGGCGCCCGGGAGCGCTTCCCCGTCCGGCTGGGCCTGCGAAGAGCGAGAGAAAACCAAGAAGCGTTAGACGGGCGGCGCAGCTCGGCGGGAGCCCGACAGCACCCAGCAGCTCAGGGCTCCCCTGAGAGGCGGAGAACCAGCCGCTCCCTCCTGCTTCTTCCTTCTCTTCCTTTCCTTTCCTTTCCTTTCCTTCCTTCCTTCTCTTCCTTTCCTTCCCCCATTTCTCAGCCAGCTGCGCCTCGTCCTCCCCGTCGGAAGCAGGCTTACCATTCGTCAAGGCGCGCGGTGGAGATGTTCCCCGCTGCTGTTGCTTCTGCTTCTGAAACCGGCGGAAAGGCTCTAGCTGCGGGGCTTCATGCCCCCCCCCCTCTATATAAGCCCGCGCCAGACAATAAACCTCAACTTTGTAGTGGTCATAGAAACGGCGTCGATCAAAAAAGAGGGAGAGGGGGAGAGAGAGTGGGAGAGGGAGAGAAGGAAAAGAAGAAAGGTAGAGGCGGTAGGGCTTGTTAATGGAGCAATTTGCAGGGGGGGGGGGAGGAAAGGAGAGAAGGGGGGTGGCTTTGAAAAGCGGCTCTCGAGGTAATCGCTGCGCTCCAGGCTCGCTTTGCCTCGCCAAAGCTGCTGGTGCAGCCGCGTCCGCGCCGTCTTCCTCCCTACGCCGCCCCGAAGCGCCTGCAATTAGCGCCGACGCCCAGCCAGAAAGGCAGCGCTTATCAATCAGCCTCGCCGTCGGGTGGGGTGCGCAAAAGCAGCGCCTGCCTGCCCCTTTCCTGCTCTTCTCTTCCCCCCCCCCCCCCCGCACTCGCACTTTCTCCTCCCTCTCCCCGAGCACCAAAGAACTGAGACCCCCCACCCGCGCGCAGCAGAAAGAGGGAGGAGGCGATCTCTACCTCCCCACCACACAAAAAACAAACCCGTGAGAAGACTCTCCTTCCTCTCTCCCTACCCGAAATTTTCCATCATTCTCCAACCAACACTCTCCTCCACTATACGCTCCCACCACCAAGGAGGCTTCCAGAGGGCATTTTATTTTATTTACTCGTAAGGAGGCCCTTTTGCTATCGAGGACACCATCCTCCCCAAGGCACTAAAAACAGAAGGAATTTCTCGAAACATGCCCCCCAGGAAAAGAGATGCAGGAGATGGGGAGATATAATCACCTGGGAGATCAACAAGGGGATCTCACAATCTCTCTCCCCACCCCCGCAAAAGGGAAGGGGTTAGGGTGGCATCTTCGTGGGGGGGTGAGCTCACATCTGTCCTCCTCTATAGAAGCTTTCCCTCCTCCGTCAAAGACGTGGAAGGCGGGGCGGGGGGGTTGCAGTTAGGCCTCTTTTATCCTTGTATGCTCCTTGTTTGTGGGGGAGGGAATCTCTCAGTCCTCCCCATTCTAAGCGAGCCTAGGTGTCATCCAGCTCAGGTGTGTGGGGGGGGGGACTGGCTCCTTCTTGCTTGAGGGATTGGGGACCAGGTTCTCAAAACTACGACCCCACCTCCAAATCAGGGTGGCACGTTTTTCTCTCCCACTTCAGGACATTCATTTGCCCACCCCGCTCTCCTCTCTAGAGTTCGCACGGGAGGGGCACGGGAGGCCCTCTCGTCCCCCTCCCTCCACATGCATAGAAGCGCTCTTCTCCGCTTTTTCTGCCCCTCCCCACAATGCCATGCCTCACCTCGGTCCGCGACTGCTGGCCCTCGGACTGGGGGGTGGAGGTCTCATTCTTCCAGAACATGGACGGGGGCGGGTAGTTGGGGGCACACGAGGAGGGGAGCTCCCCTCCGCAGCGGCCGCCCAGACGTGACTCACCCGAGGCGGCTGCTGGAAACAACTTTAACGTTCCTTCTTTAAAAAACAAAACAAAAAACTAGGACGCTCCCCCCTCCTGTTCCTCCTTCCTTTCTTTCCTTTTCTTTTCCTAGACGGGGCGGCGAGAGCAGCAGAGAAGGAGAGAGAAGGACCAGGGTGGTGGATATTCCCTCAGGGCTCGGATCTTTCACGTCCTTGAATGAAGAGACTGCACGGAAGAGAGTGCCTCTGAGGATGTGCAGAGTGCTTCCTTCTCTCACCATGAAGGGAGCTGGCATGGAGGAGGACAGTGAGAGAGAGGCTGAGCCCCCTCAGTCCCCTTCTAATAATTTAGGCTGACACGCAAATAATCTAAAATATAAGTGGAAGTCCTAGGACAAGCTACTCAGAGTGTGTGGAGCAGAAGTACTGACTTGGGAATGTGGAGAGGGTTAGGAGACTAGTGTGTGGCAAAAGACTTGGAGCTATGATTTTATTTACTATTTGATCCATTATTTTAAGTGCCAACTTGAATAAAATATTTGGGGGCTGGGCAGTGGCAGGTAAGCTAATGCTATTCTTGGCTGCATCAACAGAAGTAATAGCACCACTCTCTTCTGCCTTGGACAGACCACACCTGGAATACTGTGTCTAATTCTGGTCACCACAATTTAGGAAGGATGTTGACAAGCTGGAAGGTGTGCAGAGGAGAACAACCAGGATGATCTGGGGTCTGGAAACCAGGCCTTATGGGGAACGGTTGAAGGAGCTGAATATGTTTAGCCTGGAAAAGAGGCGACTGAGAGGAGAAAGGATAGCCATCTTCACATATCTTAAGGGCAGTGTTGTGTAGTGGTTAAGAGAGGCAGACTCGTAATCTGGTGAACGGGGTTCGCGTCTCCGCTCCTCCACACACAGCTGCTGGGTGACCTTGGGCTAGTCCCACTTCTCTGAAGTCTCTCAGCCCCACTCACCTCACAGAGTGTTTGTTGGGGGGGAGGAAGGGAAAGGAGAATGTGAGCCGCTTGGAGACTCCTTCGGGTAGTGATAAAGCGGGATATCAAATCCAAACTCTTCTTCTTCTGTCACATGAAAGAGGGAGTGTGCTTGTTTTCTCCTGCTCTGGAAGGTAGGACCCAAATGAATGGCTTCAAGATACAAGAAAGGAGATTAAACACCAGGAAAAACTTTTCCATGGTAAGAGGTGTTAGACAGTGGAACAGTCTCCTTGGGAGGTGGTGGACTCTCCTTCCTTGGAGGTTTTAAAGCAGAGGTTGGATGGCCATCGGTCATAGAAGCATCAGTTGAGAGTCCTGTATTGGTTGGACTAGATGACCCTTAGTGTTCCCTTCCAACCCTATGATTCTATAAGCCCTGCTCCACGTAACTGATCAAAAGATCCAGCGCACACACACCATTTGAATGACGATGCCCATCAACTTGAGGAGGCCTGAGCCCCTCAAGTATTTTATGGGGTGGGTGGGTGTGAAGTGACCTTGGTCCAACTCTCCCTCTCATGCAATGAAGCTGAATGTTAGATGATTCAGGACAGATAAAAGAAAGTCCCTCTTCCTGCAGCACAGAGTTAAACTAGGGAACTCCCTCCCACAGGATGCAGTGATGGCCACCAACCTAGATCATGGCTTCAAAAGAGGAATAGAAAAATTAGCAGAGCAGAAGGCTATTAATGGCTACTAGCCACGATTGCTCTGCTCTGCGTCTGTGGTCAGGGGCAGTAAATACTTCTGAATGCCAGTTTCTGGAAACCACAGGCGGGGAGAGGATTGCTCTTGTGCTGGAATCCTGCTTGCGGGTTTCCCACAGGAATCCAGCTGGCCACTGTGAGAACAGGATGCTGGACTAGATGGGCCATTGGCCTGACCAACAGGCTCTTCTGATGTTCTTATGTCATCTTATGTTAACTATCATGCTCCATCATGCAAATAACATGCTAATGTTTACTGGGCGGGAATCAAATGTGTTTGGGGTTGGGTGTGTGTGCATTACATGATGCTTTTAACCACCAATGCATATTACATGTCCTCATGTAGACACTTAATGCACAACAGGTATGTAAGAGAGGGCACTCTCAATGGGATCATCGCCCCAAGTGATATGAGAGGTGGACCAAAAATGGGAAGGTTAATGGTCAGACCATTGTCTCATTAAGTTTGGATTGACAATGGTACTTCCTCCCTGTAAAGGAGGTGAGCCCTCAGAGAATGATGAAATCTGATGTGTTCCTGAATGCTCTGGGGGATTTTTCAGTGGAGAAAGCTGGTGGTCCTGTCAAAGCCCCCATCTTGCTATGGGATGGCAAGATGAAATGGGCAACTGACACCATTGTTTCTGAGTGGAATTTGGGGAACCCAGACTGTAATGAGCACCATCAGTGTTTTTGCAGGGACCAGGCCCTGAGTGCTGTGAGGATTTGCAGGGACCAGGCCCTGAGTGCTGTGAGGATTTGCAGGGACCAGGCCCTGAGTGCTGTGAGGATTTGCAGGGACCAGGCCCTGAGTGCTGTGAGGATTTGCAGGGACCTGGCCCTGGCCACGCTTGCCTTGGAGGAAACAGGTGCAGGCTGGCAAGTGTGGTCAGATGAGGTGATGTGCTGTCTGCACTTCACCCTGGGTTGTTGCCACAGCAACGTGATTTCATGCCATGCTGTAGCTAGTTCCTGTTCCGGTTTGATGCAGTTATCCTGCATCCTGGCCTCCTCTGGTCCCTGACCTCTGATGGACTTGCTCCTGACTGTGGGCCCACCAGCTAGACAGCTACCAGCGTCACTGCCCATACCTTGGTCCTAGCGTACCAGTCCTGGACTCTTGCCACCTGTGCACCAGATTGTGACACAAACAGCCCCTTGGTCCTCTGAGGAGCTCCACACTATGAAGCACAAGTGGCAGAGGTCTCACTCTGAAGCCAACCAAACACTGGCCAGAACATATAATTGTGCCTGCCATGTGGCAGTGCACCCTCTAGCAGCCAACCAGTAGAGTTGTTTTGGTTGGTTCAGAGGTTACTGACTCCCAGCGTGGGGGGGGGGGACTTTTGGAGCACTTGAATACCTGCTGGGACCAACTTGCTATGCACTTTGAGTCACTCCACTGCAGAGTGATCTGGACTCTACACTGTTGCAGCTCCAGTTGATGTACCAGGTGTCACTATTGGGGATATTTTGTAGAATCAGTTTCACCTTATGCAATCAGCTGATTTGGACAAGGTATTGGTGGCAATGCATCTGACCCCATGCCCCCTTGCTCTTGTCCCTCCTGGCTCATTAAATCTAATGGGGGGTGACTGGTTGGGTGCAGAGTGTGATTAATGTCTCACTGAGTGAGGGAGTGGTCCCTGCTACATTGAAAGAGGCAGTGAAGTGCCCACTTCGAAAGAAGCCAGCTCTGGGCCCTTTGGATGGCAACAGCTTTTGGCCAGTGGCCAATCCCCCACTTTTAAGGAAGCTGGAGGAAAGCCTATGGTGGGGCAGCTGCAGGCTCCATCTAGGAGGAGGAAAGAGATTGTTTAGATCCGTTCCATTCTGGCCTGGCCATGGAACCGAGTCTGCCTTGGTCGCCCTCTCCTCTGCAGAGAGTTGAATATTAGTCCTGCTTCTTGATCTCTCATCAGCATTTTATACCATTGACCATGGTATCCTCCTGGACTTACACTTTGGAACTCACTGCCCATTGATATCAGGCAGATGATGCCTTTGCTGTAGTGTGTGTGTGTGTGTGAGAGAGAGAGAGTGTGTGTGTGCCTGCTAAAGACATTCTTATTTAGACAAGCCTACCCAGATGTTTAAAAAGCTTGTATGAGTTTTAATTTATTTTAATCTAGTCTATTGTGGGTGTGTCCCCCCTTTATAATTTTTTTTTTTTAAATTATTTTTAATAATCATAAATAAATAAAAATAAACATGTGCACCCCACCACCGAGACCATTCCATTGTAACTATCCAACCTCCCAAAATTTCAACACCTCTTGCGATGGTTTGGCCCCTTTCTGCTTTAACAGTACAAATTCTACAAACACCCTCCATATCTCCTCAAAATCATTTCTCCTGCATATTCCCCGTCTTACCTTAATGGCACATGTTAATTTATTGTTAATAGCTATATCCCACACCTCTTTATACCATTCTTCCATTTTATATTCTGCTTGCCCCTTCCACTTCCTGGCTATAATAACTCGTGCAGTTATCAATAAATGTGAACAGGTCCTTCATAGCCTGCGTACCTTCCACCCCATCATAAATGGATAACAATGCTACCTCTGGACTTTCAGTCAACTTTAACCCAGTGATTTCTGTTATCTCCTTAAACATCCTTTGCCAAAAAAGTTGTACATATGTACTGTGGTTTTAACTTTTTTTGTATGTTTTAAATTATGGTTGTAAATTATTAAATGATAATTTTATTGTTTTATCATTTCACCAAATTTCTACCGTCATGACTAGAATCTTGTTCTTTTCACAACAAACTGAATTCTGGGACAAACCCAAAATGTCTGATAGAGAACCTGAAGTACTGTGTCCTTGGCTAATGAATGAAGATGCGTGGCAGGATTTGCACATGGCCCTCAGAGTGACTTGGGCAGGCACTGAAGTTGAGGCGGAGGGAGGGAGGGAGAGCTGGCTGTTGACTGCTCCGTTGCCTAGAATTGGCACCCGTCTCTTCTTTGGGCACCAGCCCATCTGAGCCTGCCTGGCAGCATTAAAGCAAATTATCCCATCCGCCCGTCACCTTGGCCTCTTGGCAGCCGCATCCAAAGAGGGCCTGCTTAGAAATTTGATCACCTCTGTGGCGCAAGGACCTCGCTGGGGCTTCTCTGTGGAGTCAGGCCTAGGAAAGTAACATGAGAAGATGGAGCGCCAGCGATGGATAATCACCCTGATTGAGCTTGACATCCAAATTGGCCAGTGCAAGAGAGAGGAAGTCATTTTGGAGGCTGCTCCAGAGGCTGACGCTGATGCTGCACCAAAAACCTCAAAAACACGTTAGGCTGGCAACAACAAAAGAGAAACTGAGACCCACCAGCTGCCCACCTTCCTCCATGGCTGCTTCTTTGTGCAGACAGAGTCTGTCCACTAGTCTGCCCTTGCCTCTTCTGACTTGTCATGGTGCTGCAAGACCTCGGACGGGGGTCTGCCTTTCCACTCCTGCTTCCCTGATACTTTTTAAATTGGAGGCCCTTCATCTCACTCCACCTTTATCTACTGAGCATTTATTTGCCGCCTTTTGGTCTTTGGGACCTCAAAACAGGTCACAAAACAAGTTTAAAAAACCACGACATTCACTTGCAAGCAGAAGGACAGTTCCTAGTTTCTCAGGTGCAATTTGGGTTTCTGGAGGTGTTCAAAGGCAGTCCACCAATGGCTACAAGGAATTTTGTACCCCCTTCTCCCCACTACCTGACTCTCCTCTACCTAATCAGAAATCCCTATTGTGGAACTTTTTCCCCCCTGGATGGGAACCCTGGGGCTCTCAAAATGCTGTTGCACCACAGCTCTCCTTCTCTCTGACCATTTGACATGCTGGTTAGGACTAATGGGTGTTGGAGGGCTACAGTTGTTCCCCACTCGTCACTGGGTGTCATCCCCCACCCCACCCCTCTGTGCATGCATCAGAAACATGTGTTGAATGCAGCAAGGTCATGTTTTGCTAACAGGTATATCAGACAGGTTCAGCAATACAAACAGAATGGCCACATGCTAAAACTAGACATCTGGGTAATGGACAGCACAAACAGTGGTGTTTGTGTGGTGTAAACAGTATCCAGACAAAGGGGTTCGACTAGATGACCCTCATGGTACCTTCCAATTCTCCATTTCTATGATTTGCCGCCTCCGCCTCCACCACCACTGCAATGTGACCCAATGTGGCTATAATTAATGATCACTTATGGAAATAGGGAGCTGCCTTAATATTGATCCAGACCACTAGTCCATCTCCCTCAGTACTGCCTACACCAGCTGGGCACAGTGGCTCTCCAGGGCTTCAGACTGGGAGTATTTTCCAGCCCGACTTAAGATGCCATTGGGGACTGAGCCTGGGACCTCCTGCAGATAGTCTGCCTGGTCTTATTAGTAGACATAAAGAGGTGGTTATCAAAATGCTTCTTAAAAAAAATTTTAAAAAATTGGACCCATCACTATGGCCAATTATTGCCCATAATATTTCATTCTTGGGAAAGGTGATTGAGATGGTGGTTGTGGAACAACTCCAGTCATGCCAGTATGACATGGGCTATTTGGACCCCTTCCAGTTGGGTTTCAGGTTCACCAGTATGCGTTTGATACCCAGCTCTACCTCTCATTTAAATCGGAGACCAGTGAAGGAGATGAATGTCCTGTGTGGGTGCCTGGAGGTGGTTGCGGGGTGGATGGTGGTCAATGGATTGAGGTTGAACCACAACAAGACAGAAGTAGTTTCTGTGGGACATGGAATGGGCAGCTGTGGGGGACTCCCTGGTCCTGAATGGGGTAACTGTGCCCCTGAAGGACAAAGTGTGCAGCCTGGGGGTCATTTTGGAGACGCAGGTCATTTGTGTGTCCGGCAGCTGTTTACCAGATCCATCTGGTACACTAGCTGAGACCCTCCCTGCCTGCAGACTGTCTCACCAGTGGTGCATGCTCTGGTTATCTCCCGCTTGGACTACTGCAATGCACTTTACATGGGGCTACCTTTGAAGGTGACTCGGAAGCTACAACTAATCCAGAATGTGGCAGCTAGACTGGTGACTGGGTGTGGCCACCGAGACCACATAACACTGGTCCTGAAAGACCTACATTGGCTCCCAGTACGTTTCCAAGGACAATTCGAAGTGTTGGTGCTGACCTTTAAAGCCCTAAATGGCTTTGGGTCTGCATACCTGAAGGAGCCTCTCCACCCCATTATTCAGCCCGGACAAGAGGTGAGGTTACAGGGAGCCAGGCAGAGGGCCTTCTCTGTAGTCGCATCCACCCTGTGGAACACCCTCCCATCAGATGTCAAGGAAATTAACAACTATGTGACTTTTAGTAGACATCTGAAAGCAGCCCTGTATAGGGAAACTTTTAATGTTTGATGTTTTACTGACTGATATTTTAATTTGCTGGAAGCTGCCCAGAGTGGCTGGGGCAACCCAGTCTGATGGGCGGCATATAAATAATATATGCCTTTGCTAACCTGGTGCCCTCCAGTTGTTTTGATCTACAACTCCTATCAGCCTCCTGTCAGCAGAGTTGAGGAGTTGTAGTCCAAAACATCTGGAGGGGGCACCAGGTTAGCAATATCTCTCTCTCTCTCTCTCTCTCTCTCTCTCTCTCCCTCCCTCCCTCCCTCCCTCCCTCTCTCTCCAGCATCCTCTATGGGAGGTTGTGAAATAAAGATAACAATAAAAAGCTCACACCCTCCCCACACCCACCCCTTGGATGCTGGCGTATTCAGCTTTGGAGGAAAATGAAAGTGGATGGATCTCCCTGCCCCTCTGCATGTTCCTGTTGCTCACGTGACAAAGATGCTTCACACCTTAGACCAAGGGTTGGTACCTGTGGCCCTCCAAGTGATGGAAGGACCCCTAGCTCAGTGGTGGGACATCCATTTTGCATTGCATCCAACCTCTAGAATTTCCATTCAGGGCTGGGAAAGACTCTTGCCTGCAATGCTGGAGAGCTAGCTGCTGCCGGCCAGTGTAGACAATGCCAAGTTGGATAGACAACAGATCTGCGTTGATAGAAAGGCATCCAACGATGCTCCTGTTCTGAACTACAACTCCATCACCCCTGGTCATTGGCCATGCTGGCTGGAGCTGATGGCAGTTGGAGTCCAACAGCCTTAACTGGACCGAAGCCTCTCCACCACTGCCTTAGAATGGCTTGAGAGCTCAGTTTTGCAAGATGCCTTTCACAACTGCCTTCCTGTAAAAGACCAAAGGGTCTCCTAAATTGGTTGATGCACTTAAGGCAGAGGCTCAAATGCCTGCTCAGAAGAGGGCAACCAAAATGATCCAGCAGTTGAAGTAATTCTGTTTGAGGTTACAATTTTGGGAGCTTTTTAGAGAAGGTGACTAAGAGGAAACTTGTTAGAGGGATAAAACATTATGCATGGTAGGAAGACAGTGGCTCAAGAATGACCCCCCCCCCCAATCATGACACTAGAACTTGTGGACATGCAATGAAGCTGAATGTATGTTGGATGAGTAGGACAGACAAAAGAAGAGTTTGGATTTGATATCCCACTTTATCACTCCCCGAAGGAGTCTCAAAGCGGTTAACAATCTCCTTTCGCCTCCTTCCCCACAACAAACACTCTGTGAGGTGAGTGGGGCTGGGAGACTTCAGAGAAGTGGGACCAGCCCAAGGTCACCCAGCAGCTGCATGTGGATTATGAGTCTACCGCTCTTAACCACACCACACTGGTGTGAAAAAGGTGGAAAACTATGGAATTCACTCCCACAAGATGTGGAATGGCTATCAAAGATTAAACAAATTCATAGAGCTATCTGTGGTTCCAAGCCATGAAGGCTATGTTCTACCTGGATTGTTGGAGGCGCTATGCCTCTGAATGCCAGTTATGGGGAACTGCAGGTGGGGAGAGTTGGTGTTGTGGTCTGGGTCTGCTTGCAGGCTTCCCATCTGGGTTGGCCACTTAGAGAACAGGATGCTGAACTACATGGGCCAAAGAACCACAAAGCACAATTTCTTTGCTTTTAGTAATGTGTGCGCGCATTATGCTTGGCTGTGGGGCTTAAAGGCCGCTCCCCGCAAGGCCCTTTCCACCTGGCCTAGGGGGCGGGGCCCACACTCACCAGCTCCACTCAAGAGGCTCCTGGGAGACCAGAGGGACATCACTATGCCTGACAACAAATCCCAATTATTGGATTCTTTTGCCCCATCTTTTTGTGCCTGCCAAACAGCTATGTCATGCTTATATTTTATTCTCTTTAATTATGCTGTTTTAAATGTGCATTTTATATTTGACTTCATTTAGCAATGTTTTGTTTTGAAATGTTTTAAGGGTTTTTTTTGGTTAACTTTATGTTAGACTAGTAAATTAAGCCCGTTACAAAAACGGGCGCTAGAAAGTATATGGGGGGAGCGGCGGCCACCCTCCTTTTGTTTTTTAACCCCGCCGCCCTCCTTCCCCTGGAGCCCGGCGGCCGCCTCTCCCGGCTTGGCGCCGCTTCCCCCGCGCTTTCCAGGACACACTCCGCGTCCTGACAGGACAGAGGCCTCGGATCCGAGGCGCAGAGGCGGCCGGCGGCGGAAGCCGAGGCGCGGAGGCGGCCGGCGGCGGGAGCGCTTGCCGCCCCTCCGCAGGAGCAGCGCCATTGCGGACCCGGTTCAGCCGCAAAGCCGCAGGAAGTTGTGCAGCTTGTAGCCGAGACCCGGCCGCTGCCCCCTCCCTCCCTCGCCGCCCGGCGCCTGGATCCGCTCCTCCCGCCCCGTGATAGCCCGCGTCTCCGGGAGGCCCCGGCGGCCGGAGGAGCCGAGTGGCGGGATGGCAGCCTCGGAGGCGGTGGCAGCGGGTGAGCGCAGGCGGACAGGGGCACCCCGGCAGGAAGCCATCCTCCCCATGTCCGTGCGAGGCAGCGGCGCTGGCGCAACTGACAACGCGCGTGCGCCGCCGCTGCCTTCCGGACACGCCCCCCTCTCCAATCCCTGCTCCAATCCCTGTGTCAGTGGGGCGCATGCCCAGTTGCGAATTCCACTGACACACGGACGGTGGATGCAGGGACATAGGTAGATTATTATATAGGATATGTATTCTGTAGTTGACCTCCTTTATAATGTTTCATCTTTAAGATAGTATTTTAATTTTGTTAATTATGTTGCTTTGTATACTCTATATTTGACTATATATTTGACTTTCTTCAGATTGGTTTATTGATGTTTGATTGATGTTTTAATATTCTTTAAACCACTTTATTTTTCTTAAAAATATAAAGCGGTATAGAAATGAAATAATAATATATTATGCTGTAGCAACATCTTAGAAGCAGCATTTATTCTGTGTGTGAGAGAATACATCATTCAAGATAGTGCATGTCATCTCAATGCTTATAACCACCTACATTATATGCATGATTTAGAGGATTTTAATTTATTCATCTCATGACTCAACCTAAACATTGCAGCCTGACAAGGCAGCAGTAGCAAATGTTTAAGATTCGCCCTGGCCATTGCCAGAGTTGGATGTGTGTTAGGATTCTGCAAGAGGATAGAAACTGTGCAAAATCCTGCTTCTTGGCTATCTTAGCTGTCAAGCTATAAGGGTAATGCCAGGTGACAATGGAGGGGTCAGTGGGGTGGCTGAATTTGTGTTTGTTGCGGGGGGACGGGACACAACTTCAGTACCTTGTACACCTTCTTGCTGTTCCCCCACCCCACCCCAATGCATAGCGATACAAAGGAGTAAAATATACAAATGAGGTGCAGAATTGGGACCTTCTAGTTTGAAAAGGCAGAAAACGCCCAGTTTTGCTGCATTCGCAAGCATTCCACATTAGACTATTTTGCTTCAAAAGGTGCACTTTGAAAGTCTGCATAAAGTTTATTCCTGTACAATCATTAGAAAGTTTTGATACATACACCCAGATGAGTTGATGTCGGCAGAAAACCCAACACAGAAATCCCATCCCATTCTTGCCAGGATTCAGGGTGTGTCCCCAAGGTGCCAGGCACATGAGACACCTGGCTGGCTCAGCTGCTGAGGTCACAGAATTCATCCCCTGTTCATATGCTTGTCAAAGATACCGTTTTCTAGCCTGACTACTAGCTGCATCAGGACTCTGTCTCTTCAGGCTGGAGAAATACAGCAGGAGTGTGTTGGGTGTGTCTGTGAGAGAGTGAGAACTCACACATATGTCTGGACTCTTGATGCAGAACTAGCCACAGGAGTAGATGCTTCAGGTTTTACTACTGAAAACAACCTTGGGTTCTTTACAGATCTGGAGATGGTGGTGCAGTCCCTCACCACCACCACCATTACCACCACCACCAGGAGAGGATTTGCTCCCACATGCAAATGGAAGATGCAGGAGAAGGTTCTGAAAAGCCCAGGATGTCACACTCTATGGGGAGGCAATGAAGTACCATCCAATACAGTCCACCTTTCATCCTGGTGGACCTTTGTTAGCGCCAGAGAGAGATGTTGCCTCTGACAGCAAATCATCTCTTTGACTTCCAGGCCGCTTTGGAGTATGGGGCAATCCGTTTTTTGTCCGGTGGCTTAAAGTAGGAATATGGCGCTGCCGGTGGGAACTCTGCATCCGGGTTCTCTGCCATCATCTTCAGCTTGGCCTCGATGGCTTTGATCTTCGTGCTGACACTGTGGAGGAAGGGAAGAGTAAATCTGGTTGAAATGTCTGCCTGTCTGTCCTGGGCCTTGATTTAAAATCAGAATCTAATGTGGACAGGGGCTTAGAGCTGGAGAATCATGTACAGTGGACGCTCAAGTTGCAAACGTGATCCATGCAGGAGGCACGTTCGCAACCCGCAGCATCGCTTCTGCGCATGTGCGGCTCGCAATTCGGCGCTTCTGTGCATGTGCGAAGCGCGATTCAGCGCTTCTGCACCTGCGTGAGCGGCGAAACCCAGAAGTAACCCGTTCCAGTACTTCCGGGTTTGGTGCAAGCGCAACCCGAAGAAACATAACCCGCAGTGTTACAACCTGAGGTGTGACTGTAATTGTCATAATCATGTTCGTATCCTGCCTTTTGCCCAAATAGGGACTCAAGGCAGCTTACCCAAATTAAAAACAACACAGATAAAATGTATAAAAGATAATAGTTAAAAAGGAATCAAACTCTAGTAGAATTAAAATATAAAAAACCTATTAATATACAGAGAACAAAAAGAAAACAGCACTATTAAAGCCCTTTCCTTTAAAAAGTGTCAGATCCCAAAGGCCTGCCATAATAAAACTGTAAAGACCAGCTGGCCGAAAGCCAAGGAGGGAGCCAGTCTAACTTTAGGCAAGGAGATCCAAAGCTGTCTGGCAGCTGCCACCACTGAGAAGGCCTTCTTCCGTGTCCCCACCAAGCATGCCTGTGAGGGTGGTGGGGAGAAGGGCCTCTCTTGAAAATCTCAGAGCATGGACATGTTTTATGGGAAGATACAGTCCTTCAGACAGCCTGATCCTAAGCCGTAGCAGACTCACATAATAGGTCACAACCAGCACAAGTTCTATACACATCTGGGAGCTTCAGAGTTGTTTTTCTTCAACAATAGTATTTGCAAAACCACCTGATAAGTAGCTTCTGAATCCAAGCGAGCTCTCAAAAACCAATTGGTGTTCTGGTGCCAGAGAAGGGTGGGGTATTTAAAAAGGCAAAATGCTATATTGCAGCTAGTGCAGAACACTGTTGCCTACCTGCTGACAGGTACAGGGTGGTGAGAATACATTGTATCCCTTGGGAAACATCCCTGCTAATTTGTGGTTTCCAGGCCCAATTCTGGAACTCCAGGTGCACCCTATCCACTCACCAAGCCCTTCCCCCAGGGGTGACCCAGTCTAGGGATCTGCCATGTATTCTGAATTTGTCTTATGAATGGAATTGCACTGCTGATTTGGTGCTGTTGACTGCCATGGCGTTCCCGCCCCCTGCCCCTGCTTAAAGTTAGTGCTCCTGAAATTTTAAGAGAAGAAGAAATAATCTGAGGTGCTGCTTTGGGTGTTGCAAATCCTCATTCAGGAGGTGGGGAACCCTGCAGCCCTTTCTGTAAATATGTTTTTGCTAGACTGCAGCTCCCATAATTCTTCACCACACTGGCTGGGGCTGATGTGAGTTGAGTCCAAAATGCCTGAAGGGTCACAGATCTGCCCCCCCCCCAATGTTAAACTATTGCAATGCACCTTGTGGAAGACTTTCCTGAGTTTTCTGCTGAAAGGCAGCCAAAAAACATTGTAGAAATGAACCAACTCTCACACCCAGAACTTGGAAGCCCAGGGCCCGATGTAAAGCAGCCATCTGGATGCCAGCCTCAGCTATGACTATGGGGCTGGGGTAAGGGTCAAATCTCTCCTTGGCTACAAAGCTCATTGCCTCCCAGCCTAACCTACTCCGCAGGGTTGCGGTGAGGATGAGGAGAGAGATCCAGGATCCTGAGGCACTGGATCCATAGAGCTACCTCAGGATCACTGGAATGGGATTTCTGATTCCACACACACACAAACACACTTAGTACCCTCCCCACACCCAACCTGGTATCAGATCACCAACTGGTTTAGAAAATCCAGTTAATTTCAACAGTGAATGGCCATGGAGTCAGGCGGGGGGGGGGGGGGTGTAGTTTGCTGCTGCTGTGGAAGCAGAAGTTCACAACCCTAAAATGTTTTATTGCTATGGCCAAAGGCTGATGCAAATAAAGATTCATTCATTCAGAAGTTCACAATCTTGCCCTATGGAACAGAAGGGGGACTTGAAGCAGCAGGGTGGGCTGGAAAGTTCAGGACCAAAATAAGGATTTCTTCACATAATGTTTAAAGTGTTGATAAGCTTTAAAAGGGGTTTGTATAAACTGATGGGGGGATAAGGGTTTGTCCACATACAGTATGGAACCTCCATGTTCAAGCCAGTCTACCTCTGAATAGCAGTCACTGGTACTCAACAAGAAGTTCCTGGCTTGTGGGTTTTCCAGAGGCACCTAGTTAGCTGCTGTGGGAAAGAGGCGGCTGGATATGGGTCTGATCCTGCAGGCCTCTTCTTAAGGTGTCTCCAGCTGAAGCTGCACCCCCCACCCCCATGCATACAGCATGTTGCAGACATGGTAAAAGCACAATTCTCACCTCAGATTAGACTGGGTTGGCTCTGAGCTAGATGAGGGTTCCAGGCTGATGGGAAGTATCTTTTCATTCTTGTTCTGATCATATCTCTGGGCAATTAGGGTTGTTGGTGGAAAGAGAAACAGCAGAAATTATTTGACAAGAAGGGAAACAGGCCCAACCCACAAACAAGCAAGGGGCTCCTGCTGCCTGCTCTTCTCTGAAATGGGAAGACAGCCAGGTTCTGCTTACCTTGACCTGGGCGTGAGCCCACCGCACCACCAGCTTTTTGGAGAGGGCTAGCTTGCCGTTGAGGGACTGGATCGCCTGCTCAGCTTCCTGCAGGAGAAAAACACCATCAAGGAATGAACCCCTTTCCCGGGGGCTTCAGCTGAATATTTCTGGGCAGTTACTACTCTGAGCAGCTAATGGGTAGTGCCAGGCTTTTGAGGGGGGGTTTTGTTTCAAAAGGGGCTGCAGCATAGAATTTAAGGGGATAACAGGTGCCCATGTTTCTAAGTGGCCTGCAGGATGCACCAGACTGTTAATTTTCCCAGCCGCTCTTTGTAGAACCAACAAATTGTAAAGCTGGAATCATAGAACTGTATAGTTGGAAGGGACTCTGAGGATCATCTAGTCCAGCCTTTCTCAACCTTGTGTCCCCAGATGTTTTTGGCCTACAATTCCCATCATCCCTGACCACTGGTCCTGCTACCTATGGATGATGGGAGTTGTAGGCCAAAAACATCTGGGGACCCAAGGTTGAGAAAGGCTGATCTAGTCCAACATCCAGCAATGCAGGAATATGCATCTGCCCCATACAGGGATCAAACCTGCAAACTAGTCATTATCAGCAACACACTCGAACCAATGGTCATCTAGTCCAATCCCCTGTAATGCTCAGAAAGCTCCACTCAATATTTGAGTGCAGTTTGCAGAACCTGAACAGAAGGCAGTCAAGGAGTGTTTTTTAAATGATCAATGCACCATTCTAAGACACACAGCAAATCTCTCTCACCTCCAATTTTCCCAAGGCAACACTGCTGACAGAAAGGCCAGCAACAAAAGATATAGCTCCGAGGGCAGGAAAAATTGCTATACAATGAAACTCCATTGGGGAGGCAGGAAAAATAAAAGAATTTCTATGGAAACACCCCCACCAAAGGTTTGTTGGGAGTTCAGCAAAATATCTGCAGGGCACCAGGTTGGGGAAGGATGGCCTACTACAGTCACCTGGCACAGCCAAGCCTACATCCCCACCAGAATACTTAAAGCTGTGGAATGCTCTAAACTGAGTGATCCTCAAGGATCAAAAGCACAGACGGAGCTTTGGGGATGGGGACGCAGAATAGTGGCAGAGCCTTAGATTCAATCCACCTGCCTGGGTCCCTGGAGAGCCACCTTTCCTCAACCGGGTGCTTTGCAGATGTGGCTGGGACCCCAACTTCCACCAGCCCCAGCCATGGATGATAATGTTGTAGTCCAGCAACACCTGGAGCAAACCAGCCTGGGGAAGCCTGGAGTAGACACTGCTGAACGAGATGAAGCAATGGCCTGACTCAGGACAAACCAACCTACCTGCTTGGTTTCAAAGTTCACAAAGCAGTAGCCTCTGGGCTGCCCTTCCAACACGCCAGACTTGTGGAAAAGGAAGTCAAATTGCTTCACCTTGCCAAACTTCTGAAGGAGCTTTAGAAGGTGGTATCTGGAAGGAGGAGGAGGGAGTGAAGCCAAGATGATTACCTCTGTTGGTTAAGAGGGTTTGAGTGAAAGGGAAGGAGGACAAACCACTAGGCCAACTCAATTCAGCTTGTTGCTTGGGAATGGGGAAAAATGAAGTTGTGCCCAGTATGTGTGTGTGTGGGAGGGTTTGGAGGGGAGAAAAGCTAGTGACACTTTCAATAAAGGAAATTTTAGGACCTCAAAAGTCAAAAGATTTATGGCATGGTGGTGCCCAGCTTATCAGCAAAAACTTGTTTCAAGATGGCCAAGGGGATTTAATTAGTTCGTTCTATGTCCTGCTTGACTGCAGAACCTCAAAGTGGTTCAGAAATAGAAGGAAACAGTAAGATTATTAGTAAAAACAATCAAAGCATTAAAAAAAATGAAAACTAGCAATAAATGAAAAAATGCATTGGCATTATAAATATATAAATATCTAAACAGCAATGTTTTAGCATATACCAAAAAGAGTGAAGGTGCCTGCCTGTTATCAACAGGCAGGGAGTTCCAGAGCGTAGGTCCCTCCACACCAAAAGATCAATTTCTCACAAGTCTTATGTGCCAACTGTAAGTGCCAATTCTTACAGACAGAAGCAGTCGAGTGGGCATATACAGGGTAAGGCGATCTTGCAGGTAAACTGTTCCCAAGTTATTAAGGGCTCTGAATACTGATACTGATGAGTGAGAGCTGAGGACCGTTCTGAGGGTGGGGCAGTTCACACAGTCCAAGGCTGCTGTGGCCTTCAGCTGCCAAATTCAATGCAGTGACCTTGCAGCCACACGAATGCCAGCCAGTTCTCTGAAGCCCAGTACAAGGAAGGACATTCCAGGAACTGAAGCAATCTCCCAGGCCAGGTTGCTACAGATGTGTTCCTGGAACAGGAGGGAAACAAGGGCCAACTCAGTTTGCCCTGGCCCAAGAAGACCCTAACAAAGTGGTGGAAGGAAAACAACAGCCGGGTCTTATGGTGTGGATAGGTAGTCCTCACACTTTCCTTGAGGTGGTGTGGCTGGAGGGGATATGATGGATGCAAAAAGCAAAATCTATCCAAAAAGCCCTTTTAATAAAGCCAGAAAAGCACTGGTGACCTTTTCTTCTTAGTTTAAAACTTTGGAGAGCTGTTGTTCCCAAACATTTTGGGGCCACTACCCTATTGGTTCCATAATCTTGTCCCCGTAAAAAGCATTGTTCAGAACATTGTCCTCACCTGAAAACACAAACACCTTTTGCCACTTGGCCGAGAGAAGCACACACCTAGCTTTCCTTTAGCAAGTCCTATTGGGGTGTCTCATTTAAATGCATGTTTGTGTGGCTGTGCGTCAACCTTGATTTCATCAGAATTCACCGTGCATCTTTCCCTGCGGTGTCTCCACTGAGCACAGCTGGAAAGCAATGAAGCCTCAGGGACATCGAGCTTAAATGATATGCCGGATTTTGCTGGGTGGGTGAGAAATGCTGAACTGAAAACAATTTAGAATACCACTGCAGTGTTCATACATGGGCAAAGTTAGCAATGTCCCTCTCCACTCTGATGTTCATTTCACACAGGGATTTCTCAAGCTGGCAGAGACAGGGTTGTCCACATGAGAGAGGAGGAGATGGTCAGGCAACTGAATCCTGAGCACTGAAGTGGAAGCCCTGGAACCCTGGCCTAGCCAAGGCAAGATGAGCCAGAAATGGAAAGAATATGAGGAGCTGTAGGTCAATGTAGGACCCAGGTGGCGCTGTGGGTTAAACCACAGAGCCTAGGGCTTGCTGATCAGAAGGTCGGCAGTTCGAATCCCTGCGACGGGGTGAGCGCCCATTGCTCGGTCCCAGCTCCTGCCTACCTAGCAGTTCGAAAGCATGTCAAAGTGCAAGTAGATAAATAGGAACCGCTCCGGCGGGAAGGTCAACAGCGTTTCCGTGCACTGCTCTGGTTTGCCAGAAGTGGCTTTGTCATGCTGGCCACATGACCTGGAAGCTGTACGCCGGCTCTCGGCCAATAAAGCGAGATGAGCACCGCAACCCCAGAGTCGGACACGACTGGACCAAATGGTCAGGGGTCCCCTTTACCTTTAGGTCAATGACAGGGTCCTTCCAAAGGTTGCTGGACTCCTACTCCCATCAGCCCCAGCCAGCATCCTACACAAACTTACCTAGGAGTTAGCCCCACTGAACTCAGTGAAGCTTAATTCTGAGTAGAGACTTGCATAGGATTAGGCTGTTAAGTATATAAACCACTGGTACTCTTGAAAGCAGCCAGGGAGCCTACAAATGTCGCATATTCACAGACAGGCCCTCAAATAAGCCAAAGGATGTTCTGGGCCTGAACCCTATTAATTAATACCAGCCTGTTGTTCTTTAACCTGGTGCATTCGGTTTTTCTATTGTTATTGGTATTGCATATGTGTTGGTGTTACTATAATTTTTAGCATGTGATGTTTAAGTGAAAAGTGGAATAGATGGGCCTACTTTTGTCTGATCCAGCTTCAGGGCTCTGCTTATGGCTGAGCTGAGCTGCATGTTGAGCTCTCCTTCTGCACATGGGCCTTTGCACTCTGTAGAGCTTGCTGTCCAACAGGAACTGCCTGCTACAGCAGTGTAGTTTTCTTTGCTCCTTTTAGAGAAAATATTAAAACCACCTGTTATGTTTGTGTGTGTCGCTATATGCTGTGTAGTTTACCCAAAAGCCGCACTCTAGCTCATTATTCTGAAACCGCATACACACACAAACTGGAAGCTGATCACAGAGGCACTAACTAGCACTCAATTCCCTTGAGTCACAAGAAGACAGTTTCCTGGATTCATCACCTGTCTGGAATTCTGCATTTCTCCCTCATCTTCCAGTTCTTTACTTCCAGTATTTTTGAATGCAAGGAATTATTAAAGAGGCCCAGAAAGAGTTTGTGAGCAACTGGAGAGCTGCATTGTGAAGAAGGAACAAGAAGCCAGGCTGTTGGAAATTCCTGGAGCATCTTGATGGGGTACCTGGGACGAGGCAGAGGAAGGGGAAGGTCACAGCTCTGCTGCAGGCTGCAGCCAGGTCCCCATTCCTACTTCCTGTCATCCAAGGCAAGTGTGGGACAGCCCGTCCAAGCCCCGCTTCCTTTTCCGTCAGTCTTCCTCCTGGCACCCTAAGAGCTATTCAAACACCGAGTCAAGGCTTCCTCTGAACAATGCTGTCCCAAGGATACAGGGAATGGTCCTAGCCACATGCTAAAGCCATTAAGGCTGGGAATCCTGCCCCGCTGGGAACCAGCAAGCTGTTGTTAAAAGATGCTGTTTGCTGAGCAAAGCTTATCAGGATGGATCTCAATGCAGCAGGCAGAGCTGTGGCATAGCTGTGTCTTTTCGAAGCGCCCCCTGGTTTAGTCATGCTGGCCACATGACCCGGAAAAACTTTCTGCAGACAAACGTCGGCTCCCTCGGCCAGTAAAGCGAGATGAGCGCCGCAACCCCAGAGTCATTTGCGACTGGACTTAACTGTCAGGGGTCCTTTAACTTTACCTTTAAAATGGAAATAGAGTCGTACCTTCGTTTTGGAACAGCTTAGTTCCTGAACGTTTTGGCTCCTGAATGCTGCAAACTGGGAAGTGACTGTTCCAGTTTGCAAACTATTTTTGGAAGCCGAACGTCCGAGGGGGGCTTCCGTGGCTTCCAATTGGCTGCGCTTTGGTTTTCAAACGTTTTGGAAGTCAAACGGACTTCCGGAATGGATTCTGTTCGACTTACAAGGTACGTCTGTACAGTATGTTGTAAATAGGAGCCAAATTATAGAAGCATATGACTCCCTTGTTATAACTCTACTAGCTACCAGTTTGTTTCTGGACACAATTCAAAGTTCTGGTTATGACCTGTAAAGGCCCAGGCTATCTGAAAGACCATATTCCTACACACAAACATATCCGGGCTCAGAGATCTTGTGGGGAGGCCTTTCTTTCCATCTCAGCACCCTCACATGCATACTTGGTGGGGATGCAGGTGGCAGTCTTCTCAGTGGCAGCAGCTCCCAGACTTTGGAACTCCCTCTCTAGAGAAGCTAGACTGGCTCTCTCCTTGACCTTCCCCTGGCAGGTGACGACTGTTTTCTCCTGACAAACTTTTGGGGACTTACTGTTTTTTACAGAAAGAGTTTTTAAATAGTACTGTGCTGTTTTTACTATCTGCATTTCAATATATGTGCTTTTATATTGTTTTAATTCTATTAGAGTTTAATTGTTTTTAACTATTATTTTTTATAGCTTCTTGTATTTTATCTGTGTTGTTTTTAATCAGAGTAAGATGTTTGGAATTCCAATCTGGGACAAAAGTGGCATGTAAATAAATATAATAATAATAATTCCACAGGAATTAAACAAGCAATGTTAAACAAGTTTAGCCATTACATCTGGCTAAGCAGGACAACTGTGCCCTATGAGAGTTTGACCCAGGTTCTTTGACTAAATTGGATTTCAAAAACATTCTTCAGAGTCATACAAACATCAAAGGCCACAAGGCTGAGCTTATGTGAATTGCTGAAGGGCCAACCAGCCTCTCTGCCCCAACAACTGAATGCCTACTTCTTAAATACCCCACTGCCATCCACCCACCTTCTGTGGAACTTTGAACTTTGAACAAGCGGAATGATTTAATTGTTCCCTGCCCTGACAACAACCTTGTGAGCTAGCTTGCTGGTATCCGTATTTTATGGGTTGGAAACAGATGAAGCACCAGTCCACAGTTGGACAATTGCACTCAGAATATGGAAGGGATTCCTAGAATTATATTGCTATAAGGAGGCAGGTTGGAGGAAGGCATGTTTGACAGATTCTCCCATGCAAACACTATCCACCCACTCACCCAAATAAAGTTTTTTTTAAAAAGGGGGAAGACCAGGCTCTAAGTCAATGTTTCTCAGCCTTGGTCCCCAGCTGTTGTTGGACTACAGTTCCCATCATCCCTAGCTAGCAGGACCAGTGGTCAGGGATGATAGGAGTTGCAGTCCAACAACATCTGGGGACCAGAGGTTGAGAAAAGCTGCTCTTAGTGTTTCCTCTTAGGTGAGCAGGTTTTGCTGCTGAAGGAGCACTGGCATGTCTGGAGATAGGAAACACACACATAGGCAACTTTGGAAAAGGAAATTACAAATTCATAGAGAAGGAGCCCCAGATCTACAGATGCTTCAAAACGTCAGATTTTACAAGGTCAGGCAAATGAACTTCAGTTCCTAGATGATGGGGTCAGAATTTTCAGGGAAAGAAAACGTCTTGGATGTTCCCTGCCTTGTAAGGTATATGCAAACCCACCCACCCCCCAACAAAACCTGGAATGCCTCTGTTTGGCCAAGTACAGAATCTGAAATCCCTAAGGGGCAGGTCAACCAGGCCTAACATGTACTTTTCTCCTTCCACACCTCCTGGGCCTTTAATTCCCACCCCCAACTTTCCAAACAGACCCTTCCCCAAAAGGCCCAGGCAGCCTGTCAATTGAGCAGTGCTCACAATTACTCACCCCCAAGAAACCACAGCAATATAAACACTGGGCAAAAAATGGTAATTAATGCAAAAACTGAGAAGAGGCCAGCCAGTGCAGCGCTGAATGAGTTGCCTGAAGAGGGCATTACGTTAATGATGGACTCCACTTAGAGGTACGATTATGAGTGCTGCCGGGCTGAAAGGAACAGCACTTGGAACAAAAACCTCAAGGCACTTCCCGAAACACAAGAAGCCGGGCAAAAATTGCTTCCACAGCTGAGAGGCCCACAATATCCGGGCGATAAAACAAGAACAGCTACTTGGAATGCATAAATTGGAGATTGTTTTGTAAAGTGTGTTGCGGGGGTGGGGTGGGGAGAGGAAAGACGGCCACCAGAACCCCTGGCCCGGCACATCTAATATCCCTCTGAGCAATCAAGCTCTCCTCCCTAGGCGTTTAATTGCCCCACTTCAACTTGCTCAAATGTGTTAGCACGCAATTTAAACACGCTAATCATTTGGAGGCCAAGGGAATGTCAAATGCACACACTTAAAACGTTCGCCGCCACCAGAAATGGGACTGGGGTGTGCACACAGCTGCGATTATTAGAGAAGCAGCTCAGAGGGAGCCCGAAGGGGCTTGGGCCAATGGAGTTTCTCTCAAGGCACCGTCAGCCACCAGGCCTCGCCACAGTCACAAAGGTTGACCCAAGTACACTTGGTAAGGCAGTTACAGCCGTTCCTGGATCAGGTTAGCTTGATCTCAGTTGTCCATGCTCTGCTAACCTTATAGCTGGATTACTCAGATGTGCTCTATGTGAGGCTACACTTAGGGTTGGTCTGGATGCGGCAGCTGGTGCAGAGCATGGCGGCTAGGTTGATTGTGGGAGCAAACGACTGCCAGCATATAACACCTTGCATTCAGGATTTGCACTGGCTGCCAATTTACTGCCGGGCCAAGTTGAAGGTTTTAGTTCTAGCATGCAAGTCCCTATACAGCTCAGGACCAAGTTGCTCAACAGACTGACTTATCGCTTATGCACCCAATAGTTCACTGCAGTCCGTGGGAGAGCCTCTTCTGCAAATTCCAAAGATCTCAGATGCCCGCAACATGGTAACTTGGAGCAGGGCATTTTTAGTAGCTCCCTCATGCTGTAGAATAGCACTCCTGTTCATATACAACAGGTGCACACTTTCTGGAAACAGCTGGAGACATTTTTGTTTCGATTGGTTTTCCCAGCTGGATGAATGGGTGTTTACCACCAACGTTAGTATTTTAGTCTTGTTGGTTTTGTGTTTTTAAACTGCTTTTAATTATTTTGTGTAACTTGCCTTGAGATGGCAGTTTAGAAGACAACTAATAAATTAATTATGGTGCTGGAGGAGACTCTTGAGAGTCCCATGGACTGCAAGAAGATCAAACCTACCCATTCTGAAGGAAATCAGCCCTGAGTGCTCACTGGAAGGACAGATCCTGAAGCTGAGGCTCCAAGACTTTGGCCACCTCATGAGAAGAGAAGACTCCCTGGAAAAGACCCTGATGTTGGGAAAGATGGAGGGCACAAGGAGAAGAAGAGGAGGAGTTTGGATTTGATATCCCGCTTTATCACTACCCGAAGGAGTCTCAAAGCGGCTAACTTTCTCCTTTCCCTTACTCTCCCACAACAAACACTCTGTGAGGTGAGTGGGGCTGAGAGACTTCAAAGAAGTGTGACTAGCCCAAGGTCACTCAGCAGCTGCATGTGGAGGAGCGGAGACGCGAACCTGTTTCACCAGATTACTAGTCTACCGCTCATTACCACTACACCACACTGGCTGAGGGGACGACAGAGGACGAGATGGTTGGACAGTGTTCTCAAAGCTACTAACATGAGTTTGACCAAACTGCGGGATGCAGGGGAAGACAGGAGTGCCTGGCGTGCTCTGGTCCATGGGGTCACAAAGAGTAGGACACAACTAAACAACTAAACAACAAATAAATTAACTGTAATGATGATGATGATAATAATCCCCTAGAATCAGCCACTGGGATAAGAAAGATGTAGGTAAAATTGGCACAGTGGACAGGAATTAAACAGAAAATTAAATGCTAGCAGAAGCCGAGTTCAAATAGCAGCAAAATAGAAACGATGGTGTTTTCTTATTTTCTTTGGAGAACCCCCTTCCTTTCCTGCCACTCAAGAGCTAAATTCTAAGCCCCTCCCTTCCTTGCCCCTCACTCACTCTGTAATCTTGGGGTCGAGGTTTCCGATCCATAAGCGATGTCCATCCTGCAGGGCCCCTTCGGACAGGATAGACGCATTCTCCAAGCGCAGGCTCTGCGTGGGAGGCACTGCGGTCGCCATCCGCACCTGGGGAGATGGAGAGACAATTAGGAGAGTGCGGTTGGTGGTGTGAAATTGAAAAAGGAAGAGGTTGTACACCCAGCAAGATTATCAGCATCATGAGAAAAATCCTGCTCAATTTTGATCTCTTGCTGATATTTAGAGCTTCACTTCTGAATCTGCTCCCTATGCCAAGGTCTAGCCCCAGGACACATCACTGCAAACTTGGGTCTCCATATGTTTCTGAACTACAATTCCCATCATCCCTGACCACTTGTACTGCTAGCTAGGGGTGATAGGGGTTGTAGCCCAAAAACAGCTGGACCCAAGTTTGGGAAACCCTGCTCTAAACCATAACACCACCACTTCCTAGTACCAGCAATTTGGGGATAATGATGTTGAGGATAGCAATGATGATACAGCAGACTGTTCTTGTACACAGTGCTGGTATGCTGATCTTTAAAGCCTGGGTAAATCTCTCCTGGTGTCATTGAACTGCAATTGCCATCATTGCTACTAGAGCTAATGGGAGCAGAAGTCAAAAAACATCTGGAGAACCACAGGTTGCCCATTCCTACTTTAAAGGCACCTGCAGTTTAGCATCCAGGTAACAAAGGCTAAACACTCCTATCAACACTTAACCTGGGAATAAGATTCATTCAGTTTATTAGGACATTTTTTCTAAGCAGACATGTAGAAGATTTCACTGAAAAGGATTATCTATTTGTTTTCCTTTCCTTTGTGATAGTGTACAGTGGACGTTCGGGTTGCGAATGTGATCCGTGCGGGAGGCACGTTTGCAACCCGCAGCGCTGCTTCTGTGCATGTGTGAGCGCCGAAACCCGGAAGTAACCCATTCCGGTACTTTTAGGTTCGGCGCAAGCGCAACCTGAAAAAACGTAACCCCCAGCGTTCGCAACATGAGGTATGACTGTATTATGACTTGCTAGTGTTGTTTTCTTTCTTAGGTTTCAGTAATAAAATTTATTTTTTAAAAAATAAAAAAGTATTGCCTACTCCCACACAAATCTACTCAAATGCCCAGGTTGTCCTTGAGTCCCTTCACTGGGTGCCTCTCCCTATAGAGCTGCAACAGGCACCAACCAACCAACCAACCAACCAACTAGAGAAGGGTCTTCTTAGTTGTGGGGAGCCATCTGTGAAATACTCCCCTGGAGCAGCTTGCCTGCTGCTGAGGTCTAATGCTCAGTAGTATTTTTTTAAAAATAGTATTTTTTTAAAAATCAAGTATTAAAACTCAAATAAAGAAAGAAATGTCTGTTTAGCATCAGGTGAATCCTTTACTTAAGTATATCTGTTACTTGCATTATTAGATTGGGGAGACCACATTGATTTTATCTGTGCTCTTCTGTTATTAATTATTATTATTTGTTAATTATGCACAGTTCTCCTTTAAGAATTGTTTTGTAAGCCACCCTGGAAGTTGTCAGACTGAAAAGGTGGAGAATGAAAGGCCTTAAATTTATACAGCAGCAGGCAAAACCAGAGCTGGCAACAGCACCTGCCATCCTTGTTGTCAGGGCCTCTAGGTCTAGGTAATTTTAATCTATTTAAGTATTTTAACTTCTGTATGTTTTGAATTGTGGTTGTAAATTTTTCACGATTTTCTTGTTTTCTCTTTTTGTAAACCGCTTTGAGGGTTTTTTAAACAATCAAGTGATGTGCAAATTTCATGAAATAAATACATACATACATAGTTTGCCAGGATCTAGCAAGACCCAACATGGATGCTAGCCTTGGGCCTCATATTCCTGACCTACCCACACCACCCAGCAATCTTAGCAGCACCAGGCAGCTAGATGTAGTGACATTTTAAAATTTCCACAATGCGCAGGGCCTGCTGTCACTCTGAAGCACTGTGAGAAATTAAAAGGGTGACAACCAAGGAATGCCAAAGGACTCTTGCACCCAAGGCCCCCTCAGACGCCCCAGGAAAAGCTTCAAGGGAGCTTACATTTAAAAACAGACAACCTCAGGAAACACCTGGGTAAAGAAATGTGAAAAGCGGCAGGGCTGGTCCAAGCCATTTTGGCACCCGAGGGATTGGAACTCTACATCAGGAACAGCGGGTAGGGAGTGAAGATCATCATTGGGAATAAAGATCTACGTGTGATGTGTGTCCTGGAGGTCAGATCTGCTGCTCAAGGCAGTTGCCTCACTTTTCCTCATGGGAGGGCTGGCCCTAACTGGGGGAGGGCAAAGGTGATTGCTATGAATCACAGCGGTTGCATGGACTATAGAGTTGGAAGGGACCCCTAAGGATCATCTGGTCCAACCCCCTGCAATGCAGGAATCTCAACTAGATCATATGTGACTGATGGCCATCCAACTTCTGCTTAAAAACCTCCAAGGAAGGAAGTTTTTAACCTTGATTACAGCTGGATTTTGACCATGAAAAGCAAGAGAGAAAGAGATAGGCCGAACTCTTTAAACGGGGAGGCCAGCATTCTCTCCCTCCCTCCAAGTGCCAGCAACACTGAGAAGCGGCCTGGCCCAGGGGGATAGAAGGCCGCTTCCCAGCCTTGGCGCGAGAGGCGCTCCGGTCCTTTTGTGCTTGCTTTTGCCCCTGTCTCAGCTCCCTTGCTCTCCGCCTAGCCTACCTCGCTAGGTTGTTGTGCGGATGACGAGGGAGGCCCCGCCGGTTAAAAAAGCGATAGGGTCACCCTCTGGGCATGTGCAGAGTGCCGCCGCCGCCGCCCTGACGCGACGAACGTGGCCCCCTCGGCGTCACACTCACCGGCATCCCCTCAGCGCGCCTCTCTTCCTCTCCGCTCCCCTCGCGCTCCAGCTGCGGCGTCACCGGTCCGCGCCGAGAAACGTCACGACGCTCCGTCGAGGTCATCGGCGCGCGCGCAAGAGCGGGCGGGGAGGGCCCAACGTCATCGACCCGCGCCGGCGTTGCCGCTCACTTCCCTCCACACCTCCGACAAGGAGCCTCGCGGGTTGGCGGAGCGGCGGCGGCGGATGAGCGAAGCGTAGGCTTGGGAAAGGGAGGCGGTCCGAAGGGAATGCGCCGAAAGCGGGGACGGCTCCGGCGGCGGGCAGGGCCTGCGGGAAGGGGCGGGGCTTGGCTGACCTCGCATGCTGACTAAGGAAGGGGCGGGGCTTCTGTTTGAGGGGTGTGAGGGCGGGGCTCGCGGGAAGGGCGGGACTTGTTGCTGTGGGCGGGGCTTATAAGCTCTGGTGCTTCCATCTAAGGAGGAGGGCGGGGCTGGTGGGCGGGTCTTGTTTGGGGAGGCGGGGCTTAGGAGGGCAGGGGTTGGGGTTCTATGGAGGTGGGACCTTGGGATTGGGACCCTTGCCTGACTCATAGCTCCTGGCTATGTCAGGGTCATAAAAACCCATCACTGCCAGGATCCCCACAGAAGGGGATCTATTCCCTCCTATTATTATTATTACTATTATTACTACTACTATTATTATTTATTAAATTAGCATTCTGCCCATCATTCGAAGATCTCAGGGTGGTTCACAGTATAAAGATACCTTCAAATACAAAATAAAACCAGAAAGTACATAATAAAAACAAGTACAAAGAACAAACCAAACCAATAATCCCCTCTCTCACACGCAGACACATTTAAAAGGATATGGAATGTTAATCAGTCCAAGGCCTGGTTGCAGAGATACATCTTCGCCTGGCGCCAAAAGATGTATAATGAAGGTGCCAGGCGAGACTCCCTGAGGAGAGCATTCCACAAATGGGGAGCCACTGCAGAGAAGGCCTGTTCTCGTGTTTCCTCCTCATGGAGGGAGCACACAAAGAAGGACCTCAGATTATGATTGCAGGGTCTGGGTCCATTTATATGGAGAGAGGTGGTCCTTGAGGTATTGCAGTCCTGAGCTATTTAAGGTTTTATAGACTAAAACCAGCACTTTGAATTGGGCCTGGAGACTCATTGGCACCCAGTGCAGTTGGGCCAAGTGTATTATGATGAAACCATCTTGCCCCCATGAGCAGCCTATCCCTGTCCATCCCGGGCGCAACTGAGTCATTCTATTCACCTCAACCCCAATTCTGCAGGAGCCTGGATAGTGGTTAGTGCCTGTGTGAACTGTTTCATTTGAAAATGTCTCCAGATACCTTCATGGTGAGAGTCTGTAACTGGCAGAAGGCTGGCCCCTGGTGGGTGTGAGACATGGCAGGGAGCAGGTGTGCTCTAGTGTGACAGTGGCCAGGTGGCTTCTGTGGACTTGAGTAACGCTGTTCCCAGTTCTGTCAGATGCCTTCTGGGATAAGTGGTTGTGGTAGATTTTGTTGGTGGACTTTTGTTGTCTGCATAATATGGGAGGAGTTTGGGGAAGGAGGCAGTGGTGTAGCATGGATTGCCAGCACCTGTAGCCATGCAGAGTTGGGGGTTGGTGGAAGGGAAACAGGCAGAGTACGCATGCACATTCAACTGCTTCACGGTGTCTACATTACCCAGGAGATTGCAGTCATTTCATTGACCGGAGAGGTCACTTCCTGGTTCACATGGAGAAGCGGTTTTCAATGGAGCCCAGTGAGGGAAGCATGCAGCTGTATTGAGGCAGCACCAGGTGTTGAAATTTTCTGCTCCTTGCAATTTTGTGCCCGGAGCAACCATCCCTGTGCCCCCCCCCCATGGTACGCTACTGGAAGGGATCATGGGTAGAAGGAGAGATATAGCTGTAGGAAGGTGATAGGTTGCAGTGGAAGATGGGGTCAAGGCTATTTATGTCTTGTTCCTTGCTCCCACCCCTCCCACAAATTGGTCCCTAGTTGTTCATCTTGGGGCATCTATACAATGCCAGCAGAAAAAACACAATTTTAAACACCCAACAACTCTGAAATAACTAGCACAGAAAAGCAACCAGCCCAGCATACTCGTTAAATGACAATGTAACTGAACGAAAAAACCCTCAGCTATTATTTACAGTCATACCTCATGTTACGGCTGCTGTGGGTTACGTGTTTTCGGGTTGCGCTTCGCGCCGAACCCAGAAGTACCGGAACAGGTTACTTCCGGGTTTCGGCGCATGCGCTGAAGCGCTAAATCACGTTTTGCGCATGCGCAGAAGCGCCGAATTGCGTCGCGCGCATGCGCAGATGCGGCACTGCGTGATACGAATGCTGCGGGTTGCGGACGTGCCTCCGTAGCAGATTACGTCCGTAACCCGAGCGTCCACTGTACTTGCCTTTCTAAAGCACTTTATGGTAAGAATTAATGGTTCTTTCCAGGCAGCTTTCAACAGGACATCATGGCTGGGCCTCTGAGATGCCTCTGGCAGTTGCCTCCCCTACTGCGTTGCTCCACTTTGGGGACTGCAAGGCCATCCCTGCAGACCCCTATGAGGGGCCTCTTGCTGCATGGCTGCCTGGATAACTGGGCCCACCCTCAGATGATGCAGGCCAGGCACCTCGCTACCAAGAAAGCCAAAGGTGAGAAAGGGAGTCTTTGCACCTGAACTTTCCCCAATTATGCGTTTTCTGCTGATCACCCAATCCTGGTGCCTTGAGAGTGGGTGGGAGATCTCACTACTCAGTGGGAGTTGTGGCAAGATTGTGGTGCCTGAGATCCCTGCCTCCCACCCACTTCCCTATCCCTTTCATCTTTTTTTAGAATGCAGGGGCAGGGACTGTCTAGTTTTAACTGATGGTATTTAAGCCACTTTGAGGTTCTTTTTGGCTGGTTACAAATACTCTAAATCAGTGCTTCTCAAAGGGTGTGGCAGGAGAGGATGGCAAGTGTGACGGCAAGATTCAAGGACAATCAAAAAAACATTTAAACGTTACGGTATAGTGTAGTGTAGTGTAGTGTAGTGTAGTGTAGTATAGTATAGTATAGTATAGTATAGTATAGTATAGTATAGTATAGTATAGTATAGTATAGTATTCTTCTACAGATCTCCACAACATATTGTTGTGAACAGGGATTTTCAACGCTGACAAATATGAAAGGTTAGAAAAAAAAGAAAGCCTTCTTTGTATTGATGAAGAGACAAGATTTTGTTTGTTCTTTGTCTAATATAAATGAGATTACCCGGCAAAAGCCAAGTTACACCTCACTGTGAGTTTGTATACACTCTTAAGATACATATGCAAGAGGCTCATTTATATTTTGGGAATGATTTATGTTCTTATGCAGCTGCATTGTTTTATACTTCTTGGATGTCCCACGATCATATTATAAAGTAGTTGTGTTCTATGTTATAAACCAAGCACTGATAGGAGTTGTTTCTTTTTGTTTTTCAATGTTTTTCTTACCAATAAAAAAATCAGTGTGGTAGAAGCAAATTTTTATTCTGAAAGTGTGGCCCAGAGAAAAAAGTTTGAGAACCACTTCTCTGAATAAATAAACAGCATTGCTTGTGCTTCTCCAGCTAAAGGGAAAGGCCAGGCACGTGTGAACATCAACACTTCTCTTGTTGAGGAGATCATTGGCTTGGATGAGGTGAATGAGGAAATGCGTTCTGTGGTCAAAACCCTGCAGGAGGATTTCAGCAAAAACTTGAGCATCCGCACCTCGCCAGGTAAGTCACTCCAGCAGGTTTACAGCACCTGCTCTGAAGCAGCAGCCCCCAGCTTCCCCACATTGCATCCCAACATCTCCAGAGCTCTTCTCCAGACACAATAATTGATGGCTGCCTTGCGATTCTTAACAAGAATGCTTTGCTTGCCCTGAGCTTGACCAGGAAGCATCCCTTCCTGCTAATAGCTTCCTGCAGGCAGTCATTGCAGAGTGGGAGATGTCAGAAGCATCTAAGTGAACCATTTGCAGATGTGATGACGAGGAGAATTGTCAGCTACCAGCGTGGCAGGAAAGGGGCAATTGCCACTAAATTAGCCTCTTGGAAATTGCCCTCAAGATGTGGGGAGGACCAGACTTACCTTGATGGACTGGCACCTTTGGCTTAAAACGGGGTTCTTCTGTAGTGAAGGAAGGGGATCCTCCTACAAACTTATATCGGTACCAATGTTTGCAGGCCACCAGAGCAGTCCTCACCTCACTGATTTGATGGAGTTGCTGTTTCATAAGAAGAGCTTGGCTGAATTATACAAAAAAATTAGTGACAGCAGTTGAGTGCAAGCACAAGATTTAGACAAAGTGTGTAGTCCAGTGCACATTCACATGAGTGCAAGTCCCACTAAATCAGGGGCCAGCAAAGTTTTTGTGGCTTGGGCCGGTTCATGGTTCCGCAGACACTGCGGTGGGCCGGAGTGTGTGTGCACGCATGGATGTGCAAAAGCTATTTTCAGCGTTCCTTCTGGCACAGAGGAGGCGTGCGCAGCTTCCCATTGGCTGCAGGAGCTTCCTGCAGCCAATGGGTAGCCAGCCAGCATCACAGAAGGCGGTCCCCGCTCTGCTCTGTGCTGGTTTAGCGCAGCGTACGGGAGCCGACCAAGCAGGTGGCAGGGGTCCATGGGCCGGCTAAACAACTCCCCATGGGCCGCTTGTGGCCCATGGGCCTTAGGTTGCCGACCCCTGCACTAAATACAAGGAGAATGATTCTGAGTAGACATTAGCATTGTATTGTAAAATGTTGGACAAGCTGCCACAAAAATTGGCACACCTGCGCAGTCACACATCCAGCTTTGGCTGTGTTAACGTGAATCCTCTTGAACAGTAGCTCTTCCTGCTCAGTTTAATGTTTTGTTTTTTTCTGTTTAAGCACTTCCATTTAAACATTTCCAGAGAACCATTGGTGGTGCAGTGGTTAGAGTATCAGGCTAGAACCTGGGAGAGACCAGGGTTCAAATCCTCTCACTTGGCTGTGAAGCTCACTGGTTGTGACTTTGTGCCAGGCACTGCCTCTTGGCATAGCTTACCTCACAGTATTGTTGTGGGGGTTAAATGAGGAGGGGGAGAACCATGTAAGCCACTTTGGGGGGAAAGGGGGTATATAAATGAAGTAAATAAATATATACACACCCTGTCCTTACTTACTTAAGTTTGTCTGGCTGGAAGCATTCTGGAGCAAGAATCGAAAGAGCAGATTAACAAAGGGCCAGAAGGGAAGTGTCTGAAATTGCAGTTATTGAGTTGTCTTTCTGTGTGGGGCCCTGCCTAAAAAGAAGTTGGGCTGTTGCTAGTGAAAAGAGCTGTCTGTTGCCTGACCATTTGTCTTTATGCAAAGTGAATAATCAGTCATTCAGCAGGCGGGGTTCTATCTAGCATTAGTCGTACACAGTGTGGATCCAGTGACGTCAAGCAGCATGGCTTTACTTATGTCCATTCATTTCCGTGGGGCTGCTCTGAAAAGGCTTTAGTTGTACACATCCCTTAGATCCACTTAACATTTTAGAGTGGTTAATTGGTTAAAACGTTGAAATTTGTGTAAATCAGTTACTTAGCCTTTTGTCTGTTTTAGCAAGGTAGGGAAGAACAGCAGCCTACCTCACATATAAAAATGGAAAAAAATGAGAAGGAGCTGGTAGTCGGACAATGGGGTGGAAAAAGGAGGTAGTCAGAAAACACTGTCTTCATCGGAAGGAACAACCCCCTCCTCAGTTCAGGGGTGGTGACCTTTTTTGGACAAGTGTTGGGCTTTGGTTGCCTTCATCACACTGTTCTGCTGCTGCTGCTGCTGCTGCTGCTGCTGCTGCTGCTGCTGCTGCTGCTGCTGCTGCTGTTGTTTAGTCGTTTAGTTGTATCCGACTCTTCATGACCCCATGGACCAGAGCACGCCAGGCCCTCCTGTCTGCCCCTGCCTCCCGCAGTTTGGTCAGACTCATGTTGGTTGCTTCGAGAACACTGTCCAACCATCTCGTCCTCTGTTGTCCCCTTCTCCTTGCGCCCTCCATCTTTCCCAGCATCAGGGTCTTTTCCAGGGAGTCTTCTCTTCTCATGAGGTGGCCAAAGTATTGGAGCCTCAGCTTCAGGATCTGTCCTTCCAGTGAGCACTCAGGACTGATTTCCTTCAGAATGGAGAGGTTTGATCTTCTTACAGTCCATGGGACTCTCAAGAGTCTCCTCCAGCACCATAATTCAAAAGCATCTGACTGTTTTTGCTGTTCTGCTACTGTTGGTTTATTTATAAATATATTTGCATACTGCTCTATCATTTAAAAATCATCAAAGCAGTTTACAGCAACAAAAGCATAAAGCCATGCAGCAAAACACTGAAAAGGCCATAGAAACATTGTGTTTGTTGGCCTTTGGTTTTAGATAGCTTAGTCCAGGAAACCTCCAACTCTGGAGGCAGAACTGTGATGATGCCTCTTGCTTCCCTGAGTGGAGGTGTGTGTTTACGTACGTGTAAGAGTACAAACCCCCTGACTTTCGCATGGTGGGAATGTAGCCTGCTGTTCAAAGGGAGGAGTCAAATAATTGCCCTGCTCCCTTTTGCCTGTCTCTCCACCCACCCATTCACATCGCACAGCCCTTGCAATGGAAAAGGTTAGCTGCATGACGTTTGGGCTGTTTCCATGCTGTCTTTGCTTCCATCAGCACCCAGATGCCAACATGGTTTTGGCGTGAATGTCCCTCTTGTTCCAGGGGCTCTGGACCACATCACTGTTGCAACCAAGGATGGGAAGTTTCCCTTAAGCCAGCTTGGGCAGATCTCCCTGAAATCCCCGCAGCTCATCCTTGTCAACATGAGCAACTTCCCAGAGGTATGTGAACAACCCTTGATGGACTTCTGCATGGTTGGCTCTTGGAGTGATTAAGAACTGCATGAGCCAGAAAGGAGACTAAACTAAGGCAGCCGTGAATTCACCAGGTGACCCCAGGAGCTGAACACCCCTCAAGGGGCCAGGAACAATCCCAGCATGGGACTGGTAGGACTGGGAGAGTTCCTTGCCTGAAGCCCTGAAGAGCCATTGCTGCCAGTCAGTGTAGACAGTACTGAGCCAGATGGACCCTTGGCCTGATTCAGCATAAGGCAGCTTCCTATGTTCTTACCCTTAGCCTGAAATGAAGGCTTAAGTATAACGGCCATTGCAGTTGATATTATTCATCTTGCCTTTCCCACACTGTTGTCATTTAGAGTTGTAAGCTCCTTGTGGGCAGAGCCTTCTTTTGGTGCCATGCTTTGACAACAATGAAAAACATGTGAACTGCCTTGTCAGCACTGGAGCACCTCTGTAATTTTGTAAGCTTTCCTGTTTCCTAGGGTCAGAGAACCATAGGATTGTAGAGTTGGAAGGGACCCAAAGGTTCATCTAGTCCAGCCCCTGCAATGCAGGAGACAAGGCACCCATCCTCCATGACCCTAAAACATGCTGTGGATTCAGCAGGGACCCTATTCTTCCCATGTCCCCTTCTTTTGTCTTTTTATCTGTTTTTCCTCCCAAGAGTGAGTAATGCTGGCAGTCCAAAGACTGGCTGGAAAGGGCTGGAGGAGAGGGCCCTGGGCTAGGTGGAGCCACGATTTGACCCTGCATAAGGCAGCTTCATATGTCTAGGTGGTTACTGCAAAAACTGTGGAGCTATATGGGGTGAATAAGATTTCCAGCGACCAGGTTTGACTTCAGTGCTCTGCATGATGTTTGCTTTTCCCTTGACTAACGAAACCAGAATAAATTATGCAGGATAGGTGGGTTGTTTTTTTAAAAGACAATGAACTACTCTATGCTTCTGTGAAGTAGTTTTCTTCTGTCCGTTGCCCTCCATATTTTGCTGGCCCCCAGCTCCCATCACCCCAAACTTTTAAATCATTCATTCATTTGTGTAGCCTGTCTTTCAGCAAAGGAATTAACGGAGAGTGTGACTGAGAATCTACAAGTTGTTACTCTTGCAAAACTCTTTTCGAGCTAGAGCTGATTTTTTTATTTTTAAAATCCAAATCTTTTGTGTTTGGGGGCAGAGTTTGCAGCTGGACTTGTGGGTTGCAATAAAATAAAATAAATAGTGGGAGAATGAACAAACTGACAACCCATGAGAGAGTAGAACAGACCAAAAAAAAACCCCCACTGCTTCTCAGTCAACCTGGCATCATTTTATTACATTTGCAACATCAATAGAACAGTCACAGGCCTTTGGCAACTTGTGGAATTATACCTTTGTTTAAAAACTGAAATGGCTCAGAAGTTCAACAGACTATTGGTGCTTCTGGTGGTGGGTAGGGTTGGGCAATATATCATCCAAAACCTGTTTGAAGTCCATATTGTTAAATCGGTTTCATAATTTTTGACCTGGCAATATATCGCAAATCGTCTCTCTCTCTCTCTCTCTCTCTCTCTCTCTCTCTCTCTCTCTCTCTGTGTGTGTGTGTGTGTGTGTTTGCTATGCAAAAATAACCATACAGGATAAACCATGAAGCCAGCCAATGCCTCTACATAGATCATGATGTCTGAAATAAGAATGGAGCTATCAGTATATCATGATGTTTAGCTGGTGATATATCACAATGTTGAAAACCATATATCACCCAGCCCTGGTGGTGGATTACTGTTCAATATTGACTGTTGCTTGTAAAAATAAATGAAAACAATTAAAAGTTGGTGGGGGGAGGATAATAATTTAGACAGGTTTCTTCCTTTTGCACAAATTATGAAGGGTGTAGAATACAGATTTTGAAGTTCAGTATGTAGACTGTCTGGGCACAGCACAGTGTGTGCATGTATTTAAAAAATAGCCCCCCAAAACGCCAAAGCCACCCCCTCCACATTGCCTGTCCAAGGGGCTGTGTGCCTTGTCTCATCCCTGCCTGCCTCCCAGCTCTGGCAGCTTTCAGATCCTGCCTGAAAATCCACAGCTGTGAAAAACAGGCCTTGTGCTAATCCCCATTATTTTCACACTTGCCTATGGTTGCAATGTGGAACGAGTTAAAATGATTTAACTCTTGCCTCTAAGCTTCTGCTGCATGAGATCTTTGGCACGCAGAGTCAGACCCTGGAATCTTTCATCTGCTTTTGGCCTACGTATTGCAAAGTCCAGAGTCTCCTTCCGCCAACATCCCCTTGGGAATTCACCTTAAAAAAAAATCTGTATTGCCTCAAACCATCAAAATGGTTTTGGTTTTCCACTTTTGGTTTTCTTCCTCCTTTCCTTAGCCGCTGATCCCCCCCCTTGCCCTCCCCCCACAGCCACTTCACTGATACCTCAATACTGGGGATGAGGGAGGGGCTGCAGTTTGCAATCCAGTTTTGATCAAAGGGGCTTGCGCTGTTGTAACTTCCTGGTTTTGCTGGTAAGCGAACTAAATGTTTCCATGTTCTGTCAAGATGGATTGCTTCCATTGATGGAGAGCTCCGGCATTTGGTAATAATTATTTGCTAATTCCCTCTGCCTTTTTTATCTCAGGGTGGTTTTTTTGTTTTTGTTTTTGGCAGAACGCAGCTGCAGCTATCAAGGCGATCCGAGAGAGCGGAATGAACCTGAACCCGGAAGCAGATGGCCTGATCATTCGCGTGCCTGTCCCTATGTAAGCAACCCCAGCGGGGGAATGCGATAGCGCTGGCTGGCTTTCCTGGGCAACCCTAGCTTTGCACCCTGGATTTCTTTTATGGAGTTGAGGGGATTAGCTGAAGGAGTGTTTTCTATCATGTGTGTTGAGGTTCTCTGGGTTCCCCACACTATCACTGCAGCCCAAGCGATTGGAGAGAGGCCTTTCTCAGCAGCGGCACCCAGCCAAGGAGATTGCTGCCAGCTCCAGATTTCAGCATGCCTTTGGGCAAGGTGGTCTCCGTGAACCCCCTTCCTCAAGGGAGTCCGCCTCTTGCCTTGTTGTCCAGGACACATTGCAGTCCTTTTGCAGCCCTTTGTACAGCTGGCGTCCACCAAGGTGGCATTGCTTCTGAGCTGACCAATGTCAGCAGTGAAGAGGTTTGACAGTTTTTGATGGAGAGATGCTCTTCCTCCCCACCCACCCCCATCACTTTGTTTCACCACAAAACTTGCCCATAAAAGCTGATTGTTTATGTGTTTATTTGGTTTCTGTACCACCATTCCTTCCAAATTGGAGCCCTGGGCTGCAAACAACATAACTAGAACAGCACCAAAGAATGGCGATTGGCAGTAACTTCCAGACTGAAAAGAGAACTGCCCTCTGAAACACACTTAATAATTTCAGCGTCATCAATGTAATTTAACTTGGGTTCTGTTCAACAGCATAGCACAGTGAACAGTGCAACGTGTGCTATTTACAGACTAAATCTTACGGAGTCCATAAAGCAGTCTTTTTAAAGGATTAGATTTGATTCATGGGCAATAGGTTAATGGGTGATAAGACAGTAACTAAGAACCTACGAAGAGCCCTGCTGGATCAGACCAAAGGGGCCCCACCCAGCCCAGCCTCCTGGTCTCACAGCTCTCCAGCCATGGAGGCAGAGAAGAGCCATCGTAGTCTTATCCTCCATTAACTTGTGTAATTCTCATTTAAAGTCATCTAGGTCGGTGGCCATCGTTTCAACTATATGCTGCGTGAAGAAGTGACTTAGTGGAACCTATGTTTGCAGAACAGTCTACCTCAAAAATAAGAATCTATGGGCGAATAGCAAAGGAGGGCCATGCTGGATCTGGCCACTTTGACTGCTGGGCAAGAGGGGTCTTGGCTCTGGTCCAAATTTCAGTCTCCAAATTTCCCATGGATAGTACCAAGAGGGTCGTCTTTGGCCTTGGAGAAGGTGACCAGACAGGATAATGTTGGGTATTAGATTAAGCATATCATACAGTGTTAGTCCTACTCTGCATAGAACCATTGTAGTTGATGGCCGTGGCTAACTTGAGTACATTAATCTTATTAATTTCCTCAATAACCATGCCATTGTGATGTTTAAGGCAACTTTACTTGGCCCTGGGGGACTCACAAAAGTGGAGCCCCCAGCCCTACAAATTACACAGCCTTACATAAGGGAATCCCCTCGCCTTAGCTTTATACATCCGTAGAAATCATGTCCCTTTCTCGGGGCAAAAGCATGCCTGCGTCATCAGAGCTGGATGCCAGATTTGGTGAGAAGAACAGGTCAGCTCAGGGCAGGAGTAATTGACACATTCTTCATGCGGTCTGAGTAAGCAAAGTCGCTTATCTTAACAATATCCTTTCACACTCTCTTTTACATCTTAGGCTGTCTATCAAAGCATATAGTATAATTCCCACTACAAGGCGACTCTTGAGTAGAACTGAGCAGGGATGCAGCCCAAAGTCCCCAAAGATCCCTTAATAAAAGCAGCCTCCCCACTCGCCTTGCATCTTCCATTTCCCTGCACGTGGTGGGAAATCCAGCTTTTGGGTTTGGGCTCCACAGCGAAGGCCTTCAGGGAAGTTTCACAGGCATGTAGGGACCTGGGCTCTCGGCTATTCCCAGCACCAGCCAGCATGGCCTGAGGTTGGGGGTGAGGACAGCTGGAGCCCCCATCAGCTTCTCTCCCCACACCCCGGGTGCAGGCAGCATCAGGAGAGATCCGCCTGAAATTAGTGCGGCCAAGCGCTCATGGCAGAGAATGGCGGAGCATCAGCATTTTTGCTTTGGCCGGGAAGATCCTGCTCTGGTTTCTGCACCTCCTCCTGCTCTCTTCTTCCTTTCTCTTCTCCCTGCCCGGTTCTCCCCTCCCCTCTACTCCCCCCCCCCCATGCAATCCTGAAGGAGGCTGCTATTATCCTCCTAATTGCTGAGGATTTCGACTGGGTGCACAGCAGCCTGATTGTTAACACACTCCCAGATCATCCCCTGGTTTGAATTACACAGGAGGAGGGAAGAGACCCAGGAGGAGCGGGAAGGAAGGAAGGTTCCAATGTTACTCTCACGCCTCCTTCTTTGTCGCAAGGCCACGCTTCTCCCTCGGTTGCCCCATTTCCTGTCCCCAATTGCAGGGTGTTGCCAGGGCTTTCCCCCCCTAGAACTTGCTGAGCACCCACCCAAAGTTGTTGAAAGAAATTGATATCTTGTGGCACACATACTGTGGAACTCCCTGCCTATTGAAACCAGGCAGGTGCCTTTACTCCTTTCAGTGCCTGCCCGCCCAGACATGTAGAATGCTGTCATATGTTTTAAGTTTTTAGTTCATTGTTTCATTGTTGGTTTTACCTTTTCAAAGTTTTAGAGAGTTTTTAACTGAGAATTTTATTGTTTATTTTCCTTGTAAGCTGCTCTGGGGTTTTTTGTTTGTTGTTAAAACAAACCTTTGGTGTATACATTTTATTCTTTAAATAAATAAAATAAGGCAGCCGGTGCCTTCCATGTGTTTGGGACTACAGCTCCCCATCAGCCCCAGCGAGTGCAGGGAAGCATAGAAATTGCCCGGAACATCTTGAGGGCCTCAGCTTGGCGGAAGCTGCCATGCGAGGTCCCTTGCTCTTCCTCTCCTGTCGCTCTTGTCTCCACCTCTCCCATAAAATTTTATCTCCTAAGCACGATTTCCCCTATGGCTCAAGGCTCCCCCACCCCCCACCCCCGGTTTTCAGGGCCAACCAAATTTGCATCTGCGTACACATTCAGAAACCTTTCTAATCCCCTGCTCCAGTTGCCTTGTAGCAATTAGCCCACACATTTATTGAGAGTGGTTTTCCTGACATTTCCTTTTTATATTACACTTAATCTTATCATTGCAATTTATTAATTGCCTTCTAAACCACCATCTCACAGCAGTTTACATGTAAGATTGTTGAAAGGATTTAAAACACACAACCAACAAATAAATTCAAAACAAGACAAAAACCCTAGATGTAAGAGGACACTCATGGTAAAGACCCATTGATCCAGCTGAGGATTTGAAAGTGCATATAGCAAGTGCCTGTTGCATCACGACAGGTACACGATTCCACAGGACAGGGGCAGCCACACTAAAGGCCCTGCTCCGAGTTACTGCTCTGACCTTGGCTGCTGAGGTCTTTGGAACTTGAAGGGGACTGCAGTGTCTACTGGGTGCATGAGGGGTAAGCAGTCTCTCAGATAACCTGGTCCTGAGCTGTATAGAAACTTGAACTTGGCCTAGTAGCAAATTGTCAGCCAGTGCAAATCCTGCAAGCAAGGACTGCGATGCCTCGATCACTGCCTTTCCCCATATGGGCCAACCTGGACCCTGTGATTATCACCTGAGGTCCTTCGTGTGCCTCCTGCGTGAGAATTCCTGGAGGGTGGCAACACAAGAACAGGCCTTTTCTGTGGTGGCTCCCCGCTTGTGGGATGTTACATATTTTGGGGGCATGCAGAAACATTCCTCTTCTTCCAGGCTTTTGGTTAGTTAAACAATCTATGGCCTTTAAAACTGTGGGTGGGGAAGTGTTATAGCTTTTGTTTGTTACTATGTCAATGTGTTTTTGTATGGCGAACCACCCTGTGATCCTCAGATGAAGGGCGGTATGGTAATTTAATAAACAAATAAATGAAATGAAATGAGAATTGCCCCCACAATCCACCTAGCCGCCATGTTCTGCACCAGATGCAGCCTCCAGGGAAGCCCCAAGGGTAGCTGCACGTGGAATACATCACAGAAATCCAGTGGTGAGGTTGCGAGTGCCTGAGCAGCTGAGGTCAAAGACACCCTTTGCTTGCTGTTTGACCAGGGTCACCCGTGAGCACAGAGAGAACCTGGTCACTGTGGCAAAGCAGCTGACAAACAGAGCGAAGGAGTCCCTGCGGAGGGTTCGCACCAAGGCCGTCAGCCAGACAAAGAAGGCCAAAAGCTCCGTGTCAGAGGATACCATCCGGTTGATAGAGAAGCAGGTACTAGTTGGTTGATGGGCCATTTTCTAATACTATATTATTGTTGTTGTTGTTGTTACTTACTTACTTACTTACTTACTTACTTACTATTATATTTAACCTTGGAACGCATCCGGACCAGCTCGCACATCAAAAGCCAGCCTGTCAGGGAGAACTCAGGAGGCGAGAGTGCTGCTTTTGCACTTGAATCCTGCTTGCTTGATTCTCACTGTGAGAACCTCTCCTCTATGAATTTGTCTAACCCTCTTTTCAAGCCATCACTGCTCCTGTGGGAGTGAGTTCCATAGTTTAACTGTGTGCGGCATTTAGGTGAAATCTACACACATATAAAAAACACTGTGAAAATGCTTTTTAAAAAAAAAAAAAAGTTTTGAAAACTATATTGAATTTGTCATAGCTCACTGTCGCCCTCTAGTGTCACATTTGTGTGTTGCACTTTACAATGAAATTAAAACGTTTTATTTGCAGCTGTATAGCTGAGTCCTTACTTTAATCTGTCCTGAACTTACCAACATTCAGCTTCATTGGATGTCTGTAATGTTTTTATTTTTTTTAAAAGTTTCCTGCATTCACACACTCCCCCCCCCCCTTGTGCTCTCGACCTGCTACAGATCCAGCAAATGGCAGAAGACACAGTAGCCGAAATGGAGAAGCTGTTGGCAGCAAAGACAAAAGAGCTGCTTGGTTAGCCTGCTTGTGGGAGATTTCAGCATGAGGAGTTTTCTACCCTTCACTGGACTCTCACAGCCTCCTGTGTGGCTGCAGCATTTTGGCTTCCATCATGGATCGAGGCTGGGTATACGGTCACCCCTGCCGCCCTCCCTCCCTGTGACTTTGGCATTGGCCAGAAAAATTGTGTTGGCAACTTCGAGGGCAGCTGGGGCTGATGAAATTAGTTGACATAACCACGTAGAGTGGTGGTTCTTGGCAAGAGAGAGAGCATGCCTGATCAAAGAGGGTTGTTTTTTCCTGGGAGCAATCACATTTTGGATTGTCGTTGACCGCCCTAGCCATTTTCACTTGCTTGCAAACTTCGTCAGAGTGGGAGGAGGCAGCAGAGGCCAGGCGTCTTCACGAACTCGCTGGGAATCTTGTACATTAAATAAAGCTATGAAGTGTCTCCCTGTGATCCGATGACTCCTCCCCCACCCTTTGTCCTTGCTGGGGTCAGAGTGCAGGAAAGGTTACATGCAGGGCAGCCTGAACTGCTGAGCTGGGTCCCATGGGTCCTGGTGGCAGCTCCCATACTGCCTCAGTTTCCTAGATGGGAAACCTGCTGTTGTGTGTCTCCCCCCTTATGGTAGAGCACGAGGCTGCCTGAGCTCCTTGACCTGGTTAGGCTGCTAGTTTCAGTTTCTTGAATGCCTAGCCGTCATGGCTGCAAAGTCAGGCCTATGTTGGCAATGCTTGCAGGTGTCTCTGAAGCCAGGTAGAGGTGGCTGAATGAGGCTGCTCCTTGCAGGGTGCAGGGCTCCTTCCTCCTCCCCAAGTGCAGCAGCGTTGAAATAAAAACGCGGAATTATTAAAACCCCACGAATTTGCTTAATGTGGGCTGTAGGGAAACGTGTGGGGGTAGGGCAGGAGGGGAGAGGAGGACGGTCACATCCAGCCCCCAGAACCACAGATCTTTAAAGAGTGTGCCTTTTTGTTGCAAAGGGGCCATTAGGGTTGTAGGAAGCTATTATATCCTGTGTTGTGCGGCTGCTTCATCTAGCTCAGTACTGTTTACACTGACTGGCAGTGACTCCTCAGGGTTTCAGGATGGAAGAAAGGGCTCCTTTGATAAATGTAAGGCTAGCTCAAAAGGGCTGAGCTGAAAGAAATTTGCTGAGCCAAGCAAGCACTGTGGGCCATTCATTTCCCCCTTCATCCGTTTATCAAAAGAGGAGGCACTTCTGGCAGGCGGCAGCAGAAGTTTGAATGGATTGCAAATGTGTCTAAACAAGTCCTACTCAAAGTAGACCCACTGAAATTGACAGTCGTGATGGACGGATGGGCCCATTAATTTTAATGGTTCCACCCTCAGTAGAGCTTCGTTAGCTACTACCTCATATTTCTAAGCACTTTTTGGGGGGAGGGGGAGGGGGCAGCCCTGCCTGGAGGCTTCTAGGGCACAGGTGAGATGCACCTGGAGCATCAGCCAAAACTGATAAAAGGCTCACAGTTGCTGCCTTGGCCTGAGCCTCCCAAAGTGCCACCAGGATCAAGGCGCCCCCACGAAGCTAGAATCCTAATTCTGCCAGGGAGCCTGCACCCCAAACCAGAGGCCTCCAAGCCTCCCTGCAGCACTTCCTGGTGACCTCTGCTGAGCCGGGTCGATCGTCAGTGTTTAAAATTCCCATGGTGGAGAAACCCACCGGTGTCCCTAGGAACACAGGAAGCTGCTTTATGCAGAGTGAGACCCATGGAGGCAAGGGGGCGACAGGCAGTGGAACATCAGACTATCATCCATTTTGTTGAATTGATTGAACCAAATAGTTTTGGTTCGATATTGAATGAATGTCTTAATTAATTGCTACTGTTTTGAATTTCATTGCATAATCTTCCTTGGCTGGTTGTGCAAACTGCTGTTTGATGCTTTTTTATAAGGTAGGAGAGTCTCTCCAGGCTTTTAGGCAGGGGGTCTTTGCAGCCCTCCCTGCAGATGTGGCCCTTGGGGGACTGAACTTTGCTCCACATCTGCATGCAAGGCAGATGCTTTGCCCCTGAGCTGTAACTCTTCCCTGTATCCATGAGTGCTTGGGCCCGGCTGTCGGCCTTGGGTTCAAGTGATGCCTTTGCAAAGCACCCTCTGGTCCCAGGAGAGAGAGAGAGAGAAGCAAGAGGGGTGGTGGGGAGAGAAAGGAGCAGCGAGAGGGTCTGAGCCAGAGTCGAGTCCCTCCAGTGTCAATGCCCAACGCTGTACTTCAAAGGAGAGGTGATTGCTCTCCTTGTGAGCCACTGGCGGCAGAGAGAGACTGTGCAATTGCAATTGCTTTTGTGTAAAGGAGGGCTGAATCCTCTCTCTGATTGTAGGCTTCCTGGATTTGTGTCAAACAAGGCTGGTGGTGTGTCAGAGTTTAGGAGGCGCATACATCTTTCAACAGTGTGCTTTGCCTGCCGGCAGTGCGGGCAGGGGGGCGGGGGGGGAGATGAGGGAGATGCGCCCCCATAATCGCCTGCCTTCTATATTCAGTGTTGATTAGACGCGCTTTCGGCCTGGATTGTCGGGAGGCTCAAGTGGTTTTTTTTTAATCACTACAGAAGCTCATTACAGCTTCCCAGTGACTCTTATGTCCTCCAGTTCTCCTTTCAGATTAGAGCCCATCGTCGGATGAATATTGGATGATTTCATTACATACAAATGCAATCAACAGTTTTGCATAAAATTTCTCCTCTTTTTCTCGAGTTTCAATTGACCCCGGCACCCGTGGCGGTAGGCGCAATACACATGCAAATGAGCCTGCGCTGCGGTGCGATATATATATATATATATATATATATATATATATATATATATATATATATATATATATGGGTGGGGAGTAAGGAAAAGGGACCCTCAGAAGCAAAATAAAAACCTCTGGAAAATCTTTGGGCATTGAGTGAGGAGCCAAAGGCTTCCAGCTTTCCCCCTCCATAAGAACACATTTTGCCTGGGAATATGCAGCTTGGCTCGCTCTTCTGAGTTAGCTAGGGCTGTTTGTGCACTGACACACCTCTTGTTTATTTATTTATTGCCTTTATAAAGGTAAAGGGACCCCTGACCGTTAGGTCCAGTCGCGGACGACTCTGGGGTTGCGGCGCTCATCTCGCTTTACTGGCCGAGGGAGCCGGCGTACAGCTTCCAGGTCATGTGGCCAGCAGGACTAAGCCGCTTCTGGCGAAACCAGAGCAGCGCATGGAAACGCCGTTTACCTTCCCGCTGGAGCGGGACCTATTTATCTACTTGCACTTTGACGTGCTTTCGAACTGCTAGGTTGGCAGGAGCAGGGACCGAGCAACGGGAGCTCACCCCGTCGCAGGGATTCGAACCGCCGACCTTCCGATCGGCAAGCCCAAGAGGCTCTGTGGTTTAGACCACAGTGCCACCCATTTATACCTTTATACCTCACCTTTATTTCTCCAAGTACCTCAATAGTTCTCAATTCTGCCTTTGAAATCCCGATAACGTCCAGGAAATCTGGACCTATGGCAGCCCTATTCTGCATAGTAATGCGTCCCAACTGCCCCTGCCCTTCCTTCCTTTATTGCTATTTTTGTTGTTCATGTATGCATTTTAAAAATTTCATACACAGAAAGCTGCCTTATACAAAGTCAGACGGTTGGTCTGTTCTCTAGCATTTCAGGGAGGATTCTCCCCAGGGCTTTTTTTCAGTAGCTACTCAAGAGTATGCAGTACTGGCAGGACCTCTTTTTGTTCTTGTTGTTAAAAAGTGTGACACTTACTGTAACAACTTCATGGTGAGTACCAACACTTATTTTTTGGGGGGGGGAGCACTGGTTCCCCCAACCTGGAGATGCTAAGTTGGGGTGGGTTTGAACCTTCCGAGGCCTCCATGCAAGGCAGGTGCTCTACCACCGAGCCTCAGACTTCCCCCTTGGGCTTTTTGTAAAGGGCCAAAGTGGGTGCAAAAAGCTATTTTAATAATTTGGCAGTGTGCAGCCGCAAGTGCTCAGGCTAGAGGTGCTGGGGACCAAGTAGGGGCTTCCTTTCTTCCCCACCCTTCCCATCTTGTTTCTGTTTGGGAGATAAGTGGTTAGTGCAAGACCAGCCAGTGTGTGTGTGTGTGTGTGTGTGTGTGTTTATTTATTGTATTATTGCAGTTTCTCTCCCACCTCCAAGGAGGCTAAAATGGAGTACATGGTTCTTTCAATGACCAGCATTTTCTACATGTGGAATTGCTGATCTTCTTGACCCTCAGAGGTCAAAAATAAAATTACAGTTCTGAGGTAGGTTAGGCTGAGAGGCTGTGGCTGGTCCATGGTCAGCCTCCAGGCTGGACTTCTTTCTTCTTTAAACACCCACTAATTCAGTGGTTCCCAAACTTTTTTTTTTTTCATAGGCTTATCTCCTGTGCCTCAGAAGCCTATGAAAAGCATTATTCAGAGTAGCTTTCTGCATGAGCCACTAAGGGAGATAATAACACAATAAAATTCAAAACACTAACAATTTTGTTGTTGTTTAGTCGTTTAGTCGTGTCCGATTCTTCGTGACCCCCTGGACCAGAGCACGCCAGGCACTCCTGTCTTCCCCTGCCTCCCGCAGTTTGGTCAGACTCATGTTGGTAGCTTCGAGAACACTGTCCAACCATCTCGTCCTCTCTCGTCCCCTTCTCCTTGCTTCCTCCATCTTCCCCAACATCAGGGTCTTTTCCAGGGAGTCTTCTCTTCTCAGGAGGTGGCCAAAGTCTTGGAGCCTCAGCTTCAGGATCTGTCCTTCCAGTGAGCACTCAGGGCTGATTTCCTTCAGAATGGATCGGTTTGATCTTCTTGCAGTCCATGGGACTCTCAAGAGTCTCCTCCAGCACCAGAATTCAGAAGCATCAATTCTTCGGCGATCAGCCTTCTTTCTTTCTTTCTTTCTTTCTTTCTTTCTTTCTTTCTTTCTTTCTTTCTTTCTTTAATATTTAATTGCCACATTTATTCAAAGTCTAGTTAAAACTATTTAGTTCAATTAATTCAACAAAACTGATGAACTTGATACACAGTGATACCAGCTTTTCAAAGTTTGGCAGCTCTTTCCACCTGCTGCCCCCTTGCCTATTAGTGCCCCCACCCTGGTAATCCCAATGCCATGAGCTATGGACCTTCAGCTGGCTGGAATTCAACTTTTAGCTTTTAGCTAGAAACAGACCATCTAGCCAAGAGAAGGTTCCAGTCAAGCTGCTAGCGTGAAATTGGAACCCCATCAAAAGAAAGAAATACCTAGCCTCTGCTTGATCTTATGTACTCATTAGTCAAACAGGGCGGCCTCGTTTTCACCTAATTTGCTTGTCAGGGCAAGGAGGGGGTCATCAATTACCCTGGCGCCCCAGCAGATGACGTCACGACTTCCCCTGGGAAAGGAGAGCGGAAGTCCCAGAGTTCCACTTCCTTGCTTTCCCCTTTTGGTACCACTCATTCTGGAATATAGCTATAAAGGTGAAAATGATTTGAGATTTCAGCAAGGACTAGAACCTCTAGGCCCTTTTCACAGACAGCGGAACCATCATTTTCAAGACGGCCCTCGTCACAATCCTGCCAAATCTGGAATTAGACTTGGCAATCAGATCCCACTGATAGTCTTCTTGGACTTTGATGTTTTCACCTGTGTGCAACTATACTCATTCTATGCGCCTGTTTCATAGGTTCCCCCCCCCCAGCTTTTAATTTTCATCCTTCAGGGGAAATTTGCAGTGAAACGATGTTGCAGATTGGGGGGCGGGGGCAGTGTAGAGCATCTCAGTAGCAGAGCACCTGCCTTGCAAGCTGAAGGTCCCAGGTTCAGACCCCAGTGGCATCTTCAGGTGGGGCTGGGAGAGGTTCCTGCCTGAGACCCTGGAGAGCCTTTGCTGCCAGTCAGTGTAGACAGTACTGATCAAGATGGACCCGTGGTCTGATTCGGTAGAAGGCAGCTTCCTAAGTTCCAACGAGGGTTTGAGAACAGAGGCCTCCTAGGAAGGGGAAAATGGGGGACTCCCAGCTGAATTTGTGGACTGCCTGCAACTATTAATTATCTCTCTTGCAATTTACAAACAGCTCCACCCCCACCCCACCCCTGTTTGGCTATCACTCCATCCAGGGCTGTCTTAAGCATATGCAGCACCAGGGTGCAAAGATCCGCCTGGTGCCCCCCCCCCAGGTTGCCCAGTCCCAGGCGCACAGGAGGGAGGAGCCGGCCTCAGCGTCTCGCTGGCTTGGTCGCCCCCGAACTTGCAGCGCAGAGCCACCTGCAGCAGAAGAGCCCACCTTGGCGCTCCGACCAACGGGCGGGCTCTTCCCTGGACTCAACTCTCAGATCCCGTACTCTTGGCCTGGCACCCCTGAGAACCCGGTGCCCGGGTGCCCTGCGCCCCTAGTGCCTATGGGCAAGACGGCCCTGACTCCATCACCTTGGTCTTGGTCTCCCTCAGCAAATCCCTGCAACACATCCAACTGCAGGACCTGCAGGGCACGAGGATGCACGGGTGCCCACAGCATGGGCAGGGGGGACACCCACCTGTGAAACATCACCCCCAGATTCCATTTAAATGCAGAAGAGGTTTCTAGCATACCTATTCACACAGCACATAGTGAAACTGCGGAACTCGCTCCTGCAGGAGGCCGTTATAGCCACCAACTTGGATGGCTGTAAAATAGGATTGTGACGAATTCACAGAGCATGTGGCTCTCTACCCAACCCTGACAGTTATGCTCTTAACTCCATGGTTTAGGGGCGGGGCTTCTGCATAAGGGGCGGGACAAAGCAGGCTAGTTGGAGGAGCCTATTTTTCTTTGGCGATTCCAGGAGCAGAGAACAGTGCCCAGGCTATTTATTCCCCTAAAGTGTACAGCGTTTAAAAATAATAATAATAACAATACTCAAAACAGTTGGGGGAGATTTTGGGCTGCTTGTCTTTCCTGGTAGTTGTTCTTGACTGCATGCACTCACTTTTAAATTCCAGTTTTATGTTTTGTTTGATATGTTAGTCACCTTGCTTAGATTCCCTTCTTCTTTTGTCAGTTGACTTGGATATCTTATGAATAGAAAGCTGGGGCAGAAATACTTTTAATAACAAACTATCTGAAATTCAAATACCTGGGCAGGTCATGCCCCAGCCCCAGACAAGCTGGCAGCCCTACAAGTCCACAGGGGCAGATTGGAAAAGGTGGCAACCCTCTTTTTCTCCTGTGTTTGAAGGATGTTGATTATACCTTCTGACAGGAACCCAAGGAAGGCCCTGCCTGCCTCTTTCTTAACCATCTCTCTCTCAATCATCCATGCTAATTTAAAGAAGCTGTCATTATAAATTAAAACCTTTACCAGCAAAGGAATCGGTGGGGAATGGAGGGGATAAGCCACTTTGGCTGTGAGAAAGCCTCACCTTCAGCCGCTTAATTTTCTAAAAATCAAACATACATACTCCCTCACGCCTACGTTGTCTCAGAGGGGAGGCAGGGGAAAAACAAACCCACTGGTTCCTTTTGATATTTTCCCCTTGCCGGTCTTAATCGTCTTTTAATTAACGGGAGCAACCTATCCTGCAACTGTGGCAATGAGCAGGTAAGGTTTTCCTGGAGGGTTAAGCCGTTGCTCCCCCACCCTTAAGCCCCCATCATGCCCAGGGTGTGCTTACTCCATTTCTCCTCCTCCCCCGGACGTAGGTCCATTCTGAAGCAATTTTTATAAAATAAACTCTCTAATCAGGTAAATGATTCCATACGCTAAATTGCTGCCTTGCAGCTGCTTTCGTAAACCTGCTCTTTCTTCCCCCACTAGCTCACTTAAAAAGGGGGGGAAACAGGGCTTGTGGGGGGGCCAGGGAGACAGACAGACAGTAACTGTGCCCCCCCCAATTAAGGACAAATCTGGGTTCAGGTGAAAGGGATCCTTTGCAAAGCTGCACCACCCAGTATTAAGGATGTCACCCAGGACAACTCTGGTGGTGGGCAGCTGATAACCTGGGGGTAATGGGGGCAGGGAGTATTGCCTTCTGTTTAGGTTCACATCCGCTGCAATTTCCTGGCCTCTGGCATGGACCATGACAGACTGCTGGGCATGTCAAACTCTGGGCCACGTGTGGCCTCCCTCTGCCTCTTGCTGACCTGTGTCCAGACCAGAACTGATATGAGAGAGAGAGAGAGAGAACACCAGCCAGCCCAGCGTTACTTTGCTGATCATTTGGGCTGATTTTGGAGGCTGGGGTTTCCTAGCCAACCAGCCAATGAAATCTTCCCTCTCCACCCTTCCAAAACAAAGGCAAGCCTCTGAGCATGTAGAGAAACACACTTTCCTGCTATGCTCAGAAACAAAGGCTCTCCCTACACATCTCAGAAGAGTTGTCCATGAGCTGTAATTCATATGCCACCTCCCATTTTCTGCAGAAGCTGCAGCCAACACACAGCACTCACTGCTCAGAGATGCTCTGATTGTAAGGCCTGGGTCTCCAGTTAATGCTTCCAGCTCAGGTTCATCCCCAGCACATATTTGTTTTCTGAATCAAAGGGCTGTTCCCCCACCCCACCCCAATTCATCTTCTACTGAAAGGAGACCACCCAGGATGGCAGGAAGGGGCCACCACCTTAAGGTTACTATATAAAACCCTTAGCAACTTGGGATCAGTTTACCTGTGAGATCACCTCACCCCATATTAAAGGTAAAGGGACCCCTGACCATTAGGTCCAGTCGCGGACGACTCTGGGGTTGCGGCGCTCATCTCGCGTTATTGGCCGAGGGAGCCAGCGTACAGCTTCCGGGTCATGTGGCCAGCATGACTAAGCCGCTTCTGGTGAACCAGAGCAGCACACGGAAACGCCGTTGACCTTCCCGCCGGAGCGGTTCCTATTTATCTACTTGCACTTTGACGTGCTTTCGAACTGCTAGTTGGCAGGAGCAGGGACCGAACAACGGGAGCTCACCCCGTCGTGGGGATTCGAACCGCCGACCTTCTGGTCGACAAGCCCTAGGCTCTGTGGTTTAGACCACAGCGCCACCCAAGTCCATACCCCAATATTAGGCTTGCCAGATTTTAAAAAGTGAAAATCTCGACACAAAATCTACACTTCTGACACTACGTCCGGATTTTCCTGGACATTCTTGCGAATTCCGGGTGTATGGCAACCCTACCCTGTGTGCCCACTCGACCAGATCAACTCAACCTGCAGAGCTGACAGGTGCCGCATAGTGCCCTTTCTGCAATTGTAAAAAATCAAATTTAGTATGACGGCTGTCAAACTTTGGAACTCCCTGCCTATCGATGCCAGGCAGGTGCCCTCATTGTACTCTTTTCTACACTTGCTAAAAATATTTTTGTCTAGGCAAGCCTACCCAAATGTGTAAAATGTTGATGTGCATTTTTATCTGATTTTAGTTTATCTCTGATTATATTTTATTGGAATCTTTTAAATGACTGTTTTTAACAATAAACCTTTTGTTTCATTCTTCTTGTAAACTGCTTTGAGTTGTTTATAATTTATGAATTAACTAAATAAATATCCCAACAAGCCTTGGAGGTAGGCTGTGGACCAGTCACCCACTTTCAGCCTAAGGCACCTTTGCCCAACCTGGGCTCCTCGTGGGGGTTAGGAACATAGGGTGACTATTCAAGTAAGTTTTACTCAGAGTAAATCCTTTGAAATTAATGGACCTAGCTTGGTCATGTTAATTTAAGTGGATCTACTCTGAGTAAGATTTAGTTCAATACTACCCGCCATATACTGAGCCAGACCCCTGGCCCTTCCCACTCAAGAGTTCCACGTTTTCAGACATGGGACCTACTTCTAACTCAAACAGGCATTTTGGGGCCAAATTCAAAATTTCTAAGCATCTGTTTGTTGCTGCTATTGCGACCTATTTTACAGCAGGCAATGAATGGCCTGTCCGTGAGTTCCAAACCAACAGTGGCCTGCTCTGGCTGGCAGATGCTCTTGGGGGTTTCAGAGCAGGTTTGGGCTGCCATACATCCGAAAGGCGGCACTTTGTTCTGGATCTTAAGCTCAACGACTTTCAGGGTGTCCTGGTTTTTACTTTTTGAAATACAGCAACCGTAGAGAGGTGGCATTCCCAGCCCCGCCTGGAGATGCCACTGGGGGTTGAAGCAGGGCCTTCTGCATGCAAAGCAGGTGCTCTACCACTGAGCTATCACCCTCAGAGCAGGGAGTCCCGCGACATGGAGGTGGATGGGGGAGCAGAGGCTCCCCATCTCTGCCCTACAAAATGATGAGGGTTCCCTCATGTATATGCCTGCCCTACTGCCCCAGCAGTAAATAGCCACAATCAACAGCTACATAAACAGAGGTCACATCCACACCAGACATTTAAAAGCACTCTAATACCACTTTCAATTGTTACTTCTTCCCCCAAAGAATCTTGGGAACTGCAGTTTAGTTTTGTTTTTTAAAGGCATTGAGGGTTATTAAGAGGCCCCTCACAGAGCAATAATTCCCAGCACCCTTACCAGACTCCAGTTCCCAGGTCCTAGTCCTACATGCTAAAGACTGCACCAGCACTGCCTCTGGTGAGGATGTGAACAGAACTACCGGTAGTTCAAAACCAGTTCCAGGCCATGTGGAGCAACTTTCTGCCCTATCTGCCAGTTTTGTTGTACCTTTCTTACCTTTCAGATGAGATCTGCTAAGCCCTGCAGGTGCAAGGGATCATCACTGCAACTCAGGCCTGACACAGAAAACTTCATGCATCTCTATGGGAATCATTTTTTGAAGGAGAAGGGTGCTGGATCATGCCAATGGCCCATTTAGTGAAGCATCCAGTTCTCACAGCTGGAGACCAGCAAGCAGGATTAGGCACCAGAGCCTCCTGCTCCATGAATCTGTCCAGTCCTCTTTCAAAGCCACCCAAGTTGGCAGCCGTCACTGCCTTCTCCTGTGGGAGGGAGTTCCACAGTTTAACTAAACCCCCAGCATGTCACTTCTTACTTGCCTTTTCTCTTAACTGAAAAGTCCTGAATGTGGTGACCTTTCTTCACTGGGCAACCACTCCGACCTCCTCTCTGTTGCTCTTTTCTGAACCTTTTCCAACTCTGCTGCTGCTGCTGCTGCTGCTGCAGTAGTAGTAGTAGTAGTAGTAGTAGTAGTAGTAGTAATAGTAATAGCAGGACCACGGCTCAAGCAACATCTTCCTAGCAGCAGCAGCAGCAACAGCAATAATAATAATAATAATAATAATAATAATAGCAGGACCACAGCTCAAGCAACATCTTCCTAGCAACCTGGAAGCATTTATGCCTCTGAAATGGATCCCTTTTCTCCATGCCTTGCTGGGGATCTGCTGCAGCCAGCCAGCCCAAGAGCACATGATGGATTTGATTGCTGAGCAGCTGCTTTTTCCGGGAGGACGTCTTGGGTTTCGCTGTCCCAGACTTCCTGTCCAGCACCAGACTTGGCTTTTCATCTCTCCTTCCAAGCGGTCTGTCAGTGGCTCAGGAAACAACTGCCCTTCTCCAGAGGATGGCAGCAGGCGCAAAAGGCCACAGGACAGCAAGGTTGGCAGAAGCCGGCAGAAAGAGAAAGGGTTTATTGTATCCTATATAATAAAGTCCCTGTGTCCCTGCGTCCAGTCCATGTGTCAGTGGAATTGCGCTACTGCGCATGTCCCACATGGACGCAGGGATTGGACGACGCAGAGACTTCAAGGGCCTCGGATTGGCCGGGAGCGGGCGAGGGCGGGGCTGTGCCTTTCCGGGGTTGGCGGCTCCTCCAGCGCTGTTGCCAGTCGCTCCAGAGAAGCCTCAGCGGGTGGAGAACAGCAGCGGCCTCTCCGGCGGGGAGAACCCAGCTGCAGCCGCGGCCGCCGACGCAGTCCACACAAAATGGCGGCCGCCCTGAGAGGAACAGGAGCGATGAGGAGGCGCAGTTCAGGGCCGCCGGCGAGGGCAAGGGATCCCCGCGCACAGGAGCGACGAGGAGGCGCAGTTCGGGGCCACCGGTGAGGGCAAGGGATCCCCGCGCGGGGACCACCGCAAGGGCAGCGGCCCTGAGCAGCAGCCCCAGTATAGCGATGGGCTCCCCAGAGCCCCCGAAGACAACATACCCCTTAAGAAAATAAAGGTGGTTCCCTCGCTCGCGGTGCTGAGGCGAGCTGAGCGGAGGGCGGCGGCGAGAGCAACGCCCGCTGCGGAGGAACCCCCATGTTCTAGCGCCCGTTATTTTAACGGGCTGAACGTCCACTAGCTTTTAATATTTTGTTGGAAGCCGCCCAGAGTGGCTGTTGAAACCTAGCTAGATGGGCAGGGTATAAATAAATTACTACTACTACTACTACTACTACTATGGTACTACCAGGCTTTCTGCTGTGGAGCACTAAACCAGCATCATGGGGGGAAGAGGGAGGGAGGGAAGAGCCCCCCTTACAAAACAACACATTGTTACTATTTTTAATTAATAAACAAAATTCACCAAAGATAAAAAGCATAACAAATGCTGTTGCAGGAAGGTTGTAAGCAGCAAAATAAAGTTGGGCATTATTGTTGAACATCAGTTTTTTCGGGGTAAGCTTTATTTATTTACTTCACTTTATAGCGCATATGGGACGCGGGTGGCGCTGTGGGTTAAACCACAGAGCCTAGGGCTTGCCGATCGGAAGGTCGGCAGTTTGAATCCCTGCAACAGGGTGAGCTCCCGTTGCTCAGTCCCTGCTCCTGCCCACCTAGCAGTTCAAAAGCATGTTAAGGTGTAAGTAGATCAATAGGTACCGCTCCGGCAGGAAGGTAAACAGTGTTTCTGTGCGCTGCTCTGGTTCGCCAGAAGTGGCTTAGTCATGCTGGCCACATGACCTGGAAGCTGTCTGCGGACAAACGGCGGCTCCCTTGGACAGTAAAGCGATATGAGCACCACAACCCCAGAGTCATTTGCGACTAGACTTAACGGTCAGGGGTCCTTTACCTTTACCTTTATAGTGCATATAAAACAGAGAGAACAATTATAACAGCAGAAGAAAAGTAAAGAACCAAACTACAAAATAGGTATGTAGAATGGGTACTGATGAACATGAATTAAAATAACGAAGTCCAAGTAACAGATATCAGCAGGATTTGATTGTCAGTCTAGTTCCAGATTCTTCAGGATTGGGATGGGGACAGTGTTTAAAACGATGGTTCTACTGTATATGTAATAAAGAAATGCCAAATCATGCAAACAGTGTGATTAAGTCCTTGTTGAAATCTGAAGTTATACATACTTTTCTCCATTATAGCTATATTCCAGAGTGGGTGCTACAAAGCGTCCAGATTTATAGTTCCAGATCTCTGGGCTTGTGACAATAGTTGAACTTGTTGCAAAACTTTACCCCCCCCCCCCAAAAAAAACCACCAATTTCTCCATAAATTCATTGGGCTGGTTTATATGTATTATTTGGTAATAATTGTAGTTACTATGTACCAATTTTTCTCAATGCACTCAGATGTAGCAGGGGCAGTGCTTTTTTTCTGGGGGGACGCAGGGGTATACATACCCCTAAACATTTTGTGAATCTTCGTACTTTTGTCCATTTACGGTATTTATTTTTCCCGATTTGAACTATAAAATGGTGATTTTCTTGAGTTAAAATGAGAGTACCCCTAAACATTTTTTGGGGGGGGAGCACTGAGTACTAGGAGGTATGTCTCCACCCGTCCATTATTTCCTATTATTATCTCAGAAGCAGTTATAAGGTTGAACACTATTTCTTGATCATTTTCTGTAATAAGAAGAGTTTGGATTTGATCTCCCGCTTTATCACTCCCCGAAGGAGTCTCCAAGCGGCTCACATTCTCCTTTCCCTTCCTCCCCCACAACAAACACTCTGTGAGGGGAGTGGGGCTGAGAGACTCCAGAGAAGGGTGACTAGCCCAAGGTCACCCAGCAGCTGCATGTGGAGGAGCGGAGACGCGAACCCGGTTCACCAGATTACGAGTCCACCACTCTTAACCACTACACCACACTGGCTCTCAGTGGCTTGGATAACCAAGCATAAACATTTTAGGTTCCAAGCGTATATGATATCCTAACATGGCAGTGGCCCTCTCCCCTTGGCTTTCAGGTGGCTTTAAAAGAGGATTGGACAAGGCTATCAATGGCTACCAGCCCTGATGGCTCGGCTCTGCTTCTGTGGTGGTTGGAGGCCAGCAACGCTTCTGAATACCAGTTGCTGGGAGAAGCCACAGGAGGGGAGAGGGCTGTTTGTGGGTTTCCCACAAGCACTTCTTTGGCCTCTGTGAGAACAGGATGCTGGGCTAGATGGGCCTTTGGCCTGATCCAGCAGACCCTTATGTTCTTAAATGCAAGGCCAGGCAAATTCCATGCAAAGATCCTTAAGTAAGAAACTTTAAATAAAACTGCCAATATCATAATGCAGTTATTCAAAGCTGTAGTGCAAACCACATTCGGAATACTATGTTCAGTTATGTTCAGTCTTCCGTCAAAAAGGAAGGATGTTGCAAAGGTTCCAAAAAGGAGAGAGCAAAATTGTCAACGGGATGGAGGAATTCCCCTCTGCAGGAAGGTGTGGGGCCTTTTAATGTTCGCCAGAAGCGGCTTAGTCCTGCTGGCCACATGACCCGGAAGCTGTCTGCAGACAAACGCCAGCTCCCTCGGCCTATAGAGCGAGATGAGCGCTGAAACCCCAGAGTCGTCCGTGACTGGACCTAATGGTCAGGGGTCCCTTTACCTTTTAAAGACAAGTAAGAGGCTTTTTTTCTTTTTTAAAAATAAATATGTTTAGGGGTACTCTCATTTTGACTCAAGAAAATCACCATTTTATAGTTCACATCGGGTAAAATAAATACAGTAAATGGACAAAACTACAAAGATTCACAAATAGTTTAGGGGTATGTGTACCCCTGCATCTGGTAAGAGGCAACACGACAGAAGTTTATTTTTTTAAAAGCATGGTGTGGAGAAAGTGAACAGAGAAATTTTTTTCTCCCTCTCTCATAACACTAGAACTTGTGAACCTCCGACAAAGCTGAATGTTGGAAGATTTATCAGGACAGATAAAAGGGAGGGAGGGGCACAACAGCTCATGAAGGCTTTGGGTCTCAGACTAGCATCTGGTTGGCCACTAGGGGGCAGAGGACACTGTCCCATATCACACGGTTCTTCTGATGTTGCCTTCTGGGTTAAGTCATTGGCCTTCAGATGGTAAGTTGCGCATAGGAGCCAAGTCCAGGGGGTCATGGGTGCTTGGGCACCCACAATAATATAATTGTGGGGGCTGGACACCCACAAAGTCAATGAGAAAAGCTGGCAGGGTAATACATTAATTTCTCCACCTGCTTATGCTTCTTGCCTCCAAGTGCCACTGGCGTTTCACCCCTGGAGGCTTGGCCAGAATGGGAGGCAGCCCTCACGCTGAAAGAAGCCCCCCACCCCTGATCTTGGGGGGCAGCCCTTCAGTTGTTTCTTTATTTCCTAAGCTTTCTAGTCGCTTGCCACCCAAGGGTCTCCAAGCAACTTGCAAAGAAAAATAATACAGTGGTACCTCAGGTGACATACGCTTCAGGTTCAGAACTCCGCTAACCCAGAAATAATGCTTCAGGTTAAGAACTTTGCTTCAGGATAAGAACAGAAATCGTGCTCTGGCGGCGCAGCAGCAGGAGGAGGCCCCATTAGCTAAAGTGGTGCTTCAGGTTAAGAACCGTTTCAGGTTAAGAACGGACCTTCGGAACGAATTAAGGACTTAACCCGAGGTACCACTGTATTAGCTATGTGATTTTACTCTTCCCTTCAACCAAGAAAATGCATGATCAGTAAGAAGACAGTCCCTGCCATCAGACTTTTAATCTAAATGACATGACACAAAAGGAAAAGAGATTGGGAAGAAAGAGGGGGAAAGCAAACCCAGGCACTTGTTCTTAGTTACAAAGTTCTTGGGTCAGGGAGAAAGCAAGCTTGCTGCAGCAGCAGCTGCTTCTCTGGCCAGCAGGAGGCAGGATGAACAGCCTCTCAGTGTCCCTTAGACTCCTGGCCAATAGAAAGTTTCATCAGGAGGAGGGGCTGCGGCTCAGTGGTCAAGCACCTGCACTGAATGCAGAAGGTCCCTTAGCCTCTCCAGGTAGGGAATGTCCCCCAGCTGAAACCTGCTGTCAACCTGCTTGCCAGAGCTTAAGGGTTAAGAAAAAAAGATAGCAAGCTAAAGAAGGGGTGAGGGAGACATACTGCCATCATTTAAATGTTCCATTTTGCAGACTGGAGCTACAGCTGGTCTTTCCTATAGAGATGGTCAAAGACTCTATTGCTGCAAGGTTCTTACAAGCAATTTGTCCTCAGATATGATGCTCGACTGCCCCTCAGTGGCCAAATGTGGATTTGCAGCATGTCCAAATCCTGCTCTGTCTCCCTGAGCTGTTCACACTGTGCTGTTGTCATACATAATGGGCCTGCTTTATCTTCTGCTTTCCGTGCTCAGATTCGTGCATTTCCCCCTGCACACACACACAGCCCAAGCCAGTGTTATCAGAATTCTGAGCTCTCAAATATAGAATAAATATTCATAAATGAGCACATATCTAAATATATATAACATGTGTCTGAAATAGTACAGGAGAGCAATCCTGAAGCCATTTTGACTCTCCCAATGACCTCAAATATTCCTCTGCAGTAAGGGAGGCAAATGGGGAAAGCCTTCCCATTGTCTTTTCACTTACAAATCCTGTCTTAAGGGCGTATTTGTGTATGAATAGGGGAAGCCTGTGAAGGATTCAGGAACCAAACTATAAACCATCACAAAAGAATGACCAGGTTGTCCAGGTAATACAATCAGCGACCATTATCAGGTATCCTGGCAGACAAGATTCCTGCTGTAGACAGCCTCCTATGATGTATGTATGATGGTTTTGGGGTGGCTAAGGGGTCTTTGGCTAAGGGGGTTGGGCAATGTCAAAAGTCTTTTAAAAAGTTCCTGGACACTTTTGTTTAGGGTCTCTCCCTCCTTGGAAAGAGGGGAGGGAACCCTGTTGCAACAGAAAAATAAAGATTTGCCTTGCTTTCGCTGCATCCTGCCTCCATCCATTCTTCTCTGGCCGATCATGGGCTTAGGGGACTCAAAGTCCCATGAGGAGTTGGGCAGCAAAAGCAAAACCCAATTTTTACGTCACCAACATGACCTACAATGGAACTCACTGCCACAATACATAGTCTTTTTGCTGTTGAAGTTTTGCTATCTTGCTGTGCCTGTTTGTGGGCAGTTGTAATGATTTTGTTTTTATGCAATACTTTTTGGCTGCTTTAAAAGGGGATTAGACACGGGGCAAGATGGCTGTGTGTGTAAAATTTTGGTGTCACACAGGGTGCTGCTGAAATTTGAAATACCAAAGTCCACATCTGCTGCCTGGCATCTCCCAGAGGTATCTCATTTGTTTGTTTGTTTGTTTGCTGTATTTATAATCCACCTTTTTCTCCAAGGAGCTCAATGTGGCATGCATTAATTCTCCTCTTCCTCATTTAATCCCCACAAAAACCTTGTGAGGTAGGCTATGCTGAGAGGCAGTGACTGCCCCGATGTCACCCAGGGAGCTTCATAGCCAAGTGGGGGATTTGAACCCAGTCCCCCACCTGGCATTCTCATCGCTACACTGCTGTGAGACCAGGATGCTGGACTAAATGGGCTTTTAGTCTGATCCAGCAGGGCTCACCTAGTGCCCTTAAAATAATGAAATAATTTGTTAAACCAAGCCCTTCCACACCCACTAGCCCCCTAACCCATTAGACCTTTTCCCCACAGGAGTATTGCTTAGAGTAGCTCACCCCATTCTTCCCATAGTTCACACGTAGACAGAAAATGTTGACCACTTGCTGTAGAATATTAGAGAGGGTTCCTTGCGAATTCTTGGCAAATATTCAAAATAGCTTTCCCAACCTCATTTGTATAAACGTGGAAGAAACATCAAATGGTTTATATACCAAAGGTCTTGGGGTATAAACCATCTGGCACATTTTGCAAACAGCATCCATCACAAACACAAGAAAAGGCATTTCTAAAAAACCTTTTAGAGGATCCCGTCCACTTCAGCTGTATTTATTTCTGTAAGCATGACAGCAACCTTGTTAGGTGCATATGAGGGTAAGGACTATATCTCAACAGTGCAGACCAGCAATGGAGTGCTGGAAAAGTGAGGTTTGAGGCATCACAGTTTATGAGGTCATGGCTAAGTCACTGAGCTACATCAGCCCTCAATACATTACATACATTTGATCCTATGCATTTTTATTTTTTACTAGTGAATTAAGCCCGTTAAAAACGGGCGCTAGCGGTGGCGGCGGCCGGCGCTCCATGGGTCAAACACCTTCGCCCTCCTCGGCTGGGCCGAGAAGGGGACGGAAGAGGCGGCGGCTCCTCAGGCGCCTCTGGCCCCCAGCAGCTGCAGGCGCCGCAGCTCCTCCTCCTCCTACTGTTGGTGCTGCTGCTTTCCCGCAGCCAGGCGGCGCGCTTTTGGCGGGCGCCGCTTTCTGCGGGGTTTTCCCCCAGTTCGCCGGAGGCTGGATCGCAGCGGCGGCGGCTGCCAGGCGGGGGAGCAGCGGCCTGCTTGGGCCGGGATCCACCCGGCCGCTCCTCCGCCATCCCTCCGGCCGGGCGAGAGAGATTTGGCGCCGGGGCGCTGGCGGCGCCGGCGCTTGCTCGCCTGGCTCGGGGAAGCAGGCTGCTCTCCTCCGCCCGCTTCCCCGAGCCAGGCGAGCAAGCGCCGGCGCCGCCAGCCCCCCGGAGCCGAATCTCTCTCGCCCGGCCGGAGGAATGGCGGAGGAGCGGCCGGGTGGATCCCGGGGAGAACTCGCTTGCTCGGCCGCTCGCCTCCTGGAGGGCGCCGGGTTCCCCGCCGAGGTGAAACCCGAGCCGCTCGCCTCAGCCGCCTTCAGGGCGGCGTCCGCCGCTTCCAAGGGCGGGTTTTCTGTGCCTATGAAAAGGCGAGGCGGCGCTCGGCTTCGGCAGCGGCGCGGACTCGGCAGGTGAGGGGAGGCGAGGGGAGGCGAGGCGAGGCGGGCGGGTCGGTCTGTGGCTGCAGAGGCGGCAGGTCTGCGGAGGTGCCTGGGCAGGGCGAGCCCGGCCGGAGGACACCATCCCGGGGCTGCTGAGAGGGCGAGAGGGACCCTTCTGCTCGGGGCGCTTCCAGGAAGTCCGTTCTCCTGCTTCTCAGGAGGCTTTTTTGGGGGGGAGAGGGAGGGAGGGCCAGCATTTGGGTGCTCCTCTTGCGCTCCCGGGCATCGGCGGCGGCAGACACGCACCCTCGGGCGGCTCAGCGAACTACTGGCAACAGCGCTGGAGGAGCTGCCAACCCCGGAAAGGCACAGCCCCGCCCTCGTCCGCTCCCGGCCAATCCAAGGCCTGAAGTCTCTGCGTCGTCCAATCCGTGTGTCAGTGGGGCGCATGCCCACTTGCGATTTCCACTGACACACGGAAAGTACGGACGGACACAGGCACTTTATTATATAGGATTTACTCAGAAGTAAATAAACCCCATTGAGTTTTATTTGGGCTGGTTCCTGTAATAATTTTTTTAAAGATCTTATATATAACTAGTGGACGTTCAGCCCGTTAAATTAACGGGCGCTAGAACATATGTGGTGAAACATTTGTAAAAGCAGACTTGTTGTATATATGTATCTGTTTGGTTTAGCCCTGTAGCCTCTGTCATTTTTTTGGCTCCCGCTTACATGGTTCCCCCCCCCCCGAAGGATCGCAGCCTCTGCAGCCGCCTCACATTTACAGACATTAATCCCTCACAATCTCTCTCTCACACACACACACACACACTCCTCTCTCTCCCTCTGAGACATACTCTGACACTCTGACACACACACACACACTTTCTGTCACACTTACAGACATTAATCCCTCACAATCTCTCTCTCTCTCTCTCTCTCTCTCTCTCTCTCTCACACACACACACACACACACACACACACACTGGCTCCTGCTCCTTGACACAAACACTCTCTGTCACACATACATGCATAATCCATCCCAATCTCACTCTCACAAACACTCCTTCTCTGAGGCTCACACTCTCTGACCCCACAGGTGCCAACTCCCTGGGGTAGCCAAACACCCACGACATTCACCCCCCCATGAAGGCACCCACAAATGCCATTGCCAAGGCCCAGCTGGCTGTCTCTCACACCCCCTCCCAGAGCATCTCTCCCTCACGCGCAGGCCCCTTTGAGGGCCTTTCAGGTGCAGCAGCGAAGGTGAGGGGGCGAGGCGGCGGTGGCAGCGGCGGCCGAGAGCGGACACATTCTCCTCATGTAAAAACACCAGACAGGCCCCACAAATAACCCAGAGATGCATTTTAAATAAAACAACACATTCTTATGTAGAAACATGCTGATTCCTGGACCGTCTACAGGCCGGATTGAGAAGGCCATTGGGCTGCATCCGGCCCACGGGCCTTAGGTTGCCTACCCCTGCTAAAACTGTGCCCTTGTGAAGAGTCAGATTGCTGCTATGAACATTCTGTGTATGCTCTTTAACTATGCTGTTTCTGAACAACTTTATTTTCTTCTGTAAAGTTTTATTCTGTTTATGAAGAAGACTCTGTGTGATTAATTTACTGTTGCGCGACACTCCAAAGGGTACTTCGCTCTTGGGACTGCTCTCTCCTCTTGCTTCTGTGGCTTCTGGAGAAAGCTACACCAGGCAAACTGAAAAGCAGAGGAGCCTGGAGAGGGATCAAAGGTGAAAGACAACCTGAAGAGAAAACACTAACAAAAGTAAAATGGGAACAGAAGAGGAAACCGAAGCTGGTGGGGTTTGTTGTTGTTGTTTTTAAGGTGAGAAATGTTTCAACCTAAGAATGTTGTTTTCAAAGGATAAATAAGAAGCACCAGACCGAGTGCAGGGGCTCTCCTGAGCCTGAAGGGGCTTTGACGCTAAACAGGCCAGACTCCTTTACACATCTGTAAACATTGCAGGCAGCAAGTCAGATGGCAGAGCAGTCCTGTCAGACAGCACAAGACGTGAAGTGTGTATTTACCGGTAGATTTGACAACGTTTACAGCTGGGTGGGTTATTTTTTGTTGCACTGTTCTGTATATGGCAGGAAGGTGGAAGACACAGTCAGAGCAGTTCTTAAGAGCAACAGCAGCAAAAGGTGCCCAGAGGTGAGGCCTGCATAGCTCTCTTTGCAAAACAGGGTAAAATACTGTTGTGAGCACCCAATCCTTAGAATGAAGGTCAGCGAAAACTGGTGTCTTCAGGGTATATGGTTTTATTTACATACTAGTAAATTAAGCCCGTTACAATAACGGGCGCTAGAAATTATATGGGGGGAGCGGCGGCCACCCTCCTTTTGCTTTTTAACCCCGCCGCCCTCCTTCCCCTCGAGCCCCTCCCCGGTCCTGTGCGCGTCTGTTCGCCCCGGTTTCCTGCGCGTCCGAGGGAGCTCCGCGCCGCGCGTCCCGGAACAGGAAAGGTCCGCACGGCGGGCTTGCCTTCTCCTTCTACCGGCCAGGGTGCGCAGCAGCCCTCCTTCCCTGCTGGCCCGCTCCGTCCGTCCCGCCTTCCCCTCCCCGCCAAGGCGGGCGCGCAGGAAACCGGGGCCGCGCGGCAGACAGCCTCTTCCTGGGGCTTTAGGTAACGTCTCACCAAGCGCCGCGGGCACCAGCAGCAGCAGCCCAGCCTTCGCGGCCCTCCGCCGATCGCCCCACCCAAGCAGCCGCCCGCCCGCCGGGGCTGCTGAGCCGGGCGCGCACGTCGGAGGAGCGGGCCGCTGCGCTCTGCTGCTGCTGCTGGCGGAGCTGCTGCTCGGCGGGCGAGGCGAAGATGGCACGCCCGGGGAGCGGAGGGGCTCTCCTCCTCGGCGGCGCCGCTCTGCTGCTGGCCGTGGGCAGCCTGGCGTCGGGAGCCCGCGAGGAGAAGGACATAGGAGGAGGGCACGGAGGCGGCGGGCCAGGGAAGGAGCGTGGCGGCGGCGGCGGCCGGAGGCGGAGGTGGAGGAGGCTCCGTGCAAGGCGGCGGTGCTGCCCCAACTGACACCGCGCATGCGCCGCCGCTGCCTTCCGGACACGCCCCCCTCTCCGGCCGCTCCAATGCCTGCGTCCCTGTTGGGGGGGGGACAGTAGAGCTGTCCAATCCCTGCGTCCCTGTGGGACATGCACAGTAGCGCACTTCCGTGACACACGGAAAGTTGGACGCAGGGACACAGCCACTTTATTATATAGGATATACATACAACCTGAGCTCACAGCACTGACACTCCCGTAGTTCTTGTTTCCCCATTAAGTTTCCAGGGAAGCTCCCAAACTCAGCTTTGGATCCAACACAAAGCTTCCAGGGCCAGCCAGAACCACACACATGTACACACACTGCCAACTTGGCCTATTGTACTCCATCCTAGGATGACATGGAACCTGCCCTTTGTTTTCACAGCAACCTCTTTGGACTAGTAAAAGGAAGTGCTGAACTGGCCATTACCTTAGCAAAGATCTGGTTTGACTGGTTTACCTCATAAATGTTATTTATTTATTTATTGCATGCACATGCCACCTTTTCCTCCAAGGAGCTCAAGGTGGCGAACATTGTTCTTCAGCTCCACCTTCAATCCGTACAACTAACCCTGTGAGGTAGCCTAGGCTGAGGGAAGGCAGTGACCGGCCCCCAAGGCCACACCCACTGAGTGGCATCGTGGCCTAGTGGGGATTTGAACCCTGGTCTCGCCCAGGTACTTGCCCAGCCCTGTACCTACTGCACCACAAGTGGCTCTCGGTGTTAGTGGGCATTCTGTGGGCACAGCATGGTTGAGGGCAGGGGAAGGTTTTCCGTTTCAGAGGAGCCCCCAAGGGGAAACCCAGGACTGTGGGCTCAGCCACACTTCTGTTGTGTCTGCATTGTCCTGTGCTTTCAAGGCACGGGTCTGAGAGGTTTTTCGTTTTCCCTGCCACTGTTCACCACTGAATCAGAACAAATGTCCATCCATGGAAAGAAAACCTGATTTATGTTTGTTTATCATTCCATGGCAAACAGTGGGTTTTCCCGGAGAAAGAAGTGAGGTCACACAGCAAAACTTATCAGAGCTTTGCCTAGGAAGCACAGGGCAGGGGAAGGGAATCTGTGGCCCTCAACTGCCATCGGCTTGGCCAGAGGTGACAGGGGCTGTAGCCCCACAGCGTCCAGCTGTGATGGAAGGCAGCTAGTAACATGCAAGCGTTTTGTCACCACCGTTTTCATTCTGCTCCAGATGCAGCCAGCCACAACATTCTAGTTTGGGCTGCCAGCCATGGCTTTTTAATCCACGCCTGAAGTCAAGCCAGGAAGGCAGAAGTACCCAGAGCCAAGGGAGAGCCGCCCAAGATCTAACACCAAGATCGGAAACATCTGGGGTGAGGCAAGGCCAGCGAGAGCACGCAAGGGGCCTGGAATGGCCCCAGAGAAAGCAAATGCAGATGAATCTGCAGAAAGCCAGGCTATGTGGGGCTTCCCTTGCACTTGATTCAGAAGCTGCGGCTGACAGGAGGGGTCCTTGTCAGCATATAAGCCCTCTGCTCAGAGACCTGCACTGGTTCCCCATTTGCTGCCATGGATATTACAATGTAAGCCCTTAGCAGTTTGGGACCACAGATCATCTTACTCCATATGCGCCCACTCTACTAAATCAACACAACCTGCAGAGCTGGCACTGTTACAGATGCCATATGGCACCCATTCTGCATCTGTAAGAAATCAGCATCTTAGTGTGATGGCACCCACCCTTTGGAACTCCCTGCCTATTGACATCAGGCAGGTGCCTTCACTGTACTTTTTACAGCGCCTGCTAAAAACAGTTTTGTTTCAACAAGACTATCCAGATATGCGGAATGTTTACATGTGTTTTAATCTGGTTTTTAGCTTATTGTTGATTTTAATTATTTTTTTTAATGTTTTAAATAGCATTGCAGGGGGCTAGATGACTCTTTGGGTCACTTCGTTCCAACTCTACAATTCTATGAGATCAAGGGCAGTACTGGGAGGGTTTTTTTTTGTTCTTTCTTTGTAAAGCCCAGGGGAATATCTTTAGAATTTTGTGAGTCTGGGGCCTAAAAAGGGAGGAATCAGTACCATAGCCACCTGGAACTGCAGAGGGAGACCAAACTTTGCACATGCTCACCTTCACTTACTGAAGGCAGGTTCCAGGGCTGAGGGCAGCCTCACCTTGTCCTAGTTGGACAAGCAGCATGAATTCCAGGGGAAGGTTTGCAAGAAATGCCTTTCAGGGTTTGCTCTCTCTCCCCCTTCCTTCTGCCACCTTCTTCTCAAAGAACTGACAGGGAGCAACACACCACAAGCCTGGCAAATCTGGAAATAGACTGCAGAGGGACGCCAAACTTTGCACATGCTCAGATAACGCTGATATTAATTTCAGAAAGGAAAGGAAAGGAAATTCTCTTTAAGAGGCATAGGAGGAAGTGTTATCTGCTAGGAAGGCAACACAGTTCACTTTGTTTGCAAAGAGTTAGAAGACCAAGCTGGCATTCTCCTTGAGAGTCACGTATCTTATCAGCCGGCTCTCATCATTAGTCACACCAAGGGTTTGGTTTTCCTGTTGCAAGCTGGCATTCTGAGGGTGTCTGCTTTGTAGTAAAGGAGATAAGCTGCTCTTCTTCCTCTACACAGCTTAACAAATCAAAGACTGTAAAGTGCATAAAAGGGGGCTGTGGAAGTGAGAGCCAAGGCTGGCCCCAGAGAGGGTCCTTCTGGGTTAGGTAGAAGCAGAAGTTTGTGGGTGGCTATGGAGCTACTTTGCATTAGATTTCTCCACCTGGGTGATGTCAGCCCCATTTCTTGCTTCACATTGTTTTACCACTGCTAAGGCTGGGGAGGGGAGACCTTTTGGCAGGAATAGTCTACCCTCAGGAAGGGCCATTTATGGTAAATGTGGAAGGGGAGGGAGGGAGATTTGACTCACTGGTCACGCCAATCACAAGCAAGTCCCATTGAATTGAACATGAAAGGAGTGGAGCACCACTGTGGAGTCCCCAAGCACCAGGCTTTTGCATAGTTCTCCGTGAGCCTTCCACACAATAAGTTATTGGTGGATTGGGCTCCATATTAATCAGTGAGATGCGGTAATACCGGTAGTCATTGGGATTTCCCCACCTCAGAAACGGAAATATATTCAGCCAGAGTCTTGGATTCTTGAGAGTGTGGGGTGGGGGAAAGGAGAGAAAACCCTTCTAACTCATTTTCACTTTGGTAAGCTGTGGAACTCCTTGCAACTGGGTATAAGGCCAGAAAATGTTGGGACTTTTTGTATATGGGAGGCTTGATTGGAGAAAAATGTGTGTGGAAGTGAAAGGAGTCTGCCAGTTTCACGGACCCCTAGAGCTCCATGCCTGCCTTGCACTGATGGCATCACTCACTTCCTCGCCTGGGGCATAGCAGCCATCATGAGTAATGTGGGCTGAGACTGGCAAAATGTGGTGCAAAAACACTTGACAAAAACGTGTTTGATTTTTAAGACTTGCCATGTAGCTACATTAATAGGTTTGATTAATCAATTGAAAACATTTGTGTATGTGAAATAAACATAAATCTGCTCTTATTCCCTTATAGGGTACACAAGAGCCTTTTCAGGTTCTCCATCGGTAGGAGTAAATTACAAAGGCCAACCAGAGAAAAATTGAGAAGCAAAATCTTTACAGTGGACCCTCGAATGTAATCTGTTCCAACGGGAGTGTCGGAACTCGAAAAAACCGTAAGTCGAGTCCCCATAGGAATGCGCTGGAGAACGCATTCGTACCTCAAAAAAATCATCGCAAGTCGAAAAGACCCTATCTAAAGCGGCCGTGGCTTCCGATCGGAAGTTGAAAAAATTCGGAAGTGGCGGCCGCTTTGATCCCTCGTAAGTCGAAAAATACGGAAGTCGGGGCATTCATAAGTCGAGGGATCACTGTATTACCGTATATCTGTTGCAACAGGGGCCTCACTCCCAAAACCTCCAACAATGGTGTGCAAGCTCCAATATAGACTTTTGAAATCCCCCCCTCCCGCTCAAGACCACCCCCCTATACATCATACATACATCACAAAAAGGGGTGTAACCCAGGACCACCTCCCAGATACATCACAGTTACATCATGAAAGGGGAGGTCTGGTGGCAGTAATCTGAACATCCTTGACCCTCCCCATGCCTCCTCTTGCCCTCCACCAAAAACCCATCAAGTAAAACAAAAGAGATATTTACATTTCCCTGTTTCCCAGCCAAGTTAATCACACCCTTTTGTCTGGCACTCAGGTATCAGGAAGCCAGAAATTATCACTGAGACAATCACCCCCTCCTTCCTTGCAGAGAAACAGTTTGTCAGTTTGGGAGTGAAAAATGGTGAGGCCTGTCTTCCTGTACTGCTTCAGACATGTGGCCTTGTTTTGCTTGGCACACTTATGAACAATTATCCTATATAATAAAGTCCCTGTGTCCCTGCGTGTGTTCCGTGTGTCAGTGGCATTTTGCCACTGCGCATGTCACACAGGGACGCAGGGATTGGAGCGGGCGGAGAGGGGGCATGTCGGAGAGGGCGGCCGTGCGCAGGCGCGTCGTCAGTTGCCTCAGTGCCGCCGCCTCGCACGGACATGGGGAGGATGGCTTCCTTCCGAGCGCGCACGCGGAGGATCGGGCCACCCGCCGCCGCCCGCTGGGTCCCCAGAAGAGCACGCTGCCGGGGTGCCCCTGTCCGCCTGCGCTCACCCGCTGCCGCCGCCTCCGAGGCTGCCGAGGCCCACTGCTCGGGCTCCGGCTCGGGCTGCTGTTCCGGCGCCCCTCCGCGAGTTGCCCCCTCCCGCGGGCGCCGCTGCTCGCCGCCCCGCCGCTCCCCGCTCGCCCATCCCGCCGCTCGGCTCCTCCGGCCGCTGCTTCTTCTCCTCCCGCGCAGCCCCTATGTTCTAGCGCCCGTTATTAACGGGCTAAATTCAACTAGTTATATATATATATAAGACCTTGATATTCTTACAACATATGCCTTAAAAAGGTGTCCAAGGTTAAAGATGCTGCGAACGAATTTAATTTTTTAAAAAAATATAGGTGTTTATATTTTTATTTAATAATAATAATAAAAACCTGCAGGTGGCCAAGGGGCCTCTTTGAAGTCTCTTTTTCTCCTATCTGTGATATAGAATCAAGGAAGGCCTCTTCCAAATATGATGTCAGCTGCCTAACGTCATCTAAAACCCAAAAAGTGTTTGCCCTCCTGCAAGAGGGGTCAGTCTGGATTATATTTGTGGATGATCCTGGACCTGTGAGGTTAGGACCAAAGAAAGAAGCTTGTTGGAGCAATCAGGCCAGTTTCTCCGTTCAAGGAGAATCAGCATCTTAAAAGGGTGAGCTCTGTTGCCATAGAGACAAATAGGTGGACCTTTCCGCATTACAACCGGCCCGCTGTCTCCTCACCTAGGAGGACCAGGGCTGCGTGTGAGAGAGTTTTGGCTAATGATGGAAGCTGTAGTCTCAGCCTTGACACCTTGGGTCCATATTGGAGGAAAGGAAGGGTTATTCCCAAATATTAGATAAATAAATATTATTTCTGACTACATAGGTTCAACTTGTAAAACACACAGAGAATTTAACAAACAAAAAATTCTGTCAGTTGAAATGCAAATTAGAATGCTTTTAATAAGAAAGGCAAGCAATCTTGCAAAGAAGTGTTATTGTTTTCAATAAAGGTTGCTGTGAATAATATTAAATAATAAATAAAATAAAAATATTATTTTTCTAATTCTTCTGTGCTAATCAGTCACAATCCAATTTAAAAGCCTCACTTGGAGGGCAAGCGATTATGTCACCACTCTTCATCTGAAAAAAAGAGAGAGAGCTGGGGTCCCCCCCCCTGCATCACTGTCGGACGGCCAGCACTGAGAAGGCCTCCTCTCTCTCTCTCTCCCAGGTGTCTTCTAAAGATGCGGTCAGCCCCAGAAGCACCTCTGTTGCAGATCTCAAGGATCGATTCTAGCATCTTCCTATGGAAAAAGGGCAGTCCTTCCAAAAGATGGCTTTACAGTATTTAAAAGAAGAAGAAAGAAGGATTAATGGTTTGCTAGACTGAATTTCCATGTACGGAGGCAGTTATCATTGTATAGAAAGCTGATGGATCCCGGGAACAAGCAAGATAAGGCCATCACTTCTATTCCCCTGCTTTTAGGATCTTCTGGGTCACCCAGCTGGTTGATTTTTTACAATGTGAATGCTGGATTAGAGACAGACCCACTAGGGGACCTGGGAATTCACATGGGTTGCTAAATGATTAAAAGCTTTGGAGTTATGCTGATCTCTTCCTCAGGCGAGTTGCTCCATGAACTGGGGGGGGGGGGGAATGCAGATCCTAAAATATGGACATTAAAGTCTGGCAAACCAACTCCCCTCCTTTGCTTTTAATGGGGGGGTGAGTGTTTCCCCACTCCCAAACACACAGTTGGGAGAAGCAGTCTGTGCAACTCAAAAGCTTGCACATTTAAAAGATGCAGGCTGTGTAAACATTGCTCTTTGCTCCACCTCCAGCACATTTCCACCTCTGGTGGCATTAGCCACAATCCATAAGTATCCTGTCGCTTCTTGGCTCATAATCATCATTTATAATATTTATATACTGCTTTACCTGTATATGCAAAATCCCTAAGCACTTTAACACAGTAAGATAAATTTTAAAAGGAAAATGTATATACAACATTTTAAACAAAAAATTAAAAACGCCTCACATCACGAAAAGCAAAGAAGCTGTCAATAATGATGACTTTTTATTAGGTAGGTGAGGGAATATAATTAGCTATCTTTTACCCCCCCCCCCCCTCAAACCTACATGTGTGGATCAACAGTCAAAAGGATCAGCTTTTCAGCTTGTTTTTAAAAGCGTGGGGCTGAGCAGAGTTTAAAATCCCATTTTAAGCTGTTTAATTGAAAGCACAGGGTTCAGCTGTTAGGCTGATGTCCCCCCTCTTTGTAACTCCATTTATCAAAGAAACAAGCTGCAGACTTAAAAGTAAGTTTAAAACATATACCGTAGCTTACACACAGTCAAGCCTTTGTCTTTAGCAGCAACAGCATTAAAATAAACCCAGCAACAATCCAGTTTCCATCCATTTGGAAAATGGAAGCCAGACCCTCCAAGTGTCCCTGTTTTCCAGAGACAGTCCCTGATTTAGAAAAGCCGTCCTGGTTTCTGATTTGATCCAGGAATGTCCCACTTTTCCTTATTAGGATGTCCCTATTTTCATTGGAGAAATGTTGGAGGGTATGGGAAGTTGCAGTCAGGCTCAGGCGTGTCCATTTCGGACAGCCATTGCACATGTTCAGATGACTGCAGGCACTGGTAATGGCTTCAATGAATTGGAGTTCTGCATGGGGAAATGAACTGGGTAGTGGGTGAAGAAGGTACCCCCCCCCCCTGGAATGCACAGCATTATGCCAATGTGATTTGAAAACCAGTGCTGTTCAAATTGAACAGCAAATAACAGCAAAAGCAGATGTGCACATCTGAGACACAAGTTCCTGCCAAAACAACTGTATTTGCTTTGCTGTGGATTGCTGGCCTGATATGTAAGAAGTCAGGGGGCAAAATAGCTTGGATTCCTAAGAAGCAAGAAGCAGGAATGAATAAACAGTTCAGTTCACCAAACAACATTGTCTCATTTCTGAGTGAGCAGAAGCTTAAGAGGAAGCCATATGCTCTTCAGACTATTTGTCCATCTAGTGGAGGAGAGGCTTCTCAGTGGCTCCTAGCCATAATGGCTATGCTTCACCTCCTTGGTTGGAGACTGTACACTTCAGAATACCAGAAACCACAGGAGGAGAGAGGGCTCTTGTGTTTGTGTCCTGCTTGCAGATTTCCCAGTGGGCATCTGGTTGGCCACTGTGAGAATAGGATGCTGCACTAGATGGGCCGCTGGCCTGATCCATCAGGCTCCTTATATTCTTCTGTGCCCTGGGAGTAATGGGGCTTGTAGTCTAAAAACAGCTGGAGGGCACTAGGTTGGGAATGACTGTTCTGCTCTAACTGGCGGCAGCTCCTCAGGGTCTCTAGCAGAGAAGGGTGTGGGTTACCTGATGCCTTCTAACAGGAGATGTTTGGGATTGAACCTAAAACCTTCTGCATACAGAGCAGATGCTTTGGCCCTGGGGTGTGGGCAGAAAGAGAGGGAGGGGTGACCAAAAGAGAGAAAGAGAGAGAAATGAAAGAGGTGGCAGAGAGAGAAGGGGGTGACAGAAGGAGAGATGGAGGAAGGGTGGCACAGAGAGAGGGAGAGGGGATAGAGAGAGAAAGGGGAGGCAGAAAGGGATGGCAAAGGAGAAAGAGACCAAGGGCTTGCAGAAAAGGAGAGAGAATGAGGGTGGCATAGACAGCCAGGAAAGTGGTGGCAGAAAGAGAATATTTATCCCTCCGGGTGCCACGTATGTGGGCTGAACCCTTGACAGCAAAAATTAAAAGCATAGGAATTAGGCCACAGAGCAAGTCAAGATACAAAGCCCTTCCTAGCCCACTTAACAAAGAATCATGCAAGCAAGTTTAAAAGTAAGATTTACAAAGTTTATAATCATGCATTGGTTCGCAGCAACATTGGCAGTAAAAACTATGCAGGCAAAATACTTAAATTTACAATGTAACCTGCTTCAAGCATGTGCCTAGTGGTCAGAGGAAGAGAGAAGAACAGGAAGTACTGGATGCGTCTTCCTCTCCAGTAGAGGAGGGGAAATGACATCACACAGAGCCCTCTCTGCTAATTATATCTGCCTATCAGCAATACAGCTCTTTGGTATTAACCCCCTCATGCTAACTAGCAAGAATACACATTTGTTAGGTTGGGCTGCTAATCTCCCGCAAAAGGCTGGTGGGAAAGAGAGAGTCACAGAAATCAAGGGGGGAATCTGTGGCCATACTTACTTTGGGCAGTTGCCCCGGGCACTTCTAGTTTAAGCTCTGCCCAGCACTGGCATGTTATCCTGCTTTTTCTTTCAGGGGTCTCTCTCATTTTGGTGCAGCAAAGCAACCCTCCAGAAACCAGCTTGGCTAGGGCAGGGGGCAGAGGTGGAATCTACTGGTCAGGGGTGGGAGTACAACCTTGTTGATAATCCCAGTAATTAGCAAAAATAAGACAAGATTAGGTAAAATAAGAAGGATGCCAGCAACTGGATTCAGTGGTTTTGGCATGCAATTTTAAAAACTTCACTGCAGAACAAACAGTGGGAAGTAGTAAATTTATTCTGGGGCCGTTGAAGAAGTGAAAACATTCCATTCGGTGCACATATTATGCCTGGCTCCTGAAAATTGATGATGGCTCCCAGGAATTTGAAGTATTTTGCCTAACCTTAGAAGTGACTCTGAATTTAAAAAATGGTTCCATTGTTCCATTGTTCTCCTCTGGGTAAATGTGGAGGAGGAAGGAAGTGGAATGGCAGGAGGCTGTGTGTTTGTCAGGGTTGGATGAGAGAGGGGACCAGCCTTTGGCAAAGGAGATCTGCAGCTGAGTAGCTATCAGGTTAGCAGAAACAGAGAAAGGTTTTTCAAATACTAGAACTCGGGGACATCCAATGAAGCTGTTTGTTGGAAGATAAAAGGAAACCCTTCCCAGGCAGCCATAGTCAGAGTATGGAACTCCCTCTCACACGGGGCAGTGATGTCAACAGAGACAAAGAGGATTGGACTAATTCATGGAGAAGGATAAGGCTATCAATGGCTACTAGCCAGCGTGGTGCAGCGGTTAGAGTGCAGGATGCAGATCTAGGAGACTAGGGTTCGAATCCCTATTCAGCCATGAGGCTCACTGGCCTTTGGCCAGCCCCTCACTCTCAGACTAACCTGCCTCACAGGGTTGTTGTGAGGATAATGTGGGCATGGATCTTCCTATGTCCTCCCTTGGGGGATAAGGATGACCAACATATGTTGGACTCCTAATTCCCATCAGATTCAAACAGTGGCTCCGGGCTGGTGGGAGGCCAGTAGTACCTTCAAGGCCCCCACGGGACTCCCACCCCTGGAATAAGCCTCACCATAACCGAAAACGGGGTGCTTGGGAACTTTTGGACCTTGCCCAGGCGAGTTGCAAGACTGAGTCAGTCAAGGAAGGCTTTGTGAAGACCTGTTGCAAAACAGCTGCTGATTTGATGACAGATGGGGGAGGGTGAGTGGTGCCTGCTTTTGCCCCAAGCTGTCTGTGGGGCTCAGGAAGCTGCATGTGATTCTCCTAGATAACACACCTCAGAACCCCCCCCCCCCTGTTCAATCCCCTGCATCTCTAGGTAGGACTGGGAAAGGCCCCTGCTCAAAACTCTTGAGAGTTGCCTTTGTAGCCTGCACAGCAGCTGCCCACACACACCCAGGCTTAATTTAGAACCCCTTTCAAAAAATAGCACTGGCGGAAGGAAACTTTCAGTTTCCTCTGTGTCCCAGGCTTGTGTGGCGTTGGTGCTGTGGCATGCAGGAAAGAGCCCTGCGGGTGTCTAAAAAGGTTACCCACCCTACCCTAAGACTGTGGCCTCCGTGGCCAAGGTGCATATGCATAAGGATATAAGAATATCACGATCATTCCACTTCCTTGGATGCCCATGAATTGCAGTGTTTCGAGAGAGGGAGGAAAACTTTTCGCTATCCGCTTTCTTCATGCTCTTAGGGCTATGTACACTTTTGTCCCACTGCTTTCCCTTTGGGGGAGGGGACCACTCTTTAGGGCTCCATTGGAGCAAAGGCAATTGGGTTTTCCACAGATTCTCATTTGTTCCTATTTGACGCTAAAGAATGGGTGTTTCATGAGAAAGGAGTGAGGCAAGGGAAACATTGCTCAGACTCATGGCTTCTAGGGGAAGTGTGGAGAGCCCTTGTCTGCCTTTTACATCCCGGGTGTCCGAGCGCCAGGCCTTCCCAATAAAGGACAATCAATATTACATTTTGGGAGTGATTCGTGTCTTTATGCAGCTGCCTTGTTTTATACTTCCTGGATGTCCCATGATCGTGTTATAAAGTGGTCGTTTTCTGTGCTATAAATCAATCATGGCCGGGAGTTTCTTTTTGTTTTTCATGGTATTTCTTATCAATAATAATAATAATAATAATAATAATAATAATAATAATAATAATAAATGGTGTGGCATGAGTAAGTTTTTATTCTGAAAGTGTGGCCCAGAGGAAAAAGGTTTGAGAACCACTGGTCTAACTGTTGCACCACTGTAACTACTTTGAAATGAGACAGTTTATACAGGGGTGGCCAACTCCCAAGAGACTGCGATCTACTCACAGAGTTAAAGACTGGCAGTGATCTACCCCCCTTTTTGGGGGTTCAGGTCAAAGTTGTTGAGCTTGTTTTAGGGAGGAGGAAAGCCCCATTTTTGGGGAGGGTGCAGGGCCAAAATGTTGAGCTTTTTTTAGGGGAGCCAAAATTGTTCAGCTTCTTTGGGGGGAGCCACTGATCTACCAGTGATTTACCACAAACGTCCAGTGATCTTCCAGTAGATCACGATCTACCTGTTGGACGTGCCTGGTTTATATAATCCTAAGCAGATGCAAGGGAAGGGGGCAGAAGTAACTGCTCACCCTCTACTCACTTTCGTAGAGGCGACAGCAAGGTTGTGAAAGTTGGCTTGCTTGCTGTGTGTGTGAAAACACAAGGTCACCACCAGGAGTGCCAGCTTGGCTCCACAACTGGGGATGCCCAGGGCTGTGGGTGCCATGCAGTGTGCATGGCCCTGACACCGAAATTTGTGGGTGCCTGGCCCCTTCATGGGGAATTTTTTGGGTGCTCGGACACCCAGGGCCCCAGGGAGTTGGCACCTGTGGCCACCGCACAATACGAGAAAACGCATCAGCTTGTCCCTTCCAGCTTCTGGGGAGCCTATGTGTCACACTCAAAAAGACCCTCGTCATAGGAACACCAGAAGGGCCTGCAGGATGAGGCCGGTGACCCCTGTAGTCCAGCACCCAATTAACAAAGATGCCTGTGGGAAACCTGTAGGTAGGATCCAGGCACAAGAGTTCTCTCCCATCCTGTGGCTCTCAGCAACTGGTGTGTCAGAAGCATTATTGCCTCTGACCGTGGAGGCAGAGCAGAGCCATCATGGCTAGTAGCCCCTGATTGCCTTATCATCCATGAATTTGCCCAGTCCTCTTTTAAAGGTGGTGGCCATCACTGCCTCCTATGCGAGGGAGTTCCACAGTTTAACTATGTGCTGCTACGTCAAGAATTCTTTCCTTCTCCAAAGCACTCAAGAGCCCACCGGCACAGCCTGTGCAAATGCAGGCAGAGGCAAGAAAGAGGAGGAGGAGCATCCCAAGGGGCGGGGACTCTGCCGGGAGCCTTTGGAGGCCACAGCAGGCAGGAAAAGGCACAGCGAGCTGCCTGCTGGATTTACCGTGCCTGGAGGCGCTCTCCTCTTGCAATGTACTGTAAGTCCTGGCCAAGTGCCTGGCCGCTCCCTGCTGCTGCCCCCTCTTTCCCCCCTCCAACCCCCAAGATTCTTCACCCTCACTCCCACCACTAACCAGCTTCCTTCTTTTTCTGACTTTGCAGGGCTCTGCTACGCCCTTCCCTTGGTGATGCTGCTGGGTGCCAGCCCTGGAAGCCTCAGCACAGGTAGGGAATCTCCACCACCACCAAGAACACCTGCAAGCTTTTGCAGCAAGCAGCTTGTGCCAATGAGACATGGGCAGTGTGGGTGAGAGACTGTGCACGAATGTGCGCCTTGAGGTCTCTGAGGTCAGTGGCACTGGTCATTTCTGGGTGGCGGTGAGAGAGCTGCAGTTGTTGGTCTGCAAAAGGGTGAAGCCTCTGCATCTGACTCCCTCTGCTAGCCAGATTCTCAGGGTGAGCAGGAGAGAATGGACTGTTTCCATAGGCTTCTCAGAGGTGTCTGGCTGACCATGGTCAGAAACAGGATACAAGGCTGGGGGTGGGGGAAGCGTTGGTCTGATCCAGCATTCCCACTCCCTTGCATTTTTCGGGATGAGAATTTGACTGGAACCAGTTCTTTGCTACAGAAGAGCTCAGCTGCGGAATACACGAAGGAGAGGTTGCACCTTCACACATCCTGAATTAGGACGCAAGGGTCTCCAGGGCATTTTGTAGCATGAATATCTGGCAAAGAGGCAGCCAGAGGCTGGGGTTGCTTGTGAGAGGTGCTTGGCTTAGTTGTGTGAACTCGAGACTGGGATCGGAGGAGGTCGTGCATCAATTCAGGTGAGCCTTCCTCCACCTGGTGCCCTTAAGAAGTTTCGGACTACAATTCCCATCAGATCCAGACCGTTGGCTGAGACAACTGGGAGTTGTAGTCCAAAACATCTGGAGGGCATCAGGTTCCAGAGTACATGTGGGCGTGTTGTGGAAGTTACGGCATGTGCTTAAGTAACCTACAAAGCTTTTATAATTCACATTTTCCATTGTTGCTCTTTCTTATGAAAATCAAAACCAGTGGGCATATGTGTGCATATTAAAGCTTTACCTGCAAGTTAAAAGAAAAGAAAAGAAATGATATTCCGGTAAACATTAAAAAGGTTAAATCGGATTTGACATGGATATATTAAGGATTTTTAAAATTTGCAACTCAGTATATAGTACAGGGTATATATTTTATATATAATTATTTTCTGCCCTTAAATATTGCTCCTGTTTCTTTCTGTTATTTCCTTCTATAAGATACTAAGCCTTTTTAATAATAATAAAAAAAAGTTATAATAATTTACAAATAACTGTATGGCATTTACTAGAAATCCATAGATTGAAACCTGAAACCTTGCATTCCAATGGAGGAGAAACAAACCCTGTTTTTCTACAGCCTTACCATCTGTCTACCTGCCTTCCCTCACACTAATAAGACTTGTTAATTTAATGCTCATCACCTGAACTTCAGATAACTGCAAATCAGTTGAGGGTGCCATATGGTTTTTCCAGTTCAGACAAGTTATCATTCTGGCAGCTCGTTACAGATGGCGATGATATTTCTGAGCTATTTCTGAGAGCGAAATGCTTTTAAGATGTCTGATGAATATGCTGCAGTGAACTTCTTTTGGGAAACCCTTAGGAGGCAGAAGACTGCGCTTGTTTCTTTGGGTGCTCAGGGCCAGCTCTGGATCTAACCAGGCAAAGTGCCCCCAAGCAGGCTCTCCGCTGGTGGTGGGAGCATCTGCATTGGGTGTGTCCCATCCCCTCCCCCCGGTCATGACTCCTCACGGTTCCCTGGAGTGGTATTGTATCGGGGCATTGTGGGTAATTAAAAGGTCTGAGCCTTGGGCGCCAAGCAGGTGCCTGAGGTGAGTGACTTGAGGTTTCCAGCTGTGGAATTCTATCCTGCAATTGGAAAGGTTTCAAGGGCTCCGGCTGAGCCTGGTGTGTGGCCTCCAGGCCCTTGAGCCACACTGGGTGCGTGGGTGGGCTTAGCCTGAATATCTAAGGTCCTCTGTCTTTCACTCCTCACCCCCACCCCTCAAATACAGTGGTACCTCTGGTTACAGATGCTTCAGGTTACAGACTCCGCTAACCCAGAAGTAGTACCTTGGATTAAGAACTTTGCTTCAGGATGAGAACAGAAATCGCACAGCGGCAGCAGGAGGCCCCATTAGCTAAAGTGGTACCTCAGGTTAAGGACAGTTTCAGGTTAAGAACGGACCTCCAGAACGAATTAAGTACTTAACCCGAGGTACCACTGTACCTACTTTCTTTGCAACCCCTGGTGGGTTGAGAAACTGACCCCTGGGTAACCTCAGTAGGAAATGAAAACAACCAGAGGTAGAGCTCACAATCCCCATCTTGTTCAGAGTCAGGGTGTCTCCAGGCTGCTACTACTTTAAAGGAGGGGTTCAAGTCTGCGTTTTCAGTTTGCAAAGTGTGATAAAAGTGCTCTGCCACCCCGCTGCAACCGATCCACCTTTTAAAAAAAGAAACAGGCTTTTTGCAGTTTGGAAAGCGATGGAGAGAGGCATTGGGAAGTGTAGGGTGAACAAAAGATGAGCAGGAATATGTGTAAGGACCACTTGAGCAAATCAAGATGTATAATAGAATTGTAAGTTGGAAGTTACCCCCAAGGGTCATCTAGCCCAACCCCTGGCAATGCAGGAATCACAGCTAAAGAATTCCTGACAGACGGCACCCGACCTCTGCTTAAAAACCTCCAGTGAAGGAGAATCCTCCACCTTCCAAAGGAGTCCACTGCACTGCCATGCAGCTCTTACCGTCAGAAAGCTATTCCCAATATATGTGATGAGTGTGGGATCACTGCTCAGAAAAGACTGAATAGGAGCTAACTCTGCATATGCTATACTCAAGCTATTGTGGATGGATGGATGGATTGCATTTGTACTGGGCTCTTCAGCTAAGAGAGGCTTCCAGAGCGACGTTTGATAACAACCAGTTAAAACAGGACAGTCCCTGCCTTCACCTGGAATAACATGACACAAGGGGAAAAGGGACATGGAGGGAAGAGGAAAAATCAAAACACAGATTTCTAAACACTTTTTCCCATATTGACCCAATGCTGGCACAAGACGTGCCTGATGGAGCTGGCCTCTCACAACAGAGCCAGGATGGTTGCTCAATAACCATTTTCAGTGGTGGCTCCCTGTTTGTAGAAAAGTCTTGCCAGGGTGGATCCCACGGCACTACCTTTATCTACTTTTAGGCGCCAGGCCAAAACTTGCATTTTTAACTCTGGCTTTTGGACCTTCATTAGAATCTTTTCTAGTACTTGTGGCATCTTTTAGTGAGGAAGGGTCCGTAAGGCCTGGCTGTTATCTGTACAGGTGTGGTTTCTAAGTTTTTTTATTGGCTGCATTCATTGACGTTTTTTTTCTGTTCACATTGTGTTTGTTACATCACTTTGGGTCACTCTGGTAAGAAAGCGAGTAATATAAAAGCAAATATTTATTTATTGCATTTACTGTACATCCCACCCTTTTCCAAGGAGCTCAAGGTGGGGTACATAGTTCACCCCCCTCCCCATTTTATCCTCCCAACTATCCTGGGAGGCAGGTTAGGCTGAGAGGCAGTGACTGGACCCCAAGGTCATCCAGTGAGCTTAATGGCTGAGTGGGAATTCGAACCCTGGTCTCTCCCAGGTCCTAGTCCAACACTCTAACCACTACACAACATTGCCTGGAGGAGTCCTACAAAACTGGCCTTTCAGCTCTTCCAATCCAGGTCCCTCCTCCTCCTTCAAGCCTGTCTCCACTGGGCCAAGGCTGATCATCCTAACCTCTTTTTGGCACCAGTGTTCACCTCTGTTCCATCACCATTGACACCAATTGAGGACCCACAACTCCAGTTGCTTGAGAGGAATTTGCCTCTGAGCATGTGAAGAATTATTTCCCCTAATCCCTGATTGCCAGCCAACCCCCAAGTATCCAAGGCTTAGTGGGTGATAGGGGCAGAGAAAGAGTTTTGTCGTATCCCCTTCTCATTCTGCATACCAAACACCTTCGTTTCTCCTACTTTCAAGTTGTTTCCCTGTTGCTAAATTCTAAAACCCACAGAATGCAGACAAAGGAGAGTTATAGAGGTGGGAAGAGGAGGGGAGGGGGCGTCAAAGCTAACTAAACAGCTCACACAATGAATATTTTATTTTAAGCATTTATTACAATCTGTTCTGGCTTATGTTAGACCAGTGGTTCTCAATTTTTTTCTCTGGGCCACCCTCTCAGAATAAAAATTTGCTTGTGCGGCACTAAACTTTTTATTGATAAGTAATACATTGGAAAACAAAAAGAAACAACTCCTAGTAGTGTTTGATTTATAACACTGAACACAACTACTTTATAATACGATCATGGGACATCCAGGAAGTATAAAACAATGCAGCTACATAATATATAATATTATGTATATAATATTATAATAAGAATAATATAATATAATATAATATAATATAATATAATATAATATAATATAATATAATATAATATAATATAGTTTACAATATAAACAGCCTCGGTCCAGTATACCTGAAGGAGCGTCTCCACCCCCATCGTTCAGCCCAGACACTGAGGTCCAGCTCCGAGGACCTTCTGGCGGTTTCCTCATTGCGAGAAGTGAAGTTACAGGCAACCAGGCAGAGGGCCTTCTCGGTAGTGGCGCCCGCCCTGTGGAACGCCCTCCCATCAGATGTCAAAGAAATAAACAACTATCTGACATTTAGAAGATATCTGAAGGCAGCCCTGTTTAGGGAAGTTTTTAATAACTGATGTTTTAGTGTATTTTTAACCTTCTGTTGGAAGCCGCCCAGAGTGGCTGGGGAGACCCAGCTGGATGGGTGGGGTAGAAATAATAAATTATTAATTAATTAATTAATTAATTAATTAATTACAAACTAGTCTCTTACATATGTTAGGGCTGTCATACGTCCGGATTTTCCTGGACATTACCTGGATTTCAAAGGTAGACTGTACGTCTGGGGGGAATTTCTGAAAGGCGGCACTTTGTCCTGGATCTTAGGCAAGTCAGCTGAAAAATCGCGTACCTTAGGTATGTATACAAATTCAATGAGAGGTGTGTTTGCATCTTTATCACTTGATGCCTTCCCTCTCATTTTGAGAAGACATCTCTCAACATTCTGCAAATTAAAATAATATTTTGATACTGTACTATATTGCACTGAAATGTTTAAATGTTTCTTTGATTGTCCTTGAATCTTCCTGCCACAATTGCTGTCCGCTCCTGCCACATGAGTGTGGTGCAGCACATGCTTTGAGAACCACTGTGTTAGACCAGTAGCAAGCAACAGGGTGCCTGCCTGCGGACTTTGAAATCTAAAAGACATAACATAAAAGGACAAAGGGATGGGCAGGGCAGAGGAAAACAAGCCTGCTCAGGCACCCATTGGTTCTTAACTCATCAAGTTCTTGCAATATCTGGATGGGGTGGAAACAGAGCAGAGCCAGAGCCAAGCAAAGCTGATCGCTGAGCATGGCCAAGGGACATTGTACCCCATTCCTCCCTTTGCTGTATATAATTTCTTGACTGTCCAACTCAGGCATCTAGCAACCTTATCAGGGATACCTTAAATAGAAACTGACATGTTGCAACTGGCATGTTGCAAAAAGGGGGAACTGCAAACCTAGCAACTTCTTTCTTTTTAAAAAAAGTTCTCCAGAACTTAAGAGTTTCTTCATGTATCTTTGTATTCTAGTTTTTCAATCTGGGTCAGCAGAAAAGGGGAAATGGGACTTCATGGCATCTGCATTCTGGTGACACCACACTATAAATTCCTGGACGGCCTTACAGAATGTGCAGAATGAAATGGAGAGCTCATCCACACTTCCCGTTGTCTTGTAGTTTCTTCATTTGTTCTGTGATTTCAAGCCATGGGTCCTGGAGGTTTTGCTTTTCCTCGCCACTTTCCCTGGGAAAACTCACTGCTTATTGCTGAATTGGAACAAATGCCAATCTGCAGAAAACGTGATTAACATTGACCATAAAGTGTGGGTTTTCCCGGTGAAAGCAGTGGGACAAAAGAAAAGCCTCTTGGACCTGTACCTAGAAATGATGGGGCAATTGGAGGTGTGGGTGAGTCCATTGTTCTGTGGGGCCCTGAGGCATTGTTGCCACAGAGTCAAGTAGGGACCCCCCAGCCCATTCTGGTTGGCTGCCATAAGGCAGCAAAATAAACTCCTGAAGAGTGGAGCTCCATTCATGAGACAGCAGCAAGAACAACAGGAACATCATGCTGAAGGTGTGTTGGTGCATTGTAATGTGTGGATTCCACAAGTGGCAGGGCATCCTGGTGATAGCTAAGAGAGCGGAAGAGGTATTATTCCAGGATCTGACTTATCTATTCCATCTGTTGGTGTGCTATCCACAGGCACACTCATATTTTCAGAAGCTCCAGTAACGCCTTCTAAGAATGAGAAATGAACTGTGAACCTCTATCTGAAAGTACATTATCTGAAAGCCCATGAAGGTAGAGCTATTGATTGGTAAACATCTGGATGATCTTGGTAGCATATGGCTGAGTTTAAATGAGTTATCTTGGCCAGCAACACCCCAATTAAGATCACATTGTCAGCTTATGAAGGTGAGAATTTGACAATGTAGTGAAATGAGATTTCATCCCACATCCTCTGAGGGTCAGACAGTGGCTGGAGTAGGGCCTGGTATCTTGGTCCTAGCACACACTTCACAGGCATGGATGTAGCACTTGACCTCGTTTTGGAGAGATGGCAGCAAGAAGGCATGAACAGGGTTTTCAGGAACCTCCAGCTCCCTGTAGTAGAAGCAGCCTGGCACTGATGGGGCATCTGAAGACTAAGTAGACACCCTTGAATGTAGAGCCTCCAATGGTGGAACAGGCAGTCAACCTTTGCATTGGTGATGGGGAACTTGTAGCCTTCCATATGTTCTTAAAGACTGCAATGCCCATCAGCTCCAGCCAGCAGAGCCAGTGGTGAGAGGCAGCAGAAGTCCAACAACCATGGATGATAAGGCTATCAATGCAAGGCTGGATTAAGACCTTTAGAGACCCTAAGTACTTAAAAGATTTTGGTGGACTTCCGGTTGGAATGCTGGAGCGATCGGTCGGGGGGAAAGCTCGCTCTGAGTTTCCCCGGCTCGGCAGGGGGGAAGGGGAGACTGCAACAGCGCTGCGGCCCCCGTTAATCCCGGGAAGAGCGTCCCGGGACCTTGGCGATCCGGTGGGGCTCTAAACATCTCCCCTGCTCCCCGATAAACCCTAGTAAGGGTTGCCGAGAGAGAGCGGGGTGGAGATGGAGCCCATCGGGTCCACCAGTACCTCTGCCGGGCGAAGCTGCATGACTGGCCGCCCCGAGCATTTAAATTTCTCCTTAAAAAGGATTCGGAACTTCGAAATAGTAAGGTAAAAATACATTTGGACTTAATTTGCAAGCCGCTTGGGACTTCAAAAACGGAGGTCGGTCCCTTGTTGTTGAAAAAGAAACAGTGAACTTTGTTACCGAGGCTAATTGACAGAGGAAGTTAAAAGGAAAACTTCTGCAACAGTGTTTTAAGTTACCCCTTTTTTCCGTGGTTTTGGGGGAATTTAGCGAAGAAAGTGCTTTAAAAACTGTTGGATTACAAAATTGGACTGTTGTGACTGGGTAAGCTGTTTTTTGACCTTGAAATGGCAAAAGCTCTGAGTGATTTGGACATGGGAAGAATACTAGCTGCATTGCAGGATATGAGAGACTCACTCAGAGCAACCAATCAGAGATGGAACAGCTGTCAAAATAAGAATGACACCATGCCAGCTGCACAGGATGGAGAACTGCTGGAAAAGGAGAAAGGAGAAAACTGCACCACAGACTGTGAGAGAGAAAAAACCCCAAAGGAACACTCTGCAGACAAAAATATACAGGACACAAAAAAGTTGGAGCTGCTAAAGGGAAAAAGAAGAAGGTAAAATTGAGGAGGGAAATTCCAAAAGAAAGAAAAGCAGAGCAAACAGCAGGAGGCGGTCGAAAAAAGACTGGAAAGATGAAGAGGATGGAACTGCAGCGTGAGAAAGAAGGACAAGACCCATCGGGGCAGGAGAACTGGTGGAGCTGGACTGCGGAGAGGGAGGGTGTGGGGTGAACAAGGATTCCTTTTTTGAAATGGACTACTTTTCTGGTTTTAAAGACAATGAATATGGATATGGTTACTGGCATGAGTGACGAATAAGGATTATTAATTTTTAAATGATTAAGTAAAGGAAGACAATATGGCTAAACACTCTGGGACCAAGGGGAGGAAGGGGGGAGTAAAGATGGGAAGAACATAGGGAAAAAACAGAAGTATCTGGATGCTTAGGTGTGAATCTAGGATTAATAAGTAAATTTACCTATGTACTTGATGATGTATCAAAAGAAGATGTATGAACCTGATAAAGATGATTTATTATGAATTCAACAGGGAGGGATGTGAGGAAGTCAATTGAAATATGAAATTGAGAAAATTAGAAATGCCTGGCCTACAAATTGGGCCAGGACCAAGCAATGTTATGGGAAAATATTAGCAAGGTTAAATGTATAATGAATGTGTACACCTCTGTGAGAGGGGGGAATGGATTTGGGCTTCCCACGGTGAGAGGGGGGAAGTATGAAAATTTAACCGATATGTTATGTGCTTATAAAATTGTAAAAACCAATAAAAATTATTTAATAAAAATAAAAAAAATAAAAGATTTTGGTGCCCCTGTATATATCTAATTCAAAATATAAACAATAAAAAACCATAAAATAAAATTTTATTTTTCGAAACCTACTAACCTACAGTAAAATAGAAAAGTAAGATGAATTTTTGTATATGTCCACTTTATTTATATTGGGGGGGGGGAATCCTACTTTTTCTAATTGTAAAGAGTTGCTCCCACTATTTCCAAACTGACTGTTGTATTAATATGTCAGCCGCTTGGTCTCATGCATCCCTCTTACACTGCCAGGAGGTTAACCACAAATGAACTCCCACAATTGAACAATCTTTAGGGAGTTACCAGGAAGAGCCATCTCCACACTGTTTTTCAAAGGGACAAGCAAGCTGCATCCTTTCCTTCCAGCAGATTCAAATAGTTGGGCTTTCCAGAAAGTAAAACATTCTGGAAATATGTGAGGAAATAGATATGCCTTTTAAAAGAGCTTGAGATATCTGCTTTAACTTAATTTGCAAGTAAGGCATGGGGGGGGGGGAGAGACTTTGACATTCTCCCTTCTCCAGAGAGCTTGATTTAAGCCTTCCTAGGCCCAGATGGTTTATTTATATGTGCAAATGAAACATTTTATCCTCTGGACAAGAACCAGGAATTCTAGCTCAGAGGTTGCAGCCCAGGATAGTGGACACGAGGGATGGGGTTGGGTAGGATTTGCTTACATTTGTAAGAGCACAGTTTGAATTTATGCATCAAATGTAATAATTGAACCCCCTTTAAAAAATATGGGTCTCCCACCTCTGAATGTTTCTCTTGCAACCTAGGGCTGTGTCCACAATGACACTCAACCAAGGGAGGTGCTGGAGAGGGTAGAGGGGCAAGGACCCCCCAAAAACAGCACACCCCCTCATTCTCCCCCCCCCAATTGCTGGACTCATTAACCTATTGCTATGTGGCACCCCAGTCTCCAAGTGGTGAAAAATCCCTGTGGTTCCAGGTGCTTACTCAGGTTCAGTTTCCTTGGAGTGAAGGTCATCGGAGATTGCGGTATCTTTAGGTTATGTAGTTTTATTTACACATCTATACAACCTGAGCGTAAGATGGGGAGGCTCACAGCCCAACGGGTCTTGCTTCTCCATCAGTCACAGCTTTGGATCCAGCACAGAGCAAGCTTGTCTCTGGGTCTCCAGCTTCCAGCCTGCTTTTTTCAGCTCAGCTCACACACCCCACCCTGGCTCTTGTTCTCCTACCTAGCAGCCAGGTGAGGAGGGAGAGGAAAGGCCCACCCATCAGCCTGGAGGGCCTCATCCCTTCGTTGTAGTTCTTGCAATGGAGCCCATCCTTTTGGGATGCGGATGAAGACACTTAAGTGGCCACATTGTCTGACAAAGGAACTTGTCTGGCTAGTTCAGCAGTAGGACCCTCTCTTTGAATCTAACGCTCCCTGGGTACAGGACCCCAAGAATTGGAAGGGACTCGTGGCATCATCCACGAATCAAAACATCATTCAAGTGTGGTCATATATTATTTCTGTAGCTTTCCAACAGTGCAGCTCCAGCTCTTGAGCCAGAAAAGTCTGTGTCTTTTGCAGCTGCTGACAACAGATCATTGACAATCCAGAAAGGGGGAAGCATCTAACTTACAGCATTGAGCAGCCAGGTTCCAACCTGGTCCCCACCTCCAGCATCCCAGACCCACCCCAACCAGCATGGAAACAGAGCTTTTAGTCCCTGAAGAGATGTCTCCTAACCTTTTGTGCTGATTGGAGCCAATCAGAGTGAAAGGAGCATTACCCATGAGGATGTGATCCCGGCCACTCTGTGAAAGAGGTGTGGGAAGGACACTGAGGAGGAATGTGGAGAGGATAAGAGCAGACAAGCACGTGCAAATTTACCAGCAGCCTCTTACTCTAGTGGTGACCTTGGAAGTGAAGCTCTTTTCTGACTCCATTTTGGCCATAGTACTGCACTCTGGAGAGGGTTTCTTGCTGCTATTTGAGAGCCTGGGCGCTCTTGAGCTTCACCAGAAGGAGGACTTGCACACAACTGAAGAAACCTCAATCAAAGTTTGCTGTCCGTTTTGGTTGTCTAAAGCTGCATACATCAGCACTTGGGTCAAAGCAATCATTCTGAAATGAGATAGTCACTTCCTTTGGTTTTGAGATGCTGCACTGATTGTCACGGCAACATTTTAAAAGAGATTAAGAGAGTTTTGTGTCGCCCTGAAGACTAGCAAATATATTACACAATAAGCGTTATAACTTAGAACTCTAGTCTGTAACCCCCTCCCCCCCACCTGGCTGCAATGCACGACACCCTCCGATAGTCCCTTAGCGCCTGCCAGTTCCCCTTCACCCTCCCAATTTTCCATTTTTTAAAATAATGTAGGGAGTTGGACTAGATGATGCTTTGGGCCCCTTCCAGCTCTACAATTTGGTGCTTTGGTTGGGATTGTCTGTTTTTAGGGGGCATTATTTTGGGGTCTTTTTTATTATTTGAGTGGGGGGGGCAGATAAGTGTTTTCCTGTTTAGAGGTGAGTGGCACAGGAAAGACTCAATATGCGTCCTTAATGTTGTCAAAAGGATGTTGTGAGCATTAGACAATTGCTTGAGGAATCCCAGGGAGCAGCGTCAGTACAGGTTCCAGCTAGCATTGTATCATTGATCAGAAAGGGTTGAGCCCCGTCACTTGTGTTTTTAAAGACATCAGCCTCTGGGGGTCTGCATGGGGGTGTGGCGCACTCTGCTGTAGCTGCACTGCTTTTAATTTTTATGTGGGGGTGGGGTGTGTGTGACAGGACTGCTACAAGCATTGTGCCATTGTGGTGTGGGAAGAGAGTTGGACTAGGATGCGGGAGACCGGGGTTCAAATCCCCACTCAGTCATGACACTTGCTGGGGGACCTACCATGCAGGGTTGCTATGAAATGGGGGCAGGCTCCGTGGGGGGAAGAGCTCCTTGGAGGAGCAGAGGCAGGATATAAAAGTAATAATAATAAACATACTCATCTTGCCCCAACTTGATTGGTGGAATCCACTGCCATGAGAAGTGGCATAATTCATAGAGGAGAAGGAGCCCCAGGAAGAGCTTTCTGAGGATAAAAGCTGCTTGACACTGGAACAGATTCCTCCTGCACAGGAGGTTTTTAAGCAGAGGTTCGATGGCTGCCTGTCAGGAGTCCTTAAGCTGTGATTCCTGCATTGCAGAGGGTTGGACTAGATGACTCTTGGGGTCCCTTCCAACTCTACAACTCTATGATCGGAGGAGGGGGATCTATTAATGTCTACCAGTCATGGTGGCTGCATGGCCTTCAGAGTCTGCCTCATCTGCTAGGGAACTGCAGGAGGAAAGGACTGTGCTTCCTGGATATGCCTGGCTGACTACTATAGGCCGCGTGGATCTCTGGTCTGATCCTGCAGCTGCGCTGTTCTGGAGGTAACTTCTGCCCTCCTCCTCCTGCAGTGGTGGATGCCTCTTCCAAAAGCAGGAGGCAGCATCGTGGGAAGAGGATGGGCGCCACCAGGTCTGCACTTGCCAGGGGAGTGACTCTTGTCCCATGACGCTTGTCCATGCGCAGCCTCAGGTGGGAAGGGCATGTCTTCTCATGCCCCTCCATCCCCACCTCACATTCCCTGGGGTTGCCAAGTGTAATTCATCACCACAGCTGAACGAAGCCAGGAGTTCCAGAGGACATTCCCATTAGAGACTGACGCCAGGAGGGCGTGTGTGCATTCACAAAGCTTTGGGGGAAAGGATCCCAGCAAAGTCCTTCTGGAGGGCAACCAATATGATAATGGATCTGGAAAGCAGGCCTTATAACCGTAAAGGGAGCTGGGGATGTTTAGCCTGTAGAAGAGGAGACTGAGAGGTGACAGGGTAGCCATCTTCATATATATATCTGAAAGGCTGTCACATGGAAGATGGAACTAGCTTGTTTTCTGCTGCTCCAGAGGGTAGGATACAAACCAATGGATTCAAAGGAGATTCTGACTGTAGTAGATTCAAAAGCATTTTCCAATGGTAAGAGCTGTCTACAGTGGAATGGACTTCCTCGTAAGCTGGTGGACCCCTTTTCATTGAAGGTTTTAAAGCAGAGGTTGGATTGGCCACCAGTCACAGACTCCTTAGCTGTGACTTCTGCATTGCAGGGGGCTGGACTAGATGACCCTTGAGGTCCCTTCCAACTCTGCAGTTCTGTGATTCTATGAAATGCTCAACACCAGACTCAATTGTTAGAGGAATATAGGAAGGACCATTCCAGTTCAGGAGAATTATGAAAAGAATTATGAACATTTATTAATTATCATAATCTTTATCTTTTTATATTTCACATATGTAAGTTGCTTTTCAGCAAGTACCCATGAAGACATGCGAACCATAAAAGAAGAACAGCCACGTTTCTCACTGAGAAAAGGGATATTTGCTTGCAAAAAGGAAGAAGTATTGGTGTGCTTCCAAAAAAATGCAAACCCCCTCGGAATTACTTTCTCCCTCTCTTTGCAATGCTCTCTGCTTGACCTCTCCAGGAGAGGCTGCTCTCCACCCAGTCAGGAAACTGGGACAGGAGCCAGTAATGGCTTGGGATCTCACAGAGCAAAGAGTGAATGTCAGGGAAAAGTCCTTCGCCACCAGTGGGTCTAGAGCGGCATTTTTGAGACTGTAACTAGCAACTGTTAAGCACCATGTGGATCTCATTTCTCCCTATCTGTCCTGAGGGTGGCCAATCACCAATGATGGAGCCAGAGTGGTTTTTTTTATGTTTAATAGTTGTGGAGAAGAACTGTAGGTTTCAGCAGGTGAAGACGCTCTTCTGCACAACTGTTAAAACCAGCATTAAAGTACAGTTTGCCCGGACAGCAGCCCAGTGGCCGGCATCACCTTCACCTTCTTTTCCAAAGCCCTGCCCTGAATAGGAAGGTTTTAGCCTGCCCAGCAAAAGGGTAACAAGAAGAAGGGAGTCAGCCTAACCTCTCTTGGGAGGGGGTCCCACAATCTGGGAGCAGCCGCAGAAAAGGCCCTCTCTCGTGTCACCACCAGCTGTAGCTCTGATGTTGATGGGAACGAGTGGAGAGGTGTTCACATGAGGATCTTAGCACCTGGGCAGGTTCAGACAGGGAGATACAATTATCCAGGTAGCCTGGGGTCAAGCCATGTAGGGCCTTATAGGTCATAACCAGTACTTGGATTGGTAACCAGTGATGTTGTTTTAACAAGGGAGTAACATTCTCTCTGTAACCAGGCCTCAGTCAGCAGTCTGGCAGCAGCATCCAGGACCAGCTGAGAAGCTTCGAAACCCTTTGCAAAGGCAGCCCCACATCCCTAGAGTGTGCTACAGTAGTCCAACTGGGATGTAACTAAGGCATTGTATCCTGCGAAGCACCAAATTCACAGTTCTGAGCTTTGTGCTTTAATCATGTATAGCAGAACTATTCCTTCTGTTTTATTAAATCTGAGGTGCCAAAACTCATAGCACTGAAATACTGGGTTTTTCCTAAGCTCACCATACTGTTTAAAAGGTTTTAAGGTTTCTACCAAGTTTTTCTCCTGCCCACCTAGCAGTTCGAAAGCACGTCAAAGTGCAAGTAGATAAATAGATAAATAAAGCGAGATGAGCGCCGCAACCCCAGAGTCGTCCGTGACTGGACCTAATGATCAGGGGTCCCTTTACCCTTTACCTTTACTGCGTGCTTTCAAACTGCTATTTTGGCAGGAGCAGGGACAGAGCTCATTCCGTCTCGGGATTCGAACCGCCGACCTTCTGATCAGCAAGCCCTAGGCTCTGTGGTTTAGACTACAGCGCCACCCGCGTCCCGTTCTTACCTAAGGTCTTATCCACACTTTCTCTTGTCCTGCTGCTTTCTGGGGGTGGGGTGGGGTACCACTCTTTATAAATGTCGCTTTTAAAGCTTGGCTCATCTGTCAGCTCCTTAGGCAGCCACACCAGTTTCTTTAGGTACCTCCCACTTCTCATTCTTGTTGGAACTGTTTGTGATTGTACCTTAAACATCTCACCTTTAAGAAACTCCTGTCCATCATGGACTCCCATTTCTAATAATGGGATCTTGCCCAGAAGTTCCTTAAGCTTTTTGAAACCAGCTTTCTTAAAGTCCAGAGTGTGTGTGCTTGACTACACTCAGCTTTCCCTTGCCTCTGTGTAATCAATCCTAAGAGGAAATGGTCATTGCATGAGGAAACCTTGCCGTGGGTCCAGGAAGCAGCAGGAGTCTTGATAACTTCATTTATGAACAACAGCTCAGCAGCTCAGCACAGCAGCTAGCTCTTTCCTTAGGCAAGGCTAAGGCTCCAACTGTCTCCCACTATGGAGGGACTCACAGACGAAAGAGAGGAGGGGGTTAGGAATAGAAGACCCCTCAAGCCCCTTCAAACTCTACAATTCTATTATTCAATTATAGATCGAGTACGTCTCTCAAAGGAGAAGGAAACCCGAGAGAAATCCGGAGTGGAGTCCCTAAGATAGTTGGCTGGCGCCTGCTACGCCTTTGTCCGGCAGCTCTTGCAGCCAAGCTGCGCCTTTGTCCGGCAGCTCTTGCAGCCAAGCTGGTGCCAAACCTATTGCTCTGCTTTCCTTTGGACCACATCAGCGAGGCCCAGAGGAGGGTCTTGTAGATGTCTGGGCAGCCCAGGACCTCCATACACACTGCCCAGGCCTGTGCCCCAGGGGGGTTACTTCAGCGCTTAGCAAGAGCTCAGGGGTATCAGCCTCTCATTATCTCTGAAGATGCAAGGATCTTCTCTAGCTCCATTTACTGGGTTTGTTTAGTTCTTCCCCATCTCGTATAAACACAGCATTCTCCAGCATCCTATTAATTTAAGCTTACAAACTACAGCTGCATCCCCCTTTGGCATGTCAAGAAAAAGACAATCCACAACAGCTGCTGTGCAGCTGTGGGTGCTAATGTCATTCCGTTGGCTCAGAGGCCCTTGCTCTTGATGGGGATGGCCTGGGTGGGGCATGATGAGGCACCAAGAAGGACTAGGGACAGACAAAGTTTATGGTTACAAGGACATGGCAATTAAAAAAACCCAAACACCCCATGTTTAGGGGATGCATAAGTGGGGATACCAAACAGTAGCAGAGGGGCTGTTGCCTTTGTGGCCTGCCTGGGGGCTTTATAGAAATCTCTAGTTGGCCACTGTTAGGATCTGGGTGCTGGACTATATCATTTGATCTCGTGCGTTGATTTGTATTTTTTTGTCAACTATGCCAGTGAGGACTTGAGATGTGCTTCTGCATTGGCTCAGCCTCAGAGCATAAACTTGTTCAGAGATGCAACAGGCAGGCTCTTCCAGGAGCAGGTAGTTTTTTTACCTGAGACTCCCCATGGGATTCATGCTGGTGAATTCAGATTGCTGGAAGCCCACTTCTTAATGACACAAAACTCTTCCTGGAGCCCCTTTTTGTACCAAGTATCAAGGGTGTAGCCAATTTTAGTCCTGCTCAGAGTAGACCCATTGAAATTGAGGGTTGGAGGGAGGTCGAAAGGCAGAGATGAGGCACCCTTGTCTCCCAGAACCTGAAGATGCATAAAACGGACAGAGTTGGCTGCACACAACTTGGGGGAAAGTCCTGGAGAGGAGAGGAGGATACATGGGCAGCTGTGGAGAGCTGGTGACTTTCAGCCTTGACAACTGATTTCATGGAGGAAGACCCACCAGGAATGAGCTGCTGTGCTCATTAGGCCTGACACCCAGCCAAGTGTGAAGATCATGCTTTGCTAATAAAGAGTTAACTCCAACTTCAGACAGTGATTGCTGACTGGCACACTCTGGGACCGGTCTTCAATCATTAGGTCAGGACTCAGTAGTAGGTCACAGTCTGACCCAAGGTGAGTCATGATGGGAGCGCTACCACCATGCAAATATGTGTTAAAAGATTAAGAAATGGGTCCCCAAATGTAGGAAGTCAGGCCATTGGCCATCTAGCTCAATATTGTCTACACTCTCAAGGATTTTAGGCAGGAAGCCTCTCTCAACCCTACCTGGAGATGCCAGGAATTAAACCTAGGACTTCTGCATGTTTGGGTTAAAAGTGGGGCCTGAAGTGACTGAAGATACCTGCCCTAGTTTGTATCTAGTTCTCTGACCAGATTGAAAACAGGCAGAGATTCTTGGCTGTAACTGAGAGGTTATCAACTAACTGCCAGGGTCATCTGTCCTGACCTGCTAATGCAGATAGTTTGGGCTTCTTGGCTCAACTTGGCTGCATGGTTTTAAAATTATCCTGAGCACTTGGAAAAAAGGCAGAGTCTGTGTAGAAATGGTTCCTTCACCATGTGCCTCGTTTTCTCTCCCCCCTCCTGCCACACCCTCTTGCAATGACCAATTTGCAATGAAAATCCAACACCAGGCCCCTTCCTTTTGTAAAGAGATCCTGTGTGCTTCTAAATTTCCTTTGCATGGTTAGGTGGCCCAGAGAAGGACAAGCCCTACATTGTGCTAGTGGCGGCCTCATTTGCTTAACGTCTCCAAAGGTGTGGAAATCTGCTATCATCGGATCCCAGTATTCCCCTAATCTCTGATGACTGCAATAGCTTTACTCATCTGTGCCTATGCATGAGTTGCAGATTTGGGGCTGACACCAGCCCAGTGCAGCAGCTTGTTCAGAGACACAGAAAGCAGCCTCTTCCCAGGAGCAGGTAGTTTCCCAGCATCTCTCCAAGGGGAATTGTTCAATCATTCTGCCACACATTGGAGTGGTCTACGGGCAGAGGTGAGCTTGGAGCAGCTGTTGAGGCAGAGACGCAGCAGGGAAAGTTTTCTATTACCGTATGTTGCGGGTGTGTGTGGCCTTCAGGCTTAATTATTTAATTCATCTTACCCCACGCCAAACCTGGTGCCTTGCAGCTACAGTTCCCATCAGCCTCAGCCATGCTCTCCCAACCCACACTTCCATGGGCAGCAAAAGCGCAAGCAAAATGGTCCAGAGGTTGGAGCAATTCCCTATGAAGAAAGGTTGCAGAGTGTGGGACATTTGGGTTTAGAGGAAAGGCGTGTAAGAGGCGGCATGATAGAAGTTCATAAAATTATGCATGGCATGGAGAGTGGATAGAGAAAACTTTTTCTCCCTCTCGCATAATACTTGGAACTCATGGACATCCAATGAAACTTACTGTAGGAAGATTCAGGACAGATTAATAAAAGTCCTTCTTCATGCAGCACAGAGTTAAAAATCGGGGAACTCCCTCCCCCAGGAGGCAGCGGTGGCCACCAACTTGGATGGTTCTAAGAGAGGTCTGGACAAATTCATGGAGGAGGAGAGGGCTATCAATGGCTCCTAGCCACAATGGCTATGCTCTGCCTCCACAGTTTGAGACAGCAATGCTCCTGAATCCCAGTTGCTGGAAATTGTGGGCAGGAGAGCGCCCTTGTGCTTGACTCCTGCTTGCTAGTCTCCCACTGAGGCACCTGGTTAGCCAGTGTGATACCAGGATGCTGGACTAGATAAGCCTGATCCACCAGGCTCTTTTAATGTTCTTATGTTAGCAGCAAGGTTCCTGCTCTGATTACCATCTTAAGGTCTGGCAGTAGAGGCAGTAACAGAGGCAAGAAGAGCAAGGAGCCTGCTCCCCTTCAAACTTCTAGATGCATAGGTTCTGGGATAACCCAGAGGCTTGGGTGAGCTGCTGGTTCCTCCCAGTGTGTGCTCCTAGCCTCTGATCCATTTCCAGAGGATGTGGAGCAAGAGTTTGGCTCCAGCAGTGGGGTGGGGTCTGCCTGGAAGGTACTGTTTCATCATCCACGCTTTCTGCTCCTGTGCTCTGGGCCACGTCTACCCCTTTGTTTGTTTAGCCCAGATTGCTTCCTTATCTCAGCACTCTGTTTAATGGGGCTATAAAAAAGCATGGGGCCTGGATCCCTTGCCAGCAGGGTTGATTTGTGATGAATGGAAAACCCCTTGCTTCTTCAGTTGCCTAACTTTGCTACAAGGCAAGGCAACCTTCTCCAAGCCCAGCCCAGCCAAGGACAGCCATGTATCACCTGGCCAAAGAGCGGAAGCTGGGTGACATCAGATAGGACCCTGAGCTCAACTAAAATCCAGCACATACGTTTTCCCAAGCTGGCCAGAGAACTCTGGACAAACCTCCGCACCCTCTGAGCATCACAGTTGTAGACAAACACCAGGAAGATTCAGGAGAAATAAAAGGAAGTCCTGTTAAATACAGTAAAAGGAAGTTAAAACTATGGCACTTGCTTCCACAAGCCACATACTTGGACAGCTTTAAAAGAGGATTGAACAAATTCATGGAGAAGGAGAAGGCTAACAATGGCTACTGTTACCAGTGGCGTACGGAGCCGCTTGGCTGCCGGGAGCGGCAAGCGTGAGTGGCACCCCCGGGGGGTGGGGTGTCGCTCCGTAGCACGCACGCGTCGCGCCGTCGCGACACATGCGTTGTGACGCCATGATGTACACACGCCACAGAGCACAGTCCGGATGGGCTGCAGGCCCGAGCGGCCCCCCATCCGCACGGTGGCCGCTTGCGCGCGGCAACTCACAAGGCTGCAGTGCAGTGCTGCAGCCTTATGAATTGCCGGGTGCGAGTAGCCGCCGCATGGACGGGGGGCCGCAGCCCGGACGGATTGCACATGTGCGAACATGCACAGTCCGGCTGAGCCGCCACACACGTGCAGTCCGGCTGGACTCCCAAGCCGCCGCCCGGCACCCCCTCCGCGCGGCAACTGCTTGCGTGGAAGGGATGCTGGGCAGCGGCCGGGGAGTCGCGGGGGGGCACCGAGTGTCACCCCCCTCCAGGGTGGAACCCGGGGTGCCCTGCCCCCAATGCCCCACCCTTGCTACAACACTGACTGTTACCAGAAAAATGCCCATTGCATACCCCACCCCCTTTTCCTTTCTCTATACCAGGGGTCGGCAACCCGCGGCTCCGGAGCCGCATGTGGCTCTTTTACACCTTTGCCGCGGCTCCGGGGTGGCGTGTCTTCTCCCGCTCCCCTTTCCCTCCCGTCGCGTCGGTGTGTGTAGTCGGGGGGCGGCGGGAGAGCGAGCTGCAGAGAGAAAGAGAAGTTGGCGAGCTGCAACGGGCGCGTCGAAGGCAAACCAGAGCCGAGCGCGGAGCCCGAGAGCGAGAGCAGCGCCTCCTCCTCCTCCTCCTCCCGCTTCCTGGCTGGGCAATTGACAGCTCATTATCATGCTGCGCTCACTCGCTGCCTGTCTAGGGCCGGAGGGAGGGAGAGCGAAAGGCGCACGCGCACAAAAGCTGGTGTGTGTGTGTGTGTGTGTGTGCGAAAGGCGCGCACACACAAAAGCTGGTGTGTGTGTGTGTGTGCAAAAGGCGCGCACACACAAAAGCTGGTGTGTGTGTGTGTGTGCGAAAAGCGCGCGCACACAAAAGCTGGTGTGTGTGTGTGTGGAGAGGAGGCAGCGAGCTCCAGACAAAGCCCGTGCAGCTGTGTTTGAGCTGGGCCAGCGTTGGCAGACGTGCTGCCGTCTCGCAGGAGGCTCCTGATGGACGCTTGCCTAAATCGCGGCGGCGCAGGGCGGCAGGGGGCGGGGCACCGTACGTCATGCGCAATGACGTCACATGGCCCCGCCCCCTCGCCTAGGGCGCGAAAAGCGGCTCCCAGTTTTTTTTTCCTTCGGAAACGGGTCCAAGTGGCTCTTTTTGTCTTAAAGGTTGCCGACCCCTGCTCTATACAGTATATCTGTTGTGTGCCACATGTCCCCAGGATATACAGTACATGAAAATAAGTGTATATTTCTGCCATATACTTTCACCTGAGTTTCCCCATGGAACAATGTATTCTTGCCTCTTTGCATTGTGGGAAATCCTCCATGATTCCCCTAGCCAGAGATAAGGTGGGCAGGTAAGCATCAGGGGAAGTTCCTGAATCTGCCATTTTTGCTCAGATGCTCTGCATAGTGGATGTCTGCTGAGCACCCTGATTGTCTTCATCAAATGCAAATGCTTTGTGTAAAACTGTGTCTGGAACCACATGAAACTTGCTAAATCTTCAGGAATATCACGCCTTGACCTACCTGAGCCATTGTAACCCCATGTTATGTGTGATGTATTTCTGATTTTGTTTGCAAAAGGGGATGTCCTTTTCCATGCCGAAAGGCAAACCTTTAAAAAGAGTGTTTTTTCTTGTTTCTGGGTCCTTCACCTCCTGACAAAAAAGGGGGGAGGGGGGACTCTGTTGCAACAGATCATAAAAGATCAGCTTTGCTTTCACTGGATTTCTGCTTCAGCTCATTAATCTCTGACCAGTAACGAACTTGGGGAGTTTGGCCATCAAAAGGCACACACCCACACCCCTATTTTCTGGTAATACTACTAGCCCTGGTGGCTGGGCTTTGCCTCTATGGTCAGAGGCAATAATGCTGAGTGATTGCTGGAAGCCACAGGAGGAGAAGGGAGGGCCCTTGGGCTGAGATCCTGCTTGTGGTCTTCCCATTTGGGCATCTGGTTGACCACTGTGAGAGCAGGATGCTGGACTAGATGAACCACTGGCCTGATCCAGCCTCGAGTCTCTTCTTATGTTATTAGCATTGGGGAATCATCACAGAAAGTGGAACGTTGGGTGGACAGCCCATGGTTATTGTGTCAAGGACATATTGCAGAAGATCGCTAAAAAAGCCCGTGGTCTCAAGGGATCCTGACTTTCTTTGTAAATCAACATCTGGCTTAAAGAAGAGTTCAGTTCATGTGAAAACACTGGTCCCTTTTTATGAAACTTGATGCCTCTTCATATTGTCTGGATCAGTAGGCCCAACTTAAAGTAATACAGAGCCAGGTCTAATGTAGAGTAATTGTGGTGTTTTGGACGGTTATATGTAGATCTCTGTTCATAAATCGTATTTCCTCTTTACTGTTCTTTTCATTTGCAAATGGAATCACTAGCCTTAGGATACAATCCCTATACACCAGGGGTAGGCAACCTAAGGCCCGTGGGCCGGATGCAGCCCAATCGCCTTCTAAATCCGGCCTGCGGACGGTCCGGGAATGAGCGCGTTTTGACATGAGTAGAATGTGTGCTTTTCTTTAAAATGCATCTCTGGGTTATTTGTGGGGCATAGGAATTCATTCAATATTTTTTTTCAAAATATAGTCCAGCCCACCACATGGTCTGAGGGACGGTGAACCGCCCCACGGCTGAAAAAGGTTGCTGACCCCTGCTATACACACTTAACTGGGAGTTAGCCTATTGAACCCATTGGAATTTGCTTCTGAGTATAACAGTTGTTTCTATAACAGCCAACTGAAACAGTTCAGGGGCAGGAGGTGCCTGCCTTGCTTCCCATCCCCCCCCCCCACCATGGAATAGCTGCCCCCAGATGGCAACAGAGGGAGAGTTGGCCTGCTGGGTCTGGCCTGTCACAGCAGAGCAGACAGAGTGATAAACTCTTGGCCATCTAATTTTACATGCCAGAGGTTTCATATTGCATGCTAGATGCTGGTATACTGCACAGTATCAAAACAACAAGAAATAAATCTCTTGAAACCAATAGACTTATGAAGAATATTATGAACAAGAGAATCAAACATGGCTCAGGGCAGCTTACAGTAGGACTGTCCAAGTAATAAATACTCAAATATCACTATGCTGCATAATTTGGACCCATCACTGTGAGAAGAGAGAAGAATGTGTCTGCCATACTTATCATTACAGCCACTGCTATTTTTCTAGAAAAAGAGGTGCCAGAACTCACCATGAACGGCTGGCTCCCTTGTTCTCTTATACTGGCAATGGCACCCACCTAGAGGTGGCAGAACTGAGTTCTGGTGAGTTCCAACTGGAAAAAGGTGCCCTTAGAGCGGTACTTAAACTGACAGTGAACATTTCCTGTTAAGTGCAGTGCTACATCTTTTAGGGCTGCGTCACCTTGATTCACTGTGTTCAGAGTGTACAAGTCCTGCTTATATCTCAGCTTGATCACTCAGATCATCTGCAGGGACAAGATGACAAGGCTCATTTGACAGCAACAAGCAACCGAGTCTATAGTCTTACCAGCCCAGTCTTATGGAACGCTCTGCCACTGGAGACTCAGCAGGCACCTTTTGTTTCAACATTTAAACGCCTGCTGAAAACTTTTCAATTTTGCCAAGCGTTCCTTGATTCCTGATTTTGATTGTTTTATGTAGTTTTTGCTGCATGATTTTTGGGTGCAATTGTTTGCAAGCTGTTAGGATCTTTTTATGAAGAGCATTTTTAATAAATAAAAAGTGACAATAATTTGTTTTCTCTCCCCCCCTCCTGCCCCCCACAGTGAATCCATGCTGCTATTTCCCATGCCAGCACAAGGGCGTGTGTGTCCGGGTTGGCACAGAGGGCTACGAATGCGATTGCACCCGGACCGGCTACTTTGGCACAAACTGCTCTCTGCGTGAGTATCCCCCTGGCCTTTCTACAACATGGGCAATGGTGTAAGGGTGGATAAATAAGCAGATTCCAGATGGTGAGGGGTCCAGAAACGGTGGGAGAAGCTGCTTATCATGGAGAACCTTCTTGTTGCTGCTGTTCTACCGTTACACGCCACCTCAGTCTCTGAGTGGCGAGAGGCTCCAGGGGTTCCATGTGCTCACCCAGGCTTCGGTCTCCTTGGAACTAAGGTCACTGGAGACTGTGGGGTCTTCAGGGTCTGTGATATATTTACACCCATAATAGACAGCCTGAGCATAGGAAGGAGGGGCTTACAGCATCGTTATCCCAGCATCTCTTGCTTAGATCCAGCACAAAGCAAGCAGGTCTCTGTGTCTCCAGCTCCCAGCCTTCTTTTTTAGTTCAGCTCTCTCTCTCTCGCTCTCTCTCTCGCTCTCTCTCTCTCTCTCTCTCTCTCTCTCACACACACACACACACACACACACACAGGCTATTATGTGGTATCTGTAACAGTGCCACTTATGCTGATCGAAGCAGTTGAGTGGGCACATGCAGAGTAAGGCAATTTTGTAGTTATCTCTTGATAGCTATTAGTCATTATGGATAGAGGGGGGACACCTCCATGTTCAGAGGCAATCTACCTGCAAATACCAGTTATCAGTGAGGCCCGTTGCTTCAGTGCCTCCATTCGTTAGGCTCCCCAGATATAATCTGCTTGGCTGTCATGGAAAACTAGATGCTGGACTAGGTGGGCTGAGCTTTGGCATTATCCAGCCGGGCTCCTCTGGCGACATTCTGATAGGAACAAAGGGAGGAGCATTATACTGAGTCAGACCTCCAGTCCATCCAGCTTAGCGTTGTTGACACTGACAGGCTGTCCAGGGTTTCATAGGAGGAAATTCCCAGCCCTACCTGGAGAAGTCATTGGGGACTGAATTTAGGACACTATGCATGAAAAGCAGATACTTTGCCCCTGAGCTACCGCCTTTCCCCATGTGATAGCTAAGAAGGAAGCCTCCAAGTCTAGTGGCAGTCTACCTCCAAATCCCAGGTGCTGGGGCCAAGTGACGGGGAGGAGGGGGGTTGCCTGCCTGCTTTCTGAGCACATCTGGGTGGAGGCTGTGGGAACAACAGGATTCTGGATGAGCTGGGATTTTTTAGCTGTGATTCCTGAATTGCAGAGGATTGGACTGGATGACCCTTTAGGTCCCTCCCAACTCTATGATTATACGATATTTGTGTTTTCTTTCCCAGCGGAGTTCTGGACGCGGTTGCGCGATGCCCTGAAGCCGAGCCCAGCTTTCTATCATTTCATCCTGACTCACTTCCAGTGGTTCTGGACCATTGTCAACAACACCTTCATCCGGGACACTTTGATGCGTTTGGTGCTGACAGGTAAGTGAAGAGCAGTAGATTGAGAGCGGGACTTAGGGTGATTGGGGGGCGGACTCTGTGACCACCAAACAAACAAACCTTACCCCCCAAAAGTGAGCTTTTGAGCATTATTGCACAAGGGGAACAGGGAATTATCTCCGGAATCCTGAGATCTTGGCAAGAAGGATCCATATCCTATTGATGCTTCCAGCATCCAGCTTCCAGGTTTCCCACTAATTAGCATGGAGGGCACAATCCATTGGGCCGATTTGCTCCTACAGGAGGCAGTCATGGCTCCTAGCCACAATGGCTTTGCTCTGCCTCCACATTTAGAGGCAGCAATCATTCTGAATATCATTTGCCAGAAACTGCAGCAGGGGAGAGGGCTCTTGTGAATGGATCCAGCTTGCCAGTTTACCACGGGGATCTGGAGACTTTCATGCTCTACAGCACAAGCCACACTGGCAACGAATGGGAGATCCCCAAGAGCAGCAGTCAGCAACCTAAGGCCCATGGGCCACAAGTGGCCCACAGGTGTTGTTTAACTGGCCCACGAGCCGCTCCCAAACCGAGCCGCCTGCTCGGCGAGTCCCTGCGCGCTGCACTAAACTGGCGCAGCACGGCGTGGGGACTCGCTTCCACGGCACCGAAAATCGGGTCTGCACAGACGCAGACACTGGAAATCATGCTCATGCGTGCGTGCGATCTGACCCACGGAGGGATCTCCTCTGAAGTGAACCGGCCCAGGCGAAACCTTGCCGACCCCTGCCCAAGAGCATCACTGTGGAGGAGGGTGTCAGCTGGCCAGTGTTCCATGGAAGTTTATTTTGTGCTTCTCTCTCTCTCTCTCTCTCTCTCTCTTTGCAGTCCGAGCCAATCTCATCCCCAGTCCACCCACGTACAATTCCGCCCACGGCTACATCAGCTGGGAGTCCTACGCCAATGTCAGCTATTTCACTAGGGTGCTCCCACCAGTGCCCATCGACTGCCCCACACCAATGGGAACAAAAGGTGGGTGCAGCTCAGCAGGGCCTCCGCCGCACAGCGCAATGTGAGAGTTTCTGTTGATAGCATCTAGGTGTGGGGAGGGCTGTATTATTAGGGAGGGGACGAAGCTCAGGGCAAGGGTTTGTCTATTTATTTGTCTCGCCAGCGATAGGTTCAATAACAGGCACAGAATTGAAGAGTTTGAAAGGGGCTCTTTCAAGTTGTCTAGTCTAACCCAATGCACAGTGCAAGCAAGACCAAGCCTTATGAGGAATGGTTGAAGGAATTGGATATGTTTAGCCTGGAGAAGAGGAGACTGAAAGGAAATATGATAGCCATCTTCAAATACCTTAAGGGCGGTCACATGGAAGAGGGAGCAAGCTTGTTTTCAACATTGGAAGGATTTTCTCACAGTAAGAGCCGTTCAGCAGTGGAACAGACTCTCTCGGGAGGTTTTTTAACAGAACTTGGCTGCCCATCTGTCAGGGGCACATTAATTGTGATTTCCACATTGCAGGGGGTTGGACTTGATGACCCTTTGGGTCCCTTCCAACTCTACAATTCTATGATTCTGTCTGCAAGGCAGGATATTACAACTGCAGCATCCATGCTGCCTGAATATTTCCGTCGCAGGAGAGGCCACTGCCTGCTGTGGAGGAGGTTTCCTCACTCAGAAGTTCTGAGAGTGTCTGTTCTACTATCAGACTCCGTCGCCTCACCTCAAAAAAGGATGTTGCAGGATGTTGCAGGGTTGGGCAAGATTCAGAAAAGGGCAGCCCAAATGATCAAGGGGACACTGTGACTCTCCTGCAAGGAAAGGTTGCAGTGTTTGGGAGTTTTTAGTTTAGACAAAAGGCGACTAAGAGGCGACATGATAGAATAAGTTTATAAAATGTATTTGTTGCATTTGTGTCCCACCTTTTTCTCCAAGGCACTCAAGCTGGCTTACATGGTTCTCCCTCTCCTAATTTAATCCCCACAACAGCCTTGTGAGGTAGGTCAGGCTGAGAGACTGTGACTAGCCCAAGGTCACATCCAGTGAACTTCATAGCTGAATGGGGATTTGAATCCTGGTCTCCCAATAAACTCCCAATACACTAACCCCTATACCATCCTGGCTCTCTTACAAAATTATGCAAGGAAATTGATAGAGAAAAGTTATTATCTCTCTTGCAGAGCTACAATTCCCAGAGTGGCTTAATAATCAATCCCTCTTCATCGAGAGTTCTGGGAATAGTAGTACTTCTGTGAGGAAAACAGGGAATCTCCTAACGACCTTCACCACCCTTAACAAATTACAGTTCCCATAAGCCATTGTGGGAAGCCGCAACTGTTTAAAGTGGTGTCATAGTGCTTTAAATGCACTGCGTGGCCTTCATATCATTCTGGGCGCCTTTTCTTTTGAGGATATTGAAGAAAGCTTGTGAGAATACTTGTCAGCCAAAGTGACCACCCGTTGTCAGAAGGAAAGTGTGGCTTCAGAAAACAAAGGAAAGGTGCCTTTAACTCTGCACTCCAACAATTTGACAGCTGGCCTGGCTAAAGTCGGTATACAGACTTGTGGGTCTGATTTTCTGGCCTGTTTCTTAAACGTGTGCTGTTTCCTATAAGGTCACGCCTGAGCTACAGGGGCTCTTGCACTGCCGGGAGTTGGATTAAACGGCCATTGGGGTCCCTCCCAACTCAACCGTTCTATGATTCTGTTAAATAAATGAAGGGACAGGAGGGAGGAACTCTTAGCCACAGGCCAGAGGGGCAACCTTGGATTTGGTTTTTCGTTCCTCCCTTGCAGGGCCGCCGCAGCTTCCTGATGCACAGCTGGTAGCTGAAGAGTTTCTCCTGCGCAAGAAATTCCATCCGGACCCCCAGGGGACAAACTTGATGTTTGCGTTCTTTGCCCAACACTTCACTCACCAGTTCTTCAAGACGTCTGGGAAGATGGGCCATGGCTTCACCAGGGCTCTGGGCCATGGGGTGAGGAGAGCCCAACATGCTAAATCCTGGGGGCTTCAAAGCCTCATCCTGGGTCTCCTGCTGCAGAAATAAGGGCATGGAGTGACCCTCAAAGGTGGTCCCCCCCCCGGTACAACATTGATATACACTGCTTCATTTCTTAAAAAAAAAAAAAAAGAACCTCAAAGTGGGTTGCAAAAGGATAAAACAAACAAACAAAATCAAGACAAAATTACAACAGTACTTTAAAACATACAAAAGTTAAAACACTAAAACAGTTTGGAATTATCTCAACTGGGTAGGCTTGTCTAAACAAGGATGCTTTTAGCAAGAACTGCGAAAAGTATGGTGAAGTCTCCTGCCTGATATCAAGAGGCAGGGAGTTCCAAAGTGTAGAGGCTGCCACACTAAAGGATCAAGTTTTTACCAAAGCGGGACGGATATTATGTCGCCCCTGTAACACTGCCAGCTCTGCCGATCAAAGTGGCTGAGTAGGCACATGTGGGGTAAGGGGATCTCGTGGGTAAACTGGTCCCAGGTTGTTCAGGGCTTTGTATACCAACAGGAACACCATGAAGTTGGGCCAGGAGCAAATGGGCAACCAGTGCAGGTCTCTGAGCACAGGTATTAGCGACCATGCTGCAGCCTAACGGCAGCTTCTGGATCAGGCACAAATGAAGTCCCGCACATTGCAGCCTTGATGAAGGGGTGGAAGAAAACATGGTGGACTGGAGAAAAGACAGAGCTCTTTCTAGGGCCAACTTGAGTGCCCACTTCTGCAGCTGCCTGGGTTCAAGGCCCCCTAGAAGGTCAATGGTGGCTTCACATTTAGAAGAGCTACGCAGAGTTTAGTGAGGGTTGCTTTAGGCTTTTGTGGGCAATGCTTGGGCTAAGGTTACCAGACGCCCCCGTTTCCCGAGGACAGTCCCCGGATTTGCAAATCAGTCTCCATACAAAATCCATTGAAGTTGAAAAGTGTCCCCGAATTCATTGAAAAACATCTGGTAACCTTACCTTGGGCTCCATCCTAAAATGCATCATCCATGAGGACAAATAGGATTCCAGTGGATACAGAAAGGAGCGTAAAACAGCATGTGAAGCATGAGTTATATGTCAAATGGAAGCATGTATACTTGTGTTTTTGTAAGCCACTTTGCAAGCGTGCACATCCTGAAAGGTAGGTTAAATGCCACCCTAATCTCCACGTACTGGTAGTGAGAGACCCCAGGGGTTCCAGGTCCCTACTCAGGTTCAGTTTCCTTGGGACAAAGGTCATCGGAGATTGTGGTGTCTTTAGGATCTGTAGTTTTATTTACACATCTATACAACCTGAGCTTCTCCATCAGTCACGTCTTTGGATCCAGCACAGAGCAAGCTTGTCTCTGGGTCTCCAGCTTCCAGCCTGCTTTTTTCAGCTCAGCTCACACACCCCACCCTGGCTCTTGTTCTCCTACCTAGCAGCCAGGTGAGGAGGGAGAGGAAAGGCCCACCCATCAGCCTGGAGGGCCTCATCCCTTCGTTGTAGTTCTTGCAATGGAGCCCATCCTTTTGGGATGCGGATGAAGACACTTAAGTGGCCACATTGTCTGACAAAGGAACTTGTCTGGCTAGTTCAGCAGTAGGACCCTCTCTTTGAATCTAACGCTCCCTGGGTACAGGACCCCAAGAATTGCAAGGGACTCGTGGCATCATCCAGACTCACCTCCCAAACCCACAACACTCGCTTCCAAGAATATGAACACATTAGATAAATAATATTGAAAGTCTGGCAGTCCTTTTGGAAAAGCCAGCTGTTCCCTGAGTTGGGTGGGTGGAATTAAGAGCAGAGAAATACAAGGAAAGGGCAATTAATCCACCCCCCATCAGTACAAATTTGTTTTGGCCAGGGGGAGGGGCAGGATGGGCAGGGAAGAAATTAATTACACAGGTTAATTTTTATATTGTTTTATTGTACACAAGTGCTTTAAATTCTTTATTTTATGTTACCTGAATTTGGGTACCAGGTAAGCAATAACATCTCTAAGCGGTTTGTGCAGAATATCCTATATAATAAAGTTGCTGTGTCCCTGCGTCCATTCCGTGTGTCACGGAATTGCGCTACTGCGCATGTCCGTGTCCCACACGGACGCAGGGATTGGAGCGGGCGGAGAGGGGGGCGTGTCCGCGAGGCAGCGGCGGCGCACGCGCGTTGTCAGTTGCGCCAGCACCGCTGCCTCGCACAGACGCAGAGGGCCGCCCCATCCTCGCCGCCGCTACAGCCGCCCCCGGGGAAAACAAAGAAGGGGGAGGGAGCCCCTCTCCACCCCCCAGCGGCTGCTGTTCTGCCTCCTCCTCCTCTAGCGCCCGTTATTGAACGGGCTAACTTCAACTAGTAAAATAAATGTTTAAAAAGTTTATAAATGTGAGCAGTTAGAAACAGGTTCTTCTATATGTGCAGTTGGAGGCAGTGGTGCTTCAAATACCAGTTGCTGGAAACCGCAGGGGGAGAGGGGGCTCTTGTGCTTCCCACAAATTTCTGGTTGGCCACTGTGAGAACAGGATGCTGGATTAGATGAGCCACTAGCCTGATCCGGCTTCAGGGCTCTTCTGATGTACTTACATGCTTTCAAAATTTCTAAATACAAAGCAACTGCGATAGTTTCATGAGCTGTAACCACCTGGACCTTTTCTGCAGGTGGATCTTGGACATTTATATGGAGACAACTTGGAACGCCAACATGAACTAAGGCTCTTCCGAGATGGGAAGTTGAAATACCAGGTATGAAAGTGGATAAATAGTCCTCCTGCCTTGGGAGAGCAAAACATGATGACCCTAGACAGCTACTGCCAATCAAAATAGTCAATACTGGGCTAGATGGGCAAACAGTCTGGCCTGCTCATCATCCCAGGTGGGGCACTCTGGCCGATGCCATAGGAGGCAAATCTGTGTTTTATTTGTCTGAAGAAGAAGAAGAAGAGTTTGGATTTGATATCCCACTTTATCACTACCCGAAGGAGTCTCCAAGCGGCTCACATTCTCCTTTCCCTTCGTTCCCCACAACAAAGACTCTGTGAGGTGAGTGGGGCTGAGAGACTTCAAAGACGTGTCACCCAGCAGCTGCATGTGGAGGAGTGGAGACGCAAACCCGGTTCACCAGATTACAAGTCCACTGCTCTTAACCACTACACCACACTGGCTATCACACCACACTGGCTGGTTTTAGAATGTCTGTAATCCCCTTCAGAATAAATATTTCCTGGGCAGATTATGAAGCATGTACATGAGGGTGATGGGACCAAGAGAAGGGCAGGTTCATATGGGAGGACATGATATTTCAGATAGCTTGGGCCTGCGAGGTGTTTGAAATGCACCCCTGATGCGCACCCTTCCTCTCTCACCTCCCTAGGTGGTGAAAGGGGAAATTTATCCTCCGACGGTACTGGACGCCCCCGTGCACATGATCTACCCAAAGCACATCCCCGCAGAAAAGCAGCTGGCTGTGGGGCAGGAGGTGTTTGGGCTGCTCCCGGGACTCATGATGTACGCCACCATTTGGCTCCGCGAGCACAACCGCGTCTGTGACCTCCTCAAGCAGAATCACCCCACCTGGGATGATGAGCAGCTGTTCCAGACTGCAAGGCTCATTCTTATTGGTGTGTGAGGGGGGAGGGCTGTGGTGGAGGGCAACAGGGCAGTGGGGTGTTCCAACCAAGCGCCATGCCAACATTCTTCCAATGTTATTTTCTCCCCCCCCCAACACTCATCCATTCTCCATCAATTAATGAGGAAACAATCTGCATTTGAAAATTATAGACTTGTAAAATGGTAGCATTGGAAAGGTATCTCTCCCCCCCCCAGATCATATAGTCCAACCCCCTGCAATTCGGGAATCTCCACTAAAGAATCCCTGACAGAGGGCCACCCAACCTCTGTTGAAAAACCTCCAAAGGAACAAGAGAGGCAAAATCTGAGAAGCTGACTGTTTTACCACCAGTATTTTAAAAAGCACATAAGCATCAGATTTCCTGGATTTTCCTGTTTGGACAGATTAAGAAACTGGTACAGCTCAGAAGTCCAGCATGATAATACCACCTTGCAGATTGATGTTTGTATGTTAAGAACTTTGTTGTGGAATGGACCACCAAGCCCTTATTATCTTCAGGGCTTCGGTGGGATTGGCAAGGTGAGATGTTTGTGGCTTTTTAGTTTAGAGAGAAGGTGAGTGACATAATAGTATACAATGCCTAGCATGGAGAAAGTGGAGAGAGAAAAGTCTCTCCCCCCCTCCCCCATAATAATAATTATTATATATTTATTCATACCCTGCATTTTGGCCTGACGGAATGCATAGCACTAGAACTCTGGGACATCCAATGAAGCTGAGTGTTGGAAGATTCAGGACAGACAAAGTCCTTCTTCATGCACCATATAGTTAAACTATGGACCCACAGGAGGCAGTGATAGCCACTGACCTAGATCGCTTTAAAAAAGGGATAGACAAATTCATGGAGGAGAGGGCTATCCATCGCTTCTAGCTATGATGGAGCAGCAATGCAGAAGCTGGAAAACACAGGAAGGGAGAGGGCTCCTGTGCTTGAATCCTGCTTGCTGGATTCCCATTGGGCATCTGCTGGCCACCGGAAGGACGGGATGCTGGGCTAGATGGGGCCCCTTTGGCCTGATCCAAGGCCTCCTCTTATGTTCTTAGATCATGAGCTCAGTTGCCTGCATCCTCACCCCTTGACTCCCTCTCTCTGCTCTTCCCAGGTGAGACCATCAAGATCGTAATTGAGGACTATGTCCAGCATCTGAGTGGCTACTTCCTACAGCTGAAGTTTGACCCAGAACTCCTCTTTGGAGTCCAGTTCCAGTACCGGAACCGCATTGCAGTGGAATTCAACCAGCTCTACCATTGGCATCCACTGATGCCAGATACCTTCAAGATCCAGGATCAAGAGTACAGCTACAACCAGTTTGTCTACAACACCACTATGCTGATGGACTATGGAGTGGAGGCCCTTGTAGATGCCTTCTCCAGGCAGCAAGCTGGGCAGGTGGGTGCACTCGCCACCCAAGCAGGATGGTTCTTGCTCCACCAGGATGGGCAAGCGAGCAAACCTAGGGAACTGACATAACCCACAGCGCCACCCGCGTCCCTTAGCACCTTAAGAGACCAACTAAGTTTGTTCTTGGTATGAGCTTTCGTGTGCATGCACACTTCTTCAGATACACACTTTTTCGTGCATGCACACGAAAGCTCATACCAAGAACAAACTTAGTTGGTCTCTTAAGGTGCTACTGGACAATTTTTTTGATTTTTTTATATATTTCTACTGCATCAGACCAACATGGCTACCTACCCGAATTTAAATATGAAGTGAGGAAGGCATTTTGCTTTAGGAAGGTGTAACCTGGCCAATGGTAAGTAAACACTCAGCGCACTCAGAAACACCCACCTCCAGCGCACCCTTGCCTCTTTGCACCCCACTAGGTAACCCTCCCCCAGGGGGTGATAGCACCCACTTGGGAACCACTATTGCAGAGACTCTGGATAAGGGTTTGAACAGTGCATTCGCTGTTGTCTTTGTTTTTTTGCAGTGCTGATTTGTGGGCTCTTTCCCTCCCTCCCTCCCATAAAAGGGTATTTTTATATAAATGCCTGGCTAGCGTGGCTGAGGATTTTAAGGGTTACTGCACTGCTCATTCCTGCTCACAGGCTATTTTATTGTTTCCTGTTCAGTCCAGCTGAGGGATTTGTGATCAGCTGCACCTTAAGAGAAGAAAAATTATAGCTCCAAAAAGAAAGAAGAGGGGAGAAGTAAACCATGAATGGTAATTAAAGCCACTAATGGGGAACAGGAACTGACTAATCAAGGGGCAATTCACCACAAATCCCTCAGCCTTGTTGACTAGAAAGAAAGAACATGGCAGGGCCTGCAATGAAAGAACTAACATTGCAGGAGACCCTTAACTGAAGGAGACTTACATGTGAGTAGACATTACAGAAGGGTCATGGTCCCAGGAAGAGACTTAATGGGGTCACAGAGTGCTATATGAAGTCCTGCCCCAAACCACCATTTTAATTACCCTTCCTGCTGACTGGAAAAGCAGAGCCTCAGTTCTGCGGCTGTGGAAGCAACTTTGGTGGCAGAAGCGGGCTTTGGACTTTGACACCTGCCCTCCCAATGGATGGTCTGCAGGCTAGATCTGACCCCCAACTAGCCCAACAAGTCTTCACCGCTGTTACTTAGGATTGCATGCAAACAGGAACTTCTCAAGGGTGGGTGGGAAATCTGCAGGCTCTGCTCCCGCCTAGGTGGCTTGGCCCCTCCCCTCGTGCTAACCAAGCCTCTCCATTGGCCTCTGCTTTTCAGATTGGTGGGGTCCCGAACATCCACAAGCAGCTTCTTAAAGTGGCCATTGGAGTCATTGAGGAGTCAAGGCTGCTGCGCCTCCAGCCCTTCAACGAGTACCGGAAGAGGTTTGGCATGAAGCCCTATGCCTCCTTCCAGGAGCTGACAGGTAGGGCAGGCAACCTGCCAGAATGGGGGGGGGGCTCCCAGAGGGGTCACTAAGGGGGGCACTTTAGGTGCCACCCCCCACCCTGCAAAGGCCATTGTGTTTCCCTGTGAGGGAAGGCTGAAAAGTGAGTGTTTTGTGTGTGTGTGCATTGGTGGCGCTGTAGTCTAAACCACTGAGCCTCTTGGGCTTGCCGAACAGAAGGTCGGCAGTTCGAATCCCTGCGACAGGGTGAGCTCCCGTTGCTCGGTCCCTGCTCCTGCCCACCTAGCAGTTCGAAAGCACGTCCAAGTGCAAGTAGATAAATAGGAACCGCTCCGGCGGGAAGGTCAACGGCATTTCCGTGTGCTGCTCTGGTTCACCAGAAGCGGCTTAGTTATGCTGGCCACATGACCCGGAAAAACTTTCTGCGGACAAACGCCGGCTCCCTCGGCCTATAGAGCGAGATGAGTGCCCCAATCTCAGAGTCGTCCGTGACTGGACCTAACGGTCAGGGGTACCTTTACCTTGTACCTATTGGTGTTTTAATGGGGGGGAGTGGTAGAGGGTAAAGGGAGATCTATAGAAAAGAGCAATGTTGGTTTCTGGAAGAGTATGCATGGAGTAGAGCCCGTTTTTCCTAATGCTTGAATTCAGTGTTGTCCACTGAAATGGACACATAGAAGATTCAGAACTGTTTATTAATTATTATATTTGAATGTATCACTCACCTTTCACCCTGAGGTCCTACACATCTCCACCCCACAGCATACAGAACTCACTGCCACAAGATGCATCACTGCAGGGATGACTACTTAGCCTGAGAGGCTCAATCCAGTGTGGGGGAGGAGCCAGGATAGTTAAGTGGAAAGTCCATATTCAGAGGCAGTCTACCCCTGAAGCTGAGGGGCAGGGATGGGGTGGGGGGATGGGGTGGAAGAGGGAAATTGTCTGTTGTGAAGGGGGAGGAAGAGAGCCCTGTGTGTCTTCTTGAGCTCCTTGAAGGAAGATGAGATATAATTTTAAAAATAAATGAAATACAGAATTGGTGCTCTGGCTCACGGCCCACTTTTGAGCAGAAGAGGAGCCCTTCTGGATCAGGCCCATGTAGCCCAGCACCCCATTCTCACAGTGGCCAACCAGATTCTCCAATGGGAAACCCGTAAGCAGAGCCCAAGCCCAGGAGCAACTCTTCCCTCCTGTGGTTTCCAGCAATTGGGATTCAGAAGCATTTCTGCCTCCAGCTGTGGAGGGAGAGCTGAGCCATCAAGGCTAGGAGCCATTGATTGGACAGATTCATGGAGGAGGCCAAGGCAATCCTCTTTCGAAGCCACCCATGGTGGTGGCTGCTCCTGCCTCCTGCAGGAAGGAGTCGCATAGTTTAACTGTGCGCTGTGTGAAGGAGGACTTTTGTCTGCCCTCAATCTTCCATATTCAGTTCTTCCTCTCTCTCTCTCTCTCTCTCTCAGGTGAAGAAGAAACTGCTGCCAAACTGGAGGCCCTGTATAGAGACATTGACGCCCTTGAGTTCTATCCAGGTCTGCTGGTGGAGAAGAGCCAGCACAACTCGATTTTCGGCGAGAGCATGGTGGAGATCGGGGCCCCCTTCTCCTTGAAGGGTCTCTTTGGGAACCCCATCTGCTCCCCAGAGTACTGGAAGCCCAGCACCTTTGGTGGTGATGCTGGCTTCCAGCTGGTGAACACGGCCTCGCTCCAGAAACTGGTGTGTCTCAATGTGAAGAGGTGTCCCTACGTGGCCTTCCGGGTTCCTGGCGGTGGAGAGGACGCCATTGTGCTTGCAAGGGAGAAGGGGCCGTTGGATGAGCTCTAGAACCGCAACGGGGGCAGAGGGCAGGGGCTGCTCCTTGGCTTGGCTGTGGTCCAGCCAGTGGCAGGTGGCAAGGAGTGGTTGTAGACTGGCTGGCTGGTGGGGAGGAAGGGAGAGAGCGGTGGAACAGCATCCTTCCTGAAATGTATTTTGGAGGGTTAGGTTCAGAGAGGAGAAATAAAAGGAGTACAGTTTACTGGGAGAAATGAAAAGCCTTTTGTGGTCTGCCTGTCCTCTGCCCAGTCGGCTTCCTCTTTCCTTCCCACCTTCTTCTTCCAAGCTCATTTTGGCCTGTCACATGCAGCAGAAAAACACGTATTACAGGGATATTGTTGGTTGCCAAGACCTTTTGCCTTTCACCACATAGCCCAAATCACCTGTTCCTCCTGCTTTCAACTTTGATTTTTATTTGTTTTACTTTGCTTTCTATGAGGGCTGGGCACTGCTGGGGAGCTCCCCAGCCACCTGTCCTGTTAAAGTCCCAAAATCAGCACAACACATTATATCCAGATTTATGCCTGCTTCATCACATGCCGTGGGTTCCAATCGTATCTTTCATCCCCTGGAGCCAGTTCCCAAACATGATTCCCTAAAATCTCTAGAGGAAAATATAGAATTGCAGAACTATGAAGTGGTAGAGTTGGAAGGGACCCCAAAGGTCATCTCGTCCAACCCCCTGCAATGCAGGAACATCAGCAAAGCATGCAAGACAGATGGCCACCCACCCTCTGCGTCAAAATCTCCAAGGAAGGAGAGCCCACCCCCTCGTGGGAGACCATTCCACTGTCAAACAGCTCTTACTCTCAGAAAGTTCTTCCTGATGTTTAGCTGTAATCTCCTTTCTTGTGGCTTGACGCCATTGGTTCGAGTCCTACCCTCTATAGCAGGAGAAAACAGAAGCTTGACAGTCACCTGTCAGGAATGCTTTGATGGTGTTTCCTGCTTGGCAGGGGGTTGGACTGGATGGCCCTTGTGGTCTCTTCCAACTCTAGGATTCTATGAAAACAAGCTTGCTCCCTCTTCCGTGTGACAGCCCTTAAGGTATTTGAAGATGGCTCTCCTATCTCCTCTCAGTCTCCTCTTTTCCAGGCTAAACATATCCAGCTCCTTCAACTGTTCCTCATAAGACTTGGCTTCTAGACCCTTTATCATCTTGGCTGCCTTCCTCTGCACACATTCCAGGTTGTCAATAGAATGGCAGAACCAGTTCAATCTCTTTTAAACCTGTGGTGTATACATGCCTTAGAATAAGAGGTTTGGGAAATTTGGAGGGGGGGGGGAAGAGGGATAGAAAGTGTTTTGAGCTGCACTCAGGTGAGTGTGAGAGAGTGTGTGTTTCTGCTATGGGGCGGAGAGGGTGTTGGGAGTGAAGGGAATGCTCAGAATAAATAGTGCTTTCATTTCCAAAAGTCACAAATGTGCTTCCTTTCTTTAGGGTGGGGGGGCCATTTATCATACCATCAACTGGCAAACTTTGTCGATGCTGGGGGAGGTGACATTTGGTGCGCCGCCCGCAACTCCCAAGCCTACCCCAAGCCATCGGCCTTGTCAGCGGCCTTCCCCTTGACAGCTCAGGTGAGGCTTGGGCGTCGCAGCTCAAAGGACGAACAGTATTTGCCTCTTTTTTTTTGCATTTCATCTGGCTGAAGATCTTTTGGGTAAAGCACAATGTGTTTTAGAAGTGGAGCCTATACAGGGGTATTTTATTTGTTTATACAGGCAGATCTCAGCATCCACAAATTCAATGGAGCTGACTCCAAGAAAACACAACATACTGTTGTCATGCTGGTGCTAATAAATGGGACACAGCACCACACACAGCTGGATACTTTGGACCAAAACTAGAGTATCTGTCCCAATGATTAACCTGGACCTCAAGATGAAGAAGGGTCAGTCACCTGGGCTCTATTCTCTGAAAACAAAGGAGCAAGCATGGCTGCCTTTGCCTTCTATGGATTTGTTGGTTAGCTTAGAACGGGTCGGCAAGGCTTTCTGGGCATGGGCCAGATCACTCCCACAGAGATCCTCTGTGGGCTGGCCCAGTGCAGCATGACGCCAAAATCGCACCTGCGCAGAAGCAATTTCCAGTATCTGGGCATGCACAGAAGTGATTTCTGGAGCCACGGAAGAGAGTCCCTGTGCCATGCTGTGCTGGTTTAGCGCTGCGTGTGGGGACTCACTGAGTGGGTGGCTCGGTTCGGGGCGACTCATGCACTGCTTAAGGACCCTCATGTGCCGCTTCCGGCCCATGGGCCTTAGGTTGCCAACCTCTGGCTTAGAACTAGAAGCCTTACTATCCAAGTTATGTACTTCCTGCAATAAACCACCTTATTTTGGCTTGTCAGCGGAGGGATTCCCATTTGTTTGCTGTCCAAAATTAATGTTACTGAATATATACATATATTTCCTAATCTGTTGGACTAACAACAAGAAAAACATACATCAGGCTGGAACAATAAAAATAAAAGGCTATGTATACTTTGAAACATAGAATAAAACCCATTGCTATTATGGGTAGGGTGAATCTTAAAAAGATATTAATATCATACATTATTGAATCAACCCAATCCATTTGATGAGCAGAGGGAGGTGACAGATCACCTGAGCTCCAGATGGCATCTGCTTTCAGCAGCCTGGTGCCCTCCAGATGTTTTGGGCCACAACTTCCAGCAGCCCTGATGGGAGCTGCAGTCTAAAACATCTGGTGGGCACCAGGTTGGCAAAGGCTGACCTACATTTTGAAAGAATAATCCAATTTCCCCAAGCAATTCCAGCCTCCACGTGGGACACCAGAGGGCTAGATGTTGTTAGGTGAGTCACATGCGTTAGGCCACAACTGCATCTCAGGTCATGCATTGCAATCCTCTAGGGTGGGACAGACACCTTAATGCTCTCTAGGCAGAGGTTTTCAACTTTTTTGAGTCCAAGTCTCCCTCGACCAACTCCATTCTTTCTGTGGCACCCCTGTGGGGCTCAGGAGCCCAGTTATGTCCCCCACTTGCCCGCAGAGCTGGCAGCCTCTCACCCTTTTTCGAACACCTTCCCTTGGGGAGTGTTCCCTCAGCCTCCTCTCCCCTCTCCATGGGAGTCCTCCGGCCACCGTCCCTGGTCTCTGAGCTGCCCCCCCCCGCCCCAAAGAGAGATGCCTCCTCACACTGCCCCACAAGGGCTGGGGAAGCACCCCCTGGCCAGTCCCAGAGGCACCATTCGCCTGGGGAGCTTGTAGCCAGGGCTGCTGCAACAAACAGCTGTGCAAGTCTTTGGGAGGCAGAGAGGCAAGAGGGACAGAGGCCAGGGTTGCCCACCGCACCCCTGATCATCCTTCAAGGCACCCCAGGGTGCCATGACACACTGGTTGAAAACCACTGTTCTCTAGGTATTGTGGAACTTAGAACTCCCATAAGCCCATCCAACAACATTTTAGGTTAGAGAAAAGGCAAGTAAGAGGTGACATGATAGAAGTTTATAAAATCATGCATGGCATAAAGAAAGTGGAGAGAACAGTTTCTCTCTCTCTCTCTCAACACCAGAACTTGTGGCCATCCAATGAAGCTGAACGTTGGAGGATTTAAAAAAAAGTCCTTCCCATAGCACATGGTTAGAGCAGGGGAGGGGGCTCTTGTGTTTGTGTCCTGCTTGCAGGTTTCCCACAACAGGCGTCTGATTGGCCACTGAGGAGAGGAAGCTGCCCCAGATGGGCCGGCAGTCCAGAGGGCACTGTGCTGGCTGCCTTAACTGCAGGGTTTCACCTCTGTAGTCACATTTATAGGTCATTAAAAATGAGAGAAAACCATCTGTTTGACAAAGCAGAAGGTGGATTAAGGGGCAGCAAGTTCTACATGGGCAACAGTGAGACTAAGGAGGAAGACACTGGAAACGACTGCTGCCGCCACCACCACTCTGGACTGGCTGCAAGAGGGGGTAGGCATGTTGGGGGGGCATGCCCCATCCCTCCTAACAGACCGGCCTCCGTGGGTGAGCATCTGTACCTGTGGCTCTGCTTTTCTCCCTCCTGATGAACAACAACAACCCTGGGAGAAGGGCTGCAACAGCTGCTCAGGGAAACAAGTGGACAGGAAGCTTAATAATTCATGTTTTTATTGCATTCGTTTAAAAACTGTTAGGAATACGCCACACAATTTAAAAGAGAGCTTAGCAAAAGAGAGTCCATTTCTGCTGGAGGAACAGGGCAGAAGGTCATGTCTTGTAGATTAACACAGGGGATAGACATCCACAAACAAGCATGGGGCAACCTGCTGTTGAGGGCAATGTCAAGGGCAATGTTCAATGAATGCTAGGAGTGCCATTCAGGACCCCCAGAGAGAAGAGCCAGCCTTACTGAGCCATGGTCTGCAACAGGGTCCCCTCCAGGTGCTTTGGACTACAGCTCCCATCAGCACAACTCCCCCACCCCATTTGACACCTCGGGGTTCCTGTGAGCCCCATGCAGGCCTACTCCTTTGGGAGGGTGGGTTGCTGGCAGCCAGCTCCTGGCCGAAATGCCTGCCTGCGGCTCTACGCAGGTGCAAGATCCATAAAAGCAAAGCAGCAACTAGGAACTGAGGCTTTGAGACCCATCAGGGGCAGCGGAAAAGGGCAGACCAGAGCAGAAGGGCCGCAGGCTGCTGGACAGGTTTCAGCAGGAGGCTTGAGGTGGCTCCTCCATTTGGGAACAGTGGGTGGGTGTGGGTGGGTGTGGCAACTGGGTAACTGCCTTCTAGGGGCTAGTAAAGGGTGGGCTTTTCTAATCGCCCCTTCACAGGTGCCTCTCTGCTCCCCCTAGCCTGCCCTCAGTCAATCTCCAGGTCACTGTCCTCGCTGAGGCAGGATGAGGAGGCATTGAGGACAGAGGTGAGGAGCACCATGTCCTTCTCGGGGAGCAGGCCGCACTCCTGCAGGAAGCCCTCCAGGTCCCCGGCGAAGAAGTCCTCACCCAGTTGGTCAGTGACACGGACAAAGTTGCCCACCAGTTCCCCACCCTTGTAGACCAGGAGGGCCGGCAGGGCGCTGGTGGTGAAGCGGGAGCTGGCGCCGATCAGGGAGCTCCGCACTCGGCAGAACTTGACCACGGGGTACTCAGTGGCCAGGCAGACCATGCATCCGTGGAGGGAGTCGGCCCCTGGGACATCATCCTCGTAAATGTGGACCATCACCAGGGTATTTCTGGGTCCCTTGTCAATGGTGTCCAGGAAGGCCTCCCCACTGTGGATCTCAAAGACCTGCTTGAAGTACTGCCCGCTGCGCAGCTGCCGCCGCATCTCCTCCATGCGCTGCTTGCGGTACTGCTGCAGGAACTCCTCGTCATCTGGGCCCTCATGCAGCGCACTGTACTCCTGCAGGGTTAGCTGGGGAAACAGGCTGCCTCCTCAGTCAGGGGTGGCCCTGTGCCACTCAAGGCGGAATGGAAATTTCCACCCTCCTGCCCTCCCATTGCCCCCCCCCCTCCTGGCATGCATAGGCTGAGCTGCATAACATCAAGAAAAAGATGCTGATTACACAGTAACTGGAGCACTAAACAAAAGGTGCTTAAATTGGCACTTGCTGGAGGACAGCTCAGAAGCTGGAAAGGAAGTTCCCAACAAGCAAGGCAGGGCCGGCACAAGACATTTTGCCACTTTAGGCAAAAGAGTCAACGGTGCCCTCCTACTGCTGCCTTTGCCTGAGACGACTCAGGCAGTTCCAGATAGCCAGAGGCAATGGGGGAGAAAAGAAGGATGACAGAGAGGCACAGGTGGCAGCAGTCCTGCTCTTCCCAGGTACCCACCAAAAGCAGCAAGTGCAGGAGGAGGTGAGCTGTGCACTTCTGGGGGCCCAGGATCTGCTGCCCCTCTCAGCTGCCCCCAGCCTGCTGCCTGAGGCGACTGCCTCACCAAGGCCAATGGACAGGCCAGCCCTTGCTACTAAGTCCCCCCAAAAGTTAACCCACCTGCATTCCTCCCTGCCTGAAATCCCCTGCCCCCTGCCTACCTGTTTTTTAACTGATTTACTCCAGAGGCGGCACAAGCACAAGACCCCAGGTGCAGTTGGGGACCACAACTCCCCATCACCCCGGGGGATTCCAAGAATACCCAGAGGGCTGCAGGTTCCCCTATGCTAGCTGCGCCCTGAACACTCGGCAGCTCCACCACCAGGTGCTGAGTGCCACTCAGGGCAGGTGGTCCCTCACCAGCTGCAAAACCCTCTGCCTGCGGGGAGGGTTGGAATCCACATGGAAAAGGTTGCCAGAGTGGCCCCTCTTCCTGTGCCCATTACCTTGCCATTCAGCTTTTCCTGGAGCTCCTTCTGCTTCCGCTTGTCCTCCTCGTCGTCCAGGTGGGACCTGCATGTCACTGAGAGCTTCTGGATGAGGCGCTCCATCTCCCGGCACTGTTCCTCCCGCTGCTCTGTCTCCAGCTGCTTGAACCTCCTCCAGTCGTTGATCACCCCTTTGGGGCCTGTGGAGGGAGGGAGGGAGGGAGGGAGGGAGGGAGGGAGGGAGGGGGTGAAGCAGGCAGCGACAGCAGCAGCAGCAGGCAGAGGAAGCCAACTTGCCACATCAATAACAGACGATGCCTGTGCCTCTGCCTCCACAGTCGGAGGCAGTGGTGCTTCAGCAGTTGCTGAAAGGCACAGGACAGGATGTGGGGGTGAGAGCACTCTTGGACTCAGGCCCTGCTTGAGGGCTGCCCTTTGGGGAGCCAAATTGGGGGGGGGGGGCTGGATTACCTCAGATATGAGAAGCAGGCTGGCCTTGTGCTCAAGTAAAATCCTATATGGATTACACACACACACACACACACAAACACTCCTGCCTGAGGACAGAGGACTATGGACAAACCTCCGAACATCACAGTTGTGGATGAACTCTGGAGAGATTCAGAAGAGAGAAAAGAAACCACTTCTTCACGCAGCGCATGGCTGAACTCTCTCTGCCACCAGCTTGGGTGGCAAGGGTACTAGCCAGAAGGGCTAAGCTCTGTCTCCACCGTCAGAGGCAGTAAACAAACATATATTACAGCGGTTTATAGCAAGAAAAACATATGATATTATCCATTAAAATGGTTTAAAACTGACGTCAATTGTAACCATTGTGGAAAGATGTATTCTTAATTGCCTGCGTAGGGCAGGCGGTAATAGAAAAGTTGTCAGTAGGCATTTAAAAGGCTGGCATGAATAGAAAGAGAACCTATCCAAGTGACACTGACAACAAAAGAGCCCCCCCCCCCATCTAAGAGAATGTATTAACTGTTAACACCAGTTAGCAGAAGCCACAAGAGGGATGAGTGCTCTCCTCACGCTCAGGGCTTCCTCGGTGGTTTCCCATTGGGGCACATGAATGGCCACTGTAGGAACAGGAAGCTGGACTAGAAGCCCCCCCCCCCTTTATGGGCAGGGCTCTGCTTACGTCCCAGTCAAGAGTTAGCAGGGAACTCCAAATGTCCCATTAAAGCACAAACCCCATAAGGGGTATTTTATTTGTTTATAGAAAAATAACAAATAAATGTTTGTAAATTTATATGCATATGAATATAATGCTATTCATAAAATAATACAATATAAAATACAATACAATATAAAAACCATATACAAAAGATAATACTAGAAATCAGCTGGAGAGCAGGAAAAAGACTTATCTCTGCACAAATCCCTGGTGAGCCTTTGCCAGTCAGAATATAAAATCCTGGGCAGAAGGGACCAATGGTTGGAGCAAGGCAGGCTCTTACCTTCCAACTACCACAGGGAGACTTCTTCCAGGCAGGAGCCAAGAGGTTGATCTCTTACGCAGCTTTGACAGCTGGACAATTGTGGAGGGTTTCTAAAAACCTGGAAGAGTTACACCTTTCTGCATTTAACTTGGGGGTTCCTGCCCTATTTTCAAGGAAGGAAACATCTCCAACATTACCTGAGATCGCCTTGCCCAACAAATCCCCATTCAACTGCTTCAGTCAGCAGAACTGGCACATAATACTTGTTCCACATTTGTAAGAACTCAATATTCTGGTGTGGCAGCGCCTACACTTTAGAACTCCCTGCCATTTGTCAACAAAAATGCTGAAAAACATTTTTGCTTGGACAAATCTACACAGATGTTTAGAAAGCTGATGTGAGCTTTTAAATAAATTTTTTTATTAATTTTCAATTATCATCCAATAATAGCCTCATTATAACAATACCAATTTATTATACAATCAATAATATCAATCATTCAAATACCAAATTATATAATTTAGATAAGGTGGCCCCCCACGTGCTAGAATTTTCTTTACTTCTGCGTTCCAAAATCTTGTTGATTTCAATTACATTCCAGTCATAATAATAAGGTCACACGCAGGAAGAACAAGGATATAGTTTGAGATCCTCACCTGTAGTTTTATAAATCATTTAATGTGTCAACATGAATAGAAAGCTGATGTGAGTTTTAATCTGTTTTAGTCAACTGTTATTTTAACTTTCTGAAAGTCTTAAATCATTGCTGCTAATCCTTCTTCCTGATTTTATTTTTTTTTGTAAAACGTTTTCAGGTGTTGTCATTGTTGTTTTTTTGGTATATAAATTTTATGAAATAAAATAAAACTAAGTAAAATGTTCCCCAGCAGACTAGCCTTAAAGGATCGTTTGTGCGTATTAAATGCAACTGATCGGCTCAGCCCTCAGGAAGCTGTAGGTGAATTCAGGGACCTGGAGGAAAGGGAGGCACACCTGTGTTTACCGCACTGCCATCGCTGCTCAGCACCACCTTCCTGGGTTCCGCGGCATCCTGGGGGGAGCCATGCTGCTCCTCCCCCTCATCTTCTTTCTCGCTATCCTCCTCCTCGCTGCTGCTGTAATAGTACTGGAGTTTTTCACCCAGCAGCTTGTCGTCCAGGGTAGTCATTGTGGGGAGCTGCCAAGAGAATGCACAAAGGGTTAACAGAAGCTCAGCTGCAGCCCTAGGGGGCTTTGCTTGGAAAGACCTCTGGGAAATGGTCCTTGGAGGGATACCTGGGTAGGTTGTAGTGAGCTTAAAGGAGAGATGCAAGCTCAAGCTCAGCCTCTAGAAGCAGAGAGAAGAAGCAGGGATGAGTGTGGGTGGAATCTTGCTCAGGGGTGTGAGATCGCTGGCTTTGAAGAGGTGGACAGGGTGCAAGGGGAAGGATACATTAAACTCTCAATGACTGCACTTCTGCTCCAAATACAGCCTTTACACCCCCTCCCTCCTCTTCAGGCCCCAGAAGGACTAAATGCCCCCCCTACCATTTGCTCACGCCTGCAAATGAACAGGCCAGCTGCATAGCACGGACACTGATACCTATGAGCGCTGACACCAAGGATTCAGGTTTAGCACCACCCCTTTTTAATCCTCCCCTTTATCCTGAGCCAGATCTGCTCCCTCCGCCAGGGATTTGCATACAGCACTCTGCTAGCCATCTGGGATGCAGTTGCTCAATGATTAAAAACAAAACAAGGAAGCAAGATTCTCCCGTGAAACAGAGATGCGAGCAGCAGCTCAACAGCCCAAAACGTAGAATAATAGCGGGGGGGGGGGAAGCATCTCTAGTTCTGGTCTAGGAAATGTGGTGTGCAGGGAATAGGTTACCCAAAGATGAAGTGATGGTCCAAGGTTCTTTAAAAACAGCTCAGGCGGTCAACAGAGGATGGGTTTCTTAAGGGTTGTTAGCCATGAGAGACAGAGTGAGCCTCCAGATGCAGAGGAAGGCTACCTCAAAACACCAGGTAAAGTGGGGATGAACAACATCTGGCACGAGAGGATTTGCCATGAGGCACCAAGTGACGTGAGAATGAGCCCCAGGACAGAACCATGCCCATGTCACTGCAGGGGGAACTCTCTTGTCTCAAGCACTGGCCTCCTCCCTCCAGGCCAGGAAGGACACGGTCAGCAAAGGGGAAACATCCGCCTGGTCCAGCTGCTGGGGACTGCTGGCTGCTCAGTTCCCTCTGTAGTGAATTCACAACTGCCACAAAAATCAGGCAAATAAGAGCCCAGCTCCAATCGCTAGCCAAAGGGCTGCCAGTTGTGTGCGGATTTATGCCTCCCTCGAACGGGGTGTCTAGCCTATGGGTCAGGTGTGGCCCACGGGGACTTCTCTGTCTGCATCAAGGTTCCCCTCCCTGTTTTTTTTTTGTTGTTTTTTAATGGTTGTGAATTTTTCTGTTTAATTGTTTTACCTTTTTAAAAACCACTTTGAGTGTTCTTTTCTTTTTTTACAGTCAAGCGGTATATAAATTTTATGGAATAAATAAATATGTATTGACTGTAAAACGACACTCAGTGGGTTCATTTCGATTCATTTAATAAAATTTCATTTTATAATATATATAAAACAGAGATACAATTACAATAGTCAAAAACTGAAAGATGAAAAACTAAATAACATAAAATAAGCACATAGAATGAGCACAGTTGGGATTAAAAATAACAAAGCCCAGGTAGAGCCACAGAACTGTAGAGCTGGGAGGGATCTCGAGGGTCATCCGGCACAACCCCCCCCCCCCCCGCAATGCAGGAATCCCTAGAAGATCATCCGTGACAGATAGCTTGTTAATGTAAGAGATGGGGGGTTATATGGAAGGTTAGCCACATAACAACTCAGGCTAAAAAGGGTTCCCCATCCCATCTAGAGGATTATGCAGATTAGCAAACCAATCAGATTAGCAAACACATCAGAGCCAATGGGGCTGACTCTGCTGGAAAACCCAGAGGAGCAGCTGTTGGAAAGAGAGGGGGGTGGGCAAATCACTCTGCATGACTCCTCAAGAGGGCAGGGTGGGCATTTGCAGGTTTGCAAATAAGGCCACAGCATCCTGGCCACTCCATTACTCCCTTGCTTCATGCCTTTGCTTCCTTTAATATGGAACTTGATGGATGCTGTTTTTGGATAGAGAAAAGTATTTCTCCCTCTCTCCTAATGCCAGAATTTGTGGACACCCAATGAAGCTGAATGTTGGAAGATTCAGGACAGATAAAAGAAATAACTTCTTCACACAGCAGGAGGCAGCGATGGCCACCAACTTGGATGGTTCTAAGGGAGGACTGGACAAATTCATGGAGCAGGAGAGGGCTATTGGTGGCTACTAGCCATGAGGCTATGCTCTGCCTCTGCAGTCAGAAGCAGCAATGCTCCTGAGTACCAATTGCTGGAAACACAGGAGGGCAGAGGGGTCTGGTGTTCAAATCCTTGTGGCTTTCCCATGAGCACGGTAACTGGTCAGACACTGTAAGAGCAGGTGCTGGACTAAGATGAGCCATAGTCCAAAGCTTCTGAGATGGACAAGGTAGGCCAGTCTCTGCCAGCCTGGTCCCCCCAGATGTTTTCAACAACAGCTACTGCCAGCACCAGCCAAAACATCTGGAGGACACCAGGTCAGCAAAGACTCCAGTAGGCTGTAGGGTTCCAGTAGTTTTGTCGTGAGGGATGCACAACTTTTACTGTGAATTACTGAGATCAAGGCTATGATTTTTATTTTTTAAAAAGAATGAGATCAAAGGCACACTACCAGTATTAAAATGCATTTCCTATTAAGCCAAACAGCTGCTGCTGCTTCGGGAGATTTCGACCTCTGAGTCAGGCTCTGTGCTCCCATTTCATGTCCTACATAATCTAGGTTTGAGGATTAAGAGAAAAGAGCTAGAGTACAAAGCCAAAAATAAAGGATGCAGTGTGGACTAGCCCTTGTACTCTCAACCCCACATTCCCAATTATGCTAACCTTAAAAAAGAGCAACTGATTTTGCTATACCAGCATCTGAAGGCAGCCCTATATCGGGAAGGCTTTAATGTTTAATGTTTTGTTATGTTTTTATATTTTGTTGGAAGCCGCCCAGAGTGGCTGGGGAAACCCAACCAGATGGGTGGGGGATAAATAAGAAAGCTATTACCATTAGCATTACTATACCATGCTTTTATCAGAAATATCGGCAGGGTGACACTTTGGCTGTCCTACAGATGGAAAAAGCTGAGCAGTCAGCTGCTGTGAAGGGCATAGAAGCAAAACAAGACAAATAAAAGCCCATTATTGGCAACCTGCTTCTGAATGCAGGAGGGGAAAGTGGTAATGCGGCAGCTTCCCATCATGGGCATCTGGGTGGTCACTGTGAGAACAAGATGCTGGAGGACTCCATGGCCTGATCCAACAAGGGTCCTCTTATGTTTTTATGTTTCTTTTCTTAATTTATTAAAGGTTTTCTTGGTTTACAAAAGCATGTGCATTGTCTCTTTTTTCGGGTTGTCTTTTCTACAGGTCAATTACAGTACATTTGTTGTGAGCCATTTGTGTTGTATATAGTTATAGGGAGAGTGGGTGGGTGTTAAAACTTATAGTATTTTATTTAGTGTACAGTATGTGTCAGCGTCACTTGGGTAGGTTCTCTTTCTACTCGCTTGTTCCATTTCCTTCCTAGTGAGGGGGGTGGGGGGAGCCCAGGGCGTGGTTGGCTATCTTCCGCTGGCAGCGGTGAGATTTGTTTGCGGGGGGGGGAGGTTAAGTTAGACAACAGGAACCCACCGAAAGCATACAAATCAATATGTTTTTTATGTTTCTGAACTAATTAATGGCTCCCCTGCGATCTATCCAAACAACAGGATCCACCCAAGAGAAAAGGAGCAGCTCAGCCTAACTAAGGAAGCCGGAATCTAGCCTTCCTCAACCCCTGCAGATGCTTTGGGGTAAAACTCCCAGCAGCCCAACCCAAAGTCCCCTTTGAGCTCCTGCCCCTCCAGGCATCTCTCTTCGCTGCAGCACAACAGCCCAGTGCAGCCCAGTGTCGGGCCCAGACCTGGGAGGCCGCGGAGACTCGCCCTCCCCCCCTCCCTCCCCCTGTCTCGCGGGGGGGGCGGGGCGGGGCGGGGCGGTGGAGCTGAGCCCCCTCGAGCCCCCCGGGAGAAAAGGGGGAGGGGGCAGAGCCGAGGCACGCGGCGGCCCCGGGGCATCTCCCCTCCGCCAAGCGAGCCAGAACCAGCCCCACACGCCGGAGACCCCCGCCCCAAACCCCCCCCCCCCACTCTCCGCCCCACGGAAAGCCCGGGGCTCTTCCCTCGCCCTCCCCGGGAAACCCTTGCTATGGGGCAGCCCCCCTCTCTGGCACACACGGGGTCCTTAACCCTTTCCTCCTCCCACGCGCGAACGGAACTCTTTCGCGACCCCCAGCCTGGCCCCAAACCCAAGCTTATGGGGCAGAGGCTCCCCCCCCAAAGGCGGCCCCTTCCCCTCCTCACCGGGATCTGCTCTCTCTCTGCGTCTCTGTCTGTCTCCTAGTGACAGAAGGCGGGGGGGGAGGGGGGGAGGCGCAGGGCGCAAAGGTTGCCGGGACAAATAGGCTGGGAAACGATGAGCGTCTCCAGCACAAAGAGGTAAGGTGGAAAAGCAGCCTGCAACTGCTGCCGGCTCCCCTTCGGCCGATGCTGCCCGTGCTGCCCGTGCACCGCACCAAGGAGGAGGAGGAGGAGTGGGGGAGATCAGTCTTGCTCCCTGTTGTTGTTTATAGCACCCTTCATAGGAGGATCACAGGGCAGTTTACCGTATGAAAACACAAAAAAATAACACAGCAACAAAATCAGTCCGTCCCCCCCATTTTTTTTTAAAGGCCTGGAAGAAGAGGGATTTTTTTGCCTGCCGCCTAAAGTATGTAATGAAGGTGCCAGGAGAGCCTCCCTGGGGAGAGCATCCCACAAGCGGGGAGCCACTGCAGAAAAGAGCCAAGCTCTACACTGCCACCACCTCTTTCCCTATCTATCTGCAACCAAACATCTCTTACAAGAAAGCCCTTCTTTGTGCAGTACATAGTTAAGCTATGGAACTTCCTCCTGCAGGAGGCAACAATGGTCACCATCCTGGACAGCCTTAAAAGAGGGACTAGGATAAATTCAGTGGAGGATAACAAGGCTGTCCATGGCTACTAGGTACGATGGGTGTGCTTTGCCTCTGCAGATGGAGGCAGCAGTGCTTCTGAGAGCCAGTTGCTGGAAACCACAGGAGGGGAGAGCACTGTTCTTGCTTCGGGGCGTTCCATTGGGGCATCTGGTTGGCCACTGTGAGAACAGGATGCTGGATTGGATGGGCCCCCTTTGACTGTTCTTACAGTCCTAAACAAACAGGATTTAGCTTCCTTCTTTTTTTTTCTTGCATTCCCCATAAAGAGGGATTGGTTGTTAAAGCACTTTGGGAACCATAGCACTGGGAGAGGGTCTCCTCACAGCACCCTTAATCATGGGCGTACCCAGGGGGGGCAGAAGGGGGCAGCTGCCCCCCCCCCTAGAAGCAAAAATGATCAGCGTCCATTCAAAGCAAACCTGAACGACCATGGCTTGCCCCCCCTAGTTTTGATCCTGGGTATGCCCCTGCCCTTAATGGATTCTTTTTTGGGTGGGGTAGGGGTGGAACTGTGGCTGTTTTAAAGTGGCTTCGTAGTACTTTAAACATACAGTGTGAATAAGCCAGAGCAGCTTTTTTAATGTTGTTCCTTTTGGGGGGACACATTAGAAGTTCACTGTTGCGATGAGATTTCATACATATTGTTAAATGCAGCCCATTCTCCAAGTAATGAGAAACCCTGGAGGTTCCAGGAGCTTACCCAGGTTTGGTTTCCTTGGAATGAAGGTAATCAGGGACTGTGGTGTCTTTAGGATATATGGTTTATTTACACATCTATACAACCTGAGCATGAGATGGAGGGGCTCGCAGCATCAACACCCCAACAGCTCTTGCTTCTCCACCAGTCACATCTTTGGATCCAGCACAGAGCAAGCGTGTCTCTGGGTCTCCAGCTTCCAGCAAGTGTGTCCCTCAGTCTATAGCCTCCAGTCTGTTTCCAGCTCAAACACAATTCTGGCTATTTTCCTACCCCAAGAAAGTGGGGTGGATGAAAGATGGGGTGGATCCATTAAGTGGATCTCTTAGCTGTAGCACTTGCAACAAAGCTCATTCAAAGTTTATAAATAAACATTTCTGGCCAGTTCAGCAAGCTCCTTTATTAGATTCTCTCGCTGATCCCAAGAATTGGAAGTGCCTCAGGGCATCACCCAGACTGACCCCGCCCCCAAACCCACAATTGTGGCTTAGCCATAGGAAAAGTTATCATGTTCCAACAGAGATTACCTGTCCCAGGACCTGTCCACTCTGCTTCAGAAAGGACTTTCCCATCCTCTGTTGCCCAATACTTTTTAAAACAAAAAACACCAAAGCATGTGATCTAACCGTGAGTTATAACACCTTTGAGAAGAGCAAGCTATCACTGTGAATGCCTAGCTAACAGTGTCCACCTCCAACCTCAATGTGCAAAAATTGAGACGCCCCCCCCCCCGTGTTTAGAGAAGAAGGCAATACAGTACAAGTTAAGGTGGACAAAATGTTTTATTTTATGGCATGCAAATACATGTCAAGTACTGCAAACTTTTTTCTATTAATTCTCTCTCAAACACTGAAAAAAACCACAATTTGCTAAAGTCCGTGTCCAGCCCAAAAGCTAATTATCTTTTCACTTCAGTGCAACAGAAAAGACACGCACACAGACTTCACTCTGCTATTCAGGCTAAATCACAAAGCCCACACCCATCACTCAAACTTCCCTCCCCAAAAATACAGACCGTACGGTCTAAGCTTTCCCATGTAAATCCTATTCCTATAACACAAAAGGGAAAAACAACAGAATTTGGAAATTGAAAATGGAACTAAATGGAATAGAATTCATCCCCCACCCCAAATAGATCCCTTTTTTATTTTACAGATTTTTTTAAAGTTAAATATTTTTTTTTAAATAGAAGCTGAGTATGCATCATTAAAAATGAGGCATTAAATCCACCGTAGCGATGGTGTCTGCTTTATTATACATGATGGGTGTACACCATCTTTTATTTCATTTACATTTCAATCGAACAATAGATTTGCAAAGAAAATGTCTAATACAGACATAGAAATATTCACACTTCAGCTTCACAACCGGTTGTAGAATTGACAAACAGCCCTCTTTTCCCAAACTTTCTGGGCCAAGCAGGTTTATAAAATGTTAATCAAAGCAACAATAAAAGAAAAAGTGGTGTTTTTCTTTTCCTTTTAACTTCCAGGGAAAAGAATATGTAGTATACAGTATAAATGCAGACAGCAGATACTGCAAGCTAAACCACAATACTTTGGAGTGGCTGTACAGGGTGTGTGTGCAGTACAAAGAAAAGCCACGCATGTTGTATCACAACTACAGTATAATCTATTTGTCTGCACAGATAAGGAAAATGCATGCATCCCCATGCCTTGGACTAAATAACCGAGGACTCTCTCTGGGTAAGCAGGTGGGATCTGTGCAAAAGTGTACTTTGCCCTGTTTCCTGGCACTCAGAAACACAGCCGGAATTGTTTTTATTTTTAATTCAAACTCTGTCAAGTATATAAAGTGTCCATTAAAAAGCTTCACAAATGCCTGTGTGTGTGGTGGACAGGTATTTGCTCTCTCAGTTTTGGGGCGGGTGGGATGCTCACAGTTTTGGCTCACTCCACTCCAGCCCCCCCACTCCACCCTTAAGCCTGGCAATATTGCTTTGCCAGCAAAGCACCGTGCTGCTGCCTTTACTCGGAGCCAAGGAAGTGGCTGAGAGTTCAGACAGGGGAAGAACACACCCCAGCAAAACACTGTGTCGTGCCATGTTATTTGCAAATTCAGCCTCTAAATATAGAACTCCTAAATACAAGGGGCTTAGAAATAAGCATCTCCCACAGGTAGTGAATGGCTGGCTAATGCCCCCTCCCCAAATAATATTGGGGTGCAGATGCAAGCGCCTAGGCTGAACCCTTTGCAAAGCAGGCCAGGCTTCATAAAATACTGAGGAATGCCAGCTGATCACAAAATCAGACATGAAAACTGCTCACCACAAGAAATCCCACAGTCAAGCCACATGGAGATTTCGTTTTTAAATAAAGCATATTTCACAACAGACCTGGCTTTCAAATTATTAAAAAAGAAAGGAAAAATGGGTACCACCAGGACTTCTGTTCTGGCATTTGCCACACACACTTTAGGCAAGCACTGTGTTCTACACTCCAGCTGTCACCAGGTTTTAATTTCGAACAGTGCATCCAGCAAAGGGAAAACACCATCAGGGAGCAGTGCTCAAACCAGGCCTATCACAGACCTGCCACTCTTCCTTAGCACAGGCCAGCAGCTCAAAGCCTCATCTCCCATCACACTCAGCATTTGTTTCACATCTGAAGCTTGGCTACCCAAAGCACTGAGTCAAAACAAAGGGGGAGAGGAAATGCACATTATGAGGAAGCACAGCTGAAGCTTTTCTTGCTACCACAATAAACTCCCCCCCCCAGTGTGCGTGCCCCCAATCCCCCCTGCACCTGCCTACAAAAATGCCACCTGCTGGCATATGGCAGGCCCCACCCTCCTCTGCTGTCTCCTCCGGTTGGCCTAATTTTATAAAGACACAGCTGCTTCCCCCTGGCTGTCCCTAAGGCAAGGGGTGCAGAGCTTCTTTGCCCCCCCCCCCAAACCAGGTGCTGCTGCAGTACAACTCCCATCACCTATGACTATTCTTGGCAATGTTGCCTGGGGATGGTTGGTGGGGGCTGGGAGCCCAAGGGCATCCAAAGGACTACCATAATTTGACTGCTCCACACCCAGACAGGCTGGTTTGTACAAACTACTTTGAAGGTGGACAACGCCCAGCCAGAATGATGCCATTTCCATGGCGAGAAAGTCCCGGCTGTTTCCTTGAGCCTGCAATTCTCTGCGTTGAAGACAACCTTGGAGCAGATGCTTCCTGTCAAGTGTGTGGCCCTTTCTAGAAAACTACTGTAGTGCAGGAGCTCTCACTGCCAAAAGAAGCCAAAGAAGCACAAAGGCAGCTCATTCCCAGTCCAGGTGGTAAAAGGACAGCAGAAATATGGTGGCTTTTAAAATTATGCGATGCCACTGGACAAGTGAACAAAGAACTGTAAACAATGTATGCCACGCCCCCTTCCTCCAGCAGCACAACCAAGGTCTTGCTATATATTCACCCTTGGATTGTATTGGCGCCTGGGGGTGCTCCGGTTCACAGAGGGGCTATTTCCCTGAGGGCAAAAATGAGGATCTAATATTTGTCTATTTTTGCAATAAAATAGCAATTCATTTTCTTCCTCCTTAAAAACACGTCACCTGCAACACAGAAGATCTTATTGTTTAAATATCCATGTAAAAGAGAGAGAGGCTGTTTTGCATATATCTCTATATATCTGAAGTTACATATAGCGCAAAAAAACCAACCAACCTTTTGGAAGCATTTCAAATGTAATATTTATATATACAAGATTTCCCAGCTGGATCAGAGAACACAATAACAACCCAAATGGCATTCCACACCAAAATCAGTTAATCTTAACAGTCACAAGTTTAAAGAGAACGGGTACTTTAGTCTCAAATCCCCGGCTGCCCTGTTTCTCTTGTTGCAGGAGTGAGGTGGCAACATGAGGAGGGGCCTGAGGAATTGTCCCATGAAATTAAGAGAAGGGATTTGGCTGTCATATTATAAATAGCTCTTTGTGCCATAGTATTAAATAAGTGGCCAGGGTCTTTCACAACATCACTGGAATTATATATATTATATAAATATATATAAACTAATGCTTGGATTTTTTCAGATAACAATATTTACAACATAATTTTTTTCATGAACTTTCAAGTCAGCAGATATAAAATAAAAAATGATGCAAGTCAGTATTGTAACCCTCAGAGAAATGCCTGTTTTTGCCCCACCCCTAATCCAGAAGTGTGCACGATATAGTTTCTTTAAAAAGAAAGTGAAAAGAAGCGGCCTGATCCTGCACACGGAGTGGCATCCTAAACAGTCACCAGCTCTGTTTTGCCAGTAGTAACATGATCGTCTCTTTTACAAGCCATTTGCTAGTGGGACGAGCCCTTGAGTACAGTACACCTGTGAAAATGTCACTTGGCTAAAATATCCCAGTACAATTCTCCAAGTAAACAACTTCACAGAAGTTAATTATCAAACACTGCAAAAAAGAAGAAGAGGAGAAATGCAAAAATCAGAAATAGAAAGCCATAGAAGACAAATGAGGAAGGCATTGTCTTGCCAGCAAGCATTCTTTTGCTCTACCACCTTCTGGGTGCCCTGAGTTTCTAAAGCAAGAAAGTAAAAGAAAATACGGCTCAGGGCCCAGGAGGTGTGTGTTCTTATTTCAGGTGATGGCTCCCTACTTACGTTTCCTTAAAATCACATTTTTAAGAAGACAAATTTATTCGTTCTGTGCAAGCCGAGCTAAAGCTATACCATTAAGTGTTCAAGGCCTTATCAAGGGTCAGTAATAAAACCTAAACACCAAACTTTTCAGTAATGCTATAATCAAAACAACACAATGTGTCAAAAGAACTGCTAATCACTTCTTATTTGACAAGTACATCAATAGCAATACTGTGTTGTCAAGTCAGTGTAAATGTGACAGAAAATGTTTCTTTTGCAGGGAACGACTGATTGCTGAGGCTCTGGGGACTGATCTGGCCGAAGGAGCTGCACAACTAGGAGCCCAGGGAACAAGTGCAGTGTGTTTTTGCCCTTATCCACACTTAGGTTTTATCCTGCTCTTTCTAGGCAGAGGTCTACACTTTAACGAACTGCGTCTCAGTGGCTTTTTGTGGGGCTTTTGCCCTAAGCTTTCCCTGTGAAAACCTGCTCTTCAAATATGAATTGGAGCAAACAGCAATTTGGGTTTTCTGCAGATTGCTATTTGGTGCTTGCTGACCTTTAAAGAGTGGGTTTTTGTGGAGAGAACTCCAGAGCAAAATAAAAAAGGGGGGGGGATCCTCAGACTGTGCCTGGAAAGAGCAGAGGAAGGTACCGTACTTTTCTGTGTAATTGCTTTGGATTGGCTGCCGCTTCAGCAATTAGGCTTGCGTCGCTTGTGATTGTTAGCGTTTGCCAGTTGGGTGAATGATATTCGGTTCGGCATTCCCCCCCAAAAAAAAGCTTAACAACTCTGTGCCATCTCCCCAATTTTCATAAATTTGAGCCCCCCAAAATAGGGGGCGTCTTATGCATGGGGGCATCTCATAGAAAAGTATGGTAAGTGTGGACAAGTCTGTTGTCGATGTAACAATTCTGCTTACAACTCAAGAGCAGGTAAAGAGACAGAAGATGTAAGCGCTAGGATGCAGGCACTTCGATTTTGCACTCTATTAATTTGTACACAGGCAAGTTGCTTGATATGTGGAAATACCAAGCTCTAAAGCAGAGGAGGGGTGGGGGAGGGGAAATGAAGGGGGAGGGCCAGACAGGAATATGGAAAGTGCTACACTACTGCATATAATGCAGTCGTGCAAAGATAAAAGGAAAAGGAAAAAGAGAAGTGTATCAACCCTGAATTAAGTCTTATGTTAAGAAGATCCCCAACCCCCTCTCTCTTTCTCTTTCTCTCTCTCACATGCTTATTTCATGCAAAGTTCCACAGCTGAAGAAACAAGCAACTGCAACCAGATACAAGTTCCCCTCTCATGAAACAAAAGCAAGGCAAAACAAGTGAGTTCTATTCCCATGAGTCACTTCACCCCGAGGATCTGCTGGCTTCAATGAGCTAACTTGCACATTTATCTAGAGAGGCTATCTCTCAACAAGAACGGCTCAGAAGGCGCCCTGGAATTTCCACAAACAAATTAAAAAGCTGCTCTTAAGCTTTTTACAAACCACTTGTGGAACATGAACACCTGAGCCTAGCAAAGTGGTTTGTTTTCTCTTTTCTTTTCCAGAATGCTAAGTTGAGAGGGGCCTGATGTATCAAAGAGTCCACAGGAAACAAATCACCCCAATAGTATTTTCTTAAAAAATATATACATTATATAATATAGTGTAAATGCTGCCTTAGCATGATCACGAGCTTGAAAACATAACGCCTCTCAGCTGTTAACCATCTTGCCATTTGCCACTGGCCTTAAAAAGTCGCTTTTCCCTTCTGCCATGATGTGAGCTGCTTTGAGGCTGTGGGCTGTCTTGAGAACGAGGCTGCCCACTCCGGGGGAGGAAGCTGTGATGGGCAGGGACGTCACCCCGCTCACAGAGGATGCTGTTGGCTGGCTGAAGCAGGTCATTGGCAGGGCTGCTTTCTGCTTCTCCCTGGTGATTTTTTTTGGGGTGGGGGGGAGGGAGGGAGGAGAGGGGAGAAGGGGGAAATAAACCCTGATCATTATTTAAAATAGAACACAGGAATTTCAACATTTTCACAGCAATCCAAGGATGTAAAAAATAAGGGACAGTGAATTATCTAAAGATTCTCCCTGATAGTTTTGATACCCTACAGGTAGTTGAATTGTGATTTTTCTTCTTTATTTTTATTACTTATCATGACAGATAATGAACACATGGGTTCTGATGGGGGGGGGGGGAGCTGATAACCCAGAATTTGAAAGAGGGCCCAGACTGCATCAGTAAATCTCTCCCCCTTCTCTGTGGAGCCACTGTTGTAACTCTGGAACCTCTTGAGAGAAGCAAGCAGCTGTTGCACCGTCAGTGCTCAGAGCCATTTCCTGTCTTCACTCATCACAGTGGCTGAATGGGAGAGACTGGATTCTCAGCCTTGGAGGAGAGAAGGGGAAGAAGAGAGAAAGAGCCTTCCCTGTGTTGGTGCCCTCCATACATTTCGAACTACAACTTCTATCAATTGCAAGATTGCATGGGGCTGATGGGAGCCACAGCCCCCCAAATATGAAGGAGTAAGAAAGACGAGACCAGGCAAGAGAAGGCCAGCATTTGGCAAGGAAGCATGGTGAATTTCTTCAATAAAAACACCACTGCGGTGCTTGAGACAGCTTTACTTGGTCAGAACAGCAGTGGCTGCTGGGGAACCCACAAAAGTGGAGTCCCTGGGCCTACAAATCACACAGGCTTATATAGCCTTAGCTCTACACCAGCGTAGAAATTAAGTCATGTTCTCAGAAGAAAAGCATGCCCGGATTATTGGAGCTGGATGCCTAATTCAGCAAGGAGAGCAGGGTGCAGATTTTCTAGCAGGCTAGCTCAAGGTTGAGTTTTTCCTGCACAGAAATGATTGACACATTCTTAATACAATGTGAGAAAGCAGATTCTTTCCTCCACTTTTGTGAGTTTCCCAGCAGCCACTATTGTCCCGATCAGGTAAAGCTGCCTTAGACATTACAGTGGTGCACTTATTAAATAAATGTGCCACAGACATCACAGGGGACACGAGGAGAGACAACAGAGGCTCTGTATTGGAGCCCAGAAAGCTTCAGATGGAGGGGACACTCCTGTTTCCGTCTGACACTCACAGAATAGCAAGGTCTTCACCTAAGGTGGGCCTCGCCTGCTGCCTGGGCTCTTTTGGAGGCTGTTCCAGAGGGTGGCCATTCTCCAGAGCTGACCCGTTGAACAGATGATCATCCTGGTCGCCAATGCCAAGTTGCAGGCTCAGAATCTCCTGGAAGTGGAAGGACAGCATTAACCGTGTGGGAGTGGGGGGGGGGGCTGCCAACCAATCAACACTCCTGCACAAATGATGGAGAAAGGTGAAGTGGAAATGGCATTGCTGAGAAGGAGCTGGGAGGCTAGAGGGAAGACCCTAAAGCTCCCTGCCACAGCCACCAGGTATTCTTTGTGGCCAGTCCAAAATATAGGGGAGGGAGGGTCCAGGGCCCAGTGTTAGGGGTATGTGCTCTGCACATAGAAGGTCCTGGGTCCAATCCTCCACCTCTACATTTAAAAGTGACTTAGGGAAGTGGGGCTGAGAAGACCCTGATCTGAACTGATGGAAAGCTGCTGCCAGTCAGGGTAAACAGACTGGACCAGCAGTTTGACTCAAAAGTTCATGCAAGACACAATTCTACGGAGTGGGGAATCAATACTCAGAATTTTATGAACATCTCAATAACTCTGCTGTGTCTGAACTGGGAGTCTGGCAAGGCTGGGATTCAACCAGAGTTTTGGTCTGTGATTATTTCATACTTTACATGGAAACTTAATAGGAGGGCCACCAGCTCTGGATTTCTGGGATAGTACAGGATGCAAAGACACAGACACATAAGGCATGTTCAGTGAACCAAGGAAACGGCAGTGTTCATGTACCTCAATTTGCTCTCCCTGCCCACCAAGCTCATCGGCATCAAGGGCTGACAGTTCCAGTTCAATGTCTCGGTCTGGCTTTGTGTCTGCACCGTCCTCCGGATAGTCAGACTGAGAAGCAGGATAGGAGTGGGGAAAAACAGACGAAGCACAACTGATTTAAAGAAAGGTATTTCTATGAAGTCACCTTATGGCCATTCAACCCCTTCAATCAGCAGAACCAGCACTGTTCTAGGTGCCACAGGCTACCTGCTCCACATTCAAAAGAACTCGATATTTTAGTGTGGCAGCATGGGCACCCTGAAGCTCCCTCTAGGTGTTTTCACTGTACTCTCGCACTCTGTTGCTGTTGTTTTTTACTGTTAAAAACAGTTGTGTTTAGGTAAGCCTGTCCAGTTGTTTAGAAAACTGGTGTGAGTTTTGATCTGTTTTTAGTTTATTATTTCAGCTTTTCAAAAATCTTTAAATTATTGTTAATTCTTCTTACTGATAATGTTAATTTTTTCCTTCTTAGGTTGCTTTGATGTGTGTGTGTGTGTGTGTGTGTGTCTGTGTTTACAATCAGGCGGCATGCAAATTTTACAAAATAAATAAAGTAAAAGTTAGGGACCTGGCTCTTCCTAAATACCTAATAGTTAGGGGCTAAACTAAAAACAAACAAACCCATTTTGACAAGGTCTGGGTCCCCCTGTATCAGCTATGCAAACAGAAGTACATTCATGCATACTTATGGAGAAGATATGTTGCAGATAGCTGAAGCTTTGACGATGAGTTCAGTGATTCAGTTATATGGCAGTGCCCCTCCTCAATTTCCCTTCTTACGTGTGACTGACATATGCAATGTGTAGCCACTCAGCAGGTTTGGCTGAAGATGATAAATGTCATTTTTTAATGCAACCAGAAAAACATTACTCAGAAAAAAGAAAGGGAGGGAGGGTAGTACTCCAGGAGAAGGGCATGGTGTAGAGAGATACTGCCCCAATAGTAAATAAAGGAGAAGTAGCTGCTGCTCCCATTTCCACAGAAAATGGGGAATCAGGCATACAAGAAACTGGAAGCTCATAGTGTGTCCCTCAGCTGCAGGCAGAAAGTGCTTCTGGATTACCTATTTATTGATCATTCATCCTGATTTGTTTGGAAGGAGATTAGACAATGTTGGCTATTGTATGAGCATTCTCTCCTATTTGTTTGCAGGGAGGTTAGATGCCGTTGCATCACGGCAGGTGTCACCCTACACTTTTCCAGTGCATTTTCGCATTCACTTTCCTTACTGAAAAAAGTATTGACATTTTGGGGAAGCCTTCTGTTGCACAAGACCTTGCAGCCAACTATAACTGCATGACCTGGATTTGCCAATAAGTGGCAAGTCCTGCCCTGTTTTGCATCTGAAGTGACAAATATATATGCTTCTGGGTCAAACCCTAACTCAGGCACTGCTTTCCCCGCTTGCTCTTGGAGGAGACCTGCCCCTTGAGAACAAATGGTGCCCTTCTAGGACCTTCGCAGACTGCCCAAGGAAAAGAGTGGGCACATTTCACACAATGCCATTTCCTTCTTACTGAAGTTGCCCCTTCCTTTTAAGTTTAGAGTAGCCAGGCTCACTCTCAGGCCAAAGATATTTGCGGAGCTAGAACACTTCTGGGCATTACAGAGGAGAACGTGACAAAGTCAGCTAGAGACCAAGGAAAGATGGAAGGCGCTGGGTATATGGAGGCTGGAGAACAGACAATGAAGTAACAATGGGACAGCTATCTTCCAACAGCAGGAAAGGAAGAGCAGCCAGAATAAAACACTGACCCTCTTTAGAGACCCTGAACCCATCCACCACTGATTCACAGCAACAGCCTTGATGCTGGACTTCTGGGTGGGGTGGCAAGATTAAGTAGAGAACAAAACAAAAACAAAAACAGGATTGGTGTGATTGGCTTTTGGACTAGGGAGGGGTGTGAGTCAGTTTTGAGTATTTAAGTTTATCTACTAGTTTTGTAGGTGGGAGTGTTTATATTATTTATTTATTATGTTTATATCCCACCTTTTTCTCCAAGGAGCTCAAGGTGGTTCTCCCCTCCTCATTTTAGGTGAGATTGGGCTGAGAGGCAATGACTAGCTCACTGAAACCAAGTGAGTTTCATGGCTGAGTGGGGATTTGAACCATGGTCTCCCAGATCCTAGTCCAACACTCTAACCACTATGCCACACTGGCTCTCAGCATTGCTCTGCTGCTCGTCTTTGTATTGCTAATGTTTTTTATTACTGCTATGCAGGAGGACTGGTGTTCAGTTTTTGTTTTCCAAGTATGCTGTATGGAATATTTTTTGGGTTACATGATTCCCCAACCCCTTTTCTACTGTATAATACATTTATCCATATACAGTGGTACCTCTGGTTAAGTACTTAATTCATTCTGAAGGTCCGTTCTTAACCTGAAACTGTTCTTAACCTGAAGCACCACTTTAGCTAATGGGGCCTCCCGCTGCTGCTGCGCCGCCAGAGCACGATTTCTGTTCTTATCCTGAAGCAAAGTTCTTAACCTGAAGCATTATTTCTGGGTTAGCGGAGTTCTTAACCTGAAGCGTATGTCACCTGAGGTACCACTGTATTATTTTTCTTTGCAAGTTGCTTGGAGACCCTTGGGTGGCAAGCGACTAGAAAGCTTAGGAAATAAAGAAACAACTGAAGGGCTGCCCCCCAAGATCAGGGGTGGGGGGCTTCTTTCAGCGTGAGGGCTGCCTCCCATTCTGGCCAAGCCTCCAGGGGTGAAACGCCAGTGGCACTTGGAGGCAAGAAGCATAAGCAGGTGGAGAAATTAATGTATTACCCTCAGAAAGGAGGCTAGTTTCTACACAGGCTCACCCCTTACAGATGACAAAGCAAGTTTGTTTTCTATTGCTCCAGTGGGTTCAGATTATAAGAAAAAGGATTAAGACTAAACATTTGACAGAACTGTAGGATAACCAGCCTCATATAACTAACATGCTTAAGTCTAATTAATGCATGATGGGGTTAATGACATAGAGTAAACCGTCCTGCCAGGCTTAGCTAGGTCACTTCCCCTTACCTTGAGGAGTCAATAGATAACAAAGCCTATTGTTCCCTTCCAGTCTACCTGAGCAGCTCAGCGTTTGAAGAGGTTTCAGCTGGTTGTTCCAGCTCAACCGCATGGCTCTCACAAGCCATTCTTGAGTTTCTAAACCAAAATTTAAAAAATTTAGGAATCATCATCATCATCATTTATTTATACTCCACCCATCTGGCTGGGTTTCCCCAGCCACTCTGGGCAGCTCGCAACAGAATATTAAAAGCACCAAACATTAAAAACTTCCCTAAACAGGGTTGCCTTCAGATGTATTCTAAAAGTCAGATAGTTGTTTGTTTCCTTTACATCAGCTAGGAGGGCGTTCCACAGGGCGAGCGCCACTACTGAGAAGGCCCTCTGCCTGGTTCCCTGTAACCTCACTTCTCGCAGGGAGGGAACAGCCAGAAGGCCCTCGGAGCTGGACCACAGTCTCCGGGCAGAACAATGGGGGTGGAGACGCTCCTTCAGGTGCTTTTACCACTTTGTGACTAAGACAAGTTTTGCTGCCTGTGCAACTTTTCTGAAGCACGTGAATCTGACCTTTGGAGTTTGTAACAAACCATTTTTAATTGACAAAACGTGTTGCCTTTTCCCACGCAGGGGGAAGAGAAAAACTTTTGAAAAAACCTTTTAAGGGGACATTTTGGAACTCATTCGGAGGGGCATATTTTAAAGGTCTAACAACCTATATTCCCATGCTTTACTTTGCTGCATACTTTGTGACTTTAAATCTCTTGCTGGGGTTCTCTCACCAAAGAGTACGTGCCCTAAACTTGGATCTTGGCATCTAGGAAATTATCATATACAGTGGGGTTTTTTCTTGGAGGGATGCAGGGGTACGCATACCCCTAAACATTGTGAATCTTAAGTTTGCCCTCATTGAGGGGCAGTATTTCAATATGAGCAGGAAAATGAGAGTACCCCTAAACATTTTTTAAGAAAAAAGCACTGCACATATACATATACATATACATATACATATACCAACAACAACAACTTCCTGATGGTACTGAGCTCATCAGCAGGGGAACAGACTGCCTTCATTAGAAGAGCTTTTTAAAGCAGAAGTTGGACAGTCATGTATCAGGGAGGTGGTAGTAGTGGTCTTCCTGCCTAGCAGCAGGTTGGTCTATATGACCTCTGATGTCTCCCTCCAGACTCCGTAATGTATTCACAGTGGTACTTCGGGTTACGAACTTAATTCGTTCCGGAGGTCCGTTCTTAACCTGAGGTACCACTTTAGCTAATGGGGCCTCCCGCTGCCGCTGCCGTGAGATTTCCGTTCTCATCCTGGGGCAAAGTTTGCAACCCAAGGTACTACTTCCGAGTTAGCAAAGTTTGTAACCCAAAGTGTTTGTAACCCCTGTATTCTAAAAGGGGTCCCTCCCTTCAGTGTCTTCTCCACCAAGCTCAGCTACTTTTTTACCTCTCCGTTTCTCAGATTGATTTCATTGCTTAGGAGGGTCAAAGAGAGGGGGCTTCCTTCTGCCAAGGAGCTCCACTTCTGCTGCGTGGCAAGAGCGTTGGCCTCCCTCTGAAGCAGCAACGAGTTACTTCTGGCCTACATGGAAGAATAACAGAGGAAATGGCAGGGTGGGAGCAACACTCATTCCTCCCTCCGCCCTGCAGCTCAACAGACTGGCCGGCCCTCTGTAAATTCTCCACCACCCCAAATCCCAGAGCAGGAGGCAAAGTTGCCAGATCAGCCATACCTGCTGCAATTCAATGCTCAGTAGATCTCCAGTGCTAGAATGCTTTCTTGGGGAAGACACATCCGTAAGGATGAACCGGTCCCTTTAAAGAGAAGGAAGGTTTTAAAGTTGCTCCCTGCACATTGCTTGGAAGCGTGTGAAGAAGGAAATAGAGGGGGGTCTTCAGATGGGCCTGTCAGCCAGGGTTTTCCTTTCATCCCCAGACCTTCTGAAGGTGTACAGAAAGGTCCAAGGATGAAAGAAAATTCTCAGCTGACTGGCCTGTCCCAGGATTCCCTCCTCCCTGCAGGAAAATGATGCCCAGCAAAGAGACAATTGAACCTCTCTCCCCCACCCTCAAATTGAACAGGCTGGTATGAATTAGTCTGCACAGGGGTTGCTGCAGAATGCCAGGGAAATGACTACAATGGGATTTCAACACATCATATTTCATGCAGGGCAAATTTTGTCAGAAAGCACCCTCATTCCAAGCCCAAGCCCAAGCCCCATCCACTGGCTCTGGCAGGGTCCCATGCAAGGTGGTGCTCACTCCATTCTATTGACCTTTTATTTATTGTTACATTTGCATCCCGGCTTTCCTGGAAGGAGCTCCAGGTGCAACCCCAAATTCTCTCCCTCCCCACATAATCCTTTTAAGAATGTAGCAGGAGCTCTGTTGGATTAGGATGGGGCGGGGGGCACCTAACCCAGCATCCTGTTCTCACAGTGGCCAACCAGATGCCCCAATGGGAAGCCTGCAAGAAGGACCTGAGCACAACAGCCACTCTCTCCACTTGTGATCCCCAGCAACTGGCATTCAGAGGCAGACTGCTTCCCACGGTGGAGGCAGAACGCAAGACATCCTGGCTAGCCACCAGGTATCTTCTATCCTCGCAACAACCCAGTGGGGTAGGTTAGGTTTAGAGAAGGTGGCTGGTGCAGTGAATGGTTGAATGGGGATTTGAACCCAGATCTCCCAAGCCCTAGTCCAACCACTGAGGAGCTGTGAACTTAGCGCTGACTGCCATGGCCTGAAAACTCCTACTGCTTCCATGGGATCTGGGCAAGGGATCTGGACATGCTGAGCTGAGGCGAGGTGCTGTGACCAGATGCCACCTTCGAGGAGCGCTCCCTCACCTACCGTTCTCTGAAAGGCGCTGATGAAGTAGAATCGGAATTGTAGGAGCTCCATCTTGAATCAACGGTGCTGACGTAAGGGGTGTAATCTGCAACAGGCAAAAGGTGCAAACTCAGCTCAGGCCAGAGAGAATCCTGCCCTCCACCCACACCTGACACCCTGGCATCCTCTTCTATATTGTTTCCAAGGCTCCAGACCAGGGGTCAGCAACCTTTTTCAGCCGTGGGCCGGTTCACCATCCCTCAGACCATGTGTGGGCTGGACTATATTTTTTGGGGGGAAATGAACGAATTCCTATGCCCCACAAATAACCCAGAGATGCATTTTAAACAAAAGCACACATTCTACTCATGTAAAAACACCAGGCAGGCCCCACAAATAACCCAGAGATGCATTTTAAATAAAAGGACACATTCTAATCATGTAAAAACACCAGGCAGGCCCCACAAATAACCCAGAGATGCATTTTAAATAAAAGGACACATTCTACTCATGTCAAAACACGCTCATTCCCGGACCATCCGCGGGCCAGATTGAGAAGGCGATTGGGCCGCATCCGGCCCCTGGGCCTTAGGTTGCCTACCCTTGCTCCAGACCAACCCAGCCCATACCTGACATGCTGACTGGCTTTGTAGCACTTCCTTGGGAAGCAGTAGCTTGAATTGGGTCTGTTGTATGATAACCCGTGCGCGACGACCTGGAGATGGCGCCCCATTTGGAGATGATGGGCCCATCGCTGAAAGGAATGATTGGGTCTTCCTCCTTCGCCCTTCTCTGGGTGTCGAAGAGGTGCACCCGCCTCTTCATGTCCCCACTGTCCAGATCCTGTAAAGCCCCACAAGAAAAGGAAAGCCCAGAGATAGAATTACAGAATAGTAGAGTTGGAAGGGGCCCAAAGGGTCACCCAGTTCAGCTTCCTGCAATGCAGGATCTGGCCTACACATGGCCTGGTGCAGCAGGGAGGCTCATTCTTAGGCCCAGTGTCACATTTTGCACTCATAGGAACCCTTTTAGAAGCAGTTCCCTTCGGAATGTCATCTGGCAGGGCATCCAAATCACTTCTCGCAATCCTTACAACAACCCTGTAAGTTGCTCAGGACAATATATTTCCCCTTATGCGGTAGACTGGGGGGGGAGGCGCTTGTGCGTGTGTGCATGTGGACATAAGATGAGGTTAAGGGAATCATGTTTTGGAAACTGGATCCAAGAAAACCCACCACTGGCAGAGGGAGCAGCACTGGCTCTGAGCCTGGCTACCAAGCAGAACGGGCTCTAGAGGGGAAGCTGCCTTACCAGGAGCACCGCACCAGAATTGGCAATGACGTCCTTGGGCTCTGACTCAATGGCACTTATGCAGGAGCTGATGGTGCCACAGGACCAGGGAGAGTAGTGGGAGAGGCGGTCCTCCTCGTACTTGGAGCTGTGCTGGCTGCTGGCACTCTCGCAGAACTGCAGGGAAAGAAAGACACCAGGTAAGGTCTGTGGGGTGGGTTTTAATTACCGGTAGTAGGAGAGGCTATATTAATTGCAAATCATCCCTCCAGGTGTCCTTATGTGTGGTTTGAATCAGGTTTCAAAACCCCACCCTTGGCAGCACAATTAAAAACATAGGAAATAGGCTGTAAAACCTTTTGGGGGGCTTACCCCTTCCTAACCCACTTAACAAAGCATCAGACAACAGCTTGTCAAGTAGGTTTAACAAAAGATTCACTTACTTTATAATCATGCACTGGTTCACAGCAATGGCAGCAGTAAAAAATTATGCAGCCAAAATACTCGTTATTTACAGTATAACCAGCTTCAGGCTTGCGCCTGGAGTTGGAGCAAGTGGGGCCTGCCGGTCTCCCAACGCTGGTCAAAAGGAAGAGAGAGAGGAACAGGAAATACTATATATTTTTTCCTTTCCAGCAGAGGAGGGGAAATGACACCACACAGAGCCCTCTCTACCAATTTCATTTCTATGGTCTGGGTATCTGCCTATCGGCAATACAGCTCTGAGAATTTAGCCCCCTCTCATGCTAACTAGCCAGAACATGCATTTGTTAGATTTGGAGGCTAATCTCCCACAAGATCTTGACCAATCACCCCAAAGGCATTTTGTGTATTTCCCATGTCAGCAGCAGAAACATGTGCACATTTGGGGATACTGTGCTGTACAGAGTAACAGAAGAAAAGAGGAAAGCAATTCCCCTGTGATGAGGGAAACACATGGCAGAAAGGGAAGAGAAGGAAAAGGAAAAGGGAGGTGGGAGCCAAGGATAAGTAAGAGCAACCACGGGGGGGGGGGGCTGCTGAGGTTTTGTTTCCACTAGGAGGCTGGCAGGTAGGCCTGATGTGGGAGGTTTATCTTTTTATCAGGCAGCCATCCTAACCAGTGACAGGACTGCAACTTAATAAAACAAAGCCAATGGATTCAAAGTGCAAGAAAAAAGATTCTAACCAAACCTTAGGAAGAACTTTCTGGAGGTTAAGAGCTATTTGACAGTGGAACAGAATCTCTCATTGGAGGTTTGAAATCAGTGATTGCACGGTCCTCTGCATTGCAGGAGGCTGAACTAGATGACCCTTCGGGTCCCTTCCAACCCTGCAATTCTGTGATTATGAAAAATCTCCCCAAAACAGATAAATGGTCCTATGCAAGTTGTTTAATCTCAAGATCCTTCCCCAATCTAAATACTGGCCCTGGTGCAAACTGCTATTAGCTTGTGGTGGGGAGGGGGGTGAGTAGAAGAGAAAGAGGTTGTAGCTGCCTTGTTCCCCTCCATGAAGTTAATAGCAAGTGTGTGTGTGTATGGTGGGGGCGGGGGAAGAGATGTGGAAAAGGAAAACTGTCTAGGAGGATTAAATCACAACTCAGCTCTTCAAAGCAACCACGCAGGACTACAAATTATCAAAACAAATTTGTAGGAGATCCCAAGCCACAAGTTCCCCACAATGCCCTAGGAAGTTAAATCCCAAGCCATCGTGGGAAGCATCCACTTTCAAGCAGGACATGAGGGAGCACGTGCTGAACCCCAGGAGAAAGGAGTGCCAGAGCATCTGGTGGAGCAGTTGTGCTCTTCCCCCACCCACACCCCTGTAGCTCTCTGGTGCCTTACTTCTCGGCTGAAGTCCACATTGAAGAGAGGGGAAGGGGGAGGAGGAGACTGTGTGGCTGCAGGCAGAGTGGAGGAGGACAGGAGAGGCGTTTTTGGTATGTGGCATGGGGCCCAGTGCTCCGGCTTCCTCCGCAGTGGGTCGTCATAAGTGGGTTTCAAGTGGCCACAAGGATCCTAGGATAAAGGTGCCAGATCAGGACCAATTAACATTACAGGAAACTTGCATGAAACACAAGAGTTAGCCGCTAAAAGGCTTGAGTTACAAGAACGCAGGAAGTTGCCTTGTATGGAGTCACACGGTTGGTCCACTCAGCTCAGCATTGTCTCTGCTGACTTGTGGTGGCTCTCCAGGGCAGGGGACATTCCCAGTCCTGCCTGAACCTGGGGAACTAAACCTGGGACCCTTTGCACGCAGGGCGGGTGCTCTGCCACATCAGCGGCAATGCAGAATTTTGTATTGTTTGATGCTATTTCATGGTCTGTTGTGAATATACTGTTGTGGGCCGCCTTTATATTTACATGAGTGGGTGGCACATAAACCTTTTAAATAAATAAATGTTCAGCTGGCAATGCAAAGAAGGCATTAAGCTGGATCTCCTCCCACCATGCCCAAATTCCTCCTGATCTGTACCATGTGGCGGTGGTTAAAATCAGAAATACACAGTATAAGCTATCTTATACTGACCCAGACCATGGGTCCATCTAGCTCAGCACTGTCTACACTGACTGGTAGCAGGTTTCAGACATAGAGATGCCATTGGGCAGTGAACCTGGGACCTTCTGCATGCAAAGCAGATGCTCTACCACTCAGCTGCAGCCCTTCCCCTACACACACCCTTCTCTCTGATACTTCCCCCAATGGAATCCACCAGCTGGCCAGGAGCTTGCTCTGATTAAACAAAAGACAGGCAATAGCAACTTCCCAAAAGGGGAAGCAAGCCTTGTATCCTGCCAGCCTACACCCCAGAAGTGTGCAAGTATTCAAGCCTCCCACTGGAAGTGGGAGGTCTATGTGCTACTGGGGTAAGGCATGTGAGGAGGTGGGTCACATCAGCAAGGAGTCCTAACTGGCCCCTGCCCCAAGCGTTGGGTGCGCTTGCTCTTGCTCCTTACGTTTGCTTTGTTTCACCTCTGCATTGTTTCACGCAGTATGGGAGTGCTCTTCAGCTCAGAGCCATAAACCATTTAAATAGGGGGGGGGGAATTCAGGTCACAAAAATGCCCCAAAGTTCTAAGGCATCATCTCAGTCGGCCTAGGGAGCTTCCAAAAAGGAAGCCACACAGGAGAGTAATTGATGCAGCAAGTTTTAAGAGACCCAGGCAAATAAAAATGCATCTCTGCCTGCAGGCAAAACGGCATCAGAGGCCCTTGAGGAGCTGGTTTGGGATATCCGCGAGGCCTCAGAGCAGTAAGGAACAAAGCTCCAGTGGCTAGTGGGGAACCTACCCTCAAGGAAGGCACCGTCCTCTGGTCAGCCGGCAACTGACAGGCCATGGAATAGTAGCTGTCCAAAGAGTTGTATCTCTCCCGCAGGAAAGACTGGTAGACAGTGGGGTGTACGACGTCCATGGGAGGCAAGGAGTTGCTCCGGATTATGTCATCCCTTGGGTACATCTGCGGCCGCCAGATCCGCCGGCTGTCGTAGAGCGGGGCATACATCCCAGACGGGACTGGCCCATAGGGCTGCGGTGGCGGCTGGTAAGGAGAGCTCAATCTGTCCCGAGGGGGGAATGCGCTGTAATGGTCACCGTATGGCACAGAAGCAGATGGGAGTGGGGGTTCAGGGACACTGCTGGGCCTCACAAACCGAGGGAGGCAAGGGGCCACACCAGCTGGAACTGTCGGTGGTGCTGGGTAGTATCCTATGGAACAAGAGACACTTGTTGAGCTTGGCCTATCATTTAGGACTTCACTTTGTTCTAGGGCCAGTCTGCACCTGCAGCAGAATTAGCAAGTAGGGTGGACTGCACCGTGTTCAGGTCCATTTTGAATGCTTCCCCATGCAAAAATGAATAATAATAATATCCCCAACAAGGAGAAAACTGGCACAGCAGGGAGCAGACTAGGCTACAACTTCACTAGTGTTCTACTTGAAGGGAGATGTTTTCTTTTAAAATTAGCTTCCATCCATCCACCTGAAGCCTGCATTGTTACAGATAATTCTATCACCTTGCTTTTGCTGCATGCCTTGACCAGGTTTTCTTAGCTGCCAGAACTTAGCTGAACAGAACTTACTTGTCTGCATAAAAACATTCCTCTCCTCAGAATATAAGCCCGAAAATAATTTCTCCCATCTTTATACATTTAAATGGGCCAGAAATACTCTCTTCTTTATATGCTACAATGTAGACTGACATAAGGCAGCTGCTGTCAGTGGAGTAAGGCTATTGGTAGAAATAATTAAGAGAAATCAAAAGTGAGATCTGAACAGTACAGATGCTGCTTGTATTGCCAATGCAACATTTTTGTGAATGACCACTGTTAATAATTATCACTGTCTACTTTTCTGAATTTCATTTACCTCTGGCCTCACTGATGAAAAAACCCCACCTCCCCAACGTGCAACCAGAATAACATTTCATTCTTCCCATCTACAAAGCCTGGTGACAAAGCCTGAGACACTTTGTTGATTTTGCTGTGATACAACAACACGGCTACCTCTCTGGTAATTGTTTAATAAATACCCAATTAATCAATTTACAGCACAATTCTGTGCATGTTTACTCAGAAGTAAATTCCACTATGTTCAGTGGGGTTTCGTCCCAGTTAAGTGTCCTACGAATTGCAGCCTAAATCTGCATGTGGGTATATAAAATATTTCCAAAAGAGGGTGGGCGAAGAAGAGGAGATATTTTTGTTTGCAGACAGCATATTAAACGTGTAATAACAACAACAACAAACAACAACAACAACAACAACAATTTATTATTTGTACCCCGCCCATCTGGCTGAGTTTCCCCAGCCACTCTGGGCGGCTCCCAATCGAATGTTAAAAACAATACCGCATTAAATATTAAAACCTTCCCTAAACAGGGCTGCCTTCAGATGTCTTTTAAAAATAGGATAGCTGCTTATTTCCTTGACATCTGATGGGAGGGCGTTCCACAGGGCAGGTGCCACCACTGAGAAGGCCCTCGGTTACATGTTACATGTGTTGCATCTTCTTTCTCCCATGCAAGTAGAGGGAATGCCTTTTTTAAAGTGCTTGCACCTCTTTGTAATATAAATACAATTGTATTAAAGAATAAATGTTAAAATCTCCGACTCAATATTTATTAGGAAGCACATTTTCAGTTGATGTTTTGAAACCAATCCATCTAGGCCAACTTTCCCCAGGTGCCCACCAGGTGCTTTGGACTACAACTCCCATCAGCCCCAGCCGGCACGGCCAGGCTGGAATAGACAGTGAAGTCATGTGCTGGGGCATCAGACTGAGGAAGCTTGAGCTACGCACTGTGTGAAAAAGTCCTTTCTGTCCTGAATCTTCCACCATTCGGCTTCACTGGATGACTCCACTAGGTTCTAGTATTATGAGAGGGGCAGAAAAACATCTCCCTAGACACACCACACATAATTTTATACACACAGCGATAAAAGTTTTACTCCACCAGTGTGGGCCACCATTGAAAGCATGAAGGAAGAGGACTGTCCCTACTTGGGGCCTAAAGGACAGCAGGTCTGATGGCCAGTTCCCTCTGAAGGTAGGTCCATGATCCAGGGGTGGCCACAGAAAAGGCCAGGTCTGCTTGAGTGCCCTGTCAGTGCCTCACCTGCTTGCGGGTACTGCTGGGGTTCATAGGAGAGGTGGGTTCTGGGATCTTGAAAATACTGGAGGCTGTCGGAGTGAGGTGGGTAGACAGGCATTCGGGCAGCAAATGGGCCAGCTTGGGGGGTGATGGAGTTCATCTCTGTGCCCACAGGAGGAGGAGGCGGGGGAGGAGGAGGACCTGCTGAGGTAGCTGCCACTTGACTGACAGGAGTCTTCAAAAGGGAACCAATTTTACTGGAAGAAATTCAGAAAGAGAGAGATTAAATTTAGGCTGTCTCTTGAATTATAGAAATCTTGGGATAACTTTTTAAATTTAGGCACGTAGACAAAACCTCTAATGTTGATTTTAAAAAGCATTCTCTCTTTGCTTTCAGTCATGGCAGGGATGGGGAGCCTGGGGCCTTCCAGATGTTGCTGGACCCCCAATTCCCACCATTCCTGGCTACTGACCAGGCTGGCTGCACACATCACAGCGGGGGCCTTCTTGAGAAGAGGAATGGCCTCCTGCATGGAAAAACAACGTGTTCATGGGGGAGGAATGGGAACAGAGGGAACATAGGAAACTGCATTATACTGAATCAGACCACAGGTCCATCTTGATCAGTACTGTCTACACTGACTGGCAGCACAGGCTCTCCAGGGTTTCAGGCAGGGAGCCTCTCCCTGCCCTACCTGGAGATGCCACTGGGGATTGAACCTGGGGCACTCTGCTTGCAAGAAAGATGCTCTGCCACTGAGCTATGTTCCTTCTTTCAAGCATGGCACATACTTTTCAGAGAGAGGGTCTGCCAAGGAGCCCGGGGTGTTCTGTCCATTGGCTCCAGCTTTCCCCGCTTTCTTCACGTTCTCCAACACCATCATGGACGAGGGGTCAGCGCAACGTGGGATCAGCTGGGCGCTGCCACTCTCCAGGCTCACAATGCCGTTAGTGCTCTGTGCCATCTTCCCAGAGTTCTCCGCACTTCCCATGATGGAAATGATGCTTCCTGTCGTGGTGGAGACTGCGCTTGTGACACTGGCTTTGCCTAGCAGGGGGAAGGTTCTCACTGTGGCACTGATCTTCTTGTTCCTTAGCCGATACCTGTGGTTACAATAAAGCAGTGGGCATGTGAATTTAGGTGACATTTTCCTTCAAAATTATAGGAAGGGCTTCATATGCCAGCTTCACCATTTCCTTCATTTGGCGCTGGTATGTTATTTTTAGTATAAACAAGACTCCGTTTTTATATCTACACACACCACTTTTAATTGTTTCCCGAGATAAGGAGGGGAGGAAAAGGAAAACAGATATTCTGCGATCAAATCAGAAACCGGGACGGCTTCTGAAATTCTGGGGCTGTCCCTGGAAAATTGGGATACTTGGAAGGTATCCCATATGGAGAACAGCTTCCACATTTGTATGGGCCTCAGCTTGCTCAGAAAAGCCCATTTATTATTTCTTAAATTGGAACTGTGTGGTAGAAAGGCTGGCGCCTTCATTATACATCTTTAGGCACCAAGTGAAAATGGTCTTCAACCAGGCCTTATCCAATGCCCTTTTAAATGTGTTGTGGGGGGGGGTTATTATTGGTTTGTTATTATTGTCATTATGTATTTTGTGGGGGTGTTCTTATATTTTTATGTTGTGAACCACTTTGAGATCTATGGATGAATATACAAATTAAATAAATAGATAAATGGGGCTTGCCACAGCATCTGAAGATGTTCCAGGAGCAGTCAAACCAAAGGGAGACTGGACATCAGGGAGCCATCCCCAAAGCTAGGTCCTTCTGAGTTGTCTTGAAGGAAGGTTCACTGCTGAGACTCCCACCCACTTCCCTCCCCCAGTCTGCCCCACAGTTCTCTGGCTCTAGCTGCATCCCCCCTCCAAGTCTGAGCATGGGGAGCTCCTGTTCAAATTAGAGGCAGATGACTGTTTCTGAAAGAGCCAAAAGTAATTTGAGAAAGGCTTCAGCGTTACACCTCCTCTGGTCAAATTGGTTTTTGTTTTTTTTAAACTAGTTTATTTATTTACATTTCAAACAAATAATCCATTAGTAGTTAATTCAATTTTTTTAATGATAGAAAATTGTAAAATTGCATATTTAAAGCCTTTTCACTCTTAATAATTCATGCTGTGGCATCTTTTGTATTTCCAAACCTTGTAAGACTCTTGCTGTGTAATAAGCGTTTGATAATTTTTATCATTATTGCTTGACTGTCTCTCACGGTATGTTAAAGTATGCTGAATAGAATTTATTCAGCCTCATGGTTTTTTAAAAAAATCTCTGCCACTTTTCAGTTTGTTTTTAGCTAAGCAATCTTTGTCAGTGCCAAAACTTTTTCCAAATGCACTTACGGTACATTCTTCAATGCAGGAAAATAACATACTGTGCAGATAAGGAATTCAAAGGAAACCCAGTTGATTAGACAGCAAAGGAAGTAATGTTAAGATCTTAAATTTATGACATAAATGAAGATGAGATTGAACATTTGGGAAAGCTTGTTAACATTTCAAGAAGTTCATGATTAGCTAGGCCAAATACTTATTTTTTGCAGAGGGAGGCATTGTCAAAGTAAGGGACGTCAACATATTTACATGAAATATGAGGGTGGTATCCAGCCAAATAGACCTGCTAGCTCAACAGTAGAAAACCTTTGGCCCTCCAGATGTTGCTGAAGCACAACTCCCATCAGCCCCCCAACTGATGGTCAGTAGCCAGAGATGATGGGAGTTGTAGTTGAGCAACTTCTGGAGGGCCAAGTGTTCCCTCCTCCAAGCGTACCTGCCATCTTAAAGGCAAAAGAGATCAGGAATTACTCTCACACCGAGATGTTGGCATGGCTTCAGAACAAAAGGAGGCCTCTCAGGATGGAACAGTAGGCCAGAGAGAGAGGCAGGGATGGGGGAACTACAACTGCTGTTTGATGACAACCCACTCCCATCTTCCCTGGTCTGGGGTCAATGGGACTGGAGTCCAACAACACCTAAATGACCGCAGGCTGCCCATCCCTGCATTAAGGGAAAGCTGTGCGTAGGAAAATAAAATTATAAAAGGGATTTAAAAACTAAAGAAAATTGAAATGCATGTGAAAAGGGCTAAGTGAAGTGAAGGTTTTGTCTGCAAGGAAACTGTGTTAGAAGGACAGGATGACATGTATGTAGAAGCTACTGCTACAATGGTTAAGGACAAAGAAAGGAGCGGAAAATAAGAAAGTTGCTGTGCCCTGAGATTAAGCCAGTAGAAGCCAGTAGAAGGAAGTGCTGCCATATATGGACACAGCCACCCCTTTGCTTATAAACCTATAAATGCTTGTGGGTGGTTGTTGTTTTTCAAATTTGGGTGCTACCCCCCAACTACCTGCTGGTTGAGGTTGTGTCGCACTGGCCTTGCAACGCCTACATAAATGTCCTGTTTGCCTGGCAATTGGAATCTGAATCTTATTGGCCATCCAGGCTGAATCCACAGGGTATTGGGTATTGAACTGCAATATTTCCCCAACCACCCACTTCCACCTTCCTTGGTCTGGGGCCAATGGGAACTGGAGTCCAATGACACCTGGAGGGCAGCAGGCTTCCCATCCCTGCATTCAGGGAAAGTTGTGCATCAAGCCTCTGCTGCAGCAGCGCATCCACCAGCTGAGGGAGAGTTCCTGCTCCTCCCCCATTTCCCAGTACTTACTTCTCCAGCTCTTCCTGAGAGTGAGCGAAAGTGCAGTTGGTCCCTCGCGGACACCCGCCTTGCTGTCGCAGGTCACGGCACATGCTTGTTTTGTATTTGCTATTTGGTTGCAGCTTTCAAAACGACAGAGGGAGGGAGGGAAAACATTATATAATAAATAATAATAATAATAATAATAATAATAATAATTTATTATTTATACCCCGCCCATCTGGCTGGGTCTCCCCAGCCACTCTGGGCGGCTTCCAAAAGAACATTAAAATACAATAATCTATGAAACATTCAAAGCCTCCCTAAACAGGGCCGCCTTCAGTTGTCTTTTAAAAGTAAAATAGTTGCTTATTGCCTTGACATCTGCTGGGAGGGCATTCCACAAGGCAGGTGCTACTACCAAGAAGGCCCTCTGCCTGGTTCCCTGTAACCTCACTTCTCACAGCGAGGGAACTTCCAGAAGGCCCTTGGAGCTGGACCTCAGTGTCCGGGCTGAACGGTGGGGGTGGAGACGCTCCTTCAGGTATACTGGACCAAAGCCATTTAGGGCTTTCAAGGTCAGCACCAACACTTTGAATTGTGCTCGGAAACGTACTGGGAGCCAATGAAGATCTTTCAGGACCAGTGTTATGTGGTCCCGGCGGCCACTCCCAGTCACCAGTCTGGCTGCTGCATTCTGGATTAATTGCAGTTTCCGAGTCACCTTCAAAGGTAGCCCCACGTAGAGCGCATTGCAGTAGTCCAAGCGAGAGATAACTAGAGCATGCACCACTCTGGCGAGACAGTCCGCGCTGCATAAACCAAGCCTGCATTGCATAAACAAAGCCTGGAATAAATCCCCACCAGAGTTGTTGCTGACCCCACTAGAATAAGAGAACTGCAATTGCAAGCCTTTTGCCTTACTGGCAGCTGTGCTGGGTTCTGTACTCGCCATAAAATCGAAGAATTGTAGATTTGGAAGGGACCTTGATGGTCATCTAGTCCAACCCTGTGCAATGCAGGAATCACAGCTAAAGAATCCCTGAGATGTGACCACCCAACTGCTGCTTAAAAGCCTCCAAGGAAGGAGAGCTCACCACCTTCCACTGTCAAACAGCTCCTATGGTCAGAAAGCTCTTCCTGGTTTTTAGTTGGAATCTGCTGATCAGTTAAGCATAAGAACTTTCATAGTTCTGTTAGTTCAACGTGCAACCATGCTGAGAGAACATAAGAAGAGCCATGAGGCCAGTGGCCCATCTAAGTCCAGCATCCCGTTCTCACAGTGGCCAACCAGAAGCTTGTGGGAAACTCACAAGCAGAACAAGCGCACTCCCTCTCCCACCGTGTGGTTTCAAGCCACTGGTATTTGGAAGCCTTACTGGCTCCAACCAACCAGGAGAGTCACTGCCTGCCTCTGGCTCCTACCCTAGAAAAGCCCACAAGTGCTAACCCCCAGGAATCCAAGAAACAAGCAGCAAGCTACTTCCAAGGAGTTAAAAAAAAAGCCCCAGCAACTATCCCTATGGACAGCCCCAAAGCCCTATCTGGCCCACGGATCATTGGTTCCTTTCTTTTCTTTCTTGTTTTAATTTTTCTTCATATATATATTTTTTATTCTACATTTATTCTTATACCAAAAAAGTTAGCTGGAACAGATAAACACTATTACATCATTCTCTTTTGTTGTTGTTGTTGTTGTTCTAATTCCTGTGGGCCAAAGAGGATCCTAGAGTGTTGCAGATTTATGCTGATAGTAAAAATGGAATGGCACACAGTCCATGCTTAATACTTTGGTTCCCAAGAGCAGTTAGCCAGATGCCTCTGGCCACGCGCAAGGAAGGCACAAGCACCACCTCTTTACCGCCAACCACCAGGAATTCAGAAGAGTCATGGCAGCAGGTGGGCATTCCTAGATTAGATAAATTCTATCTCTGTATCTATGAATGCCTGCTTGCTCCATGTAACTAATACTGTACTTAGATACAAATGTACCTTATTGAATCATTTTATAAGATACCGGTAATTTTCTTTAGTCCCTTGGACCCGGCTGCCTGCAATCTCCCTTCTCTCCCCAAGGGAGAAGCCCAAGGTGGCAAACACAGTAATAATAAGTAATTACAAGCACACTAAAAACAGATTCCAAACATTCAAAAACATCTAAAAATAATAAACACAACAAACCACCTAAAACAAATGTAGGAACAGATGTACCCAAATCATGTGTTCAGACAGGCCTGCCAAAATAGAAAAAAAAAACTCAGCAGGAGTCTAAAAGTACAGAGCAATGGTGCCTACCTAATGTCAAGGTGGCCGGGAGTTCCAAAGCACAGGTGCCACCACAACAAAGGAATGGCTTCTTAACAAAGAGCAAACATTTTGTGGCACTTTTAGAAGCGCAGGTTCTGCGGATCAAAATGACCGATTTGACATATATGGGATAAGGCGATTGCTTAAGAAACCAGTCCCATGTTGTTCTAGGCTTTAAATACCAACAACAACACTTTGAACTCAGCCTGGTAGTGAACTGGCAGGAGGTGCAAATCTCTGAGCACAGGCGAAGATCCTGAGAGACTCTTGGTCACATCAGCAATAACGCAGCAGCATTCTGCACGAAATGCATTTTCCGGACTAAGCACAAGGGAAGCCCTACATAAAGTGTGTTGCAGTAGTCCAGTCCTGAAGCACTAATGTCTGAACCACTGTGCCCACATCATCAAGCTGCATAAACTGATCCTATAATACATCACGGGCTGAGGCACTGGTCAGGACTGCAGCAGCTGTGGAACCAAGGTGAATGATTTTACCCTCAAAATGTGCAGCCAGAGGTCTTCCCCCTCAGTGGGGGTCAGAAAACTCTGGACCACCATATGTCTTACAATTTTATTCACATCCCAACTCTACAGGTCAAATCTTAACTGCCCAGAGTGGCTGAGGCAACCCAGTCAGAGGGTCGGAATACGAATAATAAAAACTATTATTCCCAGTCCAGGAACCTGCCTACACCTTCTCTGAGATTTCAAACAGATGTCTTTTCCCCAGCCAGTCCTGTATGGAGAGACCGGGGACTGAACCTGGGAACTTCTGCATGCGGAGCAGGTGCTCTGCCCCTCAGTCAAGGCCCCTTTGTTGACCAAAAAGCAAGCTAAAAACAACCAGCTAAATAATACCAGTCAGTCACCTGTGGAGTTTCATGGCCTTTCCTACTGTAATTCTGAATGAAGTCCACCAGGCCATGGACAACTGTCTTCACAGCCACCATGGCATTTTCCAGTTGTTCCCATGTTGGAGATGTTGCATCTGTGGGAGCAGCAAAACAGGAGGAAGGGGAAAGTGAGCAATCCGTAACAAACAAGAATGCACCACATTTTTTGGTCAGTTACAACTTTTCTCTTGAGCTAAGCAGAAACATATTTGAAGTGCACGGCTAAACTAACCAGGAGCTCTGCTGGTGCCAAAATTCCCACCAGGCTACACTGATGATCGACTGACATGGCATCATTTTCTCACAGTATTTTTCTGGTAGAGCCGAACTGGACCCTAAAGTTTTGTTTTCCCAGATTTGTGATTGGGCCTCTCTACTGCTTCTACTATCTCACAGTTGGCAACTGCATAAACTGCCTCTCCGCAGATGAACCAACCCAGACCCTTATCTCATGATCTGGAGCCCTTCTTTGGGTGCCCCCTCCATGAGAGTTTGGAGGTGAAAACATGAGTGCAGGTCTTTTCTGTGGTGGCTCCCCACTTGTGGAATGCTCTCCCCAGAGAGGACCACCTAGCATCTTCTCTACATATATTTAGGCACCAAGCAAAAACATTCCTCTTCTCCCACCTTTTGCTAATTAAATAATTGATGGCCTTTTAAACCATGTATGTTTGAATGGAGGAGTGTTATTGTTTTATTTGTTATTATGTTATGTATTTTTGTGTTCTTATACCATAAACCATCCTGTGATACTCGGATGAAGGTCGGTATATAAGTTTAACAAACAAACCAAGCAACCAGGCTTCCTTTACCGGATGTGCTCTACATGTTTTGGACAACTCTCATCAGCCCCAGACAGCAGGCACGGGGTTGATGGGATTTGTAGTCTAACGGCATCTAGCAGGTGCCAGGTTACTACAAAGAATGCACTCCTGTGGAGGAAACCACACAGAAGATAAAGATGGTCCCATGTGACGAAAGCATATCTAGGTTTCCCATGGCATGCACAAATCTTGCTGTGAGTAAAACAACTAAGAAAGAAATCCCCCAGTATACAGTGAAAAGGGAAATAAAACTACTCTCTCCTTTCGTAAGGAAGGAATGCAAAACAAACCCTGAGTGTGCATGATCAAGTACACATGCAGACCATTCACATACCTGGATTAGGATCTATGTTGGCTAATAGCTCCAAATGGGGCCGAAGCCTGTTTAAATTTGCAGGGTCACCTGTACGTTGCAGAACAATGGTCAACTCCTGCACACTTTTTGCAAAGGATTCTGGGGACTGAAGCTAAAGAAAAGAAACAAACAAGTGCTTATATACTACTACTACTACTACTACTACTACTACTAATTTATTATTTATACCCCGCCCATCTGGCCAGGTTTCCCCAGCCACTCTGGGCACCTTTCCAACAAAATATTAAAAATACAATAAAACACCAGACTTCCCTAAACAGGGCTGCCTTCAGATGTCTTCTAAAAGTCAGATAGTTGTTCTGATGAGAGGGCATTCCACAGGGTGGGTGCCACTACCGAGAAGGCCCTCTGCCTGGTTCCCTGGAACCTCACTTCTTGCAGTGAAGAAACCGCCAGAAGGCCCTCGGAGATGGAGCTGAGTGTCCAGGCAGAACAATGGGGGTGGAGACGCTCCTTCAGGTATACTGGACCGAGGCTTTTTAGGGCTTTAAAGGTCAGCACCAACACTTTGAATTGTGCTCGGAAACGTACTGGGAGCCAATGTAGGTCTTTCAGGACCGGTTTATGTGGTCCCGGCAGCCACTCCCAGTCACCAGTCTAGCCGCCGCATTCTGGATTAGTTGTAGTTTCCAGGTCACCGTCAAAGGTAGCCCCACGTAGAGCGCATTGCAGTAGTCCAAGCGGGAGATAACCAGAGCATGCACCACTCTGGTGAGACAGACTGTGGGCAGGTGGGGTCTCAGCCTGCGTACCAGATGGAGTTGGTAAACAGACATTGGACATTGGTGTACAGCGCTGCTTGGCCGCTGGGAGCGGCAAGTGCGAGCAGCACCTCCCACGGGCGGGGTGTCGCTCCGTAGCGCTCATGCATCGTGATGTCACGACGCATGCGCGCTATGGAGTGCAGTCCGGTCGGGCTGCCGGGCCTGAGTGGCCCTCCTTCCATGCGGCGGCTGCTCGCGCCGGGAAACTTGTAAGGCTGCAGCGGGGAGGTTGGTGCACCAAAAGGAATCCTGTACTTTCTACTGTGAACCTATGAAGAGCCCTGCTGGATCAGACCATCTAGTCCAGCATCCTGATCTCTCAGCAGCCAACCAGATGCCTCTCCTGGGAAGCCCACAAGCAGGACCTGGGCACAAAAGCAGTTTCCCCACTTGCAGTTCCTAGCAACCGGTATTTAGAGGCCTTCTGAGGCCTTCTGTTTCCAACAGTAGAGAGAGAACATAACCATTGTTTCTTGTAGCCACTGATAGACTTATCTTCTATGAATTGGTTTTATCTTCTTTTAATGACATCCAAGCTGATGGCCATCACTACATCTTGTGGGAGCAAATCCCGTAATTTAATTATGCACTGTGTGAAGAAATACTTCCTCTTCTCCAGCCTGACTCTTCTGTTCTGTTTCATTGGATGGCTCGAAGTTTTAGTATTATAGGAGAGGAAAAAGAGCTTCTTTCTACCCACTTTCTCCACACGTATTTTTGTGGATCAAGAAACATCAAATCTCTTCCCTGCTCCCCATTCCCAAATCTTATTTGTTATGTATTTTAGTTTTTGTTCTATAAAATGGTTGCTATTTGATTGACCTGAGCCTAAGGTGTAGGCAGGAGATAAATATTTCATAATTAACAGCACGTCTTCAGGTTGCATGAACTGAGGATCAGTGCTGAGAGGCTGTATCTCTCAGCTCAGAATCTGCCCTATGCAGCTTCATCACCAGACGTAGTACTGTATTCCAGAAAAAACAAAATAAAAAGCAACTATTCTGTAGCTGCTACACACCTTGTCAATAATGGACTGCATGTGGGATTTGTGCGCCAGGTCTCCATAGAGTAGGGAAGACCACTGCTCTGGTGATATCCGAAGCCCGGCTTCCATGGCAATGTGGACAATCTGAGCATCATGTTCCCTACGCAATGCCTCATAGCTGCGAAATTCCTCTTTCAGCTGCATCAAGGAAGAATCTTCATCTCTTTTGGTGACCTACACAAATCAGTCAATGAACAAACATGCCTAGTGCACTTAAATAGGGCTGTGGGGATGCATCCTTGTGCCGACGTAGTCCACCTGAACCACACTGCCTTTCAGCAGAATGCATGCTGATACACCCCGCCCCCACGCGTATCCAAGAGTGCATTGGATGGAAAGGAATGCACCCTATGATTATTGTGTTATAACCAATTTCTGCTGTCATGAACAATACTATGCTCATATTGCATAGATTTAAACTTTTATAAAATTGACACAGAGTTGTCATTAGTGTAGGGAACCACTGCCTCTACTCAAACCCAGATGGTGGTAAGTTGCTTTGGCTGACCTTGGAGAAGATAAAGGAAATAACAAATGTAATAAATAATAATAATAATAATAATAATAATAATAATAATAATAAAAATAAAAATAAAATGGATAGAACCAAACTTTTTGAAAAATATATTAGTTTCGCACTGGTCTTCCTTTGAAGTTTTAAAAGGTCAGAAAGATAGTACTACAAAGATTTCTCATGAGTTAATTCTTATTACTAAACTACCCTAACATTTTCTGAGGTATCGTATCCAATATTTCATTAAAAGCAACTTTGCTAACTATGAGTTGCCTAGCTGCAGAAAACCTAGAATGATTTTTTTTTTACTATGAAATTTACTTTACCAGCAGGGTCCAGGGCGGGCTACAACGATGTAAATTTCAGAATTAAAAACAGTTAAAACAGATTAGAAATGAGAAACTCGAAGGCACTGTACCTTGAAGCATGAGGCTCGATATAGAAGCTGCACCACGTGGCCAATGCTGGTTTTGGATGCCTGGGGGAATCTTGGCTCCAGCCTCTGGACAACGAAAAGCACCAAGACTTTCCTGGAGAGGGCTGAGCCGTCTTCCAAGGCCAGCAGCACCAGCTTCAAAGCTTCTTCCTGCATAGCTAGAAAGCCATAGGTTGACGTTATTTAGGGTCTAGGAAAAGCAAGGGCAAACCATAGCAGGTTAAAGAATGTAGGCCCAAACTATTCTTTGCCTGAACCTTCGCAACAGTGAAGGCTGGAAACTTAAATTATTTGTTCCAAAAATAAATAGAGCCCACCAGGTGGGGACCTGGTAGGAAGTTTTCTCAAATAGTGTCTGAGTAATGAACAGCCCAATCCTAGATGTATCTATTCAGGAGTATGAGTCTTATTTCCAAGGGGACTTGCTCCCAGGTAAGCATGTACAGGGCTGTGGCCTCAGTGTTTCACTCTGACAAGTCCCTCTCTCTATTTACTCCAACTAGGGGTTACCTGGACCGAGGAACTGGCACCCTCGTGCCCGGACAGCGGCCCAGAGATTGGCAGACAGCTGCTGAGGGTTCTGGTGCTGCAATATCAGCTCAGTGACAGTTCTCTCCCCGAGGGAGCGGGCTGCCCGCATGGCCCTGACCCGGCCTTCCTCTTCCACCAGCTGACAGTTCACGAGTGTCACCAGTTTCCGTTGCATGGGCCGGCTCAGTGCGCTCTGGTTCAGGCTGGCAATGCCTTCAGAAGGAGGAACAAAAGGAGAAAGGTTAGCAGGGAGGCCTGCTAATCAATGTGAAAGGCAAGGATTTCCTTAATGAGTAGGTGGGGCACAATGGCATGTGAAATGCACAGATTTTGGTAGCGGTTGGGGTGGGGTGGGGTGGTGCAGAATTCATTCAGTTTGCATTTCTATATGAGCCTATTACATCTGCACTTCCTGAACTAATACATTACAAATCAAAACACACAACTATCCTTTGATGTCTCTGAATATTGTCTGTTTCTGAATTTTACAGTGCAGTGCATATAATGATGAATATGTTAGTGAAAAGTACACTTATAATAGATATATTTTGGGGAAATATGAACAAATATGCAATTAGGAGAAAACAGAAAATACCAGGCAAAATTGTGTACAAAAATGTATACCAGGTGCACACAGATTCTCACTGAAGAGGCTGCCTTTTTTTTTTTTTACTGCAAACAATCACAAATAAATGGATTGAATCGAACTAAAAATTAGGAAAATGAGAGAAACCGAAACTGGCAGAATTGGCTATTTCTACCTGGTCATCAGGGAAAGGCAGATGACAATTAATCTCCTTCTGTGTGGCTATATACTACTAAGAGGATCAAAGAAACCATCATGCCTCTGAACACCATTTGCAGGAGAACAATAGTGGAACAGGGCTATTGCGCTCATGCCTTGCTTATGGGTCTTTACTGTGATCCAAAAGGGCCACTCCTGATGTCCTGCAACCCAACAAGTTGCACAAGCAGTCTAACGTGGCTGAAGGCAGCTTCCCACCATGTGCGATTCATATTTAAAACCTTTAATTCGAAAAGGACACCGGCTTAACCGGCTTCTTTCACTACCTCATGGGGGAACTTACCCTTGCCTCCACTTAGTGGCTTTAAATAAAGTGCCAGATCTTCAACACATTTCTTTGCCACTTCATAGTGTTTGTTCTCTCCTAAGTTGCTTAGCTTGATGGTCTGGTGATCAGGTGCCTGTAAAGGTCAAATGCAGGAAGAAAGAAGCAGTGACCAGTATGTACAGTAATTTGTTATCAAAGAAGGGAGAGAGATACACACCATTAATGTGATGCTGCAGGAAATTATGCACCATTTCTCAACAAGCACCCTAATTCTGGAATTATGTAAGATCAAAGAACTGCCACAAAAAATCTGACTCGTCAATAAGCAGCAATGCTTGCTTATTTGATTAGACCCAGACCTAGACATGAAAGCTTATGCTTTCATGTTTTTAAGATACCACTAGGCTGTGTGTGTGTGTGTGTGTTTTAATACTTTTTATTAAAGGCTTTCTTGGTTTACAAAAGTACATGCAGACAGTGCATGCAGTTTGAGAGGAAACAAAATGTTGATGTATCGAAGTGTGATTTAAATACTTTTGTGAGGAAAGCCTGCCTTGGGGCTTATCCTCACTTACCTTTCCTCTGCTCTTTCCAAGCATGGTCTGCACTTTAAAGCTCCATGTCAGAGCGCCCCCACTTCCCCCCCCCCGGAGCTTTCCGTGTGAAAGCTCTTTAAAGCTCAATCAGACCAAACAGCAATCTGCAGAAAACTTGAATTGACGTTTGCTCTGCTTGAGTATTAAAGAGTGGGTTTTCAGGGGGAAAGCTCCAGAGCAAAAAAAAAAATTCTCACGCTCAGACATGGAGCTTTTAAGCGTGGACTTGTACTTGGAAAAAATGAGGCAAAAGGTAAGTGCATATAAGCCCCTAGCCTGAACCTAAAGGCAAAAAAGGCAACAAAACAGAAGACCAATGAAACAGAAGGAATAAAACCAATGCAATATCAGAACTATAAAATGGAAACATACTGGCACAGTTTCCATATAATGCTAATATTTTTCCAGGCAAGCTCAACCACAAGCCCAGGTTCAGACAACATGCTAAACCAAACCATGGCTTAGTTTAATGCAGCAACAATATTACTGGAAGTGCAAATTAGCCACCATTCCCTCTCTGGAAGCCAGCACCTCTGCAGAAAGCCATGGTTTGGCTTAGCGGCACATGCAAACAAGGTTGCTATGAAATTAACAAGTATATGGTACCTCTTCTCTCGCTTCTCCTTCAGACCCCCCTTTTCTGCCTGGCCTTTGACTTGTCAACTTTAATCCCCATCCCCAACTATAACCAAACTTTAAGTATGTGGCACAGGGCTTGCCCACATAATAATAACAAACAACAACAACAGAATATTAAAACATGATAAAACATCAAACATTAAAAACTTCCTACACAGGGCTGTCTTCAGATGTCTTCTAAAAGTCAGATAGCTGTTTATTTCCTTGACATCTGACGGGAGGGAGTTTCACAGGGTGGGTGCCACTACCGAGAAGGCCCTCTGCCTGGTTCCCTGTAACCTCACTTCTCGCAATGAGGGAACCGCCAGAAGGCTCTCGGAGCTGGACCTCAGTATCCGGGCAGAACGATGGGGGTGGAGATGCTCCTTCAGGTATACTGAGCGGTAGAGCTGAGTATTATCTGCATACTGATGAACACCCATCCCAAACCCATTCCCCCCTTCCTGGCAACAAGCTGGCTCAGGAGGGCCAGTATATGCCATGTAGCATGTACAGTGCTGCCCTTCAACAAAGGGGAAAGGCCAGAGAATGGGGGTTAGGAGCACCAGCAAGGAGGCTGCCTCCACTGTCCCCAGCATCTGCTTGCCTTATGCAAAGAACAGCTGGAAAAAAGAGATTCCCTTCTCCATCTATTTCCAGTTAGGTATTTAAACTCCCAGTGTGTCTTTCTAGCTCCTGTACACAAGTAAAAATTCACAGGAGGATCAGATCAGATTTATTATTATTACTATTATTATTATTATTATTTTGAGGGGTATAAATTCTAACCAAAACAAGCTCCTTTCCTTTACCTGGGCTCCAACTAATTGGAGAAGTGCAAAGTTTACAGGAAGCACATCAATGTCAGTGTTGATGGCTGTCTGGTCAAAAGGGCAGGCCTTGCGGTGAAGCTTATTCAAGCAGGTCTTGCAGACCGTGTGTGAGCAGCCTAAGCTAATGGGCTTGTGCACATTCTCGTCGAATTCGTTGTAGCAGATTGGGCAGGACAGGAACTCTGTCCACTGAGCCGCCTGCACAGGCATCGTGGAAGCCAGGCACTCAGTCAGATAGCTAGCAAACCATGCTGTCTCTTGTCCAAGGGTCCGGCAGCTGTGAAGCAAAAAATAAATGAATAAATAAATAAATATTTTCTTCCAGCTATATCCAAAGCTGATCACCTGCCACCACTGGCACAATGACCTTACCCACCCACCCCAAATGGTTTTGTTAAATATACAGTTCCATGTAAGTGTCTACAGTTCATGTACAGTGAATGAGCTTCCCATCCATTGCAGTGTTAAAAACAGTGCATTTGATAACTAAGAGGCCACAGTTAACCCATTTTTTTTTGTTCTAGAGTAAGGCTCCGTGTCTATTAGAAAGTACCATGGCAACACTATGAGTTACTATGACTTTACTGAATTGTATTAATTGCATTGATGATCTTACACTATTTGGTTTGATATTATAATGATTGCAGTGTTTTGTTTTTTATGCTATTGTTAATATTGTGAACCGCTTTGAGTTCAACATTTGTTGTTGGAAAAGTGGAATACAAATATTATATCAAATCAAATAAATATACAAATGCATTTTTGAATACAGACATATGTACATTCCTTTGCTTTTTCAAGCTGCAAAAAAGGTTGGGAGGTGTTCATTTTCATTTAAAAACAAAAAGCAAAACACACAGCTGTCCACTACCTAGGAAGCTACACTGGCATGGGGGTGTGGGTTGACATTCTTGCTCAGTGGCAAACAGCAGACAGGTTAAGATGGCATACATATATCTTAGATCAGCTACAAAAGCACATGAATGCCTCAGTGTTGAGAAGGAAGAATGCAAATACAGTCGTACCCTGGTTTTTGAACAGCTTAGGTCTCGAACGTTTTGGCTCCCAAACGCTGCAAACCCGGAAGTGATGGTTCCAGTTTGCAAAATATTTTTGGAAGCCGAACATCCGACGGGGCTTCCACTGCTTCCAATTGGCTGTAGGAGCTTCCTGCAGCCAATCAGAAACCATGCTTTGGTTTCTGAACGTTTTGGAAGTCGAACAGACTTCCGGAACGGATTCCGTTCAACTTCCAAGGTATGACTGTATAGCACTGTTTCTGCCCCTCAGTGGCTTAGCCTGAGTTGCAAACAAACTACTTGGCAATTAGGCAATTATCTGGCTGCACCTGCCCATCTGAACTCACTATTTGCCACACAAGCCTTGTCTTTTGAGCCTAGATGGCCCTGCAAATGGAATAACCCTCACCACCACCTGCAAACACTACCCCACACTCTCTAAGTGTCCCTATTTTTCAGGGACAGTCCCAGATTTACAGAAGCTGATTTGATCCTGGAATGTCCCACTTTTCCTTAATATGTCCCTATTTTCATCAGAGACGTGTTGTAGGATACAGAGTTATGCGACCCCAGAGCCAAGGAGGTAAGTAGCTATACAACCGTCAGTGAATGGGCTAAACAAAACACATTTTGTCTACTGGCAAAAGCAAGAATGATAGGGGCACAGCCTAGCCTCCTTTGGAAAAAAGTTCCACAATCTGGTTAAGTCATCTCTCTCCACCAGGGAGGAGGTAGGCAGTTAAAATAATTATAACTTACCTCCAAGCTCAGATGGAATGAAGGGGGGGGCACTTTTGCAGGTGATTTTAACACAGCTAGGTTAGCCAATGCCTTGGATGTCTCTAATTCTGCCAAACTCCCAGTTTCCCAGGCAGTAACTGTTAGGTCTTTCTTTAAAATTGATGTGGTCAATGGTGCTACTCAAGAGGTGTGTGTTTGTAGCCCTGAACTGAATGATAGCACACACTGAGCTTTTGATAATTTGAATAAATGGAGGCAGAGTTTACTTGCTGCACTGAATGCAGCGATGCAATTGGGGAATTGATTATTTTGAAAACTGTTTTAAAGTTACCCAAATGTTTCATATGCTGTGTAGTGTGAGGTGTAGTGTGAACTGTTGAGGAATGGTGGTGAGACGGGTGTACTGCATATATTTAAAAAATAAATAAAAAGCTGTTATTTCAGCTTTTTGTTATTTCAGCGTCCCTGCCGCTGCAGACACTTGGTTGGTGCGGATGCCCAACAGCAACATCCACATACACAGCCATTCGGATCATAGCTGTCAACCTTTCCCTTTTTCGCGAGGAATCCTATTCGGAATAAGGGAATTTCCTGCAAAAAAGGGGAAAAGTTGACAGCTATGATTCGGATCAGGACGACAACACTTAGATAGTGCAATTATAACACACAGGCACAGTCCAACTCTTTGGGAACTGTGGCCAAGCACATTTAACCAACCTGTCCTTTGTAACACCTCAGGTTTGGGAGATGCAGAACCAATCCCTGTTTGTTTGTCTGTTTGCAAAGCTTTTTCTATTTGGCAGAGTCAGAGCTGTGGGCATGTTGAGCTTACGTGGAAGTATGGGAGTGGGGAGAAGGAGCACAGAATGCGATATTAGGAGTGGCTTCCTGAGCATCTGTTTTTGCTACCCAACTCCTAAGTTAAGTTTCTAGCCTTTAAGTTCATGAAGAAATGCTTGAAAGTGTGGGCAATGCCTGTTGCTGAATCACAGAAGCCTAATGAACAGCTGTAGGGCATTGGTGCCCATGCCTATGGTCAGCAAAACTAGAATTATGCAAAATAAGGGAATTTGCATGATTCACACAGCCTGAGCAAGTTCAACTCCAGCATTTTAATTCTGTTAGGATGGGGATGCACAAAGAATGGATACCAAGAAGGCCCTGAAACCTGGAGTAGAGTTATTTCAACATTCGCACATGCCACATTGTGGCTCCCAAATTGAGTGCTGCACATCAAAACTGAAATGGGAAGCAGCCCCACCCACAGTGGGCAGGCCTTGGCTTTCAGGTACCACAAGCAGGAAAACCACTAAACTGGCTGCTTGTGATGGGCACCAGCAATCTCACAGCAATCTGCCTCTCAGTAACATGCAATGGTTGTCTGGATGCGATGATGGGCAGGGTGAGGGCCAGCAAGCAGACTGAATCCCAACAAGACAGAGGCATTATAGATGAGCAGTTGCTGGGTCTAGGAATTACACATATTGCCTGTTCTGGATGGGGTTGCAATCCCTCTAAAGGGTGCCAGCTGATGGGTGGGGGGGCATTTGGGGGGGGGGAAAGGTCCTTGTGGGCCAAACTGGACCCCCTGGTGAGCTAAAATTGGCCTACAGGCTGGAGGTTCCCCACCCCTGTTATAAGGAATGATTGTTTACAGTTGGCATTTTTAGTATTGTTGGTTTTATTATGTACTGAGGTTTAACACATTTTCTTTGCTACCTGCTCTGGGGCAGCTTTATGGTGAAAGTATGGGTTATGAATAGGTTGCATCCAACTAAGCTCTACTATTAGTCCTATTTAAATTAATGAGCCTAAGTTTGCCATGCCCATTGATTTAAATGGATCTGCTCTGAGTTAAGACTAGCCCTGGGTACAACCCTAAGTTTTAAAATAAATATGGGCAGCTTTATCAGAAGACCCTTATTTTTGCTACCTTCGCCAGGAGCCCAAAGATAGCTCCAGGCAGAAGGGGGGAGTTGGCGAAGATGACGGCTTTGGGCTAGATGTCTTCAGCAGGCTAATGCTTGCCTTGCTTCTGTTGCTGCTGCCCATGTTCATATCTTCCTCTTCCAGGCCCAATACACACTGCCTGCCAGGGAGAGGCTGCTGGTTCTCTTGCTTGCGCCTGTCACTGCACCCTGGTTCAGAGGCATAAGGTGCACAGGCAAGAGGAGCAGCAACAGCAGCAGCGCCAGAAGGCTCCAGGGCTGGCAGTGGTAGTCCCTGTTGAGGAACGGGCCTTGGCAGGCCCCAGCCATGTCAAACCCTGAGGCTGGCACTTGCAAAGAACCACTGGGTCATCATTCAACCCACCAACTGGGGTAGATTCAAAGAGTCAGGGCTTGGACCTTGTTATGCAGCTGAAAAACAGGAATGAAAATATGAAGCCACATTAGATTCTGGTGAAGGTGAACAAGGAAGACAGTAAATCATTTCTGCATAGTGGGCAAATCCGAGTTGCACCTGAATTCCTCAGTTTCTGATTTCATATCTCACTTGGGCTTTGGCTGTGCAACAATCTAATTAGTAGCAACACATTAAAGTGCTTACTAGAATGCTGCTGATTAAGACTTGCTTTTTTGCATACACTTTAATTACAACCATCTGTTAAAAAATTCTGTTTAGAACCTCAGCTATCTAATGCCCTTAAGCAACAGGATATGCTTGATACACAGTGTTCTTATCTGCATTCAGAGTATTAACATTTGGAAGGCTTATTATTTCTGATTCTTCCAACTTCTGATTTCTGTGCTGCTTTTGCTGATGTAACATGTACAGGCGTTCCCCCCAAGCGTGATCAACTCACAAGTGACCATGTATATGCACAGCGCCAGGAAATAATTAAATAATTCAGTTCTGTAAGGCTCTTTTTCTTTTTTAAACAAAGTCCCCCATGATATTCTTGCAAGGAAGCTGGTAAAATGTGGGTTGAATGAGGTGGATTTTTAGCTGGTTGACTGACCGAACCCAAAGAGTTCTCATTAATGGTTCCTCATCATCCTGGGAAAAAGTGACAAGTGAGGTGCTGCAGGGTTCTGTCCTGGGTCCGTTGTTGTCTGACGTCTATAAATGACTTCGATGAAGGAATTGAGGGAATGCTCATCCAATTTGCAGATGGCACCAAACTGGAAGGGGTAGCTAATGACGCAGAAGACAGAATCAGAATTCAAAATGACCTCAACATATTGAAGAACAGGGCCCAGGCTAACAAAATGAATTTCAATAGGGACAAATGTCAGGGCCTGCACTTAGGCAGGAAGAACCAGATACACAATTATAGAATGGGGGACACCTGACTAACTAGCAATACATGTGAAAATAACTTAGGGGTCTTAGTAACCCACAAGCTTAACATGAGTCAACTATGTGAAGCAGCAGCGAAACAGCTAATGCTATTATCGGCTGCATCAACAGAAGTATAGTGTCCAGATCAAGGGAAGTACCAGAACCACTCTATTCTGCCTTGGCCAGACCATACTTGGAATACTGTGTCTAGTTCTGGGCACCATAATTTAAGAAGGATGTTGACAAGCTGGAACATGTACAGAGGAGGGCAACCAAGATGATCAAGAGTCTGGAAACCAAGCCTTATGAGGAACAGTTGAAGGAGCTGGGTATGCTTTGCCTGGAAAAGAGGAGACTGAGAAAAGATATGATAGCCATCTTCAAATATCTTAAGGGCAGTCACATGGAAGAGGGAGCAAGCTTGTTTTCTCCTGCCATGGAGGGTAGGACTCGAACCAATGGCATCAAGTGACAAAAGAAGAGATTCTGACTAAACATACAGAAAATCTTTATGACAGTTAAGAGCTGTTCAACAGTGGAACAGTCTCCCTTAGGAGGTGGTGGACTTTCCTTCCTTGAAGGTTTTAAGCAGAGGTTTTTGAATGGCCATCTGTCATGGATGCTTGAGCTGAGATTCCTGCATTGCCAGGGGTTGGACTAGAAAACCCCTAGGGTCCCTTCCAACTCTACAATTCTATAATTTTGTGATTCTATGATCTGGCATCACAAAGAGCAGTGGAGGTTTCTCCTTTGTAACTGTGCTCAGTAGCAACTGTGCTCAGTAGCAATACATCCGCTGTGAATTTGTCCTGAAGGAGGATACCAGCAACTATTAGCCATTAAAAATTAAACAAAACCTCCATGGTCAGAGCCTGTATACCTTTATTAGATGTATGGGACAAAATAACAGAAGATGCTGGGAGCAACATGGATTGAAAGAGTTTTGCATGGCAAAATAGGTTTATTTATTGCCCCCACCCCCACCCAATCTCCCCTGGTCTTCAGGATGGGCAGGGTTAAATAAAATAAATAAATAAATAAATAAGCTTCCTTAGACCAAGTGCCTCACAGCTCAATCCTAACTATGGGTTTTTTGTTTTTTTGTTTAAATTAACGACACTTGCTTCTAAATGAACATTGCTAGAGAGATGCTTGTTTATGTGCAATTTTAAGCAGATTTCTCTGAAACTGAGCTTGACTGAAACCAACTTGACATACTTTCAAAGAGTTCCAGTTACAGGTAGATAGCCGTGTTGGTCTGTCATAGTCAAAACAAAATAAAAAAGAAGTGTCGTTAAAGTTCTGAAGAAGTGTGCATGCACACGAAAGCTCATACCAAGAACAAACTTAGTTGGTCTCTAAGGTGCTACTGGAAGGAATTTTTTTATTTTGTTTCAAAGAGTTGTTGTTGTTCAAAATGCATTACAATGTTACTAAAAACAAAGCCATGGTTTCAGTGGCACCAAACTCTATGCTTTGGCTAGTTACTACTAGTGGGAATTACAGAGTGTCTTCAGGGAGGCAAGGGTCACTAATTTCCATCCAAACCAAACATGAATTTGTCTAGTCCACAGAAAGGGAAGGATTCAAAGATTATATTGAGCTGGAGCACCTCAGTCAGTTCACTACTTGCACTCAACAAGGTATTCGCATGGAATTACTTACAGAGAGGACTTCCGTCTTTTACACACCAGTTTTCTTCTGTAGCAGCCAGATAGAGACCTGAGTCATAGTCAAAGCCCAGGGAAGAACAGCAGTCACAATAATAGCACCCTGCATCGTTTAGACGTGATGACTTGAAGCTTAAATAAACTTTCTCTAGATAGAACAGACTCACTTATTTCTGCACATTGCATGATGTCTGCCACAAGCCAGGGCTCAGTCCTGGAATATGTGAAGAAATAAAGAAGACACACCCCTGAGCATGTGCAGAATGCCATTCCTTCATGTCTCATTAGCCCCTGCCTACTCCCACATTGCTGGGGCCACCAGACAAAACTTCCAGATCACACAATCTGTCTTTAGAAATGAAGCACCAGCCACAACTAGGCCTCCCTATTAGAAGAGTTTCATATAGTGAATGGCTGCATTCGGGTGTCATGCTAAACCATGACTTACAGTGATTGGAACAAGCGAGGTTTTCCTTGGGGCTAGTGTGCCCCACTCCCCTGTGGTGCTGCTATGCTGGTCAAAGAGATCAAAAGCTTCTGCATCCATTTTTCTTCCTTAATCACAGATTGGTGCTATGTCCAGATGTCTAAACTGTGGTTAATTTTAACTATGCAACCCTGCTTCATGCCCATGGACTGAAATCTAAACCATAGTTCACATGAAATATAGATTGGTCCAGGCCATAGTATATCATAGTTGATGGCTTACTGTGGACATGGGAGATCACTCCTGCTGTGCTCCCTGCATGAATGGGAGCAACAAACTATAATCCATGGCCTAGTGCTACATCTGAACCAGGGATTGTGGCTTGTTCATTAATACAAACTTTGGCTTGAGCAAAGTGGGAGCCATCTACACCTTCACGGCAAGCCATTAAGTATGGTTTACCACAACCTGTGAATGCAGCCTTTGTCAGCCTTGCATGAAATAACAAGCTGTGGTTAATAAAGAATGAAAGTGAAAGCTTTGGATCACCTCCTTATAACAGCACTGCAGGAAAAGAGGTGGGGTGAGCTTGTGATTTGCCTAGGCTTATTCTCTTAATAATAAACAGTTTAATGTACCCGTCCCCAGCCTAGTAGCCTGAAGCATGTGGAAGGCACAACTCTCACCCTCCCTAGCCATGCTGCCTGTGGGAGGTGCAGTAGAGGTCTGGAGGAAGTATAGTGGGGTGGATGGAAGCAAATACTGTACAGCACAAAAAAAATCCTTCCAGTAGCACCTTAGAGACCAACTAAGTTTAACAAACTTAGTTGGTCTCTAAGGTGCTACTGGAAGGAACCAACACGGCTATCTACCTGTAACTGGAACTGTACAGCACGTTATTGGCTGTGCTGCATGCTGGACCCTCCCCTAACTGAAGGTACAGTGAGTGCTCTGTCACCCAGTCCTTGAACCTGCAGATGCTGTTGGTTTGTTTTAAATAAAATCTCCTCCATCCACAATGAACTTGTGTAAGTGAAACCTGGGCAGATGAGCAGCAAGGAGTTGCATTTCCCCCAACTGGGTATTTTTTGCCAACCTGGGAATTCAGGGCAGCATGAGGTTGGGTTTTTTGGGGGGGTATGCCCTGTAACAATCTCTTTCTAGGCTTACCACATGACCAAATTCAAGTCCTGTGTGTAGAGGACATGTTAGGAGGCTGCTGGTATACTTCCCAGTTGTTTTCCTGCTTGAGCTGACATAGGCAGTCTCTATACTGAGGACCACTGAGCGGTTGGTCATGGGGGATTTCAATATTCATGCTGAGATCACTGGATCTGGGGCAGCTGAGTACTTCATGCCTATCATGACAAAGATGGGGCCTTCCGAACATGTCATTGGTCCAATGCTTACAGCTGGACTTGCTCTGGACAGGATAGAAAGAGAGCCGAGGATATTATCAACATTCCCTTTTCATGATCAAGTCACCCCCTGGTGAGATTCAGGCTGTCACTGTCCTTTTCTCTATGTGGAGGAAGGTTATCAGTTAGGATGGCCCACTCTGACAGAAAGATGCCGCCAACAACAACAACTACTACTACTACTTCCAGAGGCTGAGTCAAACGGGATTCCCAAACAGTTTGGGCTCCTACCTCCCCAGGTGATAGGACTGTTGCTCCTGTCTAAGTCCCATGGAGTGAAGAGGTGACCCAGGATCACTCCTACTTGATAAAGCCCAGATAGCTCTGTGGTACACCAGGGAGTAGAGGGTGCTCAAGCAGGTTGGGAGATAGCTTGAATGTGTGGAGGAAAACTCCAGACAAATGCAACTGAACTAGTATTCATTTATTATTGAGTCTGCTTAGTAGCAATGAAGGAGGCAAAGACTTGTTTATCATGACATACAAATGCAGCCAGCAAGTGGTATAGGACAGGACACAGAATGGATGCAACCTTTTGCCCTAGAAACCAAAAAATTGCCACTTCTGAGAGCAGAGAATTCAATTTATTCCACAAAAAGAGCAGCAGCTCAAGGCACACCAAAGCACCACCCTGCTACTTCCATTTATAACTTTGCCTGAACCACACAATTTTTAAATGAATATAGTCACATTAGCATTAACATTAAAACACTTTTTGTATGGCTGTGAGATTTTGTGTGTTAGGGTTAAGTTGGGGGAGGATAGTTGGGGTTTTTTTAATGGTAGTTTAGTCTGAAATTTATTCTGTTTAACTCCTTGATTTTTAAATTCTTATTAAATGAATGCAACTTTATTTTAGAAACATACAAATACATGTCAAAAAAGTAGGAGAAATTTTAAAAAATCAATAAAACTGCCCAGGAAAATTGTTGTAACATGGTAAACTGCCAAACTATCTGTCCACACAACCCAGTATTGTCTACTCAGACTGACTGGAGCTCTCCGGGGTTTCAGTCAGAGAAGGATCTTTCTCCATCACTTGCTATCTAATCCTTTTAACTGAATATGCTGGGGATTGAACCTGGGACCTTCTGCATGCAAAGGTATGTGCTCTATGAGTGAGCTATGGCCACTCCCTTGAGGACTGCTTCCTCCGAGCTGAAATCTAAATAAATACGTATAGTTATATATTTCACTTCTCCAACTCTGCTCCCTTCTACATGGGAAGATAGCCGTTCTACTTGAACACCAGCTTGTGAAGAGTCACCTGTGATGGAATTGATTGGCTCAGAAAGTCAAAGGTTATTTGCACTGCTGGTGCAAATAACAGAATTCTGAATTACGCAAAGCTCTTCCAAAAGGTAGCAATTAAAAGCTCTTGCTTGCTGAAGAATTTTGTGCAGCTCAGAAGCCTGCTTCCCTCAAAGTCACATAATAATCATAAACATTGCCATTTTATCTCTCTAGAAATGGTAATGATTGTGTTCAGAACCCTTGATTTCAATCAACTATGCCCCCTCGATGGTTCAAGACACAAACCATCTCTAAGCAGCTGCAGCAAGCTGAGCTAAATAGCTGGCATCTCTTGAGCTATTCTAGCATATATGCTGTATTTTTCTGTGCTGTAAAGTCTAAGCAGTGGAAAGAGACACTGGGCCTTGTTCAGACCACCACGTAGCTGAGATTTCCACCAGCAATTTGTCTTCAAATTTCCCACAGGATATAAGGATGAAAAGCACTTCTATCATCTTTGAACAGCAGCACAATCAAATTTTAACTCACAAGCTAACTAACCCCACCACATGTAGGCTTATAAAAAATATTTCTACACTCACTAGGAGGAAAGTGTGGTGGCAGGAAACTATAATAAAAATAATGGCATTAGGGTGACAAGTTTTGCAAGGATCTAATTTTAAAGCGACCACCTCTGCATACAGAGTACAATGTTGGAAATAATAATTTTGAGAGTTTGAGCAGGTTGCTTGAAATCAGGGGTGGGGAACCTGTGGGGCTCCAAGGCGTTGTTCCACTATAACTCCCATCATCCCTGACCACTGCTCACATTGGCTGGGAGTAATGCAAGTTGGAGCCCAACGACACCAGAAGGGCTGCAGATACTCCATCCCTGATTTAAACTCTCATGAGGGCAAGCAGACAAGGAAGCAAATGGTGGTGCCTTTTGCCTAGAATGAAAGGGCTGCTCCGAACACACCAGAATTCCCACATGGAAAACACTTCCATGTGTGAAACAGCATACAATGCACACATAGATAATCACGTGACATAAACACAATACACACGTCGCCTGGGAAGCAGTGACATGCGTTGTGTACTGTTTCTTTGATAAATATTTCCCATGTACAAAAGTTATCTTGTCTAAAGCAGTCCTTTGGGGCATTTAGCAACCTGGCTTAACTGTCTGCTCGTGTGCATATACTTGACCCGAACATATTAACATGCTGGGCATGCAACCTCACACTTTTTAAAAACCTGAGCTCTGATTGCAGAATCCTGCAGATACATTTTGCGCAACCTGAAAGCTCATACCCAACATTTTAATCATCTGGGGGCAGGGGGTGCTCACATAGTTCTTCTCAAACTTTCCAATAACCAGAGAAAGTTGAAAGTGGAGGCAAAAGAAGATGACAGAACAGGGCTAGGGGACAGGAACATAGGGCCTGTCCTATCATTATGCAGACTAAGGCAGCCAACTCAGGCAACTGCTTCTGGGTATCAGGAAAGGGCAACAAATTGCTAATTATTTTGTTTATTGCATTTTCACTGTTAGAAAGAGGGAGAAACAATTTTGGGGATTTCTTCCTCGAGTGCTAAGGCAGCTACATCGGTCTTGCGTACTATGCATCAAGATTCAGTGTGGATTAGGGAGAAGGGATATCATCTGCGGCTCTGCCTTGGGCAGCAGAGTATCTTAGGCTAGCCCTGGGAGGGTAAGATGAAACAAAGTGATGTGTTTCAACGGTGTACTCATACACCACCCCTCTTCTTTTGAGGGAGAAAGTCCCCCCTATTCCTCATACAAACTCTCTCCCCAAGAGAGGAGGGGGGAATTAGTGTATGTGAGGCACCCACCCCAGGGCACCCCACCCCTGCGCAGCCCAGCTGGGGAGGAAAACATAAGGGCCCCGTGAAAAAGGGCCCCTGCCAAAGGCCCAACTAGTGCAGCTGCTGCCTGTTTCTCGCAGCAGCGAACCAGAAGGGCTCCCCCATGAGCACGACAGCCCTCGCCCACCAGCCCCCAGTTACCACGACCCGTGGCCGCGGACAGCCTTGTCCCCGAGGGGCTGGTGGTGGGGAGCCCAGCCTGTGGGGAGAGGGAGAGGACCTACACTGGAAGGGAAGCCCCCTCCCCGCACAGCAGCCGGGGGGGGGGAGAGGGAAGTGGAGGGTCTGCCCCCCTCCCGCCCGCTGGGATCGAGCCACGCCCCCTCCCCTCCCCTCCCCCCCCAGTCCACCCCTCGGCCCGCGGGGTGAGAGGGCAGAAGGGGGCGGGGCCGCCTCCCGCCTCGCAGCCGCCGATCGGGCCCCCGCCCCCCGGGCCCCCTACCTGCAGGAGGGCCCGGGATCTCCTCACACCCCCTCAGGGGCGCACCCCGGAGCAGCCCAGCGGCGGCGGCGGCGACGGCGCCTCCTCATCGCGGTGACAGCCGGGAGCCCCGCCCAGGTTGGGCCCGCCCCACCTCTCGCGAGGGTTCGCCTCGCAGGCGCGGCCCCGCCCACCTTCACCCAAAGTCACGTGGACGGAGGCGCTCTTGTTGGGAATGGAGAGAGAACAGGAAGAAGCGTCAGAAGGGCGGACCACAGAGACGAAGCGCCCAGATGGGACTGGGAGCGGCCATAGATGCCGCAGCGCCGACCGCTCCCCATTCCTCGTTCCAGCTCGCCAGCTGCTTTGCAAGGCGCGTGCGCCCTGCGCAGAGTGAGGCGGGCAGGCGCTCCGAGGTGCGGGCGGAAGAGGCGACATCCGCCGCGGAGGCGCTTCCTGTAATTCGCGCATGTTCGTACAATCCCAGAATGATAGAGCGGGAAGGGGACCCCAAGGGTCATCTAGACGCCCCTTCGTCGCACTAGAAACATTTGGTCGTAGCTGGTTTTCATTTTCTTCGCTGAACGCTTTAGTTGTGATCGCTGCTCATTTTTTTATTATACAATCCTCGTAGGATTAAGTGAGGAAGAGGAGAACCATGATAAAAAAAATAAAAATCTTTTTTTTCATTTTTTTAAATTTTGTTTTGACTATGGCAGACCAACACGGCTACCTACCTGTAAGGAGAACCATGACTTATTCCACCTTGAACTCCTCGGAGAAAAAGGTGGGATATATTTATTTAAATGAGCAAATTTAGTACCGGGTAGTATTTATCATTTCTGTCATACAGCTTTGCTTTTCACCCGTTGTTAAAATTGTCCTCTCTGTTTTACATACACTAAAAAATGAAACCGGGGGGAACTTTATGAAGAAAGTACTGTAAATATAATACTGTATTCCCTCGCCACCCCGTTGTTTTTAAAAGATAAAAGTATTGACAGCTGCCTCCTGCTCATCCTTCAGTGTTTCTCCCCATATATTTGTAGCTGGATTCCGGAGGGAGAACATTTGGGGAACACCCACATCATACGTTTAAAGCACATGACACCCCCCCAATAATAATCCTGGGAACAGTAGTATGTTAAGATGGCTGAAAACCGTAGCTTCTGTGAGGGTAAAACTACAGTTCCCAGGTTTAGGGAGGGAGGCGTTGTGAGCTTTAAATGGTGCGGATCGGCCTCTGTATTTAAAGCAGGTGGAGAGGAGTGGGAGAAATAGAGGGTAACTCCAGAGGTCCTGAAGTTGGAAGGGTTCATATAATAATAATAATAATAATAATAATAATAATAATAATAATAATAATAATTTTTATTTATACCCCGCCCTCCCCAGCCAACACCGGGCTCAGAGCGGCTAACATCAAATGTGTAACACATTAATATAAAAACAGACAATCAATTTAAAATACATCCTAAAATCAGATCAGGGTCAGAATAAAATCCAATCAGATGGCAACTCACAGATTAGGGTTGGGGACCTTAAACGCTCACCAGGCCCAACTGTTTGTGCTGAACTTATATGGGCCTGTAATGGTCTGGAGGCACCAGCCTATATCTGGAATATTATTATGGTTGTTTTTTAATTGTCTTCTTGGGGATCTGAATGGATCTGGATACAGCATTATGTGAATAGGAAGAAATAATATAATTAAAAGCGTTAGCAAGGAGCATAACTGTTCACTAAGTGCTGTTGAAAATTAACTTATGGTGCTTATACATTTATGAAGGAACAAAATTTTAACACTAATGGCGATTCCTCATATGTAAGTCCCACTGGGATTTGCTTCTTAGCAAGTGCATTTAAGGTTTCAGCTGTAGACTCCCAAGTCTTTTTTTCTTAAGAAATTGGTGGGTTGAAAGGGCAATATTTATTGAAATATGAAGCTTATAGATCAGGAGGCACAACTTTAAAAAGCAACATCAAGGAACTTCTAACTAGTTGCGGAAACTGGTTTGATTTGCGTAAGTAAAAGGGCCCCTCTGTGCAGAATTATGTGTGTTCCAGAAGAGTTTGGCATGGTTTGCAGTCCTTTAAGTTCATTCAAGAGCATCAGAAATAAGTCCTTCAGCTGTGGGAAAACTTTATTTTCACTACAAGTCATTTGGAGGGGATTGGAAATGCAAGTCAGCCAAGAAAACAGGATATCAAAACTGCCATTCCCATAATTATGCCCTGAAGACAAAGCAGGCAATGAGTGACAACTTGTGAAAATTAGCACTTAACACAACTCTTTTACAATGGGCTGGAAAGAGGAAGATAAGCTTTTAAACAGCAGGCAGTAAGGACACCAATACAGACTTTTCTGTTAAGCTAGAGCTTGTAGCTTATTATTTGCATACCGAAAAATTGACATCCAAATTTACAAAAAGCCAAAACCAACAGATCATATGACACAGAAAGCCTAGGTCAATTTAAGGCTGTGCTGTGGTCTAAAGTAAACCAGTGTTTCCCAACCTTGGGTCTCCAGCTGTTTTTGGACTACAACTCCCATCATCCCTTGCTAGCAAGACCAGTGGCCAGGGATGATGGGAACTGTAGTCCAAAAACAGCTGGTCTAAACCACAGAGCCTAGGGCAGGGGTCCCCAGACTCACCGTGTGGCGGGCCGGTTCCTCCGGCGACAATCGCGCGGAGGGCGGGGGAGCGTGCGCCCATACGCGTGCACACTTGGCTTTTTCCAGCACGGTGTGGCACCAGAAATAGCGTTTGCGCATGCACAAACATTTCCGGCACAACGCGGCACTGGAAATAGCTTGTGCGCGTGTGCAGGGCCCTCTGCGGACCCGGAAATGATGTTTTGCGCATGCGCAAACGCTATTTCCGGTGCCGCATCAACCCGGAGATGGGCACCCGGGCCGTGCTGCGCCGGTAAGGGCGGGTGGCGGGGGTTGCTGGGGGTCTCCGGGGGCTGGATAAACGAGCCCCTCGGGCCGCATCCGGCCCCCGGGCCTTAGTTTGGGGACCCCTGGCCTAGGGCTTGCCTATCAGAAGGTCGAAGGTTCGAATCCCCGCAATGGGGTGAGCTCCCGTTGCTCGGTCCCTGCTCCTGCTAACCTAGCAGTTCGAAAGCACGTCCAAGTGCAAGTAGATCAATAGGTACCGCTCCGGCGGGAAGGTAAACGGCGTTTCCGTGCGCTGCTCTGGTTCATCAGAAGCGGCTTAGTCCTGCTGGCCACGACCCAGAAGCTGTCTGCGGACAAACGCTGGATCCCTCAGTCTACAGTGCGAGATGAGAGCTGCAACCCCAGAGTCGTCTGCGACTGGACCTAACGGTCAGGGGTACCTTTACCTTTACACACGTTTTGTTTTGCATCTCCAGTGTGCTCCCACTGCTGGTTTGGGAAGGAGTGCATCATGCTATTTCTTACAAAGTACTGTGTATTGATGCATTTCCCCACAAACTAGCTTCAACCCAAATTGAGATGTTGTGCGGCTAGCAAAGAGGAAGCCGGAGGCAACGGCAGAAGCAGCGGAAAGGTCCTGGAGGTGGTGGCCAAAGGCGGCGGCAGCAACGGCAGGCACAGGGCGGAATACTGCAAGCTACTGCTGTCAGGAACAACGGTCGCTCGCAGAGTGAACGTTGCAGCCAGACAGCCTGCTAATCGCTTCAAACCTGCGGGGGAGGGGAGGTAGAGGCACGCCTATTGGTCTGCGTCCTCCAATCCGTGTGTCACTGGAACGCACGCGCACTGGCGATTTCCTCTGACTGACGGAAAGTGGTACGGACGGACACAGGCTCTTTATTATATAGGATGTACTGTACTTAAAAGACTCAGTGCCCAGACCTCTGACACCAAGCTGCCACTCATAAAATTAAGATTGTGGGTGACTTGGGTCCCACCAGCACTATGCTTTGCAGCATACTCAACCACCCTGTGAGTAGGGCAAAATTTTGTTATAGGAAGTCAGACCATGGGTTCATCCTGCTCAATACTGTCTACACTGACTAGCAGCAGCTGTAAAGGATTTCAGGCAGGAAGTGTCTCTCAGCCCTCCCTGGAGATGCCATCGGGGATTGAACCTGGGGCCTTCTGCATGCAAGTCAGATGATTTACTCCTGATGTAGCCCACTGTACTTCCCCTAAAATGGGGGGGGGGGGTCATCCACAACCAGAATCACCATTTAACAACATCCTCACTGGCTGCAAACACCAGATGCTCTCAACATGTGATAGCCCACCAGGTTTAAGGGGAAGAGAGAGAACTTAAGCTGTAGAGACCTTCTTTTTTATGACACACAGAGTAACAAATGGTAAGCCAGAGTAACAAATGGTATAAAGAAACAACACTGGCATAAATTTCTGGTATTTTTCACCACCGTCCTTGAATACCAGATCTCTGGGGCCTGTTTTCATCAAAGAATTAAACAGCACTTAGGAAATTCACAAAAAATGAATATATCATAGAGATGACCTAACCTGTTTGGAATCATGCCGGCACCAACGCACACCGAACCAGTCCAGATGTTTCGGCCAGAAGGAGTGGAGCAGAATCTTCAACTGCCTGGCTGACCTGGTTACAAGCACACTTGGAAGCCTTGGGCGTCAGATTGTTCCTCCTGACTGCCACTGGCCTTGCCCAGCTAAAAGTTGTAGCTTCTAAGACAAACATTAAGTTGTTGCATTCTTTTTAGAAGCAACAAAAGATAAAGCGTGAAAGTGGTGTCTCCAGTCTATGCAAACACAAGATCCAACAGCATTCCTTGCAGCTGCGCAGTTTTCTCACCATGAGAGAAATCGGTAACAACCCATTAAATATTTAATTCACAGTTGTCTCCACTAAAACACCAATAGTCCAAGAGTTAATTTCTCTTTCAAGATTTAGGCTCAAGTCGTCTTGTAAAAAGTACTACTACTAGTAGTAATAATAATAGCAATAGTAATTAATAATAATAATAATAATATCATAATCACCGTCAGCAACCTAAAAAATTAAGTGCTGTGCAAAAAATAAAATAAGTCCCATAAAGTTATTTTCTTCACCCCACACATCTGTTGATCCATTGACAACCCCCCCCCCCGAAAAGGGATAGAGAAAATAAAAAAAGATGAATTTTGTTCCATTTCCTGTTTGTGTATTGGATGTTCTCATCTCCGATGGGCAACTGGTTCTCCAACAAGCCTCCATGAACATCACCAGCGGAAATATTGTGCTACATCTAAACACCCATCTTGTAGGGTTGAGATCCAAAAGAGAGGTTGACCTCTATACTTGCAAAGAAGCTGACCTTAACTGCACACTTCCGGTAGGGATGGGAAACTCTTTTGGCTCAGAGGGCCAGATCTTTACCTCCCCCCACTTCATGGGCCAACTGTGCATTTTGATGGCTGTTGACAGATAGTTGGGTGGTTGCACCTTTTCAACAATTCCCTGTGGTGTGTGGGGGGGGTCTACTAGCAAAATTGTACCAGGCGCTCCCACCCATCCACTGATGTCAACCAGTGACTTCGGCAGGTGGGCAAGTGGGCGTGGTCTGTGGGAAACAGCCTCGCAGGGTGACGTGAAAAACCCCTCACCTGCTGGGCTGGGCGTTTCCCAAACCTGCTCTACAAACCCTCTCCACCTCCCACTAGTCGTAGTCTATTCTGACTTCCGTAATGGAGTCAAAGGTGGCTTTGTCCATGCTGCTCCTCCCGTGTACAGACGTCAGGTGCTTCTTGAGGGCAGACTTGTGCTTGAAGTCCATGTCGCAGCAGTGGCACTTGTAGGGCCGGTCCCCACTGTGGATGTTCAGGTGGTCCTGGAGGGTGCTTTTGGCTGTAAACGTCTTCAGGCAGACCATACACTGGAAGGGACGGATGCCCATGTGCCCACGGATGTGCCGGTTCAGGTTCTTCTTCTGCGTGAACGTCTTCCCGCACTGCAGGCACAGGAACAGCTTGTGCATCTTCAGGTGGCGGAGGTAGTTCTCCAGGTGGAGAAATCCCCTGGGGCACTTGGGGCACTGGTGCCGCCACGAGTAGACAGAGTCCCCTGGGCTCTGGAACCCACCTGTGGCCGTTCTGTTGGCTCCTTCTGGATTCTCCCCGCCAAAGTCTTGGAACTGATCCCTGGGCACTTCTGTGACCCTGCTCTCCACGGTTGAATTGATCAAAGAGTGCTGAGTCTCGGGGAAGTACAAGTTTGATTTGGAGGAGGTGCACGGCTGTGGAAACTGCTCACCTTCCACATTAGGAGCGCTGATGGAATCCATTCGGATAATGCAGATTTCATTGTCCTTGTACCCTATTTTGACAGTTGATATCTCGGGGCTTTTAACGTTCTTTGTTTCTGATAGCAAGCTCTGCATGGGCAGCTGCTGAAGGTCCCCCTTTTCCCGTTTTATATTATCCTCTAAATTCACAGGGCTGTCTTCAGATATCTCAATGATTTCACAGTCTTTATCAGGGCAGCCACCACTGCATCCCAGCTCTGTCTCGGAGGAGTGGCACTTCTCAGGGCTCGCCCTGTTGCCCTCCACGGCAGCGTCAATCTCCAGGTACCTGGACAGTGCCTCCGTGCACTTTTCCACAATGTGCACCATCTGCAGGTAACTTGCAGCTGTTAGGTACTTGAGAAGCTCCTTCTTCTTCACCTCCAGAGCCCCTGTGTAGCAGGAGAGGAGCAGCTTCCGGCCTACCTCGGCACTCTGCAAGATGGTGATTCGCACCTGCTTGGACTGGGTGAGCAGGAATTGGTCTCGCATGAACGTGGAGCAAGCGGCGAAGATCACTTTGTGCCCTTGGAACTCAGTGTCGTTGATGTATATGGAGACATCACAAAATAGGTTCTGCTGTCTCAGGAGGTTCATCTTCTGCAGCATGGCGCTCCCTTGCTGCTCAAACTGGAAGTGCAGCACATCTGAGTCGGCAGCCATAGTGGTGATTCTGTTTGGGGGAAACAAAAGAAAAAAGAAAGGTGCATTTCATACAAAAGCTCAGCAGGTTGTTGAACCTTATTTGAACACCCTCCACTGCACCCCGATGGCAATGGCCTAGTTTAGTGCGTCCTTCAATATTTGCGACCTGAGGCAGCTGCCTCACTCTGCCTCATAGTGGAATCCTGCCAGGAAGCTGAAGGGTGAAAGATTCATGACAAACAAAACAAGCAACATCTTCACACAATGCAGAGTTAAAATTATGGAATTCCCTGCTGCTAGATGTGCTGGCAGCCACTTGTTTGCTATTGGGCCAAGTTCAAGGTGTTGGTACTAACATATGCAGCTCAGGACCAGGTTCCTTGAGAGACAGCCTTCTCCCTCTATACACCCACTAGATCACTGCGGTCTGCAAGAGAGCGTCTCCTGTAAGGTCCGAAGACCTCAGAAGCTCACTCCATAGTAATTTGGAGCAGGGCTTTTAGCACGGCTTCCCCTGTCCTGTGGAAGCGTATTCCTGTTGAGATGCAATCAATAACCAATATGTGCACATTCCAGAAACAGTCAAAGACATTTTTATTCAGACATGCTTTAGCAGTTGGATAAATGGGTCTTTATCCCAAGTGCCCACTGGTTAGGGTTTTAGTCTTGTTTTAAATGTATTTGCTGCTTTTGTGTTTTTGACTGTTTTAAATTTGTGTGTGTGTGAAGCTCTTTGAAAGAGTAGTTTAGAATGTGGTTAATTAATTGTAATAATTGTAATAATATTTAGAAGGCTTTAAAAGAGTAGTGGCTGACTCTCATCCCAGGGGCTTAGTAAGGCCTCCAAGCAAACGTTTCTAGCAGCAAAAACTCGCCAAATTTGGGAGTGGCAGCAAAAAGAGAAATGCAGTAGAAACAGTGCTTGTAGTGGAAAGAGGAGAGATTTGTGTGTGTGTGTGACAGTGTAGCGTATACACACCCACCTCTGGCATAAGGTCTCAAGGCCAATGGTGGATGCAGCCTTCAAGCCAAAAAAGGGTAGGCTCTCATTGGCATGTGGGACACGAGTGGCAGTGTGGTCTAAACCACTAAGCCTCTTGGGCTTGCCGATCAGAAGGTTGGCGGTTCGAATTTGTGCGACGGGGTGAGCTAGCAGTTCAAAAGCATAGCAGTGCAAGTAGATAAATAGGTACCACTGTGGTGGGAAGCTCTGGCTTCCATCACAGTGTCCCATTACACCAGAAGCGGTTTAGTTCTGCTGGCCACATGACCTGGAAAGCTGTCTGTGGACAAACACCAGCTCCCCCAGCCTGAAGCAAAATGAACGCCGCACCCCGTAGTCGCCTCTGACTGGACTTAACTGTCCATGGGTCCTTCCTTTACCTTTTGTTTGTTTTACTAGTCATGATGGCTATTCACTGCCTTTAGGATCAGAGGCAACATGCCCTGCGATACCAGTCACTGAGGGGGGGTCAACAGCAGGAGAGGGCTGTTGTGTTCATGCCCTGCTGTGGGCACAGCAAACAGGATGCAGGACTAGACAGAGCCCAATGGGGTGCTTCTTATTTTATTAAATGACAAGCATTCCTGTGGCACCCTAAAGACTAACGCATTCATAAGCTTTTGTAGAATACAGTCCACTTCATCAGACACATGAATAATCTGTGAGACTCATGGATTGCCACTCCAAATAAGGCTAAACCTTCTGCCTGCTGCCTTTGCAACTGTTTCCAGAGGGATAGTCACAACTGTCTCTTGCAGAAGAATGCACAAAAGAGTATTTTGGTTGCAAGCCTCTTGTTGCTTTGGCTACACATCCCTTGATTGTAAAAAAAGAAAAGAAAACCCTCAAAGCACTTTATAAGAGAACAAAGCAATAAAATTATAAGGGAAAACCATGAAAAAGCTCTTTGAGACATTTAGTCTTGTCAAAAGACAAACTCAGCAGTTCCAAAGTGTAGGTGCTGCCATACTAAATGATTTCAAATCTGGAATGGGTAATATATTACACTATTAACAGTGGCAGTTCTGCAGATTTAAGCAGTCAGTTGGGGATGTATAGCGTAAAGCGATCTCACAGGTAAACTGGTCCCAAACTGTTAAGGGCTTTATATACTAGCAGTATACATTGAACTTGGCCCTGTGTTATATATTTAAAACATTCAAGGAAACAGGAATATCAGCCAATAGAGATGGAGTCCTCTGATGCCTTTCACCACTCCAGGTTCCCTCCCTTTGTGCCCCCCCCCACCCCCAGAACTGATCCATCCCAAGTGCTGGTCTTTGGGATTAGTCACCATGTTTTGATTTAACCCACATCAAAGGGAAGCGCAGCTCATTTACTCCCCCACTCCTCTAAGCTGGGGGGGGGGGCGGCGTGCTGGAGGTGTAAATGACTATCAGACTTTGGAGGGCTGGTATAACCGGACCAAGTTCATCAATTTTGTCTAATTAAACTACATAGTTTTAGTTGACATTCCAATAAATGCACAATTCATTGTGATTGTTTTGAACTTTGTTCCGTAGTGGGTCATGCAAAGAGCTTTCCATAGGGTTGGATAGGGGGCACTGGGGGTGAGTTAATGGAACTAGGGGTGGTGGTGAACCAAAAGGGTTTGGGAACCACTGGCTTAGCAACGGTGCAGCAATATGTGCTTCAGCAGGTGCAGCTTATTTTGCCAGGATGGGGAAGAGGAAAACAAAACAAAACAAAACAACTTCAGCAACCGCTTAAAAATCCCCTCTTCTGCACAACAGCCCTGCTCTCTGCCTCCTGCCTGAGAGGTGCCCGGCCAACATTTCCTTCAAGGATGGAGATGCAAGCTTATTCCAGGAACCTCTCCAGGTGTGACAGTTCCCCACTTCCTTCCAGGCATCCCTTTAATCTGCCAGCTGAGGCTGCCTTGCACTCTCTGCCATCTCCCCCCCCACACACACATGCAACACCCCCAATTCCCTGCTCCTTGCTCACCGGTTGCTGTCGTCAGGGGTGTGGAAGAGGCCCAGACTGAATGCTTCCCAGGCAAGGCTGCAGATGGCTCAGGCGAAGGAATAAACTTCCGGGAGTCCCTCCGAGCATCACCTCTTCTCCCACTCTAACCCGGAAAAGCATCAGCAGACCCATAGCCTCCCAAAATGCATGCACCTTGTTCCTGATTGGCTGCTCCTGCAACTTTTTCAACCAGCAGGGAAGAAAGAGGTAACAAAAGGCGTGTGTGCGCACACCCACCCACCCGCCCACCCCAGAGGACATCTGCTGACTCCAGCTCTGGATATGTAATTTTTGGCAAGCATTGCAGAGTCTCTTTCCAATAATATAGTTCCTTCCCACATTTTCTTATGAATTTCTATCCCTTTTCATGTATTTGTATCCCATTCCCCTGTGAATGGAACTTAAATGCACCCCCCACCCCAAATATATGCTTACCGGTATCCAGACAGCTGCCAGTGTATTCACTGTCATTTTATTGTATGTGTTAGGCTCTGTAATCTATCTGCCTTCATGGACAGAGGCAGTAATGCTTCAAAATACCAGTTGCTTCCTGGGAACCATGGGCAGGGAGAAGGCTCTTCCAGACTTCCCACAAGCATCTGGGTAGCCACTGTTAAGAACAGGATGCTGGACTTGGTGGGCTCTCTTTGGCCTGACCCAGCAGGGGTCTTTTTATGTTCAATAGTATTAACTGTGGGATTCATGCTTTATTTTATTTATCTATTTCATTAATAAACTACCTAACATTTTTTTTAAAATTATCTTTAAGCAGCATACTCAAGAGTGGCTTGCAACAATTTAACTAATAATACCACCATATAAAAGCTATGTAAAACTAACCTTATTTAAATGAGGTGGGGGGCACCATAAGCAGGGCCATTCCCTGTGAAAGAAAACTAGTCTAAGTGAAGGAGACTGTTGCCTCATATTATGGTGGTCTCTAATTTGCAGGCTGCGGATGGGGAAACTCTGGCCCTTCAAACACTGCTGGGCTCCCAGGTCCCGTCAGCCCCAGACAGCACCCAATGGCCTCAATCAAAAAGTGCTTTGTTGGGTGGGATGGAGGTCTGCCTAATCTAGCCTCGGGCCCTTCAAATGTTTTGGAGGGAAGCTCCCATCAGCCTCAGCCAGCAGGATTGCATGATGCTGGGACCGATTGTAGTCCCAATCATCTTCCCCCCAAATGCTGTTACAGGTTTGGGGGTCAATCTGGATGATACCCGGGGAGTCCCTTGCAGGCCTGTGATCCTGAATCCATGAGGTTTGCAATCTAGTATGCAAAGCAAGTTTCTTTGTATGATAAGGGCCTTGGTTGACCAGCAAAGTCCTGATATTCACCATATCCAAAGAGATTGCTCTGCTGCCAAAGACCAATGGGCGTGCCATTTCCACCTCACCTGCCTGGATGCCTTGGGGTTTCACTTAATGATGCCAAGACAACACTGCTTCCGTTTTGAGAGAGCATCTTTCTAATCAGCAGGCCAGAATGGAAAATGACCTGAAGTTAAAATGTATACTTTTTTTTACTTTTGAATGATTCCAAGTACCAGTTTCTGGAAACCATAAGAGGAGAGAGGGCTCTTGCGCTCAGGTCCTGCTTGCTGGTTTGACCACAATGGTGACAGGATGCTGGAATAAATGGGTCCCCTTTGGCCTGATCCAGCAAGTTCTTCTTGACATTCCAGTGCCTTTGATGAGCTGTAAACTCTGGAGAGTCTTTCAAATCTCTCTCCTATAACCTGCTGACCTTTTTCTTTATTTCTAAGACGGCATTATTTTGCATTTTGGACAGATAACTGTGTTTGTGCATCTTTAGATGTTGTCTAAGTTGCCTTGGACATTGATGTCTAAACAAAAGGCAAGGTATAACTTTCAGTGAATAAGGAAGACAGATAGAAAGAAGATAAAATGGACCCATGGATGGTCTCCTCCCCTCCCCCTGTACTAGTGGTTAGTTATATTAGATTGAGAGGTTTGCACAATGGATAGAATACGCCCACCAAGAATTGCACTAATATGGCATTTGCCAACCGGGTCCCCTCCACTCATTTCAGACTACAACTCCCATCTGCCTCAGGCTACACAGCTTTGCCTACATTGCCTCATTCATTTTAGAACAGCCCCTTATGGAAGTCCAGTATTATCATTCCCGGGTAACAGGCTGGGATTGAGAGGGATTTGCCAACATTCCATCTAGAGCGTGCAGTACAGGGGGTTCCGAGTACTGTTTAGGGTGACTGGCTGCTTTGTGCATTAGTGCTGGCTGGAGGAGATACGTATTTTATAGCAGTAAATGGCTCTAGTGGTTGTGTGAATGACAGGAGTGGTATTGTGAGCGGTTGTGGTAAGAGTGTGCTTTATGTTAACTTGTATCAGACTGGCTGCCTAGTGTTTCCCCCCCTTCATCTCTAAGTTATATAGACACAGATTGTATGCATATTCGGTATGTTTACATTTGGTGTAATCTTAAGGTAAATCACCTAAGCTTGTGATTAGTGTAATTTATGTATTTTGATTTTCCTTACTGTAAGGAAAGCACTGATACTGGTGAATAACAAGCAATCTGTAAATGTACTGATTAAACATATAAGGATCACTTGGTGTATTTGTGGCTAAGATGAGATTCAGGTAAAAAGGTAAAGGGACCCCTCACCATTATGTCCAGTCATGTCCGACACTGGGGTTGCGGTGCTCATCTCGCTTTACTGGCTGAGGGAGCCGGCGTACAGCTTCCGGGTCACGTGGCCAGCAGGACAAAGCCACTTCTGGCGAACCAGAGCAGCACACGGAAACGCTGTTTACCTTCCCGCCGGAGTGTTATCTATTGATCTACTTGCACTTTGACGTGCTTTCGAACTGCTAGGTGGGCAGGAGCAGGGACCGAGCAACGGGAGATCACCCCATCGCGGGGATTCGAACCGCCGACCTTCTGATTGGCAAGCTCTAGGCTCAGTGGTTTAACACACAGCACCACCTGGGTCCCATGAGATTCAGGTAGGCAACCTCTAAGGTCATTTGTTCAGCGGCTTAACTTGCAAAGGAGCAACCAGGCTCCTGATTGTTACTTTGCAGCCACGTATTTTTCTGCCCCACATCTCTTGTCACATCTATGTCACCAGCTGTGGGGCAGTAGTTTGTGGGTTGAGGTAAAACAGCCTCACGGGCCAATTTAGGAGCCCTGCTTGGCTAACTTGGCCCATGGGCCAGAGGCTCCCCACTGCTGATTTAGCCACTCCACTCCCCCCAGCTCTCTTGCAATGAATAACATTCTGCTCGGGAACTTCCCCACCCAATCTTGCAAAGCAGCTCACACTGATCACGGATCACATGAAGTGACATTTCACATTAGGAGGTGGTGCAGTTGTTTTATTTTGAAGCCACTGTGATGACTTGGCACACACAATGTTGAGTGGTCTTTTGGTCCTGCGTACAAGAGCACATTCACAGATCAAAAGCAGCCTATGTTCTCTCCAATAGGGGTATTTGCAAAGCTTTTTACCCTATGCTAATGCACAAGGGGGCCCATCCCACTCGCACTTGCTGACATGGAGAAAAGGAGGGGGGTTCATGATGGTTGTGGCTCCACCCACATTTCATCAAGAGCCTCCCACCCCACAGTGGAACTCCCGTCAGCCCCAGTGAACATTGCCAAAGATAATGGATGAGGGGAGCTGTAGCCCAGGAACATTTGGAGGGCTACAGACCCACTGCCCTTGTGCTGGACACTTTAAGGAGGATCCAACTACTAGCTGAAATAGGAGTCACCCCTTCCCCCAAATTCATGCTTTCTCACAACAAGGGAAGGAGGAGAGATGAAGAAGTGAGACAAAGACCCTGGTTTGCATGTAAAGCTGAAGAAAACTATGGCTAAGTGTATGAATGGGTGAGTACTCACAGCAAAAACCACCTCATATGTTCCACCATCTTCCTGCTCTGCTGCATCCTGCCAGAGCTAAACTCTAGTGTGGATACGCTTCACAAACTGCGATCAATAAACTAAGAACAATCTTTGGCTACAGCTCCTGGTTTGCTTGAAATCAGACATAGCAACAGCCAAGATTAGACCAGAATGCTAAGCCAAATCATGGCAAAGCAACAGCAGGGCTGGTGAGAAGTGAAGCTTGCGAGCTTTTGCTGTGAATACCTTGACACTCTGTCATTCACATTTAGTCATAGCTAGGCTTAGTATTATTTGTGAACTTGGCCAAAGAGGATGGGAGAACAAAAAAGGTGTGTGTGGGGGGGGGCTTTTCTTTTTACTTCTCATGGCACCAAGAATGAGTGGATGTGGCTCCTGTGGGCAGATGCCAGCAAAGGCCCCAGGCGAGGAACAGCGCATGCACTCCAGGTGAGGCGCAGAGGGTGCTCTTCCGGCAGTGGATGGGAGAGTGCTTGTGTGCTGGGTGGGGCATGTGGAAGGTCATCTTCACCCTCTCTGCTATGCAGCTCCCACCACCAGCAGGCTGCAATGGGGATGTATGCGGGGAGAGGGGCTGGTTTGTGCCCTCCCCAAACTGTGTGCCTGGGGCAATGCCCCCCATCCCCTCCACTACGCCCCTGGATGCCAGCCCCCTCAGCATTATGCAAAATTGAATGCTATTCCTTCCAAGTCATGGCAGCACGTATCACCCTCCCTTACAGTTCAGCCTCCCAACAGCAGTGTGAGAAAGACTCCCTCCAGAGAATCCCTGTTCCATTTCCTGCTTCCAGCTCTCAGGCCACAGCAGTCTGCAAAGAGAATGCTGCAGAGGGACAGGTAGCCCAGGGTCGGACTGAAAGATCCAAGAGACTCCCATCCTGCTATACAGGCCTGACTGCAGGGTGACACTGAGAGTATGATATAACTCACAATAATAAATATTTAACCATTATTTGACTGCTCAAGCATTCGTCCCTCCTCACAAGTGTAATCCCAAAACTCACCTTGGGAGGACTCAAGGTAACAATCTTGGGTTCATGTGCCTTTAAGAGCTCTGATGTCTTGGAGGTGTGGTAGGGGCCCAGTTATGCCAACTCCACCCACCTCACCACCTGTAACAGGACATCTGAATTATCTCACAAGTGCCTACAGGATTCCAAGCAGCATCCACAATGCAGGGTGAGATACTGGCCCAGGCCCAAGAGCTTGCAGTCAATGCCATGGAAGGAAGGGCTTGAGGGTGAGGTCAAGGACTGAGGAGGCAAAGGAAACAAAGAGACACTGCGGGTGAGGACAGGAATAGTCAGGTGTGGCAGAGGGAGGGTCTAGGAGTAATCTGGAAGCCATACAAAGTAGAAGAGGGGGAGCATGGCTGGCTGCTGGACAGAAAAACGGATGCCACTTCAAAGGTGAGGAACAACATGAGAGAAAGGCTCAGAAGAAAACAAAGACAACTGGGGCATGCAAGTTTAGCCTTTCTAGTCTAAGCACATACTTTCCACAAAGGGTGGTTGGGTTGTTGGGGACAGAAACTGAGCCTGGGCAGAGGCACAGAGGCAATTGCCATATTCTGTAGCAGCAGCCTTCACCCATTTTAAATCAGGAAAGCGACTTCACTCACAACAGTCAAACAGGTTTAGGGGTTAAAATGGTCAACTAGAGGGTAAGAAGAACAGAAGGCAAGTATCCAATGTTAAACAATACAATTTTAAAAAATCACAGATGGACTAACAAATATTAAGAGCTTATAATTATCCAGTGCTTTCTCCCCATAAGAACTCAAGATCCCCCCCCCCCCCGCTGAAAAACATATCTGTCACAGGGTGTGTCTGTATTTACTCCTTCAGCCCAGAAACTGGTAACTGCTTCTTGGAGGTACAATTCAACTACCCTTCAAAAAAAGGGGGCCATCCAGTGCTGCCTTACCTAAATATCAAGGAGGCAGGCTTATGCCTCTGTTCTTTTCACCCTAGGGACAAAGACACTTGGAGTCACCAAACACATCAGACCACTCTAGGGCAGAAGACTTGCTACAATTTTCAGTTCAGCCCCCACAGCTTATCCAGCAGAGCCTCTTGGGCCGATACCCAAGTCCAAAGCCCGAAGCAGCTCTTCACGGCTCTTCCTGCCCCAATGCTCATAGAGAGGTGCTCCATCACCCATTTCAATTCACGCAGGAGCTTTCACTCCGCAAACTGAGCACTGCCTGCGCCAGTTTCCCGGTGTCCAGCACCTGACTGGCCTCGGCCTGCTGGCAGCCTTTTGAGTCTGTGCCTGAGCTGCAGCTGAAGGAGTCAAAATCCACGGCAATGTCCTGGACATTCCTCTCATTGGCGTTGTCAAAGCTGTTCTTGCCATGGAGCTGCTTGAGGTGCTTCCTAAGGACGGGCTTGTGGGCAAAAACCATGTCACAGTAGTTGCATTTGTGGGGCTTGTCCCCACTGTGCAGGTTGAGATGGTCCTGTAAGGAGCACTTCTGCGAGAAGGTCTTCCCACAGATCTTGCACTGGAAGGGCTTGATGCCCGCATGCACCCGCATGTGTCGGTGCAAGTTGCCCTTCTGTGTGAAGGTCTTGCCGCACAGCAGGCACATGAAAAGCTTGTGCATCTTCAGGTGGTTGGCGTAGTTCTCCAGATGCCGGAAGACGCGTGTGCACTTGGGGCACTGGTGGTGCCACTGAAGGCCTTTGTCCACCCCCCGGTTGCTGGTGCCAAACATGTCTTTGGAAGCCATGATGAGGCTGTCTCCCCCCATGTACGAGAGGGTGTAGTTGTGGAGCTGGCCTTGCTCCAGGTCACCAACTCTGTTCTCCACCGTGGAATTGATGAGGGAGTGCTGAGGCTCTGATGAGTGGAGGCTGCTCTGCTGCTCTGAGGAAATAAACTGGTTCTGGTCCTTCTTGCTTCTAACCTCTGCAACCTCCCCAATGGACTCCACCTTCACAATTTGGATGTCGCTATCGTCCATGTCCAGGCTGTCTTCAGAGGGTTGGATGCATGGAGAGTCTGGAAGCAAGGAGTCATCTTCTTCCTCCTCCTCTTCCTTACTCCCCATCCTTGGGCACTCGTTTGGCTCTGAAGAGTCAGTCTGCTGCGGCTGCTTCCCCTCCTCCTTGTTTTCAAGCTGCTGTTTTGGCCGGATGAATTTCCACAGAGCCTGTGTGCAGCGCTCCACAATGTGGCTCATCTGAAGAAAGCTAGCCGCCGTCAGGTAGTTCACCAATTCCATCTCGGGAAACTCCAAGACGCCAGTGTAGCAGGACAGAAGCAGCTGCCTCCCAACCTCGGAACTCTGGAGGATGGAGATTTTCACTTCCCTGGAGTCATTCAGCAGGAACTGATCCCTTAGGAAAGGGGAGCCAGCAGCAAAGACTATTTTGTGGCCGTGAACCTCCAGGTCGTCTATGTGGACCGTGACATCACAAAACTTCTTCTCTTCCCTCAGCTTGTCCATTTTTTGCAGCATGGAGTCCCCATAGTTGTCGAACTGGAAGTGGAGGCTATCGGTTCTCTTGGTCATGTTGACAAACCTGAAAGGGGCAAGTGGATGAATACTGTGAATGCCACAAAAAGAAATAGTTTCAAGACTGTACTAGCTTTAAACCAAAAAAAATTCAGACATCAGAAACACAGTGGCGATTTATGACCATAATCAGAGGCCTGCCACTTTCTTCCCCTGTAAAGGTAAAAGGGACCCCTGGCCGTTAAGTCCAGTCGCGGATGACTCTGGGGTTGTGGCGCTCATCTCGCTTTACTGGCCGAGGGAGCCGGCGTACAGCTTCCAGGTAGGTGGCCAGGAGGACTAAGCCGCTTCTGGCGAACCAGAGCAGCGCATGGAAACGCTGTTTACCTTCCCACCGGAGTGGTACCTATTGATCTACTTGCACTTTGACGTGCTTTCGAACTGCTAGGTGGACAAGAGCAGGGACCGAGCAATGGGAGCTCACCCCGTCACAGGGATTCGAACCGCCGACCTTCTGATCAGCAAGCCCTAGGCTCTGTGGTTTAGACCACAGTCCCACCCGAGTCCCTCTTCCCCTGTAGCTCTCATAATAATGATCACATCATCACAATAATTACTGTTTTCTCAGTTTCCTCGCTTGTCCTAAACCCAATATCGCTGAAAGAAGTGACTGGACCATGGAAATCACATTAGCTGTTGGAAAGTACCTCAGAAATTAGGTTATTTGCAGTGCAACCCCGAATGCATTTACTCGGGAATAAGTCTTACTAAGTTCAGTGGAGCTTACCTTCAGATAAGTGTGCACAGGACTCCAGCCTTACAAACAAACAAAATGGAAAATAAACTTAATAACTTGGGGGGGGGAGGTGTTTCTGAGCAATCAAAGCAGCACAGATGCACCATCTCATCCTAAACCTACCAATGAGATTAAGTACCAAAAAAGGCAAAGGCATCAACCTCTTCACTGGAGGTTTTGAAAGGGAGGCTGGACAGCCACTTTTCAGATATTCTTTAGCTGTGATTATTGCATTGCAGGGGGCTGGACTAAATGACTCTAGATGACACAGCTGCTGTGGGATGATGCTGAGGCTGCGTAGAGCACCTGCTTTGCACACAGAAGGTACCAGCTGAGCCCACTCCTTCCCAGAAAGATACACAGACACCTTCTTGAAGGTCACCAGCCCCTGAGGTGACTGTACTTTGGCTCTTTCAAATTCAACATGGAGAAGAGAGGATCACTACAGTACCTCACTCACCAACATAAGAAGAGCCAGCAACCTGTTCTCACAGTGGCCAACCAGATACCAGTGGGAAACCTGGGAGCAGACCATGAGCACAAGAACACTCTCCCCTCCCATGGTTTCCAGCAGCTAGTATTCAGAAGCACTACTGCCTCCAATCACAGAGGTAGAACATAGCTATCCTGCTCAGCAGCTTATCTCCTCCATGAATTCAGCTAATTCTTTTTAAAAGCCATCCAAGTTAGTGGCCATCACTGCCCAGGGACAAGACATGAGCATAGGAAGAGCCTGCTGGACCAGGCTAGTGGCCAACTCAGTCCATTGACCTGTTCTCACAGTAGGCAACCCCAAATGCCACAAAGGGAAACCCACAAGCAGGATCCGAGCACAAGGGCTGCCGTCTTCCCTCCTATGGTTCCAGCACCTGGCATTCTGGAATATTTACTGTCTCAGACCATGGACACAGAACACAGCCATTGTGGTTGACAGCATTATCTCCTCTCTGAATCCGCCCAGTCCCCTTTTAAAGCCATGCAAGTTAGGGTGAAGAATAGCCCTGCAGGTGAATCAGGCCCAATGTGTGTGAGGAGATTATCTAGCTGAGTCTTTGTCCTCACAGCCACCAACCAGAAGGCTATTATAGGAAGCCCAGAGGCAGCGCTGCTGCAGCACAAGAGCAGCTCTCCCGTCCACATTAAGCATGCTGTCAAAACAACAACCGCCCTTGCAGAACATAAGATAGAGAAGGAAATGATATGTACAACTTCACAACATGCAGAGAATAATATGTATAAACAAACCAGAGAGGGGAGCTGAGGGAAGTCTTTGGAGGGAGGGGAGGGGAGGGGTGGGGAAATGTAATTGGTTATAATGAATGAAATAGGTTCTGTTTAAATTGGATCAATAAAAATTATTTTAAAAAACCCAAAAAACAACCACCCCCCTCAAGTCCCACTCAGTGACCCCCCCCGCCCCCTCCCTCCTTTCAGCCAAACCACGATTCTCAACCTCCAGCTGCAGTCACAGAGCAGAAAGGCGGCGGCGGCGGCGTCCCGCTTCCATGACTGCCGAGGGTGATGTCCGGCTGCCCCCGCCCCGCAACGCCCCCCCCCCGCATACCTCCTGAGGTGGGGCAGCCTCCGCCGGGTCTCGTGGCCGCGAGTTCCACCAGCCAATGGTTGGGACGGGAGCAAGCGGGGAGGACGCCGGCCCCGCCCCCAGGAGGGGCGCGGGAAGGAGCGCGCGGCCAGCGGAGCTCCTCCTCCTCCTCCTCCTCCTCCTCCCCCCCACTTCCGGCGCCGCGTCTTTCTTTTCCGTCGCCACGAGAGGAGAGGGGGAGACGTGTTGCTAAGGAAGAGGACGGGGGAGGCGGGACCGGAAGCGGTGGCTGGCCCTGGGAGCCTGTCTTCCGGCCGAGCCCCGGTCACGTGACGGGGAGAGGCGGGGAAGGAGGCGGGGGGCGGGGCGGAGGTTGCGAGGCGGCCCGACTGAGGCCCGGCGGTGGCGGTGGCGGCGGTGGCGGCGGCGGCTGCGCTGCTGCTGCTGCTGCTGCTGCTGTTCCTCCTCTTCCCGCTGCCCGAGGAGGCGGACGGAGGCCTTCGAGAGGGTAAGCCGGGCGGGGCGGGCCGGGAGGGAGGGAGGGAGGGAGAAGCGGCCGCCGCCCTCGCCCTCTGGGGAACCAACGGCCGGCCGGGCGCAGGGGCCGCGGGGTGGGTGGGGCTCCATTATTTATTATTAGGGCTAGCTATAAAATGTATATGCCGTCCCGCACCCGATAATCCCAGGGCGGCTCACAGCATAAAAACGAAAGATTAAAACTCAAAACGCGTAATAACAAGAACAAAACAGACCAGTAAACACCCCCCCCGCCCCAATTCCAACAAACCCTTTCCCAGGGATACTGGTTGAAGGAGGTTTGCCCCCCCCCGGCACCTAAAGGTGTATAATGATGCTGCCAGGCAGCCCTCCCTGAAGAGAGCATCCCATAAACGGGGGGCCACCACAGAAAAGGACCGTTCTGGTGTTGCCACCAGACACGAGAAGAAGGGCCTCAGGTGACGATTGAAGGGTTTGGGTTGGTTCATTTGGCTCATGCATAAAACTTGCAAACGTTTGTCATGTCACCCCTTGGTCACATTTTCTCCAAACTACTGTAAATGCTTTCAGATTCTGCTGTCCTTTCTTGCTTGGCTACAACCCCTATGGGGATTCCTGCTGCTGGAGTGTAACAAAATCTTTTTTATATTATTTTAAGAATAATTCCTCTTTGTACATTTGCTTTTTTATGGATCTTCTAAGTAGGTACCCATATAAATGTAGGCATTCATATTATTATTTTGCACCCCCTTGGCTCATCTGCAGCGGAACCACCCACAGCTAAATTCTGTGCTGGTAACTCCTATCATTCTTGACCACATTGCTGGGTGGGGCTGATGGGAGTTGGTGTGCAGCAGTTTTTGGAGGACACCAGGTTCTGCATTCCTGACATAAAAGCTACTGCTGTTGTCATGATAATGCTCTCTTGGAGCAGGCACACAAAGTTCCAGGCACTCAGGGCTTCGCACAGTTGGATCGGGGATCCACGCGCTGCGGCTGAATTCCGGCCGCTCAGGGCTTCACGCAGTGGCGCTGCTGCTGCTGGTTCTGTCCCGCTGGATCGGGGCCCCACGTGGTGCGCGCTGCTGGGTGTTTAGGCGGGGCTGCAGCAGCATCCGGTTCCGGGTGCCAACTTCCTCTTCCTTGCCGCCCTCCAGAGATGCACACTCAACAGTAGGGTGGGTCATAAAAAAGAAAAATTCGAAAATGTTTCCTCCCTTGATCTTATCTCAGGCGTATGGTATAAACATAGTTAAATTTCAAATTTGGGACAAATCGGTTAATAAATCGGTTAAACATAGGAGTCCAATTCCTATGTTTTTATCACTCGTGTTGAGGCAAAATTTCAATTTGTAGGAGCAGGGTCTAAATATGAACCGATTTGTCCCAAATTCGAAATTTAACTATGTTTATACCATACGCCTGAGATAAGATCAAGAGAGGAAACATTTTCAATTTTTTTTTTTTAATGACCCACCCTACTCACCAGGTACCCGATATCACTACCGGTACCCGGTACGTCTTATTTTCGGGGTATGCCTTCTATTTTGTGACCCCCTTGAAAATCCTGCTATGCCTTATATTTTAGGCATGTCTTATATTATGAGAAACACGGTATGTGTATTGTGGGGAAGACTGAGAGAACAGTAGCTTTCCTAAAGGTAGCCAGTGATTCTGCAGCCGAGGTTTGAATTGGGGGCCTTTTTCAGTACAGTAGAATCTCAAGTTGCAGACGTAATCTGCCCTGGAGGCACATCCGCAACTCGAAACGTTCGCATCCAGAAGCGCCGCGTCTACGCATCCGTGTGGCACGATTTAGCGCTTCTGTCCATGTGCGAGCGGCGAAACCCGGAAGTAACTGTTCTGGTACTTTCGGATTGCCGCGGGACGCAACTTGAAAAGACGTCATTTGAAGTGGACGCAACATGAGGTATGACTGTACAGTAACATCTCTGTATGTCAAAACAAAATAAAAAAATTCCTTCCATTAGCACCTTAGAGACCAACTAAGTTTGTTCTTGGTATGAGCTTTGGTGTGCATGCACACTTCTTCAGATACACTGAAACAGAAGTCACCAGACCCTTATATATAGTGAGAGGGTGGGGAGGGGTATTACTCAGAAGGGTGGTGGGAATGGGTGATAGGCTGATAGCTGTGGTAAACCTGTTGACGACTGTTAACAACTGCAATTGGTCTTGCAGGAAAAAGCAAGGGGTGAGATGGCTAAAAATAGCTTTGTCATGTATGATGAGATAAGAATCCAATGTCTTTATTCAGACCAGGTCTCTCCATGGTTTTAAGCTTGGTAATGAGTTGCAATTCAGCAACTTCTCTTTCCAGTCTATTTCTGAAATTCCTTTGCAATAAGACAGCTACTTTGAGATCTTGCATAGAGTGTCCTGGGAGATTGAAGTGCTCTCCTACTGGTTTCTCTGTCTTGTGATTCCTGATGTCAGATTTATGTCCATTTATCCTTTGGCGTAGAGTTTGGCCTGTTTGTCCAATATAGAGAGCTGAAGGGCACTGTTGGCATTTGATGGCATACACCATGTTAGACGATGAGCACTTAAATAGTCCTGAGATGGTATGTTTGATGTTGTTGGGGCCAGTAATGGTGTTGTCCGGGTGTATGTGGCAGCAAAGTTGGCATCTGGGTTTATTGCAGGCTCTGGTGCCAGTGTCTGTGTTAAGTCTGGTTGTAGTATTATTGTGGGTGAGGAGTTGTTTAAGATTGGGTGGCTGTCTGTAGGCGATGAAAGGTCTTCCTCCCTTTGATAAACTTAGCCAGCGCAAGATTAGTACCGGTACTGGTTTGGCAACAATATTGTGTGGTGGGGGAAAGAACAAGGTTTTTCTGACGTTTACAAGAGGGAGTGGTAAAAAAACAGTAGAGTAAACTTGTTGCCTTTTACTTCTGTACATACCGGTATCTGATTAGGCATTTGGTGTTTGTTTTAGAAGAAGTTTTAAGAGAGGAACTGAACCAGAATTAGAACCGTGCACATACACAAGACGCACACTGCAAAGACGTGGGCGAGGGAGGGAGAATGAAAATCAGTTGACACCACAGCCATCTGCCTGCCACTGCCCCACCCCCTGAGGCATTTGCTATGCTGGCTTAGTTGGATGAGCATGTTATGCTTAGAATTACCGGTACCTGATTGCAGGCTGTAACTCCTTTGATAAAGGGCAGGGGGTGTTTGTGTAGCTTGAGCCCCAGCTTCTTGGTCCCGCAATACAGTGTCCATAACAAAGAGTGCTACAGCATAGTACTGGAAAGAAATTGGCTGTGATGGCAGGGAGAGGCAGAACTCATGGGCCACAATCCAGCCAAACCCCAGCATTTTAGACCCCAAAAAGCCCATGCAATTCTGGGCTGCATCAATAGGAGTATAGCATCTAGATCAAGGGAAGTAATAGTACCACTGTATTCCGCTCTGGTCAGACCCCACCTGGAATACTGTGTCCAGTTCTGGGCACCACAGTTCAAGAAGGATATTGACAAGCTGGAACGTGTCCAGAGGAGGGCAACCAAAATGGTCCAAGGCCTGGAAACGATGCCTTATGAGGAACGGCTTAGGGAGCTGGGTATGTTTAGCCTGGAGAAGAGACGGTTAAGGGGTGATATGATAGCCATGTTCAAATACATAAAAGGATGTCATATAGAGGAGGGAGAAAGGTTGTTTTCTGCCGCTCCAGAGAAGCGGACACGGAGCAATGGATTCAAACTACAAGAAAGAAGATTCCACCTAAACATTAGGAAGAACTTCCTGTGACAGTAAGAGCTGTTTGACAGTGGAATTTGCTGCCAAGGAGTGTGGTGGAGTCTCCTTCTTTGGAGGTCTTTAAGCAGAGGCTTGACAGCCACCTGTCAGGAATGCTTGGATGGTGTTTCCTGCTTGGCAGGGGGTTGGACTGGATGGCCCTTGTGGTCTCTTCCAACTCTATGATTCTATGGAGGAAAAATCTTTTGAAATATAGTCTTCTATTGAAGTTACATTGTAGTCCAAAGGCTATTCATCAGGAAAGAAGGATTTGTTTTAAGTTGATCAAGTGTGCTAAAACTCAGTCTAAGTTGTTTTTTTAAAGGTTTAACCACATCAGTTAACAAACATGGATACATATGCTATCATGTTATTGTTTTAGTTCAATAAATTGTTTAAATGGTTATTAAGGAAATGTTTCTTTTTCTCCTTCCAATAAAGTACAGCAGAAAAGTTGTCCAAATATAAACAGTTAACTTCTTAAACCTCACCATAATTTCATAATTATCTGTCTATGTATTTCTAGTAGTGTAACCAAATCAGTAATTTTTGATATAACTGTAAAAACTACTCTGAAAATTGATCATTCCAAAAATGAAACCTTCATATGGTTGTAAATATTAAGATTATACCAGCAAGAATGAGTCTTTCTGTAAAAAAAAATATTTAAATCAAGTCTTACTGACTAGTGGTTTAAATCAAGCCTTACTGACTAGTGATTTAAATCGTGATTTAAATCAATTTGATTTAAATCAAATCCACCCTGTTTTAGACTTGCATCTTTTTCAGTGGAGGAGTTAAGCACAATGACCAATCTGTCCCCAGTGAGATCAAGGGGACATAAAAAGTGCTCAACTTTGGCCTTGTTATGTGGCAATGTAAGGCCATAAAACCATTCTGGGAAGTAATATACTGTACTAGTGAATGTTCAGCCCGTTAAATTAACGGGCGCTAGAAGATATGTGGTGAAACATTTGTAAAAGCAGGCTGAGGTCCCTCTACCCCTTGCCTACCTCTGTGGCCCCCTCTACCCCTTTCCTACCTCTGAGGTACCTCTACTCCTTTCCTACCTCTGTGGCCCATGTACCCCTTTCCTACCTCTGTGGCACCTCTACCCCTTTCCTACCTCTGAGGTCCCTCTACTCCTTTTCTACCTCTGTCCCCTCTACTCCTTTTCCTACCTCTATCCTCCCTTATAGCCCTTTCCCTACCCAGAACCCATCACTATTGACCTCTGAGTGTTCGTGCATGTTGTCACTCTTCCCTTTTCCTATCTCCCTCGCCCCGGAAAGGCACAGCCCCGCCCTCGTCCGCTCCCGGCCAATCTGAGGCCCGAAGTCTCTGCGTCGTCCAATCCCTGCGTCCCTGTGGGACATGCGCAGTGGAAAATTTCCACTGACACACGGACTGGACACAGGGACACAGGGACTTTATTATATAGGACAATGAAATGAAAAAAATAGTAAAATACTCATTCAAAAAAACACCAGAAACATTTTTACTGGGAATATTAGAGGATGATATTAAACCAAAAGATAGAAAAATAGCAATGTATTCAACAACCGCAGCTAGGGTTCTTATAGCAAAAAATTGGAAGACACAATATGTTCCTAATAAAGAAGAGTGGCAATTAAAAATGTTAGAATATTATAGCTTAGCAACAAAGCATGGAGAAATAAAAGGACTAAATAGAGAAACAAGAATGAAGGAATGGGAAACATTCACAGGATATATTAAAAGGCAGGTAGAAAAAGCTAATCTTCTGGCGGCAAATTAAAAGCTCCAGCAGAAAAAAACAAGTAAAACAGAAAAGGTAGACAAAGGTACCGTATATTCCGGCGTATAAGACGACTGGGCGTATAAGACGACCCCCCAACTTTTCCAGTTAAAATATAGAGTTTGGGATATACTCGCCGTATAAGAAATACGACCCGGCGTATAAGACGACCCCATACTTTTGGGAATATTTTCCTGGGTTAAAAAGTAGTCTTATACGCAGGAATATACAGTATGCAAATAAACAAAAATGCAAAAATTTGTAATATAGAAGGTTGTGAAGTAATGGGGGGGAGGGAGGGGCAGGGGGGAGAAGTGAAGAATTGGATGACAAATTGTTAATTGACAAGAAAAGTTTTTTATTTGTATGTAGCAGGTAACAAATTATTGTAATACTAGTGAATTGAAGCCCGTTGAGATAACGGGCGCTAGCCCGGCAGCACACGCGCGCGCCTTGCGGGGCGGGGGGCACAGCCGTGGCAGTGCTCCTGCCGCCGCGGAGAGAGGAGGCTGAGCGCGGGGAAACCGGGGAGCCCCCCAACCCTGGACACCCCCTCGGAGGCCGGCACCGCCGCGCGCGCCCAGCTCCCTCGGCGGCTCCGGCCGCGCAGGAGAAGAGCCGGGCAGGAGGGAGGGTGGGTGGGGGCGCTTCTCGGGCCCGCGACGTCCCAGGCTGCGCGTCTGCGTCACCTCATGAAGGGAGACGATTTTCCCGGCTAGCGCTGCTGCTGCTGCCGGGGCGAGGAGGTTGCGGGGTGGCGTCGGGCCCCCGGGGCAGCCGCGGCCTACTCGGTCCCGGCTGTTGGCGCTGGGCTCGCTCGGCCTGTGCCTGCCGCCGCTGCTCCTCTTTCCCCGGCCGCTGGCAGGCGAGCGAGAGTCCCGCGTCGGGCGGAGCTCCTTGCCGGGCAGGCTCCTCGCGGCGGCCAGGGGAGCTCCAGAACCGCCGCCGCCACCACCAGCTGAGGCCAAGAGTGTCCGGGCCGGGCGGGGGCCTCGGCAGTCTCGGAGGCGGCGGCAGCGGGTGAGCGCAGGCGGACAGGGGCACCCCGGCAGCGCGCTCAGCTCCATGCGAGGCGGCGGCAGTGAGGCAACTGACGACGCGCATGCGCCGCCGCTGCCTCTCGGACACGCCCCCCTCTCCTATCCCTGCTCCAATCCCTGTGTCAGTGGGGCGCATGCCCAGTTGCGAATTCCACTGACACACGGACGGTGGATGCAGGGACATAGGGAAATTATTATATAGGATTGTAAAGAAACCAATAAAGTTTGTTGTTGTTGTTTTTTAAAAAAAACCTTTGGCCTTGTTATATGCCTGCCTGCCTGCCTGCTTGCTCACCCTCATTGCAAAATCATTTTAAAAGGGTGTGTTTAATGTGGTTTTCAAAGGCTAACAAAAGAACAGGGAAATTCGAGAATATTGGGCATTTCACAATGGTTCGAGAAATGGCAAAAAAGCAACGAAAAACACACTGTGCAGCTAAAAAAGAATAAAAGGGAGGTTGTCTATTTGGTCTTGTTGGTAGATGAAGTATGATAGCAAATGTGTATACCAGTGATGGGCAGGGTGGATTTGATTTAAATCAAATTGATTTAAATCACGATTTAAATCACTAGTCAGTAAGGCTCGATTTAAATCACTAGTCAGTAAGACTTGATTTAAATATTTTTTTTTACAGAAAGACTCATTCTTGCTGGTATCATCTTAATATTTACAACCAGATGAAGGTTTCATTTTTGGAATAATCAATTTTCAGAGTAGTTTTTACAGTTATATCAAAAATTACTGATTTGGTTCTACTAGTAGAAATACATAGACAGATAATTATGAAATGATGGTGAGGTTTAAGAAGTTAACTGTTTATATTTGGACAACTTTTCTGCTGTACTTTATTGGAAGGAGAAAAATAATCATTTCCTTAATAACCATTTAAACAACTTATTTAACTAAAACAATAACATGATAGCATATGTATCCATGTTTGTTAACTGATGTGGTTAAACATTAAAAAAAAAAAACCTCAGACTGAGTTTTACCACACTTGATAAACTTAAAACAAATCCTTATTTCCTGATGAATAGCCTTTGGACTACAATGTAACTTCAATAGAAGACTATATTTAGAAAGATTTTTCCTCCAAAAGCATTTTATTTTAAAAATCCAATTTAAATCAAAAAAATCCGATTTAAATCAAAAAAATCTTTTTATTTATTTATTTTTTAAAGAAATCATTGATTTTTATCCACCCTGGAAACAGTATTTAATGTAATTATTTTAACTTGGATAAAAACATGCTGTTTGCTGCTTTGGGGGCCTTTTTGGCTGAAAAAGTGGTGTCTAAATAAACTGTAGTGGTAAGTGGTAACTTAACACTGTGCAGCTGTGAATTTAGGACAGGGTGGATAAAAATCAATGATTTTTTTTAAAAAATCAAAAAAATCGGATTTTTTTGATTTAAATTGGATTTTTAAAATAAAATGCTTTTGGAGGAAAAATATTTCTAAATATAGTCTTCTATTTAAGTTACATTGTAGTCCAAAGGCTATTCATCAAGAAATAAGGATTTGTTTTAAGTTTATCAAGTGTGCTAAAACTCAGTCTAAGTTTTTTTTTTAAATGTTTAAGCACATCAGTTAACAAACATGGATACATATGCTATCATGTTATTGTTTTAGTTCAATAAATTGTTTAAATGGTTATTAAGGAAATGATTATTTTCTCCTTCCAATAAAGTACAGCAGAAAAGTTGTCCAAATATAAACAGTTAACTTATGAAACCTCACCATCATTTCATAATTATCTGTCTATGTATTTCTAGTAGTAGAACCAAATCAGTAATCCTATATAATAAAGCTCAAGTGTCTCTGCGTGCCCGTCCGTCCGTGGTTTTTCGTTACTGCGCATGTGCCCCAAGCATGCAGGGGTTGGAGGGCAGAGACGCGCGCACCAATCAGGGCCGGCCGAACGCTGGGCGCGCGCGAAGCAAGCAAGCAGACGGTTGAGCTGCTTGCTGCTGCTGCTCCTCCCGCTGCTGTTCCCTGCGCTCCGCTCAGGGGCTCCCGTGAGGAGAAGGTGCCTCTCCTCGCCGCCTGCTGCGTCCGACGGGCTCCCGGCAGCAGCTGCTGGCCTGGGCTTGGTTTGCTGCTGTTCCCTGAGCACGGCGGGAGGAGCAGCAGCAGGCAGGCAGGCAGCCAACCGGTGGAGGAGGAGAAGGCGGAGAGGCGGACGCAGCCGGCAGGGATGCTGAGCGAAGCGCCCCAACCTCCTCCTCTCCGCGCGGCGGGTCCAAGGGGCGGCGGCAGAGCAGTTTCCAAGCAGAGAAACCTCCCGCCCCTTCCCTCCCTCTCCCTTTGCTTCCTTTTTCTGCCTTCCTTGCTCGCTCTTCTTACTGCCTTCTCCTTTTGCAACTCACACACACACACACACACACACACACGCCACCTCCCTCTCCAAAAAAGGGCGCAGCGCCCGAAGGGGGTCAAAGCCAACCCTTCGGCTGCTGGCTGGCCAGCTGTTTTCGCTTCTTCCTCCCACTTTATGGTGGTTGCCGAGATCCAAGGCCCTCTTCTTTTTTCTCCACCCTCCCTCGCTTTCGCTGCTCTCTTTCTCTCTCTCCCTCCCCTCTCTCTTTCGTCCCAGCTTTTCACGTTCGGTTTCCAGACTGGCTTGGCTGCCTGGCTAGGAGGTGGTCTAGGGATGCAAGGGGTGGGTGGCTTGGTTGCATGGCTTGGGGGTGGTCTAGGGGTGCAAGGGGGTGGCTTAGTTGCATGGCTTCGGGTGGTCTAGGGGTGCAGGGGGTGGGTGGCTTGACTGCATGGCTTGGGGGTGGTCTAGGGGTGTAGGGGGGTGGCTTGGTTGCATGGCTTGGGGGTGGTCTAGGGGTGAAGGGGGTGGGTGGCTTGGGGTGATCTAGGGGTGCAGGGGGGTGGCTTGGGGTGGTCTAGGGGTGCAAGGGGGTGGCTTAGTTGCATGGCTTGGGGTGGTCTAGGGGTGCAGGAGGTGGGTGGCTTGACTGCATGGCTTGGGGTGGTCTAGGGGTGCAGGGGGTGGCTTGGTTGCATGCCTTGGGGTGAAGGGGGTGGGTGGCTTGGGGTGTTCTAGGGGTGCAGGGGGTGGGTGGCTTGACTGCATGGCTTGGGGTGGTCTAGGGATGCAAGGGGTGGGTGGCTTGGTTGCATGGCTTGGGGGTGGTCTAGGGGTGCAGGGGGTGGGTGGCTTGACTGCATGGCTTCGGGTGGTCTAGGGGTGCAGGGGGGTGGCTTGCTTGCATGGCTTGGGGGTGGTCTAGGGGTGCAGGGGGTGGGTGGCTTGGTTGCATGGCTTGGGGGTGGTCTAGGGGTGCAAGGGGGTGGCTTAGTTGCATGGCTTCGGGTGGTCTAGGGGTGCAAGGGGGGTGGCTTGGTTGCATGGCTTGGGGGTGGTCTAGGGGTGCAGGGGGTGGGTGGCTTGACTGCATGGCTTGGGGGTGGTCTAGGGGTGTAGGGGGGTGGCTTGGTTGCATGGCTTGGGGGTGGTCTAGGGGTGAAGGGGGTGGGTGGCTTGGGGTGATCTAGGGGTGCAGGGGGGTGGCTTGGGGTGGTCTAGGGGTGCAAGGGGGTGGCTTAGTTGCATGGCTTGGGGTGGTCTAGGGGTGCAGGAGGTGGGTGGCTTGACTGCATGGCTTGGGGTGGTCTAGGGGTGCAGGGGGTGGCTTGGTTGCATGCCTTGGGGTGAAGGGGGTGGGTGGCTTGGGGTGTTCTAGGGGTGCAGGGGGTGGGTGGCTTGACTGCATGGCTTGGGGTGGTCTAGGGATGCAAGGGGTGGGTGGCTTGGTTGCATGGCTTGGGGGTGGTCTAGGGGTGCAGGGGGTGGGTGGCTTGACTGCATGGCTTCGGGTGGTCTAGGGGTGCAGGGGGGTGGCTTGCTTGCATGGCTTGGGGGTGGTCTAGGGGTGCAGGGGGTGGGTGGCTTGGTTGCATGGCTTGGGGGTGGTCTAGGGGTGCAAGGGGGTGGCTTAGTTGCATGGCTTCGGGTGGTCTAGGGGTGCAAGGGGGGTGGCTTGGTTGCATGGCTTGGGGGTGGTCTAGGGGTGCAGGGGGTGGGTGGCTTGACTGCATGGCTTGGGGGTGGTCTAGGGGTGCAGGGGTGGGTGGCTTGGTTGACCACATATGCTCTAGAAGCGCCGCCAAGCCAGCCCCTCCGCCCACCCGCCCCGTCCAGAGAGGAGCAAACTTTCTTCGCGGCTGTGGTGATGAAGCGCGTGAGGAGCGGCTGCTTGGCGGGCTCCTGCCTCGGGCTGAGAAGGGTGGCCGCCGCTCCCCCCATATACTTTCTAGCGCCTGTTATCTTAACGGGCTTAATTTACTAGTTTTTGATATAACTGTAAAAACTACTCTGAAAATTTATTATTCCAAAAATGAAACCTTCATATGGTTGTAAATATTAAAATTATACCAGCAAGAATGAGTCTTTCTGTAAAAAAAATATTTCAATCAAGTCTTACTGACTAGTGATTTAAATCAAGCCTTACTGACTAGTGATTTAAATCGTGATTTAAATCAAATCCACCCTGATTTAGGAACATCTCAAGGCATGACTTTCTAGGAGCGGCTTAGTAATAAACATACTTATTTTATTTGTTTTTCAGGTACTTGTAATACAAGCTTCCTTTTTTCCAAGTCATGGATGACAAGGCCTCTGTTGGAAAAATCAGTGTGTCTTCAGACTCGGTATCCACTCTGAACAGTGAAGATTTTGTCTTGATTTCCAGGCAAGGGGACGAAACGCCATCCACCAATAATGGTAGCGATGATGAAAAGACAGGGCTGAAGGTAAGAGCCTGTAGTTCAAGTCTTGATCAGACTGAGATGGGAGTTCAGTATTGTGGGAATGGGGGAAGAAGGGAAGCTACCGTATACCCTGTTTCTCCTCAAATAAGACGTAGCCCTAAAATAAGCCGTAGCAGGATTTCTACACATTTGCGAAATATAAGCCATCCCCTGAAAATAAGACATAGGGATGTGGCGCCTCTCCCTTAAGACCAGGCATCCCCAAACTGCGGCCCTCCAGATGTTTGGGCCTACAACTCCCATGATCCCTAGCGAACAGGACCAGTGGTCAGGGATGATGGGAATTGTAGTCCCAAATTGTAGATGTTTAGGGACTAAAACTCCCATGATCCCTAGCTAACAGGACCAGTGGTCAGGGATGATGGGAATTGTAGTCCCGAATTGCAGATGTTTGGGGACTACAACTCCCATGATCCCTAGCTAACAGGACCAGTGGTCAGGGATGATGCGAATTGTAGTCCCAAATTGTAGATGTTTGGGGACTACAACTCCCATGATCCCTAGCTAACTGGACCAGTGGTCAGGGATGATGGGAATTGTAGTCCCAAACATCTGGAGGGGCGAAGTTTGCGGATGCCTGCTTAAGCTGCGTACCGACACGGAGCAGTTAAAATAAGACATCCCCCGAAAATAAGCCATACTGTGTTTTTTTGAGGGGAAAAAATATATAAGACGGTGTCTTATTTTAGGAGAAACACGGTAGCTGCACAGCGTGGTCACTCTGTTCCATTTGTCAGCAGTTATTTTCTGGAGCTGGCTTCTTCAATCCCAAAATTAAATGGTTTTTGAATCTGAAGCATTTTTCCACCGCTCTTCAACTGAAAAGACTTTATCAAGGACTTGGATGATGGGCTTGAGGGCATCCTGATCAAGTTTGCAATCTGATCTCATTTTTTGACAGAATTACAAGCCTGGTAGACGAAGGGAACACTGTGGATGTAGCCTATCTTGATTTCAGCAAGGCCTTTGACAAGGTGCCCCATGATATTCTTGTAAAGAAGCTGGTAAAATGCGGGCTAGACAATGCTACCATTCAGTGGATTTGTAACTGGCTGACTGACCGAACCCAAAGGGTGCTCATCAATGGCTCCTCTTCATCCTGGAGAGAAGTGACTAGTGGGGTGCCACAGGGTTCTGTCTTGGGCCCAGTCTTATTCAACATCTTTATCAATGACTTGGATGATGGGCTTGAGGGCATCCTGATCAAGTTTGCAGATGGCACCAAATTGGGAGGGGTGGCTAATACCCCAGAGGACAGGATCACACTTCAAAATGACCTTAGCAGATTAGAGAACTGGGCCAAGGCAAACAGGATGAATTTTAACAGGGAGAAATGTAAAGTACTACACTTGGGCAAAAAAAATGAAAGGCACAAATACAGGATGGGTGATACCTGGCTTGAGAGCAGTACAAGTGAAAAGGATCTAGGAGTCTTGGTAGACCACAAACTTGACATGAGTCAACAGTGTGATGCAGCAGCTAAAAAAGCCAATGCAATTCTGGGCTGCATCCATAGGAGTATAGCATCTAGATCAAGGGAAGTAATAGTACCACTGTATTCCGCTCTGGTCAGACCTCACCTGGAATACTGTGTCCAGTTCTGGGCACCACAGTTCAAGAAGGATACGGACAAGCTGGAACGTGTCCAGAGGAGGGCCACCAAAATGGTCCAAGGCCTGGAAACGATGCCGTCTGAGGAACGGCTTAGGGAGCTGGGTATGTTTAGCCTGGAGAAGAGAAGGTTAAGGGGTGATATGATAGCCATGTTCAAATATATAAAAGGATGTCCTATAGAGGAGGGAGAAAGGTTGTTTTCTGCTGCTCCAGAGAAGCGGACACGGAGCAATGGATTCAAACTACAAAAAAGAAGATTCCACCTAAACATTAGGAAGAATTTCCTGACAGTAAGAGCTGTTTGACAGTGGAATTTGCTGCCAAGGAGGGTGGTGGAGTCTCCTTCTTTGGAGGTCTTTAAGCAGAGGCTTGACAGCCACCTGTCAGGAATGCTTTGATGGTGTTCCTGCTTGGCAGGGGGTTGGACTGGATGGCCCTTGGGGTCTCTTCCAACTCTAGGATTTTAGGATTCTATGATACTCAGCATGATTTTACACTTAAAAGTTTTTCAATGTATTGGCACAAAATGTACAAAAGGTATCTGTTGTATTTTATGTACATTCGCGAAAGGTTTCCGCATGTGCTATGGCCATATGGCTAATCCTATATAATAAAGAGCCTGTGTCCGTCCGTACTTTCCGTGTGTCAGTGGAAATCGCAAGTGCGCGTGCGCTCCACTGACACACGGATTGGAGCGCAGAGAGGAGGAGGAGCCTGAGGTTGGAGCGCAGCGCGAGCCTCCGAACCTCTCCGCTTCAGCCGCAATGGCGGCCGTCCCCCTCCAGGCAACCGCATTTCTGATGGCGGGGAGAAGGGGTGGAAAACCTCCCCAGCGAGCCGTGCGTCTTCCCCACCGCCGCCGCTGCCACGCTCCTTCTCTCCCCCGGCCGGCCCGTCCCCCTCCTGGCAACAGCGGGAGGAGAAAATGGCATTCAACTCCTTTCTCTCCGCATCCAGCTTGGCTGCAGGAGGGCGCTGATCAGCTGCTGCGCGCGTGTGTAAAGGCGTGCAGGCTGCGCTGGATACATCAAAAGAGCGCAAAAGTAAAAAAAAAGGGGGGGGCCTCCCCTTTCCTCCTCCCCCACATGCTGGAGGGCCCCGGCAGTGGGGAAGTGTAGCCTTACAGGGGCTGGATTTCCAGCAGAGGGGGTGGGGGTGGGGATACAGGAGAACTTTGTGTAGCTTGAAACTCTTAACCCTTCCCCCTTTTGTTGCCTCAAGGTGCCTCTGTCTTCAGCCGCAATGGCGGCCGCTCCCCGCGCGCTGCTGCTTCTCCCCTTTCCTTCTTTCTCCCGTGGCGGCATGGTGGTGGCTTGGCCGGCTGAGACAGGGAGAAGGAAGGGAGGGGGACAACTGCATATTGCGCCTCGGGTCGCCGCCGCTAGCGCCCATTATTAATGGGCTGAATTATATTTGAGTTTGACAGAGAGTCAATGTTCTCGGAGCTGCTTCTAACCTGTCTTTAGCCTCCTGTCGTGAATGTGTGTCTGGTCCTCAGTCAAGCCCCCCATCCCTCACCCTTTGCCCCTTGCTTTCGCAGATTATAGGGAACGGGAGTGAGCAGCAACTGCAGAAAGAGCTTGAAGACGTCCTAATGGATCCCCCCGTGGAAGACCAATCCAATGACCGAGGACCCGAGGAGGAGGAGGAGGACAGGCGCCACGATGGAGGAGAGGGAGATGAGCCAGTCCTCCTCGAGGCGTCCGCGTCCTCCACCATTAACCCTGTGTCTGTGGCGGGACCCCAGAAACCGGATATGAGCTTGCCAGTGAAACCAGCGCAGGGAGGTGAGAGAAATTTGGGGCAGGAGGGTGGGGAAGGAGAGGGCGGAACCGGATCATGAGAAACCCATGTGCCTTCCTGTCAAAGGAGGGAGGGAGAAGGAAGGAAGGAAGGGGTAAGAAGGAAGGAAGGGGTAAGAAAGGAGGGAGGGAGAGGCTAGAGTGGGTAATAATTTTTTTTTTTTTTGGAAAATGTTTCCTCCCTTGATCTTATCTCAGGCGTATGGTATAAACACAGTTAAATTTCAAATTTGGGCCAAATCGGTTTATATTTAGACCCTGCTCCTACAAATGGAAAGTTTGCCTCACCGCGAGGGATAAAAAACCCTTGGTTTTAAAGCAGTGAAGTGACAACAAATCAGGGTGGATAAAAATCAATGATTTTTTTAAAAAAAATCAAAAGAAATTGGATTTTTTTGATTTAAATCAGATTTTTTTGATTTAAATCGGATTTTTTTGATTTAAATCGGATTTGTTTGATTTAAATTGGATTTGTTTGATTTAAATTGGATTTGTTTGATTTAAATTGGATTTGTTTGATTTAAATTGGATTTTTAAAATAAAATGCTTTTGTAGGAAAAATCTTTCTAAATATAGTCTTCTATTTAAGTTACATTGTAGTCCAAAGGCTATTCATCAGGAAATAAGGATTTGTTTAAGTTTATCAAGTGTGCTAAAACTCAGTCTAAATTTTTTTTAAAAAAAGTTGAACCACATCAGTTAACAAACATGGATACATATGCTATCATGGTATTGATTTGGTTAAATAAATTGTTTAAATGGTTATTACGGAAATGATGAATTTTCTCCTTCCAATAAAGTACAGCAGAAAAGTTGTCCAAATATAAACAGTTAACTTCTTAAACCTCACCATAATTTCATAATTATCTGTCTATGTATTTCTAGTAGTATAACCAAATCAGTAATTTTTGATATAACTGTCAAAACTACTGTGAAAATTTATTATTCCAATTTTTGCCTTAACACGAGTGATAAAAACATAGGATTTAACTCATTTAATTCTCCGTATGTTAAATTGTGAACTAATAAACATAAGTTTTAGGTTTTATGTAGAGCAAGAATAGTTGCATACTCTTATTTTCTGCCATATTTATTTATTTTGAGATAAGATCAAGGGAGGAAACATTTTAGAAAAAGAAATTTTTATGACCCACTCTAGTCTCCATGTATACACATTTAATCTAAGTTAGCCTGCCTTTCTGAGACTTGTAGAACATTGGAAATGTCTGTGAGTAAACCTTTCTACTTTTAAAGAGCATTGTGTCGTGTATTTACTTTTAAGGGGGAACCAGGGGATAGTACCAGGGATCTGCCTTGTTTTAGAAGTTCAAAATTACTTGATGGCCACGTTTTGCTGCGTATAATTGGGGATGAGAATCTCTGCAAGTTTGGAGCTTGTTAACACCAGCTGGGGTAGGAAATATTCAACAATATTCCCTCCTCCATATTCCCACTCGTCTCCCACAAAGGGTTATGGGCCCAGCATGCTTCCGCTGCGCCACTCTACTGCGTTTAATTGGGGATGAGAATCTCTGCAAGTTTGGAGCTTGTTAACACCAGCTGGGGTAGGAAATATTCAACAATATTCCCTCCTCCATATTCCCACTCATCTCCCACAAAGGGTTATGGGCCCAGCATGCTTCCGCTGCGCCACTCTACTGCGTTTAATTGGGGATGAGAATCTCTGCAAGTTTGGAGCTTGTTAACACCAGCTGGGGTAGGAAATATTCAACAATATTCCCTCCTCCATATTCCCACTCGTCTCCCACAAAGGGTTATGGGCCCAGCATGCTTCCGCTGTGCCACTCTACTGCGTTTAATTGGGGATGAGAATCTCTGCAAGTTTGGAGCTTGTTAACACCAGCTGGGGTAGGAAATATTCAACAATATTCCCTCCTCCATATTCCCACTCATCTCCCACAAAGGGTTATGGGCCCAGCATGCTTCCGCTGCGCCACTCTACTGCGTTTAATTGGGGATGAGAATCTCTGCAAGTTTGGAGCTTGTTAACACCAGCTGGGGTAGGAAATAGTCAACAATATTCCCTCCTCCATATTCCCACTCCTCTCCCACAAAGGGTTATGGGCCCAGCATGCTTCCGCTGCGCCACTCTACTGCGTTTAATTGGGGATGAGAATCTCTGCAAGTTTGGAGCTTGTTAACACCAGCTGGGGTAGGAAATATTCAACAATATTCCCTCCTCCATATTCCCACTCATCTCCCACAAAGGGTTATGGGCCCAGCATGCTTCCGCTGCGCCACTCTACTGCGTTTAATTGGGGATGAGAATCTCTGCAAGTTTGGAGCTTGTTAACACCAGCTGGGGTAGGAAATATTAAACCATATTCCCTCCTCCATATTCCCACTCCTCTCCCACAAAGGGTTATGGGCCCAGCATGCTTCCGCTGCGCCACTCTACTGCGTTTAATTGGGGATGAGAATCTCTGCAAGTTTGGAGCTTGTTAACATCAGCTGGGATAGGAAATATTCAACAATATTCCCTCCTCCATATTCCCACTCATCTCCCACAAAGGGTTATGGGCCCAGCATGCTTCCGCTGCGCCACTCTACTGCGTTTAATTGGGGATGAGAATCTCTGCAAGTTTGGAGCTTGTTAACACCAGCTGGGGTAGGAAATATTCAACAATATTCCCTCCTCCATATTCCCACTCATCTCCCACAAAATGGTCATATCGGAGAAGCAGTCAGATTGGTTACACAGGAGAGACTCCTTTTAACGTCATGTGAGTGGTAGAGGATATTGATCCAATTTAGCAATTCGATACACAGATTAACAGACTCCGCTTTTCTGCTGTTTTGTAGATTCCGAGGAGTCCAGTCCTTTTACTCCAGTTGCTGATGAGGACAGCGTCGTCTTCAGCAAGCTCACTTATTTGGGCTGCGCCTCGGTAAATGCTCCCAGGAGCGAGGTGGAGGCCCTGAGGATGATGTCCATATTGCGAAGCCAGTGTGAGATTTCCGTGGACGTGACTCTTTCGGTTCCTAATGTGTCGGAGGGAACTGTGAGGTACTTTCCCACCTGTGGTGTGGCATTGTGGGAGGCTCTGTAGTAGGGTGGGTCATAAAAAAATTTCTTTTTGAAAATGTTTCCTCCCTTGATCTTATCTCAGGCATATGTATACACATAGTTAAAATTTCAAACTTGGGACAAATCGGTTAATATTTAGACCCTGCTCCTACAAATTGAAATTTTGCCTTAACATGTTTTCTCTTAAATAAATAAATATTGCAGAAAATAATAGTATGCAACTATTCTTGCTCCACATAAAACCTAAAATTTACGTTTATTAGTTCACAATTTAACATACTGAGAATTCAATGAGTCCAATTCCGATGTTTTTATCACTCGGGTTGAGGCCAAATTACAATTTGTAGGAGCAGGGTCTAAATATTAACCGATTTGTCCCACATTTGAAATTTAACTATGTTTATACCATACGCCTGCGATAAGATCAAGGGAGGAAACATTTTCGAATTTTTTTTTTTTAATGACCCACCCTACTCTGTAGGTCCGTTTTTCATTGGCAGTGGTGTTTTTTCTGCTTTGTATACTATGGCAATAGTTTCTAAGTTGCCTTATGGTTACTCTGGGGCAACATCCAGACAATCTTCTGAAAAGTGTCTTCTTTGATAAACTGGATGTAAATTGTGGCTGTTGATTTTTTTTTTTTAAAGTTTCCTTTATTTCTATGCTGTTTGTCCACAGCGCTAAAGCAGTTGATCAAAGTACAAAACATTGGCATTGGGGGGGGGGGACACAACTTGCTGTGGAACATGTCAGGGCATTCAAATAAGACAAAAAACATTTCAGGAAACGTAGTGCAGCAAACCCACAACAGTACGTTTCCGAGCCCAATTCAAAGTGTTGGTGCTGACCTTGAAAGCCCTAAACGGCCTCGGTCCTGTATACCTGAAGGAGCGTCTCCACCCCCATCGTTCTGCCCGGACACTGAGGTCCAGCTCCGAGGGCCTTCTGGCAGTTCCCTCACTGCAAGAAGCAAAGCTACAGGGAACCAGACAGAGGGCCTTCTCGGTAGTGGCGCCCGCCCTGTGGAACGCCCTCCCATCCCATGTCAAAGAGATAAATAACTACCTGACATTTAGAAAACACCTGGAGGCAGCCCTGTTTAGGGAAGTTTTTAATGTGTGATATTTTAATGTATTTTAGTGTTTATTGGAAGCCGCCCAGAGTGGCTGGGGGGACCCGGCCAGATGGGCGGGGTACAAATAATAAATTATTATTATTATTATATTGTACCCCGCCCATCTGGCTGGGTCCCCCCAGCCACCCTGGGCAGCCTCCGTCAAACGTTAAAAAACAATACATTAACATGTTACAGATTAAAACCTTCCCTAAACAGGGCTGCCTTCAGGTATTTCCTAAATGTTATGTAGTTGTTTATCGCTTTGACCTCTGCTGGGAGGGCGTTCCACAGGGCGGGCGCCACCACCGAGAAGGCCCTCTGCCTGGTTCCCTGTAGCTTTGCTTCTCGCAGTGAGGGAACCGCCAGAAGGCCCTCAGCGCTAGACCTCAGGGTCCGGGCTGAACGGTGGGGTGGAGATGCTCCTTCAGGTATACAGGACCGAGGCCGTTTAGGGCTTTCAAGGTCAGCACCAACACTTTGAATTGTGCTCGGAAACGTACTGGGAGCCAATGTAGATCTCTCAGGACCGGTGTTATGTGGTCCCGGCGGCCACTCCCAGTCCCCAGTCTAGCTGCCGCATTCTGGATTAATTGCAGTTATATTCCAAGCGGGAGATAACTAGAGCATGCACCACTCTGGCGAGACAGTCTGTGGGCAGGTAGGGTCTCAGCCTGCATCCCAGATGGAGCTGGTAGACAGCCGCCCTGGACATAGAATTAACCTGCGTCTCCATGGACAGCTGTCAGTCCAGAATGACTCCCAGGCTGCGCACTTGGTCCTTCAGGGGCACAGTTACACCCTTTCAGGACCAGGTCAGAAGGATTGTAAAGCCGTTGTGATGTTTATGGATGCAGAGAAAGCCTTTGACAATGTTTCTTGGAGTTTTATGAATGGGACAAAGTTACCCCATTCAGGACCAGGGAGTCCCCCACACCTGCTCGCACCCTGTCCTCCCAAAAACAGTCCTTCTGTCTTGTCAGGATTCAACCTCAATCTGTTAGCTGCCATCCATCCTCCAACCGCCTCTAGGCACTCACACAGGACCTTCACCGCCTTCGCTGGTTCTAATTTGAAAGTTAAATGTGCGAATGTATTGGAATGGCTTACTGTATTGGAAACAAATGAATCTAGATACAAGTACAGCGCAAAATCTTAAGTTAATGGGCAAAATAAATAAAGAGAACGTTATTCTCTTTAGTTTATGACTGAAGAAGACAAAAAGTCGAAACAGTGTATTCATCCGGAACGCTGTCGTATCCTTTATAATAATCTCCCTGTGTCCCTGCGTCCGCCGTCCGTGTGTCAGTGGAAATCGCAACTGCGCATGCGCTCCACTGACACACGGATTGGAGCGCAGAGAGGAGGAGGAGCCTGAGGTTGGAGCGCAGCGCGAGCCTCCGAACCTCTCCGCTTCAGCCGCAATGGCGGCCGCTCCCCGCGCGCTGCTGCTTCTCCCCCTCCCTTCTTTCTCCCCGCCTCAGCCGCCCGTGGCGGCGGCGGGGAGGGCGGCCGTCGCTGGGGCTGCCGGTGGGGCAGCGGCAACAGGCGGCTCCGCCATGGTGGTGGCTTGGCCGCCTGAGGCGGGGAGAAGGAAGCGCCTCGGGTCTCCGCTGCCGCCGCTAGCACCCATTATTAATGGGCTGAATTCAACTACCGTATTTTTCGCTCCATAATGCGCACCGGACCATAATGCGCACCTCGTTTTTAGAGGAGGAAAACCAGAAAAATATTTTCTGCACAGGGGCTCCCTGACGCTGTGCTCAAGTAAAGCAGCGTTTTGCCGGCTCTCTCTCTGATCGCTGTGCAGGAAGCAGGGAAGGAGAAGCTGACTGCTCCTTTGCAGCTCAAGCTCCAGCGATCGGAGGGATAGCCCTGCTCTCTCTATGATCGCTGTGCAGAAAGCAGGGAAGGAGAAGCTGACTGCTCCTTTGCAGCTCAAGCTCCAGCGATCGGAGGGACAGCCCTGCTCTCTCTATGATCGCTGTGCAGAAAGCAGGGAAGGAGAAGCTGACTCCTCCTTTGCAGCTCAAGCTCCAGCGATCGGAGGGACAGCCCTGCTCTCTCTATGATCGCTGTGCAGAAAGCAGGGAAGGAGAAGCTGACTCCTCCTTTGCAGCTCAAGCTCCAGCGATCGGAGGGACAGCCCTGCTCTCTCTATGATCGCTGTGCAGAAAGCAGGGAAGGAGAAGCTGACTCCTCCTTCGCAGCTCAAGATCCAGCGATCGGAGGGACAGCCCTGCTGTCTCTCTGATCGCTGTGCAGAAAGCAGGGAAGGAGAAGCTGACTCCTCCTTCGCAGCTCAAGATCCAGCGATCGGAGGGACAGCCCTGCTCTCTCTATGATCGCTGTGCAGAAAGCAGGGAAGGAGAAGCTGACTCCTCCTTCGCAGCTCAAGCTCCAGCGATCGGAGGGACAGCCCTGCTCTCTCTATGATCGCTGTGCAGAAAGCAGGGAAGGAGAAGCTGACTCCTCCTTCGCAGCTCAAGCTCCAGCGATCGGAGGGACAGCCCTGCTCTCTCTATGATCGCTGTGCAGAAAGCAGGGAAGGAGAAGCTGACTCCTCCTTCGCAGCTCAAGATCCAGCGATCGGAGGGACAGCCCTGCTCTCTCTATGATCGCTGTGCAGAAAGCAGGGAAGGAGAAGCTGACTCCTCCTTTGCAGCTCAAGCTCCAGCGATCGGAGGGACAGCCCTGCTCTCTCTATGATCGCTGTGCAGAAAGCAGGGAAGAAGAAGCTGACTCCTCCTTCGCAGCTCAAGATCCAGCGATCGGAGGGACAGCCCTGCTCTCTCTATGATCGCTGTGCAGAAAGCAGGGAAGGAGAAGCTGACTCCTCCTCTGCAGCTCAAGATCCAGCGATCGGAGGGATAGCCCTGCTCTCTCTCTGATCGCTGTGCAGAAAGCAGGGAAGGAGAAGCTGACTCCTCCTTCGCAGCTCAAGATCCAGCGATCGGAGGGATAGCCCTGCTCTCTCTATGATCGCTGTGCAGAAAGCAGGGAAGGAGAAGCTGACTCCTCCTCTGCAGCTCAAGATCCAGCGATCGGAGGGATAGCCCTGCTCTCTCTCTGATCGCTGTGCAGAAAGCAGGGAAGGAGAAGCTGACTCCTCCTTCGCAGCTCAAGCTCCAGCGATCGGAGGGACAGCCCTGCTCTCTCTATGATCGCTGTGCAGAAAGCAGGGAAGGAGAAGCTGACTCCTCCTTCGCAGCTCAAGATCCAGCGATCGGAGGGACAGCCCTGCTCTCTCTATGATCGCTGTGCAGAAAGCAGGGAAGGAGAAGCTGACTCCTCCTTCGCAGCTCAAGATCCAGCGATCGGAGGGACAGCCCTGCTCTCTCTATGATCGCTGTGCAGAAAGCAGGGAAGGAGAAGCTGACTCCTCCTTTGCAGCTCAAGCTCCAGCGATCGGAGGGACAGCCCTGCTCTCTCTATGATCGCTGTGCAGAAAGCAGGGAAGAAGAAGCTGACTCCTCCTTCGCAGCTCAAGATCCAGCGATCGGAGGGACAGCCCTGCTCTCTCTATGATCGCTGTGCAGAAAGCAGGGAAGGAGAAGCTGACTCCTCCTTCGCAGCTCAAGATCCAGCGATCAGAGGGATAGCCCTGCTCTCTCTATGATCGCTGTGCAGAAAGCAGGGAAGGAGAAGCTGACTCCTCCTTTGCAGCTCAAGCTCCAGCGATCGGAGGGACAGCCCTGCTCTCTCTATGATCGCTGTGCAGAAAGCAGGGAAGGAGAAGCTGACTCCTCCTCTGCAGCTCAAGCTCCAGCGATCGGAGGGACAGCCCTGCTCTCTCTATGATCGCTGTGCAGAAAGCAGGGAAGGAGAAGCTGACTCCTCCTTCGCAGCTCAAGCTCCAGCGATCAGAGGGATAGCCCTGCTCTCTCTCTGATCGCTGTGCAGAAAGCAGGGAAGGAGAAGTGGAGCCTGACGCTGTGCTCAACTCTGGCTGAAGCAAAGCAAGAGCCGTGCGCAGCATTTTACCTGCTCTCCCTGTACAGCGATCGCAATGCCTGTACAGCGATCGGAGGGAGTGCCTTCGCTCCATAACGCGCACAGACTTTCCCCCCTTCCTTTTTAGAAGGAAAAAAGTGCGCGTTCTGGAGCAAAAAATACGGCAGTTCGTTTATATTCCCAAATTATAAAGTCTTACAAGTGCCCTGCATACATCGGTCTGCGCGTTGCCTTTTTGATACTACTGACGTTGATTGCAACACGGGTTATTTTTTCATTGTCCTCAAGGCGAAGCATTTGCGGCTCACACCTTCATTTCCCCCCTTTTGCTCTGTAGGCTGCTAGAACCCCCAGCGAACACCGAAATAGCCAACTACCCCATTTACAAGATCCTGTTCTGCGTGCGGGGCCACGACGGGACTCCAGAAAGCGACTGCTTCGCTTTCACGGAAAGCCATTACAACTCGGAGCTCTTCAGAATTCATGTCTTCCGGTGTGAAATCCAAGAAGCTGTAAGTTCAGCCCCTGCTTTTCCTTTGTCGAGGCTCCTGCTTTGCATATCCCAGGTTCTATCCCTGGCATCTCCAGAGACATCCTGTACTAGAAACCCTGGATAGATACCGTATTTTTCGCTCCATAACGCACACCTAGTTTTTTGAGGAGGAAAGGGGGAAAGCCCCCCTTTTTGAGGATCAGTTCAAAGTTGTGCATCTTCTTTTGGAAGAAGAAAAGCCCCATTTGCAAAAGGAGCAGCTCAAAGTTGTTGTGCTGCTGCTTTTGCAAAGGAGATAAGACACATTTGCAAAAGGAGCGGCTCAAAGTTGTGCTGCTGCTTTTGCAAAGGAGAAAAGACCCATTTGCAAAAGGAGCAGCTCAAAGTTGTTGTGCTGCTGCTTTTGCAAAGGAGAAAAGAAACATTTGCAAAAGGAGCAGCTCAAAGTTGTTGTGCTGCTGCTTTTGCAAAGGAGAAAAGACCCATCTGCAAAAGGAGCAGCTCAAAGTTGTGCTGCTACTTTTGCAAAGGAAAAAAGACCCATCTGCAAAAGAAGCAGCTCAAAGTTGTTGTGCTGCTGCTTTTGCAAAGGAGAAAAGACCCATTTGCAAAAGGAGCAGCTCAAAGTTGTTGTGCTGCTGCTTTTGCAAAGGAGATAAGACACATTTGCAAAAGGAGCAGCTCAAAGTTGTTGTGCTGCTGCATTTGCAAAGGAGATAAGACACATTTGCAAAAGAAGCAGCTCAAAGTTGTTGTGCTGCTGCATTTGCAAAGGAGAAAAGACACATTTGCAAAAGGAGCAGCTCAAAGTTGTTGTGCTGCTGCTTTTGCAAAGGAGAAAAGACACATTTGCAAAAGGAGCAGCTCAAAGTTGTTGTGCTGCTGCATTTGCAAAGGAGATAAGACCCATTTGCAAAAGGAGCAGCTCAAAGTTGTTGTGCTGCTGCTTTTGCAAAGGAGAAAAGACCCATCTGCAAAAGGAGCAGCTCAAAGTTGTTGTGCTGCTGCTTTTGCAAAGGAGAAAAGACCCATCTGCAAAAGGAGCAGCTCAAAGTTGTGCTGCTGCTTTTGCAAAGAAAAGCCCCAGTTGCAAAAGGAGCAGCTCAAAGCCCTTTCTACAGTTTCCAGACAGATAATCTAATCAGCCAGTCACATGTCGCTGGGGAAACCAACAGCCTCCTCTGCAGGAAGGGAGCCAGCGACCTTCTCTCTCTTCCCGATCTCTTGCTGATCAGCTGTAAAGCAGCAGCCTTTCAACACCCCCTTCTCTCTTTGTAAAAGAAAAAGCTCGATCTTTTGGTCCCTGGGCAATTCAGCTCTAGGGACCATGCATTCGCTCCATAACGCGCACAGACTTTTCCCCTTCCTTTTTAGAAGGAAATAAGTGCGCGTTATGGAGCAAAAAATACAGTATGTTGCAATTTTGCCCAGGTCAGTGTGTATATTATTAACCGGACTATTGGAATCCCAGCTGCTGACTTTATTTCTGTCGGGCTCTTTGTGTCCACAGGTGAGTCGGATCCTGTACAGTTTTGCCACCGCCTTCCGCCGCTCTGCCAAACAAAGCCCGCTTACAGCCCCCTCGGCCCCGCAGACGCCCGACAGTGACATCTTCACTTTCTCCGTTTCTCTGGAAATCAAAGAAGATGACGGGAAAGGATATTTCAGGTGGGGTTTCCCCATTTCTTCTTCATTTGATGCTTCCCTCCAGACCCCTTTTTAACATGAGATATTTTTAGCTGGATTTTAAAATGCTTTAAAAAGAATTGTTTGATGTTGCTTGAAATGGTCTTTATGTAGATATACAGGGCATCATGATCAAGTTGGCAGATGACACCAAATGGGGAGGGGTGGCTAAGACCCCAGAGGACAGGATCCCACTTCCAAAGGACCTGAACAGATTAGAGAATTGGGCCAAAGCAAACAAGATGAATTTGAACAGGGAGAAATGTAAAGAACAAAAAAAATGAAAGGCACAAATACAGGATGGGTGACACATGGCTTGAGAGCAGGACATATGAAAAGGATCGAGGAGTCTTGGTAGACCACAAACTGGACATGAGTCCACAGAGTGACGCAGCAGCTCCAAAAGCCCATGCAATTCTGGGCTGCATCATTAGGAGTATAGCATCTAGGAGTCTTGGTGGACTTGGTAGACCACAAACCTGACCTGAGTCCACAGTGTGATGCAGCAGCTCCAAAAGCCCATGCAATTCTGGGCTGCGTCAATAGGAGTATAGCATCTAGGAGTCTTGGTAGACTTGGTAGACCACAAACTTGACATGAGTCCACAGTGTGATGCAGCAGCTCCAAAAGCCCATGCAATTCTGGGCTGCGTCAATAGGAGCATAGCATCTAGATCAAGGGAAGGAATAGGACCACTGTATTCCGCTCTGGTCAGACCTCACCTGGAATACTGTGTCCAGTTCTGGTGACCACAGTTCAAGAAGGATACTGACAAGTTGGAACATGTCCAGAGGAGGGCAACCAAAATGGTCCAAGGCCTGGAAACGATGCCTTCTGAGGAACGGCTTAGGGAGCTGGGTATGTTTAGCCTGGAGAAGAGAAGGTTCAGGGGTGATAGGATAGCCATGTTCAAATATATAAAAGGATGTCATATAGAGGAGGGAGAAAGGTTGTTTTCTGCTGCTCCAGAGAAGCGAACTCGGAGCTACAAGAAAGAAGATTCCAGCTAAACATTAGGAAGAACTTCCTGACAGTAAGAGCTGTTGGACAATGGAATTTGCTGCCAAGGAGTGTGGTGGAGTCTCCTTCTTTGGAGGTCTTTAAGCAGAGGCTTGACAGCCACCTGTCAGGAATGCTTGGATGGTGTTTCCTGCTTGGCAGGGGGTTGGACTGGATGACCCTTGGGGTCTCTTCCAACTCTAGGAGTCTATGATTCTACAGTGGTACCTCAGGTGACATACGCTTCAGGTTCAGAACTCCGCTAACCCAGAAATAATGCTTCAGGTTAAGAACTTTGCTTCAGGATAAGAACAGAAATCGGGCTCTGGCGGCGCAGCGGCAGCGGGAGGCCCCATTAGCTAAAGTGGTGCTTCAGGTTAAGAACCGTTTCAGGTTAAGAACGGACCTCCGGAACGAATTAAGTACGTAACCAGAGGTACCACTGTAGTCTGATTTTATTGCGTTAACCTTTCTAAAATAGTATATTTTATTTTTTATGAATGATACAGGGGGGTGGTTAATGAGGGGCCAGTAAATGAAATGCGTGATAGCTGACTAAGTCATTCCCAGAGTCAGGGTGGATTTGATTTAAATTTATTTAAATTTTTAAATAATTTTTAAATAATTTAAATTTTTAAATAATTTAAATCCTGATTTAAATCCTGATTTAAATCAAATTGATTTAAATCAGGATTTAAATCACGATTTAAATCACTAGTCAGTAAGGCTTGATTTAAATCACTAGTCAGTAAGACTTGATTTAATTTTTTTTTCTTTTTCTTGCTGGTATCTTCATATTTACAACCAGATGAAGGTTTCATTTTTGGAATAATCAATTTTCAGAGTAGTTTTGACAGTTATATCAAAAAATTACTGATTTGGTTACTCTACTAGAAATACATAGACAGATAATTATGAAATATTTTTTTTACAGAAAGACTCATTCTTGCTGGTATAATCTTAATATTTACAACCATATGAAGGTTTCATTTTTGGAATAATCAATTTTCAGAGTAGTTTTGACAGTTATATCAAAAAATTACTGATTTGGTTACACTACTAGAAATACATAGACAGATAATTATGAAATTATGGTGAGGTTTAAGAAGTTAACTGTTTATATTTGGACAACTTTTCTGCTGTACTTTATTGGAAGGAGAAAAAGAATCATTTCCTTAATAACCATTTAAACAATTTATTGAACTAAAACAATAACATGATAGCATATCAGTTTGTTAACTGATGTGGTTAAACATTTTTATAAAAAACTTAGACTGAGTTTTAGCACACTTGATAAACTTAAAACAAATCCTTCTTTCCTGATGAATAGCCTTTGGACTACGATGTAACTTCAATAGAAGACTATATTTAGAAAGATTTTTCCTCCAAAAGCATTTTATTTTAAAAATCCAATTTAAATAAAAAAAAAATCCGATTTAAATTTAAAAAAATCCGATTGTTTTTTATTTTATTTTTTTAAAAATCATTGATTTTTATCCACCCTGCCTACTGATTCTGTTCTCAAATGTGTGACTACAAATAAGAGCATCATGTGAATAATTTCCCTTTTTGACCGCAGTGCCGTCCCCAAAGACAAGGACCGACAGTGCTTTAAACTGCGTCAAGGGATCGACAAGAAGATCGTCATTTACGTGCAACAGACAACCAACAAAGAACTGGCAATTGAAAGGTAACTTTGTGTCATATTTCCTCTGAAGAGCTTTGGTGGGCATGCATGAAGGGGCATCTCTCCCAAGTAAGATCAGATCCTTCCCTGCTTCCTTCCTTCCTTCCTTCTTTCCCTCCCACCTTCCATCCCTCCTTCCTTCCTTCCTTCCTTCCTTCCTACCTACCTACTTTCCTTCCTTTTTTCCCCTCCCTCCCTTCCTGCCTTCCATGCTTCGTTCCTTCCCTGCCAGCTACCTTCCTTCCTTCCTTCCTTCCTTCCTTCCTTCCTTCCTTCCTTCCTTCCTTCCTTCCTCACTTCCTTCCTTCCCTCCCTCCCTCCCTCTCTCCTTTCCTTCATTCTTTACCACACTGGCTAACTTCCTCCCTCCCTCCCTCCCTCCCCTTCCTCCCTCCCTCCCTTCCACCTTCCTTTTTCCTTCCTTCCTTCCTTCCTTCCTTCCTTCCTTCCTTCCTTCCTTTCCTTCCTTTCCTTCCTTCCCACCTTCCATCGATCTTTCGTTTGTTCGTTCCTTCTTCCATCCTTCGTTCCTTCCTTTGTTCCTTCCTTCGTTTTTTCCTTCCTTCCTTCCTTCCTTCCTTCCTTTCCTTCCTTTCCTTCCTTCCCACCTTCCATCGATCTTTCGTTTGTTCGTTCCTTCTTCCATCCTTCGTTCCTTCCTTTGTTCCTTCCTTCGTTTTTTCCTTCCTTCCTTCCTTCCTTCCTTCCTTCCTTCCTTCTCCTTCCATCTCCCTCCTTTCTTACCCCTCCCTCCCTCCCTCCCTCCCTCCCTCCTTCCTTCCTTCCTTCCTTCCTTCCTCACTTCCTTCCTTCCTTCCTCCCTCCCTCCCTCCCTTCCTTCCTTCATTCTTTACCACACTGGCTAACTCCCTCCCTTCCTCCCTCCTTCCTCCCTCCCTTCCTTCCTTCCTTCCTTCCTTCCTCCCTCCCTCCCTCCCTCCCTTCCTTCCTTCCTTCCACCTCCCTCCCTCCCTCCCTCCCTCCCTCCCTTCCACCTTCCTTTTCCCTTCCTTCCTTCCTTCCTTCCTTCCTTCCTTCCTTCCTTCCTTTCCTTCCTTCCCACCTTCCATTGTTCTTTCGTTCGTTTGTTCCTTCTTCCATCCTTCGTTCCTTCCTTTCTTTCTTCCTCCCTTCCTCCCTCCCTTCCTTCCTTCCTTCCTTCCTTCCTTCCTTCCTCCCTCCCTCCCTTCCTTCCTTCCTTCCACCTCCCTCCCTCCCTCCCTCCCTCCCTTCCACCTTCCTTTTCCCTTCCTTCCTTCCTTCCTTCCTTCCTTTCCTTCCTTCCCACCTTCCATTGTTCTTTCGTTCGTTTGTTCCTTCTTCCATCCTTCGTTCCTTCCTTTCTTTCTTCTTCCTTCCTTCCTTCCTTCCTTCCTTCCTTCCGCCGCAAGAAGGTACTGGGAACCAGGCAGAAGACCTTCTTGGTAGTCGTGCCCCCCCCCCCCCCCGGATGTCAAGCAGATAAAGAACTACACAACTTTTCGAAGACACCTGAAGGAAGTTTTTAAATGTTTGATGTTTTCTTGTGTTCTTATGTCTGTTGGAAGCCAGACACTGTTGGTTTCCCCAGCCACTCTGGGCGGCTTTCAACAGAACATAAACATACATGAAAAAGTATTTTAAGAACATTAAAAAGGGTTGTCGGAGAGAGCCTTTGTTGCGGGGTGGGCATGAAGCCATTCCTCTTGGTTTGGGGGAAGGGCTTGTGGCCACAGCAATTATTGACCAGCTTGTGCTGGCCAAGATTTGCATGTTGCAAGTGATTGACAGCCCAGCGTCCTTTAAATGTCAAGTACAGTACTTGGGCCAAAAAATGAAAGGCACAAATCCAGGATGGGTGACACCTGGCTTGAGAGCAGTACAAGTGAAAAGGATCTAGGAGTCTTGGTAGACCATAAACTTGACATGAGTCAACAGTGTGATGCAGCAGCTAAAAAAGCCAATGCAATTCTGGGCTGCATCAATAGGAGAATAGCATCTAGATCAAGGGAAGTAATAGTACCACTGTATTCCGCTCTGGTCAGACCCCACCTGGAATACTGTGTCCAGTTCTGGGCACCACAGTTCAAGAAGGATACTGACAAGCTGGAACGTGTCCAGAGGAGGGCAACCAAAATGGTCAAAGGCCTGGAAACGATGCCTTATGAGGAACGGCTTAGGGAGCTGGGTATGTTTAGCCTGGAGAAGAGACGGTTAAGGGGTGATAGGATAGCCATGTTCAAATATATCAAAGGATGTCCAATAGAGGAGGGAGAAAGGTTGTTTTCTGCTGCTCCAGAGAAGCGGACACGGAGCAAGGGATTCAAACTACAAGGAAGAAGATTCCACCTCAACATTAGGAAGAACTTCCTGACAGTAAGAGCTGTTTGACAGTGGGATTTGCTGCCAAGGAGTGTGGTGGAGTCACCTTCTTTGGAGGTCTTGAAGCAGAGGCTTGACAGCCACCTGTCAGGAATGCTTGGATGGTGTTCCTGCTTGGCAGGGGGTTGGACTGGATGGCCCTGGGGGTCTCTTCCAACTCTAGGATTCTAGGATTCTAATAATAATTATAATAATAATAATAATAATAATAATAATTCCTGCTTGGCAGGGGGTTGGACTGGATGGCCCTTGGGGTCTCTTCCAACTCTAGGATTCTAGGATTCTAATAATAATAATTATAATAATAATAATAATAATTCCTGCTTGGCAGGGGGTTGGACTGGATGGCCCTTGGGGTCTCTTCCAACTCTAGGATTCTAGGATTCTAATAATAATAATTATAATAATAATAATAATCATTCCTGCTTGGCAGGGGGTTGGACTGGATGGCCCTTGGGGTCTCTTCCAACTCTAGGATTCTAGGATTCTAATAATAATAATAATAATAATAATAATAATAATAATAATAATTCCTGCTTGGCAGGGGGTTGGACTGGATGGCCCTTGGGGTCTCTTCCAACTCTAGGATTCTAGGATTCTAATAATAATAATAATAATAATAATAATAATAATAATAATAATTCCTGCTTGGCAGGGGGTTGGACTGGATGGCCCTTGGGGTCTCTTCCAACTCTAGGATTCTAGGATTCTAATAATAATAATTATAATAATAATAATAATAATAATTCCTGCTTGGCAGGGGGTTGGACTGGATGGCCCTTGGGGTCTCTTCCAACTCTACGATTCTAGGATTCTAATAATAGTAATTATAACAATAATAATAATCATTCCTGCTTGGCAGGGGGTTGGACTGGATGGCCCTTGGGGTCTCTTCCAACTCTACGATTCTATGATTCTAAATGGATCTGCACGTGATCCATTGGTCACTCTTGTCTGGAGCTTCGGATCTCCCGTCCCCCCACCCCCCCGCCCTGGTATAGGCTGGTGCGTTGACCTTGCTGTGCCTGTCACGGGGTCGTCTCCGCTTAAGGTAGAGGCCTAGTAGGAATTTTTCCATTTGGCTGATTGGCCGCGCCACTTCCTTTTCGCCTCCTACGTAGCAACTAGTCGCAACTTGTAAGGTTGGCGGCTAGGCATTGGTTCTGTGGTCTGGGAGGCCGGTGCCCTCCAAGAAGTGATGTCGGTGATGGGAATTCCGTTAAAGGAAGCCAGGGGCTCAACATGCTTGTCCGAACCCGGTGGGTTGCAGGGCCTACGCAGGAGCCCCTGTGGACCCCTGGAGAGGGGCAGGCTCTGATTTCACCAGCCTCCGTCAACTCTCCCCAGCTAATGGTTTCTCAGCGCTGACAAGTGGTCAGCTCTGTCCGGTGGGCAGATGGTCTTGCCGAACCCAATGCCTACGCAACCACTCACGCGATTGGTATTTCAATAAAAGTTGTGGCCCAAATTACGCCCAAAACCCAAACCCAAATGATGTTTCCTGTCTGAGTTGTTGGTGGGAATGGCTGGGCGAGCTACACACGCAACATTTCTTCTTACTGTGCTTGGTGGATTGGTCAGTTGGGAATGGCGTCTTTTGTGTTGTGTTCACCGCTTTGTGACGAGGCTCTCTTTGAAAAGCATGATAAAATCTATAAAATAAGTACAATGTATGTTTCAGACTTGTCTGAAAATCTCCTCCAACTCTGCTGCCCAATTCCGCATTTCAATTCTTCTCTAAGAGCTGATGGGGCAGTTGTTAAACAGCTTAGTACATACTAGGGTGGGTCATAAAAAAAATAAATTCGAAAATGTTTCCTCCCTTGATCTTATCTCAGGCGTATGGTATAAACAGAGTTAAATTTCAAATTGGGGACAAATCGGTTCATATTGAGACCCTGCTCCTCCAAATGGAAAGTTGGCCTCACCACGAGTGATAAAAACATAGGGATTGGACTCATTGAATTCTCCGTATGTTAAATTGTGAACTAATCAACATAAATTTTAGGTTTTATGCAGAGCAAGAATAGTTGCATACTCTTATTTTCTGCCATATTTATTGATTTAAGATAAAACATGTGGATAATGTACATGAAAAACCCATGGTTTTGAAAAAATTATATGGAACAATTAAGCAAACGGTGTACGAAACATAAACAACAAAACGCCACTCATATTATGTGTTGTGTCAAAACATCACATTATACTACACATTATATATACCAGTGTTTCCCAACCAGTGTGCCTCCAGATGTTTTGGGACTACAATTCCCATCATCCCTGACCACTGGTATTGCTAGTGAGGGATGATGGGAGTTGTAGTCCCAAAACATCTGGAGGCACACTGGTTGGGAAACACTGATATATACACATTATTGGTATAAATTGTACTAAATGCTTACATTTTGTGTAATTAATAAAATTATGCCTTGTGCAATATACATGGTACAGTGCACCATATATTTAAGGAAGTGATCAATAATCCCATTGTATTTGGCGGTGGTATTGGATATGATGGACGCAAGGACTTAACCATCATGCAGAAGGGGGTGGAAGGTAAATTCTACAGGTCAAATTTAACAGAGGAGCATATTTCAATTGTTTCATGGCCTGATGGAAATGACATAATTTTATTAATTACACATGATCAACCTGTTTTATCTTAAATAAATAAATATTGCAGAAAATAACAGTATGCAACTATTCTTGCTCTACATAAAACCTAAAATTTATGTTGATTAGTTCACAATTTAACATACGGAGAATTCAATGAGTCCGATTCCTATGTTTTTATCACTCGGGTTGAGGCCAAATTTCCATTTGGAGGAGCAGGGTCTCAATATGAACCGATTTGTCCCCTATTTGAAATTTAACTCTGTTTATACCATACGCCTGAGATAAGATCAAGGGAGGAAACCTTTTCGAAAAAATTTTTTTATGACTCTCTCACCTTCCTTCCTTCTACCTCTTTCTCTTTCTTTCTCTCTCTCTCTCTCTGTCTCGCCCCCTTTCTTTCTTTCTGTCTTTCTTTCTTTCTTTCTTTCTTCCTTTCTTTCTGTCCTTCCTTCCTTCTCCCTTCCCTCTCTCTCTCTCTCTCTCACACACACACACACACACACTCCTTTCGTCCTTCCTTGTCTCTCTTTCTCTATCTCGCTCTCCTTCCAATGAGTCCAATTCCTATGTTTTTATCACTCGTGGTGAGGCCAAATTTCCATTTGGAGGAGCAGGGTCTCAATATGAACCGATTTGTCCCCAATTTGACATTTAACTCTGTTTATACCATACGCCTGAGACAAGATCAAGGGAGGAAACCTTTTCGAAAAAAAACTTTTTATGACCCACCCTACTGTGGAATGCCTCCCCTTGGATGTCAAGGAGATAAGGAACTACACAACTTTTAAAAGGAAGTTTAAGGAAGTTTTTTAATGTTTGATGTTTTATTGTGTTCTTATGTCTGTTGGAAGCCACCCAGAGTGGCTGGGGCAACCCAGCCAGATAGCTGGGGTACAAATAAGAAAGTGGTGATGTGGAATGCTGAACTGCTGCTAACATTTATTCTTAATGTGCTTGGTGAATTGTAGGGGGTTTTGTGTGTGCTGGCTTTTTTTTAATTTTTATTTTTTATAGCTTTAATTTGTAACAAATGCCCCATAAATATTACAAAAGCTGCCCTCCCCCAACTCTGCTCAGACTTTTAATCGACCAATCCAGATTTATTTCGCAGGCTTCATCCTTTGCATCTTCTAAGTTGTGGACCAGTTGCCATAGCACGCATTGGCGAGAACTTGGCTCCAGATTATGTTTTCCAAAAAGAAAGGAGTTAATCTGCCTTGGAAATTCTCGGACCGTTTCAAAACTACATTTGCAGGAACAAAAGCTTCCGATGGGTTGGGTGTCATTTTGGGCCTGGGTGACAGCGAAGGACGAAGCGAAGTTGTAAAAATTGTCTAGCATCTTTTGAGTGAACTCTGCGAATGAATTGACTGATGATACAGCGGCACTTGCTGCAGGAGTTTGCTGGGCCAAGAGTTCCAGCAGCTCCACAGAAATCCCCAATCTGGGCTACAGATGGCGTTGGGGGGGATATTCATAGCTCCAAACGGATGATGGCTGCCTTTCCCAGATTTCAGATTGGAAATTTTGAAGATGGCACTTGGAGCTGCCACACTGCCACCTCATTCTTGTCGGGGTAGCAGAAGTAGACAGATCCACCCATTCCCTCTGGGAAGGGAGTGTGATGCAGCAGCTCAAAAAGCCCATGCAATTCTGGGCTGCGTCAAGAGGAGTATAGCATCTAGGAGTCTTGGTAGACCACCAACTTGACATGAGTCCACAGTGATGCAGCAGCTCAAAAAGCCCATGCAATTCTGGGCTGCGTCAAGAGGAGTATAGCATCTAGGAGTCTTGGTAGACCACCCAACTTGACATGAGTCCACAGTGATGCAGCAGCTCAAAAAGCCCATGCAATTCTGGGCTGCATCAAGAGGAGTATAGCATCTAGGAGTCTTGGTAGACTTGGTAGACCACCAACTTGACATGAGTCCACAGTGATGCAGCAGCTCAAAAAGCCCATGCAATTCTGGGCTGCATCAAGAGGAGTATAGCATCTAGGAGTCTTGGTAGACTTGGTAGACCACCAACTTGACATGAGTCCACAGTGTGAAGAAGCAGCTCAAAAAGCCCATGCAATTCCAGGCTGCATCAAGAGGAGTATAGCATCTAGGAGTCTTGGTAGACTTGGTAGACCACCAACTTGACATGAGTCAACAGTGTGATGCAGCAGCTCAAAAAGCCCATGCAATTCTGGGCTGCATCCAATAGGAGTATAGCATCTAGATCAAGGGAAGTAATAGTACCACTGTATTCCGCTCTGGTCAGACCCTCACCTGGCATACTGTGTCCAGTTCTGGGCACCCCAGTTCAAGAAGGATATTGACAAGCTGGAACGTGTCCAGAGGAGGGCAACCAAAATGGTCAAAGGCCTGGAAACGGATGCCTTATGAGGAACGGCTTAGGGAGCTGGGTATGTTTAGCCTGGAGAAGAGAAGGTTCAGGGGTGATATGATAGCCATGTTCAAATACATAAAAGGATGTCATATAGAGGAGGGAGAAAGGTTGTTTTCTGCTGCTCCAGAGAAGCGGACACGGAGCAATGGATTCAAACTACACGAAAGAAGATTCCACCTCAACATTAGGAAGAACTTCCTGACAGTAAGAGCAGTTCGACAGTGGGATTTGCTGCCAAGGAGGGTGGTGGAGTCTCCTTCTTTGGAGGTCTTGAAGCAGAGGCTTGACAGCCACCTGTCAGGAATGCTTGGATGGCGTTTCCTGCTTGGCAGGGGGTTGGACTGGACGGCCATTGGGGTCTCTTCCAACTCTAGGATTCTTTGATTCTATGACTCCATGTCTTCTTCTGAACGGACAGTAAGAGCTGTTCGACAGTGGGATTTGCGGCCAAGGAGTGGGGTGAGTCTCCTTCTTTGGAGGTCTTTAAGTAAGAGCTGTTCAACAGTGGAATTTGCTGCCAAGGAGTGTGATAGATAGATAGAGTGTGATAGAGATAGAGATAGAGATAGAGTCTCCTTCTTTGGAGGTCTTTAAGCAGAGGCTTGACAGCCACCTGTCAGGAATGCTTTGATGGTGTTTCCTGCTTGGCAGGAGGTTGGACTGGATGGCCCTTGGGGTCTCTTCCAACTCTAGGATTCTATGATTCTATGATTTCTAAGGGAACGGTCCCCAGCATGAAGACCACCACATGGTTGATGCTGTCATAGTGGGGGCAAGTCCGCTCAGCAAAGCCGCTTCCTCGAAAGCCACGGCCGGCCCAGGCGACCACCCCGGTGGCCCCTCCGGGCCACCACCCTCCCGCCCACCCGTGTGCTGGCATTTTGAAGGTGTGGAGTCGTGTTCAGTTTGGAATGGCGTCTTTTGTATTGTGTTCACCGCTTTGTGACGAGACTCTCTTGAAAAGCATGATAAAATCTATAAAAGACAGTGGAACCTCGACTTACGAAGTTAATGCGTTCCGAATGCACATTCGGAAGTCGAAAAACTCGTAAGTCGAAACGCGATTTCCCATAGGAATGCCATTAAAAACGGATTAATGCGCTCCTATGGGAAGAGAAATCGGGGGTCACTTACCTTTTCGATGTGGACGGCCAGGCTCCCGCAGCTCTCCTTTGCTTGCAGGCGCCTCTGAGGGGTGCTCGCCGCCGCCATGGCGCTGGGCCGCTACGGCCCGGGAAAAAAAGTTACGCCGGGCCTCCCCGGCATGAAAAAAACGTTGCGCCGGGCGTCCCCGACGCGGGAAAAAGCTGCGCTGGGCCGCAGCGGCCCGAAAAAAAACCCGTGCCGGGCTCCCCCAGCATTAAAAAAAAGCTGCGCCGGGTGTCCCCGGCATGGGAAAAAGTCGCGCTGGGCTGCTACAGCCCGAAAAAAAAAGCTGCGCCTAGGTCCCCCGGCATGAAAAAAAACGCTGCGCCGGGTATCCCCGGCATGAAAAAAAGCCGTGCCAGGCATCCCCGACACGGAAAAAAGCCGCGCCGGGCTGCTACAGCCCGGAAAAAAAGCCACGCCAGGCCTCCACGACCCAAAACGAAGCCCGCTGCGCCTCCACGGCGCTAAAAAAAGCCGCGCCGGGTTCCGCTCGCAACCAAAATGGCCGCTCGAGCGAAGTCCCGCCTTCTCTTCCCACCGGAAATACAGTGGAACCTCGACTTCCGATTCGGAAGTCGAAAAATTCGTAAGCGCGCGGCCGGTTTTTACCATTCGTAACTCGAAAAATACGTAAGTCGAGTTACTCGTAAGTAACTTAAAAAATGGTTAGACTGCACGTTTGGAATCTGTTTAGGTAATGAAACTATAAGTAAAAGAAGTATATTTTAAAAATAATTTTTTTCTTATCAGGCTCATTTTTCGTGGGTTTTATTGTGTTACACTGCCACCACGCATGTAGATAAGTACCTATTTCTTTTGGGCATTTCCAACAAATATTATTTGTCCCTTTATATATTTTTCAGGGTGGATTTGATTTAAATCAAATTGATTTAAATCACGATTTAAATCACTAGTCAGTAAGGCTTGATTTAAATCACTAGTCAGTAAGACTTGATTTAAATATTTTTTTTACAGAAAGACTCCTTCTTGCTGGTATAATCTTAATATTTACAACCAGATGAAGGTTTCATTTTTGGAATAATAAATTTTCAGAGTGGTTTTTACAGTTATATCAAAAATTACTGATTTGGTTACACTACTAGAAATACATAGACAGATAATTATGAAATTATGGTGAGGTTTAATAAGTTAACTGTTTATATTTCGACAACTTTTCTGCTGTACTTTATTGGAAGGAGAAAAATAATCATTTCCTTAATAACCATTTAAACAATTTATTGAACTAAAACAATAACATGATAGCATATGTATCCATGTTTGTTAACTGATGTGGTTAAACATTTTTTAAAAAAAACTTAGACTGAGTTTTAGCACACTTGATCAACTTAAAACAAATCCTTCTTTCCTGATGAATAGCCTTTGGACTACAATGTAACTTCAATAGAAGACTATATTTAGAAAGATTTTTCCTCCAAAAGCATTTTATTTTAAAAATCCAATTTAAATCAAAAAAATCCGATTTAAATCAAAAAAATCCGATTTTTTAAATTATTTTTTTAAAAAATCATTGATTTTTATCCACCCTGATATTTTGGCTAGTTTTACGGGTCCGTATCCCAAACTCTATATTTTAACTCGGAAAACTGGGGGCCGTCTTCTACCCCCAGGCGCCTTGTACGCCGGAAAATACGGTACCTTTTTCAGGACTACAGTTACCGCATGGAAACGGTTGCTAGAGGTTGTGTGAGAGGTGTGTGAGGTCTCCTCAGAAGTAAGCATCCATACGCGCTTGCTTTTCAGCCAATAGCTTTATTTACAGCAGTGTTTCCCAACCTTGTGCCTCCAGCTGTTTTTGGACTGCAACTCCCATCATCCCTCGCTGGCAAGACCAGTGGTCAGGGATGATGGGAATTGTAGTCCAAAAACATCTGGAGGCACAAGGTTGGGAAACACTGATTCACAGCATCCAGCGTTCTAGGTTTCACAATTCATCATCCGTCTCGTCTGAGTCAGATTCCCGGAATACCGGCTGGCGGCTCCTCCCCCAACATCAGAGCTTTGGACAACCTAGACGCCGCCCTCTTTCCTCCCGCTTCCGCGGTCTGGCCCTGAGCGGGGTGGCGCTAGTCTCCTCCCCTGCGTTCTCCTCTTCCATGCCAGTTGCCTCTGGGGTTTGGGCAGCACCCTCCAGACTCACCTCATCCCTGTTCCCCTCCACTTTCTGCTCCTCGCCGTTCCCCTGCACTGCAGCTCCGCTTGGGTCCCTAAGCCCTCCTCCTTCCGGCGGGGCCAGGGCTTTCTCAGCATCCCGCTGCCTCAGCACCATTTCTGGCGTTAACCCCAGAGGACAGGATCCCACTTCAAAATGACCTTAACAGATTAGAGAACTGGGCCAAGGCAAACAGGATGGATTTGAACAGGGAGAAATGTAAAGTACTGCACTTGGGCAAACGAAATGAAAGGCACAAATACAGGATGGGCGGCACCTGGCTTGAGAGCAGTACATGTGAAAAGGATCGAGGAGTTTTGGTAGACCACAAACTCGACATGAGTCCACAGTGTGATGCAGCAGCTAAAAAAGCCAATGCAATTCTGGGCTGCATCCATAGGAGTATAGCATCTAGGAGTCTTGGTAGACCACCAACTTGACATGAGTCAACAGTGTGATGCAGCAGCTCAAAAAGCCCATGCAATTCTGGGCTGCATCAATAGGAGTATAGCATCTAGGGGTCTTGGTAGACTTGGTAGACCACCAACTTGACATGAGTCCACAGTGTGATGCAGCAGCTCAAAAAGCCCATGCGATTCTGGGCTGCATCAATAGGAGTATAGCATCTAGGGGTCTTGGTAGACTTGGTAGACCACCAACTTGACATGAGTCCACAGTGTGATGCAGCAGCTCAAAAAGCCCATGCGATTCTGGGCTGCATCAATAGGAGTATAGCATCTAGGGGTCTTGGTAGACTTGGTAGACCACCAACTTGACATGAGTCCACAGTGTGATGCAGCAGCTCAAAAAGCCCATGCGATTCTGGGCTGCATCAATAGGAGTATAGCATCTAGGGGTCTTGGTAGACTTGGTAGACCACCAACTTGACATGAGTCCACAGTGTGATGCAGCAGCTCAAAAAGCCCATGCAATTCTGGGCTGCATCAATAGGAGTATAGCATCTAGGAGTCTTGGTAGACCACAAACTTGACATGAGTCCACAGTGTGATGCAGCAGCTAAAAAAGCCCATGCAATTCTGGGCTGCATCCATAGGAGTATAGCATCTAGGGGTCTTGGTAGACTTGGTAGACCACCAACTTGACATGAGTCCACAGTGTGATGCAGCAGCTCAAAAAGCCCATGCAATTCTGGGCTGCATCAAGAGGAGTATAGCATCTAGGGGTCTTGGTAGACTTGGTAGACCACCAACTTGACATGAGTCCACAGCGTGATGCAGCAGCTCCAAAAGCCCATGCGATTCTGGGCTGCATCAATAGGAGTATAGCATCTAGGGGTCTTGGTAGACTTGGTAGACCACCAACTTGACCTGAGTCCACAGTGTGATGCAGCAGCTCAAAAAGCCAATGCAATTGTGGGCTGCATCAATAGGAGTATAGCATCTAGATCAAGGGAAGTAATAGTCCCACTGTATTCCGCTCTGGTCAGACCCCACCTGGAATACTGTGTCCAGTTCTGGGCACCCCAGTTCAAGAAGGATACTGACAAGCTGGAACGTGTCCAGAGGAGGGCAACCAAAATGGTCCAAGGCCTGGAAACGATGCCTTATGAGGAACGGCTTAGGGAGCTGGGTATGTTTAGCCTGGAGAAGAGAAAGTTAAGGGGTGATATGATAGCCATGTTCAAATATATCAAAGGATGTCATATAGAGGAGGGAGAAAGGTGGTTTTCTGCTGCTCCGGAGAAGCGGACACGGAGCAATGGATTCCAACTACAAGAAAGAAGATTCCACCTAAACATTAGGAAGAATTTCTTGACAGTAAGAGCTGTTTGCCAGTGGAATTTGCTGCCAAGGAGTGTGGTGGAGTCTCCTTCTTTGGAGGTCTTGAAGCAGAGGCTTGACAGCCACCTGTCAGGAATGCTTGGATGGTGTTTCCTGCTTGGCAGGGGGTTGGACTGGATGGCCCTTGGGGTCTCTTCCAGCTCTATGATTCTATGATTCTAATAATAATAATAATAATAATAATAATTCCTGCTTGGCAGGGGGTTGGACTGGATGGCCCTTGGGGTCTCTTCCAGCTCTATGATTCTATGATTCTAATAATAATAATAATAATAATAATAATAATTCCTGCTTGGCAGGGGGTTGGACTGGATGGCCCTTGGGGTCTCTTCCAGCTCTATGATTCTATGATTCTAATAATAATAATAATAATAATAATAATAATTCCTGCTTGGCAGGGGGTTGGACTGGATGGCCCTTGGGGTCTCTTCCAGCTCTATGATTCTATGATTCTAATAATAATAATAATAATAATAATAATTCCTGCTTGGCAGGGGGTTGGACTGGATGGCCCTTGGGGTCTCTTCCAGCTCTATGATTCTATGATTCTAATAATAATAATAATAATAATAATAATAATTCCTGCTTGGCAGGGGGTTGGACTGGATGGCCCTTGGGGTCTCTTCCAGCTCTATGATTCTATGATTCTAATAATAATAATAATAATAATAATAATTCCTGCTTGGCAGGGGGTTGGACTGGATGGCCCTTGGGGTCTCTTCCAACTCTACGATTCTATGATTCCCATAGTTTAAGCACCGCTTCTGGAGTTAATTGCACGCTGTCTACGCTGCCTGTGTCCTCCGCCCCTGCCTTGGGACTAGGGCAGCCCCTGACAGGTTGGCTTTTTTCTCTTTAAATCGCAGGTGTTTTGGTCTGCTCCTGAGCCCTGGGAAGGATGTGCAGAGTGGCAACATGCACCTGTTGGATCTGGTAAGGTGCCCTTCCGTTTCCAGAGATTCCCCCCTCCAATAGCCCCACTAAATGACATGTTGTCGGTGTGTTTCCAGGTGATTTCAAGCAGGGTGGATTTGATTTACCGTATTTTTCGCTCTATAACGCGCACTTTTTCCCTCCCAGGCGGGAGAGGAACGGACAGCCCCAAAGCAGCGCTTTGGGGCTGTCCGTTCGTTTTCCCCTCCACCCCTCTGCGCTCGCCCTCACGGTGTTGGTTTCTCATCCTTCCTTCCTTCTCTCTCTCTCTCTTCCCTCCCTCTCTTCCTCCTTCTTTCCCTCTTTCTTCCTCTCTCTCTCTCTTCCTTCCTTCTCTCTCTCTCTCTCTCTTCCCTCCCTCTCTTCCTCCTTCTTTCCCTCTTTCTTCCTCTCTCTCTCTCTCTTCCTTCTCTCTCTCTCTCTCTTCCCTCCCTCTCTTCCTCCTTCTTTCCCTCTTTCTTCCTCTCTCTCTCTCTTCCTTCCTTCTCTTTCTCTCTCTCTTCCCTCCCTCTCTTCCTCCTTTCCCTTTCTTCCTCTCTCTCTCTCTTCCTTCCTTCTCTCTCTCTCTCTTCCCCCCCTCTCTTCCTCCTTTCCCTCTTTCTTCCTCTCTCTCTCTCTTCCTTCCTTCTCTTTCTCTCTCTCTTCCCTCCCTCTCTTCCTCCTTCTTTCCCTTTCTTCCTCTCTCTCTCTCTTCCTTCCTTCTCTCTCTCTCTCTTCCCTCCCTCTCTTCCTCCTTCTTTCCCTCTTTCTTCCTCTCTCTCTCTCTTCCTTCTCTCTCTCTCTCTTCCCTCCCTCTCCTCCTCCTTCTTTCCCTCTCTCTCTCTCTCTCTCTCTCTCTCTCTCTCTTCCTTCCTTCTCTCTCTCTTCCCTCCCTCCCAACCTTTTAGAGGAGGAAAACCAGAATTTTTTCCTTCTGGTTTTCCTCCTCTAAAAACGAGGTGCGCATTATAGTCCGGTGCGCATTATGGAGCGAAAAATACGGTACTGCATATTCCTGCCTATAAGACTCCTTTTTAACCCAGGAAAATCTTCTCCAAAGTCGGGGGGTCGTCTTATACGCCGGGTCGCATTTCTAATACGGCGAGTACAGTGGGACCCCGCAAGACGAATGCATCTCAAGACAAAAAACTCGCAAGACGAAATAGTTTTTCGTTTTTGGAGTTGCTTCACAAGACGAATTTCCCTATGGGCTTGCTTCGCGAGACGAAAACGTCTTGCGAGTTTCCTTTTTCTTTTCCATGCATTCCTACGGGAAACCGCGCTTCGCAAGACGAAAAATTCGCGAGACGACAAAACTCGCAGAACGAATTGATTTAGCCCAAACTCTATATTTTAACTGGAAAAGTTGGGGGTCGTCTTGTACGCCGGAAAATGCGGTAAATCAAATGGATTTAAATCACGATTTAAATCATTAGTTAGTAAGGCTTGTCCTTGTAGAATCGCCAACTCTCTTAGATTTCTGGACTCGCCAGCTTGTGAAAACTGTCCCTTGCCTACTGACAGGGTGGATTTGATTTAAATCAAATTGATTTAAATCACGAGTCAGTAAGGCTTGATTTAAATCACTAGTCAGGAAGGCTTGATTTAAATCACTAGTAAGGAAGGCTTGATTTAAATCACGAGTCAGTAAGATTTGATTTAAATCACTAGTCAGTAAGGCTTGATTTAAATCACTAGTCAGGAAGGCTTGATTTAAATCACTAGTCAGGAAGGCTTGATTTAAATCACTAGTCAGGAAGGCTTGATTTAAATCACTAGTAAGGAAGGCTTGATTTAAATCACTAGTCAGTAAGGCTTGATTTAAATCACTAGTCAGGAAGGCTTGATTTAAATCACTAGTCAGTAAGGCTTGATTTAAATCACTAGTCAGGAAGGCTTGATATAAATCACTAGTCAGGAAGGCTTGATTTAAATCACTAGTCAGGAAGGCTTGATTTAAATCACTAGTAAGGAAGGCTTGATTTAAATCACGAGTCAGTAAGATTTGATTTAAATCACTAGTCAGTAAGGCTTGATTTAAATCACTAGTCAGGAAGGCTTGATTTAAATCACTAGTCAGGAAGGCTTGATTTAAATCACTAGTCAGGAAGGCTTGATTTAAATCACTAGTAAGGAAGGCTTGATTTAAATCACGAGTCAGTAAGATTTGATTTAAATCACTAGTAAGGAAGGCTTGATTTAAATCACGAGTCAGTAAGATTTGATTTAAATCACTAGTAAGTAAGGCTTGATTTAAATCACTAGTCAGGAAGGCTTGATTTAAATCACTAGTCAGGAAGGCTTGATTTAAATCACTAGTCAGTAAGGCTTGATTTAAATCACGAGTCAGTAAGATTTGATTTAAATCACTAGTAAGTAAGGCTTGATTTAAATCACGAGTCAGTAAGATTTGATTTAAATCACTAGTAAGTAAGGCTTGATTTAAATCACTAGTAAGTAAGGCTTGATTTAAATCACTAGTCAGTAAGATTTGATTTAAATCACTAGTAAGGAAGGCTTGATTTAAATCACTAGTCAGGAAGGCTTGATTTAAATCACTAGTCAGTAAGGCTTGATTTAAATCACTAGTCAGGAAGGCTTGATTTAAATCACTAGTCAGGAAGGCTTGATTTAAATCACTAGTCAGTAAGGCTTGATTTAAATCTCTAGTCAGGAAGGCTTGATTTAAATCACTAGTCAGTAAGGCTTGATTTAAATCACTAGTCAGTAAGGCTTGATTTAAATCTCTAGTCAGGAAGGCTTGATTTAAATCACTAGTCAGTAAGGCTTGATTTAAATCACTAGTCAGGAAGGCTTGATTTAAATCACTAGTCAGGAAGGCTTGATTTAAATCACTAGTAAGTTAGGCTTGATATAAATCACTAGTCAGGAAGGCTTGATTTAAATCACTAGTCAGTAAGGCTTGATTTAAATCACTAGTCAGTAAGGCTTGATTTAAATCACTAGTCAGTAAGGCTTGATTTAAATCACTAGTAAGTTAGGCTTGATTTAAATCACTAGTCAGGAAGGCTTGATTTAAATCACTAGTCAGGAAGGCTTGATTTAAATCACTAGTCAGGAAGGCTTGATTTAAATCACTAGTAAGTTAGGCTTGATTTAAATCACTAGTCAGGAAGGCTTGATTTAAATCACTAGTCAGTAAGGCTTGATTTAAATCACTAGTCAGGAAGGCTTGATATAAATCACTAGTCAGGAAGGCTTGATTTAAATCACTAGTCAGGAAGGCTTGATTTAAATCACTAGTCAGGAAGGCTTGATTTAAATCACTAGTAAGGAAGGCTTGATTTAAATCACGAGTCAGTAAGGCTTGATTTAAATCACTAGTCAGGAAGGCTTGATTTAAATCACTAGTCAGGAAGGCTTGATTTAAATCACTAGTCAGGAAGGCTTGATTTAAATCACTAGTAAGGAAGGCTTGATTTAAATCACGAGTCAGTAAGATTTGATTTAAATCACTAGTAAGGAAGGCTTGATTTAAATCACGAGTCAGTAAGATTTGATTTAAATCACTAGTAAGTAAGGCTTGATTTAAATCACTAGTCAGTAAGATTTGATTTAAATCACTAGTCAGGAAGGCTTGATTTAAATCACTAGTCAGGAAGGCTTGATTTAAATCACTAGTCAGGAAGGCTTGATTTAAATCACTAGTCAGTAAGGCTTGATTTAAATCACGAGTCAGTAAGATTTGATTTAAATCACTAGTAAGTAAGGCTTGATTTAAATCACGAGTCAGTAAGATTTGATTTAAATCACTAGTAAGTAAGGCTTGATTTAAATCACTAGTAAGTAAGGCTTGATTTAAATCACTAGTCAGTAAGATTTGATTTAAATCACTAGTAAGGAAGGCTTGATTTAAATCACTAGTCAGGAAGGCTTGATTTAAATCACTAGTCAGTAAGGCTTGATTTAAATCACTAGTCAGGAAGGCTTGATTTAAATCACTAGTCAGGAAGGCTTGATTTAAATCACTAGTCAGTAAGGCTTGATTTAAATCACTAGTCAGTAAGGCTTGATTTAAATCTCTAGTCAGTAAGGCTTGATTTAAATCACTAGTCAGTAAGGCTTGATTTAAATCACTAGTCAGGAAGGCTTGATTTAAATCACTAGTCAGGAAGGCTTGATTTAAATCACTAGTAAGTTAGGCTTGATATAAATCACTAGTCAGTAAGGCTTGATTTAAATCACTAGTCAGTAAGGCTTGATTTAAATCACTAGTCAGTAAGGCTTGATTTAAATCACTAGTCAGTAAGGCTTGATTTAAATCACGAGTCAGTAAGATTTGATTTAAATCACGAGTCAGGAAGGCTTGATTTAAATCACTAGTCAGGAAGGCTTGATTTAAATCACTAGTCAGGAAGGCTTGATTTAAATCACTAGTCAGTAAGGCTTGATTTAAATCACTAGTCAGTAAGATTTGATTTAAATCACTAGTCAGGAAGGCTTGATTTAAATCACTAGTCAGGAAGGCTTGATTTAAATCACTAGTCAGGAAGGCTTGATTTAAATCACTAGTCAGTAAGGCTTGATTTAAATCACTAGTCAGTAAGATTTGATTTAAATCACTAGTCAGTAAGGCTTGATTTAAATCACTAGTAAGTAAGATTTGATTTAAATCACTAGTCAGGAAGGCTTGATTTAAATCACTAGTCAGGAAGGCTTGATTTAAATCACTAGTCAGGAAGGCTTGATTTAAATCACTAGTCAGTAAGGCTTGATTTAAATCACTAGTCAGGGAGGCTTGATTTAAATCACTAGTCAGGAAGGCTTGATTTAAATCACTAGTCAGGAAGGCTTGATTTAAATCACTAGTCAGTAAGGCTTGATTTAAATCACTAGTCAGTAAGGCTTGATTTAAATCTCTAGTCAGTAAGGCTTGATTTAAATCACTAGTCAGTAAGGCTTGATTTAAATCACTAGTCAGGAAGGCTTGATTTAAATCACTAGTCAGGAAGGCTTGATTTAAATCACTAGTAAGTTAGGCTTGATATAAATCACTAGTCAGTAAGGCTTGATTTAAATCACTAGTCAGTAAGGCTTGATTTAAATCACTAGTCAGTAAGGCTTGATTTAAATCACTAGTCAGTAAGGCTTGATTTAAATCACGAGTCAGTAAGATTTGATTTAAATCACGAGTCAGGAAGGCTTGATTTAAATCACTAGTCAGGAAGGCTTGATTTAAATCACTAGTCAGGAAGGCTTGATTTAAATCACTAGTCAGTAAGGCTTGATTTAAATCACTAGTCAGTAAGATTTGATTTAAATCACTAGTCAGGAAGGCTTGATTTAAATCACTAGTCAGGAAGGCTTGATTTAAATCACTAGTCAGGAAGGCTTGATTTAAATCACTAGTCAGTAAGGCTTGATTTAAATCACTAGTCAGTAAGATTTGATTTAAATCACTAGTCAGTAAGGCTTGATTTAAATCACTAGTAAGTAAGATTTGATTTAAATCACTAGTCAGGAAGGCTTGATTTAAATCACTAGTCAGGAAGGCTTGATTTAAATCACTAGTCAGGAAGGCTTGATTTAAATCACTAGTCAGTAAGGCTTGATTTAAATCACTAGTCAGGGAGGCTTGATTTAAATCACTAGTCAGGAAGGCTTGATTTAAATCACTAGTCAGGAAGGCTTGATTTAAATCACTAGTCAGGAAGGCTTGATTTAAATCACTAGTCAGGAAGGCTTGATTTAAATCACTAGTCAGGAAGGCTTGATTTAAATCACTAGTCAGGAAGGCTTGATTTAAATCACTAGTCAGGAAGGCTTGATTTAAATCACTAGTCAGGAAGGCTTGATTTAAATCACTAGTCAGGAAGGCTTGATTCAAATCACTAGTCAGTAAGGCTTGATTTAAATCACTAGTCAGTAAGACTTGATTTAAATATTTTTTTTACAGAAAGACTCATTCTTGCTGGTATAATTTTAATATTTACAACCATATGGTTGGGGGAAACAATTGTTTAAATGAAAAATGATTTTTTTTATTTTTTCTTATTATTATTATTTTATCCAATTTCGTTGTACGTGTACAATGACAATAAAGACATCTTGAATCATATGAATCATATGAATCATATGAAGGTTTCATTTTTGGAATAATGAATTTTTATTTTAAAAATCCAATTTAAATGAAAAAAAATCCGATTTAAATTAAAAAAATCCGATTTTTTTTTTTAAAAAATCGTTGATTTTTATCCACCCTGATTTCAAGTGTCTTTTGTAATGTGATCTGTGGTTTTAGGAGTCTATGGGCAAAAGTTCGGACGGGAAGTCCTACGTCATCACCGGCAGCTGGAACACACAGTCTCCCCACTTCCATAAACTGAACGAAGAAACGCCGAAAGGTTTGTGATCAGTGGCTTGTCCGTTTGGGTCCGGTTGCTTGAAATGTGTAAGTTGTTTGCTGTCCCTTTTTCTGGATCCGTGTGCAATGATCAGATAGTCAAACGTAGGGAACCTTTTGCATATCGAGGGTCTCGTTCCGTCGGGGGTCATCTCTTCAGAGCCACATACTGACAGTGGGTGGAGCCGGAGACTATCGTTTCCTGGATAAACTGACCTTGAAATCAGACTGCGTTTTAACCGTTTTCACCATGGCTGTTTCCCGTTCGAATTGCTAGTCCTCTTCAGGTCTACGTGGGTGTAAGCTCCACTGAGTTGGATTGGAGCTACACTCTCATGATCAAATCCAATATTATTTAATAGTGAATTGAAGCCCGTTGAAATAACGGGCGCTAGCCCGGCAGCACACGCGCGGGGGGCACAGCCGCGGCTCCTCATCCCCCCCCCCCGCTCGGACCACGCCGGGCCGGCCATTTTGGAGCCGGGCAGGAAGAGGCGGCTGCGCGGAGGGAGGAGGCTGAGCGCGGGGGAACCGGGGAGCCCCCCAACCCCGGGCGCCGCGCCCGCTCCACAGCCCCACCAGCGCCGCCACAGCCCGGCCAGACCCGCGCGTCGCATTCTCCTCCTCCGCCTCGTCCCGCTCTCGCCTCTGCCGCCGCTGCCTCAGTCTGCTGCGCTGGGACCCGGCGGCCGGGCGGCCCCGCAGCTCTCCCGGCGGCCGCGGCTGCCTCCTCCTCCGCTCGTGGCGCTGCTCCGAGAAGTCCGCTGGAGGGAAGCAGCCGCCCGCCATGGGGAGAGCCGGAGGGATGCCATCGTGGGGAGGCCGGCGGCGGCAGCACTGCTTCGGCCGAGCAGGCGGAGGCAGCGCTTCCAGAGGACGGAGCCCCGCCGCGCTCCAGCCTCAGGCTCCTCCTCCTCTCTGCGCTCCAATCCGTGTGTCAGTGGAGCGCATGCGCAGTTGCGATTTCCACTGACACACGGACGGCGGACGCAGGGACACAGGGAGATTATTATAGAGGATTGCATTAGCCATATGGCCATAGCACATAATGAGAAACCATTGGACACACTGGCCTGGTGGATTGGGGCCATAGGCCCAGGGCAAGAGCTGTGTTGAATGGCCTCCGCGGAAACCCCAGCTTCCCTGCTTCCTCTCCTTAGACAAAGTGCTGTTCCTGACCACGGCCGTCGACTTGGTGATCACGGAGGTGCAGGAGCCCGTGCGGTTCCTCCTGGAGACCAAGGTCCGTGTGTGCCCTGCCAGCGAAAGGCTCTTCTGGCCTTTCAGCAAGCGCAGCTCCACAGAGAACTTCTTCCTCAAGCTGAAGCAGGTAACGCTTGTGGGTCCCATCCTTAGTTGGGTGGACATTGTGGGGTGGGGTCTTTCCTTACCAAGAAGCTGGTAAACCATGCTAGACCATGCTACCATTCAGCGGACTTGTAACTGGCTGGCGGACCGAACCCAAAGGGTGCTCATTTAGGGTGGGTCATAAAAAATTTTTTCGAAAATGTTTCCTCCCTTGATCTTATCTCAGGCGTATGGTATCAACATAGTTAAATTTCAATTCTGGGACAAATCGGTTCATGTTTAGACCCTGCTCCTACCAATGGAACTTTGGCCTCCCCACGAGTGATAAAACATTTGACTCCTTTAATTTGAAAATTAAAAACATTTGACTCCTTTAATTTGAAAATTGAAATGGAAATTTGGCCTCCCCACGAGTGATAAAACATTTGACTCCTTTAATTTGAAAATTAAAAGCATTTGACTCCTTTAATTTGAAAATTAAAATGGAAATTTGGCCTCCCCACGAGTGATAAAACATTTGACTCCTTTAATTTGAAAATTAAAAGCATTTGACTCCTTTAATTTGAAAATTAAAATGGAAATTTGGCCTCCCCACGAGTGATAAAACATTTGACTCCTTTAATTTGAAAATTAAAAACATTTGACTCCTTTAATTTGAAAATTAAAATGGAAATTTTGCCTCCCCACGAGTGATAAAACATTTGACTCCTTTAATTTGAAAATTAAAAACATTTGACTCCTTTAATTTGAAAATTAAAATGGAAATTTGGCCTCCCCACGAGTGATAAAACATTTGACTCCTTTAATTTGAAAATTAAAAGCATTTGACTCCTTTAATTTGAAAATTAAAATGGAAATTTGGCCTCCCCACGAGTGATAAAACATTTGACTCCTTTAATTTGAAAATTAAAAACATTTGACTCCTTTAATTTGAAAATTAAAATGGAAATTTGGCCTCCCCACGAGTGATAAAACATTTGACTCCTTTAATTTGAAAATTAAAAACATTTGACTCCTTTAATTTGAAAATTAAAATGGAAATTTGGCCTCCCCACGAGTGATAAAACATTTGACTCCTTTAATTCTCCGTATGTTAAATTGTGAACTAATAAACATAAATGGTAGGTTTGATGTAGAGCAAGAATAGTTGCATACTACTATTTTCTGCAATATTGATTTATTTAAGATAAAACATGTTGAGAATGTACATGAAAAACCCATGGTTTTGAAAAAATTATATGGAACAATTCAGCAAACGGTGTACTAAACATAAACAATACAACGCCACTCATAATAGGATGCAACTATTATTGCTCTACATCAAACCTACAATTTATGTTTATTAGTTCACAATTTAACATACTGAGAATTAAAGGAGTCACATGCCTATGTTTTTATCACTCGTGGGGAGGCCAAATTTCCATTGGTAGGAGCAGGGTCTAAATATTAACCGATTTGTCCCAAATTTGAAATTTAACTATGTTTATACCATACGCCTGAGATAAGATCAAGGGAGGAAACATTTCCAGAAATTATTTTTTTTGACCCACCCTAGTGCTCATCAATGGCTCCTCTTCATCCTGGGCTTTTTGAGCTGCTGCATCACACTGTGGACTCATGTCAAGTTGGTGGTCTACCAAGTCTACCAAGACTCCTAGATGCTATACTCCTCTTGATGCAGCCCAGAATTGCATGGGCTTTTGGAGCTGCTGCATCTCACTGTGGACTCATGTCAAGTTGGTGGTCTACCAAGTCTACCAAGACTCCTAGATGCTATACTCCTCTTGATGCAGCCCAGAATTGCATGGGCTTTTGGAGCTGCTGCATCTCACTGTGGACTCATGTCAAGTTGGTGGTCTACCAAGTCTACCAAGACTCCTAGATGCTATACTCCTCTTGATGCAGCCCAGAATTGCATGGGCTTTTGGAGCTGCTGCATCTCACTGTGGACTCATGTTAAGTTGGTGGTCTACCAAGTCCTCTTCTTCCTGGAGAGAAAGTGACTAGTGGGGTGCCCCAGGGTTCCGTCTTGGGCCCCGTCTTCTTCAACATCTTTATCAAGGACTTGGATGGTGGCATCCTGATCAAGTTTGCAGAGGACACCCAATGGGGAGGGGTGGCTAAGACCCCAGAGGACAGGATCCCACTTCCAAAGGACCTGAACAGATTAGAGAATTGGGCCAAAGCAAACAAGATGAGAAATGTAAAGTACTACACTTGGGCAAAAAAAATGAAAGGCACAAATCCAGGATGGGGGACACCTGGCTTGAGAGCAGTACATGTGAAAAGGATCTAGGAGTCTTGATAGACCACAAACCTGACATGAGTCCACAGTGTGATGCAGCAGCTCAAAAAGCCCATGCAATTCTGGGCTGCGTCAATAGGAGTATAGCATCTAGGATTTGACAGAATTACAAGCCTGGTAGACGAAGGGAACGGAACACTGTGGATGTAGCCTATCTTGATTTCAGCAAGGCCTTTGACAAGGTGCCCCATGATATTCTTGTAAAGAAGCTGGTAAAATGTGGGCTAGACAATGCTACCATTCAGTGGATTTGTAACTGGCTGACTGACCGAACCCAAAGGGTGCTCATCAATGGCTCCTCTTCATCCTGGAGAGAAGTGACTAGTGGGGTGCCACAGGGGTCTGTCTTGGGCCCAGTCTTATTCAACATCTTTATCAATGACTTGGATGATGGGCTTGAGGGCATCCTGATCAAGTTTGCAGATGACACCAAATTGGGAGGGGTGGCTAATACCCCAGAGGACAGGATCACACTTCAAAATGACCTTAACAGATTAGAGAACTGGGCCAAGGCAAACAGGATGAATTTTAACAGGGAGAAATGTAAAGTACTACACTTGGGCAAAAAAAATGAAAGGCACAAATACAGGATGGGTGATACCTGGCTTGAGAGCAGTACAAGTGAAAAGGATCTAGGAGTCTTGGTAGACCACAAACTTGACATGAGTCAACAGTGTGATGCAGCAGCTAAAAAAGCCAATGCAATTCTGGGCTGCATCAATAGGAGTATAGCATCTAGATCAAGGGAAGTAATAGTACCACTGTATTCCGCTCTGGTCAGACCTCACCTGGAATACTGTGTCCAGTTCTGGGCACCACAGTTCAAGAAGGATATTGACAAGCTGGAACGTGTCCAGAGGAGGGCAACCAAAATGGTCCAAGGCCTGGAAACGATGCCTTATGAGGAACGGCTTAGGGAGCTGGGTATGTTTAGCCTGAAGAAGAGACGGTTAAGGGGTGATATGATAGCCATGTTCAAATATATAAAAGGATGTCATATAGAGGAGGGAGAAAGGTTGTTTTCTGCTGCTCCAGAGAAGCGGACACGGAGCAATGGATTCAAACTACAAGAAAGAAGATTCCACCTAAACATTAGGAAGAATTTCTTGACAGTAAGAGCTGTTCGACAATGGAATTTGCTGCCAAGGAGTGTGGTGGAGTCTCCTTCTTTGGAGGTCTTTAAGCAGAGGCTTGACAGCCACCTGTCAGGAATGCTTGGATGGTGTTTCCTGCTTGGCAGGGGGTTGGACTGGATGGCCCTTGGGGTCTCTTCCAACTCTAGGATTCTGTGATTCTGTGAGTCTTGGTAGACTTGGTAGACCACAAACCTGACATGAGTCCACAGTGTGATGCAGCAGCTCAAAAAGCCCATGCAATTCTGGGCTGCGTCCATAGGAGTATAGCATCTAGGAGTCTTGGTAGACTTGGTCCAGCTCTCACTTCCGTACATCACTACTGGGAAAACCATAGCTTGAACTATACGGACCTTTGTTGGCAAGGTGATGTCTTTGCTTTTTAAGATGCTGTCTAGGTTTGTCATTGCTTTTCTCCCAAGAAGCAGGCGTCTTCTAATTTCGCGACTGCTGTCCCCATCTGCAGTGATCATGGAGCCCAAGAAAGTGAAATCTCTCCCGGCCTCCATTTCTTCCCCTTCTATTTGCCAGGAGGTGATGGGACCAGTGGCCATGATCTTCGTTTTTTGCATGTTGAGCTTCAGACCATATTTTGCGCTCTCCTCAAAGCATAAGCCTTGTTAATTGAAGGAAGTTTATCTAGCTGAGCTAGTTCGGTTGGCTCTTGTCTCGCTCCACCCACTCTCATTGTGAGGCTTGTTATCTCAGTTGGTCTTGGCTTGTTCTCAGGCCCTAATCTGACTCATGACAAAGGCCAGGCTCATTTTGGGTGTTGTGGGTGAAGGGGCACTGCTTTGTTTTGCGGTATTTCTTTGGAAGAGGTGCTAAAGAGATTTTGGCCTGATAAACCTCCCAAGAGAACCTGGTTCTTACAGACATATGAGCAGTAGGGTGGGTCATAAAAAAAAAAAAATATTTCGGAAATGTTTCCTCCCTTGATCTTATCTCAGGCGTATGGTATAAACATAGTTAAATTTCAAATTTGGGAGAAATCGGTTAATATTTAGACCCTGCTCCTACAAATTGACATTTTGCCTTACAAATATGATGGACGCAAGGAGAAGGGGGGGGTGGAAGGTAAATTCTACAGGTCAAATTTAACAGAGGAGCATATTTCAATTGTTTCGTTGCCTGATGGCAATGACATAATTTTATTAATTACACCTTATCAACATGTTTTCTCTTAAATAAATAAATATGGCAGAAAATAAGAGTATGCAACTATTCTTGCTCTACATAAAACCTAAAATGTATGTTGATTAGTTCACCATTTACTCTTATTTTCTTACCACCTGCAAATCCAGTGGGATTATTGATCACTTCCTTAAATATATGGTGCACTGTACAATGTATATTGCATAAGGCATAATTAGTACAATTTATACTAATAATGTGTATATATAATGTGTAGTATAATGTGATGTTTTGACACAACACATAATATGACGTTTAGTGTAATGCGTAAAAGCGTATTTTTAGCATGATACCATATGGTGCACTGTACAATGTATATTGCAGGAGGCATCATTTTATTAATTACACAAAATGTAAGCATTTAGTACAATTTATACCTAAGTAATTAAGTATAATGTGATGTTTCGACGCAACACATAATATGAGTGGCGTTTTATTGTTTATGTTTCGTACACCGTTTGCTTAATTGTTCCATATAATTTTTTCAAAGCCACTGGTTTTTCATGTACATTATCAACATGTTTTATCTTCAATAAATAAATATTGCAGAAAATAAGAGTATGCAACTATTCTTGCTCTGCATAAAACCTCAAATTTATGTTTATTAGTTCACAATTTAACATACGGAGAATTAAATGAGTCCAATTCCTATGTTTTTTAGAGACCAACTAAGTTTGTTCTTGGTATGAGCTTTCGTGTGCATGCACACGAAAGCTCATACCAAGAACAAACTTAGTTGGTCTCTAAGGTGCTACTGGAAGGAATTTTTTTTATTTTATTTTGTTTTGACTATGACAGACCAACACGGCTATCTACCTTTCACTGGTCCTATGTTTTTATCACTCGTGGTGAGGCCAAATTTCCATTTGGAGGAGCAGGGTCTCAATATGAACCGATTTGTCCCCAATTTGAAATTTAACTCTGTTTATACCATACGCCTGAGATAAGATCAAGGGAGGAAACCTTTTCGGAAAAAAGGAGAAGGGTTGTAAAGCCATTATGATGTTTAGTGATGCCGAGAAAGCCTTTGACAATGTGTCTTGGAGTTTTATGAATGGGAAAAAGTTACCCCATTCAGGACTAGGGAGTCCCCCACGCCCGCTCGCACCCTGTCCCCCCAAAACAGTCCTTTTGTCCTTTACAAAAAAAATTTTTATGACCCACCCTAATACTTGCCAAGCTCTTTCGCGGTGCTGAAACCGAATCTGTCCTGTATAATTCAGATAAAGCAGAGGGACCGAAAGAACAGCACAGACACGCTCTATGAAGTCATGTGCCTGGAGAGCGAGTCGGAAAGGGAGAGGAGAAAAACCACCGCCAGCCCAGTGCTCCGCTTGCCGCAGTCCGGATCGCAGGGCTCCATGATCCCATCCCCACCGGAGGATGACGAAGAGGAAGGTAAGAAGGGACTAGCTGCATCTCCCTGAAGCAGAGCAAGGAGATGGCTTTGTCACAGGGTGGATAAAAATCAAATGATTTAAAATGATTTTTCTTTGCAAAGAAAAGCCCCAGTTGCAAAAGGATCAGCTCCAAGTTGTTGTGCTGCTGCTTTGCGAAGGAGAAAAGAAAGGGCTTTGAGCTGATCCTTTTGCAACTGGGGCTTTTCTTTGCAAAGAAAAGCCCAGTTGCAAAAGGATCAGCTCAAAGTTGTTGTTGTGCTGCTGCTTTGCAAAGGAGAAAAGAAAGGGCTTTGAGCTGATCCTTTTGCAACTGGGGCTTTTCTTTGCAAAGAAAAGCCCCAGTTGCAAAAGGATCAGCTCAAAGTTGTTGTTGTGCTGCTGCTTTGCAAAGGAGAAAAGAAAGGGCTTTGAGCTGATCCTTTTGCAACTGGGGCTTTTCTTTGCAAAGAAAAGCCCCAGTTGCAAAAGGATCAGCTCAAAGTTGTTGTGCTGCTGCTTTGCAAAGGAGAAAAGAAAGGGCTTTGAGCTGATCCTTTTGCAACTGGGGCTTTTCTTTGCAAAGAAAAGCCCCATTTGCAAAAGGATCAGCTCAAAGTTGTTGTGCTGCTGCTTTGCAAAGGAGAAAAGGGCTTTGAGCTGATCCTTTTGCAACTGGGGCTTTTCTTTGCAAAGAAAAGCCCCAGTTGCAAAAGGATCAGCTCCAAGTTGTTGTGCTGCTGCTTTGCAAAGGACAAAAGAAAGGGCTTTGAGCTGATCCTTTTGCAACTGGGGCTTTTCTTTGCAAAGGAAAAGCCCCAGTTGCAAAAGGATCAGCTCCAAGTTGTTGTGCTGCTGCTTTGCAAAGGAGAAAAGAAAGGGCTTTGAGCTGATCCTTTTGCAACTGGGGCTTTTCTTTGCAAAAGGATCAGCTCAAAGTTGTTGTGCTGCTGCTTTGCAAAGGAGAAAAGAAAGGGCTTTGAGCTGATCCTTTTGCAACTGGGGCTTTTCTTTGCAAAGAAAAGCCCCATTTGCAAAAGGATCAGCTCAAAGTTGTGGTGCTGCTGCTTTGCAAAGGAGAAAAGAAAGGGCTTTGAGCTGATCCTTTTGCAACTGGGGCTTTTCTTTGCAAAGAAAAGCCCCAGTTGCAAAAGGATGAGCTCAAAGTTGTGGTGCTGCTGCTTTGCAAAGGAGAAAAGAAAGGGCTTTGAGCTGATCCTTTTGCAACTGGGGCTTTTCTTTGCAAAGAAAAGCCCCAGTTGCAAAAGGATCAGCTCAAAGTTGTGCTGCTGCTGCTTTTGCAAAGGAGAAAAGACCCATCTGCAAAAGGAGCAGCTCAACGTTGTGCTGCTGCTGCTTTTGCAAAGGAGAAAAGACCCATCTGCAAAAGGAGCAGCTCAAAGTTGTGCTGCTGCTGCTTTTGCAAAGGAGAAAAGACCCATCTGCAAAAGGAGCAGCTCAAAGTTGTTGTGCTGCTGCTTTTGCAAAGGAGAAAAGACACATTTGCAAAAGGAGCAGCTCAAAGTTGTGCTGCTGCTTTTGCCAAAGAAAAGCCCCAGTTGCAAAAGGATCAGCTCAAAGCCCTTTCTACAGTTTCCAAACAGATAATCTAATCAGCCAGTCACATGTCACTTGGGAAACCAACAGCCTCCTCTGCAGGAAGGGAGCCAGCGACCTTATCTCTCTCCCGATCTCTTGCTGATCAGCTGTAAAGCGGCAGCCTTTCAACCCCCCCTTCTCTCTTGTAAAAGAAAAAGCTCGATCTCTCTTGGTCCTGGGCAATTCAGCTCTAGGGACCATGCATTCGCTCCATAACGCGCCCAGACTTTCCCCCTTCCTTTTTAGAAGGGAAAAAGTGCGCGTTATGGAGCAAAAATTCGATTCTTGAAAGCGCCAGAACTTACCTCTTAGGGATCATTTCGCTCGACATCCCAAATAAAGCCAGGGATTTTTTTCAAGAAGCTGCCGCCGCGGGCTCTTCTGGGCTTGGGCTGAACCACCTTGCTCCCTGTGCCATGTTTACCCAGGCGCGTCCATTAAGGCGAACTAGGCAGTTGCCTAGGGCGCCAAAATGGAGGGGGCGCTGGCCAGACTGCCCGCCGCCGCCCCGCCCGCCGCCGCCCCAACCAGCGAGCGAAAACCACGGGGGCGCGGGGCGGGCAGGGGGCGGGGGCACCGCACGTCATGCGCAATGACGTCACGTGGCCCGCCCCCTTGCCTAAGGCGCCAAAATCCCTAGCTCCGGTCCTTAGCACACCCTAGCACCGTATTTTTCGCTCCGAAACGCGCCCCGGACCATAACGCGCACCTCGTTTTTAGAGAAGGAAAACCAGAATATATATATACTAGTATATTAAGCCCGATTAAAAAACGGGCTCACCTGGCTGGGCAGCGCGCAGGGAAGGGCGCGGGCTGGACGGTGGGGCCTCCTTCTCTCCCGGCTTCTCGGTCACGGCCTCCTGGGGGAGGGAAGGCCGCGCCGGGGGATCGTCCGGCCGCGGCGGCGCGCGAGGAGGAGTTGGAGGCGGCGGAGGATCCTGGGCGGGCCCGTGGCGGCGGGAAAGGCCTCCGCTAGAAGCGCCAACTGCCTCGCTCCGACTCGCCCCTCAAGCGCGCATGGCCTCCTCTGCCGCTGCTCTCTGGGGCTGGCGGGTGTGTGTGTGTGTGGGTCATCGGCGGGCGGTGCGGGCGAGGGCGGGACCACAGACACGGCCCCCCTCCCCCGTCGTCCAATCCCTGCGTCCGTCCGTCCGGGACATGCGCAGTGGAAATTTCCACTGACACACCGACGGCGGACGCAGGGACACAGGGAGATTATTATATAGGATATATATATCCCCCCAAATAATTTTTATTGGTTTTTACAATTTTATAAGCACATAACGTCACGGTTACATTTTCATACTTCCCCCCCTCTCACTGTGGGAAGCCAAGATGCACCCCCCCCTCTCACAGGGGTATACATATCCTATATAATAAAGAGCCTGTGTCCGTCCGTACTTTCCGTGTGTCAGTGGAAATTTTCCACTGAGCATGTCCTAGAGGGACGCAGGGATTGGACGACTCAGAGACTTCAGGCCTCGGATTGGCCGGGAGAGGACGAGGGCGGGGCTGTGCCTTTCCGGGGCGAGGGAGATAGGAAAAGGGAAGAGTGACAACATGCACGAACACTCAGAGGTCAATAGTGATGGGTTCTGGGTAGGGAAAGGGCTATAAGGGAGGATAGAGGTAGGAAAAGGGTAGAGGGGACAGAGGTAGAAAAGGAGTAGAGGGACCTCAGAGGTAGGAAAGGGGTAGAGGTGCCACAGAGGTAGGAAAGGGGTACATGGGCCACAGAGGTAGGAAAGGAGTAGAGGTACCTCAGAGGTAGGAAAGGGGTAGAGGGGGCCACAGAGGTAGGAAAGGAGTAGAGGGACCTCAGAGGTAGGAAAGGGGTAGAGGTGCCACAGAGGTAGGAAAGGGGTACATGGGCCACAGAGGTAGGAAAGGAGTAGAGGTACCTCAGAGGTAGGAAAGGGGTAGAGGGGGTAGAAAAGGAGTAGAGGGACCTCAGAGGTAGGAAAGGGGTAGAGGTGCCACAGAGGTAGGAAAGGGGTACATGGGCCATAGAGGTAGGAAAGGAGTAGAGGGACCTCAGAGGTAGGAAAGGGGTAGAGGTGCCACAGAGGTAGGAAAGGGGTACATGGGCCACAGAGGTAGGAAAGGAGTAGAGGTACCTCAGAGGTAGGAAAGGGGTAGAGGTGCCACAGAGGTAGGAAAGGAGTAGAGGGACCTCAGAGGTAGGAAAGGGGTAGAGGTGCCACAGAGGTAGGAAAGGGGTACATGGGCCACAGAGGTAGGAAAGGAGTAGAGGTACCTCAGAGGTAGGAAAGGGGTAGAGGGGGTAGAAAAGGAGTAGAGGGACCTCAGAGGTAGGAAAGGGGTAGAGGTGCCACAGAGGTAGGAAAGGGGTACATGGGCCATAGAGGTAGGAAAGGAGTAGAGGTACCTCAGAGGTAGGAAAGGGGTAGAGGGGGTAGAAAAGGAGTAGAGGGACCTCAGAGGTAGGAAAGGGGTAGAGGTGCCACAGAGGTAGGAAAGGGGTACATGGGCCATAGAGGTAGGAAAGGAGTAGAGGGACCTCAGAGGTAGGAAAGGGGTAGAGGTGCCACAGAGGTAGGAAAGGGGTACATGGGCCACAGAGGTAGGAAAGGAGTAGAGGTACCTCAGAGGTAGGAAAGGGGTAGAGGGGGCCACAGAGGTAGGAAAGGGGTAGAGGGACCTCAGCCTGCTTTTACAAATGTTTCACCACATACCTTCTAGCACCCATTAATTTAACGGGCTGAACGTTCACTAGTTTATTATATATTTAACCTTGCTGATATTTCCCCCATAACATTGCTTAGGCCTGCCTCAATTTCTAATTTTCTAATTTTCTCCATTTCATATTTCCATTGACTTCCTCCAATCCCCCACTGTTGAATTCGTCATAAATCCTCTTTAACAGATCCATACACCTACTTTTAAAACTTGTCCCTAAAGCCAGGAAAATAGTCCAGTCCAAAAAAAAAATAAGTTCTTGTTCAACCCACCCCCACCCTCACAATATTTTTTTCTGGTTTTGCTCCTCTAAAAGGCTGGGAGGGAGGGGAGAGAGAGAAGGAAGGAAGAGAGAGAGAGGGAGAGAGAGGGAAAGAAGGAGGGAGAGAGGGAGGGAAGAGAGAGGGAAGGAAGGAAGGAAGGAAGCTTGAGGGAGAAGGAAGTCGAAGGGGGAAGGAAGGAAGGAAGGAAGGAAGGAAGGAAGGAAGGAAGGAAGGAAAAGAAGGAAGGAATATTTTTTTCTGGTTTTCCTCTAAAAGGCTGGGAGGGAGGGAAGAGAGAGAGAAGGAAGGAAGAGAGAGAGGGAGAGAGAGAGGGGGGAAAGAAGGAGGGAGAGAGGGAGGGAAGAGAGAAGGAAGGAAGGAGGTAGGGAAACCAGAGGGAGAAGGAAGGAAGGAAGGAAGGAAGGAAGGAAGGAAGGAAGGAAGGAAGGAAGCTTAAGTGAGAAGGAAGGGAGGGAGGGAGGAAGGAAGGCAGAAGGAAAGAAGGAAGGAATATTTTTTTTTTGTTTTCTTCTAAAAGGCTGGGAGGGAGGGAAGAGAGAGAGAAGGAAGGAAGAGAGAGAGGGGGAGAGAGAGGGAAAGAAGGAGGGAGAGAGGGAGGGAAGAAGGAAGGAAGGAAGGAAGGAGGTAGGTAGGGAAACCAGAGAAGGAAGGAAGGAAGGAAGCTTAAGGGAGAAGGAAGGAAGGGAGGGAGGGAGGGAGGGAGGGAGGCAGAAGGAGAAGGAAGGAAGGAAGGACGGATGGAAGGAGAGGGGGGAAGCATCTCCCTCCCTCCCTCCTTGTGCTCTCCAGGGGCGGGAGAGGAACGGACATCCCGAAAGCAGCGCTTTGGGGGTGTCCGTTCCTTCCCCCCCTCCACACCCGCCAGAACAGAGGGAAAGGGGGCGGGCGCGGAGGGAAAACGTGTGCGTTGTGGAGCGGGGGGGGGGACGGCGTTTCCTTCTAAATGGAGGTCAGAAATGGTCTTCCTGCTCTTACGTCCCCCTTCCTCGGTGTGGGCTTTGTGTCTTCCAGATAACGACGAACCTCTCCTGAGTGGCTCGGGAGACGTTTCCAAAGAGTGTGCAGAGAAAATCCTTGAGACGTGGGGGGACCTCTTGTCCAAATGGTAAGCCGGTTCAGCCCTCTACTACTCCTACTTCTCAGACCTTTATTAGGCATTTTACAAACAAAAGCACGAGAGATAAAGGGGGAAGGAAGGAAGGAAGGAAGGAAGCCAGAGGGAGAAGGAAGGAAGGGCGAGAAGGAAGCCAGAGGGGGAAGGAAGGAAGGAAGGAAGGAAGGAAGGAAGGAAGGAAGGAAGGAAGGAAGGAAGGAAGGAAGGAAGGAAGGAAGGAATCCAGGGGGAGAAGGGAGGGAGGGAGGAAGGAAGCATGGAAGCCAGAGGGAGAAGGAAGAAAGGAAGGAAGAAGGGAAAGAAGGAAGGAAGGAAGGGCGAGAAGGAAGCCAGAGGGAGAAGGATGGAAGGAAGGATGGATGGAAAGAAGGAAGGAAGGAAGGGCGAGAAGGAAGCCAGAGGGGGAAGGAAGGAAGGAAGGAAGGAAGGAAGGAAGGAAGGAAGGAATCCAGGGGGAGAAGGGAGGGAGGGAGGGAGGAAGGAAGCATGGAAGCCAGAGGGAGAAGGAAGGAAGGAAGGATGGATGGAAAGAAGGAAGGAAGGAAGGGCGAGAAGGAAGCCAGAGGGGGAAGGAAGGAAGGAAGGAAGGAAGGAAGGAAGGAAGGAAGGAAGGAAGGAATCCAGGGGGAGAAGGGAGGGAGGGAGGAAGCATGGAAGCCAGAGGGAGAAGGAAGGAAGGAAGGAAGGAAGGAAGGAAGGAAGGAAGGAAGGAAGGAAGGATGGATGGAAAGAAGGAAGGAAGGAAGGGCGAGAAGGAAGCCAGAGGGGGAAGGAAGGAAGCCAGGAAGCCAGGAAGCCAGGAAGCCAGGGGGAGATGGATGGATGGATGGAAGGAAGGAAGGAAGGAAGGAAGGAAGGAATCCAGGGGGAGAAGGGAGGGAGGGAGGAAGGAAGCATGGAAGCCAGAGGGAGAAGGAAGAAAGGAAGGAAGAAGGGAAAGAAGGAAGGAAGGAAGGGCGAGAAGGAAGCCAGAGGGGGAAGGAAGGAAGGAAGGAAGGAAGGAAGGAAGGAAGGAAGGAAGGAATCCAGGGGGAGAAGGGAGGGAGGGAGGAAGGAAGCATGGAAGCCAGAGGGAGAAGGAAGAAAGGAAGGAAGAAGGGAAAGAAGGAAGGAAGGAAGGGCGAGAAGGAAGCCAGAGGGGGAAGGAAGGAAGCCAGAGGGAGAAGGATGGAAGGAAGGATGGATGGAAAGAAGGAAGGAAGGAAGGGCGAGAAGGAAGCCAGAGGGGGAAGTAAGTAAGGAAGGAAGGAAGGAAGGAAGGAAGGAATCCAGGGGGAGAAGGGAGGGAGGGAGGGAGGAAGGAAGCATGGAAGCCAGAGGGAGAAGGAAGGAAGGAAGGATGGATGGAAAGAAGGAAGGAAGGAAGGGCGAGAAGGAAGCCAGAGGGGGAAGGAAGGAAGGAAGGAAGGAAGGAAGGAAGGAATCCAGGGGGAGAAGGGAGGGAGGGAGGAAGCATGGAAGCCAGGGGGAGAAGGAAGGAAGGAAGGAAGGAAGGAAGGAAGGAAGGATGGATGGAAAGAAGGAAGGAAGGAAGGGCGAGAAGGAAGCCAGAGGGGGAAGGAAGGAAGCCAGGAAGCCAGGAAGCCAGGAAGCCAGGGGGAGATGGATGGATGGATGGAAGGAAGGAAGGAAGGAAGGAAGGAATCCAGGGGGAGAAGGGAGGGAGGGAGGAAGGAAGCATGGAAGCCAGAGGGAGAAGGAAGAAAGGAAGGAAGAAGGGAAAGAAGGAAGGAAGGAAGGGCGAGAAGGAAGCCAGAGGGGGAAGGAAGGAAGGAAGGAAGGAAGGAAGGAAGGAAGGAAGGAAGGAATCCAGGGGGAGAAGGGAGGGAGGGAGGAAGGAAGCATGGAAGCCAGAGGGAGAAGGAAGAAAGGAAGGAAGAAGGGAAAGAAGGAAGGAAGGAAGGGCGAGAAGGAAGCCAGAGGGGGAAGGAAGGAAGCCAGAGGGAGAAGGATGGAAGGAAGGATGGATGGAAAGAAGGAAGGAAGGAAGGGCGAGAAGGAAGCCAGAGGGGGAAGGAAGGAAGGAAGGAAGGAAGGAAGGAAGGAAGGAAGGAAGGAATCCAGGGGGAGAAGGGAGGGAGGGAGGGAGGAAGGAAGCATGGAAGCCAGAGGGAGAAGGAAGGAAGGAAGGAAGGATGGATGGAAAGAAGGAAGGAAGGAAGGGGCGAGAAGGAAGCCAGAGGGGGAAGGAAGGAAGGAAGGAAGGAAGGAAGGAAGGAATCCAGGGGGAGAAGGGAGGGAGGGAGGAAGCATGGAAGCCAGAGGGAGAAGGAAGGAAGGAAGGAAGGAAGGAAGGAAGGAAGGATGGATGGAAAGAAGGAAGGAAGGAAGGGCGAGAAGGAAGCCAAGAGGGGGGAAAAGGAAGGAAGCCAGGAAGCCAGGAAGCCAGGAAGCCAGGGGGAGATGGATGGATGGATGGATGGAAGGAAGGAAGGAAGGAAGGAAGGAAGGAAGGAATCCAGGGGGAGAAGGGAGGGAGGGAGGAAGGAAGCATGGAAGCCAGAGGGAGAAGGAAGAAAGGAAGGAAGAAGGGAAAGAAGGAAGGAAGGAAGGGCGAGAAGGAAGCCAGAGGGGGAAGGAAGGAAGGAAGGAAGGAAGGAAGGAAGGAAGGAAGGAAGGAATCCAGGGGGAGAAGGGAGGGAGGGAGGAAGGAAGCATGGAAGCCAGAGGGAGAAGGAAGAAAGGAAGGAAGAAGGGAAAGAAGGAAGGAAGGAAGGGCGAGAAGGAAGCCAGAGGGGGAAGGAAGGAAGCCAGAGGGAGAAGGATGGAAGGAAGGATGGTTGGAAAGAAGGAAGGAAGGAAGGGCGAGAAGGAAGCCAGAGGGGGAAGTAAGGAAGGAAGGAAGGAAGGAAGGAAGGAAGGAATCCAGGGGGAGAAGGGAGGGAGGGAGGGAGGAAGGAAGCATGGAAGCCAGAGGGAGAAGGAAGGAAGGAAGGATGGATGGAAAGAAGGAAGGAAGGAAGGGCGAGAAGGAAGCCAGAGGGGGAAGGAAGGAAGGAAGGAAGGAAGGAAGGAAGGAAGGAAGGAAGGAAGGAAGGAAGGAATCCAGGGGGAGAAGGGAGGGAGGGAGGAAGCATGGAAGCCAGGGGGAGAAGGAAGGAAGGAAGGAAGGAAGGAAGGAAGGATGGATGGAAAGAAGGAAGGAAGGAAGGGCGAGAAGGAAGCCAGAGGGGGAAGGAAGGAAGCCAGGAAGCCAGGAAGCCAGGAAGCCAGGGGGAGATGGATGGATGGATGGAAGGAAGGAAGGAAGGAAGGAAGGAAGGAATCCAGGGGGAGAAGGGAGGGAGGGAGGAAGGAAGCATGGAAGCCAGAGGGAGAAGGAAGAAAGGAAGGAAGAAGGGAAAGAAGGAAGGAAGGAAGGGCGAGAAGGAAGCCAGAGGGGGAAGGAAGGAAGCCAGAGGGAGAAGGATGGAAGGAAGGATGGATGGAAAGAAGGAAGGAAGGAAGGGCGAGAAGGAAGCCAGAGGGGGAAGTAAGTAAGGAAGGAAGGAAGGAAGGAAGGAAGGAATCCAGGGGGAGAAGGGAGGGAGGGAGGGAGGAAGGAAGCATGGAAGCCAGAGGGAGAAGGAAGGAAGGAAGGATGGATGGAAAGAAGGAAGGAAGGAAGGGCGAGAAGGAAGCCAGAGGGGGAAGGAAGGAAGGAAGGAAGGAAGGAAGGAATCCAGGGGGAGAAGGGAGGGAGGAGGAAGCATGGAAGCCAGGGGGAGAAGGAAGGAAGGAAGGAAGGAAGGAAGGAAGGAAGGATGGATGGAAAGAAGGAAGGAAGGAAGGGCGAGAAGGAAGCCAGAGGGGGAAGGAAGGAAGCCAGGAAGCCAGGAAGCCAGGAAGCCAGGGGGAGATGGATGGATGGATGGAAGGAAGGAAGGAAGGAAGGAAGGAATCCAGGGGGAGAAGGGAGGGAGGGAGGAAGGAAGCATGGAAGCCAGAGGGAGAAGGAAGAAAGGAAGGAAGAAGGGAAAGAAGGAAGGAAGGAAGGGCGAGAAGGAAGCCAGAGGGGGAAGGAAGGAAGGAAGGAAGGAAGGAAGGAAGGAAGGAAGGAATCCAGGGGGAGAAGGGAGGGAGGGAGGAAGGAAGCATGGAAGCCAGAGGAGAAGGAAGAAAGGAAGGAAGAAGGGAAAGAAGGAAGGAAGGAAGGGCGAGAAGGAAGCCAGAGGGGGAAGGAAGGAAGCCAGAGGGAGAAGGATGGAAGGAAGGATGGATGGAAAGAAGGAAGGAAGGAAGGGCGAGAAGGAAGCCAGAGGGGGAAGGAAGGAAGGAAGGAAGGAAGGAAGGAAGGAAGGAAGGAAGGAATCCAGGGGGAGAAGGGAGGGAGGGAGGGAGGAAGGAAGCATGGAAGCCAGAGGGAGAAGGAAGGAAGGAAGGAAGGATGGATGGAAAGAAGGAAGGAAGGAAGGGCGAGAAGGAAGCCAGAGGGGGAAGGAAGGAAGGAAGGAAGGAAGGAAGGAAGGAATCCAGGGGGAGAAGGGAGGGAGGGAGGAAGCATGGAAGCCAGAGGGAGAAGGAAGGAAGGAAGGAAGGAAGGAAGGAAGGAAGGAAGGATGGATGGAAAGAAGGAAGGAAGGAAGGGCGAGAAGGAAGCCAGAGGGGGAAGGAAGGAAGCCAGGAAGCCAGGAAGCCAGGAAGCCAGGGGGAGATGGATGGATGGATGGAAGGAAGGAAGGAAGGAAGGAAGGAAGGAAGGAATCCAGGGGGAGAAGGGAGGGAGGGAGGAAGGAAGCATGGAAGCCAGAGGGAGAAGGAAGAAAGGAAGGAAGAAGGGAAAGAAGGAAGGAAGGAAGGGCGAGAAGGAAGCCAGAGGGGAAGGAAGGAAGGAAGGAAGGAAGGAAGGAAGGAAGGAAGGAATCCAGGGGAGAAGGGAGGGAGGGAGGAAGGAAGCATGGAAGCCAGAGGGAGAAGGAAGAAAGGAAGGAAGAAGGGAAAGAAGGAAGGAAGGAAGGGCGAGAAGGAAGCCAGAGGGGGAAGGAAGGAAGCCAGAGGGAGAAGGATGGAAGGAAGGATGGTTGGAAAGAAGGAAGGAAGGAAGGGCGAGAAGGAAGCCAGAGGGGGAAGTAAGGAAGGAAGGAAGGAAGGAAGGAAGGAAGGAATCCAGGGGGAGAAGGGAGGGAGGGAGGGAGGAAGGAAGCATGGAAGCCAGAGGGAGAAGGAAGGAAGGAAGGATGGATGGAAAGAAGGAAGGAAGGAAGGGCGAGAAGGAAGCCAGAGGGGGAAGGAAGGAAGGAAGGAAGGAAGGAAGGAAGGAAGGAAGGAAGGAAGGAATCCAGGGGAGAAGGGAGGGAGGGAGGAAGCATGGAAGCCAGGGGGAGAAGGAAGGAAGGAAGGAAGGAAGGAAGGAAGGATGGATGGAAAGAAGGAAGGAAGGAAGGGCGAGAAGGAAGCCAGAGGGGGAAGGAAGGAAGCCAGGAAGCCAGGAAGCCAGGAAGCCAGGGGGAGATGGATGGATGGATGGAAGGAAGGAAGGAAGGAAGGAAGGAAGGAATCCAGGGGGAGAAGGGAGGGAGGGAGGAAGGAAGCATGGAAGCCAGAGGGAGAAGGAAGAAAGGAAGGAAGAAGGGAAAGAAGGAAGGAAGGAAGGGCGAGAAGGAAGCCAGAGGGGGAAGGAAGGAAGGAAGGAAGGAAGGAAGGAAGGAAGGAAGGAAGGAAGGAATCCAGGGGGAGAAGGGAGGGAGGGAGGAAGGAAGCATGGAAGCCAGAGGGAGAAGGAAGAAAGGAAGGAAGAAGGGAAAGAAGGAAGGAAGGAAGGGCGAGAAGGAAGCCAGAGGGGGAAGGAAGGAAGCCAGAGGGAGAAGGATGGAAGGAAGGATGGATGGAAAGAAGGAAGGAAGGAAGGGCGAGAAGGAAGCCAGAGGGGGAAGGAAGGAAGGAAGGAAGGAAGGAAGGAAGGAAGGAAGGAAGGAATCCAGGGGGAGAAGGGAGGGAGGGAGGGAGGAAGGAAGCATGGAAGCCAGAGGGAGAAGGAAGGAAGGAAGGATGGATGGAAAGAAGGAAGGAAGGAAGGGCGAGAAGGAAGCCAGAGGGGGAAGGAAGGAAGGAAGGAAGGAAGGAAGGAATCCAGGGGGAGAAGGGAGGGAGGGAGGAAGCATGGAAGCCAGAGGGAGAAGGAAGGAAGGAAGGAAGGAAGGAAGGAAGGAAGGAAGGAAGGATGGATGGAAAGAAGGAAGGAAGGAAGGGCGAGAAGGAAGCCAGAGGGGGAAGGAAGGAAGCCAGGAAGCCAGGAAGCCAGGGGGAGATGGATGGATGGAAGGAAGGAAGGAAGGAAGGAAGGAAGGAAGGAAGGAAGGAATCCAGGGGGAGAAGGGAGGGAGGGAGGAAGGAAGCATGGAAGCCAGAGGGAGAAGGAAGAAAGGAAGGAAGAAGGGAAAGAAGGAAGGAAGGAAGGGCGAGAAGGAAGCCAGAGGGGGAAGGAAGGAAGGAAGGAAGGAAGGAAGGAAGGAATCCAGGGGGAGAAGGGAGGGAGGGAGGAAGGAAGCATGGAAGCCAGAGGGAGAAGGAAGAAAGGAAGGAAGAAGGGAAAGAAGGAAGGAAGGAAGGGCGAGAAGGAAGCCAGAGGGGGAAGGAAGGAAGCCAGAGGGAGAAGGATGGAAGGAAGGATGGATGGAAAGAAGGAAGGAAGGAAGGGCGAGAAGGAAGCCAGAGGGGGAAGTAAGGAAGGAAGGAAGGAAGGAAGGAAGGAAGGAAGGAATCCAGGGGGAGAAGGGAGGGAGGGAGGGAGGAAGGAAGCATGGAAGCCAGAGGGAGAAGGAAGGAAGGAAGGATGGATGGAAAGAAGGAAGGAAGGAAGGGCGAGAAGGAAGCCAGAGGGGGAAGGAAGGAAGGAAGGAAGGAAGGAAGGAAGGAAGGAAGGAATCCAGGGGGAGAAGGGAGGGAGGGAGGAAGCATGGAAGCCAGAGGGAGAAGGAAGGAAGGAAGGAAGGAAGGAAGGAAGGAAGGATGGATGGAAAGAAGGAAGGAAGGAAGGGCGAGAAGGAAGCCAGAGGGGGAAGGAAGGAAGCCAGGAAGCCAGAAGCCAGGAAGCCAGGGGGAGATGGATGGATGGATGGAAGGAAGGAAGGAAGGAAGGAAGGAAGGAAGGAAGGAATCCAGGGGGAGAAGGGAGGGAGGGAGGAAGGAAGCATGGAAGCCAGAGGGAGAAGGAAGAAAGGAAGGAAGAAGGGAAAGAAGGAAGGAAGGAAGGGCGAGAAGGAAGCCAGAGGGGGAAGGAAGGAAGGAAGGAAGGAAGGAAGGAAGGAATCCAGGGGGAGAAGGGAGGGAGGGAGGAAGGAAGCATGGAAGCCAGAGGGAGAAGGAAGAAAGGAAGGAAGAAGGGAAAGAAGGAAGGAAGGAAGGGCGAGAAGGAAGCCAGAGGGGGAAGGAAGGAAGCCAGAGGGAGAAGGATGGAAGGAAGGATGGATGGAAAGAAGGAAGGAAGGAAGGGCGAGAAGGAAGCCAGAGGGGGAAGTAAGGAAGGAAGGAAGGAAGGAAGGAAGGAAGGAATCCAGGGGGAGAAGGGAGGGAGGGAGGGAGGAAGGAAGCACGGAAGCCAGAGGGAGAAGGAAGGAAGGAAGGATGGATGGAAAGAAGGAAGGAAGGAAGGGCGAGAAGGAAGCCAGAGGGGGAAGGAAGGAAGGAAGGAAGGAAGGAAGGAAGGAAGGAAGGAATCCAGGGGAGAAGGGAGGGAGGGAGGAAGCATGGAAGCCAGAGGGAGAAGGAAGGAAGGAAGGAAGGAAGGAAGGAAGGAAGGAAGGATGGATGGAAAGAAGGAAGGAAGGAAGGGCGAGAAGGAAGCCAGAGGGGGAAGGAAGGAAGCCAGGAAGCCAGGAAGCCAGGAAGCCAGGGGGAGATGGATGGATGGATGGATGGATGGAAGGAAGGAAGGAAGGAAGGAAGGAAGGAATCCAGGGGGAGAAGGGAGGGAGGGAGGAAGGAAGCATGGAAGCCAGAGGGAGAAGGAAGAAAGGAAGGAAGAAGGGAAAGAAGGAAGGAAGGAAGGGCGAGAAGGAAGCCAGAGGGGGAAGGAAGGAAGCCAGAGGGAGAAGGATGGAAGGAAGGATGGATGGAAAGAAGGAAGGAAGGAAGGGCGAGAAGGAAGCCAGAGGGGGGGGGAAGGAAGGAAGGAAGGAAGGAAGGAAGGAGGAAGGAAGGAAGGAAGGAATCCAGGGGGAGAAGGAGGGAGGGAGGGAGGGAGGAAGGAAGCATGGAAGCCAGAGGGAGAAGGAAGGAAGGAAGGATGGATGGAAAGAAGGAAGGAAGGAAGGGCGAGAAGGAAGCCAGAGGGGGAAGGAAGGAAGGAAGGAAGGAAGGAAGGAAGGAAGGAAGGAAGGAATCCAGGGGGAGGAGGGAGGGAGGGAGGGAGGGAGGAAGCATGGAAGCCAGAGGGAGAAGGAAGGAAGGAAGGAAGGATGGATGGAAAGAAGGAAGGGCGAGAAGGAAGCCAGAGGGGGAAGGAAGGAAGGAAGGAAGGAAGGAAGGAAGGAAGGAAGGAAGGAAGGAAGCCAGGAAGCCAGAGGGAGATGGATGGATGGATGGAAGGAAGGAAGGAAGGAAGGAATCCAGGGGGAGAAGGGAGGGAGGGAGGAAGGAAGCATGGAAGCCAGAGGGAGAAGGAAGGAAGGAAGGAAGGATGGAAAGAAGGAAGGAAGGAAGGAAGGGCGAGAAGGAAGCCAGAGGGGGAAGGAAGGAAGGAAGGAAGCCAGAGGGAGAAGGAAGGAAGGAAGGAATCCAGGGGAAGAAGGGAGGGAGGGAGGAAGGAAGCATGGAAGCCAGAGGGAGAAGGAAGAAAGGAAGGAAGAATGGAAAGAAGGAAGGAAGGAAGGGCGAGAAGGAAGCCAGAGGGGGAAGGAAGGAAGCCAGAGGGAGAAGGATGGAAGGAAGGAAGAATGGAAAGAAGGAAGGAAGGAAGGGCGAGAAGGAAGCCAGAGGGGGAAGGAAGGAAGCCAGAGGGAGAAGGATGGAAGGAAGGAAGGAAGCCAGAGGAGAAGGAAGGAAGGAAGGAAGCCAGAGGGAGAAGGAAGGAGAAGGAAGGAAGGAAGGAAGGAAGGAAGGAAGGAAGGAAGGAATCCAGAGGAGGAGGGAGGGAGGGAGGAAGCATGGAAGCCAGAGGGAGAATGAAGGAAGGAAGGAGGGAGGAAGGAAGCCAGAGGGGGAAGGAAGGAAGGAAGCCAAAGGAGGAAGGAAGGAGAAGGAAGGAAGGAGGGAGAGAAGGAAGGAGGGAGGGAAGGAAGGAAGCCAGAGGAGGGAGGAAGGAAGGAATTTTATCAGCCTTAAAATATATACAAAGAAGCAACAGTTGAGTACATAGGCTGGTTGTATGTATATATATATATATATAAAATCTGGAATTTCTTCCTGTTAAACTACTCCTTGGGACACCGATTTGCCCCAAGTTTGAAATTTAACTATGTTTATACCATACGCCTGAGATAAGATCAAGGGAGGAAACGTTTTCGGGGGGAAATTTGTTTTATGACCCACCCTACTGATTATGATCTTGAACAAGTGCTCAGTTAGCTCCTAAGTGAGATTTGTGCCTCTTCGACCCTCTCCCAGTCTTCCTCGTTGACCTCAACTCCTCCATGTCCCAAGCTGTGAAACAGACCCCACCTGAAGCGATCATGTCAAAGGATCATGTCAATGAGTCTCACCATTCCATAGTGGAACTACGACATCAACAGGAGCAGCCCCTCTGTCCACAGGGACATTCCCCAGAGGAGTCAAGAATCCACCAAATTCCATCTGTTTCTGGTGGCAGACCATCCTAACTGGTCTCCCACCCTTGTAAGGGGGGGGGACAGACGTAGCAAGTCCAAACCTCACCAGGAAGTCATCTGACTATGACAATGGGGTGATAATCAAACACACACCATTTCCAGACCACACCCATCTCTGGGCATTGGACCGATAACTGTCTGAGACAGATTCAGGTAGGTAGCCATGTTGGTCTGACGCAGTCGAAATATATAACAAAACTAGTGAACGTTCAGCCCGTTAAATTAACGGGCGCTAGAAGATATGTGGTGAAACATTTGTAAAAGCAGGCTGAGGTCCCTCTACCCCTTTCCTACCTCTGTGGCCCCCTCTACCCCTTTCCTACCTCTGAGGTACCTCTACTCCTTTCCTACCTCTGTGGCCCATGTACCCCTTTCCTACCTCTGTGTCCCCTCTACCCCTTTCCTACCTCTGAGGTCCCTCTACTCCTTTTCTACCTCTGTGGCCCCCTCTACCCCTTTCCTACCTCTGAGGTACCTCTACTCCTTTCCTACCTCTGTGGCCCATGTACCCCTTTCCTACCTCTGTGTCCTCTCTACCCCTTTCCTACCTCTGAGGTCCCTCTACCCCTTTCCTACCTCTGTGGCCCATGTACCCCTTTCCTACCTCTGTGGCACCTCTACCCCTTTCCTACCTCTGAGGTCCCTCTACTCCTTTTCTACCTCTGTCCCCTCTACCCTTTTCCTACCTCTATCCTTCCTTATAGCCCTTTCCCTACCCAGAACCCATCACTATTTACCTCTGAGTGTTCATGCATGTTGTCACTCTTCCCTTTTCCTATCCCTCGCCCCGGAAAGGCACAGCCCCACCCTCGTCCGCTCCTGGCCAATCCGAGGCCCGAAGTCTCTGCGTCGTCCAATCCCTGCGTCCCTCTAGGACATGCTCAGTGGAAAATTTCCACTGACACACGGAAAGTACGGACGGACACAGGCACTTTATTATAGAGGATAAAAAAATTGTCCAGTAGCACCTTAGAGATACTGAGACAGGCCCACGGTTGCATCATGGACCTGAGGCATCATCAGTGTGGATGTTGTGGATGTTGGAGTCGCCCCAAACCATTCAGTCCATGGTCTGTATCCTGCACACCCCTGGTCTGATGTCTGGTCTCCTTCCTCTCTTCCAGGCACTTGAATCTGAGCGTGCGACCCAAAACCTTGCCCACGTTGGTGAGAAGTGGAGTCCCCGAAGCTCTTAGGGGGGAGGTTTGGCAGCTGCTTGCCGGATGTCACAACAATGACCACCTGGTGGAGAAGTACCGGATCCTCATCACAAAGGTAGGCCAATGGAGCTGTCTGTGCGTAGGGGGTGGGGGTGGGGAGAGAATTGTTTAGTCGTATATCAACTTCAGGAGATTTCTCTGCCTCACACGTTCATCTTTTTGGCACTGATGGCTTTCGGTCTGTTTCTGTGGGTCCTGGAGCCATCTCTGAAGCTTACTGGAGGTTCCGCAGTAAGATCACCAGTAACGGCGGATGCTTCCTTGAGGGGGCACTGACTCACTGCCACTGCTCCCCTGTTCATGTGCAACTGTGGCAGAGCTGTGAATACATTCTAAGGCAGCAGTAGGCTTTATTTATGTCATACTAGCTGGCCCGGGCACGCCTTGCTGTGCCTGACTCAGTGTCCTTAAAGGGGGAGGATGTGTCCGTCCGTCCCCCCCTGGGCTATGGGTTTTGTCCTCCCCCCCCATTGTTGTCTCATCCCTGTGATTCCTCCCATCCTGTAGTGACCCATGAGGTATCCAGTCCCCCCTCCCCCCGAGTCATCCCTGTGACTTCCCCCACCCTGGGTCAGCCCATGACCTATTCGGGCCCCTCCCCCCCACCCCCCCCCACTCGGCTCCACTCGGGATAGTCTGTAAAGTAGAGCCGAGGCCTAGTCTGTAGGCTGTAAAGTGGAGCTGAGGCCTAGTCTGTAAAGTAGAGCCGAGGCCTAGGCTGTAGGCTGTAAAGTAGAGGCGAGGCCTAGTCTGTAAAGTAGTGGCAAGGCCTAGTCTGTAGGCTGTAAAGTGGAGCCGAGGCCTAGTCTGTAAAGTAGAGCCGAGGCCTAGTCTGTAGGCTGTAAAGTGGAGCCGAGGCCTAGTCTGTAAAGTAGAGCCGAGGCCTAGTCTGTAGGCTGTAAAGTAGAGCCGAGGCCTAGTCTGTAGGCTGTAAAGTGGAGCCGAGGCCTAGTCTGTAAAGTAGAGCCGAGGCCTAGTCTGTAGGCTGTAAAGTGGAGCCGAGGCCTAGTCTGTAAAGTAGAGCCGAGGCCTAGTCTGTAGGCTGTAAAGTAGAGCCGAGGCCTAGTCTGTAGGCTGTAAAGTGGAGCCGAGGCCTAGTCTGTAAAGTAGAGCCGAGGCCTAGTCTGTAGGCTGTAAAGTGGAGCCGAGGCCTAGTCTGTAAAGTAGAGCCGAGGCCTAGTCTGTAGGCTGTAAAGTGGAGCCGAGGCCTAGTCTGTAGGCTGTAAAGTGGAGCCGAGGCCTAGTCTGTAAAGTAGAGCCGAGGCCTAGTCTGTAGGCTGTAAAGTGGAGCTGAGGCCTAGTCTGTAAAGTAGAGCCGAGGCCTAGGCTGTAGGCTGTAAAGTAGAGGCGAGGCCTAGTCTGTAAAGTAGTGGCGAGGCCTAGTCTGTA